>JAYESD010000009.1:38478570-39839630 GCA_036927565.1 Tuctoria greenei | reverse complement strand
AAGATTGCTTGGAGTAAGTTTCTTGCTCACCTAGCTTGAATCTTAAGGGGGAAGGAGTTCATCTAGTAATTGAAGTGTTACATTAACCTAGGTGTCATACCAAGGTACATCGACACCGAACCAACATGCTGGAAGCAATGCTCAAGTCAGTAGGACCGAGTACAGCATTGACTCATTGAGTCAATGAGAAGCTTATGTAACGGATCACCTCAAACCCCGTTTCTTGTGGATCTCGATCATCGAGTTAAAGAAGTCAGTTGATTCTTCACGCTAAACCACTCCCTTGCTTCCTTCTCTGAGACGAGAAGCCATATGTGAGTAGTATGAGCTGGAGATTCTTTAGCAAGAACGTGGATCACTAACCAAGGTCGTGCCTAGCACAGTACCTTGTCAACCACTTCGGGCAACCTACAGAAGTGATGAGAACCTTACTCTTCAAAGGTTACTCTCTTTGCAACTTCTGAAGGTAACCCTGCCACACCTTTTAAGGGGTAGACATAGTACTTTAAGAAAACTACGAGATGAAAAACCTGAACCTTTGTTATGGAACCACAACTACCTCTAAGTTGTGATCAACAAGCTTTAGGGAACTTCTGATCAACAAGAAGTTCAATCACTTTGTTCCATTTTGTACACTCTGTTGCCTTGAGATGAACCTCACCATTCGTTGCTAATACTTTTACCTTGAAACCATCAAACTTGGTCGAGATATGAAAGTAGCAAGTCTTGTCTAGCGCCTTTCACGACCAAGTTTATTCAATCCTCCTGTATTTGGGATACTTCTGACTGTGTTTTGATTGTCTTACCTATTTTTGCTCAAAGCATAATAATGAATGCATCATACCGTCTACATTTCTAGCTGGCCAGCATTGCATCATTAATGCATAACATTATTCCACTTGTGATGCATCATGAAATGTAATTACCAATGAGTTTTGAGCAATAATATATGACCCCATTCAAATATCTACGTTGTGTCTCACAATTTTGAGTTGTGATCAACTTTATCATTCGCAACGCCTTCGACTTGTTTCATTATCTTGAGTGGCACAAGGGAAACCACTTAACACCTTGTGACCAAAACACAGTTAAGCCTTTGTCCTTGACTCGTTGAAACTCAAATCAACTTGAGTCCTGGAAACTGATTGTTTCTAGTTGCGAGGAGCTTCCTATGGACTTCTCGACCTCGCTAAAACCCTGCATCTTTCTTTTCGCGAGGTTATTATTGATTACCAAACTTTGAAACTCTTTGACTTGTACTGCCTGATGGCATTGCTTCGGCTACAAAACCAAAGCAGAAAAGTCTTCATAAGAGAAACATCCAGAGTTAAGGACGCTTAACTATCATAGAACTCTAAGTACCTCCTCAATGAAGAAGGTTACTTCATTTTGACGGAAAGAAGAAGACCTCAACACCTCAACATAACTTTTTAAGACCCAAGTTTTACGATGTGATATTGTCATGCCGAGCCTCTTGTCAAGGTTATCAACCTAAAGACTGGAATCACATGAAGCAAACTTTAGAATTTCTTAAGATGCCTGAAGATAATCACTATTTCGTAGAACAAACTTCTTTAAGGGCATTGCCATTTTCCTTAGTCAGTGACCCTCTTTTACGGATCGTCCCCTCATCGTTCCTGTTATTCTACTTGCTAGAATCTCGGGACGAGATTCCTTTAAGGGGGAAGGATTGTAAAAGCCCGCTTTTCGGAAGAACAAAAACACAAAAATGCGAACTTAAAATTTTGAAACTGGACTTGGAAATCCAAACTCACATGAACCATATGAGTTAACCAATGTTCACTTAAAATAGGGACTTGTTAAAATTTTACATACAGAACATGTTTGCTAATGTATATTGGAACTTAAGGTGTAAAATCCTTAATTTCCAAGTATTCACATTTTCAATGAAAAATTAAAGGATAAAAGAAAACAAAATAGAGAGAAAGAAAAAGGAATTATTCCAACCCTAAAATGGGACATCCAAAAATATTCAAATCTCATGCCGTAAATTTTTCCATGACCTTCTAATATTTCAAATAGACTCTCGGTAAAGTTTCAAAATTTTTGAAGCACGTTTCCCATTTATTGGACACGTACTGAGAGTTTAATCAACGTCGACTTCAAATTCAAACTTTGTGCTCAACCTTGTCCAAATCAACTCCAAATTTTTTCTCAGGTCCCTTATGGTTCAAAAAGGTTAACTTCAAAGTTTCAGGATTTTTGAACCTAATCTACTATTTATTTCCTTGAGTCAAGTATTACCACTTGAATTCAAATTCAAACCTGAGTTCAAATTCAACTTGCTCAGTTTTCAAATCTGATTGCACCATAAAATTCTCCACATTTTATTTAGTCATTGGGCCAAAGTTGAATATTTTTGAATGCATGTTTGCTGGCTCTATTTGAATTTTGAAAAGAGGAGGGAGAAGAGAGTGGGACCCAAATGTCATACTTATCCTCAGTACTAGGAAAAAGTGGCCCCCACATGTCAGGTCGGCACTACCCACAGTGTGACACCGAGACCCCCTGCATGTGCCACCGCGATGAAATCGGTCTTCATCCAGCCGCCGACTCCCTCGTCCCACGGCACCTCGCCTCCCTCCACGGCCGCCTCGGTTCCGAGCTTGCTCCCCGCCGGTCGCCGCCGGTGCCGTCCCGGCACCGCACGACCCGCGCGACGCCCGACCACCGCGCCGCACCTCCCTGTCGTCCCGCGCCCGGAGCCTCACCGCCTGAAGCGCTCACCGCCGCCCAGCTCCACGGTGCGTCGCTTTGCCTCCTGCACCCCCGGGCTCGACCGCCCCACGCCAGCCGCCGCTCGGCCTGGCCGCGGTATCGCGCCGCTCCCGCGCGCTCCATCTCCGAGCCGCCGACAAACCACCTCCGGTGTCGACCCCGCGCTGCGCGCTCCCACGCCCGTCGTCGCAACTCCCTGGTGCCCGGCCGCCCGCGCACCTCCCCGCCGTCCGCCTGTCTCGGCCGCACGCCCGCGCGCCTAGCTCGCCGGCCGCCTCTGCTCCATGCACGACGCCCGTTTCCATGGCCTCGCCCCGCTGGCGCACCACGGCCGAGCTCGCCGCCGGCTCTACTCGCGCGCGCCACGGCCGTGTCGCCATCCGCCCCTGCTCTGCTCCGTCCCTATCGCCCTCAAGGTGAGTGCTTTGGCCTGTGCTCCTCTCCTCCTCGCCGCAGCACGTGTTGATGTGCACCGCGTCGCGGCGTTTCTCGCTGCACAGACCACGTTGAGCCCATTCCATGTCGGCACCATGTTCGTCAATGGCCGAGCACACCTTACCAGCAACAACCGCGTCATTACTCGACCTAAGGGTCCTTCTTCATTGTATCAACTTCAATATCCCCTGTTTCCACTAACCTATGCTCTGTTTCCAGTCACACTCACCAACTGTTCGACCAAATGCCACAGGCTTGTCATCAAGTTCTCTATTCTTTGTTCGCTATCGTCTGCCAGCGTTAGGTCGTTGGCTGCAAGAAATGTGGGTGTTGAATGCATCCAGACCCATTAGTTGCTATTTACTCGTTGTGTCATAGCAGTTGAAAGCATTAGAATAATGCTAGTATGATGAGGTTAGTATGAACCCTGATGTCCTCCTAGTTGTTTCTATTACAATTCCAGTGAGTACTTTTGGCCAGCATGTCCGAAGGGTTTGTTAAAGCAACCCTTTTGCAGGTTGGCTGGATGGTGTGGCTACTTCCTTAGAATTAGTTGAAACCAAGTTGAGTTCCTAGACAAGAGGTTCATTGCAGAGTAGCTATAGGTGGGGATGCGTTAGTAGTACTCATTTTGACCAATCATCACTGATGATATACCTTGAGGTCTAGCCAAAAGCAACCCCACATTGACCTTTCTCGCCTTTGGGTTGTGTTGGCATGTCCATACATGCTTGTGTTGCTTCACATTGAGCCGTGTCGACGTCGTTGACCACATGACGTCGTCGGGACGTTCTGAGCCATCATCGTGTCCTGGCATCTAGATGAAGGATGCCTATAACGTACATGATGCTGGAACACAACCACGACATAACGATCGACGGTCGTTTAGCCAAATTAGGGTTTAGTCGAGGCGAGACTCATCGAGTCCTGGGTGTAGCCAGGGTGCTCGATGAAATGCCTTCTAGGTCAAACCATGGGTGTCGGTGATCACCGATGGCCTAGAGTAGAGGATGCAAGAACGTTGCCACCAACAAGGAGAACTAGACCAAGGGGAACCTTGGATAAGAGTTCCTTGGTTGTGTCGAGGATGTTCCGTAGCCGATCACAGGATTTGTTAACTTGGTGTACCATTTCCTCGACGGCAGGTTCGTCGAGTCGCTTATCAACAACCGAGTCGACATCACTAGCCTTAAGACTCACAAGGTGGTGTTCGGGATTTTCTAATCACCCCATTGACGAGTCCGGGTTGAGGTGAACGTCGCTAAGACGTTCTTCTCGAGATGGAAAATGCATGCCTTCACAGCAAGGTCTCGCATCATGTTTAAGTCCCGAGAGCTTACCGAGCTCACCTGGACAAGCTTGCGGGAGACACTACATTAGTGTCGTCGTGTAAGCTCCTGAATGATGCTTGCGACGTTAGTCGTAGCAACTGGTTTACCTAAAAGTCATTTGAACGTTGTCTTGGTACTCATGCTAGGTTAACAGTGCTTGTAATGACTTCTTAAGTCCAAGCCATGTTGATCTCAATTCAGTCCCAAGTGTCGTTAGGTTCCATCATGGTTCATCCGAAGTCAGGACCCTACGACAGCACTGCTCACTTAACTAGGTCTACTCCTTTATGAGTTAAGTCATGTTCATTGGTCGATTGCTAAATCCCGACCTTCGTCTTGTACACTCCACTCATACTCAAGCTTTCGATGTCCCCCTTAATTCTTTAGTCATCCTTACACTACCAGTCCAACACTTCCACACCATTCGGCTGTATCATCCTTGAGTGGCATAGCATCGAGTGTTGAGTGCCATGTTGCAATGTGTGCTTACATTGCACCTTTCAATTCACATCTCGATACTACTATGACCACTTGACTCCATCCTTTGTTTATCCACACAACAGAGGCATATCTGTCCTTCCTAGTCAAACTCCTCGTTCTTAAAGTTTACACAACCCCGTAAAGTCTATTATTAAATTACTTAATCACTTATATGCATATCATGTCGATAGGAATGTGATGATAGGTGATCGACGAGAAGTTTCGCTTGGAGGAGAAGGCCAGGGTGTCCACTTGAAGTCCTTGTCGGAGTCCGCACAGAAGGACCACTAACAATTGACATTTATTTGAGTCGCAAACTAAGGCAAGCCCCGGTTTGCATTTAAGTCGTTTATAAAAATTTTGCTTTATCACTATGATGAGTAGTATATGAATTGTGCATTAAGTTTAGGGTGATTGATACTCCACTTGCATGGCCAAAAATCCCAGGGATTGGTTGGAACGAGTTACAAGTTGACCTGTAGTAACTACTTTGCTAATGCATAGAAAATCCGGTAGAAGTCGAGTAGTTGGAATCTACTCGCGAGAGATGTAGGACATATCTCACAGGATTGGTTAGACAGAAAATGGATTAATATAATGAAATTGGGACTGGGCAGGGAATGGATAGGAAGCGGCGAGAATTGAGCCTCGGTCGCATAGCCCTGCCTGTGTCGATTAAGTCCCGCTTCGTGTGTGGCCCCTCTGAACAAGCTTGACTTGTACCAGCAACATAATGGACATATGGAATCCAATAAACTGATGTAACTTGATAACTGGGGTGTCGAGGCCCATTAACTCACCATCGATAGGGGTGGGTTGAGGACAGCAAGGTGTAAATCGGTCGGCGGACACATGAGGTGTTCCGTGCGGAGACCTTCTGTTCGCGGAGGTGAGACGGGCTCGGCGTTCGAGTTTCTTGTGAAAGGTGGCCATATACGCCTAGTACTGGAGTGTTATGTAGGTACAAGTGTACTAACTGACACTTCCGAATGACATATGTGTCGTGTTGTCCGGGTGTGTCCCGATTGCAATCACCGTCCCTCGTAGTAATAGAGTATCACTTGTTCACTGTGATAGCATTATGTGCTCTGGGCATGTCTTATCATCGGTAAAGCGTTTCTTGTTTGATTGTGGAGCCCATGATGTACCGTGCTTGGAGAATGTCATTTGCTACTTAAAACCTGATTATAAGGATCCACTTGTAGGCGAGTCTATTTATGCTATTCCTTACCTATGATTAGACTTTACACTGCATATGTCTAGTGAGACGGGTTAGTCTTGCTGAGCCTTATGCTCACGTTTGCGCTTTAACGATTTGTGCAGGTATTAGTTTTATTTCTGCTGTTCAGGTTGTACATGAGACTCGAGGTGTCGAGATAAATCTCATGTGAACCACGCCGCTGCTGAATGTTCTTCTTGTTGCTAGTGAGAATCGTCCTAGGGCATGGACGTCTTCTCTCCTTCTTAGTTAGTTGAGATTATGAGTATGTATTTTCCGCTGCGTGTGTACCCCTGTGGTACACTCTTTTGTAAACTCTTCTTATTATGAAATGAAAACTTTATATGTTTTTGTATCCTTTCCTTGTGTGCTGTTAGGTGCCGCATCGCACGGCACCACCCAATGAGATCCTCGGAGGTGTGGACTCCGGTCCCCACATGGGTGACTGATTCACACGATTTTGGTGGCGGGAACCGACCCTTCTCCAAGCTATAATTAGGACCTGTCACCCCTCACTTCAACACACACCACTTGAGTATTCATCCATTGTATCCACAACTCTCCATATGATTAGAGGAGTATCGGTTGTAGAGAGGAGAGTCTCTGGTCCATAATCCAAGTAGGAGAGGAGTAGAAGGAGTCTCTCCCAATTTCCAATGGGGAAAGGTATGTCTCCCATATTCCTATTTGTATTGTGACTTTATTCTTAATAAAGATGTTATCTTTAGTCATCCATTTTTCATATACTTGGATGAAGTGTTTCTTGTTTGATTGTGGATTCCATGTATGTGGTAGGAATAGTATTTATGATTGTGCTATACCATTATCATTATTGTGGGGACCGGGGTCCACACATTCAAGGAATCGCAAAGGGTGGTGCTGTGCGATGCGACACCCAACAGCACACGCGAAAAGAATACGACAAAATACAAAGTTTTATTTATATAAACAACAGAAGTCTTTTACAATACTTAATATACAGTGGAAGTAATATTCATAGCTAAACTCTCAGCCTCGCTATGCAAAAGTGCAGCCGTCCAGCCCGAGGACGCTACACACTAGCAGCACACAACAATCACGGCGGCATGCAAGGCTCCCACTCAGCGGTATACCCCGACGGGGGCATCGCCTCATCTTCGGGCCCTTCGTCATACGTCTCACCTGCGAACAACTTAATATAGCAACCATGAGCACGAAGGCTCAGCAAGACTTAACCATCTCACCTAAATATGGAACTCTACATGTAGGGATACTTAACATAGACATAGATATTGCAGTAAATGACTCACCTACATGGTGATCCTTAATTTTTCAAGTTATTAACAGCAGCTTACAATTTTAATAAAAGTAACTTTAGTGATCATATTTGACAGCAATCAAAGTTTCAAAACAATTATAATTCAATACATCATATTCTCCTTGCTTCTTCAGTATTTACTATGTCACAGCGTAGTGAACCAGCGGTACTCAAATAACTGCGAGGGATGGGGATTGCAATCAGTAGACACCCAAATAACACGTTATGTACAACCATGACTGAGGAGCGTGTCGTGCTCCTCACCACGTCATACTCAGGAACCTTTCACTAGAAACTCAAACGCCGAACCGGTCCCACCATCACGGGCATAAGGTCCCCGCACGGAGCGTGTCTTTACCAGCCGGCCAATTTGCACCTTGCTGCCCTCAACCCACCCCCTATCGAAAATGGGCTATGCCTCGACATCCAAGTTATCGAGTTACATCGGTTTCCTGGGTTCCATATGCCCAGTATGAATCTGGTACAAATCAAACTTGTCCAGCAGGGCCGCACACGGATCGGTCCTCAATCGACAAAAGCAGGGCTATGCACGTGAGACCATGTCACGCTGAATCCTACCCGCTGCTCGGTCTCAATTTCATATTCATAAACCATTCTTCAATCAAATCTTTCCCTTGTGATAAAATACTATCCCGCGAGTAGATTCTAACTACTCGACTTCTTCCGGATTCCTGAAAACTTAAGCATGGAATTTTCTACTCGTCGGGCTGTAGAACTACCCAATATTCCATAGGATTTGTGGGTCATGCAAGTGGAGTAACAAGCACCTTAGCCCTAATGCACAAAACTCATCCTAGACATAAGTGATACAAATATAAACTTTCAAATAGCACTTAAATGCAAACCGAGGCTTGCCTGGCTGCGAGTCAGAGGGGAAGTGAGCTTCTGGTATGCAATATATAAAGTACATGAGTGATATGGAAACTATAGAAAAGATTTTAAAAATACTGATCAGGTATGCAAATGATTTTAATTGGCTTTGGGATTTTTATAGTGGATACTAGGCTCTATGTGGAAGATCTGGACCAAAAATTGGAGATGTTCAAGGAAGCTTGTTGTCTCTAAAATTCCAACAACTAAAATCATTCTCTGAAATTTGGTATTAATTCTGGAGCTTTGTCATTGACAACAGTGGATGATTTTGGTAGAGGAGGTTCTTCTGGTTCTGGGAAATTTTGTTTCACATTTGTATGTGCTTTCTACAAAGAGAAACTGATTTTACAAGTTTGGGGAAAATGTTGAAAATGTTTCTGGACATTTTCCATTTTCAATTGACAAAGGTGATTTGAACACAGTTTGGTCCATTAAATGAAGTCCAATGAACCTGAAATTTTTACTGGAGATCAAGTTTATCGGTAGTAAAGTGTTATGAACAAAATTGAGAATTTTCCGTTTAACAGAACAGGAGTAATTATTTTCCCAAGCAGTTAGCTCAAAGGAATTAATTATAAAAATTCTGGTACTTTCATGTCCGAAAAAATGATCCACTGCAAAGTTTGCATCAAGAGGAGTCCACCAGAATTTATTGGGAATTATTTGAGCAAATCTACTAGGAGTAATGGATTTTTGAAGTTTGCTTCAAATCTGGAATGATTTTCTAATGGAAACGTTTGAGTAATCAAACCCGGCCCCACTTCATTTAACTCGGCCAATCAGGGCGGGTCCACATGAAGGGCCATGAGGTTAACCCGCACAGCTGCATTGGATCCGATGCCACAACCGATCCCACGCGGTGATTCAGTCGCTGATATGTGGGGCCTGCACCCTTTCTTCAACCTCGCAACGTGAGGCAGCGCTCCTCGCCGGAGCCGTGGAGGCGCGTGCCAGGATTGCTGCGTCGACCTCCTCTTGGCCCAGCCTTGACCGCCTAACCCTAAAATCGGATGTGCAACACGCTGGTGTGGTCCAGACGAGTCGGCGATGGCCGCAGATGAGCGTATGACGGCGGCAGCGGAGCAAGGGTTTCGTCGATGGTCGGAATCGCTCAGAAATGGCGCAAGCAACTCGGGAAAAGGCGGGGAAGATTCCTGGGAGCATGAGGAAGATGATTTGAAGGTGAAAAAGGAGTGAAATGGTCAGCAAGGTCGACTTTGACGATGGACCAACGGGATTATCCATGTCGACGAGAAAAACTCGAATTACTACGTCGGTGGTCGATTATTCTCATCGGCACTTGATCCAGATGATGAGCCCAGACGTATAGAAGCTATCTCTCAACCGGATTAGACTATAATCATGAATAGAAACATAATCGCATTGATGACCTAGCTCGAAGTGTAAACTGGAGCCGAGACAAAAATGAAGAATACTCGCTCGATAAAGGAGGAAAAGGTTTGCGGTTTACACCGTGAGAAACATGGTGTCCCGGCGCTCCTTTCTATTGTTGAAGTCGAGGCTTGCAACAGCCTAGTTCCTCGGCTTCACTGTGGACAGAGGGCGATGTCCACGGCGGCTCAACGATGGCGTCCGCGGAACTTCAAAATACGGGCAAAACAATGAGCGAAAGGATTAGCCAATTGGTGGAGATGATAGAGAGAGAAGTTTTCTGTACTGTTGCTGTTTGGAGGATGGAGAGACTCGGCCGAATTCTTGAGCTATTCAGTGAACAAAGGGGCGAGGTTGTGCGCTCGGGAGAGAAGAACAGAGATGACCGCCGGTGCTCATCTACTCGGGGCTGGAACTGAAGATATGGACGAGGAGTGTAGGGAGCACGCCAGGGAGGCCACAAAGCGAGCAGGCAAGGAGATCGCTGGAGCTTGCATGCCGTGCAGTGTCACCATGGTGAGTCGAAGCAGAGCACTCACGTATTTGCCTCTCTGACCAGTGGGTCCCACTGCCCCTTCAAGACAATCTTGCCTGCTCCTTTAATTCTCCTACCTATATTGATCCAAGAATTCTATATTTTTGTGGAGAGGTCAATTCAAATATGGAGATTCATATTCTGGATTTTGATTTCAAATTTGGTCAAGTTTCAGGTGAAACTGAAATTCAGATTTGAATTTGAATGGAATTCAATGTACCCATTGAATTAAATAGAATCTGTGCTCCACATTTTATGAAAATTTACAGGGGTGCTATTTGGAATATTTAGAATCTAATGGTGAGCTCAAATTATTATTTTGGCCAAGTTTTAACAGGAGCAAGTTTTTAATATTTGAATTCCTTCCATTGAAGTTTGAATTGGTTTGATTTTTCAGTTTCTATTTTGATTCCTTTTTCCCATACAACTTTTAATTTCTCCTATATGAACATTGTACTTTGAATTTAGGGCTTTTACATCCCCTCTTAAAAGAATCTCGTCCCGAGATTACAAATAAAAGAGATGGAGGTAAAAAGATTACCGGATATAAGATGATAATAAATCTGGATAGTTTGATTGGAGATAATCCTCGCTTTTCCATGTCGCTTCCTCAGCGGTATGGTTGCTCCACAAGACATTGTAGAAGCACAAAGTCCGGTTTTTGGTGGTGCGAGTCTTTTCATTGATAATCCGGATCGGATACTCAGAATAAGTGAGATCCGGTTGGAGAGCTTCAATGTTTTCGGTGCGGATTTCAGCTGAGGATTTAAGACACTTTTGCAGCTGAGAAATGTGGAATACATTATGAACTTCAGAGAGTGATGCTGGTAACTCCAAGCGATAGGCCACGAGTCAACATTTTTCAATGACGGCGAACAGACCGATGAATCACGGAGCAGCCCTTCACTCCGAAACAATGAATCCCTTTCATTGGAGAGACACAGAGATAAACATGGTCTCCGATGTTTAGGTGGAGAGGTCGACGTCTTTTATCCACATAGTTTTTCTGCCGAGATTGAGCAGCCTTGAGATTGGCTTAGATAACTCGAAATCGTTCTTCGACTTCATTTACAAGATCAATTCCGTATAACTCGCTCGCCAGACTCACACCAGTTGAGTGGTGTGCGACATTTCCGGCCGTAGAGAGCTTCATACAGCACCATCTTGATGCTAGATTGATAGCCATTGTTATATGAGAACTCCACCAATGGTAAATGATCATCCCAAATTTTACCGTGGTGGATGGCACAAGCGCATATCATATCTTCCAAAACTTGATTCACCCGTTCAGTTTGACCGTCCATCTGCGGGTGATATGCAGAGCTTTGGATCAATTTTGTTCCCAATGACGCGTGCAGCTGCTCCCAAAAACGAGTGACAAACAGCGTATCGCGATCTGAAATAATCGTCCGGGAAACTCCGTGCAAGCACATGATTCTTGCAATATATAACTCTGCATATTTCTGGGCAATGTACTTTGTATGTACCAGAATAAAATGAATTGATTTGGTTAGTCGATCGACTATCACCCAAATTGAATCATGCTTGTGGAATGTGAGAGGCAAACCGATGATAAAATCCATACTAATATCCTCCCATTTCCACGCCGGGATTTTTAATGGATGTAGCTATCCGGCCTTTCTCATGTGGTCGGCTTTCACCCGCCGACACGTATCACACTCGGATACGTACTTTGCAATCTCTTTTTTCATCCGTGTCCACAAAATCTATTCTTCAATTCTTGGTAAATTTTGTTACTGCCCGGATGAATGGAATATTTGGACAAGTGAGCTTCGTCCAAGATTTTCTTGCGAAGTGTCATGTCACGGAGTACCACTATACGGTCTTTGGACCATAGAGTACCATGTTCATCACTCCGGAAACACTTCATTTCCCCATACATTGTACTTGGCTGATCCAAGATTCACACTTGCTGAATTTTGCATAAAGCTTGTGATCTCGCAATCGTTGGAGCACGATATGCAAAGTGTTTGGCGTGTTCTTCTTCTAATTTAGAATAAACCAGAATACCATCGATGAAGACCATGACAAACTTATCTAACTCCGGCATGAATACTGAATTCATCAAATACATGAAGTGAGCCGGCGCGTTGGTAAGTCCGAATGACATGACGAGATATTCATAGAGCCCGTATCTTGTTGAGAATGCCGTCTTCGGTATATCCTTCGGTCGGATTTTTATTTGATGATATCCGGACCGAAGATCCATCTTTGAGAATACTTTAGCACCCACTAATTTATCGAATAAGATATCAATGCGCGGTAGTGGATACTTATTCTTGATTGTCACAGCATTGAGCGGACGATAGTCCATACATAGACGTAACGTATTGTCCTTCTTTATCACAAATAATGCGGAGCAGCCCCAAGGTGATGAACTTGGGTGTATGAGACCTTTGTCCAGCAGGTCCTTCAAATGATCCTTTAATTCTGCCAACCCATTTGGTGCCATTTTGTACGGCCTTCGAGAAATAGGCGTGGTTCCAGGAAAAAGTTCAATTTTTAACACGATGTCCCTATCCGGTGGCATAGCTGGAAGGTCGTCGGGAAACACGTCCGGATACTCACGGACCACACAAATGTCCTCAAGCTTTGTGGCTTCCGTGTTGTATGTGGCTGGAATTTCTTGGATAAGGCGGTCTAGAATGAGAGCGTGTGGTTCATATAGTGGAGAGTTCAAATGGACCACACGTGGAACAATGCCGAGAACAGCACCATGACAGTGCAACCACTACATTCCTAAGATGACATCAAGCTTTTGACCCTCTAAAATAATTAGAGAAGTCGGATAGATATTCTCACCCATCTTAAGTTGTGCTTTATGGACTTTCATGTCCGCTGCTATTTTCCCACCCGGAGAGCAGATCAAATATGGACTTTCTATGGGAGTCGTAGATAATTGATGCTTGTAACATATGATTGGCTAATGAAATTATGGGTGGCACCAGAGTCAAGTAATATGACTACGGGATGAGCAAGTAGAGAAAATGTACCCGCGAGGATGGGTTCGCCTTCTGGCACGTCTTCAATGGCTATGTGGTGGACGTTGCCGGGTTTTGGTGCTGGTTTCTTAGGACGGTTGTGGGACTGAGTTGCACCCCGATATGGCGCTTGCGCGCTGCCTTGTCGCTGTTCGGGACAGTCCCTCAAAAATGCCCGACACGGCCACACCTGTAGCACGTGTATTGTGTCGGGTTCCCGCCAAGTTGCGGAGGGAATCCTTGTGCACGTGGTGGAGGTGGATACGCATGCAGGACCACCCTTTGCTGCTGCTGCTGCTGCTGCTGTGGCAATGGCGGTTGGAAACACGGCGCATTGAAAGAATGACCGTGGAATTGATGCGGTCGCGCTGGTGGCTGCCATCGATGACTAGATGGTGAGCGATACACCACACGGTACTTCTGCGGACCACCACTGCTGCTGCTCGATGGCGCGCTTCATTTCCTCTTATCAGAAATGAGCTCATGCTGAGCATCCTCCTGTACAATCGTGGCATTGACGATGTCGTTGAAGGTGCCGCGGTTGCATTGTGCGAGTTGGACTTTCATTTTGGGGTTCAAACCCCGGAAGAAGGTATCTCGCTTCTTGTCCTCTGTCCCAACATAATCCGGCGCATACTGTAGTAGATGGCTAAAAGCACGGGGGTATTCATGGGCACTCCTCCCGCCTTGCTTTACCTCCAGAAACTCCTGAAGCTTCCTCTTCATTATACCATGAGGTATATGGTAGGCGCGGAACATCTACCAGAATTTGATCCAGGTGACCGCATGACCAGCCGGCAGTGACGCAATGTAATTCGTCCACAAAGCACCGGTGGATCCCTGAAGCTGTTGCGCTGCGAACAGCGCCTTCTGCTGTTCGGTGCATCACAGCAAACCGAACTTTGCCTCAAGGGTGCGGGTAAAGTTGTCCGATTCCAGAGTCTCCTCGACCTCCGTGAAGACTGGTGGATGCGTTGCTAAGAAGTCCGAGTACGAACTTTGTTGGGGCTGGCGTTGCCCGTTGTCTTGTCACCCCTTCATAGGACGAATTTTGTACCAACATCCGCAGTAACTCGGTTTGCTCGTCGCGTGAGCCGAGTACTGCAGCCAGAATCCTTGCGAGCATCCTCGGAGGTTGAGGAGGTGGTGGTTGTGGAACTTGTTGCTGCGGTGTCGCGGTTTGCTCCCAGGTCAGAGATTCATCCTCACGACCCCGGCTCGAGCCTCCCATTTCGGGCTTAGAATGCGTATGCACCATTCTGCATCCACATGAATTCAAATCAGCAACATGTTTGTTTGCTTCATCCATTTTATACCATAGTAGTGTGAGTATTGACAAAGTTATAATTTCATAAGATTCACATATATTGATAAAGCACAAACTTTATACGAGATATATTATCTTATGGCCAAGTTTACAGTAGTGAACTCCAAAAGGACCGACTCCCACTACGCAAGTGCATCCCAACTATACTTTGCCTCCATGAGTCGTCATACACACCTTGTCATCTCCTACACACCCACTACTATTTATAATATGACACAAACATGGCTACAAAATAAACACGAGCAACCGTCAACTATACATTGCCCCGAGATGGCAGTAGTGCTGCCCCATCCTACTCCAATGCGTCCTCTTCGACATACTCGAGTATCTCAGGATCTTCTTCCTCCTCAGGATCTGAGAGCGCCTGCTTGCCGATATTCAGCGGCATGATATGAGCCGGTGGGTACACAACTGGTTGCAATTGTGCTTCGGCCTCAATCATGTCATCCCGAAATTGGTCTTCCTCGAACTCCCAATTATGAGCTTCTTCGACGGCTTCATCTCGTGCCTCAGTGACTACCAACAGCTGCTCTTGCTATTGCTGCACCTCCAACTGACTCGCCTGCAGTTCACCATGAGCTTGTTGCAGTTCCATGCGAGTTTGCCGCAGTTCAGCACGAGCCTTCCGCAGTCTATTGCGAGTGTGATGCAGCTGATCCTCGCATTGATTCAGCCGGTGATTCGTCGGAGCCAGGAACGAACATAGGTTCTCATTGATATAATCAAGAGTGTCACCCTGTTCAATCGTTTGCCTCAATGCTTCGAACTGATCCCAAAGGATTTCACCTTGTGTAAGAACCACCATGCTAGATGCAACGACATAAGTCCCAAGTGTTGTCGAGTTGTGTCGCCATATGGTTGATAGGCCGCAACCATACGACGTTGCCAATCAAAACCAGCAGCACCATGGACCGGGAGAAGAGCAAATTGTGTCCAAGCCATGGCATCTTGATGAAGCTTGCAAAGCATCATAAGTGCTTTGCCCGCTGCAATGGCCCACATGCCCTCCAAACGAGCTCCCTGTATAGTGACCGAAAAAGGAGCCCATCCATAAAAATGTGGACTGGCTGGGATGTCGACCAAAATGGTACATGATAGTACGCCTCTGTCAACCGCCTGTTGACCCCAATAGCATGGCATCTCGATGAAGCCAAACTGTTGGAGCACCTCCCGAAGCATGATCGGGAAGCCCGGACGGTTGGCGCACGTGGAGAACACCCATCCGTCCTGCAATAGCATCACATCTGTCATATATAAAATAAGTACATGAATGAGTCAAATACTCAAATTCAAAAAATTTTGTTGATAAACATATCATGGATGTGAAAATTGAATTATGAAAGTGGATTCAAATTCAAATGCCAAATGAAACATAACACTGGAATTCTGTCTCAGTTTCTGTTCATTCTGACCAGTCTGGAGAAATTAAAAATTTTCATCCAGTTAAAGGCACATTCAGAACTTGAGTTAAACTACAAAATTGTAGTAAACTAAAATATATTTCCAGAATGTATTTATTTGCCTCCAAATCATTTATGTATAAGGAGATATGATTTTTGCAAGTTGACAGTGTTTCTGGAAAATTTTTGACAGCACCTCCTTTGTTTCAGGCTGATTTTGTCCACATTTTTCCAGATACAAAACATCAATATATGCAAAAATAATAAACTACAACATTGTTGTATACATCTTCAGTATTATAGAAATACATTACATGAAGTCGTTCGTTGATTCTACGAAGAGATATGATCAAGACAGTGACAAGATACAAAAACTGTCCAGTCTCTGTCGAGATTTAACAGAGTTTGGAAATTTGAATTTTTCATTAGTTTACAGGAGGATTCTGATCTGGAGTTAAACAAAAGAGTTTTAGAAGACTCTCTAATCTGTCAAACTATTTGCAGTATAACTCCAGGGGTGAAATATACAGGAAGGAATGCTGTTCCAAACTTAGTCATTTTTCTGTCCAGTTCACAGTTTGAACCAGGAACTGGGCAATTTAAGTTCAAGTGTGTAGGATCGAAGAGCACGTGAAAAGCTACCAGAGGGGGGGTGAATGGTAGATTTAAAAATCTTACGCAGCGGAAACAATTAAACCCCAAACCCTTCGGTAGAAAAACGATCTGTTGAAGAAATCATGTGTGAGACTAATCTAAACGTGTTTCACCATGACAAAAGTGATAAATATCAGAGAGAATCAAGTCACGAAGACAACACAAAAAGAATCACTCAAATCTGTCGAGAAAAACTTAAGTTATGATCGAAAGATCAAACAATGGTCAATCTGCTCTACCCGAGAAAAAACAGTTTTGGAACGCTGCAAAGAAACTCGTGTAGGTCATAGACCACAAATTCAATGACCGTGAAATTTTGACAGATGATAGATAATCAAGTTGTGAAGACAACCCAAAAGGAATCATGTCAATTGGATCTGTAAAACTCGAGTTATGATAAAACCACCGACGAAAGGTAATGCTGTCCAGAAACTCGACGAGTAAAACTTGTCTGGAACAAGTAGGACGAACAAGGCACAAAAGTTTCTTCGAACTACAAATTTTATTCAATAGAACACAAGACGAACAGCCCCAAAGTCGTGCACCACGAGCTCTGGGCTCCCTTGCTTATATAACCAGCCCTTAGGCCAACCCAATATCAACTAGGACTCCAATCCTACTCAGATCACGAATCGTAACTTTCCATAACTGCTCAAGATTCTTCTATACGCAGATAGAAGCAATCTTAAGACTTCCAAACACCTTAGGAACGTATCCCACATTCCTAAACAACTCAAATTCGTGACCCACACGAAATCCTATCATAACCAACTCAAATCTTTCCATATTTGAGTCAAACCCGACTCAGCCGCAGCCTGAGTCCATAACCTAGTCGGTTGGACCTTTCCGTCCAACTCTTTACGTCCACATCTCTTCATCACATCTCGGAACCATGTAGCCACGTCCATGCACTCCTTGCACACGTGCAAACATCTTCCAATGACGTCCATGATACCTTTATATGCATTGTTTTTTTATCCAAACATGCTGCGTAACCTCCTGATCAGCTCAACCACAATTCCTCCCGAACTTGGTTGTTAGAACCTCATCTCCTCCCTGAGACTAGTCCAATGGATCCCGTCACCAGCCATGTCTTGAACTCAAGCAACACCTGCACATGAATAAACAACCAATCCATACGAGCCCAAGTCCTCGACTTGACTCAAGTTAGTTCCGAACACAACACCTTACGTGAGCACCTCACATAACCATGTTGCAAAACCACAGTGACACGATATTATCCATATAAAACAAAACGCACTAACAACTTAGCAAATGAATACTAAGCAATCTTTCCAACAATGTAAAGCAAGTACGAAACATTGCAAATGAAAAGCTGAAGCACTACGGTCAAGTTCCGGACCTTGCCAGAGCAACCCGGACCTTGAGCCGGAGCTAACAAAAGCTAGTAGAACCAAGCACCGGATCTTACCAAAACTAGTATAACCAAGCTCCCGCTGGAGCTTACAAAAGCTAGCAAGACCTAGCGCCAGAGCTAGACAAAGTACGTCGGAGCTTAGCAAAAGCATGCCGGAGCTATCAAAGACATGCCGGAGCTAACAAAGTCATGCCGGAGCTAAAGATAAAGCTCACCTGAGCTAACCAAAGCTAGTCGGACCTTACCAAGAAGTCGGACCTAGCTTCAATCATAGCCGGAGCTACCCAAAACAAGCCAGACCTACCGTCGGACTTTGCTGTAGCTCGGAGCTAGAGTCAGACCTTGATAAAAAGGTGTTTTGATGATATTCAAAACTTTTATCATCAAAGCCAAGTGTATTCACTACAAGCCAATGTATTCAGCACACATAGGTCTTACAATCTCCCCCTTGATGATTGAATTGGCAACACCATTTAAAATCCGAATATTGGCTTATTCACATAATTGTTTTGAAGACAATTTCTCCCCCTTTGTAAATCAGAAGTAAATGAGAAGAAAAATTATCCCATATTATCTCTCCCCCTTTATTATCTCTCCTTATGCACATATTCTCTCTCTCTTCATGCTTATCTCTCCCCCTTTGACAATGTATTCAGCAAGTCATGAGAATATAAACAAATTATCTCTCCTCCTTTAGTTGTTATGAGCATATTATAACATATACATATAAACAAAGCTCATCCAAGTCATACTATCAAGTACCTTACATTATCACATCAATGAGATACATAAAGTAGTGTAAGCCATGCTAGAGATCAAATGTAATTTTCAATTTAAGCAAGTCATGATCTCACAAACTTAACTATTTCAATACCTAAAAGCATGACACTTGTTGCTGCATTTTATTATTTTTCAAGGCACAAATTTAGATCATATGATATTTGCAAGAGATTATAAGCGCATCTGCCTTATTCTAACCAACCAAGCAAAGCCTATGTCATTTGACAATCAGAAGCTTAAGGACATGGTTTTAGTCATACACAACTTCTTCCAAGTTCATATCTAAGTGCAATGACAAGCCATCTCAAAAGAAGAAGTGTGATGCATGCATTTTCTCTTGATCTTTTCTCAATCTATATTTGTTCATAAAAACTTAACATTTGAGTTGATTACTTGATTAATTCTTTATGATTAAAAGCATTTGTGAGCATGCAACAAGTTCAAAACAGCAAGAAAGTTTGACCATGACCAGATTTAGTGTAAGTAATTATTCCAATTACTAGACATGGCAAAAACTACAAAATGTATAACACGAGTAATGTAGTAAGAACTTTCAGCATGTAAAAGGAATCACAAAGTCATATATGTATGAAATACTATGCTTAATTTCAGATTCACACATAGACTTCCCAAGTTTTAAGACTCCCTCTCAATTTAAGCCACGAGGATGCATAACCCCTATTTCACTACGAATGTAACAAAAATGAGTGAAATCCAATGGTTTTGTAAAAATGTCAGCCAATTGTTGTTCGGTATCTACATGGTGAAGCACAATGTTTCCTTTTTCAACGTTATCTCGGAGAAAGTGATACCTAATGTCAATGTGCTTAGTTCTAGAATGTTGCACGGGGTTTTTAGCAATGCAAATGGCACTAGTGTTATCACAAAACAGTGGAACACTATCTAGATCAACCCCATAGTCCTTAAGTGTTTGAACAATCCAAAGAATTTGTGAGCAAGCACTAGCAGCAGCTACATATTCAGATTCGGCTGTGGATTATGCTACTGAATTTTGTTTCCTAGAGGACCAAGCAACAAGAGAATTACCAAGAAAATGACAAGCACCGGAAGTATTTTTCTGTCAATCCTACAACCCCCAAAATCAGCATCCGAAAAAGCTTTCAAAGTAACGGTTGGGGAAGAAGGAAGAAAAATCCCAAATTCTTGAGTTCCATGTAAGTACCTTAGAATCCTTTTGACGGCTTGACGATGTGAAGCACGTGGGGAAGTTTGAAACCGTGCACAAAGACATACGCTGAATTGTATGTCCGGTCTTGATGCCGTAAGGTACAAAAGTGATCCGATCATGCTTCTATATTCTTTTTGATCCATGGATTCACCATCTTCATCAAGTTCAAGTGTTGTTGCTATTCCCATTGGTGTCCGAAGAGGCTTGCTTTTGTCCATGTTGAAGCGCCTTAGAAGGTCTTTGGTATACTTTGTTTGATGCACAAAGGTACCCTCCTTGGTTTGCTTGATTTGCAGCCCCAAAAAGTAAGTGAGTTCACCCATCATACTCATTTCAAATTCGGAACTCATCATTGCTGAAAACTTGGACACAAGATCATGAGAAGCACAACCAAAGATAATATCATCCACATACACTTGAACGAATAATGAGTCATTGCCATGTTTAAGCACAAAAAGAGTTTTATCAACCTTGCCCATGGTAAACCCCTTTTCAAGTAAGAATGTTTTTAACCTATCATACCATGCTCTACGGGTTTGTTTGAGACCGTATAAGGCTTTGGACAGTTTGTAAACATGATTAGGAAAATCTGGATTTTCAAAACCCGGTGGTTGTTTGACATAAACCTCCTCATCTATGTAGCCATTAAGAAAAGCACTTTTAACATCCATTTGATATAGCTTAAAACCTTTAGATGCTGCAAAAGCTAACAAAATTCTTATGGCTTCTAATCTAGCGACAGGAGCAAAAGTTTCATCAAAATCTAGACCTTCAACTTGAGTGAAACCTTGAGCAACCAAACTAGCCTTATTCCTAACCACAACCCCATCCTCACTTTGTTTATTTTTAAATACCCATTTAGTTCCAATTAAAGTGTGACCTTGAGGTGGAGGTACAAGTTTCCAAACATTATTTCTTTCAAAATTTTCTAACTCTTCTTGCATGGCAATAATCCAAGATTCATTAGTGAGTGCGTGTGATATATCTTTGGGTTCAAAAGAAGCAACAAAAGCAGAATGAGCATAAGAGTTTGGATCGCAAAACCTGGACCGTGTGACTTGTTCGTGCAAGCTTCCAATCATCTGTTGTGGGGGATGATCTTTGTAAAACCGTAGGAGAACAGATGTCTCACAAGCTTCTTCTTCTTCATGTTCATCACAAATCGATGAGCTTGTGGCTTGAGGATGATTTGAATCAGCATTGATGGTTGTCGGTGCTGGTTGAGAATTAACATCCAGAGCTAAACCAAAGTCTTTAGCTGCTGAATTGTCTGGCAGCAACTCCAATTCTTCCTTATCTTCAATGAAAATGCTCTCTCCCTGCGGATATGGATCTGGACCTGCAATGTTTGAGCTAGTACCTGGGCTAGATTCATCAAAAGACACTTCACAAGTCTCCACAATTTTGTTAGTGTCAAGTAAAAGCACACGGTAGCCTCTAGTATGAGATGGATAACCAAGAAACATGCCATCAACGGATCGAGGTTCAAACTTATCAAGATTACCATGTTTCTTAACAAAGCATTTGCAACCAAAGACCCGAAAGTGTGTAACACTAGGCCTATGTCCAAACCGGAGCTCATATGGTGTTTTACCTAGCTTAGCACGCAAGAAAACACGATTTGAGACATAACAAGCGGTTGCTAATGCATCAGCCCAAAATTTCCTAGGAGTTTGATATTCATCAAGCATAATCCTAGCCATCTCAACTAAGGTTTTGTTCTTTCATTCTACAACACCGTTTTGTTGAGGTACATATGGTGAAGAGAATTGATGATCTATTCTTTTTTCAGCACAAAAGTAATCAAAAAATTGATTTTTAAATTCAGTTCCATTATCACTTCTAATTGCTTGTAATGATCCTGGGTGATCAATTGATAATCTAAGAAATAAAGTTCTAAAGTGACTAAAAACTTCATTCTTAGACGCCATAAAGTAAACCCAAGAGTATCTAGAATAATCATCAACAATAACAAGAACATACCATTTACCTCCGAAGGATTGAACACGTGAAGGTCCGGTCATGTGACGCGAGCAACCTGAATCCACAATCCAAATGTTCTCCTTCCTCAAACGTGTAACCTACATAAAAGCACAATACGTCGATGACTCAATACTGGGGTTAGTCAAAAGGCATTTAGGAATCCAGTACTGAGTCACGCGATGTGCAGTAGGAAAAACACGCGAAAGCTTAGACAAAACAGCAGGTTCATGAGTCAAAGTTTGAGATTTTTTATTCTTAACTACTGACCTATAAGGTGTTACTTGTGTAGCACAAAAATCAGTAGCTCCGGAGGCAAAAACAAAAGGTCCAGAGGTAAATTTTGAATGTTTTTGACTCAAAACAGCAGGTTGTACATTCGGTTCAATGTCTGCAGCAAATTTTGCATGAAAGTTATGAGATCTAGCAACCATTCTTTCCCTTTTCTGTTGTTTAGCTAGTCTATAACAAAAATCTATGACATGACCATCTCTACCACAGTAGGTACAATGAAATTTAACTTTTTGTTCATGTCTAGATGAGCAAACAACATTTTTATTTGAAACCGAATGAGGCAGCACTCCTGCAGATTTGAAAACCACTCCTTTTTGTTTAGGAACTATTTGAATCAAACCACTTCCTAATGACTTTACAAATTTAGGTGGATGTGCCTTAGCATGAGCATGAGAATCAAAACCTAAACCAGTTTTATCATTGCATGACTTGGAAGAATTCAGCAGCAAGTTTAGGTTCTTATTCCCATTACAAAACCGATCTAATGTCCTATGCATGTCATCAAGTTTATTGGACAGATCAAGGCAATTTTCACATGAAGTTTTTCCTTTGAGTTTGCAATTGGAACAAAATTTAACTTCATGAGAACATAAAGCATTGTTCAATATAGAAATTTCATTCATAGCATCCTGCAGTTTCTTATCAAGATCATCACAAGTAGAACAATGCAAATCAATTGTAGAATAGCTAGCATCTTTCAAGTTTTTATCATTAAGTGCAGCAAGCTCTTTGTTCTTTTCAATTTCTAACTCAAGTTTATCAAGTCTGGAAGTGTGCGCACTTCTTAATGAGGACAATTGTTCATATATTAAATCACATGAGGAACATGCATCATCACTAGGAATCAAAGTTTTTAAACGGTTGATTTTAGATTCTAGTGATTCAATTTTAGCAACACTATCTCTAAGCTTTTTGTCCTTTTTCTTAACAATAACAGTGGCACGAGAAATAGCATCACACATTTCTTCGCAAGTAGGACATACCTCTTCATTGTCGCTGTTGTGTTCTGCCTCCTCCATACTTGATATTGACTTGCCCGCCATAAAGCACTAGTTTGCCAAATCATCTTCATCTTCATCACTTCCAATGTCGATGTCACTTGAACTGAACTCTTGAAGCGCGGTGATGAAACTGTTGATCATCTTGCGTCCTATGGTACCTTTCTTCTTCTTGTTGGAATTTCCAGGGGAGGTCCGGACCTTGCTTTGTTTTTCTTCCCGGGTGGTCGGACCTGAAAGGTTAGGGCATTCTGTACGAAAGTGTCCTGTTTTACCACATTCAAAACAGCGTTGAGGTCCGGAGCTTCCTCTCCTTCTAGTTCTCACATTTTGCAATGCTTTTGAGAATCTAGTAGAGATGAGTGCCAACTCCTCTTCTGGAAATTCTTCGATCTGCTCCAGGGTTAGTGAGGACAACAAAGCAAGAGTATTGCAAGATGATGATTGGCCGGAGCTAGACATATCACGTTGTGAAACGAATGCAATAGACTTATTTGGTTTCTTATGTGCTAGGATGTCAATTTCATGAGTTTTTAGTTTAGAATAGAGTACATCTAATGTAAGAGAACTCATGACAGTAGATTCACGAATAGATGTGACTTTCATCTCCCAAATTGACATATCTAATGCACTTAGCAATTGCCTAGCATTTTCAGCTTCTGAAAAATTAACATTGACACTATGCAAGTTACTGAGAATTTTATTAAAGCGAGCAAAAAGGTCATCAATAGACTCACCGGGTTGCATCTCGAAGCGCATGTATTCTTTCTTGAACATGTCTTGCCTTACCTCTTTGATCGTGTTGGATCCTTCATGGTAGTCACAAAGTGCTTTCCACACATCGTATGCAGATCGGAGGTGTGCAACACGGTCGAAGTCGCTTTGTGTTAATCCTTATATGATCAAGTTCCGAGCCTTGTTGTTGTTGTCGACATCTCTCAGATTTGTAGCTGTAACTTGATCGTTTGATGGCACTTCGTAAGGCTTGTATACCTTCTCCCATATTGCAAAGCCTTGTGCCTGGATGAAAGCCTCCATGCGTGCCTTCCAAACCTGGAAATCAATACCAGCAAACACACAAGGTTTGGCGGAGTACTTCTCCATGATGATTAGTCAAAAACACGCGCAAATCACAAAGATTAGAGCACCGTGGATCTGACACCAATTGTAGTATCAAAGAGCACGTGAAAATCTACCAGAGGGGGGGTGAATGGTAGATTTAAAAATCTTACGCAGCGGAAACAATTAAGCCCCAAACCCTTCGGCAGAAAAACGATCTGTTGAAGAAATCATGTGTGAGACTAATCTAAATGTGTTTCACCGTGACACTAGTGATAGATATCAGAGAGAATCAAGTCACGAAGACAACACAAAAAGAATCACTCAATTCCGTCTAGAAAAACTTAAGTTATGATCGAAAGATCAAACAATGGTCAATCTGCCCTACCCGAGAAAAAACAGTTCTGGAACACTGCAAAGAAACTCGTGTAGATCATAGACCACAAATCCAATGACTGTGAAATTTTGAAAGATAATAGATAATCAAGTTTTGAAGACAACCCAGAAGGAATCACGTCAATTGGATCTGTAAAACTCGAGTTATGATAAAACCACCGACGAAAGGTAGTGCTGTCCAGAAACTCGATGAGTAAAACTTGTCTGGAACAAGTAGGACGAACAAGGCACAAAAGTTCCTTCAAACTACGAATTTTATTCAATAGAACACAAGAGGAACAGCCCCAAAGTCGTGCACCACGAGCTCTGGGCTCCCTTGCTTATATAACCAGCCCTTAGGCCAACCCAATATCAACTAGGACTCCAATCCTACTCAGATCACGAATCGTAACTTTACATAACTGCTCAAGATTCTTCTATACGCAGATAGAAGCAATCTTAAGACTTCCAAACACCTTAGGAATGTATCCCACATTCCTAAACAACTCAAATTCGTGACCCACATGAAATCCTATCATAACCAACTCAAATCTTTCCATATTTGAGTCAAACCCGACTCAGCCGCAGCCTGAGTCCATAACCTAGTCGGTTGGACCTTTCCGACCAACTCTTTACGTCCACATCTCTTCATCACGTCTCGGAACCATGTAGACACGTCCATGCACTCCTTGCACACAGGCAAACATCTTCCAATGACGTCCATGATACCTTCATATGCATTGTTCTTTATCCAAACATGCTGCGTAACCTCCTGATCAGCTCAACCACAATTCCTCCCGAACTTGGTTGTTAGAACCTCATCTCCTCCCTGAGACTAGTCCAATGGATCCCGTCACCAGCCATGTCCTGAACTCAAGCAACACCTGCACATGAATAAACAACCAATCCATACGAGCCCAAGTACTCGACTTGACTCAAGTTAGTTCCGAACACAACACCTTATGTGAGCACCTCACATAACCATGTTGCAAAACCACAGTAACACGATATTATCCATATCAACCAAAACGCACCAACAACTTAGCAAATGAATACTAAGCAATCTTACCAACAATGTAAAGCAAGTACAAAACATTGCAAATGAAAAGCAGAAGCACTACGATCAAGTTTCGGACCTTGCCAGAGCAACCCGGACCTTGAGCCGGAGCTAACAAAAGCTAGTAGAACCTAGCACCGGAGCTTACCAAAACTAGTATAACCAAGCTCCCGCAGGAGCTTAGAAAAGCTAGCAAGACCTAGCTCCGGAGCTAGACAAAGTACGTCGGAGCTTAGCAAAAGCATGCCGGAGCTATCAAAGACATGCCGGAGCTAACAAAGTCATGCCGGAGCTAAAGATAAAGCTCACCGGAGCTAACCAAAGCTAGTCGGACCTTACCAAGAAGTCGGACCTAGCTTCAATCATAGTCGGAGCTCCCCAAAACAAGCTGGACCTACTGTCGGACTTTGCTGTAGCTCGGAGCTAGAGTCAAACCTTGATAAAAAGGTGTTTTGATGATATTTAAAACTTTTATCATCAAAGCCAAGTGTATTCACTACAAGCCAATGTATTCAGCACACATAGGTCTTACAAAGTGAAGTTTTCAAGTTCTAAATCTTGAAATCTGTCTTGGAGCTGAAAATGAAACTTGTGGATGACTTTCTCAAGTTCCCAAACCACATGCCCGCTTATCCAAGCGACCAACACGCTCCAAAACAGAGATTACAACTTCAAACATAGTCCTAAGTTGGAAATTTTTACTTGTTGTTGAGTCACAACACCAGCACGGATATCATTGTCGACGTGTCTGATGAAACTTGAATGCAATGGCGGTACTACACCCTCACCAAAGAAAATCCTAAGCCGGTATTCCGGCATACGTCTCAACGGTGGCAGTAATGACATTCACTCACAAACGTTTTCTACTCGAGCTACTTAGAACGTGGTTAGTGTCCTGTGGCTACACACAAATAATAGATCAAACATATGATGTCATAAGGCACAGCCCGTAGGGCGAACAGTTCACAGTAATATATATGAAAGTAAAATCATTCGTCCCGTATCATCCCATACGGGCCACCCCGAGCTAAGCCACATCTCGAGGTACATGAATGGGTTTTCTACCACCCGACGGGGTCCCACATCTTTGCACAGTGCTACACCAGTAGGTGGTGCATCGAGTTATGTTTCACACGACGGAGGCTCCCACTATCTTTGAAGCATGCTAGGGTACCACGTGTCATATGTTCTCAGAAACATGAAAAGTTTCATAGACTCATATTTACATTTCCATGCCAAGCCATGGAAACAATAACATGCTACCTCTCACATGGTGATCTTACCGCAATTGATCCGCTTAAGGTGGCATACCTTACGTCTTACCTAATGTCGGAGCGTCATTACAGAATATAATAACACATAAGTTAGCTTGCCACTTTAAGTAACTAATACTATAATAGAGCTTATGTGGGCATAGTAACTAATCCTCACTCAACTACTTCATAGTTTCCAAAATAGACTCTTTTCGAGCATGCTATTCCCAATGCAGCTCTGATACCAGGCTATTAGGACTGGGGTCCACACATTCCAGGAATCACAGAGGGTGCTGTCGTGCGATGCGACACCTAACAGCACACACTAAAAGAATATGACAAAATACAAAGTTTTATTTATGTAAAAAGTGAAAATCTTTTACAATACTTAATATACAGCAGAAGTAATATTCATAGCTAAACTCTTAGTCTAGCTATGCAAAATTGCAGCCGTCCAGCCCGGGGACGCTACGCGCTAGTAGCACACAACAATCACGGCGGCGTGCAGGGCTCCCACTCGGCGGTATACCCCGACGGGGGCCTCGCCTCAATGTTCGGGCCCTTCACCATACGTCTTACCTGCAAACAACTTCATATAGCAACCATGAGCACGAAGGCTCAGCAAGACTTAACCGTCTCACCTAAACATGGAACTCTACAAGTAGGGATACTTAACATAGGCATAGATATTGCAGTAAATGACTCGCCTACATGTTGATCCTTAATTTTTCAAGTTATTAACAGCAGCTTACAAGTTTAATAAAAGTAGCTTTAGTGATCATATTTTACAGTAATCAAAGTTTCAAAACAATTATAACTCAATACATCATATTTTCCTGGCTTCTTCAATATTTACTACGTCACAGCGCAGTGAACAAGCGGTACTCAAATAACTGTGAGGGACGGTGATTGCAATCAGCAGACACCTGAATAACATGTCACGTACACCCGTGACTAAGGAGCGTGTCGTGCTCCTGACCACGTCATACGCAACAACCTTTCACTAGAAACTCAAACGCCGAACCGATCCCACCATCGCGGGCATAAGGTCCCCGCACGGAGCGTGTCTTTACCCGCTGGCCGATTTACACCTTGCTGCCCTCAACCCACCCGTATAGACTGTGGGCTATGCCTTGATATCAAAGTAATCGAGTTACATCGGTTTCCTGGGTTCCATATGCCCAGTATGCATCCAGTACAGTTCAAACTTGTCCAGCAGGGCCGCACACGGACCAGTTCTCAATCGACACAAGCAGCGCTACACGTGTGAGACCACATCTCACTGCATCCTACCCGCTGCTCGATCTCAATTTCATATTCATAAACCATTCTTCAATCAAATCTTTCCCGTGTGATAAAATCCTATCTCGCGAATAGATTCCAACTACTTGACTTCTATCGAATTCCTGAAAACTTAAGCATGGCATTTTCTACTCGTCGGGCTGTAGACCTACCCAATATTCCATGGGATTTTTGGGTCATGCAAGTTGAGTAACAAGCACCTTAGCCCTAATGCACAAAACTCATCATAGACATAAGTGATACAAATATAAACTTTAAAATAACACTTAAATGCAAACCGGGGCTTGCCGGGCTGCGAGTCAGAGGGGAAGTTAGCTTCTGGTAGTATAATCTCCAAGGGCTCCAGGTCCTCCTCGTTCTCGGTCACTATATGATATGCAATTTATAAAGTACATGAGTGATATGGAAACTATAGAAAAGATATTAAAAATACTGATCAGGTATGAAAATGATTTTAATTGGCTTTGGGATTTTTACAGTGGATACTAGGTTCTATGTGGAAGATCTGAACCAAAAATTGGAGATGTTCAAGGAAGCTTGTTGTCTCTAAAATTCCAAAAAGTAAAAGACTTCTCTTAAATTTGGTATTAATTCTGGAGCTGTCATGGACAACAGTGGATGATTTTTGTATAGGAGGTTCTTCTGGTTCTGGGAAAATTTGTTTCACATTTTTCTGAGCTTTCTACAATGAGAAACTGATTTTAAAAGTTTGGGGAAAATGTTGAAAATGTTTCTTGACATTTTCCATTTTTTCAATTGACAAAGGTGATTTGAACACTGTTTCGTCCAGTAAATGACATAAATGAACATGAAATTTTACTGGAGATCAAGTGTACTTTTAAGAGTGTTCTGACCAAAATTGGGAACTTCCAATTAACAGAACAGGTGTAATTAATTTCCTAAGTAGTTAGCTCAAATGAATTAATTATGAAAAGTCTGGTACTTTCATGTCCAATAAATTGCACCACTGCAAAGTTTGGATCAAGAGGAGTCCACCAGAATTTATTGGGAATTATTTGAGCAAATCTACTAGGAGTAATGGGTTTCTGAAGTTTGCTTCAAATCTAGAATTATTTTCTAATGGAAATGTTTGAATAATCAAACCCGACCCCACTTCATTCAAATGGGCCAATCAGAGCGGGGTCGCACGAAGGGCCACGGGGTTAACCCGCGCAGCCACATTGGATCCGAGGCCACAACCGACCCCGCTCGGTGATTCAGTCGCTGACATGAGGGGCCCGCGCCCTTTCTTCAACCTCCCGACGCGAGGCGGCGCTCCTCCCCGAAGCCGCGGCGGCGCGCGCTGTGATGCTGTGTCGACCTCCTCTCAGCCCAGTCTTGACCGCCTAACCCTAAAATCAGACGCGCAACACACTGGTGTGGTCCAGACGAGTCGGCGACGGCCAGAGATGAACGTACGACGGCGGCGGCGGAGCTAGGGTTTCGGCGATAGTCGGAATCGCTCGGAAATGGTGCATGCAACTTGGGAAAAGGCGGGGAAGGTTCCTGGGAGCGTGAGAAAGACAATTTGAAGCTGAAAAAGGAGTGAAATGGTTGGCAAGGTCGACTCCGACGGTGGACCGACAAGATTTTCCATGGCGACGAGAAAACCTTGAATTACTACGTCAATGGTCGATTATTCTCTTTGACACATGATCCAGATGATGCACCCAGACGTATAGAAGCTATCTATCAACCGGATTAGTCTATAATCATGCAAAGAAACAGAATCGCATCGATGACCTAGCTCGAAGTGTAAACCAGAGCCGAGACGAAAATTAAGAATACTCGCTCGATAAAGGAGGAAAAGGTTTGCGGTTTTCAGCATGAGAAACGTGGTGTCCCGGCGATCCTTTCTTCTATTGATGTTGAGGCTTGCAAGAGCCTAGTTCGTCGGCTTCACGGTGGACAAAGGGTGATGTCCACGGCGGCTCAATGATGGCGTCCACGGAAATCCAAAATACGGGCAAAATAATGAGCGAAACGATGAGCCAATTGGTGGAGATGATAGAGGGAGAAGCTTTTTTTACTTTTGCTCTTGGGAGAATGGAGACACTCGGCCGAATTCTTGAGCTATTCAATGAAGAGATAGGCGAGGTGGTGCGCTCGGGACAGAAGAACAGAGATGACCGCCGGTTCTCATCTACTCGGGGCTGGAACCAAAGATATGGATGAGGAGTGTAGGGAGCACGCCAGGGAGGCCACGCAGCAAGCAGGCAAGCAGCTCGCTGGAGCTTGCATGTCGTGCGGTGTCGCCATGGTGAGTCGAAGCAGAGCACTCATGTATTTTGCCTCTCTGACCAGTGGGTCCCACTGCCCCTCAAGTCAATCTTCCCTGCTCCTTTAATTCTCCTACCTATATTGATCCAAAAATTCTAGATTTTTGTGGAGAGGTCAATTCAAATATGGAGATTCATATTCTGGAATTTGATTTCAAATTTGGTCAAGTTTCATAAGAAATTCAAATTCAAATTTGATTTTGAATGGAATTCAATGTACCCATTGAATTGAATAGAATTTGTGCTCTACATTTTATGAAAATTTACAGTGGTGCTATTTGGAATATTTGGAAGCTAATGGTGAACAAAAATTTTTATTTTGGCCATGTTTGAACTGGAGCAAGTTTTTAATATTTGAATTCCTTCCATTGAAGTTTGAATTGGTTTGATTTTTTTAGTTTCCATTTTTATTCCTTTTTCCCATGTAACTTTTAATTTCTCCTATATGAACTTTGTACTTTGGATTTAGGGGTTTTACAATTATATCATCATAAACACTATAAACCTCCGCTATAGTCTAATTAGCTATGACATGATTATGTTAACATGAATCACTTATGCTATGAATTAACATTGGTTCAACGATAATTTAGTTCATTGCCTTAGGATGGCTTGTGCCTAGGATCTTAAGGTAATTACTTAATATGCTAGCATGGTGCTAGGATAGAAAGTACCGTTGAATGTCTTGTATGCCCATGGATTGAAGAGGCAGGCAGTAGGTGGTGACAGCCCTATTTGTCCTTTGTAATCCTCCATGTTCAGCTATGCCACAGGCCCTTGGAGGGAGTCGTCGTAGTATTGCTAGGGGTAAACCCGAGTTCGATGCGTTAATCAACTTAGCATGAGAATTCATAATTGACATGATCATTATTAACTATCTTAGGCTATGTATATGTACATTAGAAGCATTGTAGGAGTCTCTACCTAGTTCATAGCCTACTCCCTCTTTACCATATTTATCCCCTTAGGATAGAATGCTCTTGTGTGTGTCACACTACCTCAATTACCCTTTATCCATCCTTGCTAGAGCCCTACCCTAGGCCAACCTAGCCTTTCCACTTGATGATTGTTTTACTTCCATCTAGCCTCCCCTTTTGAGAATATAAATGACACCCTTTGGGAATACTCTTAGAAGGGAAATGCTACATCGATAGTTTGCGTGCGCTTGTGGATTTACATGTACCATAAAAAACTACCAACAAGCATTTCTGGCACTCCTGCTAGGGATGAATTGTTAGTAGTGCATAGGAAATATCAACAAGCATTTCTGGTGCCGTTGCTGGTGAAGGCAGCCAAAGTATTACATGATTCAGTGAATAGGATAGGACCCTAGTAGGTTTTAGTAGGATGCCCCTTCTTTATTTTCGCATTTTATGTGAAAGCAAGGTAGTGTATGTCTGGTTTCTATTTGCCAGAAAACTTTGTTGAAGATACCGTATCCCTCCTGAGATATCTATCTCGTGTCATTACTCCTCAGAATCTTCGAGCGCCAAAGCAAGCCACCACAACTGCACCAACCACCAACACGCTAATGGCCCAAAAGACCCTTCGTGAGTTTTAAGCTCACTCTGCTAACAATGTGCCTGTTGGGCCCACTGTTAACACGGGGGACGTAAACTTCGAAATCAAGACTAGCCTTATCACTAAGGTGCAAGCCAACCTATTCTGTGGGAAGGCTAACGAGGGTGCAAGTGCTCACCTGCAATAGTTCCCTAAGATCTTCAAAACTTTTAAGATAAAGGACGTATCTCCTAATGTTGTCCGTCTTAGGCTGTTTCCATTCTCTCTTCTTGGGAGAGCGATAGTGTGGTTCTATACAAACCGAAGTGCTGTCGATACTTGGGAGAAATGTTCTATGGCATTCCTCACCAAGTTTTTCCTGTTGGGCAAGACCAATTCCCGACGTGGAAGAATTTCCAGCTTCAAGCAAGATGCCAAGGAATCTATTCCCGAGGCTTTGAAAGGCTCCAGAAGAACATCCTAGCCTGTCCCCGCCATGGGATGGATGACTGGCTCATCATCCAAAACTTTTACAACGGGCTGATCACTTCCGCTTGTGACCATGTTAATGTTGCTGCTGGAGGTGCCTTCTTCTCATTGACGGTGTCGAAAGCCAAATATTTGATTGAGAAGATGGTGTCAAGCATGGGTTGGAGCGACGAGCGTCTCCATACCTGCCAACGAGGCATGCACACCTTAAAGGAGGTGGACATGATCGCTGCCAAATTGGACCTCCTTATGAAGAAAATTGATGGACAAAGCAATGGTGAGGTATGTGGCAATGCATATGCCTTAGACTCTCACATCACTTGTTAAGTCTATGGCAACACGGACCATTTGGGCAATGATTGCCTAGAAACTCGTGAGGATGCTTTTTACGTAGCCAACAATGGAAACAACAATGGCTATCGTCTAGGAGGTCAAGGGTAGGGCCAACCACGACCATTCTTTCAAGGAGGGTACAACAACAATGGCAAAAATGGAAATCAACCCAACTTGAGAGAACTTGCCATTGGCCAGCTGAAGATCAATGAGGATATATCCAAGAAGCTGTCGGCCAATGACAAGACCCTAGAGAGCAAAAAGGCCAAGATTGAAGGACTATACCCAGCCTTCAAGAATCAATTGAGTTTCAACAATATGTTGGAAACTCAGTTGGCTCAATTGGCAGCTGTTGTTCCTCCAGTGGAGAATGGCAAGATGCTAGGACAATCTGAACCCCCTGTGGAAAATGTCAACATGATTTCTCTACAAGGAGGCAACTGGCTGAAGGACCCAGGATGTCCTACAATCTCATGCTCAATTGGGGCACACCACTTTGACAAGGCCCTTTGTGACCTTGGAGCAAGTGTGAGCATGATGCCCAAGGTGGTTTTCGACTAGCTGAACTTCACGGAACTCACTCCAACACCAATGTAGCTCCAACTGGCCGATTCCTCAATCTGTGATCCAGTGGGTATCGCTGAAGATATAAAGGTGAAAATATGGAACTGCTTCATACTTGTGGATTTCATTGTGCTCGACATGGAGGTCGAGTAAGATACGCCGCTCATTCTTGGGTGCCTGTTCCTAAGCACTACAAAGGATTGCATAGATGTGGGAGCTAGAGAAATCCACTTCCATATCAATGGCAAGGAGGAGAAGTTTAACTTCCGCCCAAGGTTGGGGCAATGCTCCATGATCCATATCAAGCATGGGCCAAATGTTAAACACATTCAAGAGGTCGAAGTCAAACCTCCAAAGGTGGACCTGCTCAATGCATTCATGAGGAATTAGATTTATGTGGAAAACCCGTCTTATCATCCACACCGACATTCCAAGAAGAAAGAAAAGCCCGGGCGTCCCCAAAGGCCCAAGTCCACCAAGCCGTCAAAGAAGGTATGACGGAAGAAGCAAGACAAGCTGTCTGAGCCCATCCCTTTGGGCCCGGATGTCAAGAAATGAAGAAGGAGGAATGTTCATCTCATCGGACGGTGGTGAGACCTAGCTAATTGGTTAAATTGGTAGTTATCTTTTTCTTTGTTTTTCTTTTCTCTTTATCTGGTTTTCCCCATTTAGTTTGATTTTGTCCCAATGCATATTTGGTTTTCTTAGTAAGTTGAGAATCTTATATTATTAACTATCATTTTTATTTTATTTTTCACAAAAAGAAAATTGTTGGGTTTTGAAAAAGGAATCTTTATTTGGAAAAAAAATCATTAGCTGCAAAAGTGGTATTTCACCAACGTGCTAATTTCATAGCCGTTGGGGAGCCACCTGCCAAAAAGGGGAACTGGGGGCCCACCTGTAAAGTGGACTGACCCCCTGTTCGGTTAACTAGGGGAAAGAGCCATTTTGGCTCTCTCTCCTCCAATGGCTCCATTTGGTTCTCTAGTGACCATTAGGGAGTGCACACTATAAATGGTGGCTGTAAAAAGCTCTTCTCCTCACACTTCACCTCATTTTATACCTCCCCAAAGTCACTCTTGCTCACATTGTTTTCTTGCTCTTCATTGAATTACTCTTGATCAATTCCCAACTCAAAAAGATATTCTTTTGTTTTCATTTGCAATTTGCTCTCAAGTTCTTCAAGGAAAAATTCGTCGGGGTTTTGCTTTCACTAACATCATCTCTTTCGAGTTTTTGACTTGTTGTGTTCTTGCTTGTCGTGGCCTTGAAAGGAATGAAGAGGTTGTTTGGAAAGAGGAAGGAGGCTGCAAGCTCAAGCCATGGTGGAGACTCAAGTGCATGCCCCTCTTCTGTTGCTACACCAAGTTTACGAAGGAGGAGTGTAGGAGAGGACACTCCCATAGGTGAGAGGAGCAACCCACACCAACTTCTTCATGACGATGACCTCGACATCCAAAGTTATATCGAAGATCAAGCACCCAAGCTCCTCCAAGATTGTGAGTTTTCCCATATGAAAGCTTATGATCCGGATTTGATCTCCAAAATAGGTATGGATTCCGAATTCTTCTCCATTTGGCGTGCATTAGGATGGGAAAACTTTGCTCACATAGAGGAGAGAGGTTCTTGCCTTCTCTCCATACAATTCCTTTGCACACTGAAAATAGGATTTGATGGTATTACTTCTAGATTATTTCAAAAAGAAAAGAACATCCTATGGAAAGAACTAACTGAAATCCTAGGCTTCCATAAACGTTGTTTGCTAGATTTAGACACTTTACCTAAGTTTAACAAATAAAGTTTTTGGTAAGATTTAACTGGAGAGGTCAGATGTAGTGCACCTAGGAATAGCCACTTGCAGAACCCTACTTTACGCTTCATGCATAGATGGGTGGCTATATGACTATGTTCCCTAGAGGAGATGTAAGGATAATACGTGATGATGAGCTGCAAATTTTATTCGCCATGATTAAAAAGATAAAAGTTGCTCCAATTATTTCCATGGTGACACAATGGTTAGATTACATTCCAAGGGTAGGGCCAATTGAATGTATTTCATTGATCACCCGTATTGCTACTAGGGTAGGAGCAGTAGAATATTTTTCAATTGAGTATATTGAGAATGAAAGAGAATTAATTGATGAAGATTATTTAATGCAAGGACATAGCCTTAAGCCTGGTCAAGATGGCTCTTTGATATTTTATCATCCCAGCTTTGTCAATGAAATTTGGTTACCTAACCCGGATTATCATTTGTACAAATGTGGCAGGCTAACCATTGACCTTCTTCTCATCGAGGAAGCCGAAAGAAGTAATGTCTTTGGTAGGGTAACTAGAAGCCGTACAAGGAGAGCAGCTATGCCTTCGACAACCTCCACGGTCTATGAGTACGAAGAGGAAGAGAACCCAATGAGTGATGCACCTGGATGGACTCAACCTCCATCGTATTAGACCGAATGTCCGTCTTGGCATGGATTGCTAGGTGCCACATAGGAGCCATCCCTATCCACTTCAAGCTCTAGCAGCTTGCCTCCATCGTCCATCAGAAGATGTCGTTCCTCTTCGGCTAGAAGTCATCATGACCATAGCCAAGGAATTACGGATCTCACTAGACGTATGGATGAGCTTGAAGTGAGAATGGGTGACATCTACAAAACTCTCCAAGGGCATGTCCAAGGTACCCAAGACTGGCAACAACACATGGACGCTCAATTCATCAACCTCAACTCCACACTGCAACAACAACAAGCCGATCTCGCGGCATACTTCCATCATAAATTCTTCAACCCTCGACAAGGAGGTGAGTGTAGAACAAGCTTGGGGGAGGACTCCCACTTGAGTTAAATTGTGTCAACTCCTTTGCATATTTATTTTCCTTTAGACCATCATTCACCTTGCATATAAAAAAATAAATTAGGATAGATTTGCTTTCAATAAAATAAATGATGTGCGGTAAGAATGGTTTGGAATTCACATAGATGAAATGATGAATAGTTGCTCTGTTTTAATTTTCCTAAGTCCCTAGTGTACAACTTACTACTCTCCAACATATTGCTCTCATTGGTAAAATTATTTTGCCTTGATTTGGAAATTGTGGGTAGCAAAAGCTTAATCCATTCTAAGTTGTTGTGATATATGATATAGTGATAGGGCTGCTATTTCAGTTTGAAATTGGAACGTAGATTTCCGGAGAAACTCTAACAAGATTTAAGTTATTCTCATTTGATTGGAAATACCTACCAAAGTCATATGATACATTACATTGATAGACCTTATGCATATACTATTTATCTTCACATTGAGCTTTGTCAAACTAGTATAGACCTATGTGAGATTTCATTCATTACTTTTTGAATTCAAGACTTCACTTGCACATGCTATACTTCTACACTAGAAGTAAGCAAATTCCCATCATACCACCATTCCACAATAAAAAGAGAAATTCCATATCATTCATGCTTAGTACTCTCTCCAAAATTCATTGCATAAAAAGGGAGTAGAAGACATGGCTACAAGAAAAATAAAAAGAAAATGCATGCTTACATCATAAGCATGAGAAAAAAAAGTAGCCATGTTTCATCACTGGAAAATAAGAGAGTCCACTCAAAAAGGAGCCATCTCAATATCCACATCCACTCCATTCCATCACACATGCACAAGTCTTCAATCAAACAGTTTTGAATAGATTTCTCCTAAGGCTTACTCTTTTGACTTAGCAATATTATGTGTTGCAAATATGCCTATTATATTCCCTACCAAGCTCCACATACAAGCCTTACGTAGAGGTAGGATGAATTTAGGCAAAATGCCTTGGTGAGGATATATTTCCAATACACAAAAAGGAGAGACATGAGAGAATCAAATTGAGATACTTGAAATCTAAATTGAACTCTCCAGAATTTGAGTGGAACTTGACTTCTAGGGTATGTGTGCTCCATTTGCTATTCTATCTTTGAACCACCAATGAATAGGAGATCTCATAATCCCCATAATGACTTAAGATGGGTGAAGTACCAGCAAATTTTTTTAATACTAGATAGAGTATTTTGTTGTGCACATGGTACTTTTGAAAAATAGAACATGGTAGCAACTCCTGATCATCAACCTAAAGTCTTGACTTTGCTCGGGACGAGCAAAGGATAAGCTTGGGGGAGTTTGTTGACGGCTGTTATATACCAATTTCACCTGTCAATATAACTCAATTATGTGAAGGAAATATCATTTCTTGCACATATCACCTTTCTATAACATATTTCCACTTGTCCTTGGAGAAGTAGTGCATGCAGCGATTCTATGCAGAATTGATGTGAAACAAGGGGATGGATCCTATAAAATATCATTCCAGCCAATCAGGCAACAACACATGGCACTACATGGATCAAATGACCCACAAACAGAAGTATCGAAGGCCATCCAACGGTGTAGCACCCTCATCAAGAAATGGGACCCACCTGTCAGTCACCTGGAGGAAGAACTAGCCGCTTGGAGCCAGGACCAGGTCGGTCGACCCCCCTAGTCGGCCGACTAGGTCCTAGCGCTAAACGCGGTCAAACACCACGTGTTGGCTCCACCTCGCTTGAAGAGATTATGGGTGACAGATTCACGCGCTTTTGGTGGCGGGAACCAACCCTTCTCCAAGCTATAAATCAGACCCCTCACCCCTCACTTCAACACACACCACTTGGGACTTATTGAAATCCCTCTCCAAGGTAGGAATTACACTTGGAGCAACATGCAACAATCGCTTCTACTTGAGCAACTGGATTGGTGCTTTACCTCAGCGTAATGGTCCCTATCATTTCCCAACTCCTCACTTTGGCCACTGGCCAGGGACACATCAGACCATGTCCCACTAGTAGCTCAGATATGCACCACCATACCTAAATCAAAATGCTTTCGTTTTGAAAACTACTGGCTCAGACATCCACAGTTTCTCACCATTGTCAAGGACTCGTGGGACTAGCCTCTGCCAACAATTGGTAGTGCGAGGAGGGTTTCTGCTAAATTAAAATGCCTAAGATACAAGCTACGCAAGTGGAGCAGATCACTAGGTGGGATGAAAAAACTGATCAAGTGATGCAATGAAGTTATTCTGATCATGGACACACTGGAAGAGCAGAGGACACTATACTTGCAGGAAAGCTATTTCAGAAACATGATCAAACGTCAACTCAATCAGCTCTTAAAGCAACAGAATGACTACTGGAGACAACGTTATACAGAGCGTTGGGCCATGTTTGGTGATGAGCCAACCAAATTCTTCTTGGCTGCAGCAACAGAAAGATATAGGAGAAACAATATATAAGTCATTCAAGATGACCATGGAGTGGAGCTAGTGGATCATGGGCACAAGGGCTCAGCCCTCTGGAAGGAATTTTCTGAAAGATTAGGGCAATCTGCCCCGACTCAACAATGGCCACAAATCCACCATTGGGTGTTGCCTGGACAACATCTACATACATTATGCAACTCGGTCACCAGGGAGGAAATTAATGCCACACTCAAAAACATGCCAACTGACAAAGCCCCAGGTCCAGATGGGTTCAACACAAAATTCTTTCAGGCATGCTGGCACATCATTAAGGAAGACATTTATCTGCTGTGCTCGGACTTTTTTAATGACAACATCAGTATCCAGCCTCTGAATAGTTCCTTAATCACTCTCATCCCGAAGATCAATAATCCCTGCAGGGTTACAGATTACAGGCCCATATCACTGCTGAACTCCACTATCAAACTGATCACTAAGATACTCTCAGTTAGATTGCAGGAAGTCATCCCAACCATTATCCACAAAAATCAATATGGTTTCATCAAGAAAAGAACCATCCAGGACTGCATGGCTTGGGTCTATGAGTACCTCTATCAATGCAAAAAAACCAACACTGGTGTCATAGTACTCAAACTAGACTTTGAAATAGCCTTTGACAGGGTTGAACATGACTTCATCATACACATGCTGAGAGCTTTGGGTTTTCCTGAACAGTGGATCACATGGGTAACAGATATTCTATCTACTGCCACCTCCTCAGTTCTACTCAATGGGGTGCCAGGAAAGACTTTTCAATGCAGAAGAGGTGTTCGGCAGGGGGACCCGTTAGCCCCCCTGCTATTTGTACTGGCGGCAGATCTTCTACAAATTTTAATCAACAAAGCAGTGGAGCTGGGGCTTCTATCATTGCCACTGCATCAAGAAATGAACGAGGGCTTCCCGGTAGTACAATATGTAGATGACACTATTCTAATCCTCAAAGCCAACCAGCGACAACTCTTCTTTCTGAAAAACTTACTACAATCCTTTGGGGGAGCTACAGGGCTAAGAGTGAACTGGGCAAAATCAAGCTTAACACCAATAAACACTGATGAAGAGGAGGCCACAATTCTAGCATCCACACTGGGTTGCACTATTGGTTCATTCCCATTTACTTACTTAGGTCTGCCGATGAGCCTCGACAGACCCAAAGCAGATGCCTTTGAAGGGATTGTCTTAAGGGTGCAAAAAATTCTAACTGGAGCAGCAACATGGTTGTCAATGGCTGGTCGATGCACACTCATCAACAGCGTTCTATCCGCCATCCCAATTTATGCGATGTGTACCATCAAATTGAGACAGTTAGTCATTCAAGCTATTGACAAAGCCAGAAAACAATGCTTATGGAGAGGCTCGAACATCGCTGGCAAGGGCCGACCCCTGGTGGCCTGGAACCAAGTTACAACACCAAAGGAAAATGGAGGCCTGGGTTTGAAAAACCTCACTGCAATGAATGGAACCTTGCTTATTAAATTCCTCTGGAAAATCTATAACAAAGCAGACATCCCCTGGGTTCACCTCATCCATCAGCGCTATTGCAGAAATGGTAAACCCCCCCACAACACAAAAGGAAAAGGATCCTTCTGGTGGAGGGATGTTGTGAGCCTATATGATTCTTTCTCAGGAACTTTGAAGTCAAAACTGCCGCAGGGGACACAATTCGACTATGGCAGGATCAGTGGGAAGGCCACCTCCTCAGAAGGGACATGCCCCGTTTATACTCCTTCGCAAAAAGAACCAACATCTCAATGGCCCAATACCTCAGCAGCTCAGACCATCACAATCACTTTTTTCAGCCATTTTCGAAGGAAGCACTGTTGGAACTGGCCAATCTGGAGGCCATGCTGGAGGAAATTACACACAGGGAAGCTGCACAGGATGAGTGGACTCCAATCGGGAGAACAAGAACTTTTAGCTCCAAGCTTATTTACAACAACTATTACAAACACATCAACCCACCAACACCCTTTACCTGGATTTGGACCTCAAAGGTGCTAAAGAAAATAAAGATCTTCATGTGGTTGATGTTTCGGGACCGGCTCAACTCACGCAACCTCTTGAAGAGAAAAAACATCACGATTGACGGGAACGACTACACCTGCATGTTCTGTGCTGACAATGTGGAGGAACTCACGTACCATCTCTTCTTTAGATGCTCCTTCAGCATGGCATGCTGGAATGTCCTTGGGATTCACTGGGACCACGACATCCCCTTCTTTCATACCCTGCAAAAAGCCAAGCTCAGTTGGGGTCGTCGCACCTTCATGGAAACCTTCTCCATAGCGAATTGGGAGATCTGGATTGCTCGTAACAATGTCATTTTTAGAAACTCTACTCCCTCTGTAAACGTCTGGAAACGATCCTTCATTGCTTCTACAAGGCTTCAGGCCTGCCATTTTAAGCCGGAGGATAGGGCCACTGTGCTCTTGTGGCTCCAGAGTTTGTAAAGGACGTTCCTCCCTCTGGAACACCTAGTCAAGCTCTACGGAGCTATTGTAACTCCCTGTTACCTCATCTCTTTTAACATATGTTTTATGCTTGCCGGGGTTCTCCCTTGTAGTTTTTCACCGGTCAAAAAAAGACACACACCACTTGAGTATTCATCCATTGTATCCACTACTCTCCATAGGTTTAGAGGAGTATAGACTGTAGAGAGGAAAGTCTCTAGTCTATAGTCCAAGTAGGAGAGGAGTAGAAGGAGTCTCTTCCCAATTTTCAATTCTGAAAGGTATATATCCCATATTCCTATTTGTATTTGTAACTTTATTCTTAATAAAGATGTTATCTTTAGTCTTCCATTGTTCATATACCTTGGATGAAGTGTTTCTTGTTTGATTGTGGATTCCATGTATGTGCTAGGAGTAGTATTTATGATTGTGCTATACCATTATCATTATATCATCATAAACACTATAAACCTCCACTACAGTCTAATTAGCTATGATATGATTATGTTAACATGAATCACTTATGCTATGAATTAATGCTGGTTCAACAATGATTTAGTTGATTGCCTTAAGATGGTTTGTTCCTAGGCTCTTAAGGTAATTACTTAATATGGTATCATGGTGCTAGGATAGAGAGTAGCGCGGAATGTCTCGTATGCCCACAGATTGAAGAGGTAGGCAGTAGGTGGTGACAGCCCTATCTGTCCTTTGTAATCCTCGACGTTCGGCTATGCCACAGGCTATTGGCCGGAGTCATCCGAGTATTGCTAGGGGTAAACTCGTGCCCGATGTGTTAATCCACTTATCATGAGAATTCATAATTGACATGATCATTAGTAACTAGCTTATGCTATGTATATGTACATTAGAATCATTGTATGCCATATTTATCCCCTTAGGATAGAATGCTCTTGTGTGTGTCACACTACCTCAATTACCCTTTATCCATCCTTGCTAGAGCCCTACCTAGGCCAACCTAGCCTTTCCACTTGATGATTGTTCTACTTCCATCTAGCCTTCCTTTGGGAGAATATAAATGACACCCTTTGGGAATACTCCTAGAGGGGAAATGCTACATCGATAGTTTTTGTGCGCTTACGGATTTACATGTACAATAAAACACCTACAAACAAGCATTTCCAGTACCCCTGCTAGGGATGAATTGTTAGTAGTGCGTAGGAAATATCAACAACGTGCACGAAGCTGAACCCCCACAAGTGTATCTTTGGGATCTCTTCTGGGAAGCTCCTTGGATTTCTGGTGACACACCGAGGAATTGAGGCAAATCCAGAGAAGATAAATGCTATTTAAATGATGTGGCTTCCTGCCCGAGCTCAAGATGTACAAAATCTTATGGGACGCTTGGCCGCACTCAGTCGGTTTGTCTCTAGATAGGCTGAGTGGGCTCTCCCGTTCTTCAAGCTATTGTGAAAGTTTGTACCTTTCAAATGGTCGAATGAAGCAGATAAGGTATTCCAGGAGCTGAAGCAATCTCTTACAACACTGCCAATCATAGTGGCTCCTGAACCAAGTGAGCCTCTGCTGCTATATATTGCAGCAAAAACTTAAGTCATCAGCATGGTGCTGGTCGTGGAATGGCCAGAGGCATCTTAGAATTCATCTTATCAAGGTGTCAGACCCCTCCGGGAGGGTCCAGAGCTACCTGGAGGAAGCAATATTCAAGACACGTCTGGGTTTCAAACCCCAGACATGGGAGCAGGTCATGAAGGCTAGGGGCCTCCTGGGCTAGAATCTTTACAATAAGACAAGACAGACCCCTCTAGGAGGGTCTGGACCAGGCATGAAGAAAAGCCGGACCCCTCCGGGAGGGTCCGAGCTGATCAACAGGATGGATTGGACCCCTCCGGGAGGGTCCGGACTGTCCAACGACCTATCTACTTCGTCAGTGAGGTCCTCCACGATGCCAAAGCAAGATATCTTGAAGTGCATAAGCTGCTCTATGCAGTTATTATCGCATCAAGGATGTTGCACCACTACTCCCAAGCTCTCAAGATCTTAGTGATAACCTCTTATCCACTAGAAGTTGTGCTCTATAGCCCTGATGCAACAGGAAACATCACCAAGTGGGCTGCGGAACTAGCAGAGTTTGAGCTTGAATTCTTGTCGCGACATGCTATCAAGAGTCAGACGGTAGCTGACTTTATGGCATACTGGACACCAACACCATCCAGTCCATGGAGCCTCGACATCAACAAGCCACAGCCCAGGGCTCCAGTCTTCACCGAGCCACACTAGACCCTCTTCTTCGATGGCTTCATGCAGAAGCAGGGAGTTGGAGCAGGAATTCTGCTCCTCACACCGACTGGGAGAAGATAAAGTATATGGTCTGACTTGACTTCAAGGCAACCAACAACATGGAAGAATATGAAGCTCTCATCTATAGATTGAAGGCAACGGTATCATTTGGCATCCAACAGTTGCTAGTTAAAGTAGTTTCGCATCTCATCATCAAAAAAGTTTAAGGTGAATGTTGTTCCAATAATCTACAGCTGGCAGCTTATCTGCTTCAAGTTTAGAACATGGAGAAAGACTTCCAGCTCCTGGACCTGTGCCATGTCCAGCATGCCAACAACACTGCTGCTGATGAGCTTTCAACAAAGGCTTGTTGAAATTGCATCTAGGCATTCCTTTTGGGTTTTGGTTGAATTATGACAAACAAATGAGATCCTAACCACATTATTGAGATGAGCACGGGTTTTAATGGAAAAAATGAAGAATGCGCCGGTTTTAATGAAATAATGAAGAAAGTGCCAAAAAGAAAGGAGAATGAGGATCAATTCAGAAAAGAGCTCAAGAGTTGAATATAATATATCATTGTGTAGGAAGTGTGTTGGTGTAACACATCCCAAGAGATCAAGCACATAAATCCTCACACACTTCACATTTCCCAAGAAAAACGGACTAGTCCGATATAAACCAGACTAGTCTGATATCCTCTCTGGACAGGTTTGGACAAGTCCAGCCAACGCGGACTTGTCTGCATTGGACTAGTCCGATAATGCCCGGACTAGTCCGATAATGCCTCTGACTAAAATCGGACAAGTCCTCCAAGTGTGGACTTGTCCTATATTCATTAAGGGCATGACCACACTGGACAAGTCCGAAAACCAATCTGACTAAAATCGGACAAGTCCGCTTCTAGCCGGACAAGTCTGATATTTCTGGACACTTAGGGTTTCCTGCATGCCGCACACCGGACTAGTCCATACTCCACCACGGACTAGTCCATACCCTCGAAACCTAATGGTAACTTTTGAAAACCCTAATATAAATAGATGTGCATGGCCCAACTATCATAACTCTCGACCCCCTGCGCCATCACACCTTACAAGAGCATAGAAAACACATCTCTCCACGCATTCTAGCGCAAGAAAGATCAATCCCTTGAGGGTCCACTTTGGATCAAAGGAGAGACATGATTCTACACTTTTGAGCTCTTGGGTTTGATCTCTAACACACTCATGTGGTTTCATTATTCATCTTACGAGTGTGTTCTTGGTGGTGCTTGAATTGTAATCTTGGGGAGCCCTCAACTTGTGAGAAGGCCCCTTGAACTTGGTGATTTGCCCCTTTGTGACAGTGGAAGAAGAATTGGCCTTCGTGGCGATTCGACGGGGTTAGGGTCAGTGAAGACCCGTTCCTTTCGTGGGCTCCTCAATGTGGATGTAGGTTGCCTCTGTGGGAACCGAACCACGGGATAAAATCGTGTGTCAAACTTGCTCTTAAAGTTTCCCATATCATATTCTAGGGTTTGATTGATTTTGTCCATCTTACGTTAGAACATTCATATCAAAGCTAATTTGCACTACAATTAACTTCTATGAATCAATACTTGCAAGTTATATACTATTTTCCGCTGCATAATGTGCTTGAATTGAAATAATTGATCGAACTTGATCAATCTAGTCCGCACGCACTGGACTAGTCTGCCCTCTACCGGACTAGTCCGATATCTTGGGATTTGATCAGTTTGTTAAGTGTTGCAGGTTCCGACTAAATTTCAAAAAGGCCTATTCACCCCCCCCCCTCTAGGCCACATTTAATTGTTATTAGAGCGGGTTTCTTCACAAGAGACTCATCGCTCGAAGAAAACATGTCGGACATGAAGGATGTGCACAAGAGTCTCAACCAAGAGATGGTTGAAGACGAAAAAGCACAAGAGTTGGAGAAGCTCCTCGATGCCATTCAAGACTTCGAGGATGCTGATGAGGAGACACTTCAACTCAAGGCACTTCTAAGAAAGAAAGCCCTCTCAAAAGGGAAAGTAAAGGACAAGGATGAGAAGAGGAAGAAGGGGAGTAGTCACAACGACTACTCCCGATATCCTTTTAATTATGATCGCTTAAATTCTAACAATAACCATTACCTATCTATTCCTCTTGGAAAAGCCCCATATTTTGATGGCAATGACTACTCAATGTGGTGGCAAAACATGAAAATGCACTTGATCTCACTCAATCCAAGCTTGTGTCACATTGTGGTTATAGGAATAGATATCCCCCACGATGATGAGGAGCTCACGCCTAGCCAAGAGCAAGCAATCCATCGAAATGCCCAAGCTGCAGCAGTCATCACCTCATCACTTAGTCGGGACGAGTTGACCAAGGTGGATGAAGTTGAGATTGCTAAGGAAATATGGGATACATTGCAAACTGCACATGAAGGCGATCGTCATGTGCAAGAGGCGAAGATAAAAATGATCGAAGGGGAATTGGGAATATTCGCCATGGAAGAATACGAGTTGCCACAAGACTTGTACAACCGCTTAAAGACGCTCATCAACAAGGTCCGAGCATACGGAAGCAAGAAGTGGAATGACCACGAGGTGGTGAAGCTCATCCTTAGAGCTTTCATGCCTCGCAACGTCACCTTGTGCTCGATGATTAGAGAAAGCCCCGGGTACAAGAAAATGGCCCCGGATGAGATACATGGGATAATCATCAACTTTGAGATGATGTAAAAGGAGGCGAAGCATGTCAAGGAGATTGCCGACCTCACCTCGGCAAAGACGAAAGGGGTCACCTTTAAATCCACTTGCAAGCCCTTGTCTAAAAAAGCTCGAGAAGCTTAACAAGAAGAGGACAGCAATGATGAGAGCAGTGACATCGACGAAGAGGACATGATCCTCTTTATGAAGAGATTCAAGAAAATGATGAATAAGAGACAAGGGGGGAAATCAAGTGAAGGAAAATACAAAGAGAAGCCAAGACCAAAGATGAGGCGAGCGTGCTATAACTGTGGTGAATATCACCACTCTATAGTTGATTGCCCGTATGAAGAAAATAAGAAGACCAAGGAAACAAAGCCTCATCCCAAGAAAATATTCAAGAAAAAAAAAGAAAGTTGGACAAGCGCATCTAGGAAAGGAGTGGGACTCAAATGACGAGTCCTCATCCGAGGAGGAGGATGAGATGGCTAGCATAGCCATCCAGAAGACATCCAAGAAGTCTACCCTCCTCCCAACTCTAGGGGCATGGAAGGGCAACAACACTTGCCTCATGGCAAATGGAAGGTAAACGAAAGGTAACAACCAAATCCTCTTCCTTGCATTCCTATTCTAGTGATAGTAAAAAGTCTAGTGATAATGAAGACATGCTCATTGGCTTAGATAGGAAAACAGCGGCAAAAATGAAATTCCTACTTGATCAGATTGTTGAGAAGGAGAAGTTAATCAACCGTCAAGAAGATATGATTATCTCCCAAAAGGAGGAATATCTTGAACTTGACAAACTTCTCGAAATTGAAAAGGAGCGAGGCAAGTCAGTGGAACTTGAGTTAGCCTTAAGCAAGGAAGCTTGCTTGAAGTTAAGCGACACAAACACCACCATCAAGGATGAACTTGCTAACCTATCCAAGGTTAACAAAATCCTTGAGGTACAAGTTGAGTCACTCAAACAAAGTGACCCCTCATCCTATTCAAGCTCACCTTCTCAACCACTTAAAACTGAAGCTATCATGACTTGTTCATGTGCTAAAACTGACACTAGCTTGAAGGACAAGTCAACCTTTACCAAGGACAAGCATCCATCCCAAAATGGCATATTTGTCAAGGAGAATATCAAATATGCACATAGTGCATATTTGGTCACAATACCTCCTAATGTCAAATATGGCATTGGTTATTCGTATGGTGAAAAGCAATATGCTATAAGCCATGAAAATAACAAGGAAAGCATTGCCTTTGTAAAGGAAAAAAAATCTCAAGCTGGAAAGTCCAAAGTCAAAACATATGATCACCGGACTAGTCCGGCCCGGACACGGACAAGTCCGATTTCCCAGACTAGTTATGTTTATAAACAATAACAACTATTATTCCTGACTTTTGATGCATCCTATGTTCTAATGAGAAGTACTTTTGGTAAAGTTTATGCTCATTATGTTGCGCCACGCCATGGGAACACCAAGTCTCATCTGTGGGTGCCCAAATCTCTTTTAACCAACCTCCAAGGACCCAAGCAAGCTTGGGTACCTAAAACCGAGGCATGATTTGTTTTTGTAGGCCTATTCCTCCAGTGGATCGAAATGGGTGCTATACAGTGGTTGCACCAACCATATGACCAGAGAAAGAAGGATGTTGATTGAGTATGAAGAAAATGAGGATCCAAGCGAGGGCACAATAGTCAAGGAAAGGTGCTCGGTACCGGTTAAATTGCCATATCATCTCGACATACTCTTTCTCATGTGTTACATGTTGATTCCTTAGATTATAACCTGTTGTCCATATCTCAATTATGTGACAAAGGTTATAATTGCTTGTTCACTAATGAGGGTGTGACCATCTCTAGAAGGGGTGATGGTTCCATTGCATTCAAGGGTATGTTAAAGGGAAAGCTTTACCTTGTTGACCTCAACAAAGATAAAGCCGAACTTGATAGATGCTTGATTGCAAAGACTAACATGGGTTTGCTGTGGCATAGACGGCTAGCGCATGTTGGTATGAGGAATCTTCAAAAACTCCTCAAGGGCGATCACATCCGAGGTTTGAAGGATGTTGTTTTTGAGCAAGATAGGCCTTGTAGCGCGTGCCAAGCCGGGAAGCAAGTTGGAGCACCTCATCCCGCGATGAACATCATGACTACAACAAGACCGCTTGAGCTACTTCACATGGACCTTTTTGGTCCAATTGCTTACATAAGCATCGCCGGTAACAAATATGGTTTAGTGATTGTTGATGACTTTTCGCGCTTCACTTCGGTTTTCTTTTTGCATGCCAAGACAGAAACTCAAGGAACCTTGAAGAAGTTTTCAAGCGTGCTCAAAATGAGTTTTCATTGACGATCAACAACATTCGAAGCGACAACAGAACGGAGTTCAAGAACACCCAAGTTGAGGAGTACCTAGACGAAGAAGGCATATAGTATGAGTTTTCAGCACCTTACTCTCATCAACAAAAAGAAGTTGCCAAAAAGAAGAACAGAACCCTCATAGAGATAGCGAGAACAATGATCGATGAGTACAAGACCTCGGATCGATTTTGGGCGGAGCGGTTAACACCGCTTGCCACGCCATAAATCGACTCTATCTTCATCGACTACTCAAGAAGGCATCCTATGAGCTACTCACCGGTAACAAGCCAAATATTTCTTATTTTTGAGTTTTCGGTTCTAAGTGCTATATTTTGAACAAGAAGCCTAGGACTTCAAAGTTGGCTTTGAAGTCCAATGAAGGTTTATTGCTTGGTTAAGATTTGAACTCTTACGCCTATCGTGTCTTCAACAAGACCTCCGAACTTGTTGAAGTAGCACGTGAGGTAGTGTTCGATGAAACTAACGGCTCCCAAAAGGAGCAAGTTGATCCATCTGTGCTAGATAGAGAAGAAGCTCCTTGTCAAGCAATGAGAAGAATGGTATTGGGCAAAGTTTGACCACAAGAGCCACCTTTACATGTGCATGAGGAAGATGAACCACAAGTGGAGGCCAATGATCAAGGGGGAGCTTCCACACAAGATCAACCTCAAGAAAACGAAGATGATCAACAAGTCAATGAGGTAAACCATCTAGGGGAGAAGAAGAAGATCATGAAGACACAAGACCACAAATGGCACACCAAAGATTACACCAATGCGTCCAAAGAGATCACCCAATCGATAACATCATCGGTGACATCCAAAAGGGAGTAACAACTAGATCCTGCATAGCTAACTTTTGTGAGCATTACTCGTTTGTGTCCTTTTTGGAATGACACAGGACTGAGGATGCATTGAAAGATCTGGACTGGGTGGTGGCGATGCAAGAAGAACTGAACAATTTCAAACTGAACGAGGTGTGGGAACTCGTCGAAAGACCCAACGCGAACGTCGTCGGCACCAAATGGGTCTTCCGCAGCAATCAAGACGAACACGGGGTTGTAACAAGGAACAAGGCACGACTTGTGGCCAAAGGGTATTCATAAGTCGAAGGTTTGGATTTTGATGAAACATTTGCTCTCGTAGCTAGACTTGAATCAATTAGAATATTGCTTGCATATGCTACTCACCATGATTTCAAGCTCTACCAAATGGATGTGAAAAGTGCCTTCCTCAACGGTCCAATCAAGGAGGAGGTGTACATGGAGCAACCACCCGAATTTGAAGACATAGAATTCCCCGACCACGTCTTTAAACTGCATAAGGCTCTCTACGGCCTCAAACAAGCTCATAGAGCTTGGTATGAGTGTCTTAGAGATTTCTTAATTGAAAATGGTTTCAAGATTGGAAAAGCATATTATACACTATTTAAGAAACACTTCGACAATGATCTTTTCATCTGTCAAATCTACGTTGATGACATTATCTTTGGTTCAACTAACATATCCTTTTGTGAAGAATTTAGTAAGATTATGACATATAGGTTTGAGATGTCTATGATGGGAGAACTGAAGTACTTCTTAGGATTCCAAGTGAGACAACAAAAGGAAGGGACATTTATAAGACAAACCAAGTACACTCAAGACATACTCAAGAAATTTGGGATGGACAAGGAGAAGCCTATCATGACTCCCATGGAAACTAATGGACACTTGGATCTCAATGAAGATGGACCAAGCATGGATCAAAAGGTATATCGCTCCATGATTGGATCCCTACTCTACGTATGTGCATCTAGGCCTGATATTATGTTGAGTGTATGTTTGTGTGCGAGATTTCAAGCCAATCCTAAGGAGTGTCATTTGACAGCCATTAAAAGGATCTTGAGATATTTGGTTCATACACCCAACCTAGGCCTTTGGTACCCCAAAGGTTCCAAGTTCAATCTCATTGGATACTCCGATGCAGATTATGCCGGATGCAAAGTAGATAGAAAAAGTACCTCCGGCACCTACCAATTTCTAGGTAGATCCCTAGTTTCTTGGTCATCCAAGAAACAAAATTCCATTGCCTTATCAACGGCCGAAGCGGAGTATGTTGCAGCCGAGAGTTGTTGTGCACAACTCCTTTGGATGCGACAAACTCTAAGGGATTACGGTTACAATATGAGCCGTATTCCACTCCTTTGTGATAATGAGAGTGCCATCAAAATTGCTCATAATCCAATTGAACACTATAGAACAAAACATATAGATAACCGACATCTCTTTTTGAGAGGCCATTCAATGAAAGGAGACTTAGCCATTTCCCATGTCAACACTGAAAAGCAACTAGCTGATATATTTACCAAGCCACTAGATGAAAAACGGTTTTGCGGGCTCCAAAATGAACTCAATATCCTTGATGCTCGGAATGTGGCTTGAAAACTAGCATACCTGTATGAACTCTTCAAAATATATTGTTTGACTTGCGAAAATCATCTTTCTTAATTTTCCCCAAAAACTATTTCAACTACTTGATCTTGATGAATTATGGTCATTGCTTGATTGTTGTATGCTTACTGATCATATTCATCAAGATTATTTGATTTACTTTGTTTCCCTATTTTCTTAATAAGTACCTTTGAATATATACAAATGGGCCAACACTTCTTTTCTAGTGACCGAGGAGTAGTTTTTGGTTACCCGAACTAGTCCGCCCCTTCAGACTAGTCCGCAGAGTGACTGTTAGTCTGGACTAGTCCGACCGATCATGGACTAGTCCGATATAGGCTCTGCAAAAGTTTGGACTAGTCCGATTATTTTCAGACAAGTCCGATTTTTCGACTCCATAACCCTAGCCGCCGCCAAACCCTAATCTTCTTCACCATCACACTTGCCTCAAGCTCTCTCTCTCTCTCTCCTAACCACATTATTGAGATGAGCGCAGGTTTTAATGAAAAGAATGAAGAAAGCGCCAGTTTTAAAGAAAGAATGAAGAAAGTGCCAAAAAGAAAGGAGAATGAGGGTCAATTCGGAAAAAAGCTCAAGAGCTGAATAGAATACATCATTGTGTAGGGAGTGTGTTGGTGTAACACATCCCAAGAGCTCAAGCACAAAAATCCTCACACACTTCACATTTCACAGGAAAAACGGACTAGTCTGATATACACCGGACTAGTCCGATATCCTCTCTAGATAGGTTCGGACAAGTCCAGCCAACGCGAACTTGTCCGCATCAGACTAGTCTGATAATGTCCGGACTAGTCTGATAATGCCTCTGACTAAAATGCGACAAGTCCTCCAAGTGCGGATTTGTCCTATATTCATTAAGGGCATCACCACACCGGACAAGTCCGATATCAGCACGGACAAGTCCAAAAACCGTTCTGACTAAAATCGAACAAGTCTGCTTCTAGCCGGACAAGTATGATATTTCTCGACACTTAGGGTTTCCTGCACGCCGCACACCGGACTAGTCCAAACTCCACCACGGACTAGTCCAGACCCTCAAAACCCTAACGGTAACATTTGAAAACACTAATATAAATAGATGTGCATGGCCCAACTATCATAACTCTCAACCCCCGGCGCCATCACACCTTCCAAGAGCCTAGAAAACACATCTCTCCATGCAATCCAACCCAAGAAAGATCAATCCCTTGACGATTCACTTTGGATCAAAGGGGAGACACAATTCTACACTTTTGAGCTCTTGGGTTTCATCTCTAACACACTCCTGTGGTTTTATTATTCATCTTACGAGTGTGCTCTTGGTGGTGCTTGAATTGTAATCTTAGGGAGCCCTCAACTTGTGAGAAGGCCCCTTGAACTTGGTAATTTGCCCCTTTGTGATAGTGGAAGAAGAATTGGCCTTCGTGGCAATTCGACGAGGTTAGGGTCAGTGAAGACCCGGTCCTTTCGTGGGCTCCTCAACGTGGATGTAGGTTGCCTCTGTGGGAACCGAACCATAGGATAAAATCGTGTGTCAAACTTGCTCTTAATGTTTCCCATATCATATTCTAGGGTTTGATTGATTTTGTCCATCTTATGTTAGAACATTCATATCAAAGCTAATTTGCACTACACTTAGATTCTTTGAATCAATACTTGCAAGTTATATACTATTTTCCGCTGCATACTGTGCTTGAATTGAAATCATTAATCAAACTTGATCAATCTAGTCCGCACGCACCAGACTAGTACGCACTCTTCCGGACTAGTCCGGCATCTCGTGATTTGATCAGTTTATTAAGTGTTGCAGGTTCCAACTAAATTTCAAAAAGGCTTATTCACCCCCCCTCTAGGCCACTTCAATTCTACCGGAGCTCCAACACCTGATGGAGTCTTTGAAAAGAGGCTATAGACACCTTCCACCTGACTTGCCGAACCGGTGACAGGGACAAGACCAGTACCTCGAAGCTGGCAGTCCTAGTGGCCCTGCTGCCGTGGAGTCCACCAAGGATCATCGGCACCACGGGGAGCTCCATGCAACCTGGCGTGCAAGATCCAGAAGCTCAAGCTAGTCCTGATGCATGGATCACGAAGGTCCGGGAGTACTTCAAGTACAATAACCTTCCTGAAGAAGATGTATCTGCTTAACCGGCATGGCATCAATGGCGTCCTATTGTGGTGCATAACTTGGGAAGATGGATTTGAGCTGCTTGCAGAAATCCATGGAGGCGAGTGCGGGAATCATGCTTCATCTTGCACGCTTGTTGGTAAGGCCTTTCAGCATGATTTGTACCGGCCTACAGCTCTCCAGGATGCCATCGAGCTGGCAAGAGATGTGAGGCATGTTAGTTTCATGCCAAGTAGATCCACACGTTGGCTCAGACGCTGCAAATGATCCCTCCCTCATGGCCATTCGCTGTGTGGGGGTTAGATATTCTGGGACCTTTTTCCAAAGCAGTCGAAGGGTACCGGTATCTCTATGTCGACATAGATAAGTTCACTAAGTGGCAAGTAGTTGCTCCTGTAGTCAAAATCAACAAGCAGTCGGCAATCAAGTTCTTGAAGTCCATAATCTGCATGTTTGGTGTCCCAAAAAGAGTCATCACTTACAACGGGGCCCAATTCACCAGTGCAGCATTTCAACAATACTGCAAAGACCTCGGCATCAAGTCTGCCACTCATCAGTGGCACATCCGGAAAGTAATGGGCAATCCGAGAGAGCTAACGCTGAGATACTCAGGGGACTAAAGACACACACCTATGAATGCTTGAAAAAGCATGGTGCAAACTGGATTGGGGAGCCTTTGTGTGCACTGTGGGCTAGCCGGACAACACCCAGCCGGGCCAAAGGGGAAACACCCTTTTTCCATGTGTACAGAGTTGAGGTTGTCCTCCCTCTGGAGATCACTATGGTCTCTCTTCATGTCGAGGCTTACAACAAAGTCGCGCGGGACCAGCTCTGGCGTGATGACCTGGACCTCGTCGACGAGGCAAGAAATGCACACTACTGACAAGCACTCCGATGCTATCAGTAGTGGCACGTGCGCAGTAGGAAGCTTGAAGACGGTGATCTAGTGCTGCAATGCATTCGCGAAGGAGCGAACAAGCTCTCCCCTAGCTGGGAGGGTCCCTTCCGAGTTATAAAAGTTTCCTGCCTTGGATGCATCCGCTTGGCTACAGAAGATGGGACACCGCTTTCCAACCCATGGAACATTTAACACCTCCGTAAGCTCTACACTTAGCATGGTGGTGAGACTATTGTATTATTTCATAGTGTTCAAAAGCAGTGTTCATAGCAGCCAACCTTCAGTAGGGTTTGTCCAAAATGTATAGTATGCTTGGTCTGGTTCCGTAACCTAAGCATGTATGCTTTGCCTCCCTATTATCCGAAACTCCTATGAAATACTATAATATAATATGAAAAAATTGTCTCACTGTGTGTCCATTTACATTATGCATACTATTACTCCTTCTCTCCCTATTACATTACAAAATTGCCCATATAAGGATTGTGCTATTATGCTAAAGACGAGCAACCTGAAGTACCTGTGATGTGTTTGGGTATTTCTAGTAGTTTTCACATTTGGGATCCTGTGCTCGCTTAGTGGCCTACTCGCTTGAAAAAACAATGCCGATGGAAGGTTTGGAGTGAGCTGCATGCTTAGTGTGGTCCTGCACCCTAAGTATGCACACTCTACCGTTCTCGTGTTGCGACAAAGTAAGGCGGGTCCGGATAGCACGCGTTCCTGGGTGAGGCAACAACCAGTACCCAGACACAAATGCACTGAATTACTCAGGCCCTGTAGTCCAGCAAAGGACCATAAGCCACAACAAAACTAAGACCAATAAGATTGTAATGAGCACTATTACCCTTTGTGTTGTCACTCTTGTGCAGGGCAAAACAGTAATGATGGGCACCGCTGGAGTGTACAGCTCTGACACCTCCTAGGGGGCCCGATGTTGACGTTTTTCACAATGATGGTAGGCATCGCTAGCTCTGGGGCCACCGAGGGAAACTGTCGTCAACGTTCCAACAAGGAAGCCACTGCTAATGAGTCCTCTGAGGACAACATAGGACATGCACTCAATACATGTGCTTGATGGTAGGCGTCCCCAATCTATTTGCCATGCCTACCAAGAGCTCCTTGCTACTATGGCAATTGACAGCGAGTTCTACAACTATGGCAGCCATTCTCGAAAAAGCCAACAATAAAGATCAACATCAAGCTCATTCATACAACAAGCTTTTCCAAAAAAGTTTGTACAAGAGCAGGTGAAGAGAGGGGGTCTCTGCTATCCGAAGAGTAGCACTGGAACCACGCAACAACGATCTTGGCGGCATCCGGAACATTAGATTTGGCTGCCTCCTCCATCTTAGCAACGGGTCCGTTCACAATTGGGTCCAGTGGGGCAGGCGTCCCAGCTCCGGTAGCACGTCAATACGTGCTCTACCACTGCCTCACGCAAGGCATTACCCTCCGACTCTAATTGCTCGCTGACGATGTGCTCCAATGCCGCCATCTTGTTTTCGGTGGACTCTGGTGTATGAAGCACATGGCCTACCTCCTGCTCCGACTCTTCTGGCTGGATTGGGATGAAGCCAAATGGGACCAAGGCTGACTCGGCACGACCCAAGAAATCCAAGACCTTCCGGGCCTCAACCGATCTTGCCTTATTCTTCTCATCCAATGCCTTCTCCTCCATAGCCAGTGCTTCGGCACATGCCTCCATGTCCTCGCCCGGATTGTGACGACGACCTCGCGGCGGTCGAGTTCCCCCTGCACTTGCAGTTGGCGCTCCCGCTCCGCCTTCTTATTTGCTTCGCGGGTGTCGAGCTCTTTCACATGAGATCTCAACTCCCCGTGCTTTTGGGAAAGCCCCTCTTCCAGTTACTGTACCTCCAGCATGCACGTGGAGACGTCAGCTTCACGAGTAGTGAGTTCTTCCCGCAACTTGGATTAGGCGTTGAGCTGAGCATTGGCGGCATCGTTGGCAGACTTGGCCTTTGTGAGGAGGTTCCGGGTCTCCTCATCTAGTTTTGCTATGAGGATACGCTGCTTCGTAAATGTATCCTCCATCTTCTGCAGCTGAGCGGCCCTATCGCCTCCCTTCCTCTTAGTCGACTTGTTCCAGAGCTCAAGCAACCTCCTCCAGAACTACAGGCGCTGCTCTCTGCCTCTATCCTACCTTTCTCCGCTTAAGTGTGTAATGAGCTTGGTGCGGGCCAGAGAAAGCCACCCTCACGACCTCTAAGAAAGGGATCGGTTCTGACCCCTGCAGGTTTGGGTGGCCCGTCACCGTATCCGACTCGTCATCATCGATCACTGGCTCTTCGACTATTGGGATGATAGTGGCTGTCCATGGCATCAAGACAGAATTCCTCACAATCGGACGACCGCCAGGTGTGGCCATGGCCTCTAGTAGGTCCACATCATCACTGGTTGCTGCACCAGATCTTACTGATTCTCCTTAACCTCCTCCACAACTGTGGGAGACGTTGCCCTATTTGTGCCAGCTCCTGCTGAGTTCAAGGGCGGAGCCACCTCACTGTTGTCTCCTGCTGCCTTCGTGATAGCTCTCCACTCCATGAGTACCCTGACAGGAGATGATTTGTCTGGTAACGGACTTGGAAGAGTCAACACCGGTTTGTTTTGAAGAGGAAGATGCATCCGACTTCGACACCTTGGAAAAGGGAGTCAAATGTGAACGAGCAAAGAATGAATAAGGGAAGCCATCACCGTAGAAGAAGATGCGTACCTGGATAATTGACACTTCCATGAGTCAAAGAATCTCTTGTGAGGACGACCGGAGTCGTCCAAGCCTACTGCCACCGGAGATGACATTGGAGGCTCGGCAGGCAACATCATTGGAGCTCCGGAACCTCCCAAACTGGCTCCGGTTGTCGCTATAGGCGTCGGCTTTCCAGTCGCCACTGCAGGCACTGGTCCCTCAACCTTCACAGCAACAGGGACCATGACAGGTCTGCTCACGGGAGGCGATGAAGCAGGATTGGAAGAACATATGTCCTTATGCCCCAATTGCCTCTTCTTGGACTGAGGAGATAGCGGTTGACTTGAGACTCCACTCGCGCTTACTGAGGCAGGAGGAACACCTTGTCAAACAATCTTGGAGGGGTTGCTGCCAAGCCCTTCCCCTTGTCACGACGACTGGAAGGTTCAGCTTCACCCTATTCGCCAGCTCCCTTGACCTCACAGATCTCAACACCCCAGAATTGATCTCCAGTTTGCCTCACGGTGATGTCTAGATTGTCCAGTGCAGGCATCCCCCACAAGAGTTATGTCCTCAAGGCCTGGTTCGTGCAGACTAGCCGGCAACTCACTACGGGAGTGATGGTGTCGACAGAGATTGGGTCACTACTCAATATCCCCAGCAAAAATCCAACAGTCGAGCATCCAGACTTGACCCAACTCGTGCTCTAACTGTGTGGTGTCATTCACACCGTTGTAGAGCCAAGCTGCATGGGTGCTGTGTTGGAGAGGCATGATGCAGTGAGTGACGAAGTCATGAAGCACCATCAGTGACGTCAATCCTTCCTATTCCAAGAACTTGATCCTCTTCAACACTTGGTCATAGGCTTCATCCAGGTCATGCAATTGCTCCCAGAACTGACAAACTGTCATTGGTCTACTCTCCGGCAGTTCCAATCGATTGTGCACATCGATGCGCAAAATCAACCGGTTTTCCTTCCATTGTTCCCATTCGCTGGGAGAAAAGCAAGCAATGTACCTGCACAGAGGCCTTGAACAATGCTGGAAGTAGTATGCGCTGATCTGACCTGAGCTCCACTCGCTTGCACATAGCACAAAGAATGCTCGAAAGAGTGGCAACGACGATTCCACGCACACGAACATCTAACAGAAGTGGATCATGACTTCCACTAGAGCGAGAGTTTTCGATGACAAGTAGTGCAGCTGGAGGTCGTAGTTCTCCAGCAAAGTCAAGAGGAAGGGCGCAACCGAAGGCATGATCCCAACCACTGAATAAGCAGTAAAGAGAACCACTCCCTTGAGTGGGACCGTTCCAAGATAGAGCCCTTGATCATACTCCAACGCACAACATCCTATCAATCGCCTCAACCATCCGAGGTCTTCAAAAGTCAGGCAAGAGGCCGGAAGGTGAACGCCATCGCAGTGGCTCAGATTGAAGCAAAAGTGGAAAGTTGAGAAAGATGAGCAACAGCCAAGAGAATAGCGAAAGGAGGAAGACGGATAACTCAAGGCGCAAAAAGGCAAAAGAGATCTTAAGAGATCCCTTACCTAGAGGAACATCTTTATCCATTTTTTGCAATCCTTGGAAGGAAACCGCACGAGGAGCCTAGTCACATCTCATGTGGCTAGCTTCACCGACGACAAGGGGGCCCGGGTCCACGAGACACACAGGTCAGGCCTGGTTAATGATAAAGGTACATGCGAACCTCGAGGAAGGCAGCATAGCAGGGCTGCAAAGACCGTGTCAGGGGCCGATACGAAGATCATATTGGGAACCGTCATTGATCAATGCGAGAGACAGGCATGCACCACACTATGCTACTTTCAACCATTCAGGTATGCTCACGTGTCTGCAATGCAGGAACGTATCATCACCTCAACTGCCCAAGTGAAAATCTGAAACAATAACGCAAGAAAGCTTGATGGTGGTCCCACCTACAGGTTCGAAAACTCCCCCGAGGTGAGCCTAGGGGGCCACCGTCGGTACCCTAAAGATCGGGTATCCATGCATACAATGTTGAGAATACACTGGGTCCCACTTACCACGTTGTGAGGCATCCAGAAGACACCACTTGGTTAGCGGATCTAGAGCCCGCCTCTATGCTGAGGAGGGCTTTGGTGCCGCCACGTGTCCAACAGCTCCGGACCTTGCCTCCCTGCTGAGGAGGGCTCCGGTGTAGCACGTGTCTTGCGGCTCTGGACCCTGCCTCCTTGTTGAGGAGGGCTCCGGTCTAGACGTGTGTCCTGCGGCTCCGGATCCTGCCTCCCTGCTTAGGAGGGCTCCAGTGCAGACACGTGTCCTGCAACACCGGACCCTGCCTCCCTACTAAGGAGGGCTCTGGTGCAGACACGTGTGTGGAACCTCCGGACCCTGCCTCCCTGCTGAGGATGGCTCCGGTGCAGACACGTGTTCTGCAGATCCGGACTCTTCCTCTCCATTGAGGAAGTCTCAGATGCTGCCACGAGTCCAAGATTGAAGAAAAACATCCTGGGTTTTCAATACCACAAAACTGCTCCTTCAACATCGTATTAGTGTGTCATTAGTACATTAATTCAGAATTATCATTGTGCCTTCAAGAAGTGTTAATGTCACCTTCAGGGCATGTTAAATTGTATTCAAGACCAAATTAAGTGCCTTAGATTGTGTATAGGGTACCTAATTACTTGGGGCCACCTGTCGAGCCTCAGCCTCACTGTAAACAGTCAGACCTTGGTATATAAAAGGCTAGTGCTGCTACTGTAGGCACATGGCTCATACACACTGTACTCTCATACCCGCTCATATGCTAAAACAACACACACACTCTCCCGAGGATGTAGGGTGTTACGCTCAGGCGGTCCGAACCACATATATCTCCAGAGTTCACCCGTGTTCATCGCTTCTCATAGTTCTCAAGAATTTGCCCCTCCTAAAAAAGAAACTCCACGGACTGCTTCATAGTGGTATTGGGGGAAGTGTCGTTGCTACACTTCAACACCTTTTACTTGGCTGGCCACTTGGGCGGCACTAAACCTTTGGAGTGGACTACTATTCTGACACTTGTGGCGTGTGGAGAAGAGTGAGCATCTACTCCGTATTTATACCCTCCAAAGGTCGGTTTAGCACCAGAATATGCACAAAAATAAGTTGGCATCATTATCAAGGAGTCATGAGGAACCAACACGTGGAGGGTGACGGAGTTTGGCGTGAATACCAAGTCGGGCGACCCTAGGGTTCGGCTGACTTTCTGGTGGGCCCAAACGCGGTGTTTTTCCTTCATGAGATTGTTTTGTGGGGCCCCATCATGGGTCTGGGTTATTCTCGTGATTTTTAGTCAGTTTTCTCCTCCGTGTGGGCCCATGAATCCTCGTACTTGCACTTGATTGGTCGAAAGATTTGTTTTCTAGATTGCTCCCTGCAATTCCCTTTAATTATGAGCCTAATTCACATGCATACAAAATTATGCCAACACTTGCAGAATTCGTTAGTAAATAACTCATACTACTATGTTGGTTGTCCAATTCATATCTTTTATGCAGGGAATGGATAGACAAATTTGTCATTTAAGGACCATCAACATACACATGACATTGAAATAGCAATTATTGATTATCGTTAACTTAACACGTGTATGTGTAGCAATCAGTACATTTGTATCTTTATCAAGCCAAAGCTGGGTTCAGCGATGGTCAAGGACTCATGGGATTTCCCAGCAATGAACTACAATGATTTCATGGACATTTTAAAAATTATAGGTATTCTATATTTTTGTGTACACACATATATAGATTGGCAATTCTTATATGACATTCCTTATATGACAGCGCTTGGATGTATTACTGGAAAAAACTTGGCAGTGAATGACCTGCTAACAGGACCGTGTTGCAAATAGGAACATATCATCTTTGTGCCAAGCATCCTCATGGTAGTGTCCTCTATGGATATTATGTCTGCGAGCAGCTTCGGGTCGCTGCTTCATATAGAGTGAATCGTGAGGATGTAAATTATCCTTAGGGTCGATATTTTATTTTCTTACTTTTGAGTTTCATTTTCATTGTCACTAGCGTGTTCTGATAATTATATTATGTTTTCATTGTCACCAACACATTCTAGTACTTATATTATGTTTTCATTACAGTACAAGAATGTGATGAAGATTGGCCGGTTGCTTGGGATATTCCAAACAAAGAAGCAGATAATATTGTGAGTCAAATGTTTGTTTTCATGCATCCCAAAATTATTCACCGAAGAGGGCTGTTCTTTGACGACAGAAGTCCACACGCCGATGTGTCAGAACTTTGCATCTATGATCCAAGAAATTTTAGTGATTATGTTCATGCTATCTGTCATTGTGTTTAAATTTAAGTTGTATTTGAACCAACAATGGTCGGTAGTAAAGAACCGTCTATCATAATCGACTATGTTCACATGTGATTCGGGTTGTGTAAAAAATCGCCTGTGATAATGTCTTATCACAATCGGTTATTGGTTTTAAAGAACCGCCTGTGAAAAGGCCTTATCACAGGCGGTCCATGATTGTTAAGAACAGCCTTTGATAATACATTTTCAAAGTTGGTTTGTGGTTGTAAAGAACCGCTTGTGAAAAGACTTTACCACAGGTGGTTCCTGATTGTTAAGAACCACCTGTGATGATACTTTTCACAGTTGGTTCGTGGTTGTAAAGAACCGCCTGTGAAAAGGCTTTACCACAGGCGGCTCGTCATTTGCGAGAACTGTCTGTGATAATGCTTTTCATAGTCAGTTCGGGGTAAGTAAAGAACTACTTGTGATAATTAATTTTCACAGTTGGTTCGTTGTATGTAAAGAACCGTCTGTGATAATTTATTTTCATATGCGGTTCTCCGTTTGGAAACTGCCCGTTGTTGGTATTTCTTAATGTCTACAGTTCATCCTAGCAGCAAGTGCTAGCCATGCAGTTGGCACTAGGCTAACCTAGGCCGAAGCAAGATGAGTTCCGCAAGCACACGGAAAGTACCGCTAAAGCATTTCACCCAAGAGTATTCTCTAGGGTATCATATTTATTTTTATCCCAAAGGAAGACAAGTGAAGAGTGGCAAGATCATAGGAAGAGTAGGGTGTTCTAGTGAGGGCTCCAGCAGGATGGGTAAATGATGCAGTGGGGGTAGTGCGATAGACACCTAAGCAACCTACTCCTATAGGTAAGGATGTCCTAGTGAAGGTCAAGTTACGAGATGGAGTTACTCCTACTGTGCTTTAATTACTTATATACATAGGCTATTAGTGTACACATGAGTATGCTATCGATGAATACATAGTGGTCCAACACATCAGGCACGGGTTTACTCTTGTTAACATCAGGACGATTCTAGCTACAAGCCTGTGGCGTAGCTGAACGTGGGTGAGTTAAAAGGACAGACAAAGCTGTCACCACCTGTCGCCTACCCCTACGCCTCGTGGGTCTACGAGACATCCAACACTATTTAACTATCTAAGCACCACCCTTACATATTAAGTAAATACCTTAAGAGTTGTAGTACAAGTACCTTCCTAAGTCCCTGACTAACCTAAACATCGTTGCACCAATGTTGGAACCAAGCACTATCATATTCATATTAACATAACCATATTAATACCTAATCAGAATATAGTGGTGGTTTATGGTGTTTATGACAACATGATATGGACACTACGATCAGATCATAATAACATATACACCTAGCACATACATGGACTCCATAGTCAAACAAGAAACGCCTTGCCCAAGTATATGAATAAATAGAGACTAATAATAATATTATTATAAAGCATAAATTCACAAAAGAAAAGAAAGATATTTGAGCCATACCTTTTTTCTCAATTTGGACTTGGGACTAGAGGCTCCCCTCTACAGCCTAACCTCCACTAAGGAACTAGGGGAACTAGTGTATACAATGAGAGAATGCTTGAGTGGTGTTTGTTTGAAGTGAGGCCTCTCCCCCAATTTATACATGGAGTAGAGGCGGTTCTCGCTATCTTTTGCGTGCGAATCAGTCTCCACTGGCTTCAGGGCACCACAAGGAGTCGACACGTGGCGGCTGACCGAGTTTGGTGCTAGGAAGCAGTCCGCCAAAACCCCTGGTTCGACAGACTTGGTCTTGGCGTCCCTCACGGTGTGCTTTCTCCATGACACTGTTAGGTGAGACAAGTATCCTTCCCCGCGTGAATTTCCATTGGATTCCCTTGGATATGTCTGGGAAAAAGTCCATGGATTCATGTGATGCAACATGCCATCCTGTGATTGGTCAAGATTTACTTTTTAGGATTGCTCCCCTATTCTCGATCATTTCGGCCATAAAATACCTGCATGCACTATTTGTCCAAGTACAAGTGGAATTATGTGAAATCTAAAGGTGATGTGTGTAAGAAATATTTATTCCTTCACAAAATTGAGGTATATTAACGGTCAAAATTTGTATATAATGACCAAGCTTACCCTTTGCTAATCCCAATGCAATGATAAAGACTTAGGTTGTTGATCATAAGTTGCTACAATGTCTATGTTTCAAAAGTTTCAAGCGCATAACAAAATATTCTACTTTGCATTGAATAAATTGGCTATGGTACATCACCCCTTTTTTTTAGTCATTGTGGGACTTATGCCTCAAACTTTTATTGGATGGTTGAAGGATAGAACAACAAAGTGAGCATGCATCACCTAATGTTTTTGTTCTACTCGAATTCCGGAGAGTTTTAAATGGTGTTTGAATTTAAGTTCCTCAAACGATGCTCTCAATCACTTTTATATGGGAAGTTGTATTTATATCCTCACCAAGGCAATTCCCTTTTTGTCCTATATCTAAATAAGGCTTGTATGTGGAGAGCGGTAGGGATCAAGAGTAGGCATATTTGCAACACATATATTGCTAAGTCAGAAGAGTATGTCTTAGGAGAAAACAAATCATACATTTGATCAAGATTTCTGCAAGTGTGATGGAACATTTGTGGAGTGGAAACATGAAGACGACTCCTTCGTATGCAGTCTCTTTATTGTTAGGATGAAACATGACTACTTATTCTTTCTCTTTTTATTTTTCTCATGCTCTTTTACGTGAGCATGCATTTTCTTTTTATTTTCTTGTAGTCATGTTTTCTACTCTTCTTTTTCAAATATTTTGAAGAGAGTATTATGCATGAAAGGCACGGAGTATCTTTTGATGTTGGAATAGTATGATGAATTTTTTTTCTAACTTCTAGTGTAGAAGTTTTGCATGTGCTCGTGAAATCTTGATCTTAAAGCATGAAAAGATTCTCACATAGGTCTAAACTAGTTTGACTAGGCTCAATGTGAAGGAAAATAGCATATGCATGGGGTTTATCAAATATGAATCATTATATGGCTTTGGTAGGAATTTCTATCAAATGAGTAACTTTCATTTTAGAATTTATCCAAAATATATAGTTTCACTTTCGACTAGGATTTTAGCAGCTCTTATCACTATATCATATCCACAACAAACTAGAATTGGACTAAGCCTTTGCTACCCACAATTCCAAGTTTTAAGGCAACAATATTGTAAGCCAATAAATGCAATACTTGGAGAATACTTAGTTGTATATAAAGGACTATGGAAAAATAAAACAGAGTAATTATTCATCATTTAAACTTATGCATAGTAAAAATATTCTTACACATGTTTTATTTGATTAACCCAATCTATACTACATTTTTACATTTTTTTTAGATGCAAATGCAGTGGAAAGAAGGAAATAAAACAATGGAATGCAAATGGGGCATGATACAAGTTACATCAAGTGGGGGTCCTCCCCTAAGCTTGTTATTCTCAATCTCCGTGATAAGTGTTGAAGCCTTGATGACGTAAATAGGCCATGAGGTTGACCTGTTGTTGCATTTGGTTTTGACATTGTTGAACTGTGCATCGATTTGTTGTTGCCAGTCGTGATTACCTTGGATGTGGTCTTGAAGTGTGTTGAGGGTGTTGCCTGTTCTCACTTCAAGGTATCCCATCCTCTGAGTGAGTTCCGCCATTCCTTGGCCAAGGTCAAGAGAACTTCATGTCGAAAAGGAACGACGTGTACTCATCAGTGGAGGAGGCAAGCTACTAGAGCTTGAGTTGCAACGGTAAGGGTCCCATCTCTCTCTTGTGGTAGTCCACTCTTGCCACGATGATCGTTTGGCATCATACGTTTGAGGTTGGGTCCAGCCGGGTGCATCACTCGTCAGATCCACTTACTCTTGGTACTCATAGGTGGGAGTAGATCGTGGAGGAATCTCCATGGCTGCTTTTCTTGAACGGCTTCTTGTGACCCTGCCAGAAACATTTCTCCTACAAACCTCTTCAATGTTGAAGAGCAATGGTTAGTTGTCGGCATTTGTATAAATGAATATTCGGGTTAGGTAACTGAATCTCATTTATATAGATGGGATATAAAACACTAACGATCCATCCAGATCATATTTAAGAGTGCGTCCTTGCACTAGATAGTCCCCATCATTAAGTAGCATCTTGTTGAAATATATCCAATTGAAGCATTTTCTAAAACACCCACTTTCATAGAAATGCGAGTAATTAATGATGTACATTCAATTGGACATATCATTTTTGTGTTCACTAATCATTGTGACATCACAGCCTTGATAGGAGAAATTTTATTTTTTTCTAACCACGGCAAAAAGAATTATAAGTTCATCTTCACGCACAACCCTAACATCTCCTATAAGAAACATAGACATAGCCACCCATCTATGCATATAGTAAATTCTTGCCAAAAACCTTGTTTATAATATTTAGGAAAAGTGTCTAAATCTATCAAACAACGTTTATGGAAGCCTAGGATTTCACTTAATTCTTTTCATAGGATAAAGTATTCTTTTAGAAAAACCTGACAGAAATACTTTTGAATCCTAATTTAAGGGTGCATAGGACTTTAATACTGAGGAGGCGTGAACATCCACATCTATTTGAGCAAAAATTATCCCATCCTAATGCATGCCAAATGGTAAAGAATTCAGAATCTATACCAATTTTGGAGAGTAGCACCGGATCGTAGGCCCTCGTATAAGCGAGCTCACGATCTCGGAGGAGGTTGTAGGTTTGTCGTTAAACATCGTGCTTCAAGTCAAGGTCATCGTCATTGAGAAGGTGAAGTGGAGCATCATCTTCTTCCATCAGGACGTCATCTTGCACACCTCTCTACTGTGGACTTGGTGTAGGATCGGCGGAGATGTGTGAGTTGTGACACCCGGTTCCAAAAATGAACCAAGTGAACGCATGTGTGCCCAGGACGTTCAACACACATACACTAGTGCACTCACAAAAGGATATACAGAAAATTACCACAGAACATGATTAATTAACCATTTTTATTACACAATTCATAATATCCTCAAATACAAACTCTAATGAATATTAATGACAAGTTCAACTAATGCAGCGGATTAATAACTAAACTGAGCAAACTAAGCAACTAAGCAGCATAAGCAAAGCGTATAGCGTAGCTCCAAAACTCCATAGGCAAAGCTGACAGCAGACACGGCCTAGAACTCCGCATTATCATCGTTAAACTCCCAATCCTGACCTGCAACTGTTGGTGGGGTAATTGCAAGGGTGAGTACATGTCGTACTCAGCAAGTGTGGAAAACTATGACATCTAGCCGATTCAAATGACGAATATAATAATGGCTAAGTGATGAAAAGTATATTAAAATATTTAAAAAGCAATATATTGTATGTATGTGAAGTAAACCCATCATAAACTATAATTAATATCATAGTATCAGTCCATATTCCAATACCATCATCCATATACCAGGTTATTACCATCAATCATATCCAATACCAGAATTTAGTCCATAACCATCCATAATCATTACCAAACCATAACCTGTACCAAACCATCCCAAATTCCAAGTTCCCTCTAATCATGTAGTTCATCCAGGCGCTCATAACCGGGGGCGCGACTATCATGATAGTTCATTAGACACTCTGTAGAGGTTATACCACTGTACCCACGTGTTTGTGATTTCATCACCCGTAAGCGACTAAAGAAGCTCCCTTACGCCAATTGCACTTCCTTTGGTGTATGGCCAAGAGATCACAAAATAGAATTTACAAAGGTATTACTAGCCTATTTAGACCCCACTGAGGTTTCACCGGTGGCGATGTCTCCTACGGAGCACATCTTTAATCAAGGGCCCCCTCTTGACCCATTCGGATCCCAGGGTAGTCCCACCAATCATCAACAAACCCAATCCGACTACCCCTTACCCGAGCATCCTTAATGATCCAAATAGCACTGGCAAAGCCCTAATTAATGAGCTACGCCGCACCCATACATGGCCTCGTGGTGGCACTGTAGTCCTGGCTTATTCTCAAATGAACCGGTCCTTAGATCTAAAGCAAGCAAACCACCATATCATCCAACCCATTTACATACTAAGCTTGCTTAGATCACACATTACCATATCACATTAACCAGTTCATATTAATCATAATCTCATAAATACATAATTAATGTGTAGTATTGTTTTCCCATCCCAATTAATTAAGCAAAGCAAAAGGTAAAAAGCCCATTCCAACTCTCTACCATAAATTCCAAGTGACAAGAGTGGTCAAACAAATCTAGTAAACTTCCTACCATAGGATTTCCCATCAAATTGACACAAGCATGCAATTTGCAAACAAAACATTTACTTTAAAAACAGGATCAATATGCTTCAAGGACACTTGCCTCGCTCTTGGGATTGGTTCAGATCAAAGCCTTCAGACACTTGGTGCTGGAGATCCTCCGCGGCACTCTCTAGCTCAAATCAGTCTAATCCGCACAATAGACATACAAACAAGAAACACAATCAAAAAGTGTACAAATATTACTCAATATGACATGACATGCATGATTAATGAAAATACAAGGTGGAACTTGTTAATGAGTTGCTTTTAAAGATCACTAACTAGTTCTAATAGATTTTAACAAGTTTATACAGGTTGGAGTTGATTAGATCAAATTTTAGAATCAATTCAACACAATTTAACGAGGAAGATCGGACTAGTCCGCTAGGGACTGACAAGTCCACAATGCACGAGAACAACAGATTAGGGTTTTCTAGATCGACGTGAATTTGGAGAAACAGGGTTGAATTCACGTAAGGAAAAGAGAATAGAAGGTGTACCAGGTGTCTAGAACTCCAATGAGTTAAGAATATTGGAGGTAACACTTGGATTTTGACGATCTAGGGTTGATGAAGAATATGATGGTGATTTGCTCATGAAGAATGAGAAGATAAAGGAGATCTTGACCCTCTTTCATTTCCTCCTCTTCTTCTTCTTGCTCTAGATCTCCTTCTCCCTCCTTGGTGGCAGCTATTCACGAGCTAGGGTTTGGGTGTGGAGGAAAAGTAGCAAATGATGTCAAGCCAAGGGGTGGGGTTGTTTATATAGAGGTGGAGGCCACGGTTAGATGGATTTTGAGTTTGAGATGAGTAGAGGCCGGTTTTGAGTCCTACATGGGCTCTATAAGAGTTAGGCACGACGTTCGTAGGCCCACCTAACGTAAAACCCAAGAAACAGGTCGTGAAACAAAAGATAAACTCGGAGTCGCGATTTATCGGACAAGTCCGAAAAGGGCTGGACTAGTCCGAAGTTGGACAGAGGGGAATCGGACAAGTCCGGATTGGACATCCGACAAGTCTAAACTTATCCAGAGAGGAAAAACGGACAAGTCTGGCTAAAAATTGGACAAGTCTGACTTTAGTCAGAAGGAAAAACAGACAAGTCCATTGGAAGACCAGACTAGTCCGGACAAGTCCAGGGACATAGCAAATTTTTCAAGGATTTGGAACACCGGACTAGTCCGCACAGGACTGGACAAGTACGAAGGTGTCCAGAAGGAAAAATAGACTAGCCCGCAACAAAAACGGAAAAGTCTGTTTGAAGTCAGAGAGAAATCGGACTAGTCTGCACTTCCCAGAATTCTTAAGTGCGGTTTTTTTTCTAATTGATTTTAAACTTGTTCCTTTTTATGTGGATTAATGTTAGACACATATATGAATGTATGCACGGCATGATGCATGAAAATGAGGGTGTTACAAACCTACCCCCCTTAAAATGAATCTCGCCCTTGAGATTCGACGCGGAAGAGAAAAAATAGGGAAATTCCTTCTTGAGATCATCTTCAAGCTCCCATGTTGCTTCCGATTCTGTGTGATGCTTCCATTGAACATTGCACCATCGAATAACCTTGTTCCTTGTGACCCTCTCCTTGGTTACCAAGATTTTGATCAGTTGCTCGGCATAAGTCAAATCTTCCTCTAGTTCCAATTCTTCCATTGGCACTTGTTCTTCCAGTACTCTCAAGCACTTCTTGAGCTAGGAAACATGAAACACATCATGGACATATGAAAGATGAGTTGGCATCTCCAACTTATATGCTACTTCTCTTCTGTTGTCGAAAATATTGAATGGTCCAAAATATCGAGGTGCTAGCTTGCCTCTTATGTTAAACCTATTATGGCCTCTCATTGGTGACACGTTGAGGTAAACGAAGTCTCCTATTTCAAAGTCTAATTTCCTTCTCATAATGTTCGCATAGCCTTTTTGCCTCGATTGATCGGCCCTCAAGTTCTCGCGGATAACCTGAACTTGTCTCTCAGCTTCTTGCAACACATCAGGTCCAAATACTTGAGTTTCTCCCGTCTCATTCCAGAACAAAGGTGTCCTACACTTCCTTCCATACAGTACTTCATAAGGTGACATCTTCAAACTTGCTTGGTAACTATTGTCGTATGAAAATTCTGCATATGGCAAGCTTTTGTCCCAACTTTTCCCATGCTTCAAAGCACAAGCTCTTAACATGTCCTCCAAAATCTAATTGGTCCTCTCGGTTTGTCCATCCGTTTGAGGGTGATATGCCTAACTAAAATTCAACCTTGTTCTGAATGCTTCATGCAATTGCTGCCAAAACCTAGAGGTAAATTGACAACCTCTATCCGAGACTATCCTCTTTGTTACCCCATGTCGGCATACAATGTGCTCCATATATAGCTCTGCTAGCTTCGCGGTGGTATAGGTGGTCTTGACAGGAACAAAACGAGCTGATTTGTTCAATCGATCCACAATTACCCAGATTGAGTCATAACCGGACTGAGTACGCGGCAAACCAACTAAAAAGTCCATACCGATTTCTTCCCACTTCTATTCCGGAATCTTAAATGGTTGCAATAATCCAGCTGGTCTTTGATATTCCCCCTTGACTCGTTAGCACACATCACACAATGCTACGTATTCAGCTATGTCCTTTGTCATTCTAGCCCACCAATAACATGTCTTCAAGTCCATGTACATCTTGGTACAACCGGGGTGAATCGAGTATGGTGAGTCATGTGCCTCCTTTAGTATTGTCTCCCACATATGCTTCACATTAGGCACGACAATCCTTTTTCCGAGCCATAAGGTACCATGTTCGTCCTCATCAAATCTGAATTCTCTTCCTTCCTGTGTTCTTTCTTTGATCTCTTGGATTTCCTCATCCTTTGTTTGACCCTCTCAAATTTCTTGCTCCAAGGTAAGATTTAACTCCATTATCCGCATCTCATTTACAAATCCAACGTTCAACCACTCAAACTCCTTACATAACTCGGATGGTAACTCTCGAATCGTGAGTTGGTGACTTACTCCTTTTCTACTCAAGGCGTCGGCCACTACATTGGCTTTTCCCGAATGATAGTTGATCCAAAAATCATAATCCTTGATGAGCTCCAACCATCTTTGTTGCCTCAAATTCAGATCCATTTTTGTGAAAATTTACTTAAGACTCTTATGATCCGTGTAAGTTTCAGACCTATGTCCAAGAATATAGTGTCTCCAAATCTTCAATGCATGTACCACGACTGCATGTTCCAAATCATGTGTTGGATAATTCTGCTCATGTTTATTTAATTGCCTCCATGCATATGCAACATAAGCACGTATCCAAGTCCTTGTCTCGATGCGTTGCAATATATGTCAAAACTCTTGCTTACATCCGGCAAAACTAAAACTAGGGCTGTAGTTAACCTCTTCTTTAGGTCCTCAAAACTTTCTTGACAAGCTTGAGTCCATTGGAAAGCTTTCCCCTTCATTAGCAACTCCGTCATTGGCTTGGCTATCTTGGAAAAGTCCTTGATGAATCTACGGTAATATCCAGCCATCCCAAGAAAACTCCTTATTTCTTTGACATTTTGCGGCGGCTGCCATTTTAACACGTCTCTCACTTTTCCTGGGTCAACCGATACTCCTCCTCCCAAGATGATATGACCCAAAAATGATACTTCTCTCAACCAAAACTGACACTTGTTGAACTTGGCATACAACTGATACTCCCTCAATTTCTGCAATGTAAGCCTCAAATGCTCCTCATGTTCCCTCTCATCCTTCGAGTAGATCATAATGTCATCAATGAACACCACAACAAACTTATCCAAGTACTCCATGAAGACCTTATACATGAGGTACATAAAGTAGGCAGACACATTTGTCAGTCCAAAGGTCATCACGGTGTACTCATAAGATCCATAATGTGTCCTAAAAGCTGTCTTGGGTATGTCCGACGGTCTAATCTTCATCTGAATGTACCCCGACCTCAAATCAATCTTGGATAAGACACAAGCACCCTTCATCTTATCAAACAAGTCTTCTATGTGTGGCAAGGTGTACTTGTTCTTAATGGTCACCTCATTGAGAGCTCGGTAATCCATTGTGATCCATCCTTCTAGTCCACAAATAGAACGGGCGCTCCCCAAAGTGAAGAGATAGGCCGAATAAAACCCTTCTCTAGTTGATCTTGAATTTGCTTCTTGAGCTCCGCTAATTCCTTAGGAGGAATCCTATATGGCCTCTTAGCTATAGTTGCAGTTCTAGGTATTAAATCAATAACAAACTCAATGTCTCGATCAGGTGGCATACCTGGCAACTCATACGAAAAAACATCAAAAAAGTCACACACCACTGTAATCTCCTCAATTGCGGCACCGTCCATATGATTCTGCTCCAATTGCTTTGGTGTGTGTTGAGATGCTTCAAATTCTATGGTGATCCCTTCCTCATTGGTCAACTTCACCGTCTTTGTGGCATTCTCAATGACTCCATTGTGCTTCCTCAACCAGTCCATACCAAGTATAATGTCCAATCCTTAAGAATCCAAAACAATGAGATTGGCATATGTTGGTACCCTAAAAACCGTACACCCCCTGAGATTACAAAGATCTCAGGGGAAGGACGACTACTCGAGTTGAAGACCCTCGGAGGCCCACTTGTCAGACATGACCGGACAAGCTTTTCCAACATGGTTAATCCCTAGGTCGCCACGTGTACTACCGAACCGGAGCTACCGCCCACAAGGGGGAAGCACCGGACTGAGTACCGAAACGACACCTCCGGACCTAACCCCTGACCGAGAGAAGCTCCGGACCTGACACGTGTCAAGTAGCCCCGGAGCTTCCTGCTTCCCGCAGCAAGCTCCGGAGTTGCCACATGTCTAAACATCGGAGCAAGCCGCCTCTAACCTCCGGGAGACCTTGTAACTGCTCCGGATCTTCAAAGGAGAGCCAAGGACTTCAAGACCTGTTTAAATGTCATTAAAGCCATATTAATGACACTTAAACGGACGATCTTAACACCTGTAACGGCACTGTCGAAGCCCGTTACAGGATCATTAACAACAATTAATCGTGTATCAATACTAGTAACCGCCAGGGCCACATGTCGGGCCAGGTAGCTTGTAACGGCCTGTCTTTGTACTATAAAAGGACAGGCCAACGATACACAGAGAGAGGACAAACACAGACGGTAGATCATACGTGATAAGCCAATACAACATCAACACCCCCGTGGAGTAGGGTATTACGCTCAGGCGGCCCGAACCACGTAAATCCTAGTGTCTCCAGTGTCAAACCGCAATTCACCTTCTTGAGTCTCCGCGTGCCCACACCGAACTACGAACTCCTTCAACACTTTAGCTGTGTCAGGAGATCTGCCGACTCCAACAGTCGACAGTTGGCGCGCCAGGTAGGGGGGCGCCTCAGATTTTCGAGAATGGTGAACTCCGCGGCTGGATCATCCAATGGCCAACCTGCTGCTCAAGCTGTTGAGGGCAATCCCTCCAACAGGCAGCCACCAGCAGGAGCCTCGGCACCAGCAGGAGCCACTCTCCCACCACCACCGTCTTCTCCGGCGAATCGTGCTGGACAACGTGATGGTGCTCCGGCGTCACTGACTGCGTCAGCAAGTCATGACAACCCGAAACATGCGCTCCATGCAGCGCGTGCTCTTCTCCAACGACCACCACCTCCGGGCGCATCTCGAGATGCAATGGAGCAGTGGAGGGCCGATGTGGAGCATTTGGTCGCAGCAGCGGCCGAACGCCTCAACAACCAGGGACCTCCTCCTTCCGGACGAGCCCCGTCGCAGCGGCGGACTTTGTCTTGGAGACTTGGTCCGCACGTCTCCAACAATAGGAGACGTTCTGCATCACAGCAGGTGACATCGTTGCCCTCCGGGGCACGACGTACCCATACGGTATCTAGGCTTTCAACTCATGACCTCCGGGCGGAGTTGGATCGCCGATACCGCCAACAGGATGGCCGTGTCCACATCGAGCGTGCTCGTGAAAGACGGGAAGCTCAGGACCTTTCTACTCTGGAAGGAGTAGGAGGAGGCTGTTAAGCCCTAGCCATGCACCTGCGCATGGTTAGATGGCCACAGAAGTTCCGGCCACACCTGCCGGAAAAATTCGACGGGACTGTCAATCCCACTGAATTCCTTCAGATATACTCCACTGCAATCTTGGCAGCTGGAGGAAACGAGGCTGTAATGGCCAACTACTTTCCAGTGGCCTTAACCGGGACCGCCAGGTCCTGGTTTATGAGCCTTCCACCCAACTCTATCAACAGTTGGGAAGAGTTGTGCCGTCAGTTCACTGCCAACTTCGGGAGTTCATACACCCGACCAGGCACTGAACTGGATCTTTCTGCGGTCGTGCAAAAAGGGGGAGAATCTTTGCGGTCCTTCATCCAGAGGTTCTCTCAGGTACGCAACACAATCCCTTCTATCTCAAGCGCTTCTGTCATTATGGCATTCAGACAGGACGTATGGGACAAGAAGATGTTGGAGAAGCTGGCGATCAAAGAGATCACCAGCGTCACGGAACTCTTCAGCCTGGCAGACAAATGTGCCAGAGCTGCGGAGGGCCGTGAAATGCACTCCAAACCAGCCTCGGAGGATCACAAGAAATCCTCTAAAGAAGAAGATGCTACCTCCGAGGGTGGCAAGAAGAAAAAGAAGACCCACGGCAAGAAGAAGCCGTCGGCCGGTACATCCAACGTTGCAGCTGCTGCAACTCCTGGTGGCCGGGGGCCACACCCCGAGAAGCGACCTCGACCGTTTTCCGAAGACGGTGGCAAACCCAAAGTGTAGTGTCCCATTCACAAAACGGGCAGCCACAGTTTGGAAGACTGCCGAGAGGTCCAAAACCTTGTCGAGCGCTACAGCAAGCGCCGGGAAGGATCTCCTTTCTGACAGAGGGAAGGAAAACAGAAGGTCGACGAAGCTCCGGCTGAAGAGGAGTTAGGGTTTCAGGATCCCAAAAAGGTCCTGAAGGCCGTCTACACCTCCGTCGACAACGACTCTGACGACTCTGACAACGAACGTCAGAAAACCATGAACACCATTTTTGGTGGGTCATGGGACATCACCTCCCGTCGCGTCATTAAGACTATGCGGCGGGATATGGCCGCTGTAGCTCCTACAGCTAGACCGGAGCCACATCGAAAGTGGATGGACACATCCATCACTTTTGATGCTTCGGACTATCCACGAAGCATGGTTGGAGCTGGACAGTTACCTTTGATGGTATCTCCCACCATCAATAACATCCAGCTTCATCATGTTACGGTGGACGGAGGTTCGGGGCTGAACCTCATAAGCTTTGAAGCTTTTACCAAGCTTCAGCTCCGACCTTCGGATCTCCAGCCCTCTCGACCTTTCTCTGGAGTAGGTCCGGGGGCCATTACTCCACTCGGAGCTATAACTCTCCCCGTTACCTTCGGGACACGGGAGAAGTATCGCACCGAGAAGTTGGTCTTCGACGTTGCTCAGATCAACATACCATTCAACGCCATCTTGGGTAGACCTGCCCTATACAAATTTATGGCAGCTGCTCATTATGGATACTTGGTGTTGAAGATGCTAACACCAGTAGGCGTTCTCCGGATCCGCGGAGATCGCACCGCTGGGGTAACTGCTCTGGAGGAGCTCCACGCATTAACCATGGCGCAAGAGGAGGACTCCAGACAGGAGCAAGCTCCAAAACCCCCGAGCATTCGTCAACGGGGCTCAACCTCTGCACCACGTGTGCAGCCAAGCGGCGACACCGACATTCCCGTCAAGGTCGTCCAAATTGGTTCCGATGCCGCTCAAACCACCCGTATATCGGGAGGGTTGAACGACAAATAGGAACTCGTGCTCATCACTTTCCTCTGGGCTAATGTTGACGTGTTTGCCTAGCAACCGTCACAAATGCTTGGGATCCCCAGGGAAGTGATTGAGCACAATCTGAAGATTTACCCCGATGCTCGGCCTGTGCATTAGAAGCCTCGGAAGCAATCCGTAGAGCGGCAGAACTTCATCCGACAAGAAGTGAAGAAGTTGCTCGAAGCCGGATTCATCCGAGAAGTCTTCCATCCAAAATGGCTGGCGAACCCAGTCGTTGTGCCCAAGGCCGCAGGAAGCTTCGGATGTGCATCGACTACACCACACTGAATAAGGCATGTCCAAAAGATCCATTTCTGCTACCTAGAATAGATCAGATAGTGGATTCCACCTCTGGGTGTGAGTTACTGTGTTTCCTAGACGCATATTCTGGGTATCATCAAATCAGGATGTCTAGGGAGGATGAAGAGCATACTTCCTTCATCACAGTAGATGGATTGTATTGTTACACAGCCATGCCATTTGGTCTCAAGAATGCAGCTTCAACTTTTGTACGAGCTATGTACAAAACTTTTGAAGAACTCATCAGAGATATAGTGGAAGTGTACGTCGATGACATCGTGGTCAAGGTAAAGAATAAGGAGTCCCTCTTGGACACCTTGCAGGCTGTCTTCGACAAGCTGCGGGCCACCCGCACGAAGCTGCGGGGTTCCTGGTAAGTCACCGGGGCATAGAAGCTAATCCGGCGAAGATAAAAGCCATTGAAGAGATGCGGCCACCAACCCGCATCAAAGACGTCCAAAAGTTAACTGGGTGTCTAGCTGCCCTCAGTCGGTTCATATCAAGACTGGCGGAACGGGCGCTCCCCTTCTTCAAGTTGTTGAGGAAGTCTGGACCATTCCAATGGTCCGAAGAAGCAGAGAAGGCATTCCAGGAGCTGAAACAGTTCCTCACCACCCTACCAATTCTGGTAGCTCCAAACCCTGGTGAGCCCTTGCTACTTTACATTTCAGCTACTGACGAGGTTGTCAGTATGGTTCTGGTTGCGGAGAGACCAGAACTATCCCATACTCAGGAATCCAGACCCCTTCGGGAGGGTCCGGAGGTCCCTGAAAGTGAGTCTGGGTCCCAGCTCCCAGACTCAAATCCACAAGAAGTCACTTCAGAAGACTCAGACCCCTCCGAGAGGGTCCAAGTCATTTCTGAAGAAGCTCCAGGTTCCTCCAGCCAGAACCCGGAGGTCCCTGAAGAGAATCTGGACTCCTCCGACAGGATCCGGATCAATAGAGAGGAAGCTCCGGACCCCTCCGAGAGGGTCCGGACCATTCAACGTCCGGTATACTTCATTAGTGAAGTATTACATGATGCCAAGACTCGATACCTAGAGGTGCATAAGCTGCTTTATGCAGTTCTTATTGCCTCTAGGAAGCTCCGACACTACTTCCAAGCTCACAAAGTCTCGGTGGTGACCTCTTATCCACTTCGAGCGATCCTGCATAATCCCAATTCAACTGGGAATATTGCAAAGTGAGCAGCGGAATTGGCTGAATTCGATCTCGAATTTATTTCAAGACAAGCAATCAAGAGTCAAGCGTTGGCAGATTTCGTGGCGGAATGGACTCCCTCTCCATCAAACCCTGGGGGCCCCAGCAAGCAGAAGACGGAACATCAAGTTCCAACCTTCACCGAGCCTCATTGGACTCTTTACTTCGATGGCTCCATGCAGAAGCAGGGGGCCGGTGCTGGAATCCTTCTCCTTGCACCGACTGGGGAGAAGGTAAAATACATGGTACACCTTGACTTCAAGGCAACCAACAACATGGCGGAGTATGAAGCACTCATTTGCGGGCTAAAGGTGGCACTGTCATACGGTGTCAAGCAACTGCTGGTCAAAGGAGATTCACAACTCATCATCAAGCAAGTGAAGGGTGAATGCTCCTGCAATAATCTCCAGCTAGCTGCTTACCTCCTTGAAGTCCAGAGGCTTCAGAAGGACTTTGAAGTCCTAGACCTCAACCATGTTCAGCGTGCCCACAACGCTGAAGCTGACGAACTCTCGACCAAAGCGTCAACCGGAGCTCCAGCTCCTGATGGAATCTTTGTCCGGAGGTTGTCAAAACCCACAGTTCAGACTGCCGAACTGAACGAAGGGGGCGAGATCAGCATCCCGAAGCTGACGGTCCCGATGGCCCTGTTACCATGGCAGCCATCAAGGGTCGTAGGTGCTGCCGGAAGCTCCGAGCAACCCAGCACGCAAGACTCAAATGCTCAAGTCAGTTCCGATGCATGGATCTCGGAGATCCGGAACTACTTGAAAGACAACATCCTTCCTGACGATGATGTATCCGCTGATCGGGTAGTCAGATTGGCTAAAAGATACACACTGGTAGAAGGGGATCTCTACCGGCGGGGTGCCAACGGCATCCTAATGCGATGCATCACAAGGGAAGAAGGCTGCGAGCTTCTCGCAAAAATCCATGGAGGCGAGTGTGGGAACCACGCATCTTCCCGCACGCTGGTCGGAAAAGCCTTCCGGCATGGCTTCTACTGGCCTACAGCGCTCCAGGATGCCACTGAGCTGGTAAAGAAATGCGAAGCATGCCAATTTCATGCAAAGCAAATTCATACACCCGCTCAGCCCTTACAAATGATACCTCCTACATGGCCCTTCGCTGTGTGGGGGATGGACATCTTGGGACCCTTCCCAAGAGCCGTCGGAGGTTACAAGTTCCTGTACGTCGCCATCGACAAGTTCACCAAGTGGCCGGAAGCAACTGCAGTTGTGACGACCAACAAGCAATCTGCTATCAACTTTCTGCAATCCATTGTAAGCAGATTCGGAGTCCCAAACAAGATCATCACTGATAATGGGACTCAATTCACAAGCTCCGCATTCCAAGGGTATTGTGAAGACCTCGGCATACAGGTTTGCTACGCTTCCGTAGCTCATCCCGACAGCAATGGCCAAGCTAAGAGAGCAAATGCAGAAATCCTTAAAGGACTCAAAACGCGCACCTATGAGCGTTTGAAAAAGCACGGAGACAATTGGATCGAAGAGCTTCCGCCCACTCTATGGGCCAACAAGACTTCTCCAAACCGGTCAACCGGAGAAACACCCTTCTTTCTGGTGTACGGAGCTGAAGCAATCCTTCCTCCGGAAATTACCATGGGTTCGCTCCGGGTCCGGACCTTCGACGAAGCCGCGCAGGACCAGCTCCGGCGTGAATACCTAGACCTCCTCGAGGAGGGAAGGTGCCAAGCAGCTGTTCAGAATGCCAGATATCGCCAGGCTCTACGGCGTTATCACCAGCGGCATGTACACAACCGACAGCTCGAGGAAGGCGATCTGGTGCTACGGAGAATACTATCCAGAGAAGGACTAAACAAACTTTCCCCCGGCTGGGAGGGGCCCTTCCGAGTGATCAAAGTATCCCGTCCCGGAAGCGTTCGCTTGGCTACTGAGGATGGGACACCTCTCCCAAATCCTTGGAACATCGAGCACCTCCGTAAGTTCTACACTTAATTCCACGGAGGTGAGTCTTGAGTAACTTGAGATGTATGTTATAGAGTCATTGTACAGAGTCGGGTAGTTCCTCCGGGAGAGCAGCCGAACCTTTTCCGAAAGGTCTGTAAAGCTCAAGCAGCACTTGTTACAGTCTTCGGACTAAAAGCGTGGCTAACTACCCTGGGTCAAACGAGAAACCAAGCACACTTAGCCTGGTCCCGTACCCTAAGAGTGTACTTGTTTCCCCTGTACCCCGGACCTATAATGAAAGACATCTTCATGTGAAATAGACTCTACGTGCATTCATTTTGTGCAGGCTCGATATTTTTATTTTTCTCTTTCTTGTCTATAACAGAAACGTGCAATTCTTAAGAAATTTTAGTTTGACCGGTTTATATACGACTCGAGTTGAATTGTCAGAACTCTTGGATTTAAATATCGTTTATGGCCAACTCGCCTGAAAGCCGCCAAGCCAATCTAGGGCCGGAGTGCGCTATCGACTTAGCCTGGTCAAGCACCCTAAGTACGCCACTCTACCTACACCCCGGCAGGCCAAAGTAAGGCGGGTCCATGGACAGTTGGATCTAAGAGAAAAGACAACGCATCCAGTTGTATTTAAAATCGCGTTCAACTTAAAATTTACTTGAGAATCGTAAGCCGCGATGAAATTATAGACAAGGAACAAATTTTATCGTTTTTCTTGGCTTAAGTGTGCAGGAAAAACAAAATATACGTTGATGGAGAAAAGCCGGAGCTAACCAATCTCCGACCCCCTCAAGGGGGTCAACCATCGGCGCTGAGTAAAAGATGGTGAGAAGACCCCGTACATGGAGTCTGTTGCAAACTTACCAAGTGTTGCTAAAGGTCATTGCCGGAGCTACTAAGCTCCGACACCTTGGAGTACTAACTATCGACGCTCTACGTGTTGATAGAAGCTATTGCCGGAGCTACTAACCTCCAGCGATGGACAGTACCGGAGCTTCTAAGCTCCGACAACTTCAGGGGACCTTCACTATCAAAGACTTCGGAACTAAATTCTACAAGTTCGAAGCAAATTCGTCTTCAACAAAACTCCGTATCCGTTTGGTACATGTTCACAATCAAATTGTGTACATCTACCAGGGGGCCAAGAGAAGATAAAGATGTTGAAGACAAAAAATGAAATTCGCAAAAAATTTAATTTGGGGATTTCATTTATCTGGAGACGGGAGATTACATCTGGAGACAAGGGAGTACAAAATTGAGGAAGAAGAGAAAATACAAGAGGGAGCTAAAGAGATGATCCTAGACCCTATGGAAGAACTCGGTGACCTTCTGGGCGACCTCCGATACGCTGGCTCGGGTAGCTTCGCCTTCTCCTTCGACGGGGCCTTCAAGCACCGGGTCCAGAGGAAATTGAGGGTTCCGGCTGGTGTAGCACGTCAACACGTATTCTGTGACGTTCCTCGCCAGGGATTGCCCCTCGACCTCCAATTGGTCCACGATGACGTCACCCACCTTGGAGAGCTTGCTGCCTGCTGCGCTCAACGCTTGCAGCGCGAGGTCCGGCTCCCGCTCCGGATCATCCGGGCGCACGGGGCTGAAACCCATCGGCGTCAGCGCATCGTTGGCCTTACCCAGGAACTCCCAAATCTGCAAGGAGTCCACTGTCCTCAGGCTCTTCACTTCTTCCAAGGATCTCTTGGCCGCCGTCAGTTCGGAATTATCACGGGCGAGACGCTCAACTTCTTTGGCGTTTTGCTGAATTTTTGCAGCAACCCGCCTCTCAAGTCTTCCGAGCTCCTCCTCCCGGAGGTGGATCTTGTTCCGACGGTCGACCAGGTCTTTCTCCCTAGCCTCCACTTTCTTCTCCCGGGCAACAAGGGCACACTCGTATTCGTAGAGTTCCTGCCCTCGCACCCAGGTCTTCTCCTCTTCCTCGAGGCAGCGCTCTTCCAACTTCTTAGTGCGCTCCTCGAGGCCCTTGTCCGCCAGAGCTGTTTTCTCGGAAAGCTCCTCTTCCCTTCTCAGGATGTCATCCCGCAGCTCCAGGAGTTTTTGCTCTTCGTCTTCGAGCCGTCTCTCCCTCCCTTCGAGTGCCTCTCGGCGCTTGATGAGAGCTGCGTTGATGGCTTCAAGCTGCTCGAACCGAGCATTGGCCGCGTCGTTGGCAGCCTTGGCCTGATCATGGAACTCCCGAGAATGAGCGTCGAGGGCATGGGTCATGTTCTCCCTCTCATCCAGCAGCTTCTCCCAACACTCCAGGCGGATCTTCTCCCGCTTGATCCACTCCTTGTCATCTGCATGCCTCGACTGCGCCAGCTTAGTCTCGAAGTGGAGCCAATTACGCCACCGCCTAAGGGTTTGGCGCTCCTCTTCAAGAGCCTTACTGTCGAGGAAGAAGGCCAGTTGGACCTGACGTAGACTGGAGCAGGCGTTGTCGATAGACATCGACAGCGGGATGGGCTCCGGACCTGCTGGGGTCTCCTCCGCTGGTTCCTGCGGGTCTTCACATACAAAAATTGGGTCCCACTCTACGAGAGCGGAACCCTGAGCTTCCAAAGCGCTAGGGCCTTCCTCCGGGATGGCCTCAGTCGCCATCGAAGAAGGCCCCGCAGCCATGTCTTCATTCGCCCCCTCAGGCAGGGGGTCGGCGACTTCGTTTAGGCACTCTGGCTCTACCACAGGTACCATCGATGTCGTCGCCTTCGGAGCAGGAGCTACTGCTGGCTCCGATCGGGGCACCTCTTCTGAGAGAGACCCGAGCTCCCTCGCATCTTCAACCGTCGGCTCTGCGACCGGCGCTCCAACAACAACCGGCTCAGCGACCGGTGCATCGGAGGTAACCGACTTAACTATCGGAACTACCTCGACTTCCGGCTCGCACGCCGGAGCTTCAATCACCTCCGGTTCAATCGCCGGGGCTTCAACGAGTTCTGGCTCCGAGACTGGGACTATTACTTCTTCCGGCTCTGCAGCCGGAGCTTCCATTACTACATCACAAGGACCCGGAGCTTCAATCTCCGAGACAAGTGCCGCCGGCATGTCTTCACTCCTGTGGTCCGGCGCTACCACGGGAAGTTCTGGGGACGAGTCGAGGTTCATGACCACGACAGCCGGCGCCGGAGCTGTCGCAGCCTAGCCACCATTTGGGGCGGAGCCGGGACAGGAGCGGAAGCTCCCACGGCCTCAGAAACCGTGGCCGAGGGTGGATCTTCACTCCCTTTCTTAGGGACGCTGCAGAGGATGGATAAAGAGAATTAACAAACAATCACTACATTTAAAAAGTTAACCAGGGTAAACATCAAAAATTACCTTGGAAGGCTCCCGCACCAGCTTGCACGGAACCTTTTTCCCGGACGTTCTGGGCTGGCCAGGGTCGGCGTAGGAGCTCTAGGAGGCCCCCCAGAACTCGCCGCAGCCACGGGAGATTCCCGGGTCGAGGCTCTCCTCGATCGGGAGGAACCCCTGGACCTGGAGACTCCAACCGCCCCGGGGGCCGGAGTCGTACACCCGGAGCTAGCACCACCGGAGGGCTCTACCACGGAGACGGAAGCGCTTTGGGAGGATCCCACTGCAGGAACAGTCTCGTTCCGGGAGGACCCCACCACGGGGACAGTCGCCACAGCACCAGAAGATCTTCCCCCTTGGGGAGAAGGAGCCAAGGTAGAAGCAGTGGGCATGACGGACCTTCCGTCGACATGCCGCAGCTTCCTCTTCCGACTCTCCGGCTCCTCCGCCAGCTCCTTGCCCTTGCCAATGACTTCAACCCTCGACTGTGGAGCAGGGACTGAGCCATCTTCGGGCACCCCAGGGATTGCCACTCGGGTGGTTGGTCTCCTCTCGACGACGCCAAGGTCGTCAAGCGCAGGCATGTTCCGTCGGAGCTCTCTGCTAAACTCCAATTCCACGTTCAGAGGGAGAAAGGTCGGCGGCAAAGTCAAGTAATCTCCGTCGACGTCGATGCCGTGCTGGAATTTCTTGAGGTGGAACTCCAGGGTCTTCCCCACCATGTCGGACTTCAACCCGGTCCTCGTCCATCACGCTGTTGAGGGCCCAAGCGAGCTTCTCCCTCCTCTTCAGCGGCGCCCACCTGTTGGACAGGAAGTTGCAGAACACCACTTGGGGAGTCAATCCTCCCTCCACACATCGGCGGATCCTGGTCAGGACAGGGTCGAAAACTTCCGCCAGCACCGGGACTTCACTCCATATCGACGTGTCGATGCCGGGCAGACTGTCTGGCAGTTCCAACCGCTCATGCTCCTCCACCCTGACGACAATCCAATCTTTCTTCAAGTCATCCCACTTCCCGGAAGGGAACGACCGGAGGTACTTGAACGGGCACTTCTTGCGCTTCACGAAGTAGTAGAAGCCAAGGTACTCGTTGCTCCGACCGGTGGTGTGAACGGTGAAGAAGGTTCGGAAGAGCTCGACGCAGGGGGGGATGCCCACCCACATCTCGCAGGAGTGGACAAAGATGGACACAAGGAGAATGGAGTGGGGACCAAGGTGGTATAGCTGCAGACCATAGAAGTCTAGCAGCATCAAGAAGAAAGAAGAAAATGGTGGGATCAGTCCCACCATGGCGTACGAAGAAAAGTACACCATCTCGCCAGCGCGCTCCTTCTCAAAGGGGAGCTCTCCGCCGGCACGAACCGAGCGGCTGAAGAAGTCCGAGGACCACCCCATAAGGGCCCGGACCTTCTTCAAATCGTTGTCGGTGTTCAGGCGACTCTCGTGCAGACCCAACTCCATCGCAGCACAGCTAGGCAAGAGAGGAAGAGCAAAGTACGAGTCGGGAGTTTGAGAGCAAGATCATATGGGAGGCGTAAAGAACTCCCGAAGGTGCGCCCTTTCCTTCTTAAGTAAGCCCTCGCAACGCTTGGATGGAAACTGCAGGGGAGTCGAAAATACTACTCAAGAGTTCAACCCAGCCGATGACAAGGGGGCCCGGGACCACCCCGACGATCAAGTCGAGGTTCTCACTCAGGCGAACGGTTGTCATCACGAGGCGGGAAACCCAAAGGCGGCGCGGAACCGATACGGTTTTCGTATCGGAAACCGGTGACCTTCAATTGCGTGAGATCCGCACGCCAAAGATCTTATCTGCCGCCTGAGGTGTGCCACGCGTCGGGATTTAACTGTAAAATCCTGCCAACGGCACCTCCGAAGACCTTTGAAGACCCAGTTCAAGAGTCGCAAAGGTGGACCCACCTCCGATGGAACGACTTCACCCCGGTGACCTTCCTCGGAGGTAGGTCCAGGGGGCCACTGTCGGTACCCTAAAAATCGTACACCCCCTGAGATTACAAAGATCTCAGAGGAAGGACGACTACTCGAGTTGAAGACCCTCGGAGGCCCACTTGTCAGACATGACCGGACCAGCTTTTCCAACATGGTTAATCCCTAGGTCGCCATGTGTACTACCGAACCGGAGCTACCGCCCACAAGGGGGAAGCACCGGACTGAGTACCGAAACGACACCTCCGGACCTAACCCCTGACCGAGAGAAGCTCCGGACCTGACACGTGTCAAGTAGCCCCGGAGCTTCCTGCTTCCCGCAGCAAGCTCCGGAGCTGCCACATGTCTAAACATCGGAGCAAGCCGCCTCTAACCTCCGGGAGACCTTGTAACTGCTCCGGATCTTCAAAGGAGAGCCAAGGACTTCAAGACCTGTTTAAATGTCATTAATGCCATATTAATGACACTTAAACGGATGATCTTAACACCTGTAACGGCACTGTCGAAGCCCGTTACAGGATCATTAACAACAATTAATCGTGTATCAATACTAGTAACCGCCAGGGCCACATGTCGGGCCAGGTAGCTTGTAACGGCCTGTCTTTGTACTATAAAAGGACAGGCCGACGATACACAGAGAGAGGACAGACAGAGACGGTAGATCATACGTGATAAGCCAATACAACATCAACACCCCCGTGGAGTAGGGTATTACGCTCAGGCGGTCCGAACCACGTAAATCCTAGTGTCTCCAGTGTCAAACCGCAATTCACCTTCTTGAGTCTCCGCGCGCCCACACCGAACTACGAACTCCTTCAACACTTTAGCTGTGTCAGGAGATCTGCCGACTCCAACAGTCGACAGCAGAGAAGTCTACCCTCCTTATTATAAGGCTTACTTTTGGACATACTATATTTGTCCTCATCTCTCCTCCAGGAGACTGAACCAATAGAGTAAACTTCATATGAGAGATAGGCAAACTATATTTGGCAACATATTTCGACGCAATGAATGAATGCGATGCTCTAGAATCAAATAACATAGTCGCTGGGTTGGAGTTTGCAAGAAACATACCAATGACCACGTCATCCGCTCCTTGAGCATCCTCCATAGAGACATGGTTCACGTTGCCATGAGCAAAATTTTGCTGCCCATGGTTTCCTTTCTGCTGTCCTCCATTGGGTCTTCGGTTTTGCCTCGGCGCATTGCTTCCTTGACAAAGGCCTGACTTAGGACATTGATGTGCAAAGTGTCCAGCTTCTCCATGAGTATAACACTTCTTTACTCCCCCATAATTATTTGGACAAGCTTGATTTTGAACATTTGCACCGGGAAAGTTGGCACGAGGCGCAAAAGGCATTGGAGGCCTAGGTGCTTGCATGGCAGGGCGCTACTGCACTAACTGAGTTGGGCGCGGTGCAAATCTAGAGCGATAAGTAGGCACATAAGAGCTAAAGTAAGGCACACTTGGCGGTGCAAAGCAAGGGCGCACATTACTTCCTTGTTGTTGTCCTTGATATGGCGCCTTCCTCTTGTTGTCTTGCTCCATCTCACGGACCTTGTTCTCCACAACAATTGTTTTGTCCACAAGATTCTAGAAGTTGGCATAGTCACAGTTCAGCAATTGCACCTGGATCTCACTATTCAAGCCTCTCGTGAACAAATATTGCTTCCGATTGTCCCGGCTCACATCCTCAGGCGCATATCTTGAGAGTTTAGTGAATTTATTGAGGTATTCACCCACACTCGATCTTCCTTGCCTCAAGTTCTTAAATGCTTGCCTCTTCAAGATCATAACTCCTTCCGGCACATAATGAGAACGCAAGCTCTCTTTGAATTTGGCCCAAATAATTCTCTCTTGGTTCTCATGAGCATTGCATAAAGAATCCCACCAATCTGCAGCTGCTCCAACTAGTTGATGAGAAGCAAAAAGCACTGTCTCCCAGTCACTGCATTGAACAATCGCAAGCCTCTTCTCCACGTACTTGAGCCAATCATTAGCATCCATAGGGTCAGCGGCTTGAGCAAAGGTTGGCATCCTAGTCCTCATAAATTCTCCCAACCGGTTATGAGGAGGCGGGGTGGAGGTGGAGGCATGTGGGGTTGATTGTTGATGTTGCCATCCTGCATGTCCTATAGTTTGTATCATGGTCTGTATGAGCTGGTTTTGCATAGCCAATAGTTGCTCAATGTTGATAGCTCCAAGAGCAGGTCCTTGTCCACGGTTGTTCTGAGGTGCTCCATTGATCTCCTCCTCATCATTGCCATCCCTCTGGTTGCGAGTCCTCACCATCTGAAGAAAATCAATAGGTAAGAATTTAGAATACGTTCACAACTATATGCATCAAGGGATATGAAACTAAGCAACTAACTAGCCTAGGTGGACATGGCAATGCTAAAGCATCCCAAAATCCTCTATTAAGCACACAAGCAAACAATATATAGCAAACAACACACCAAGCAAAAACCCATCGATTCTCGAGTGTTCCTATGTGCTCTAAAGTGTCCATTCTATCTAGGTTGCGTCCTACGGTCAACCTTGCTCTGATACCAACTTGTGACACCCGGTTCCAAAAATGAACCAAGTGAACGCATATGTGTGCCCAGGACGTCCAACACACATACACAAGTGCACTCACAAAAGGATATGCAGAAAATTACCACAGAACACGATTAATTAACCATTTTTATTGCACAATTCATAATATCCTCAAATACAAGCTCTAATGAATATTAATGACAAGTTCAACTAATGCAGCGGATTAATAACTAAACTGAGCAAACTAAGGAACTAGGCAGCATAAGCAAAGGGTATAGCGCAGCTCCAAAACTCCACAGGCAAAGCTGACGGCAGACACGGCCGAGAACTCCGCATTATCATCGTTAAACTCCCAATCCTGACCTGCAACAGCTGGTGGGGGAATTGCAAGAGTGAGTACATGTCGTACTCAGCAAGTGTGGAAAAGTATGACATGTAGCTGATTCAAATGACGAATATAATAATGGCTAAGTGTTGAAAAGTATATTAAAACATTTGACAAGCAATATATTGTATGTATGTGAAGTAAATCCATCATAAACCATAATTAATATCATAGTACCAGTCCATATTCCAATACCATCATCCATATACCTGATTATTACCATCAATCATATCCAATACCAGAATTTAATCCATAATCATCCATAATCATTACCAAACCATAACCTGTACCAAACAATCCCAAATTCCATGTTCCCTCTAATCATGTAGGTTATCCAGACGCTCATAACCGGGAGCACGGCTATCATGATAGTTTATTAGACACTCTGCAGAGGTTGTACTACTTTCACGTGTTTATGATTTCATCACCCGTCGACGACTAAAGAACCTCCCTTACGCCAATTACACTTCCTTTGCTGTATGGCCAAGAGATAACAAAATAGCCTTTACAAAGAGATTCCTAGCCTATTTAGACCTCACTGAGGTTTCACCGATGGCGATGTCTCCTACAGAGCACATCTTCAACCAAGGGCCCCCTCTTAAGCCATTCAGATCCAAGGGTAGTCCCACCAATCATCAACAAACCCAATCTGACTACCCCTTCCATGAGCATCCTTAATGATCCAAATAGCACTGGCAAAGCCCTAATTAATGAGCTACGCCGCACCCATACATGGCCTCGTGGTGGCACTGTAGTCCTGGCTTATTCTCAAATGAACCGGTCCTTAGATCTAAATCAAGCAAACCACCATAGCATCCAACCCATCCACATACCAGGCTTTCTTAGATCACCCATTACCATATCACATTAACCAGTTCATATTAATCATAATCTCATAAATGCATAATTAATGTGTAGTATTGTTGTCCCATCCCAATTAATTAAGCAAAGCAAAGGGTAAAAAGCCCATTCCAACTCTCTACCATAAATTCCAGGTGACAAGGGTGGTCAAACAAATCTAGTAAACTTCCTACCATAGGATTTCACATCAAATTGACACAAGCATGCAATTTGCAAACAAAACATTTACTTCAAAAACAGGATCAATATGCTTCAAGGAAACTTGCCTTGCTCTTGGGATTGGTTCGGATCAAAGCCTTCAAACTCTTGGTGCTGGAGATCCTCTGTGACACTCTCTAGCGCAAATCCGTCTAATTCGCACAATAAACATACAAACAAGAAACACAATCAAAGAGTGCACAAATATTACTCAATATGAGATGACATGCATGATTAATGCAAATGCAAGGTGGAACTTGTTAATGAGTCACTACAGGAATCCCGATCAATTATGTCGGCCAGGGCCGACGTAATTAAGGCCTAAACCAACGTAAGTTACTTAATTATGTCAGTTTTCCCTTAACTACATCGGTTGCTGGCCGACGAGCAGTTTGGACGTAATTAAGGTAATTTACGTCAATCGCCAACGTAAGTTACTTAATTACGTCGATATCCGGCAACCGACGTAAGTTATTTACCGGGATGGCCCACGGGCTGGGCCGGAGTACTTATGTCGGCCGCTGCCAGCCGACGAAAGTTAAGCGGTATAACTTACGTCGATTGTGCCAAACCGACGTAAGTTAAGTGGTTTAACTTACGTCAGTATGGTCTGACCGACGTAAGTTAAAGTGGGCTAACTTACGTCGGCTTGACCATAGCTGACGTAAGTTAAGTTCTCATTTAAAAAAAAAGAAACTGACTACCTCGCAGGATTGCGAGCTCCGGACAGATAACAAAACAGTGCACGAACAGTTTATACAGTACATAGATCACAAAATAGTCCAAAAAACATTCAAAAAATCCACAACAACACAAAACGGTTTCAAAACCATTCACCGGGCTACACGATTGCCCTTCCACTACCTCCGGGGCCGAGATCTTCTCGGCGCGTTCCTCCGGGTGCCTATCGATGTGGCGAAGGAGTTTGAGCCGCATTTCCCGAACCCTGCAAAAGAACCATATTTTCCCTGTATTAGCCTTGTAGAAAATTACACAACCATATTATACTTCAATCGATCCATTTAAAGCATGAACTATCACATACTATGAAATGAAACAAAATTTTACCAAATTCCACTTACTGCATATGATGTTATGGTTATTTTGATATTAAGTGATGCATGCAAGCAACAAGTGGAGATAAAATTTTGTAAAGGAGGAAAATCAGAAGCTACTAACGACCAGTTGACCACAAAGCTTCTTACGAGATCACAACTACATGATCAGGTGTACACTCTAGAAGTAAAGTTCATTTCATAGAAATTGTTCATCCCAACAACGGGATAGGATCTTGCCGACTCCTAGAATGTGAAAGAGTGGATAATTCATTTAAGAAGCTTAGCACAATATTAAAGAAAGAATTTATCACCTGCTTTGCTGTTTGCTACGGCGGAAGCGTACTAGACCGAAGTTGGACAGAGGGAAATTGGACAAGTCCGGACTGGACATCAGACAAGTCTGAACTTATCTAGAGAGGAAAAACAGACAATTCTGGCTAAATATCGGACAAGACCGACTTTAGTCAGAGGCAAAAACGGACAAGTCCGCTGGAAGACCGGACTAGTCCGGACAAGTCCAGGGACTTAGTAAATTTTTCAAGGATTTGGAACAACGGACTAGTCCGCACATGACCAGACAATTCCGAAGGTGTCCAGAGGGAAAAACAAACTACTCCGCAGCAAAACGGACAAGTCCGTTTGAAGTCATAGAGAAATCGGACTAGTCCGCACTTCCCAGAATTCTTAAGTGCGGTTTTGTTTCTAATTGACTTTAGACTTGTTTCATTTTATGTGGATTAATGTTAGACACATATATGAATGTATGCAGGGCATGATGCATGAAAATGAGGGTGTTACATGAGCTTCAGTGTCTCCCATGGCTTGAGCTTGATGAGGTTCCCTTCCTTTTCCCAAAAAACTTCTTCATGCTCTTCATGGCTGCACAACTTGACAACAAACAAAATGAATCGAAACATGTTATGTTAGTTAAAACCAAACAAAAAATCCATCGACGAATTGTCTTGCCAAGTTGAGAGCAACCTGAAAATATAAATGCAAAATGCAAATGTGGATGAAAGCAAATCATTTTGGCTTAGAAATTGGGAGAAGTGTTTCCATAAAGAGTAAAACAACTCTGGAGCAAGTGAGTGAGTGAGTTAGGGAAGTGAAAATGAGGTGAAGTGTGAAGCAACATACTCACCTGGGCATGTATAAATATTGTAGCACCCCCAAAGGGTCATAAGAGGAAAGATATGGCCATTGGAGGAGGGAGAGCCAAAATGGCACTCCCCTAGGTCAGCCGACCAGGGGGTTTTGCTGCACTGTGAGTGGGCCCCCTCTGGTCCTTGTTTTGGCATGTGGCTCCCGAACGGCTATATTTCGAGTTGTTGGGCGACCACAAATTTGCTCCGAAAAATTGTTTTTCAAAAAAAACTTCTCCAAATCCGATATTTTTTTGTTTTTTCAAAAATCAAAGAGAATAAATCTATGTTGAGAAACAAAATTCCACACTCCCCTAAGAAAAAGCAAACATGTTGTGGAAAAAAGCAAAATTGAAATGGGGATGAAAAAATTAGATAACTACCAAATTAACCTATTGGCGAGGTCTTATCCAAAATCCGATGAGATAGATTTTCCTTCGTCTTCTTGAAGCTCAATTTTCAGCCTTCGGCTTCGCAGAAGTGGGCACGGCTGGCTTGCCTTGCGTCTTCTTCCATTCCTTCTTTGGCGGTTTAGTGGACTCGGGCTGTTCAGACAGCCCTGGATTCTCCATCTTCTTGAAATGTCGGCATGGATAGAAAGATGGAGTCTCCTCATAGATCTGTTTCGTCAAAAATGCAATGATGGTGTCCACTTGAGGTGATGTAACATCAACCTCCTTGATGTGTTTGACATTCATGCCATGATTTTGATCATGGAGCATTGCTCCTTCTTTGGCTGAAAGTCAAACTTTTCCTCCTTTCCATTGATATGGAAGGGGATTTCTCTGGCTCCCACATTGATGCGAGCATTCGCGATGCTAAGGAAAGGGCGCCCCAAGTATGAGCGGAGTTTCCTTATCGAACACATTGTCGAGCACCATGAAGTCCACGGGTATGAAGCAATTTTGGATTCTCATATGAACATCTTAGACAATACACGCGGATAGCGGACCAATGAATCGACCAGTTGGAGCTACATCGGCGTTGGAGACAATGTGGTCAAGTTGAGCTTGTCGAAGACCACCTTTGGCATGACACTAACACTTGCACCAAGGTCACAAAGTGACTTGTAAAAGTGTTGTGTCCCAATAGAGCAGGATATACTGGGGCATCCTAGGCCGTTCTTCTTTTTTGAAAGCATGTTGAGGATAGCTGCACTGCAATCCTCCGTTAGCTTGAATACTTCTGTAGTAGGCAATGGTTGCTTGTTGTTTAGTATGTCCTTGAGTTAGCGAGCATATGTGGGTGCTTGCATCGCATCTATCAAGGGCACATTGTTGTGGATCTTTTCGTTGACCTCAACAAAGCGATGGGATTGCTCATCGATAGTTGGCTTCTGATATTTTGGAGGGAATGGCATGAAGGTAGTATCCTCAAATTCTCTTGCCATTCTATCACTAAGCTTTTCTCCCTTGTTAGAAGAGATCCCTTCCTTGTTCTTCTCAAGTGTTGTCTTCTGTTGAGTGGGGTATGGTGGGTCACAAGTGGTCTTTGCACCTCTCATGGACACCTCACTCACATTTTCGAGAGGAGCCTTGGGTTGCCTTAGAATATTTCCATTTTCCAATGGAGGGACGATAGCTGCTAGTTGAGCTAATTGAGTCGCCAACATCTTTTTGAAGCTCAACTAGTTCTTGAAGGCAGAAGCTAAGCCTTCAACCTTGGCATTAATGTTCTCCATGGTCTTGTCATTAGCTGATGACTTCTTGGATAAGGAATCATTAACCTTGAGTTGGATAATGGCAAGTTCCTTCAATTTGAGCTGATTTCTATTGCCATTATTGTTGTTGTAGGCTCCTTGAAAGAAAGGGCCGTGTTGTCCCCACCCTTGACCTCCCAGATGAAGCCATTGTTGAAATTTCCATTGGTGGCTAAGTACAAGCCATCCTCACAAGTCTCGGGGTAGTCACTCCCCATGTGACTCGTGTTGTTACAGTCCTCACGCGTCATCTGAGGGTGTAAGGACTGGATGGTGCCAAATACTTTTCCATTGGCTTGATAGTCCAGCTTCTTCATCATGAGGTCTAGTTTGGTAGCAATCATGTGCACCTCTTTCAAGATGTGCATGCCTCACTGTCGAGGATGGAGATGCTCATTGCTCCAACACATGTTGGAAACCATTTTCTCGATCAGTTCTTTCGCTTTGGGAACCGTAAGTGAGAAGAAGGCTCCTCCGGCTGCAGCATCCACATGGTCACGGGTAGACGGAGTCAACCCGTTGTAGAAGTTTTGGATGATGAGCCAACAATCTGTCCAATAGTGGGGTCAGGCTAGAATATATTCCTGCGGCCTTTCCCAAGACTCAGGAATAGACTCCTTGGGCTCTTGCTAGAAGCTTGATATTCTTCCATGTAGGGCTTTAGTCTTGCCCAACAAGAAGAATTTGGTGAGGAATACCTTAGAACACTTTTCCCATGTATTTATAGCACTTCGGTTCGCGTAGAACCACTATTTTGCTCTCCCAAGGAGGGAGAACAGAAACAGTCGAAGACGGATAGCATAAGGTGTGACATCCTTGATCTTGAAAGTGCTACAAATCTTGAGAAATTGTTGCAGGTGAGAACTTGCAACTCTGCTGCCTTTTGCACATAAGAGATTAGCCTTCACTATAGTGATAAGGCTAGTCTTGATTTTGGATTTTATGTCTCCCATGTTGACATTGGGCCCAGTAGGCACATTGTCACCAGAGTGAGCCGAAAACTCAGGAAGGGTCTTCTGAGTCATTGGCTTGCAGCATGATGGTGCAGAAATGACAGGCTTCCTTGCCGACATCTTAAGGATGAATGACACGAGGTTGAACCCTTCTCAGTAGTGATTCGAGATATTTAATGTAGTTTACAGGCAAACGGAAACCGGTCATATACTACCCTATTTTCACATCAAAGAATGCAAAAACAAAGAAAGGTTATCCTACTAAAAACCTACTATAATCCTATCTACCGCATGATCATGCACAACTTTTGTGCCTTCCCCGGCAATGGCACCAGAAATGCTTGTTGGCATTTCTTAACGTCTACAGTTCATCCTAGCAGCAAGTGTCAGCCATGCAGTTGGCACTAGGCTAACCAAACCAAAGCAAGATGAATTTCGCAAGCGCACGGAAAGTACCGCTGTAAAATTTCACCACATGAGTATTCCCTAGAGTATTGTATTTATCTTATCCTAAAGGAAGACAAGTGAAGAGTGGCAAGATCATAGGAAGAGTAGGGTTTTCAAGAGAGGGCTCCAGTAGGATGGGCAAATGATGTAGTGGGGGTAGTGTGGCACACACCTAAGCAATCTACTCTAATCGGTAAGGATGTCCTAGTAAAGGTCATGTTACGAGATGGAGTTACTCCTATTGTGCTATAATTACTCATATACACGGCCTATTAGCGTACACATGAGTATGCTAATTATGAATACTAGGGCTTAGTGGTCTAATATATCGGGCTTGGGTTTACCCCTAACAACATAAGGATGATTTCCGCTACGAGCCTATGGCGTAGCCGAATGTGGAGGGGTACAAAGGACAGACATGTCTGTCAGCACCTGCCGCCTACCCCTACAACTCGTGGGTCTACAAGACATCCAACGCTACTTAATTATCTGAGCACCACGCTTACATGTTAAGTAAATACCTTAAAAGTTGCAGTACAAGTACCTTCCTAAGGCCATGACTAACCTAAACATCGTTGAACCAATGTTGGGACGAAGCACTATTATATACATATTAACATAATCATATTAATACGTAATTAGACTATAGTGGTGTCACATCACAATAACATCTACACTGAGCACATACATGGACTCCATAATCAAACAAGAAACGCTTTGCTCAAGTATATGAATGAAGAGAGAGTAACAATAATATTATTATAAAGCATAAAGTCACAAAACAAAAGAGAAATACATGAGGCATACCTTTCCCAATTTGGACTTAGGATTAGAGGATCCCCTCTACAACCTAGCCTCCACTGAGGAATTAGGAGAACTAGTGTACACAATGAGAGAATGCATTAGTGGTGTGTGTGGAGGGAGGCCTCTCCCCCTATTTATACGTGGAGTAGAGGTAGTTCCCACCATCTTTTGCGCATGAATAAGTCTCCACCGGCTTCATGGCACCACAGGGACTCGACACGTGGCGGCTGAGCGAGTTTGGTGCCAGGAAATAGTCAGTCGGACCCCTGATTTGGCCGACTTGGTCCTGGCACCCCTTGAAGTGTGCTTCCTCCAGGTCACTGGTAGGTGGGTTCCGGATCCTTCCCGATCAAACTATCATTGGATTCCCTCGGATACGCCTGGAAAGGGTTCATGGATCCATGTGATGCCATGTGTTGTTGCGTGATTGGTCGGGATGCCACATTTTAGGATTGCTCCTCTCATTCTTCATAATTTTTGCAATAAAATACTTGCATGCACTATTTCTCTAATTACAAGTGAAATTACATCAACTCTAAAGATGATGCGTGTAAGAAATATTTATTCCTTCACATAATTGAGGTATATTAACGGTCGAAATTGGTATATAACTACCGTCAACACCTTTGAAAAAGCATTATCACAGGAGGTTTTGTGCGACCTTATGTGAATAAAGCCGATTATCACATATGCTTGTTCACAGACGGTTTCGAAAATCGCCTGTGGTAATATGTTTAGAGTCGCTGAAGATAATATTTTTTTGTAGTACTGATTGCTCGTGATCTGTTCGAGCATGAGCTTCCTAAGCATATTGTGGTTGATGTTCATTATACACGAGCACAAATACATGATGGTGTTGTTGATCTTCAGTATGTACCTTCAGAGATGTAGTTGGCTGATTTTTTCATAAAGGTGCAAACCCGAGCTCAACACATATTTTATGTCTCCAAACTCAGTGCTCTTGATACACCTTGAGTTCAAAGGGGTGTTATAGATATATGTGTTATCTTGTATTCCCCCATTGCATAAGGAGTTTTCCTCATATTTAGATGTCGTTTGGATGAGTAAATCGGTTCCGATTTACCAGTGAATCAGAAGAATCCTATCCAAATGGTGAAATAGGAGAGACAGGACAGGGAGAAACGGAACCAAAAAATGAACAGGAGAGTCAAAACACACAAAGGGTGTTCCGCAACATGGAATGGGAGTCGGGCGAGCAAGATGTGACACCCGGTTCCAAAAATGAACCAAGTGAACACATATGTGTGCCCAGGACGTTCAACACACATACTCGAGTGCATTCACAAAAGGATATACAAAAAATTACCATAGATCAAGATTAATTAAGCACTTTTATTACAAAATTTATAATATTGTCGATACAAGCTCTAATGAAAATTAATGACAAGTTTGAACTAATGCAGAGGAAATAAACTAAATAAGCAACTAAGTAAACTAAGCAGCATAAGCAAATAGGATATCGCAGCTCCAATCAACACCACAAAAAAACCTGACGGTAGACACAGCCCAGAACTCTGCATTATCATCTTTATACTCCCAATCCTGACCTGCAACTATTGGTGGGGGAATTGCAAGGGTGAGTACATGTCGTACTCAGCAAGTGTGGAAAGTATGACATGTAGCTGATACATATGATGAATATAATAATGGCTAAGTGCCGAAAAGTACATTAAGACATTTGGAAATCAATATATTATATGTATATGAAATAAACCCATTATAAACCATAATTATTAACATAGTACAAGTCCATATTCTATATCCATCACCATTATACCAGATTTCACCATTACCATTGACCATATCCATTGCCATAAACCATAATACCATAACCAGTACCAACCATATTATTAATCGTAACCATATTACAAACCATAACAAAACCATAACCATCCCAAATCCCAAGTTTCCTTCTAATCATGGAAGTTGTCCAGGTGCTCATAACCGGGAGCACGACTATCATGATATTTTTAATACTCTGCAAAGTTTGTACCACTTTACCCACGTGTTTGTGATTTCATCACTCGTCGGCGACTAAAGAAAACCTCCATTTTGCCAAAACACTACCATAGGTGTATGGCCAAGAGATCACAAAATAGCCTTTACAAAGGGACTACTAGCTTGTACGGACCCACTGAGGTTTCACCGGTGGCGATGTCTCCAACTTAGCACATCTTCAACTAAGGGCCCCCTCTTATGCCATTCGGATCCTAGGTAGTCCTGCCAACCATACCCAAACCCAATCTGACTCCCCTTCCCTGGTGCACCAAATGATCCATGCAATACTGGCAATACCCTAATTAATTAGCTACGCCACACCCATACTTGGCCACGTGGTGGCACTATTGTCCTGGCTTATTCTCGCATGAACCGGTCCTTAGATCTAAAGCAAGCAGACCACCACAACATCCAACCCATCCACATACCACGCTTGCTTAGATCACTCAATACCATATCATATTGACCAGTTCATATTATTCATAATCTCATTAATGCATAATTAAATGATATAGTTGTTCTCCCATCCCAATTAATTAAGCAAAGCAAAAAGGTAAAAAGCCCTTCCCGACTCTCTACCATATATTCCATGTGACAAGGGTGGTTAAACAAAGCTAGTAAACTTCTTATCATAGGGTTCCCATCAAATTGACACAAGCATGCAGTTTTGAACACAAAACATTTATTGTCGAAACATGATCATTATGTTCAAGGACACTTGCTTTGCTCTTGAGCTTGATTAGGATCAAAGACTTCAAACTCCTGGTGTTGGAGATCCTCCGCAGCACTCTCTAGCGCAAATCCGTCTAAAACGCAAAATAAACATACAAGACAAGAATCACAATCAGTAAGTGTTTAAATATTACTCAATATGTCATGACATGCATGATTAATGCATGTGCAAAGCAAAACTAGTAAATGAGTCGCTAATGATGTTTAATAACTAGTTATAATAGTTTTTAACAAGTTTAGACATGTTTGTAATTGATTCAATCCAATTTAGATTTAATTCAACGGGAAAAAGATCACAAAATCAGACAAGTTCGCTTGGGAACAGACTAGTCCACACTTCCCAGAATTGTTAAGTGCGGTGTTTCTCTAAATCAATTTTAAACTAATTCCATTTCATGTGGATTAATGTTAGACATGTATTAGAATGTATGCAGTGCATGATGAATGAAAATGAGGGTGTTACAAACCCACCCCCCTTAAAATGAATCTCGCCCTAGAGATTCGATGCGAAACAGAAGAGATAGGGAAATTCCTTCTTGAGATCATCTTCCAACTCCCATATTGCTTCCAATTTTTTATGATGCTTCCATTGAACTTTACACCATCGAATAACCTTGTTCCTTGTTACTCTCTCCTTGGTTTCCATGATTTTGACCGGTTGTTCAGCATAAGTCAAATCAGCCTCTAGTCCCAATTCTTCCATTGACACTTGTTCTTCTAGCACTCTCAAGCACTTCTTGAGCTGGGAAACATGAAAGACATCATGAACATACACTATATGATATGGCATGTCCAACTTATATGCTACTTCCCCTCTTTTGTCCAAAATCTTGAATGGTCCAATGTATCGAGGTGCTAGCTTGCCTCTTATGTTAAACCTCTTATGACCTCTCATTGGTGAAATCTTGAGGTATACGAAGTCTCCAACTTTGAAGTCTGGTTCCCTTCTCCTATTGTCCGCATAGCCTTTTTATGTTTTCGCGAATAATCTGGACTTGTTTCTCAGCTTCTAGCAACACATTCGGACCAAATATTTGAGTTCCTCCTGTCTCATTCCAGAAAAAGGGTGTCCTACACTTCCTTCCATAAAGTGCTTCATATGGTGACATCTTCAGGCTTGCTTGGTAACTGTTGTTATATGAGAATTCCGCATATGACAAGCTCTTGTCCCAACCTCTTCCATGCTTCAAAGCACAAGCTCTTAACATATCCTCTAGAATCTGATTGATCCTCTCAGTTTGTCCATCCGTTTGAGGGTGATATGCCAAACTGAAAATCAACCTTGTACCAACGCTTCATGCAATTTCTGACAAAACCTATAGGTAAATTGAGATCCTCTATCCGAAACTATCCTCTTTCGAACTCTATGTCTGGAGAGAATATGCTCCATGTACAGGTCTACCAGTTGTATTGTCGTATACTTGCTCTTGACACGGATGAAGTGAGCTGACTTGGTCAAACGATCCACGATTATCCAAATTGAGTCATAACCAGATTGAGTACGTGGTAATACAACTATGAAGTCCATACCAATCTCTTCCCACTTCCACTCCGGAATCCTCAATGGTTGTAATAATCCAGCTGGCCTTTAATGTTCCGCCTTGACTCATTGGCACACATCACACAATGCTACGTATTTGGCTATGTTCTTTTTCATGCTAGCCCACCAATAACATGTCTTCAAGTCCTTGTACATCATCGTACAACTGGGATGGATTGGGTATGGCGACTCATGTGCCTCTTTTAGTATTGTCTCCCGAATATGCTTCACAATAGGCACGACAATTCTCTTTCCAATCCATAATGTACCATTGTCATCCTCATCAAATCTTAATTCTCTCCCCTTTCGGGTCCTTTCCTTGATTTCTTGGATTTCCTCATCCTTTGCTTGACCCTCTAGAATCTCTTGCTCCAGGGTCGGATTTAACTCCATTATCCCCATCTCGTTCACAAATCAAAGGTTCAACTGTTCAAACTCCTTGCATAACACGGATGGCAACTCTGGAACCGCGAGTTGACGACTTACTCCTTTCCTACTCAAAGCATCGGCCACTACATTAGCCTTTCCTAGGTGATAATTGATTCCCACATCACAGTCCTTGATAAGCTCGAACCATCTGAAGAAATGCAAGAGATAAGAATTTAGAAAATGTCCCCAACTATATGCATCAAGGGATATGAAACTAAGCAACTACCTATACTAGCCTATATGGACATGGCAATGCAAAAGCATCCAAAAATTCTCTATTAATCACACAAGCAAACAATCTATAGCAAACAACACTCCAGCGAAAATACATTGATTCCTGAGTGTTCCTATGTGCTCTAAAGTGTTCATTCTATCTAGGTTGCGTCCTATGGTTAACCTATGGCTCTGATACCAATTTGTGGCACCCGGTTCTGAAAATGAACCAAGTGAATGCATATGTGTGCCCAGGACGTTTAACACACATACACGAGTGCATTCACAAAAGGATATACAAAAAATTACCACAGAGCAAGATTAATTAAACACTTTTACTCAAAATTTATAATATCCTCGAATACAAGTTCTAATGAATATTAATGACAAGTTTGAGCTAATGCAGCGGAAATAAACTAAATAAGCAACTAAGCAAACTAAGAAGCATAAGCAAATAGGGTATCACAGCACCAATCAACAACACAGGAAAAGCTGACGGCAGACACGGCCTAGAACTCTGCATTATCATCGTTATACTCCTAATCTTGACCTGCAACTGTTGGTGGAGGAATTGCAAGGGTTAGTACATGTCGTACTCAGCAAGTGTGGAAAGTATGACGTGTAGCTGATACAAATGACGAATATAATAATGGCTAAGTGCTGAAAAGTACATTAAGACATTTAAAAAGCAATATATTATATTTATATGAAATAAATCCATTATAAACCATAATTATTAACATAGTACAAGTCCATATTCCATATCCATCACCGTTATACCAGATTTCAACATTACCATTAACCATATCCTTTGCCATAAACCATAGTACCATAACCAATACTGAAAGTTGCCTAGAGGGGGGTGAATAGGCTAATCGACCTGCAAATGACTTAATAAAACGAGATTAAATCACAGGGGGCGGACTAGTCCGGTCTGGGGGCGGACTAGTCTGGTCAGCCTGCGTGAAGATCCCTAAAAAGTGTTTCTAGCAAGTTTTAAGGGGATTTTCTCGAGGCTACAGGTGAGGATATGTTTAATACAAGTTTAGAATCTATCAATACAAGAGTAAGTCAAGTTTTAACAAGATTAAACAATGTGAGGCTCAAAACAAGACTAGCAACCCTAGAACGAAGTAAGTGATAAACAAAATGCGAAGAACACGGAGACACCAGGAATTTTATCCCGAGGTTCGATTCCACACAAGAATCTACTCCCCGTTGAGGAGTCCACAAAGGACCGGGTTCACCAACCCTTCCCTCACCAAGTTTACCGCACGGGCCTAACTTGGTTCTCCACTATCTCAAAGTGCGAATACAAGATTCGTTGGGGCTTCTCACAATCTGAGGCTCCCACACCACAAAGATGATCAACAACGCAAGCACACTCAACACACAGCTCACAAAGACTCAATGAGTGCAAGAGATCAAACCGGGAGCACAAGCGCGATGTTCTTCCTCTTCTCCACCTCACTAAACCCTAATCCACACAAGAATTAGTTTTAGAGGGAAAGTTGGCAAGAAAGAGGCTTAAGAGTGCTCCAAGTTGGTTGTGGCGGCGCTAGGGTTCAAGAGTTTTCAAGAGTTGGTTCAAAAGAACCCAGGGGACCTCTATTTATAGAGGTCCCAAGCCCATACTGCTGACTTCAGCAAAAGGGCGGACTAGTCCGGCCTCAGGCCCGGACTAGTCCGGCCTAGGGGACCACTGACCCCTCTGACACTGTCGCACTGCACGGCAATCGTCACGCTACCCGCCAAAGTTCAAATTCAAACGGTAACTTCCACAACGGACTAGTCCGGCCCTTACTGGACTAGTCCGATCTCACACAGAACCTTTTGTTCCGTGTGAAAACGGACTAGTCTGGAGACCACGGACTAGTCCGGCCCCAAGGGCGGACTAGTCCGGCCCCAAGGGCGGACTAGTCCGGCCTTCCCAGACTTAGTCACAAAACCTCTCTGCACTCAGCACCAAGGACTAGTCCGGCCCAAGGACGGACTAGTCCGATCTCACACAGGACCTTTTGGTCCGCCCCAAAACGGACAAGTCCGCTCTCTAGGACTTAGTCCCGAAACTCCACTTCAAGGGGTACCCCGGACTAGTCCGGTCCACTACGGACTAGTCCGAAGTCACACAGGACCTTCTGGTCCGTGTGAAAACGGACTAGTCTGGCCAGGAGCGGACTAGTCCGGCCCTAAGGCGGACTAGTCCGGCCATTCCTGCCAGACTACTCTAACTTCAACTTCAAATAGGATTTCTACCTCAACCACCACTCTTGAGCTCCTACTTTGATCTCATTGCACTTTACGCACACACCCTCCAATTTCTACGGCTAGTCTAACTCAACACGCTAGAAACCCTAGTTTCTACGCGTCGAGTTGACTCCGTTTCATTCCTTTTTCCTTTTTGAGGGTTTGCGTCTCCGATCGAGTCCACACCTGTGCTAAGATCACATGAGCTCATTAGCGACTTAATTGTCGTCATCAATCATCCAAAACCCACGGGGAACCTAGATGCACATTCAATCTCCCCCTTTTTGGTGATTGATGACAACACATTAAGTTCTTCAATAATAAAGAGTATTAAATTGGTTTTCATAACTTGTGTGCGTATGAATGACTCCCCCTCAATGTATGCAGCATGTAAAAGAGGTGGAGGAGTTCTTTCATACCCACACACGTTATGGTGGGGTGCCTACGTGATGTGCTCAACAATTGTGACAAGACATAAAAAGCATCAATATAATCAAAAGATTGGAAATAGGAACAATATATTGATATTTAACAACATTAGCAAGTCTTGCACAAATGTAAACAACCAAGTAGCATGAATAAGTTACAAAAGAAGTCCAAATGACAAGAACACACCACACACACAAAAGACTACTACTTCCCGCGAACACACACAAAGGACTGACTCCCCCTAACTCTCCCCCTTTGGCATCAAGGCACCAAAAAGGAAAAGAAGAGGGGAACAAGGACCCAAAATCTAGTCCTCGTCCTCGTCACTATCGCCGTCGATCTCCGTGGCCTCTGGGTCCTCGACGTCTTCCTCATGATCGTCGTCGTTGTCGTCGGAGCCCGGTGAGGAGGTACCCTCCGTCTCACACAAGAGTGCCAACTCCTCGGGGGTGAGAAGGGGGTAAGGAGTGAGCTCGTCGTCGGAGGCCTCAGGGCTCATCGGAATCTCCATCTTGTCGCAGAGCTTCCTCACGTACCTCTCAGTCCGCTGAGCTCGCACCTCGACTTTGCGGCACGAGGTGAAGATGGACCTAAGAAACTTGAGGACTCCGCTGCTAGAGGAGCCACCGGGTGAGTGGGTGGCACGGCGAGAGGCTCCACCACGAGGTTCCTCCGGCTGAGAGGGAGGATCCGCGTTCTTCCAGCGCGGAGGGAGAGGCAGAGATGGAGGAATCTGAGGACGTAGTCTCTTATGTGAGACATCCTTCTAGAAGGTAATTCCGGAGACTTTCTCAATAAGGCACATCACATAAGGAGCATAGCCACAAGACCTGTTGGGGGTATGAGATATATTGAAGATATCATCAAAGATGTACTCAGCTAAGTTGAAGCTCTCTTCCCCATCTATCAGCACCATCAAGTGCCTCAAGTTGCCCTGGATGACTCCGGCATCCCCATCCTTCGGGGCAATGGTCTTCCGAAGGAGGCGGTTGAGCACACTAAAAAATGGTTTGATGTTTCTTGCCAATCCTGCCTCATAAGGAAGATGGTCTTGATACATGAAGTCAAGGGCATCTCGGTCTAGGGCCTTGAGGTTAGAGATGATGATCTCATGCTCAAGGTGCTCCTCCAATCCTAGAATCTTGGCAAAGTCTTCAAATGTGACAGTGTACTGCTCTCTATCTGTCATCCATGACATCCGGCGATCTCCAAAAGAGTGAAAGTAGACAGTTGTGTAGAACTGGACAATCACCTCAATGTTCCAGTCGTACTGGAAACCCATGATATCCTTGATTCCATGTCGTTCCGCTGCATTGATCACAGCATCAAATGCAGCATGCTTCTTCTGAGCCATGTAGTCCCAGTCAACCCACTGGGCATCAGTCACAGGAGTCTTCATCTTCATGTAGACAAGGCGATAATAATCGCAATGGAAGTCACACCAGAACCGAGGGTCGGCGGTGGACCTCTCATACCTATAGACATTCTCGTCTCTGAGCCTCCTGGCCTTCTCAGCTCCTTTTCCTTTGAATGTGTTAGCTGAGAGGTTGGGCTGACGGTTTGGATTACGTGCTGGACTGTGCATCACCAGAAGGCCAACAGCCTGAGCCTTCCCTTTTTCACGAATCAAAACTCCTCCGGGTGCCTTCATGGCTGGCACCTTGACGGAGGGCTTCTTCTTCTTCGGCTCGACTGGAGCCGGAGCCTTTCCTTTCTTAGGGTCACGCTCGACCCTGGGCTCTTCTTCCCTTTGGGCTTGCTCCTTGCCCTTTGCCTTCTCGCCAGCAGTGACGAGTCTCTTCCTTTTGGGAGCATTGGCCTCAGCGGCCCTGGAGTTGTGAGCCTCCCTGTCTTGCCTTTTCTTCCTCCTTAGCTCATTCAGGGAGTCTGCAGTTGCTCGAGCCAAGGCTTCTTCCTCATTGTAGATAGTGGCGGCTACTTTAGAGGCTTCGAGTGCCTTAAGCCGCCTTTCTTCCTTTTCCTTCTGCACCTTAATGAGGGCAGCCTTCGTCCTCGCTTCGACGATTTGAGCCTTAGTGCGGCCCTCCTAGCAGCTCTTATCACTATATCATATCCCACAACAACCTAGAATTTTAGTTAGCATTTGTTACTCACAATTTTCAAGTTTTAGGCAATAATATTCTAGGCCAATAAACCCAATACTTGGAAAATACTAAGTTGTATGCAATAGACTAGAGAATATAAAATAGAACAACTATTCATCATTTCAACTTATGCAAAGTAAAAATATTATCACCGCACATTCTTTATTTTATTAAACTAACCTATACTACATTATTATTAATATTTTTTTAGATGCAAATGTGGTGGAAAGAAATAAATAAAATAATAGAATGCAAATGGGATGTGATACAAGTTGCCTCAAGTGGGGGTCCTCCCCTAAGCTTGTTCTTGGTCAAGATCCGCGATAGGGGTTGAAACCCTAACGACGAATGTAGGCCGTGAGGTTGGCCTAACCATACTGCAGCATGGCTTTGGCATTGGAGGGTTGAGTATCGATGTTGGATTGCCTTCCATGGGTTTCATGAGTGTGGTCGAGGAGAGTGTTGTCGATGTCGCTCATCCACACTTCAAGGTTTCCATAGGTTGGATGTACCTTGTTATTCTTTGGCCAAGGTAGTGATAACCCTTAGCACAAAGGCATGACGTGCACTCAACATGCGTTGAATGTGTTCCGTCATTCTTTGACTAAGGTGTATCATACCTTCTTGCCATAAAGAAATAACTTGGACCCCTCATGCATTGGGTGTGATCTGTCATTCCTTGTCTAAGGTAATGATACCCCTTAGCCACAAAGGAGTGACATGCACCCAACATGTATTGAGTATGATCTGTTATTCCTTAGCTAAGGTACAACATACCTATAACCACAAAGAGATGACGTGCACTCAACATTGGTTGAGTGTGATCTGTTGTTCCTTGGATAAGGTATAAAATACCTTTTGGCCAAATAGGAACAACTTGCACACAATATACATTGGATGTGATCTTGTCATTCTTTGGTTAAGGTACATCATACCTTTTAGCCACAAAGGAACAACTTACACCCAATGGTGGTGGCAATTCCCTTGAGCTTGAATGAGTGCTTAGAATAGTTGAGAGTATAATGCTCTCACATATTCGTAGCAGCCCATTGGTTGCTCACAGAGGGTTTCCATGTCAAATACCAGCCTTGTATAGTTATGGTTGACCTTTGGGCTTAATTTCCGATAGGTAGCAACCATCCTAATTTACTCCTTGGCCAAAATATATTGATATTGAATCCTCTTAGGGTTTCCAACAATCTAATCTTTGAATACCTGCATAGTTATTTTACTCTTGCAAACTTCCTCTCTATGATAGAGAGGGATGGTTATCTCCCGATACTTGTACAAATGAATTTTCGGGTTAGGTAACCGAATCTTCATTTGTATGTACGTGGAAGAGCAAAATCAAAGATGCATTGGGTCCAATTTCGAGTGTATCTATGAACAATGTATTATTCATTGATAAGAGTGCGGCTTTATGGATAAATCAAGTTGAACATTTTCTAAAGCTCCTACTCATAGCAATGCAAGTGATATAAATACACTATATGGATCCCTTCATCTTATAAAATTTCTAACCATCATAGTTTTTTACAAGAGCAGATATTTATCATTTGGAACATGGCAAACAAGATTCTCAATTTTATCCCCCTGAACATTTTTAATTTCTTGTCTAGAAATTTGAAATTTGGTGATCCATGAATGAATAAGTTTCAAATCAAAATTATGGACATCACAATTCCTAGGTTGCTACATACCAATTCAACTATTAAGTCATTCTATAAGCATTACCTAGGCAGAAAATGTCTAAGTCAATTTTAGTAATGCTTACAAAATTCTAGGTACTTGATTAAATTTATTCCTAAGTAAGGTGACATTCCTTTTTGAAGAATCAAAAGAGCAATGCCAACACTCACTCTCGTAAGGGTGCATAAGAATTGAATGATGAGAAGGTGTAAAACTTCCTTACCAATGTAAGCAAAAGTCATTCAATCCTAATGCAATTCAAACGACGGAAAATTTTAAACTTGTACCTCAATTGAAGAGCAGTCCAGGTTGAAGGTTGTTGTGTGAGAAACTAACGACCATGAATTTGGGTGTATCCTTCATGTTCAATGCAAAGTTGAGGTTGGAATTGAATGGGCATCATTTTGCTCCTCCATTGGGCCACCATCTTGAGCATTCCTCCACCATGAACTCAAAATGAGATTGATGGAGGGATATGCGCTTGATGAAGCCTTCCAACCTCTTTAAATTTTATCTTGGCTGCACTAAAATCAAGAACAAACGAAACAACTCAAAATCGGGTTATGTTAGCTCAAAATCATGTTGTAACCTTTGTCAAATTGTTTTGCCCCACTTGAAACAACTTACTAATGCAATGAATATTGACGGAAATATTTGTGGTTTGAATTAGGAAGATGAATTCAAGTGGTTACACCCAAGATTCATATCCAAATAAATTTATTTCCTAAATCAAAATTTTAGTTTTATGATGGTTGGAAATTTTACTCTCCAACATGCAAGTGTGAAACTTCAAATATGCTAAATGCAAATGCAAAGATTGATGGGGAATTCAAATATGCAATTGGGAAATTAAATATGAGATAACTACCAATTAACCTATTGGAAAGGACTCACGAAATTTATGAAGTCCGGTGAGTGGGACTTACCTCCATCCTATTTGGTGCAACGATTTGTTTTCCAATCCCGGAGTTGAAGATGTGGACAACTTCTCTTAGTTGACATGCCAAGTCTCCTTTGACATGTTAGTTGGACATGTGGGCCACATAGTGGCCCTAGCCTCTTCGTCATCTTAATAAAGACTTGTTGATGTAGTGACGGCTTCTCAATCTTGGAGATATTATCTTATGAGCATTGTGAGGCTTGTCCTTCTTTAGGGGTGTCACTTCGACCTTCTTGATATTCTTTGGAGTTAACCCATATCTTGGTCATAGATCAAAGGTTTCCTTGGGCATGCTGACATGTGGACTCCACAATCAAACAAGAAACACTACATCCACAATGTCACTTTCCCTAGGTTGCATGGGCTTGGTTGAAGTGTAGGAATCCCAACAAGTGATTGTGGGATATCTTGGATCTTGAATGCTCTTTAAGTTTCTTGTCCTTAGCCAAGAGCCTCAAGTTGTCTTGATTTCTTGATTGGCCATGGACAAGATACTTTAAGGTAGGCTAGTTGAACTTAAATCCCTTGAAATCCTCATGGCTTCCTTGATTACAAGGGTGATATTGATTCCACCCCTGACCTCCTTTGTAGGTGATAGCCATTGGAGTTGTGTTTGAAAGGAAGAATCCTCATGGGTCTTAGGGAAATGATTCCCCAAGCGACTCATGTTTGACATGAATTTTCACAAATCATGTGAATATTAATGGATTGGATAATTCCAAACACTTCTCCATTGACTTGATCTATCATGATACTTCAATGGTAGGTGTAGTTCCATAGCTAGGATGTCCACCTTGTTAAGTGGTGTGCATGCCAACCTAAAGGAACTAGAGTACTCCTCAATCCACCCCTTGAGTAGAGACCATATTCTCATCCATGATGAATGAGATTATGAGTCCTTCAGCTCCAGCACAAAGGTGGTCATGGGTTGGTGGACACACCCATGACATGAATGTTGGATGAGGAGTCAACTATCCACCCTATGGTGCAGGGCAAACCAAGAAGAACTCTTGGAGCCTCCCACAAGCTTGGGGATGGATGAATTTGGCTCCTAATGGAAGCTGAAATTCTTCCTCGAAAGGCAATGGTGTTGCCTAGTGGATATTTGTTGAGGTATGCCTTGAATCATCTAGCAGTTGAGCAATAGCGTCCTTGTTGGCCATCCCATGAAATGGGTTAGCCAACACTACCCTGTTTTCACACAAACGGAGAAAACAAACAAGGGTAATCTTGTCTAATAACTACTAGTACCTATAGCTTAATCACAAGTGATAGCTATATTTCACTTCCTTTGCCTTCCCGGGCAACGGCGTCAGAAATTCTTGTTAACAGCTACTAAGAAACACTAACAAATCATCCCCGTCAGAAGCTTGGTTTGGATCAAATGATTCATAGTTCTTGTTCTGCAGATCCTCGAAAGCACTCTCTATGGCAATTCCTTCTATTCCGAGTGAAAAACATGCAAAACATACAATTCAATCAAATAATGCTCATATAGTACTCAATATGCCATGATATGCATGATTAATGTAATTGTGAGGTAAAACTTGTTAATGAGTTACTAATAATGTTTACTAACTAGTTACAATAGTTTCTAAAAAGTTTGGATAGGTTTGGAATTTAATCGAGTCAATTTGGAACTAATTTAGGAATTTAAAGATTTAGACAACGGACTAGTCCATATACAGGGGTCGGACTGGTCCACACTACGCAGACTGCAGATTTAGGGTTTTTCTGATCTGAGAGAATTGGGTTTGAATTAGTGTAGAAACTTGGAAGTAGAGGGTATACTACATGTTTAAAGATCCAAAGATAAAAGTTTTGATGTGAGACTTTGAGTCTTGGCAATTAGGGCTTGATGGAGATGAGTTGATGAAGAACATGCATGAAGAATGTCATTTTGTCAAAAAGTTGATGAAGATCGATCGTGATTGGTCCTTCTTCGTGTTTCTCCCCTCCTACTTGTCATTTGACTTGATCTTGACGACGGTGCAATGCAAAAGTGGCAGCAAAGGGTTTTCAATTGGGGTGGAGAGGTGTGAGGCATTGGGTTGTTTATATAGAGGTGGAGAATTAGGGTTTGGAGTGAACTCCAAGTAGAATTCGGTGGGGGGCGAGTAGGTGTCATGGTGGGGTCCACTTGGGCTCCTCTGAGGTTGGGCACGAAGTTCTTGGGCCTAAATTAGGGAATTACCCAAAAACAAATCGTCGAGAAATAAAAGAATCTGAGTTGAGTTCAGTAGGCTGGACTAGTCCACAGTATGGACCGGACTAGTCCGTTTGGCAACAGAGAAGAAACGGACAAGTCCATCCGGATAAGTCTGGGGAACATCAGAGCAGAAATTGGACTAGTCTGCACTTTATGTCGGACAAGTCCAGACTCTAAAGAATTGGATTTTCAACGACTCTGAAAGAAACTGAACTTTCTGAATGAAAATAGGAACACCGGACTAGTCCGGGGGCATGTCCAAACAAGTTCGTAGTTCTGAAGAAACTGAATTTCTGAATAGAAGATCCTAAATTTTGTGAACAGGGGATAGGATACCGGACTAGTCCGATTTCAGAGGTCAGACAAGTCCGCACCCTGACAGATTGAAATTTCCATCTTAGCCCTAAATTCATTTTAATATTGTTCCTTTTTACATGGCTTAGTGTTAAACATGTATGAGGATGTATGCAGTGCATTATGCATGAAAATGTGGGTGTTACAAACCTACCCCCCCTAAAATGAATCTCGCCCTCGAGATTCGATGCAAGAGGAAAGAGATAGGGAAATTCCTTTTAAGATCATCCTCTCGCTCCCAAGTTGCTTCTGATTCTGTATGATGCTTCCTTTGCACTTTGGACCATCGAATCACCTTGTTCCTTGTGACCCTCTCCTTCATCTCCAAAATTTTGACAGGTTGCTTGGCATAGGTCAAATCTTCCTCAACTTCAATTCTTCCATTGGTACTTTCTCTTTCAGAACCCTCAAGCACTTCTTGAGCTGAGAAACAAGAAACACATCATGAACATCTGAAAGATGTGCAGGCATCTCCATTTTATAAGCTACTTCTCCCTGTTGGTCCAAAATCTGGAATGGCCCAATATAGCGAGGTGCCAACTTGGCTTTGACATTGAACCTCTTGTGGCCTCGCATGGGTGACACTTTGAGATATACGAAATCTCCCACTTCAAAAGATAAGCTTCTTCGTCTATTATCTGCTAACCCTTCTATCTTGACTGAGCGGCTCTCAAGTTCTCGCTCATAGTATGAACTTGCTTTTCGGCTTCATGGATCACATCAGGTCCAAATACTTGAGTCTCCCCTGTCTCATTCCAAAACAAGGGTGTTCTACACCTTCTCCTATACAATTCTTCATATGGTGACATCTTCAGACTTGCTTGATAGTTGTTGTTGTAGGAAAACTCAGCATATGGCGGACTTTTGTCCCAGCTTCCTCCATACTTTAGCGCAAAAGCTCTTAGCATGTCTTCCAAAATCTGATTTGTCCTCTCGGTCTGTCCATCTGTTTGAGGGTGATGGGCAGAACTGAAATTCAATTGAGTCTCCATTGATTCGTGTAGCTTTTGCCAGAACCTTGAGGTGAATTGAGAACCTCTATTGGACACTATTTTCTTGGGCACCCCATGTAAACACAATATTCTTCCCATATACAATTCTACCAAATTGGCTCCACTACAAGTAGTCTTGAAAGGAATGAAATGTGCTAATTTCTTCAACCGATCCACAAAAACCCATATTGAATCATATCCTGCTGAAGTGTTAGGCAAACAACCTGAAATCCATACCAACCTTTTCCCACTTCCATTTTGGAATCCTCAGTGGCTGTAATAGTCCAGCTGGCCTTTGATGTTCAGCCTTGACTCGTTGACAAACATTACATAGTGCAACATATTCTGCTATGTCCCTTTTCATACTGTCCCACCAGTAGCATGTCTTCAAGTCCTTGTACATCTTAGTACAACCAGGATGGATAGAGTAAAGTGAGTCATGTGCCTCCTTCAATATCAACTGTCGGAGACTCTTGTCATTAGGCACAACAATCTGTTTTCCAAGCCATAGAGTACCATGGTCATCCTCATCAAATCAAAATTCTCTCCCTTCTTGGGTTCTTTCCTTGATTTCCTGGATTTCCTTGTCTTTCATTTGACCTTCTCGAATTTCTTGTTCCAATATTGGGTTCAATTCCATTGCTCCCATCTCATTCACAAATCCAAGATTCAACCGTTCAAACTCCTTGCATAGTTCGGGTGGCAACTCTCTGACGGTAAGCTGGTGGCTTGCTCCCTTTCGACTCAAGGCATCAGCCACTACGTTAGCTTTCCCTGGATGATAGTTGATTCCCACATCATAGTCCTTAATGAGTTCCAACCATCTTCGTTGCCTCAAATTCAAATCCGTCTGAGTGAATATGTACTTATGATCCATGTAGATCTCACATCTATGACCAAGAACATAATGTCTCCAAATTTTCAATGCATGCACTATGGCTGCAAGTTCGAGATCAGCGTAGGATAGTTCTATTCATGTTTCTTCAACTGCTTGGATGCATAAGCTACTACTCGGCCATATTGCATCAATACACAACCAAGTCCTTGTCTTGACACATCATAATAGATGTCAAAACTCTTGCTCACATCTGGCAATATCAACACATCTGTTGTTGTCAATCTCTGCTTTAGCTCCTCGGAACTGTCCTAACAAGTTTGAGTCCACTTGAAAGGCTTCTTCTTCATTAACAATTCAGTCATAGGCTTTGCTATCTTGGAAAAATCCTTGATGAACTGATGGTAATATTCAGCCATTCCAAGAAAACTCCTTATCTCCTTCACATTTTGCGATGGTTCCCACTTAAGCACATCTCTAACCTTTCATCGGTCAACTGACACTCCACCAGATATGATATGTCCTAGGAATGATATCTCCCTTAACCAGAATTGGCACTTGTTGAACTTGGCATGCAACTGGTGCTCTCGCAATTTCTGCGATGTCAGCCTTAAATGCTCTTCGTGCTCTTCTTCATTTTTCGAGTAGATCATGATGCTATCAATGAACACTACCATGAACTTTTCCAAATACTCCATGGAAACCTTATTTATAAGATACATGAAGTACGCAGTTGCATTAGTCAATCCAAATGACATGACCGTATACTCATAAGATCCATACCGTGTCCTGAAAGTTGTCTTGGGTATGTCTGATGGTCTAATCTTCATTTGGAAATATCCTGATCGAAGATCAATCTTAGAGAATATTTTGGCTCCCTTCATCTGGTCGAACAGATCTTCAATGTGGGGCAGTGTGTACTTATTCTTGATAGTCACCTCGTTTAGAGACCGGTAATCCACACATATTCTCTTGGATCCATCCTTCTTATCCACGAAACGTATTAGGGCTCCCCATGGCGACGAACTTGGGCATATAAAACCCTTCTCTAATTGCCCTTGAATCTGCTTCTTGAGCTCTGCTAGTTCCTTAGGAGGCATCCTATATGGCCTCTTTGTTATAGGTGTAGTTCCAGGTATTAAATCAATGACGAACTTGATATCACGATCAGGTGGCATACCTAGCAATTCTTCAAGAAACACATCTGGATACTCATGAACAACTAGAATTTCCTCCAAGGTCACTCCTTCAGCATGATTTACCATTGCCTTCTCAGTCGTCAGCTGAACTGCCTTGAACTCTATGTTGACTACTTCTTCATTTGTCAGTTGCACTGTCCGAGTAGCACACCGAATCACCTCGTTATGCTTCCTTAGCCAATCCATTCCAAGTATGATGTCCAAGCCTTGCAAATTCAGCACTATGAGGTTGGCAACAAATTTTACCCCCGTTATGGAAATACTTACCTTGGGACATACTATATTTGTCGTCATCTCTCCTCCAGGAGATTTAACCAATAAAGTAAACTTCAGGTATGATATGGGCATGCTATGCTTTGCAACATACTTTGATGAGATGAATGAGTGAGATGCTCCAGAATCCAATAATATAGTCGTGGGGTTGGAGTTGGCTTGAAACATACCAATCACAACATCTTCAGTTGTTGAGCCTCTTCTGCAGATACATGGTTCACCTTGCCACGAGCGAAATTTTATGGTCCACAGTTGGCTTGAGATGCTCCTCCACTTGGCCTTGGATTCTGCCTTGGAACATTGTTCATCTGACCTGACCTGACTTTGGGCATTGATTAGCAAAATGTCCTGTCTGACCACAAGCATAGCAAGTCTTCCCACCTGTGGCACCAACAAAGTTTGGGCGAGACTGATTCTGAGCATAAGCAGGCATAATTAGGCGTAGCGCATGCTACATAGGTAAGTGAGGTGCTTGCATGAGCGGGCGTTGCTGCATTGGCTGTTGCAGTCACGGTGGATAAGCAAGGTGGTATGCAGCAGTAGACGGGTTGTAATAGGATGCAGCGGGTGGTGGGACATTGCTTCCTTATGGTTGTCCCTGATATGGCATATTCCTCTTGTGGTCTCGATCCATCTCCTGAATCTTGTTCTCAACCACAATGGCCTTGTCAACCGGCTTCTGGAAGTTTGCATAGTTAGCATTAAGCAACTGAACATGAATTTCATTGATGGGACCCCTCATGAACAGATATTGCTTCCTGCTATCAGTGTTGATGTCCTCTAGAGCATATCTAGACAGTTGAGTGAATTTATTGAGATACTCACTCACACTCATCTTTCCTTGCTTGAGGTTTTCAAATTATTGTCTTCTCGGTATCATAACTCCCTTTGGCACATAGTGAGAACGGAACTTCTCCTTAAACTCAGCCCAGGTGATTCTTTCTTGATTTTCATGGGCATTGCATAGAGATTCCCACCAGTCTGCAGCAGCCCCCATCAACTGGTGTGAGGCAAAAAGAACTTTCTCTCTGTCACTACACTGGACAATAGCAAGTTTTTTTCTCAACAAACTTCAGCCAGTCATCAGCTTCCATTGGATCTATGGCTTGAGCAAAGGTAGGCAGCTTGGTCCTCAAACTCTCCCAACCGTTTGTGATGTGGCGGGGGTGGTGGTGGTGGTGGTGGCATATGGGGCTTATTATTGTTGCCAGCTTGCAACTGTCCCATAGTCCCTATTATGGTCTGTATGAGCTGGTTCTGCATAGCCAATAGCTGCTCAAGGTTGATAGCTTCCTGAGCAGGTCCCTGGTTGTTCTGAGGTGCTTCATTGCTTTCCTCCTCACCATTATCATTCCTCTGGTTACGAGTCTTCGGCATCTGTTGGTGAAAGAATATTAGATATGGAAGAATTCAGATTTTGAAAAGAAACGCCCCAACTATATGCATCAAGGTATATGTAACTGAACAACTCCTTTATTAATACTATATCCCTATTAGAGGATGTGGACAACATCTCACAACTCTCTACTATGTGCAGATGTGGACAAAACGCTAATCGCTCCACAACTCGCACCAAGCACACAAGCACACACCAAGAAAATTCAGCACACCACACTAAACATGACTAAAATGAACTAAATGTTATTCTAACTTCTAAACAGGAGACCTAGACTTAATTATGTGAACTATGGTTGTCCTAGCCATGAGACGGCGAAGGCGACAACAGCGGCGAGGCATACATGGGTGCGCACCAAGGTGAGTTGGTCGTCCATGTAGGCACTGGAGAAGTTGTTACATCATTGACCTCCACGGTGGCACAAACTTCCTCTTGCTTCTCCATAATGAACAGCTTCTTACGAAGGTAATGGTCTCTTCCATGGCATCAGCATATCGATTTCCCAAATCCACTAATACTTCCTAAGATCTATCAATGGCACGAGAACTAACTTGAGCTCCATCATGTGGTCTTAAGATCTCCCTTGTTCCCTTCTTGTGTTGCAGGTGTAGTGCAAAACTAGTACCATCAACTTGCTCCCGATAGACGTGGCACAATATAGTAAGTGCATCCCAAGCGACATCATCAATAGCTTGCTCCCTGGTGGCTCTCCATGTGGATGCTAAGTGTCAGGTGACCACCTCATCTCTTGCAAGAACAGTAACTTGATCTCTCCATTCTTCACGTCCATGGCGAGGAATCCTCTTAACATAGTACTCCGGGTGCATCTTGCATAGATCAAGGAACTCCTTCAATTGCCAAGCTGCAAATCCTACATCAGTGTCATCGGAACGGAATTCTTGGGCATCACAGTAAACTATGCATTTGTCCTCCTTCCTGGCTTCACTAGGTTGTGATGCATTCCTTTGAGCTCCTGGTACTTCTTCATGGGCAGCGGGTTCATCTTCATCCTCCTCATGTGCTTCACCTTCCTCATCCTCACTATCATAGATTTCCACCATCTCCGGATCTTCCTCCTAATCATCATACGATTCCACCATCTTTGGGTCTTCCTCCGTCGCGTTGGAGTGTTCATGTTCAATTTCCTTAGTGGGAGAACACACTTCTTCCTCCTCTTGGGCTAGTTCCATTTGCGGCTCCTTGCGAGGCCTAAGCTTGCTTCCAAGGGGTGGCAAACGAGCTCTCTTGCGGGCTGTCATTTTGGTGTGAGCCATCTACAGAAAACATGAGAAAAATAGAGAAAAAACAGAAATATCAGTTCTGAAATTGCAGCAGCCATAAATTTAGATGAGATGAAGTGCATTTGCTCAAAAAGATGCAAAAGTGGCAAAAAAATTGCAGCAGCAGCAAAACGCAGTTTTTCCCCACTTTATATAGCTAGTGGGAGGCAAAATAGTGCAAAACAGACTAATTTTGAATAGGAAAGAAGTCCTAAGTGATAAGTGGTGTCCATTATAACAAGGCATGCGTCCTATGCTCAAACCTGGCTCTGATACCAATCTGTGAAACCCGGTTCCGAAAATGAACCAAGCATAATGCATATGTGTGCCCTGGATGTTTAACACACATACGCGAGTGATTTACAATTGATAAACGGAAATAAACTATGTCTCGAATAATAATACTGTCGGTACCCTAGATACCGTATACCCCTTGAGATTGCAAAGATCTCAAGGAAAGGTCATCTACTTGATTTGAAGACCTTCGGAGGCCCACATGTCAGACATAACCGGACCCGCTTCCCCAACATGGTTAGTCCCAGGGTCGCCACATGTACCATCAAACCGGAGCTACCGCCCACAAGGGGGAAGCTCCGGGCTATGTACCATAACGGCACCCCCGGACCTAACCCCAGACCGAGGGAAGCTCCGGAACTGACACGTGTCTGGTGGCACCGGACCTATCTGTTCCCCACAGTATGCTCCGGAGCTGCCACATGTCCAACCGTCGGATCTTCAGCCTCAAACCTCCGGAAGACTCCACAACGGCTCCGGATCTTCAAAGGGGAATCAAGGACTTCAAGACCCGATTAAGTGTCATTAATACTATGTTAATGACACACGATCGGACGACCTTAATTACCAGTAATGGTGCTGTCAAAGCCCGTAACTCGGTCATTAAGGGTAATTAAGCGCATCAAATGTGTATCAATATTAGTAACCGCCAGGGCCACATGTCGGGTCAGGCCAACTTGTAACGGCCTGTCCTTGTACTATAAAAGGACAGGCCGACGGTACATAAAGGAGACGGATCTGGACTGATCTGACCAGCTCTGATCTGATCGCGCACTCTCAACTCATGTTGAGTTCATATATCCAATACAACACCAACACACCCCGTGGAGTAGGGTATTACGCTCAGGCGGCCCGAACCACGTAAATCTTCATGTCTCCTGTGTCATTTTTACATTTCACCTTCTTGAATCTCCGCGCGCCCACACCGAACTTCAAACTCCGCAAACACTTTAGTAGTGTCGGGAGATCTGCCGGATCAAAACCACCGACAGTTGGCGCGCCAGGTAGGGGCGCCTGAGATTTCAAGAATGGTGAACTCAGCTGCTAGATCATCCAATGGTCATCATGCTGTTCAAGCTGTTGGGGGCAATCCCTCCAATATGCAGCCACCAGTAGGAACCTCAGTCCCAGCAGGAGTCACACTTCCACCACCGCCGCCTCCACCAGCAAATCAAGATGGGCAGCGCGATGGTGCACTGGCGTCAATCACTGCGTCGGCGAATCATGACAACCCGCAACACGCGCTCCACGCAGCACGTGCTCTCCTTCAGCGCCCACCACCTCTGGATGCATCCCGGGATGCAATGGAGCAGTGGAGGGCCGATGTGGAACACTTGGTTGCAGCAGCAGCCGACCGCATCAGTAACCAAGGTCCTACTCCTTCAGGACGGGCCCCATCGTAGCGATGGACCTTGTCTGGCAGACTTGGTCCGCACGTTTCCAAAAACAGGAGACGTGTTGCGTCACAGCGAGTGACGTCGTTGCCCTCCGGGGCGCGACGCACTCACACGGTATCAAAGCTTTCAACTCATGACCTCCGGGCAGAGCTTGATCGCCGATACCGTCAACAAGATGGCCGAGTCCATATCGAGCGTGCTCATGAAAGACGAGAAGCTTAGGACATTCTTGCTCCTGGAGGAGTAGGAGGAGGCTGTTCGGCCCTGGCCATGCATCTGCGTATGGTCAGGTGGCCATAGAAATTCCGGCCTCACCTGCCGGAGAAGTTTGACGGGACCATTAATCCCGTCGAATTTCTTCAGATTTACTCCACTGCTATCCTGGCAGCTGGAGGAAATGAGGTCGTAATGGCCAACTATTTTCCAGTGGCTTTAACTGGGACCGCTCGGTCCTGGTTTATGAGCCTTCCACCCAACTCCATCAACAGTTGGGAGGAGTTGTGCCGGCAGTTAACCGCCAACTTCGGGAGTTCATACACCCGACCAGGCACCGAACTGGACTTTTTTGCAGTCGTGCAAAAAGGGGGAGAATCCCTACGATCATTCATCCAGAGATTCTCTCAGGTACGAAATACTATCCCTTCTATCTCCATCGCTTCTGTCATTGTGGCATTTAGACAGGGCGTACGGGATAAGAAGATGTTGGAGAAACTGGCGATCAAGGAGATCACCTGTGTCACGGAACTCTTTAGCTTCGCTGACAAATGTGCCAGAGCTGCGGAGGGCCGTGAAATGCACTCCAAACCACCTCCGGAGGATCACAAGAAATCCTCCAAAGGAGAAGCCACTACCTCCAGGAGTGGCAAGAAGAAGAAAAAGACCAACGGCAAGAAGAAGCCGTTGGCTGGCGCATCTAATGCTGCAGTTGCTGCAGCTCCGAGTGGCCGGGGGCCACGCCCCGAGAAGCGACCTCGACCGTCTTCTGAAGACGGTGGCAAACCCAAGGTGTGGTGTCCAATTCATAAGACAGACAGCCATAGTTTGGAAGACTGCCGGGAGGTCCAAAACCTTGCCGAGCGCTACAGCAAGCGCCGGGAAGAAGTTCCTTTCCGATAGAGGGAAGGAAAACAAAAAGGTGACGAAGCTCCGGCTGAAGAGGAGTTAGGTTTTCAGGATCCCACAAAGGTCTTGAAGTCCGTCTACACCTCCGTCGATGACGATTCTGACGTCTCTGACAACGAGCGTCGGAAGACCATGAACACCATTTTTTGTGGATCATGGGACATCACCTCCCGTCGCGTACTCAAGACAATGTGTCGGGACATGGTCGCTGTAGCTCCTACAGCCAGGGCGGAGCCTCATCGGAAGTGGATGGACACAGCCATCACTTTTGATGCTTCGAACTGCCCTCGAAGCATGGTTGGAGCAGGCCAGTTACCTTTGATGGTATCTCCTACCTTCAATAACATTCAGCTCCACCATGTTATGTTAGACGGAGGTTCGGGGCTGAACCTCATAAGCTTTGAAGCTTTTACCAAGCTTCAGCTCCGACCTTCGGATCTTCATCCCTCTCGACCTTTCTCCAGAGTAGGTCCGGGAGCCATTACCCCACTCGGTGCTATTACTCTCCCCGTTACCTTCGGGACCCGGGAGAAGTATCGCACCGAGAAGTTGGTCTTTGACGTTGCTCAAATCAACTTACCTTTAAACGCCATCTTGGGCAGGCCTGCCTTGTACAAATTCATGGCAGCTGCTCATTATGGCTACTTGGTGTTAAAGATGCCAACACCAGTAGGCGTTCTCTGGATCCGCGGAGATCGCACTGCCGGAGTAACTGCTCTGGAAGAACTTCATGCGCTTACTACGGCACAAGAGGAGGACTCCTGGCAGGAGCAAGCTCCAAAACCCCCGAGCATTCGTCAGCGAGGCTCGACTTCTGCACCTCGAGCGCAGCCAAGCGGCGACACCGACATTCCCATCAAAGTCGTCCAAATCGGTTCTGATGCCGATCAGACGACCCGTATATCAGGGGGGACTGAATGACAAATAGGAACTCGCGCTCATCGCTTTCCTCTGGGCTAATGTCAACGTGTTTGCTTGGCAACCGTCACAAATGCCTGGGATCCCCATGGAAGTGATTGAGTACAATCTGAAGATCTACCCTGACGCCCGGCCCGTGCATCAAAAGCCTCGGAAGCAATCCGTGGAGCGACAGAACTTCATTTGACAAGAAGTGAAGAAGTTGCTCGAAGCTGGATTCATCCGAGAAGTCTTCCATCCAAAATGGCTGGCAAACCCAGTCGTTGTGCCCAAGGCCGGCGGGAAGCTTCGGATGTGTATTGACTACACAACACTAAATAAGGCATGTCCAAAAGATCCATTCCCACTACCTAGAATAGATCAGATAGTGGATTCCACCTCCGGGTGTGAATTACTATGTTTCCTAGACGCATATTATGGGTATCATCAAATCAGAATGTCTAGGTAAGATGAAGAGCATACCTCTTTCATCACAGTAGATGGATTGTACTGTTATACAGCCATGCCATTTGGTCTCAAGAATGCAGCTTCAACCTTTGTACGAGCTATGTACAAAACTTTTGAAGAACTCATTAGAGACATAGTGGAAGTGTACGTCGATGACATCGTGGTCAAGGTCAAGAACAAGGAGTCACTCCTTGACACTTTACAGGCTGTCTTCGACAAGCTGCGGGCCAGCCGCACAAAGCTAAACCCAGACAAGTGTGTCTTCGGGGTTAGCTCCCGAAAACTTCTTGGTTTCCTGGTAAGTCACCGGGGCATAGAGGCTAATCCAGCGAAGATCAAAGCCATTGAAGACATGCGGCCACCAACCCGCATCAAGGATGTCCAAAAGCTGACGGGATGGCTAGCAGCCCTCAGCCGGTTCATTTCAAGACTGGCGGAACGGGCACTTCCCTTCTTCAAGTTATTGAGGAAGTCCGGACCATTCCAATGGTCTGAAGAAGAAGAAAAGGCGTTCTAGGAGCTAAAACAGTTCCTCACCACCCTACCAACTCTGGTAGCTCCGAACCCTGGTGAGCCTTTGCTGCTTTACATTTCAGCAACTGACGAAGTTGTCAGTATGGTCCTGGTTGCGGAGAGACCAGAACTATCCCATGCTCAGGAATCCAGACCCCTCTGGGAGGGTCCGGAGGTTCCTGAAGGCGAGTCTGGGTCCCAGTTCCCAGACTTGAGTCCACAAGAAGTTACTTCAGAGGACCCAAACCCCTCTGGGAGGGTCCAGGTCACTTCTGAAGAAGCTCCGGGTCCCTCCAGCAAGGACTCGGAGGTCCCCGAAGAAGGTCCGGATCCCTCCGGGAGGATCCGGATCAACGAAGAGGAAGCTCCGGGCCCCTCCTGGAGGGTCTGGACCATCCAGTGCCCAGTGTACTTCATCAGTGAAGTACTTCATGACGCCAAGACTCGATACCTAGAGGTGCATAAGCTGCTCTATGCAGTTCTTATCGCCTCCAGGAAGCTTTGCCATTACTTCCAAGCTCACAAGATTTCAGTGGTGACTTCTTACCCACTTCGAGCAATCTTGCATAATCCCAATTCAACTGGGAATATTGCAAAGTGGGTAGCGGAATTGGCCAAATTCGATCTCGAATTCATTTCAAGGCAAGCAATCAAGAGTCAAGCATTGGTGGATTTCGTGGCGGAATGGACTCCCTCTCCATCAAACCCTGGGGGCCCCAATGAGTAGAAGCCGGAACACAAGGCTTCGGTCTTCACCGAGCCTCACTGGACCCTCTACTTCAACGGCTCCATGCAAAAGAAGGGGGCCGGAGCTGGAATCCTTCTCCTTGCACCAACCGGGGAGAAGGTAAAATACATGGTACACCTTGACTTCAAGGCTACCAACAACATGGCAGAGTACGAAGCACTCATTTATGGACTAAAGGTGGCACTGTCATATGGTGTCAAGCAGTTGCTGGTCAAGGGAGATTCACAACTCATCATTAAACAAGTGAAGGGTGAATGCTCCTGCAACAATCTCCAGCTAGCTGCTTACCTCCTTGAAGTCTAGAGGCTTCAGAAGGACTTCGAAGTCCTAGACCTCCACCATGTCCAGCGTGTCCACAACGCTGAAGCTGATGAACTCTCGACGAAAGCGTCAATCGGAGCTCCAGCTCCTGACGGAACTTTTGTCCGGAGGTTGTCAAAACCCACAGCTCAGCCTGCCGAACTGAGCGAAGGGGGCGAGATCAGCATCCCGAAGCTGACGGTCCCGATGGCCCTGTTACCATGGCAGCCATCAAGGGTCATAGGTGCTGCCGGAAGCTCCGAGCAACCCAGCACGCAACACTCAAATGCTCAAGTTTGCTCTGATGCATGGATCTCAGAGATCCGGAGCTACTTGAAAGACAACATCCTTCCTGACGATGATGTATCCGCTGACCGGATAGTCAGATTGGCTAAAAGATACACGTTGGTAGAAGGGGATCTCTACCGGCACGGTGCCAACGGCGTCCTAATGCGGTGCATCACAAGGGAAGAAGGTTGCGAGCTCCTCGCAGAAATCCATAGAGGCGAGTGTGGGAACCACGCGTCTTCCTGCACGTTGGTCGGTAAAGCCTTCCGGCATGGCTTCTACTGGCCTACAGCACTCCAGGATGCAACTGAGCTGGTGAAGAAATGCAAAGCATGTCAATTTCATACAAAGCAAATTCACACACCGGCTCAGCCTCTACAAATGATACCTCCTACATGGCCCTTTGCCGTGTGGGGGATGGACATCTTGGGACCTTTCCCAAGAGCCATCGGAGGTTACAAGTTCCTGTATGTCGCCATTGACAAGTTCACCAAGTGGCCGGAAGCAACTCCAGTTGTGACAATAAACAAGCAATCTGCTATCAACTTTTTGCAGTCCATTGTATGCAGATTTGGAGTCCCCAACAAAATCCTTACTGATAACGGGACCCAATTCACAAGCTCTGCATTTCAAGGATATTGCGAAGACCTCGGCATTCAAGTTTGCTACGCCTCCGTAGCTCACCCGGCAAGCAATGGCCAGGCCAAGAGAGAAAATGCTGAAATCCTTAAAGGACTCAAAATGCGCACCTATGAGCGCTTGAAAAAACATGGAGCCAACTAGATTGAAGAGCTTCCGCCCACTCTATGGGCCAACAGGACAACTCCAACCCGGTCAACTGGAGAGACACCCTTCTTTCTGGTGTACGGAGCTGAAGCAATCCTTCCTCCGGAAATCACCTTGGGGTCACTCCGGGTCTGGACCTTCGACGAAGCCACGCAGGACCAGCTCCGGCGTGAAGACCTAGACCTCCTTGAGGAGGGAAGGTGCCAAGCATGTGTTCGGAATGCCCGATACCGCCAAGCCCTTCGGCGCTATCATCAACGGCATGTACACAACCGACAGCTCGATGAAGGCGATCTGGTGCTACAGAGAATACAATCCAGAGAAGGGTTAAACAAACTCTCCCCTAGCTGGGAGGGACCCTTCCGAGTGATTAAAGTATCCCGTCCCAGAAGCGTTCGCTTGGCTGCCGAGGATGGGACACCTCTCCCAAATCCTTGGAATATTGAGCACCTCCGTAAGTTCTACACTTAATATCACGGAGGTGAGTCTGTAGTAACTTGAGGTGTATGTTATAGAGTCATTGTACATAGTCGGGTAGTTCCTCCGGGAGAATAGCTGGACCTTTCCCAGAAGGTCCGCACAGTTCATGCAACACTTGTCACAGTCTCAGGACTAAAAGTGTGGCTAGCTACCCTGGGTCAAACGAGAAATAAAGCACGCTTAGCCTGGTTCCGTACCCTAAGAGTGTACTTGTTTCCCCTGTACCCCGGACCTATAATCAAAGACATCTTCATGTGAAACAGACTCCACGTGCATTTATTTTGTACAGGCTCAACATTTTTTATTTTTCTCTTTCTTGTCTATAACAAAGTTGTGCAATTCTTAAGAAATTTTAGTTCGACCAGTTCATGTACAATTCGAGTTGTATTGTCAATTCTTTTGGATTCAAATATTGTTCATGGCCCTCTCGCCTGAATGCCACCAAGCCAATCTAGGGCCGGAGTGTGCTATCGACTTAGCCTGGTCAAGCACCCTAAGTACGCCACTCTACCTACACCCGGCAGGCCGAAGTAAGGCGGGTCCAAGTACAATTGGGTCTGGAAGAAAAAAGGCAATGCATTCGGTTGTATTCAGAATTGTGTTTGACCTAAAACTTTCTTGGGAATCGTAAGCCGCGACGAAGTTATAGGCAAGGAGCGAATTTTACTATTTTTCTTGGCTTCAGTGTGTAGGAAAAATAAAGAATCCACGTTGATGGAGAAAAGCTGGAGCTAACAAAGCTCTGACTCCCCCTAGGTGGCTTGTAATCGATGTTAAACATTGAAAACGAGCATCACCGGAGCAACCAAGCTCCGATAAAGCTAGGGGGGCCAGCCGTCAATGCAGAATAAAAGATGGTGAGAAGACCCCACAAGCGGAGTCTGCTGCCGACAAACTACGCATTGGCAAAGGTCACTGCCGGAGCTACTAAGCTCCGACAACCCGGAGGGCTAACTATCGATGCTCTACGCGTCGATATGGACTATTGCCGGAGCTTCTAAGCTCCGACAACCTCAGGGGGCCTTCACTATCGAAGACTTCAGACCTACACTCTACAAGTTCAAAGCAAACGAGTCTTCAACAAAACACAATATCCTCTTGGTACATGTTCACAATCAAATTGTGTACATCTACCAAGGGGCCAAGCGACAAAAGTGTTGAAGACAAAAAATGAAATTCATTAACAAATTGTGGATTTCATTCATCTGGAGACAAGGGATTACAAAATTGGGGAAGAAAAAGAGAGAATACAAGTGGGAGCTACAAGGATGGTCCTAGACCCTATGGAAGAACTGGGCGACCTTCTGAGCAACCTCTGACACGTTGGCTCGGGTAGCTTCACCTTCTCCTTCGACGGGACCTTCAAGCACCGGGTCCAGAGGGAATTGGGGATCCCGGCTGGTATAGCACGTCAGCACATACTCTGCGATGTTCTTCGCTAGGGACTGACCTTCAACCTCCAACTGGTCCGAGATGACATCCCCCACCTTGGAGAGTTTGCCACCCGCCGAGCTCAACGCTTGCAACCCCAGGTCCGGCTCCAGCTCCGGATCATCCGGACGCACGGGACTGAAGCCCATTGGTGTCAGCGCGTCGTTGGCTTTGCTCAGGAACTCCCAAATCTGTAGGGAGTCCGCAGTCCTCAAGCCCTTCAGTTCCTCCAAGGATCTTTTGGCCGCCGCCAGTTCAGAATTCTCACGAGCAAGGCGCTCAACCTCTTTGGCATTTTGTTGAATCTTTTTAACAACCTGCTTCTCGAGTTTTCCGAGCTCCTCCTCCTGGAGGTAGATCTTGTTCCGGTGGTCAACCAGGTCCTTCTCCCTGCCCCTAACTTTCTTCTCCCTGGCAGCGATGGCACACTCTTGCTGGTAGAGTTCCTGCCCTCGCACCCAGGCCTTCTCCTCCTCCTCAACGCAACGCTCCTCCAATTTCTTGGCGCGTTCCTTGAGGCCCTTGTCAGCCAGAGCCACCTTTTCGACGAGCTCCTCCTCCCTCTTCAAGACATCATCCCGCAGCTCTTCTCCCTCTCCTCAAGTGCCTCTCAGCGCTTGATGAGAGTAGTGTTAATGGATTCAAGCCTTTCTTAGCGATCATCAGCCGCACTATTAGCTGCCTTGGTCTGCTCATAAATGGCCCGGGATTGAGCGTCGAGGGCACGAGTCAAGCTCTCCCTATCATCCAATAGTTTGCCCCAGTATTCTAGGCGGACCTTCTCCTGTTTGATCCACTCCTTGTCGTCTGCCAGCCTCGACTGCGCCATCTTGGTCTCGAAGTAGAGCCGATTACGCCACCGCCTAAGGGTTTGGCGCTCCTCTTCAAGAGCCTTGCTGTCGTGGTAGAACGCCAGCTAGACTTGATGCAGACTGGAGCAAGCGTTGTCAATGGACAATGACAGGGGAATAGGGTTCGGACCTGCTGGGGTCTCCTCCGCTGGTTCCAGCGGGTTCTCGCTTACAAAAATTGGGTCCCACTCCACAAGAGTGGTCCCCTGAGCCTCCACGGCACTAGGGCCGTCCTCCGGGATAGCCTCAGTCGCCACCGAGGAGGGTCCCGCACAAGAAGTTCCGACCTCCGGAAGTGGTTCCGAAGGCCCTGCCGCCAGGTCTCCATTTGCCCCCTCGGGCAGGGGGCCAGCGACTTCATCTGGGCACCCTAGCCCAGCAGTAGGCACCTCCGCCGTCATCACTTCCGGAGCAGGGGCAACTTCAGGCTCCGGCTTGGGCTCCTCCTCCGCTGGTGGCTCGGGTGTTGGCACCTCGACCACCATGGGTTCGAGTGCTGATGCCTCCGCAACGACCGGCTCAGGCGCTGGAAGGTCTTCAACTGCAACCGGCTCTGCAGCTGGAGCTTCAGTGGCAACTGACTCTAAGGCCAAAGCTTCGGAGGTAGCTGGCTCAACTGCCGGGACTTCCTCAACCTCCGGCTCAACCGCCGGAGCTTCGACAATTTTCGGCTCTGGAGTCGGAATCACTGCTTCCTCCGGCTCAACAGCCGAAGCTTCCAACATCTCAGCATCAAGACCCGGGGCTTCAACCTCCAGGGCAGGTGCCGCTGGCGCATCTTCTCTCCCGTGGTCTGGCGCTACCACGGGAGTCTCGGGAGATGAGTCGAGGTCCATGACCACGACAGCTGGCGCCGGAGCTGCCGCAGCTTCAGCCACCACTTGGGGCGGCACCGGGACAGGAGTAGAAACCTCCGCCCTCACAGCTTCAGCTGCTATGGCTGAAGGTGGAGCCTCACTCCTTTTCTTGGGTACGATGTAGATGATGGAATAAGAAACTTAAAAAACAGTTACTATAACAGAACAAATGTTTGAGGTGAAGATTAAAAATTACCTCGGAAGGCTTCCGCACCAGCTTGCACAGAATATCTTTCTCGGGCATTCTGGACTGACCATAGCCGCCGCCGGCATGGTGGCTCCGGAAGGCCCCCTGGAACTTGACACAGCCGCGGGCATTTCCTTGGTGGAGGCCCCCTTTGACCGGGAAGGACCTCCAGACCCAGAGGCCTCAACTGGCCCTAGTCCTGGAGTCACATGCCCGGAGCTAGCACCCCAGGAAGACACTGCTGCAAGTGCAGTCGCCGCAGTTGTAGAAGACCTCCCCCTCCAGGGAGAAGGAGCTGATGTGGAGGATGCAGGCCTGACGGACCTTCCGTCAGCATGCTTCAGCTTCCTCTTCCGGCTCGAGGGTTCGTCCGCCGGCTCCTTGCCCTTGCCGACGACTTCGGTCCTTGGCTTCGGGGCAGGGTCGGAGCCACCTTCAGAAGCCCCAGGGATCACCACCCTGGAGGTCGATCTTCTCTCGATGACACCTAGGTCATCAAGCACCGGCATCGTCCGCCGGAGCTCCCTGCTGAACTTTACTTCCACGTTCAGAGGGAGGAAAGCTGGTGGCGGGTTCAAGTCATCACCCGCAACGTCGATGTCGTGCTGGAACTTCTTGAGATGAAACTTCAAGGTCGCCCTCTCCATGTTGGACTTCAGCCCGGTCTCGACCCGGATGACTATCCAATCCTTCTTCCAGTCATCCCACTTTCCAGAGGGAAACGACCGGAGGTACTTGAATGGGCACTTCTTGTGCTTCACGAAGTAGTAGAAGCCAAGGTACTCATTACTCCTTCCGGTTGTATGGACGGTGAAGAAGGTCCGGAAAAGCTCAATGTAGGGGAGATGCCCACCCACATTTCACAAAAGTGGACGAAGACAGACACTAGAAGAATGGAGTGGGGGCCAAGGTGGTACAGCTGCAGACCATAGAAGTCTAGCAGCATCAAGAAAAAGGAGGAAAAAGGCGGGATCAACCCCACCATGGCATACGCAGAGAAGTACACCGTCTCGTCGGCGTGCTCCTTATCGAACGGGAGCTCCCCACCGGCGCGGACCAGGCGGTTGAAGAAGTCCAAGGACCACCCCATGAGGGCCCGGACCTTCTTCAGGTCACCTTCGGTCTTCAAGCGGCTCTCGCGGAGACCCAACTCCATCGCAGCACAGCGAGGCAAGCGAGGAAAAGCAAGCACAAGTTTGGGAGTTCGAATGCAAGTTCAGATGCGAGGCGTAAAGAACCCCAGACGGTGCGCGCTTTCCTTCTTAAGTAAGCCCCCGCAACGCTTGGATGGAAACCGCAAGGAAGCCGAAGATACTATTCAAAAATTTCACCCTGCCGATGACAAGAGGGCCCGGGACCACCCCGACGATCAAGTCGAGGTTCTTACCCAGGCGAACGGTTGTCATCAAGAGAGGCGGGAAGCCCGAAGATGGCGGCCTGACAAGGCGCGCGGAACCGATACGATTTTCATATCGGGAACCGGCGACCTTCAATTGCGTGAGATCCGCACGCCAAAGATCTCACTTGCCGCACCCGGGATATGCCACGCGGCGAGGATTTAACTCCAAAACTATCGACAACAGCACATCTGAAGACCTTTGAAGACTCGGCTCAAAAGTCGAAGGATGGACCCACCTCCGGCAGAATGACTTCACCCAAGGGGTCTTCCCCAAACGTGGTCCCAAGGGGCCACTGTCGGTACCCTGGATACCGTATACCCCTTGAGATTGCAAAGATCTCAAGGAAAGGTCATCTACTTGATTTGATGACCTTCGGAGGCCCACATGTAACCGGACCCGCTTCCCCAACATGGTTAGTCCCAGGGTCGCCACGTGTACCATCAAACCGGAGCTACCGCCCACAAGGGGGAAGCTCCAGGCTATGTACCATAACGGCACCCCCGGACCTAACCCCAGACCGAGGGAAGCTCCGGAACTGACACGTGTCTGGTGGCACCGGGCCTATCTGTTCCCCACAGTATGCTCCGGAGCTGCCACGTGTCCAACCGTCGCATCTTCAGCCTCAAACCTCCGAAAGACTCCACAACGGCTCCAGATCTTCAAAGGGGAATCAAGGACTTCAAGACCCGATTAAGTGTCATTAATACTATGTTAATGACACACGATCGGACGACCTTAATTACCAGTAACAGTGTTGTCAAAGCCTGTAACTCGGTCATTAAGGGTAATTAAGCGCATCAAATGTGTATCAATATTAGTAACCGCCAGGGCCACATGTCGGGCCAGGCCAACTTGTAACGGCCTGTCCTTGTACTATAAAAGGACAGGCCGACGGTACATAAAGGAGACGATCTGGACTGATCTGACCGCCTCTGATCTGATCGCGCACTCTCAACTCACGTTGAGTTCATACATCCAATACAACACCAACACACCCCGTGGAGTAGGGTATTACGCTCAGGCGGCCCGAACCACGTAAATCTTCATGTCTCCTGTGTCATTTTTACATTTCATCTTCTTGAATATTCGCGCGCCCACATCGAACTTCAAACTCCGCAAACACTTTAGTAGTGTCGGGAGATCTGCCGGATCAAAACCACCAACAAATACTAAAAATAGTACCTTACTACAAACCAAATAATCTCTATTACAAGCTCTAATGAAACTGTAGCAGAAAAACTAAACTCTAGTGACTTCAACTCCATAGGCAGGTTTGACGGCAAAACACACGCCTAGAACTCCTCAAAGACCTCCTGGTACTCCACCTGGTCGCCTGCGTTCTGATTTGGTGGGGGAATAGCAAGGGTGAGCACATGTCGTACTCAGCAAGTGTGGGAAAGTATGACATGTAGCTTAAACAAGGAATAGTAATGAACAATGGCTAATTGCCTAAAAGTACATTCAAAACAGTTGAAAATGCAATATTATGATCACTTAGTGAGGTCCTTCTCAATTAACCCAAATAACATCAATTTCAGCTTAAATAACCAATTCCAGCAATAATAAACCATATTCAACTCATAATTGCTCATATGTCTCAATTTCATCAATTCCATCTACCAAAGCCATTCGAGTAACCAATGTCGACTCCCAATTCAATACCAGCCGTTAAACCAAGTTAAAGTCCAAATTATAATCATGTGAGGTTCCAGGTCGCTATTGACCGCTAGCACGGCTATCATGATAGTTTTAGACACACTCTGCAGAGGTTGTACCACTTTACCCACAAGTTCGTGATTTTATCACCTTTCGATGAATACGGAATCTCAATTATGTCGTCTCACACTTCCTTAGGTGTGTGGCCACGAGATCACAAAGTAGCCTTTACAAGGTGATTACTAGCCTATTTATACCCCACTGAGGTTTCACAGGCGGTGATGTCTCCAACTGAGCACATCCAGCCAAGGGCCCCCTCTTGAGCCATTTGGATCCCAAGGTAATCCCACCATCAACTATAAACCCAATCTGACTACCCCTTCCCCGAGCATTCTGAATGGTCCAAACAGTACTGGCAATTCACTAATTAGTCAGCTAAGTCACACCCATACTTGGCCTATGGTGGCACTGTAAATCCTGGATGGTCGCTCCATGAACCGGTCCTTAGACATAAAGCAAGCAAAACCACCAAAAACAGTCCAACCCATTCCACATTACCAACTTGCTTAGATCACTAGGCACCATGTTGCTAAAGGGTCATTACTACCAATTCTCATCATTCACATGTTCAATAGTTCACAATTAAGCCATTTGATTGTTTCCCAAACCCAATTTAGTATTGTGAAGCAAAAATTGCAAAATACCCTTCCCGACTCTCTACATAGTGTTCAAGCGACAAGGGTGGTCATACAAAACTAGTAAACTCCTACAATTGGGTGTTCCCATCATATTGACACAAGCATGCAATTTTGCAAACAAAACCTTTAAAACAGGATCAATATGGTCAAGGGCACTTTCCTTGCTCTTGAGCTTGGTTTGGATAAATGGCTTCGTAGTTCTGGTTCTGCAGGTCCTCAAAAACACTCTCTACGGCAATTCCTTCTATTCCGAGCAACAAACATGCAAAACACGCAATTCAATCAAATAATACTCATATAGTACTCAATATGCCATGATATGCATGATTAATGCAATTGTGAGGTAAAACTTGTTAATGGGTTGTTAATAATGTTTACTAACTATTTACAATAGTTTCTAACAGGTTTTGACAGGTTTGGAATTGATTCAAGTCAACTTGGAACTAATTTAGGAATATACAGATTCAGACACCGGACTAGTCCGTATACGGGGGCTGGACTAGTTTGCACTATGCAGACTTCATTTTTAGGGTTTTTCTGATCTGAAAGAATTGGGGTTGAATTGACATAGAAACTTGGAAGTAGAGGGTATACGACATGTTTAAAGATCCAAAGATCAAAGTTTTTATGTGAGACTTTGAATCGTGGCAATTAGGGCTTGATGGAGATGAGTTGATGAAGGACTTGGACGAAGAACACCAATTCGTTGAAAAGTTGATGAAGATCAATCTTGATTGGTCCTTCTTCGTGTTTCTCCCCTCCTACTTGCCTGTGGACTTCATCTTGACGATGGTGCAATGCAAAAGTGGCAGCAAATGGTTTTCAATTAGGTTGGAGAGGTGTGAGGCATTGGGTTGTTTATATAGAGGTGGAAAATTAGGGTTTGGGGTGAATTCCAAGTAGAATTCGGTGGGGGGCGAGTAGGGGCCATGGTGGGGTCCACTTGGGCTCCTCTGAGGTTGGGCACGAAGTTCTTGGGCCCAAATTAGGCAATTACCCAAAAACAAATCGTGGAGAAATAAAAGAATCTGAGTTGAGTTCAGTAGGCCAGACTAGTCTGTAGTCTGGACCGGACTAGTCCATTTGGCAACAGATAAGAAACAGATAAGTCCATCCGAACAAGTCCGGGAAACATTAGAGCAGAAATCGGACTCGTCCACACTTTATGTCGGACAAGTCTGAACTCTGAAGAATTGGATTTTCCCTGACTCTGAAAGAAACTGAACTTTCTGATTCAAAATAGGAACACCAGACTAGTTCGGGGGTATGGCCGAACAAGTCCGCACTTCTGAAGAAACTGAATTTTTGAATAGAAAGTCCTGAATTTTTTGAACAGAGGATAGGGATATCGGACTAGTACGGCTTCAGAGGCCGGACAAGTCTGCACCCAGGCAGATTGACATTTCCGGCTTAGCCTTAAATTCATTTTAATCTTGTTCCTTTTTACATGGATTAATATTAAACATGTATGAGGATGTATGCAGTGCATTATGCATGAAAATGAGGGTGTTACATATAGCACAATCATAAATACTACTCCTACCACATACATGGAATCCACAATCAAACAAGAAACGCTTCATCCAAGTATATGAACAATGGAAGACTAAAGTTAACATCTTTATTAAGAATAAAGTCACAAGTACGAATAGGAATATGGGAGACATACCTTTCCTAATTGGAAATTGGGAAGAGACTCCTTCTACTCCTCTCCTACTTGAACTATGGACTAGAGACTCTCCTCTCTATAGCCTATACTCCTCTGAACCCATAGAGAGTAGTGGATACAATGGATGAATACTCAAGTGGTGTGTGTTGAAGTGAGGGGTGAGGGGTCCTATTTATAGCTTGGAGAAGGGTCGGTTCTCGCCACCAAGAGCGCGCGAATCAGTCACCCATGACCTCTTCAAGGCGGGAGGAGCCAACACGTCGCGTTTGATCGCGTTTGGCGTCAAGACCTAGTCGGCCGCTAGGGGGGTCGGCCGACCTGGTCCTGGCTCCAAACGGCTAGTTCTTCCTCCAGGTGACTGACAGGTGGGTCCCATTCCATGATATGGGTGTTACATCGTTGGATGGCCTCGGATACTTCTGTTTGTGCACCATTTGATCCATGTGGTTCCATGTGGCGTCGCTTGATTGGCTAGAATGATATTTTATAGGATCCATCCCCTTGTTTCACTTCAATTCTACGTAGAATCCCTGCATGCACTACTTTCTCCAAGGACAAGAGGAAATAGGTTAAATAGAAAGGTGATGTGTGCAAGAAATGATATTTCCTTCACGTAGTTGAGTTATATTGACGAGTGAAATTGCTATATAACAGCCGTCAACAAACTCCCCCAAGCTTATCCTTTGCTTGTCCCGAGCAAAGTCAAGACTTTAGGTTGATGATCATGAGTTGATATTATGTTCTATTTTTTAAAAGTACCATGTGCACAACAAAATACTCTACCTAGTATTGCAAAAATTTGCATGGTACTTCACCCTTCTTAAGTCATTATGGGGCTTATGCCATTTCCTATTCATGGGTGGTTGAAACATAGAACATTAAATGGAGCACACATATCCTAGAAATCAAGTTCCACTCAAATTCTGGAGAGTTCAATTTAGATTTCAAGTATCTCAATTTGATTCTCTCAAGTATCTCCTTTGTGTGTATTGGAAATATATCCTCACCAAGGCATTTTGCCTAAATTCATCCTACCTCTACATAAGGCTTGTATGTGGAGCTTGGTAGGCAATATAGTAGGCATATTTGCAACACATAATATTGCTAAGTCAAAAGAGTAAGCCTTAGGAGAAATCAATTCAAAACAATTTGATTCAAGACTTGTGCATGTGTGATGGAATGGAGTGGATGTCGATCTTGAGATGACTCCTTTCTGAGTGGACTCTCTTATTTTGAAGGGATGAAACATGGCTACTATTTTTTTCTCATGCTTATGATGTAAGCATGCATTTTCTTTTTCTTGTAGCTATGTCTTCTACTCCCTTTTTATGAAATGAATTTTGGAGAGAGTATTAAGCATGAGTAATATGGAGTTTCTCTTTTCATTGTGGAACGGTGGTATGATGGAAATTTGCTTACTTCTAGTGTAGAAGTATAGCATGTGCTAGTGAATTCTTGAATTCATAAAATAATGAATGAAATCTCACATAGGACTATACTAGTTTGACAAAGCTCAATGTGAAGACAAATAGCATATGCATAAGGTCTATCAATTTAATATATCATATGGCTTTGGTAGGTATTTCCAATCAAATGAGAGTAACTTAAATCTTTTTAGAGTTTTTCCGGAAAAGTAAGTTTCACTTTCAAACTAGGAATAGCAGCCCTATCACTATATCATATCTCACAACAACTTAGAATGGATTAAGCTTTTGCAACCCACAATTTCTAAATTAAGGCAAAAGAATTTTAGCCAATGAGAGCAATATGTTGGAGAGTGGTAAGTTGTAAACTAGGGACTTAGGAAAATTAAAATAGAGCAACTATTCATCATTTCATCTATGTGAATTCCAAATCATTCTTACTGCACATCATTTATTTTACTGAAAGCAAATCTATAAAAAAAATTATATGCAAGGTGAATGATGGTCTAATGGAAAATAAATATGAGAAGGGGGTTGATACAATTTACCTCAAGTGGGGGTCCTCCCCCAAGCTTGTTCTTCACTCACCTCCGTGTCGAGGGTTGAACCCTTGATGACGGAAGTATGTCGCGAGATCGGCTTGTTATCGTTGTAGCGTGGAGTTGAGGTTGATGAATTGAGCGTCCATGTGTTGTTGTCAGTCTTGGGTACCTTGGACATGCCCTTGGAGAGTGTTGTAGAAGTCACCCGTTCTCACTTCAAGCTCATCCATACGTCTAGTAGGATCTGTCATTCCTTGGCTATAGTCATGATGACTTCTAGCCGAAGAGGAACGACATCTTCTCATGGACGATGGAGGCAAGCTGCTAGAGCTTGAAGTGGATAGGGGTGGCTCCCATGCGGCACCTGGCCATCCATGCCAAGACGGACCTTCGGTCTCATACGATGGAGGTTGAGTCCATCCGGGTGCATCACTCGTTGGATTCTCTTCCTCTTCATACTCATGGATCGTGGAGATGTCGGAGGCATAGCCGCTCTCCTTGTTCGGCTTCTAGTTACCCTGCTAGTGGCATTACTTCTTATGGCTTCCTCGATGGAAAGAAGGTCAATGGTTAGCCTCCGGCATTTTCACAAATGATAATCCGTGTTAGATAACCAAATTTCATTGACAAAGCCAGGATAATAAAATATCAAAGAGCCATATTGATCATGCTTAAGGGTATGTCCTTGTACTAAATATTCTTCATCAATTAATTCTCATTCATTTCCAATATACTCAAATGAAGAATATTCTAGTGCTCCTACCCTAGTAGCAATATGGGTAATCAATGAAGTACATTAAATTGGCCCTACCCTTGGAATATAATCTAACGATTGTGTCATCATGGCAATAATTAGAGCAACTTTTATCTTTTTAATCATGGCAAATAAAATTTCTAGCTCATCATCACGTATTATCCTTACATCTCCTCTAGAGAACATAGTCATAGCCACCCATCTATGCATGAAGCGTAAAATAGAGTTGTCCAAGTGGCTATTCCTAGGTGCACTACATCTGACCTCACCAGTTAAATCTTGCCAAAAACTTTGTTTGTTAAACTTAGACAAAGTGTCTAAATCTAGCAAACAACGTTTATGGAAGCCTAGGATTTCACTTTATTCTTTCCATAGGATGTTGTATTCTTTTTGAAATAATCTAAAAGTAATACCATCGTATCCTATTTTGAGTGTGCAAAGGAATTGTATGGAGAGAAGGCGTGAACCTTTCTCCTCTATGTGAGCAAAGTTTTCCCATCCTAATGCATGCCAAATGGAAAAGAATTCAGAATCCATACCTATTTTGTAGATCAAATCTGGATCATAAGCTTTCGTATGAGAAAACTCACGATCTTGGAGGAGCTTGCATGCTTGATCTTCAACTTCACTTTGGATGTCAAGGTCGTCATCATGAAGAAGTTGGTGTGGGTTGCTCCTCTCACCCATGGGAGTGTCCTCTCCTACACTCCTCCTCCGTGAACTTTGTGTAGCAACGGAAGAGGGGCGTGCACTTGAGTCTCCTCCATGGCTTGAGCTTGCAGCCTCCTTCCTCTTTCCAAACAACCTCTTCATTCCTTTCATGGCCACAACAAACAAGAACAAAACAAGGGAAAAACTCGAAAGAGGTGATGTTAGTGAAAGCAAAACCCCGATGAATTTTCCCTTGAAGGACTTGAGCAAATTGCAAATGCAAACGAAAGAAAATCTTTTTGAGTTGGTAATTTGAGCAAGAGTGCTTCAATGAAGAGCAAGAAAACAATGTGAGAAAGAGTGACTTTGGGGAGGTATGAAATGAGGTGAAGTGTAAGGAGAAGAGATCCTCACGACCACCATTTATAGTGTGCAATTCCCAACGGTCACTAAGGAACCAAATGTAGCTCTTGGAGGAGAGAGAGCCAAAATGGCTCTTTCCCCATGTCAGCCGAACAGGGGGGTCGGCCAACCTGACAGGTGGGCCCCCCTAATCCTCCTTTTGGCAGGTGGCTCCCCAGTGGCTATGAAATTAGCACGATGGTGAAATACCACTTTTGCAGCTCAAAAAATTGTTTTCCAAAAAAAAACTCCTTTTTAAAACCCAACAATTTTCTTTTTGTGAAAAATAAAGAAATAAAAATGATAGTTGAGAATATAAGATTCTCAACTTACTAGGAAAATCAAATATGTAGTGGGGAAAATCAAACTAAATGGGCTAAACCAAATAAAGGGAAAAGAAAAACAAAGAAAAGGATAACTACCAATTTAACCTATTGGCTAGGTCTCACCACCGTCCGATGAGATGGACATTCCTCCTTCTTCATTTCTTGACATTCGGGCCCAGAGGGATGGGCTCGGACGGCTTGTCTTGCTTCTTCCGCCATACCTTCTTTGGCGGCTTGGTGGACTTGGGCCTTTGGGGAGGCCTGTGCTTCTTCGTCTTCTTGGGGTGTTAGTGTGGACGATAAGACGGATTTTCCGCATAGATCAAATTTCTCATGATGCAATGAGCGGGTCCACCTTTGGAGGTGTGATTTCGATCTCTTGAATGTGTTTAACATTCCTCCCATACTTGATACGGATCATAGAGCATTGCTCCAACTTTGGGCAAAACTTGAACTTCTCCTCCTTGCCATTGATATGGAAGTGGATTTCTCCAGCTCCCACATCTATGCGAGCTTTCGCGGTGCTTAGGAATGGGCGCCCAAGAATGAGCGGCTTATCCTTCTCGACCTCCATGTCGAGCACCACGAAATCCCCGGGTATGAAGCAGTTCCGGATTTTATCCGAGACATCTTCAGCAATACCCGCTAGATAACGGACTGAGGAATCAGTCAGTTGGAGCTGCATTAGTGTTGGAGTAAGTTCTGTGAAGTTCAGCTGGTCAAAAACCACCTTGGGCATCTGTGACACCCGGTTTCGAAAATGAACCAAGCGTAATGCATATGTGTGCCCAGGATGTTTAACACACATACACAAGTGATTCACAATTGATAAACAGATATAACCATGTCTCGAATAATAATACTAGTAATAGTACCTTACTACAAACCAATACTCTTGAATACAGGCTCTAAGCAACTACAGCAGAAAAACTAAACCCTAATGACTCTAGACTCCACAGGCAAGCTTGACGGTAACACGCGCGCCTAGAACTCCTCAAAAACCTCATGGTACGCCACGTTGTCGCCTGCGTCTGGATTTGGTGGGGGAATAGCAAGGGTGAGCACACGTCGTACTCAGCAAGCGTGGGAAAGTATGACATGTTGCTTAAACAAGGAATGATAATAAAACGGGCTAATTGCATAAAAGTACATTCAAAAGAGTTGAAAATGCAATTATATCATTATTTAGTGAGGTCCATCCCAAAATAATCCAAATATCATCAATTTCAACTTAAATAACTAATTCCAGCAAATAATCCATAAACAACTCATAACTGCTCATTTATCTCATTTTCATCAATTCCATGTACCAAAGTCATATAATTAACCCATATCAGTTCCCAATTCAATTTCAACCATTAAACCGAGTTAAAGTCCAAATTCCAATCATGTGAGGGTTCAGATTGCTCATAACCGAGGAGCACGACTATCATGATAGTTTTAGACACACTCTCAGAGGTTGTACCACTTTACCCACAAGTTCGTGATTTCATCACCTCTCGATAACTAAGGAATCTCAATTATGTCATCTCACACTTCCTTAGGTGTGTGGCCAAGAGATCACAAAATAGCCTTTACAAAGTGATTGCTAGCATATTTAGACCCCACTAAGGTTTCACCGGTGATGATGTCTCCAACTAAGCACATCCAACCAAGGGCCCCGTCTTGAGCCTTTTGGATCCCAGGGTAGTCCCGCCAATCTCTATAAACCCAATCCGACTACCCCTTCTCCAAGCATTCTTAATGGTACAAATAGTACTAGCAATTCACTAATTAGTTAGCTAAGACGCACCCATATTTGCCCCTATGGTGGCACTGATCTTGGATGGTCGCTCCACGAACCGGTCCTTAGATCAAAAGCAAGCAAAACCACCAAAACAGTCCCACCCATTCCACATAACCATCTTGCTTAGATCCCTAGGCACCATGTTGCTAAAGGGTCATTAATATCAATTCTCATCATTCATGTGTTCAATAGTTCACAATTAAGCATTATAGTTGATTCCCAAACCCAATTTAGCATTGCGAAGCAAAAAGTGTAAAATACCCTTTCCAGCGACTGGGCAGAGATGGGCCGCCAGATATTTTCATCTCCCATCAACCCCTTTCGCAAGCCATTCCTGCAAAGACCGACACGTGGCCCCAACTTACCTGCCCTATGTGCCAGCGTCTGGCTGCGATCGCATTGATCTCGTCCTTCTCGCCCGCTACGCCCCCCCCCCCCTACAAGCCACATCCCCACCGCCAACGCCTCTCTCTCTCTCTCTTTCTGTCGGTCTCTCCCCTCCGCCCGACCCCCAAATCAAAGCCAGATAAAAAGAGAGACGGGGACCTAGAAGGTAAAACCCTAACCACAGCCAAATCCGATCCCCCCGCCGCCACCGCCATGGACATGGGAGCGATGAGCGACCTGGAGAGGATGTTCTTCTTCGAGCTCACGTGCAAGAACGATGAGGTTGTCTACGCCCAGAACCCCCTCGACACCGACGTACGCTGCATCCCTCTCCCTCCGCCATCTCTCTCTCTCTCCCCTCCTGTTTAATTTTCGCCGCAGCGTGTGGAATCTGTAAGGTCCGATCTGATTCGAAGAACCTGACGCGGTGGGGAGGCGCGCTGCTGGAGCTGTCGGAAGTGCGGAATGGCCCCGAGAGCCTTCAGTGCCTCGAAGGTAATAAACCCTTCAGATTAGGATGTTTTCGTTGCTCCTGGATCCATACCTTTTGTCCTCGAAATCGACGGTTTTCATGTATTGTCCCGTTTATATAGGTTTAGGGGTGTCAGTATGTCACTTCCCAAAGCATCGCGGGTACTTAAGCTGAGCATTTATGCTTGCAACTGCAGAAGTTGGCCAGAATTATTTTAGGGATTGCAACCTAATGGGCAAGCATGCAATTTTGCAAATAAAACCTTTAAAACAGGATCGATATGGTCAAGGACACTTGTCTTGCTCCTGAGCTTGATTTCGGTCGAAGGCTTCAAAACTCTGGTTCTGCAAGTCCTCGAAAGCACTCTGCATGGCAACTCCTTCTATTCCGAGCGAAAAACATGCAAAACACACAATCCAATCAAATAATGCTCATATAGTACTCAATATGCCATGATATGCTTGACTAATGCAATTGAGAGGTAAAACTTGTTAATGAGTTGCTATTAATGTCTACTAACTAGTTACAATAGTTTTTAACAAGTCTGAACAAGTTTGGAATTGATTTGAGCTAAATTGGAATTAATTCAGCACAGTTCAGATTCAGAGGCCAGACTAGTCCGTTTTCAGGGGTCGGACGAGTCCGCCCTGGACAGAACTGGATTTTAGGGTTTTCTTGATCTGCGAAAATTGGGGTTGAATTTGCATGAAAACTTCAATATAGAGGGTATACCACGTGTTTAGATATCCAAAGATCAAGGTTTGGACGTGAGACTTCAAATATTGGCGATTAGGGCTTGATGGAGATGAGTTGATGAAGAACTTGGATGAAGAACGTCAATTGTCGAAGAATCGATGAAGATTGATCTTGATTGGTCCTTCTTTGTGTGTCTCCCCTCCTCCTTGCCTCTGGACTTGATCTTGACGACGGCACAATGCAAAAGTGGCAGCAAGAGTTTTCAGTTGGGGTGGAGAGGTGTCGCAATATTGGGTTGTTTATATAGAGGTGGAGAATTAGGGTTTGGGGTGGATTCCCAGTGAATTTCGATGGGGGACGAGTAGGGCCCAAGGTGGGGTCCTCTTGGGCTCCTCTGAGGTTGGGCACGAAGCTCTTGGGCAAAATAAGGCAATTACCCAAAAACAAATTGTTGAGAAATAATGGAATCTGAGTTGATTCCCGAAGGCCAGACTAGTCCGTAGTAGGGACCGAACTAGTCCTTTGGGTAACAGAGAAGAAATGGACAAGTCCGGGGAACATCAGAGAAGAAATCGGACTAGTCCGCACATTATGCCAGACAAGTACAAACTCTAAAGAATTGAATTTCCAGACTCTGAAAGAAGAGAGAATTTTCTGAATGAGATTTGGGACACCAGACTAGTCCGGGGTTACCACCGGACAAGTCTGCACAAAGGATACTAAATCTTCTGAACGGGGAATAGGGATACCGGACTAGTTCTGTTTTAGAGGTCGGACAAGTCTGCACCTTGGCAGACTGAAATTTCTAGATTAGCCCTAAATGCATTTTAGTATTGTTCCATTTTACATGGCTTAATGTTAAACATGTATGAGGATGTATGTAGTGCATTAAGCATGAAAATGAGGGTGTTACAAACCTACCCCCCTTAAAGTGAATCTCGCCCTCGACATTTGATGCGGAAGGAAAGAGATAAGGAAATTCCTTCTTGATATCCTCTTCTCGCTCCCAAGTTGCTTCCGATTTTGTATGATGCTTCCATTGCACTTTGCACCATCGAATCACCTTGTTTCTTGTGACTCTCTCCTTGGTGTCCATTTGAGAGGTTGCTCAGCATAGGTCAAATCTTCCTCAAGCTCCAATTCTTCTATTGGTACTTGCTCTTTAGGTACCCTCAAGCTCTTCTTGAGCTGAGAAACATGAAATACGTCATGGACATCCGAAAGATGTGCAGGCATCTCCAGTGTATAGGCTACTTCTCCCTGTTTGTCCAAAATATTAAATGGTCTAATATAGCAAGGTGCTAACTTGCCTTTGACGTTAAAACTCTTATGACCTCGCATAGGTGACACTTTGAGGTATGTGAAGTCTCCCACCTCAAAAGATAAGCTTCTTCGTTTATTATCCGCATAACCCTTCTGTCTTGATTAGGCAGCCCTCAAATTGTCGCGGATAGTCTCAACTTGCTTTTTAGCTTCCTGGATCACATCAGGTCCAAATACTTGAGTCTCCCCTGTCTCATTCCAAAACAAGGGTGTCCTACACCTTCTCCCATACAATGCTTCATATGGTGACATTTTCAAGCTTGTTTGATAACTGTTGTTGTAGGAAAACTCAGCATATGGCAGACTTTTGTCCCGGCTTCCTCCATACTTTAGCACACAAGCTCTTAGCATGTCTTCCAAAATCTGATTTGTCCTCTTGGTCTGTCCATCCGTTTGAGGGTGATAGGCAGAACTGAAATTCAAGTCTCCATTGATTCGTGTAGCTTTTGCCAGAACCTTGAGGTGAATTGAGAACCTCTATCGGACACTATTTTCTTCGGCACCCCGTGTAAACACACTATTCTTCCCATATACAATTCTGCCAAATTGGCTCCACTACAGGTAGTCTTGAAAGGGATGAAATGTGCCGATTCCGTCAACCGATCCACAATAACCCATATTGAATCATATCCCGCTGAAGTTTGAGACAAACCAACTATGAAATCCATACCAACCTCTTCCCACTTCCATTTTGGAATCTTCAATGGTTGTAATAATCCGGCGGCCCTTTGATGTTCAGCTTTGACTCGTTGGCATACATGACATAGTGCAACATATTCTGCTACGTTCCTTTTCATACCATTTGTTGGTACCCTACGTACCGTATATCCCCTGGGACTATAAAAATACCAAAGGAACTTCACCTGTCTGATTTGAAGACCTGCGAAGGCCCCACGTGTCATAAGGGATCGGACCTGCCTCCCATCTATGGTTAGTCCCGGTGCTGCCACGTGTATATAGCAATCGGACCTACATCCCACACATGGGATAGCTCCGGGCTAACCACCTGTGTGGCACCCCCGGACCTAACCCCCGACAGAGAGAAGCTCCGGTATCGACACGTGTACATCTACACCGGACCTACCCATCCCAGGCGGAAAGCTCCAAAGCTGCCACGTGTCCAACCGCCGGACCTTCAGCCTCAACAATCAGACTGGTGGACCCCCAACGGCTCGGACCTTCAAGGGGCAATCAAAGACTTCAAGACCCGATTAAGTGTCATTAATACCATATTAATGACATACGATCGGAAGGCCCTTAATACCAGTAACGGCACTGTCAAGGCCCATTACCACGCTATTAAGGGCAATTAACCTCATTAATTATGTATTAAGCATCAGTAACCGTCAGGGCCACATGTCGAGCCAGGCTAACGGTGTAATGACCAGACCTTGTACTATAAAAGGACTGGTCGACGATGCACATGGGACTCTTCTCTTGACTCCTCTGACACTCACGCTCTCTGGAAGCACTCAACTCTAAGATGTTCAATACAACAACTACACACCCCATGGAGTAGGGTATTATGCTCAGGCGGCCCGAACCACATAAATCCCTGTGTCTACTTGCCATCGTGTTCTGAATCTCTGCGCGCCCAATACCGAACTACAAACTCTGCGGGCTACCAATAGTAGTACCGGGAGAATTGCCGAATCAACACTCCGACAGTTGGCGCGCCAGGTAGGGGCGTCCAAAATTCAAACATGTGAATTCCGCTGTTGGATCGTCAAACGGCAACCCTACTGCACAACCTGCTAGTGGCAATCCCTCCAACATGCAGCCTCCAGCAGGAGCCATGCCACCGCCGCCACCGTCCACACCGGCGAATCAAGCTGGACAGCGGGATGGAGCGTCTGCGTCAGTCACGACATCGGCTAACAACAACCCTGAACACGCACTCCATGCCGCGAGTGCTCTTCTCCAACGCCCACCACCTCCAGGTGCATCCCAGGGTGCAATGGAGTAGTGGAGGGCTGATGTGGAACATTTGGTTGCAGCAACAGCAGATCGCATCAGCAACCAAGGTCCTCCCCCCTCGGGGCGAGCCCCATCGCAGCATCGGACCGTGTCAGGCAGACTTGGTTTGCACGCTTCCCAACATAGGAGGCATGCTGCGTCTCAACAAGCGACGTCGCTGCCTCCCGGGGCGCAACGCACCCATACGGTAACTAGGCTTTCAACTCACGACCTCCGAGCGAGCTTGATCGCCGTTACCGTCAACAGGATGGCCGCGTCCATATCAAGCGCACTCGCGAAAGGCGAGAGGCTCGGGACAGTCCTGCTCCCGAGGGAGTAGGAGGAGGCTATTCTGCCCTGGCCATGCATCTACGCATGGTCAGATGGCCACAAAAGTTCCAGCCTCACCCGTCGGAGAAGACGGGACTGTCAATCCCGCAGAGTTTCTCCAAATCTACTCCACCGCAATCCTTGCGGCCAGAGGCAATGAGGTCGTAATGGCCAACTACTTCCTTGTGGCTTTGACTGGGACTGCCAGGTCCTGGTTCATGAGCCTTCCACCTGACTCCATCAACAGTTGGGCCGAACTGTGCCAACAGTTCACCGCCAGTTTTGGGAGTTCATACACCCGACAAGGCACTGAACTGGACCTTTTTGCTCTCAAGCAGAAGGGGGGAGAGTCCCTGTGATCCTTCATCCAGAGGTTCTCCCAGGTACGAAATACTATTCCTTCTATCTCCAGTGCCTCTGTTATTGTGGCATTTAGACAGGACGTACGAGACAAGAAGATGCTGGAGAAGCTGGCGACCAAGGAGATCACCAGTGTCATGGAACTCTTCAGCCTGGCAGACAAGTGCGCCAAAGCTGCGGGGGGGGCGTGAAATGCACTCCCAACCACCTCCGGAGGACAACAAAAAAACCTCCAAGGGTGAAGCCACTACCTCCGGGAATGGTAAAAAGAAGAAAAAGTCCAACGGTAAGAAAAAGTCGTCGGCCGGCACACCAACTGTTGCAGCTGCCGCAGCTCCGGGTGGTCGGGGGCCATGCCCCGAGAAACGACCTCGGCCATCATCTGAAGACGGTGGCAACTCCAAAATGTGGTGTCCTATACACAAGTAGAACAGCCACAACCTGGAAGACTGTCGGGAGGTCCAGAACCTTGTCGAGTGCTACAACAAGCATCGGGAAGAAATTCCTTTCCGTCAAAGGGAAGGGAAACAGAAAGTCGACGAAGTGCCGGCTGAAGAGGAGTTAGGCTTTCAGGACCCTAAAAAGGTCTTGAAGGCTGTTTACACCTCTGTCGACGATGATTCCAATGTCTCTGACAACGAATGTCAGAAAACCATGAACACCATCTTTGGTGGTTCGTGGGACATCACATACCGCCGTGTCCTCAAGACCATGCGGCGAGGCATGGCCTCAGTAGCTCCTACTGCCAGGGCGGAGCCGCACTAGAAGTGGATGGACACTGCCATCACTTACGATGCTTCGGACTGCCCTCGGAATATGATCAGAACTAGACAACTCCCATTGATGGTATCTCCGACCATCAACAACATCCAACTCCACCATGTAATGGTGGACGGAGGTTCGGGGCTGAACCTCATAAGCTTTGAAGCTTTCGTCAAGCTTCAGCTCCGACCTTCAGATCTTTGCCCCTCTCGACCTTTCTCCGGAGTAGGTCCGGGGGCCATAACCCCGCTCGGTGCAATTACTCTTCCGGTGACCTTCGGGACCCGGGAGAATTATCGCATTGAGAAGTTGGTCTTCGACGTGGCGCAGATCAACTTACCCTTCAACGCCATTTTGGGCAGGCCAGCCTTGTACAAGTTCATGGCTGCTACTCATTATGGCTACTTGGTGTTGAAGATGCCAACACTAGCCAGTGTTCTCCGGATCTGTGGAGATCGCACTGCCGGAGTGACAGCTCTAGAAGAACTCCACGTGCTTGCTACAGCGCAGGTGGAAGAATCCGGAAAGGAGCAATCTCCGAAACCCCCGAGCATTCGTCATCGAGGCTCAACCTCTGCACCTCGAGTGCAACCAAGCGGCGACACTGACATTCCCGTCAAAGTCGTCCAAATCGGTTCCGACGCCGCTCAAACCAACCGTATATCGGGAGGTCTGAACGACAAATAGGAACTCGCGCTCATCACTTTCCTCCGGGATAATGTCGACGTGTTTGCCTGGCAACCGTCACAAATGCCTGGGGTCCCTAGGGAAGTGATCGAGCATAATCTGAATATCTATCTCGACGCTTGGCCTGTACATCAGTAGAGCGACAGAACTTCATACGTCAAGAAGTGAAGAAGTTGCTCGAGTTGGATTCATCCGAGAAGTCTTCCACCCAAAATGGCTAGCAAACCCAGTCGTTGTACCCAAGGCCGGCGGGAAGCTTCGGATGTGTATTGACTACACTACACTAAATAAGGTATGTCCAAAAGATCCATTCCCACTACCTAGAATAGATTAGATAGTGGATTCCACCTCCTGGTGTGAATTACTGTGTTTCCTAGACGCATATTCTGGGTACCATCAAATCAGAATGTCTAGAGAAGATGAAGAGCATACCTCCTTCATCACAGTAGATGGATTATATTGTTACACTGCCATGTCATTCGGTCTCAAAAACGCCGCTTCAACATTTGTACGAGCTATGTACAAAACTTTTGGAGAGCTTATTAGAGATGTAGTGTAAGTGTATGTCGATGACATCATCGTCAAGATCAAGAACAAGGAGTCATTCCTTGACACCTTGCAAGCTATCTTCGACAAGCTGCGAGTCACTCGCACAAAGCTGAACCCAGACAAGTGTGTCTTCGGGGTTAGCTCCAGAAACCTTCTTGGTTTCTTGGTGAATCACCGAGGAATAGAAGCAAACCCGGTGAAGGTAAAAGCTATTGAAGACATGCGGCGACCAGCCCGCATCAAGGACGTCCAGAAGCTGACTGGATGTCTAGCTGCCCTCAGCAGGTTCATCTCAAGACTAGCGGAACAGGCGCTACTCTTCTTCAAGCTATTGAGGAATTCCGGACCATTCCAATGGTCTGAAGAAGCAGAAAAGGCATTCCAGGAGCTGAAGCAGCTCCTCACCACCCTACCAAACTTGGTAGCTCCGAACCCTGGTGAGCCACTCATGCTTTACATTTCGGCAACTGACGAAGTTGTTAGCCTGGTCCTGGTTGCGGAAAGACCAGAACCATCTCCAGTTCAAGAATCCAGACCCCTTCGGGAGGGTCCGAAGCTACCTGAAGTCAAGTCTGGGTCCCAGCTCCCAAACCCGGATCCTCAAGGCGAGATGCCAGAGGATCCATCTCCTTCAAATGAAGGAGTCACTGCTACTAAGCAACAAGATCTGGACCCCTCCGGGAAGGTCTAGGTCACTTCAGAAGAAGCTTCGGGTTCCTCCAACCGGAACCCGGGAGTCCCCGATCAAGGTCCAGACCCCTCCGGGAGGGTCCGGGTAGATGAGGAGGAAGCTCCGGGCCCCTCCGGGAGGGTCCGGACGGTCCAGCGCCCAGTGTACTTCATCAGCAAAGTACTCCATGATGCCAAGACTCGGTACCTGGAGGTGCATAAGCTGCTCTATGCAGTTCTTATTGCCTCTAGGAACCTTCGACACTACTTCCAAGCTCACAAGATTTCAGTGGTAACCTCTTATCCACTGCGTGCAATCTTGCATAACCCCAATTCCACTAGGAACATTGCAAAGTGGGCAGCGGAATTAGCCGAGTTCGACCTTGAATTCGTTCCAAGACAAGTGATCAAGATTCGAGCATTGGCGGACTTCGTGGTAGAATGGACCCCCTCTCCATCAAATCCTGGGGGGCCCAGTGAGCAGAAGTCAGAACCCAAGGTTCCGGTCTTCACTGAGCCTCACTGGACTCTCTACTTTGATGGCTCCATGCAGAAGCAGGGGGCCGGAGCTGGAGTCCTCTCCTCGCTCCAATCGGGGAGAAGGTTAAATACATGGTGCACCTTGACTTCAAGGCAACCAACAACATGGCGGAGTATGAAGCACTAATTTATGGACTCAAGGTGGCACTATCGTATGGTGTCAAGCAGCTGTTGGTAAAGGGTGATTCACAGCTTGTTGTAAAATAAGTCAAAGGTGAATGTTGCTGCAACAACCCTCAACTAGCTGCATACCTACTTGAAGTCCAGAAGCTTCAGAAGGACTTCAACGTCCTAGATCTTTGCCATGTCCAGCATCTAAACAACGCTGAAGCCGACGAACTCTCGACGAAAGCTTCAACCGGGGCTCCGGCTCCCGATGGAACCTTCGTCCGGAGGTTGTCTAAACCTATAGCTCAGCCTGCCGAACTGAGCGAAGGGGGCGAGACCAGCACCTCGAAGCTGGCGGTCCCAATGGCCCTGTTACCATGGCGTCCGTCAAGGGTCGTAGGTGCTGCAGGAAGCTCCGAGCAACCCAGCACGCAAGACTCAAATCCTCAAGCTAGTTCCGATGCATGGATCTTGGAGATCCGGAACTACTTGAAAGACAATTTCCTTCCTGAAGATAATGTATCCGCTGATCGGATAGTCAGATTGGCTAAAAGATACACACTGGTAGAAGGGGATCTCTACCGGCTGGTGCCAACGGCGTCCTAATGCGGTGCATTACAAGGGAAGAAGGATGTGATCTCCTCGCGGAAATCCATGGAGGCAAGTGTGGGAACCACGCGTCTTCCCGCACGTTGGTCGGTAAAGCCTTCCGGCATGGCTTCTACTGGCCTACAGCGCTCTAGGATGCAACTGAGCTAGTGAAGAAATGCGAAGCATGCCAGTTCCATGCAAAGCAAATTCACACACCAGCTCAGCCTCTACAAATGATACCTCCTACATGGCCTTTCGCTATGTGGGAGATGGATATCTTGGGACCTTTCCCAAGAGCCGTTGGAGGTTACAAGTTCTTGTACGTTGCCATTGACAAATTGACCAAATGGCCAGAAGCAAGTCCAGTTGTGACAATAAACAAGCAATCAGCTATCAACTTTTTGCAGTCCATCGTATGCAGATTTGGAGTCCCAAACAAGATCATAACTGATAATGGGACCCAGTTCACAAGCTCTGCATTCCAAGGATATTGCAAAGACCTTAGCATTCAGGTCAGCTACGCTTATGTAGCTCACCCGACAAGCAATGGCCAAGCCGAGAGAGCAAATGCAGAAATCCTAAAAGGACTCAAGACGCGCACATATGAGCACCTGAAAAAACATGGAGCCAACTGGATCGAAGAGCTTCCGCCCACACTCTGCGCCAACAGGACAACTCCAAACCGGTCAACTGGAGAGACACCCTTCTTCCTGGTGTACGGAGCTGAAGCAGTCCTTCCTCCGGAAATCACCTCGGGGTCGCTCTGGGTCCGGACCTTCGACGATGCCACGCAGGACCAGCTCTGGCGTGAAGACCTTGACCTCCTTGAAGAGGGAAGGTGCCGAGCAGCTATTCGGAACGCCCGATACCGCCAAGCTCTTTGGCTCTATCACCAACGGCATGTTCACAGCCAACAGCTCGAGGAAGGCGATCTAGTGCTACGGAGAATACAATCCAGAGAAGGGTTAAACAAACTTTCCCCCAGATGGGAAGGACCCTTCCGAGTGATCAAAGTATCCCGTCCTGGATGCGTTCGCTTGGCAACCGAGGATGGGACACCTATCCCTAATCCTTGAAACATTGAGCACCTCCATAAGTTCTACGCTTAATATCACGGAGGTGAGTCTGTAGTTACATGTGATGTATGTTATAGAGTCATTGTACAGAGTCGGGTAGCTCCTCCGGGAGAACAGCCAGACCTTCCCAGGAAGGTCCGCAAAGTTCAGGCAACACTTGCATAGTCTCAGAACTAAAAGTGTAGCTAGCTACCTTGGGTCAAACAAGAAACGAAACACACTTAGCCTAGTTCCGTACCCTAAGAGTGTACTTGATTCCCCTGTACCCCGGACCTATAATGAAAGACATCATTGTGTGAAAACAGACTCCACGTACATTTATTTCATACAGGCTCAATATTTTTTATTTTTTCTCTTTCTTGTCTATAACAAAGTTGTGCAATTCTTAAGAAACTTTAGCTCGACCAATTCACATATAATTCGAGTTGCATTGTCTATTCTTCTGGGTCTAAATATTGTTAATGGACTACTCGTCTGAATGCCGCCAAGCCAATCTAGGGCCGGAGTGTGCTATCGACTTAGTCTGGTCATGCACCCTAAGTACGCCACTCTACCTACACCCCAGCAAGCTGAAGTAAGGCGAGTCCAGAAACGATCGGGCCTGGAGGAAACAAGCCAGTGCACTTGATTGTATTTAGAATTGTGTTCGACCTAAAACTTTCTCAGGAATAGTAAGTCGCAGTTGATTTATAGATAGGAAATGGATTTTACTGTTTTCCTTGACTTCAATGTACAGGAAAAATAAATATCCCATGATGATGGTGAATGACCGGCGCTACCAAAGCTCTGACATCCCCTAAGGTGGCATGTTGTCGATGTTCCAAACATTGATAGCGAGCGTCGTTGGAGCTACTAAGCTCTGGTAAAACCAGGGGGCCAGCCGTCAACGTGAACAAAAGATGGTGGGAAGACTCCACAGTGGGGTCTGCTGTCGACACACCGCGTGTTGACAGAGGTCACTACCGGAGCTACCAAGCTCCGACACCCCAGAGGACTAACCGTCGATGCTCTACGTGTTGATGGAGACTGCTGCTGGAGCTGCTAAGCTCCGATGATGGTCAATGCCGTAGCTACTAAGCTCCGACAACCTCAGGGGGCCTCTACTATTGAAGACTTTGGACCTACGTTCTACAAGTTCGAAGCACGCAAGTCTTCAACAACTGTTACATCCTCTTGGTACATGTTCACAATCAAATTGTGTACATCTACCAGGGGGCCAAGTGAGACAAAGGTTTTGAAGACAAAAAATGAAATTCATAAAAACTTGGATTTCATTCATCTGGAGACAAGAGATTTCAAAATTGGAGAAAAAGAAGAGAGGATACAAGCGGGAGCTACAAAGAGAGAGTCCTAGACCCTATGGAAGAACAAGGCGACCTTCTGGGCAACCTCCGACAAGCTGGCTTGGGCGTCTTCTCCCTCTCCGTCGATGGGACCTTCAAGCACTGGGTCCAATGGGAACTGAGGTTCCGGCTTGTGTAGCACGTCAGCACGAATTATGTGACGTTCTTCGCCAGGGATTGTCCCTCGGTTCCCAGCTGGTCCGCGATGACATCGCCCATCTTGGTGAGCTTGTTGCCTGCCGAACTCAATGCCTGGTCTAGCTCTGGCTCTAGATCATCCAGACGCACGGGACTAAAACCCATTGGCGTCAATGTGTCATTGGCTTTGCCCAGGAAGTCCCAAACTTGTTGGGACTCTACGGCCATTGAGCCTTGCATATCCTCTAAGGATCTTCGGGTCACCGCAAGCTCCGAATTCTCACGGGCGAGGCGCTCAACCTCTTTGGTGTTCTGCTGAATCTTTTCAGCAACCTGCCTTTTGAGTTTACTGAGCTCCTCCTCCCAGAGGTGGATCTTGTTCCGGCAGTCGACCAGGTCCTTCTCCTGGCCCCGCACCTTCTTCTCCCTGGAAGCAATTTCATCCTCCCTCTTGTGGAGGTCCTGTCCTTGCTGTTAGGCCTTCTTCTACTCTTTCTCGCAGCGCTCATCCAACTTCTTGGTGCGCTCCGCGAGACTCTTTTCACCTAGAGTCAGCCTCTGAGTAAGCTCTTCCTCCCTCTTCACGAGGTCATCCCGTAGCTCCAGGAGTTTTTGCTCTTCATATTCGAGCTTTTTCTCCCGCTCCTCAAGGGCCTCCTGGCGCTTGACGAGGCTGTCGTGGATGGCGCTGAGCTTCTCCCTATGATCATTCGCCGTGTTATTAGCAGCTACAGCCTGTTCGTGGATTGCTCGGGACTGGTTGTCGAGGGATCGCACCATGCTTTCCCTCTCGTCCGGCAGCTTATCCCCAGTACTCCAACCGGACCTTCTCATTCTTCACCCACTCCTTGTTGTCAGCCAGCCTCGACTGCGCCAGCTTGGTCTCGAATTGGAGCCGGTTGCGCCACCTCCTAAGAGTTTTGCGCTCCTCCTCAAGGACCTTGCTGTTGTGGTAAAAAGCCAGCTGGACTTGACAAAGACTGGAGCAGGCGTTGTCAATAGACAACGATAGAGGGATCGGGTCCGGACCTGCCGGGGTCCTCTCCGCTGGCTCCAGCGGGTTCTCTGTGACAAAAAATTGGGTCCCACTCTACAAGAGCAATCCCCTGGGCTTCCACGGCACTAGGGCCGTCCTCCGGGATAGCCTCGGCCGCCGCCGAGGAAGGTCCTGCAACAGAAGTTTCGACCTCCAGAGTTGGCTTCTAAGGTCCCGCCACCAGGTCATCAACAACTGGCCCCTCGGACGGGGGGGGGGGGGGGGGGGGGGCAGCTTCATCTTGGCACCCTAGCTCAGGCGCGGGAACCTCCAGGACCACTACATCCGGGGCAGGCATTGAAGGTTCGGCCGGAGCTGAAGCCACTTCCGGCTCCGATGTTGGTGCCTCCTCCGCCGCCGGCTCAGGCGCTGGCGCTTCGACCATCAGGGGCTTGGGCGCCGGCACCTCTGCAGCAACCGGCTCAGGCGCCAAAACTTCTTCGACGACCAGCTGTATCGTTGGAACTTCATCAACACCCGGGTCTACCGCCGGGGCTTCATCAACCACCGGCTCCGCTGTCGGGGCTTCAATAACATCCGGCTCTAGGGTCGGGACTGCAGATACCTCCGGCTCTGAGGCGGAGCTTCCGGCATCTCAACATCCAAACCTGGAGCTTCAAACTCCGGGGTTGGTGCCGCTGGTACATCTTCATTCCCGTGGTCCGGCGCTACCATGGGAGCTTCTGGGGATGAGTCGAGGTCCAGGACCACGACAGCTGGCGCCAGAGCTGTCGCAGCCTCAGCCACCTCTTGGGGTGGCGCTGGGATTGGAGCCAGAGCTTCTAACTGCACGGCCTCAACTACTGCTGCAGGAACCGGAGCTTCAGCCCCTTTCTTAGGCACTTTGTGGATGAAGGACGAAGAAAATCAAAACACAATTACAACAAAAAACAATCAACTGAGGTAAAAATCAAACTTACCTTGGAAGGCTTCCACTCCAGCTAGCGCGGAACCTCTTCCCCGGACGCTCGGTGTCGGACCTTGTCACCACTGGCGTGGTAGCTCTGGAAGGTTCTCCGGAGCTTGCTGCTGCCGTTGACGCCATCTTGTTTGAGGCCCCCCTTGACCGGGAAGGACCTCCGGACCCAGAGCCCTCAGCTGGCCGTGGAGCTACATGATCGGAGCTAGCACCCCGGGGAGATGCCGACGCTGGTGTGGTTGCCGCCACCGAAGAACTCTTCTGCCGGCGAGAAGGAGCTATCGTGGAAGGAGTAGGTCTGACAGACCTCCCGTCGGCATGCTTCAGCTTCCTCTTGCGGCTCGAGGGCTCGACCAACTCCTTGCCCTTGCCTACGACTTCGGTTCTTGGCTTTGGGGTGGGAGCGGAGCCGCCTTCAGAAGCTCCGGGGATTGCTACCGCAGAGGTTGATCGCCTCTCCACCAGGCCCAGGTCGTCCAACAGCAGCATCTTCCTCCAGAGCTCTCTGCACTCCTTTGGTATCATATTCAGAGGCAGGAAGGCCGCCGGGGGAGACACGTTGCCAGGGCAGATGTTCCCGGGCTGGAACTTCTTGAGATGGGTCTTCAAGGCTTCATCGGTCAAGTTGGTGTCCAGGCCGACCTCAATGCGGTTGGTGTCCCAGGCAGGCTGGCTCCTAGCCCTCAGCGGGGCCCACCTGTTCGTCAAGAAGTTGCCGAAGACCAACTGCGGGGTCACCCCACCTTTGACACATTCCTGGATTCTGTCCAGGATGAGCCTGTACTCCCTCGACAGCTCTGGCACGTCACTCCAATTGTCGTTGTCAATGCGAGGAAAGCCTTCAGGCAGCTCCAGCCTCTCGTGTCCCTCGACAGTGATGACAACCCAGTCTTTCTTCCAGTCGTCCCACTTGCTGAAAGGGAAGGACCTCAAGTACGTGAGGGGAGAGTTTTTCCGCTTCACGAAGTAGTAGAAGCTGATGAACTATCACTCTTCCCGGTCGGGTGGACAGTGAAGAAAGGTCGGAACAACTCCACGCAAGGGGGCACGCCCACCCACATCTCGCAAAAGTGGACAAAAGTTGCCACTAGCAAGATTGAGTGGGGGCCCAGATGGTGGAGCTGCAAACCATAGAAATCAAGCAACATCAGAAAGGAAGTGGAGAAAGACGGGATGAAACCAGCCATGGCGTACCCAAGGAAGTACACCTTATCTCCGGCTCGCTCCTTCTCGAAGGGAAGCTTGCCGCAGCGAATGTCGTTGTCGAAGGAGTCACTGGACCATCCCATGTAGGTCCGGACCCTAGACAACTCCTACTTGCTCTCGATGCGGCTCTTGGGGAGTCCCAACTTCATCGCGGCACAGCATGGTGAGAGAGGAATAGCAAGCAAAAGTTTGGAGGATTTGAGTGCAAGTTCAGATGAAGGCGTAAAGAATCCCCAAATGGTGTGCGCTTTCCTTCTTAAGTAAGCCCCCGCAACGCTTGGATGGAAACCGCAGAGGAGCCGATGATACAATTCAAAAACTTCACCCTGCCAATGACAAGGGGGCCCAGGGCCACCCTGACGATCAAGTTGAGGTCCTTACCCCAGGCGAACGATTGTCATCATGAAAGGCGGGAATCCCGAGGACGGCAGCCTGACAAGGCGCGCGGAACCGATACAGTTTTCGTATCAGGAACCGGCGACCTTTAATTGCGTGAGATCCGCACGCTCAGATCTCACCTGCCGCATCCTGGATATGCCACGCAGCGTTGGTTTAATTGCGAAGTACCGCCAATGGCACATCCGAAGACCCTTGAAGACACGGCTCAAAAACCGAAGGATGGACCCACCTCCAACAGTACGACTTCATCCATAAGGTCTCTCCCAGAAGTGGGCCCAGGGGGCCACTGTCGGTACCCTGCGTACCGTATATCCCCTTGGACTACAAAAAGACCAAAAGAACTTCACCTGTCTGAGTTGAAGACCTGCGAAGGACCCACATGTCATACGGGGACCGGACCTGCCTCCCATCTATGGTTAGTCCCGGTGCTGCCACGTGTATATAGCAACCGGACCTACATCCCACACATGGGATAGCTTCGGGCTAACCACCTGTGCGGCACCCACAGACCTAACCCCCGACAGAGGGAAGCTCCGGTACCGACAAGTGTACATCTACACCGGACCTACCTATCCCAGACGGAAAGCTCCGAAGCTGCCACGTGTCCAATCGCCGGACCTTCAGCCTCAACAATCAGACTGGTGGACCCCCAACGGCTCGGACCTTCAAGGGGCAATCAAATACTTCAAGACCCGATTAAGTGTCATTAATACCATATTAATGACACATGATTGGAAGGCCCTTAATACCAGTAACGGCAATGTCAAGGCCTGTTACCAGGCTATTAAGGGCAATTAACCTCATTAATTATGTATTAAGCATCAGTAACCGCCAGGGCCACATGTTGGGCCAGGCTAACGGTGTAACGACCAGACCTTTTACTATAAAAGGACTGGTCGACGATAGACAGGGGACTCTTCTCTCGACTCCTCTGACACTCTCGCTCTCTAAAAGCTCTCGACTCTGAGACGTTCAATATAACAACTACACACCCCGTAGAGTAGGGTATTACGCTCAGGCAGTGATGAGGACATCACAACAGCAGAGACGCGCATTGAACTGCAAAGACCAATCACAAGAGCACGGGCACGGTTATTAAATCAGCAGGTGAATTCGTTCTTAACTTCTTTTGCATGTGAGTTTGAGAATAGATTGCTATGTGATGATTTAATTGTTATTAGGAATAATGGAAAAGATCAACAAGTGAAGGAAGGAGGCCTTGGGAGCGTAGAGAACCACCTGGGACGTCCACAAGTAGATGGAAACAGTTTACAACTCGGACTCGAGTTCAACTCAGAGTCCAGGAGCAGTCCACCTTAAAACAGACGCCCAGGAGGCATACGGACTCCGTTTTCGACGTTCTACATATGCACGGAAAGAGGAGAAGATAAACTTTCCTATGGTTCTGGTCCCACCTCAAAATTCCTCCGGAGTCATTGGGAATCGTCGAAACAAGTCGAGTCCAGATTTCAGTCCGGTGCTGCACCACTGAATCGGACCTTTGGGCCTTGTATCCCGTAAGAGTCCATTAGGGACGTGTCTAATCGTGTTTTGGTCGAACCCTAGCCTATAAATACTGCAGACGCCGGTCATATTCGGTGGGTTTTGCTTAGATCAATAATATCGCCATTCTTCGGTTTGTGAGACCCCAACTTCGCGATTTCAGATCGTGTCTACCTTGTTCTTGCTTGTGTTCTCGGTTGCACTTGCAGGGATTAGCCTTCTTTTCGAGGTCAATCGTGTGAAGCACGGTTGATAACCAACGGAGCGGTGGTGTAGTGATTGCAGGGGCTGTTCGTGTTCTACTCGAGAGCCTCGGATCATCGACGTCGAGATCTCCATCAATCGACTTACCCATTACCTTTCAGAAGATCGGGACCAATTCTCCTATCAATTGGTATCAGATTTCTAGGTTGCCCGTGAGGTATCTTTGTTTTCCTTCCTTCCATTAGATCGATTTTGTTTCATACCTAGAGTCCACAAAAAAGCCACAAAAAAAATTAGATCGTTTTTACCGCTTCCCAGACTATAGTGCCTGCAGTTTCGTTTTTCAGTTTGCATTGTTGAGTTTGCATTCGTGTGGTTGAGTCTTGTTGCTGGTTTAGCTTTGTGTTTTTTGGTCCTGGTTATCGTGTTTCGTCCTTGTTTTCTTGCTATTCGACACCTATTCCACAATCCCTAAATAACTAACCGATCCGCCACGTTCATCGGTTTGCCCTAGCTAGCCGCCTTGCGTGAACTCCCGCATCGCCAGCCCTAGATTAGGTGACAAATCTTTATGCTATTCATCCTTGAATCATCACACACCACCCCATTAGTTGCTGTGCAAATTCCCGATCGTTTTCGTATCCGTTTGCGAGTTCTGTTCTCAAACCGAGTTGGAATCAACATCCAAAAAAACGTAACTCGGACAGCCTACCTTAAAACGGCCATAACTTTCGCATACGAACTCGAAATCGGGTGAATTTTTTTTCAAATTCATCTACGCGAAATTTCGCATCTTATTTTCCGCTTTCGGCGAAATTAGATTGCCCAAATTCCCCTCGGAAGATAGGCTATCCGGCCTCCGAAGTTTCAGCACGAATTTTAAAGAACCTTCTTGATTTTCTATAGGCCGCATATTGCATCCAATTGAGCTGCAAATTTGTGTGCTTCCTATATTTGTGCTACTGAGTAAAGAAAAAATATCAAAAAAATATTACAAAAAAGAAAAAAAAATAGTGAAGAGCACGCATATTAAAGCAATTGGCGTATACCACTTGGTGTTGTTTGTTTGGTTATATCATTCTGTCTTTCTTTTGCCTTGATACTTCCTTGTGTTGTGCTAGGCTCTAGGGCACTCAGTTGACCAGCAACAGTTTCCTACATTGAATACTTATTCAACTTTGTTTAGCTGTTAACGATTTTCTGCTTATTAGCCACCATATTGTGCCATCCAAGCTCCACCTTTCTCTTGAGCATAACAGGTACCTTTGCAATCACCCCACGCTTCATTGGTTCATCTCACCGTCCACACCACCTGCTGTGTCGGTAAGAACACTTGTAAGAGCGTGGTAAGACGCTTGAGTAAGAGAGATTGTTTTCTTCCACCTTCCACATTGTCACTGTAGTTGATAGGGATAACATTTTTTTGTTGTCTTTTGTTTCCTACTAACAATGGCAGGAGAAGAAAATAATGACGAATGTGTTCAACATGTTGAGTTACGTGATATGTTCACCAAATACAACGCATCAACGGAGGAGTCATTGGCGAACTTGACTCGCAAACTGGATGACCTTGCTCTTCGGATGAATACTTTTGAGGCTCGGTTGCCTCTCGCTGGAAGACAAGAAGACAATGCTTATGATGAACTGGAAGATCACAGTAATCAGCCAAGACTGCCACTTTATCGTCGAGGTATGGGAGGTAATAATCATAACAATTATAACCGCCCTCCTGATGATCCTTTTGCTAAAGTGAAATTTACTATACCCTCTTTTTCTGGTGCTTATGATGCTGAGGCTTATCTTGATTGGGAGATGACAGTAGAGCAAAAGTTTAATTCCCATCTTATTCCTGAACAACATAGAGTTCGTCAAGCCACTAGTGAGTTTAAGGACTTTGCTATCATATGGTGGAATGAACTTGTTAAAACTAGAACTGATCCTCCAACATGGGATAGATTAAAGGAAGCTATGCATGTTCGATTTGTTCCTCCATCTTTTCAGCGGGACCTTCGCAAAAAATTGCAGCATTTAGACCAAGGTAACATGTCCGTAGAGGAGTATTATCAAGAGTTACAAAAGGGTATGCTGCGTTGTGGGGTAGTAGAGGACATGGATGATAAAATAGCTCGTTTTTATGGGGGGTTGAGGCGTGAAATTCAGGACATTGTTGATTACAAAGAATATGATATTGTTAACAGATTGTTTCAGCTTGCTATGTTGGCAGAAAAAGAATTGCAGGGCCGACAACAACAGCAACAACGCACGAGGAGCAACTTCACGCCGCGTGCAGAAACTACACCATCCAAAACAGCACCATCTTCGGCCCCCCGTGTAGCGACTACACCACCCAATGGCGGCCAACGAACTATACCTGCTGCTCCACCTTCTCGCGTGCCGGAAGGCAGCAAGGCGACATCATTCAAGCCTTCGTCGTCCACTCCTTCTACGGGTCGTACTTCCGACATTAAGTGTCACCGCTGCCAGGGACTTGGTCATATGATGAGAGATTGCCCGAGCAAACGAGCATACATAGCACGCGACGATGGCGGGTATGATAGTACTTCGGATGTTGAAGATGAATATTCTCTTGCTACTGACTTTACAGATCCAAATGACGAACACACCGAAGAAGAGGTACTTGGTACAACGGCGACGGAGAACTATAGGAGCATCATTGTGCAGCGTGCCTTGAGCTCCAAAGTGGAGACCAACGACAAGCTACAATGACACAACCTCTTCCACATGTTTCTCGTCGTCAAGGACTGCCGTGTACACACTATAATTGATGGAGGTAGCTGCAATAACTTGGTAAACACGGACGTCGTCAAGAAACTCGGTTTGACAACAAGAGCACACCCTCATCCGTACCACATTCAATGGTTCAACAACAGCGGTAAGGTTCAGGTAATACAAACAGCGAGAATCCATTTTTCAATTGGTTCATACCATGATTTTGCTGATTTTGATGTTGTTCCTATGGATGCTTGTTCTCTTTTATTGGGTCGTCCTTGGGAATTTGATACAGATGCTATTCATCATGGTAGAACCAATAAATATACTCTCATGCATAAGGGAAAGAAAATCACTTTGCTCCCCATGACTCCTGCTGAAATTGTGCATTTTGAGAAGAGTAAAATTCGTGAGGGCAAAGCAACTAAATTAGAATCTGAAAAACAGCAAGTTATTAAGTTAAAATCACCATCATTGCTCGCAACTAAATCTGAACTTGCTGATTTATTCGATGCTAAGGGGATGTGCTATGCTTTAGTTTGCAAAGAAGCCATGTTTTCACTTCATGAATTGTCTATTGCATTGCCCCCTGCTGTTGCTAACGTTTTGCAGGAGTTTGAGGATGTGTTTCCCTCTGAGATACCCCCTGGTTTACCACCGATGAGAGGCATTGAACACAAGATCGATTTGATTCCAGGAGCAAGTTTGCCAAATCGTGCAGCATACAGGGCGAATCCACAAGAAACTAAGGAAATTCAGCGACAAGTCCAAGATCTTTTGGACCGCGGGTACATTCGTGAAAGCCTTAGCCCTTGTTCAGTTCATGTTCTTTTGGTTCCTAAGAAAGATGGTAGTTGGCGCATGTGTGTTGATTGTCGAGCGATTAATAACATCACCATTCGATATCGTTATCCTATTCCTCGATTAGATGACATGCTTGATGAATTGAGTGGTGCTATCATCTTCACAAAAATTGACTTGCGTAGTGGTTACCACCAAATTAGAATGGCACTAGGAGATGAATGGAAAACTGCATTTAAAACCAAGTTTGGACTTTATGAGTGGTTAGTCATGCCTTTTGGTTTAACTAATGCACCCAGCACCTTTATGCGATTAATGAACGAGGTTTTACGTGCTTTCATTGGACAATTTGTGGTGGTTTACTTCGATGATATCCTCATTTACAGCAAGTCATATGATGAACATCTTGATCATTTACATGCTGTTTTTACTGTTTTGAGAGATGCACGTTTGTTTGGTAACCTCGAAAAGTGCGTTTTTTGCACCAATCGAGTCTCGTTTCTTGGCTATGTCGTTTCCTCGCAGGGAATTGAGATGGACGAGGCAAAAATTGAAGCAATCACCAGCTGGCCAGCCCCAACTACCGTCACACAGGTTCGTAGTTTTCTTGGTCTTGCAGGATTTTATCGGCGCTTTGTGCGGGATTTCAGCACCATTGCAGCACCTCTACATGAGCTAACGAAGAAGGGAGTTCCATTTCGATGGGGCAGCAGCAACAAGCTTTTGATGCTCTCAAATCGAAACTTACACAAGCACCATTACTACAACTTCCTGATTTTGACAAGACCTTTGAGCTAGAATGTGATGCAAGCGGCATTGGTATTGGAGGAGTTCTCATACAAGGAGGTAAACCCGTTGCTTTCTTTAGTGAAAAACTTCATGGTCCTTCTGTGAATTACTCCACTTATGATAAGGAATTGTATGCCTTAGTCCGTGTATTACAAACTTGGCAACATTATCTTTGGTCTAAGGAGTTTGTCATACATTCCGATCATGAATCATTGAAGTATCTTAAGTGTCAAACCAATCTGAATAAACGAAATGCTAAATGGATTGAGTTCATAGAGTCGTTTCCATACATCATTAAGCATAAGAAAGGGAAGGAAAATATCATTGCCGATGCATTATCTAGGCGTTATACCATGCTGTCCCAACTTGATCATAAAATCTTTGGTTTGGAAACAATTAAAGCATTATATCCTACTGATTTGGACTTCAAAGTTGCTTTTGAAAATTGTAGAGAAGGAAGAACTTGGAATAAATATGTGCTGCGAGAGGGTCTCCTCTATCGTGCTAACAAGCTATGCGTTCCAGCTAGCTCCGTTCGTCTATTGCTTTTGCAGGAAGCACATGGAGGAGGTTTGATGGGACATTTTGGAGTGAAGAAAACTGAAGACGTGCTGTCCACACACTTCTTTTGGCCAAAGATGAGGCGTGATGTCGAGCGCTACGTGTCATGATGCACTACTTGCAACAAAGCTAAGTCTCGTCTTAACCCACATGGTCTTTATATGCCTCTTCCTATTCCTAGTGTACCTTGGGAGGATATTTCTATGGACTTTGTTTTGGGATTGCCTAGGACTAAGAGGGGGAGGGATAGTATTTTTGTAGTTGTTGATCGTTTTTCCAAAATGGCACACTTTATACCTTGTCATAAGAATGATAATGCCTCGCACATTGCTGATTTATTTATGACGGAAATTGTTCGTTTACATGGTGTGCCAAATACCATTGTTTCTGATCGTGATGCAAAATTTTTAAGTCATTTTTGGAGAACTTTGTGGTATAAATTGGGAACCAAGTTGCTGTTTTCAACTACATGTCACCCACAAACGGATGGACAGACCGAGGTAGTTAATCGTACTTTATCCACTATGTTACGGGCTGTCTTGAAAACAAATTTGAAGTTGTGGGAGGAGTGTTTACCACATATAGAATTTGCTTACAACAGATCCGTTCACTCCACGACAAAGGTAAGTCCATTCCAGGTAGTGTATGGTTTCAATCCCCATGCTCCTATTGATTTACTACATTTGCCTCCTTCTGAAACTATAAATTTGGATGCTACACAACGATCTGAATTCATTCTTAAGATGCATAAAACTACAAAGAAAAATATTGAAATGATGAATGAGAAGTATAGGATTGCAGGTAGTAAAGGTAGAAAAGAAGTAAAACTTGAACCGGGCGATTTGGTGTGGTTACATTTGAGAAAAGAGCGATTTCCCGACTTGAGAAAATCTAAACTTATGCCACGAGCTGCTGGTCCTTTTAAGATCGTTGAAAAGATTAATGATAATGCATATAAGCTTGAATTGCCTCCCGATTTTGGGGTTAGTCCTACATTTAATATTTCAGATTTGCGACCGTACTTGGGAGAAGAAGATGAACTTGAGTCGAGGACGACTCCAAATCAAGAGGGGGAGGATGATGAGGACATCACAACAGCAGAGACGCGCATTGAACTGCAAGGACCAATCACAAGAGCACGGGCACGGTTATTAAATCAGCAGGTGAATTCGTTCTTAACTTCTTTTGCATGTGAGTTTGAGAATAGATTGCTATGTGATGATTTAATTGTTATTAGGAATAATGGAAAAGATCAACAAGTGAAGGAAGGAGGCCTTTGGAGCGTGGAGAACCACCTGGGACGTCCACAAGTAGATGGAAACAGTTTACAACTCGGACTCGAGTTCAACTCAGAGTCCAAGAGCAGTCCACCATAAAACAGACGCCCAGGAGGCATACGGACTCCGTTTTCGACGTTCTACATATGCATGGAAAGAGGAGAAGATAAAATTTCCAATGGTTCTGGTCCCACCTAAAAATTCTTCCGGAGTCATTGGGAATCATCGAAACAAGTCGAGTCCAGATTTCTGTCCGGTGCTGCGCCACTGAATCGGGCCATTGGGCCTTGTATCCCGTAAGAGTCCATTAGGGACGCGTCTAATCGTGTTTTGGTCGAACCCTAGCCTATAAATACTGCAGCCGCCGGTCATATTCGGTGGGTTTTGCTTAGATCAATAATATCGCCGTTCTTCGGTTTGTGAGACCCCAACTTCGCGATTTCAGATCGTGTCTACCTTGTTCTTGCTTGTGTTCTCGGTTGCACTTGCAGGGATTAGCCTTCTTGGCGAGGTCAATCGTGTGAAGCACGGTTGATAACCAACAGAGCGGTGGTGTAGTGATTGCAGGGGTTGTTCGTGTTCTACTCGAGAGCCTCGGATCATCGACGTCAAGATCTCCATCAATCAACTTACCCATTACCTTTCGGAAGATCGGGACCAATTCTCCTATCAGGTGGCCCGAACCACGTAAATCCCTGTGTCTACTTGCCATCGTGTTCTGAATCTCTGCGCGCCCAATACCAAACTACAAACTCCGTAGGCTACCAACAGTAGTACCGGGAGAATTGTCGGATCAACACTCTGACACCATTCCACCAGTAGCACGTCTGCAGGTCCTTGTGCATCTTCATACAGCCAGGATGGATAGAGTAAAGCGAGTCATGTGCCCCCTTCAATGTCAACTATTAAGGAGCAGCCCGCGGAGGTTCTTGTTCGGCGGGTCTTAGGCCTCAAACTAGTGTTCTAGCGGAAGAGTATGAGACAGTTGTTTTTTCGTGGTTCGAGCCGCGAGGAGCGTAACACCCTACTCCACGGTGGATTGTATTGCTTGGTGAGTGTGTATTCTTATGTGTGTGTCTCGGGGATTCTGAGTCTGGTCCTCGTATCGGTGGTTGTCGAGTCCTTTTATAACCAAGACTGGACGCCTTACAAGTGGGGTCCTAGGGCCCGACAGGTGGTCCTGGGGTGATATTATCCTCAAAGATCTAAGGCTTCCCGTATGAGCTTCTCTGAGCGTGATGGAGAAGACTCGATGTCTTATCGCGTTCTTTGTCAGTAGCCCACGCGCCGTTGCTGACAGTGGCAGATGGTGTCCCGTCAGCCCGTCTTGTTGTCGCAAGCTACCCACTTGGCCAAGTGGGATAGGCCTGCAATGCCTTCACTGTGATGTGATTAGTCGTAGCGGTCTTCTGATCGTTGGCGTGCTCTGCGTCATGAGTCGGAGGTGGGTGTGGTCCTTCAATGCGTGCCCTGGGTGGAGCACTCCATCTTTTAACTCCTGCACCTTACCGGCTTAGGGTGCTGCGAGACACAGGGCAGCGCTGGTGTAGGTCCTCGCCGGGGAGGCTAACCCTGGTCCTTCATGGCATGTGGCAGCTCCGGGGCTCCCCAGGGCACGTGGCAGCTCCGCTCTCTCCTCAGAGGGAGGGCACTTGGTCCGGTGCTCCAGGCTTCGTGACGGCCCTGGAGCTTCTCCACCGAGGTTGTGCGGGTCTCTTCTCAACACTTAGCGGCTTGGGAGGTTATCTCCACTGGGGAACTTTATCCCATCCTTCGTGCCCCACGTGGTGGCACTGGGGCTGAATCCTGAGGGAGGCTAAGACCTTGACAACTTTTAGATATGTGGCGCTGCTAGACTTGCCCTGTTGTCTTCATCCTATGTGCGAGGGTACCCGGTCTGCTAGGTATCGATAGTGGCCCCTGGGTCCACCTTGGGGCATGAGAAGAGCCCAAAGGTGGAGCCCTTTCCATGTCTTCCTGCACTCTGCTTTAAATTCTATCTCAGATAGCCGGAACGGTGGGTGCTTCTGCCAATCGTCGCCATGCGTCCTCCTCAAGTAGAGGGGTTGTGGTGACGGGATCTTTTCTACTGCCGTTTCTCTGCCTTCTGTGGCGCCTTTAACCGCCACGGTTCCCGATGCGGTTACAATACCTTCTTATGCCTCGCCTCTACGGGAGCTACTTTAGCTATTTTCCCGGGTGGCTTACCGCCTGGGCCAGCACTCCAACCCGGGGGCATAGGGCCCATTGCCATGGGCGCCGCGTCCTGAGTGGTGTGGGGCAATCCATCGCTCGAGGTACTCAGGAGTCGCGGGGGTGATTGAAAAGGAAGCCTTTCAGAGGGATCGTTCCCCTCCTTATTCACACCCTGCATAGTAAGCTTTCGCCTTCTTCCTCGAGTACTCTAGCTTTATTTCCTTAGTCAAAGATCCAATCGTCTCCACCATCTCCACTTGCACCAATGGCTTTCCCATTGCCTCCGTCTCGCCTTCTGTCGGCTGACAACCTGTTGTCGATGTGACAACTGCTTGGTTGGTCGGCGGTGGAGCGTGCGGGAATGATCCGCTATGGATCTCCCGCTCTTGAAGACTTGCGCAAAGACGAGACCATCCTCTTCTCTGCTTATGTGTCTCCAGGGATTGGACTTCCGTTGGTGCGGTTCTTTTTCGCAGTGTTGGAGGAGTATGGGCTGCAGCTCCACCACCTGTCGCTGAACTTTATTGTCGTGATAGCGGTGTTCATCCATTTCTGTGAGACGTTCGTGGTCTGTAAGCCGACAGTGGAGATGTTCCACCTTTTCTTCATAATGGAGACCACCGGGAAAGGCGAGACTACTCAGGTGGGTGCCTACTACTTCCAGCACCGGGACTAATCCTCCCGACACTACATCCCTTCACTTAAAGGAGGCAAGTGGAAACCCTGGAGGCAAGATTGGGCGATCGTGCGGGTTGAGCCCCATCCTATGCTAAAAATTCCTACTACGGGTCCTACCGCTGATCCCACTACTTGGGAAGCATTCCAGGGGCTGCCAAAGGAGTATTCGCTGATATTGAGAAGGATCCGGTCCTTGGCGAGCAAAGGCTTGACCTCCCTGATGGTGCTGACTGAATTCTTGTGCCGTCGTATCGCCCCTATACAGGATCGACAATACGAGGCCTGGTACTATGCCGGTAATGCCGATCTGTGTCGGCTAGCTCCGGACGACCTTACCTCAAAGGAGTTGGAGGGTTTGTTGAAAGCAGTGACCTGCGATATGGTTGACGATGAGCACGTCTCCTTCCCAACCGACCGCCAGTCGCTCTTCATGACCCCCGATGTGAGGAACATTCTTCTGGGCTCGATGCCGCCGGTCAATATGTTCAGAGTTGCACGCTTGCACCCCAAGGACCCGTCGGGGGTTTCAGCGGTTCTAGCGCGGTGTCGCGTCATGTTGTAGCAAAGGTCAGATTCCTCTCGCTTGTGAGAGAAGGCTGCGGTAGGGTCCCCAACATCTTCCGTCGGGCTGGAGGGAAGCCAGCCTGCCCTAGTTCCGTTGCCAGAAAGGTGTTCCCACCGTCTGGCCATTGAATCGGCGGCTCTTGCATTAAAGAAGCAGAAGTTGATGCGGGGGGGGGGGGGGGGGGGGCAACATCCCAACTTCTCATTGTGATGGAGTCGGGACGGCCGAAGCTCCCGTTGTGAACCTAGTTTCCGATTCCAGCAGCGGCTCTGGTTCCGGTGGGGGCGTAGGGGGGACTGTGCAAGCGATCGCACCATTGAGGGTCGATCCAGAGCCGGGGCCAGAGATGGCAGCCCCAGTCTTGAGGGCAGGTCCTGGCGACCTCAATCTATCGCCCAGGGTGGAGGGCCAGGGTCACTGGAGCGGTCCGACCCGCCGGTAAGGCATATCTTCTTCTTCTGCTTTTTTCCTACGCACGTTCTTACGGAGTTTTATCCTGGTTTCTCAGTGCGTCGTCAGTCGACTTGGTTCCCTTGGTGCTTCAGGGGTGGGCTTGGTAGGCCCCACCCTCCCTGGGGATGGAGCGGAGTCTGCCATGCCGCGTCCTACGCTCGAGGGCTCGTCGGCCTTAGAGGATCTCGTTGACTCTGCACTCTTGTCCACCGAGGCAAGTGAGGTTGAAGCGGCGCAGGGCGTGGAAGTACCAGGCGAAGGGGTGCCCAGCGGGGTTGTGCCTGGCGTAGGTGTGCCAGGCAAGGAGGTACCTGGTGTGGAGGCGCCAGGCGAGGATGTGCCCGACGTGGAGGTGCCCGGCGTGGAGGTGTCGGGCGGGGATGCGCCAGGCGGGGATGTGCCCGGCGTGGAGGTGCCCGGCGTGGAGGTACCAGGCGGAGAGGTGTGTGGCTTGGAGGCAGCTACGCTAGTCATGGCTGCTCCCTTTGGTGAGGCCAACACGCCCATTATTGATGTGGCGCTGGCGCCTGACATTATTGTTGCTCAAGACGGAGACTCGCCATCGGCGACTGACATCCCTCTTGCAGCGGGGGGAGGGGCTTCAGCGCCGGGTAGTAGCGTGGCGACTCCTAGAGCTCTTGCCAGGGCACCAATTGGTCCCTAGTCACTGGTATCTGCCGTGGCATCAGCAGGAGAGGCGAGGAGGCAGTCGCCTGTGGCGACGGTTGAGCCAATCCTTCTTTTCGACGCTGTTGCCACAGCTCAATCCATTTTGCGCCAAATGCAAGCTGCTTTCGCCCGGGAGTGGGATCAGCTTGTGGAGGAGCGACACTTGGTGAAGCTGGTCGACACCAAGGACAAGGAGCTTGAAGTGAAGGCCTTGAAGGCCTATGCTACTGTCGACGCCGGCCTGAAGTTGTGCGAGGATCAGCGGCTGGAGCTGGTCTGCCGCGAAGTTGTCATAGCTGACGCAGAACGGGAGCTGGCGGCGAAGGGGGTGGAGGTCTCCCGGCGCCTGGAGGAGAAGCGTCGCGCTTTGGCGGACCTGGAGCTCGCCATCAAGCGCCGGAAGGACGATCTGGAGCGCCGTGCTCGGGAGCTCTCCGACCAGGAAGGGGCTGTGCAGAGAGAGGCAGAGAGCCTTTAGGCCTCCCGTACGGTCGAAGCCCAAGGAGTCCGAGACTTCCTGGCTCGTGCTGGGGCAGTGCTGGAGCCCCTCGGCCTTGGTCCCGTGCCATGTGGGGAGCCATCTCAGGGGGTGGCCCAGCTGCTTCCTGCCTTGGACTCTCTCTGTTCATTGTTGGGGTCAGTGAACACTATCCTCGCAAGGCGGCTAGAGGCCGAAGGGAAGGAGTTGGCTGAGCTGGTGGCCTGCCACGTTCTGGTATGCTTCAGAAGCTGGTGCCCGAAGATTCCGCTGGAGGCGGTGGAGAAAGGTCCCCTTGGTGAGCGGGAGGATGAGGCTAGGGCCAAGGTCCAAGACCTTGCCAGGGAGGTTGCTTCTTTGTTCCAGCGGAGTTGAGGCCTTCAGCACCTGGGCGCAAGGCTTTTGTATCTGAGGATGACCCCCTTGTGTAACTAAATGTTTATGAATTTAAATTCATGTTGTTTTGTCTGTTGGCTTGTTGCGTGCTTCAAAAAAGTTGCCCCAATTCCTTCTTTTGTGTAAGGTTTTGAAGAGCCTTTGCTAACGCCGTTAGCCTTTTAGGGATCAACGCTTGCACAGTTGACACGGTCGGTTTGTCGCTAGGTGACGTCCTGCCTACAGAACCCTGAGAGGCCCCTTGGTAGGTGTGGCCAGATAGTTGTGTGCGCTTGCCACTTGAGCGCAGGGTGTCTTCGACATGCCCCCAAAGGGCTGGGGCAGCTTGAGTGACTGGTCTCGGCACGTCCCCTTTCAGGGGCGCCAAGCTTTTTCTGAGTGTAGTCATCGATGGTAGCCCCCTTGGGAGGTGCTGGAGTTGGATGCTCCGGCGTCGCCCACCATCTTCGTAGGTACGTCGGCGGCCGGCCCCCTGGAAATTGTCGAAGTTGGATGCTCCGGTGTCGCCCACCATCTTCGTAGGTACGTCTACGACCGGCCCCCTGGGAGTTGCCAGAGCTGGATGCTCTGGCATCGCCCACCATCTGCGTAGAAATGTCGATGGCGGGCCCCCTGGGAGGTGCCGGAGGTGGATGCTCCGGCGTCGTCCACCATCATCGTGAAGTTGTCGATGGCAGGCCCTTATTCGCTCTTGGTGTTGTCGCTGACGTTCTGGGACGTCTACTGTTGTCCCCTTGGGAGGTGTCGGAGTTGGATGCTTTGGCGTCGCCCACCATCTTCGTAGGTACATCGACGGCCGACCCCCTGGAAGGTGCCGGAGCTGGATGCTCTGGCATCGCCCACCATCTTCGTAGGTACATCGACGGTCGGCCCCCTAGGAGTTGCCAGAGCTGGATGCTCTGGCGTCGCCCACCATCTGCATAGAAACGTCGACGGCGGGCCCCCTGGGGGTGCTGGAGCTGGATGCTCCGGCGTCGTCCACCATCATCGTGAAGTCGTCGACGGCAGGCCCCTGGTTTGCAGGCTATCGCAAGGGAACCTTATTAGCAAAAAAAGCGGGGCTGGATAGTTTACTCACTTATTTGCTCTTGGTGCTATCGCTGACGTTCTGGGATGTCGACTGCAGGCCCCTTGGGAGGTGTCGGAGCTGGATGCTCTGGCGTCGCCCACCATCTTCGTAGGTACGTCGACGGTCGGCTCCCTGGAAGGTGCCGGAGCTGGATGCTCCGGCGTCACCCACCATCATCATAGGTACGTCGACGACCGGCCCCCTGGAAGGTGCCGGAGCTGGATGCTCCGGCGTCGCCCACCATCTTCGTAGGTTCATCGACGGCCGGCCCCCTAGGAGTTGCCAGAGCTAGATGCTCCGGCGTCGCTCACCATCTGCGTACATTGACGACGGGCCCCCTGGGGGGTGCTGGAGCTGGATGCTCCGGCGTCGTCCACCATCATCGTGAAGTCGTCGACGGCAGGCCCCTGGTTTGTAGGCTATCGCAAGGGAACCTTATTAGCAACAAAAGCGGGGCAGGAGAGTTTACTCACTTATTCGCTCTTGGTGTTGTCGCTGACGTTCTGGGATGTCGACTGCAGGCCCCTTGGGAGGTGTCAGAGCTGGATGCTCTAGCGTCGCCCACCATCTTTGTAGGTACATCGACGGCCGGCCCCTTGGAAGGTGCCAGAGCTGGATGCTCCGGCGTCGCCCACCATCTTCGTAGGTACGTCGACGGCCAGCCCCCTGGGAGTTGCCAGAGTTGGATGCTCCGGCGTCACCCACCATCTGCGTAGAAACGTCGACAGCGGGCCCCCTGGGAGGTGCTGGAGCTAGATGCTCTGGCGTCGTCCACCATTGTCGTGAAGTCCTCCACGGCAGGCCCCTGGTTTATAGGCTATCGCAAGGGAACCTTATTAGCAACAAGAGTGGGGCAGGAGAGTTTACTCACTTATTCGCTCTTGGTGTTGTCACTGACATTTTGGGACATCGACTGCAGGCCCCTTGGGAGGTGTCGGAGTTGGATGCTCTGGAGTCGCCCACCATCTTCATAGGTACGTCGACGGTCGGCCCCCTGGAAGGTGCCAGAGCTGGATGCTCCGGCATCACCCACCATCTTCGTAGGTACGTCGACGGCAAGCCCCCTGGGAGTTGCCAGAGCTGGATGCTCCGGCGTCGCCCACCATCTGCGTAGAAACGTCGATGGAGGGCCCCCTGAGGGTGCCAGAGATGGATGCTCTGGCATCGTCCACAATTGTCGTGAAGTCATCGACGGCAGGCCCCTGGTTTATAGGCTACCACAAGGGAACCTTATTAGCAACAAAAGCGGGGCAAGAGAGTTTACTCACTTATTTGCTCTTGGTGTTGTCGCTGACGTTCTGGTACGTCGACTGCAGGCCCCTTGGGAGGTGTCGGAGCTGGATGCTTTGGCGTCGCCCACCATCTTCGTAGGTACGTCGACAACCGGCCGCCTGGAAGGTGTCAGAGCTAGATGCTCCAGTGTCACCCACCATCTTCGTATCGATGGTCGGCCCCCTGGGAGTTGCCAGAACTAGATGCTCCAGCTTCACCCACCATCTGCATAGAAACATCGACGACGGGCCCCCTGGGAGGTGCCAGAGCTGGATCCTCTGGCGTTGTCCACCATCGTCATGAAGTCGTCGATGGCAAAACCCTAGTTTACAAGCTATCGCAAGGGAACCTTATTAGCAACAAGAGCGGGGAAGGAGAGTTTACTCACTTATTCGCTCTTGGTGCTGTCGCTGACGTTCTGGGACGTCGACTGCAGGACCCTTGGGAGGTGTCGGAACTGGATGCTCCGTTGTACCAGGCTGTGTATGTCCTGCACACATAACGGAGGCGCATATTGTTTTGCTCGTAGGTGATCTTTTCCTATCCTTAAGTACAGTCATGTCTTATAGTTCTGGGATGGTATACGGGATTCAGGTAATTATGTGCATTGGTGCTCAGTGTCCGGCTTCCTCCTTATTTGGGGTGTGAGCGTACTGGCTCCCTGGTACTTAGTCGCAGCACTGGGAGGCAAAATGCACACGCTTAGGGTACAGGACCAAGCTAAGCATGTTGTGCGCTGTGGACCTCCAGCTCGGCGTTGGTTGTTCGCAGGGAATCATTTGGCACCACAAAGCCCCAAATAAGAGGGTAGCCACGAGATTCCAAGACACCTTGCAGGTACCTCAAATACATCCGCCAGTAGCAGGGTTGCATGACTATACTAGGGGCAATACAGAAAAGATTTTACCAAATACACGAAGGTGATGTACGGAAGACGAGTCTAGTTTGATTGATCACAAAATTAACAGGTTAACATAAGTGAGCATAAGAGGAAGCATATGGTAAGACAGTGATTTCTTTATCATTAGTGTTCATAGGAGTGAATTGGCTTCACAACAGCCAACGACCCACTCCAGTTGGCAAGGGAGGTAGAGTGTTCATGCTTAGGGCACAGGACCATGCTAAACGGCTGAACACTCTGGACCTGTCCCTCCCAGAGCTTGGTCGTCCTATATGTCATTTCCTGGTACCATGACACTCCTACACTGTCCTACATTCAAGCTTAGGGATAGAACTTACGGAGGTGTTCTATGTTCCAATGGTTGGGGAGGGGCTCTCCTTCTTCCATGGCGAGGCGGACACACCCATGGCGGGATACTTGTATCACTCGAAAGGGGCCTTCCCAGCTGGAGGAAAGTTTGTGCGACCCTTCCTGAGAGGGTATGCACCGCAGCACCATGTCACCTGTCTTGAGCTCTCTACTCCGCATGAACCGCTCTTGGTAGCGCCTCAGCGCCTGTCGGTAACGTGCATTTCATATGGTGGTGTGCCTCCTTGCTTCGTCGATGAGGTCGACGTCTTCTCGTTGGAGCTAGTCCTACGAGGCTTCATTGAACGCTCGGACTCTGAATGAGCCCACAGTGATCTCTGGGGGGAGGATAGCCTCGGCCCCATATACCAGAAATAAAGGTGTTTCTCCCGTAGCTCGGCTAGGTGACGGTTGGCTTTCCCATAGTGCACAGGGGAGCTCGTCGACCCACTTGGCACCATTCTTATCCAGGCTGTTATATGTGCATGTCTTGAGGCCCCTAAGGATCTCAGCATTGTCCCTTTTGACTTGTCCGTTGCTCTTTGGATGAGCCACAGAAGCATAACAAACAAGGACACCAAGGTCCTCGTAGTAATCCTGGAAAGCTGCACTGGTCAACTGGGTCCCATTATCGGTTATGATCCTCTTCGGGACCCCGAACCTGTAGACAATTGACTTGATGAATTTGACTGCGGATTCCTTGTTGATGTTGATTACTGAGGCTGCCTCCGGCTACTTGGTGCACTTATCTATTGCGACAGAGGAACTGGTACCCTCCGAATGCCCTGGGGAAGGGTCCCAGGATATCCAGCCCCCAGACCGCATAAGGCCAGGAGGGCGGGATCATCTATAGTGACTGTGCAGGGGTGTGGATTTGCTTGGCGTGAAACTGGCACGCCTTGCACTTCTTGACTAGTTTGACGGCATCTTGCAGTGTTGTTGGCCCATAGAAACCATGCTGGAAGGCTTTGCCAACCAGTGTGCGGGAGGCCGCGTGATTCCCACACTCTCCTTCGTGGATTTCTACGAGCAAGTCGTAGCCTTCCTGTCAGGTTATGCATCATAGCAGTACGCTGTTGGCACCACGTCGACAGAGATCACCTTCTATCAGAATGTATCGTTTCGCCATCCTCGCGATCCTCTCAGCAGATGTTGGGTCCTCCGGGAGGAGATTGTCCTTTAGGTAGTCTCGGACCTCCGTGATCCACACATCGGGACTGTCCTGGACTTCCAGATCTCGGGTGCCAGGTGATTGAGGATCCCTGGTGACACTCAAAAACCTTGGTGGCCCCCATGGTCGCAGGGCTGTCATGGTTGCCAGCTCCGTGGAGCTGGGGTTACCTTCTTCATTAGGACATGCTGGCCTTACGGTCGATCGCACCAACCTCTTGCTGAAGACCCCTTCTAGAATGGGGGCTCCTGTGGATGCCATGGTTGACAGGTCATCGGCGATGGAGTTGTCTGCATGCGACACATGGCAGATATCCAAGGCCTCGAACCCAGCTTCTAGCTTCTTGACATGTATCAGATATGCCGCAAGTTGCGGGTCCTTGCAGCAGCACTCCCCCCGGACTTACTTGATGATCAGTTGGGAGTCTCCCTTGACCAACATCTGCTGGACACCAAGACCTTGCGCAGTTATGAGCCCGAAGATGAGGGATTCATAATCTGCCATGTTGTTGGTGGCCTTGAAGTCGAGGCGCACTACGTACTTGGACTGCTCACCTGTTGATGGGGTGAGAAATACCCCGGCTCCAGCCCCTTGCTTCCTTGAGGATCCATCGAAGAATAGTGTCCAGTGAGGTACGGTAAGTACCGGGGCCCTGGGCTCTAGTTCACTGATCTCCCAACCCCCCCAGGTTGCTCGGTGAGGGGTCCATTCAGCAACGAAGTCCGCCGGGGCTTGGCTCTTGATTGTATGTCATGGCAAGAAATCAGGCTCGAACTCCTCTAATTCAAACGCCCACTTGGTGATGTTGCCGGTTGCGTTTGGGCTGCATAGCACTGCTCCCAGTGGGAACGAAGTCACTGCTGATACTCAGTGTTCCTAAAAATAATGGCGGAGCTTCCTTGATGCGATTAACACCGCATAGAGCAGCTTGTGCACTTCTAGGTATCTTGTCTTTGCCTCATGCAAGACTTCGCTGATGAAGTAGATCGGGTGTTGGATGGTCCGGGACTTTTCTGGGGAATTTGGGCCATCTTTTTCCTTCTGCTTCAGGTCCAACGATTTCATGTCTCCTGGGCCTGGTGCTTCCTTTGGGGGTTGGGGCCCAAAAGCTTCGGGGCCCCTTAGGGGGACCCGGTCATCCTCTGGGGGCTGGGACCCAGAGGCTCCTTGGTCTCCGGGGCCCCCTAGGGGGACCCGGGCATCCTCTGGGGGCAGGGACCTAGAGGCTCCTTGGGCTCCGGGGCCCCCTAGGGGGACCCGGACGTCCTCTAGGGGCTGGGACCCAGAGGCTCCTTGGAGGACCCAGACGCCCTTTGAGGGCTGGGACCCAGAGGCTCCTTGGGCTCCGGGGCCCCCTAGGGGGTCCCGAACGTCCTCTGGGGGCTGGGACCCAGAGGGTCCTCGGGCTCCAAGGCCCCCTCGGGGGACCCGGACATCCTCTGGGGGCTGGAACCTAGAGGCTCCACGGGTTCCGGGGCCCCCTCGGGGGACCCGGACGTCCTCTGGGGGCTGGGACCCAGAGGCTCCTCTATCGTTGGGGCCCCCTACGAGCTCCAAGCCATGGGGCTCAGAATCAGCTGCAGGGGCCCCTTCCTTTCGCCAGTGTAGCTAGTGACTGGCCCGCTCTGCAACCAAAACCATGCTTACCACTTCTGTTGTGGCGGCGATGTAGAGGTACAAGGGCTCCCTGGGCTCTGGTGCCACCATTATTGGTAGCGTCGTCAGCTACTGCTTTAGCTCGCGGAACGCCTTCTCTGCTTCTTCGGTCCAGACGAACGGTCCGGACTGGCGCAGGAGTTTGAAGAGCGGAAGGGCCCGCTCAGCCAGCCTAGAGATAAACCGGCTGAGTGCCGCCAAACACCCTGCAAGCTTTTGTACATCCTTGATGCAGGTTGGGGGCCGCATCAGCTCTACCGCTTTGATCTTCTCTGGGGTGGCCTCAACCCCTCGGTGTGAGACCAAGAAACCGAGGAGCTTCCCAGCTTTGACTCCGAACACGCATTTGTCGGGATTGAGCTTCATGTGTGTGGTTCGCAATCTATCAAAGACTAGGGCGAGGTCCTCTAGTAATGATGTATGCGACTGGATTTTTACTACAACATCATCGACATATACCTCTACTAGGTCCGAATGAGGTCCCCGAATGTTTTATGCATAGCTCGTACAAAGGTGGGGAGGGCATTCTTAAGACCGTAAGGCATGGAGACATAGCAGTAAAGGCCATCTACGGTTATAAATGCGGTATGTTCTTCGTCTTCTCTAGACATTGGGATTTGCTGGAACCCTAAGTATGCATCTAGAAAGCATAGCATATCACACCCTCGAAGTTGAATCTACAATTTGATCAATTCTTGGGAGAGGGAAGGGATCTTTAGGACATGCCTTGTTGAGGTTGGTGTAGTCAATGAACATTCGAAGCTTACCACCAGCTTTGGGGACGACAACCGGATTGGCCAGCCATCTGGGATGGTGGACCTCCCGTATGAAGCCAGCCTCGAGGAGCTTCTTGATCTCCTCGCGGATGAAGTTCTTCCGCTCGATGGACTGCTTACGGGGCCTCTGTGTTGCGGTTGTGCATCGGGGTAGATCTTCATACGGTGCTCAATCACATCCCCAGGGATGCCCGACATCTACGATGGTTGCCATGCAAAGACATCGACGTTGGCTTGCAGGAAGGTAGTGAGTGCCGATTCCTGCTTGCCGTCCAGACTCCCCGTGATATGGGAGGTCTGGCCGCATCAGAGCCAATCTGGATTGTCTTGATGGGTATGTCATCATCGTCGGGGGGCTGCACTCGTGGTGCAGTGGCGCAGCTGCGAGTGTGTGGGTCTGGTGAAGGCTTACCTGGCTCAGCATCACTCAAGATAGGTGCTGAGACCATTGCCAATGTTCGGAGCTTTTCTAAGACCGTCACTGCAGCAGTACAATCTCTGCAAATCTTGAGGACGCCGGATGGTGTCGGCATTTTGAGGATGAGGTAGCCGTAATGGGCCACTGCCATGAACCGGTACAGGGCTGTCCTGTCGACAATGGAGTGGTAGAGGAGGCTCACCTCCGCGATGTCGAATAAGATATTCTTCGTCCTGAAGTTCTCGGACGTCCCTAGGGTCACCCGGATGTGTATGCAACCGTACGGGGTAACAAGCTCCGGTCCTACCCCTGAGAACGATCTTGTCAGGGCGAGCTCAGATACGGGGATCTTCAGCTTGTGGAAGGCTGCACGGCTAATGAGGTTGAGACCGGCTCCACCATCCACCAGAACGTGGTAAAACTTTATGTTGGCGATAGTGGGGGCGACGAGGAGGGGCAGTTGCCCGGCTCCCGCCATGTTCTCGGGGCAGTCAGAGGCGTCTAAGTTGATTGCCGTCTCCATCCATTTGTGATGCGGCGCCAGGTCATGCATAGAGGCTGACGAAACTATTGCCCGGCGTAGGGACTTGACTGCACTCCTAGAAGCGGGTTCCCAAGATCCTCCACATATGACGTGGAGTGCTTTGCGATGCTCATGGTCGCTGTTGAGGTCGAGGTTCACGGCCTGGTGCACTGTTTCCACGGTATGCACCGGCCTTTGGAACTCCTCCACATGTTCGTCGACGCGATAGTCGACCCTTTGCGGCTTGATTTCGCCACAGCTTTCAGGCTTGATGAACACCATGGTTGGTGAAAGCGCTACAACTTTTTTGAGGGAAAAGGCCCCCTTCCTCGCACGCCAAATGTCGAAGGGTCAATGCGACACTTCCCCCGGATCTGCTAAGGAGCAGCCCGCGGAGGTTCTTGTTCGGCGGGGCTTAGGCCTCAAACTAGTATTCTAGCGGAAGAGTATGAGACAGTTGTTTTTTTCGTGGTTCGGGCCACGAGGAGCATAACACCCTACTCCACGGTGGATTGTATTGCTTGGTGAGTGTCTATGTGTATGTGTGTGTCTCGGGGATTCTGAGTCTGGTCCTCGTATCGGTGGTCGTCCAGGCCTTTTACAACCAAGATTGGATGCCTAACAAGTGGGGTCCCAGGGCCCGATAGGTGGTCCCGGGGCGATCTTATCCTAAAAGATCTAAGGTTTCCCGTATAATCTTCTCTGATCGTGACGGTGAAGACTCGCTGTCTTGCCGCCTTCCTTGTTAGTAGCCCACGCGCCGTTGCTGACGGTGGCAGATGGTGTCCCGTCAGCCCGTCTTGTTGCCGCAAGCTACCCACTTGGCCAAGTGGGATAGGCCTGCAGCGCCTTCACTGTGATGTGATTAGTCGTAGCGGTCTTCTGACCGTTGGCGTGCTCTGCATCGTGATCAGAGGTGGGTGCGATCCTTCAATGCGTGCCCTGGGTGGAGCACTCCAGCTTTTAACTCCCGCACCTTATCGTCTTGGGGTGTTGCGAGACACGTGGCAGCGCCGGTGCAGGTCCTCGCCGGGGAGGCTAACCCTGGTCCTTCATGGCATGTGGCGGCTCTGGGGCTCCCCAGGGCATATGGAAGCTCCGCTCTCTCCTCAGAGAGAGGGCGCTTGGTCCGACGCTCCAGGCTTCATGACGGTCCTGGAGCTTCTCCACCGAGGTTGTGCGGGTCTCTCATCAACACGTAGCAGCTTGGGAGGTTACCTCCCCTGGGGACCTTTATCCCATCCTTCGTGCCCCACGTGGCGGCACTGGGGTTGGATCCTGAGGGAGGCTAAGACCTTGACAACTTTTAGATACATGGCGCTGTCGGACCTACCCTGGTGTCTTCATCCTATGTGCGTGGGTACCCGGTCTGCTGGGTACCGACATCAACTGTTGAAGACTCTTGTCATTAGGCACAATGATCCGTTTCCCCAGCCATAGAGTACCTTGGTCATCCTAATCAAGTCTAAATTCTCTCCCTTCTTGTGTCCTTTCCATGATTTCTCGGGTTTCCTCGTCCTTTGTCTGTCCCTCTCGAATTTCTAGTTCCAGAGTTGGATTCACTTCCATTGTCCCCATCTTATTCACAAATCCAATATTCAACCTTATGAACTCCTTGCATAGCTCGGGTGGCAATTCCCTAACAGTGAGCTGGTGTCTTGCTCCCTTTCGGCTCAAAGCATCAGCCACTACGTTGGCTTTCCCTGGATGATAGTTGATTCCCACATCATAGTCCTTAATGAGTTCCAACCATCTTTGTTGCCTCAAATTCAGATCCGTCTAAGTAAATATGTACTTGAGACTCTTATGAACCGTATAGATCTCACATCTATGGCCAAGAACGTAATGTCTCCATATCTTCAGTGCATGTAATACAGCTGCAAGTTTGAGATCATGCATAGGATAGTTTTGCTCATGTTTCTTCAACTGCCTTGATGCATAAGCTACTACTCGGCCTTCTTACATCAATACACATCCAAGTCCTTGCCTCAAAGTATCACAATAGATGTCAAAACTCTTACTCACATCTGGCAATACCAACACATGCATTGTTGTCAATCTTTTCTTTAGCTCCTCAAAACTGTCCTCACAAGTTTGAGTCCATTTGAAATACTTCTCTTCCATTAACAGTTTAGTCATGGGCTTCTCTATATTGGAAAAGTCCTTGATGAACCAACAATAGTATCCAACCATTCTAAGAAAACTCCTTATCTCCTTCACATTTTGCGGCGGTTCCCACTTTAGCACGTCTCTAACCTTTCCTGGGTCAACTAACACTCCTCCGCCAGACATGATATGGCCTAGGAATGATATCTCCCTCAACCAGAATTGGCACATGTTGAACTTGGCATGCAACTGGTGCTCTCGCAATTTCTACAACGTCGGCCTTAAATGCTCTTCGTGCTCCTCCTCGGTCTTTGAGTAGATCATGATGTCATCAATGAACACTACCACAAATTTATCCAAATACTCCATGAAGACCTTATTCATAAGATACATGAAGTATGCAGGTGCATTTGTCAATCCAAATGACATGACAGTATACTCATAAGATCCATGCCATGTCCTAAAAGCTATTTTGGGTATGTCCGACGATCTAATCTTCAATTGGAAATATCCTGACCGAAGATCAATCTTAGAGAATATTCTGGCTCCCTTCATCTGGTCGAACAGATCTTCAATGCGGGGGCAGTGTGTACTTATTCTTGATTATCACCTCGTTGAGAGACCCGTAATCTACACACATTCTCCGGGATCCATCATTCTAATCTACGAAAAGCACTCAGGCTCCCCATGGCAACGAGCTTGGGCGTATAAAACCCTTCTCTAACAGTTCTTGAATCTACTTCTTAAGCTCTGCTAATTCCTTTGGAGGCATCCTATATGGCCTCTTTGCTATAGGTGCAGTTCCAGGTATTAAATCAATGACGAACTCGATGTCACGATCAGGTGGCATACCTGCAATTCCTGAGGAAACACATCTGGGTACTCATGAGCAATCGGAATTTCTTCCTGAGTTACTCCTTCTGCATGAGTCACCATGGCCTTCTCGGTTGTTGGCTGAACTGCCCTGAACTATATACTGACTCCTTCTTCATTTGTCAATTGCACTGTCCGAGTGGCACACTGAATCACTCTGTTGTGCTTCCTTAACCAATCCATTCCAAGTATTATGTACAAGCCTTGCGAATTCAGGACTATGAGTTTGGCAACGAATTCTAATCCCTTATGGAAATACTTACTTTTGGACATACTATATTTGTCCTCATCTCCCCTCCAGGAGACTTAACCAACAGAGTATACTTCAAGTATGATATGGACATGCTACGCTTTGCAACATACTTTGATGAGATGAATGAATGGAATGCTCCAAAATCAAATAATATAATAGTGGGGTTGGAGTTTGCAAGAAACATACCAATCACGACATCCTCAGCTTGTTGAGCTTCTTCTGCAGGTACATGGTTCACCTTGCCTCGAGCATAATTATGCAGTCCTCAGCTGCCTTGAGTTGTTCCTCCACTGGGCCTAGGATTTTGTCTTTGAGCATTGTTCATATGTCCCTGACTTGGCTTTGGGCATTGATTTGCAAAATGTCCTGCTTGAACACAAGCATAGCAAGTCTTTCCACCAGTGGCGCCAACAAAGTTAGGGCGAGGCTAATTCTAAGCATAAGCAGACATATTTGGGCGTGGTGCAGGCTGCATAGGTAAGAGAGGCGCTTGCATGGGTGGGCATTGCTGCATTGGCTGTTGCGGTCGCGGTGGATAAGCAGGGAGGTATGCAGAACCAGACGGGTTTTAACAGGGTGCAGCAAGCGGTGCATAGCGAGGACAGACATTGCTTCCTTGTAGCTGTCCCTAATGTGGCATTTTCCTCTTGTGGTCTAGTTCCATCTCACAAATCTTGCTCTCAACCACAATGTCCTTGTCAACCAGCTTCTGAAAGTTTGCATAGTCAGCATTGAGCAACTAAACTTGAATTTCATTGTTGAGTCCCCTCATGAACAAATATTGCTTCCTACTACCACTGCTGATGTCCTCTGGAGCATATCTTGACAGTTGAGTGAATTTGTTGAGATACTCACTCACGCTCATCCTTTCTTGCCTGAGGTTTTCAAATTCTTGCCTTCTAAGTATCATAACTGCCTCTGGCACATAGTAAGAACGAAACTTCTACTTGAATTCAGCTAGTGTGGTTCCTTCATGATTAGTGTGGGCATTGCAAAGAGATTCCCACCAATCTACAGCAGCTCCAATCAACTGGTGTCAGACGAAAGAACCTTCTCCCTGTCACTGCACTAGACTATGGCAAGTTTCTTCTCAACCAACTTCAGCCAATCATCAGCTTCCATAGGGTTTGTGGCTTGAGCAAAGGTAGGCGGTCTGGTCCTTATAAACTCTCCCAAACGATTGTGGGGTGGCAGGGGTGGTGGTGGTGGCGGCATGTGGGGCTGATTGTTGTTGCTAGCTTGCAGCAGTCTCATAGTCTGTATCATGGTCTGCATGAGCTAGTTTTGCATAGCCAATAGTTGCTCAAGGTTGTTAGCTTCCTGGGCAGGTCCCTGGTTGTTCTGAGGTGGTTCATTGCTCTCCTCCTCACCATTATCATTCCTTTGATTGCGAGTCCTCAGCATTTTTGGTGAAAGAATAGCAGATATGGAAGAATTTAGAATCTTAAAAGAAATGCCCCAACTATATGCATCAAGGTATGTGTAACTAAACAACTCCTTTATTAATACTAATGACCGTATTAGAGGATGTGGAGAAGTATCCAACAACTCTCTACTATGTGCGGATGTGGACACAACGCTAGACATCCCACAACTCGCACTAAGCACACAAGCACAAGCACACACTAAAAAAATTCAGCACACCACACTAAATATGACTAAAATGATCTAAACACTTCTCTAACTTCTAAACAGGAGACCTAGACTTAATTATGTGAACCGTGGCTATCCTGGACGTGAGGCGGCGAAGGTGACGGCGGCGGCGAGGCATACATGGGCGCACGCCAAGGTGAGTTGGTCGTCCATGTAGGCGTTGGAGAAGTTGCTACACCATTGACCTCTACGGTGGCACGGACTTCCTCTTGCTTCTCCATGGTGAACAACTTCTTACATAGGTAACATATATCTTCCATAGCATCAGCATAGTGATTTCTCAAATTCACCAATACTTCTTGAGATCTGTCAATGGCACGAGAACTTACTTGAGCTCCATCTTGCGACTTTAGGATTTCCCTTGTTCCCTTCTTGCGTTGCGAGTGCAGCACAAAGCTAGTACCTCCAACTTGCTTTCGATAGATGTGGCACAATCTAGTGAGTGCATCCCAAGCAACATCATCAATAGCTTGTTCCCTAGTGGCTCTCCATGTGGATGCAAAGTGTCGGGTGACCACCTCATCTCTGGCAAGAACAATGACTTGAGCCCTCCATTCATCATGTCCATGGCGAGGAATCCTCTTGACATAGTACTCTGGGTGCATCTTGCATAAATCAAGGAATTTTTCAATTGCCTAGTTGTAAATCCTCCATCAGTGCCATCGGAACAGAATTATTGGGCATCACGGTAAACTATGCATTTATCCTCCTTTCTAGCTTCACTAGGTTGTGATGCATTCCCTTGAGTTTTAGGTACCTCCTCTTGTGGTTCCTCATCATCTTGGGCTTCATCTTCATTCCCCTCATGTATATCATCCTCCTCTTCTTTGCTATCATAGCATTCCACTATTTCAGGGTCTTCCTCTTCCTCTACATCATCATAGGACTCCACCATTTCAGGATCTCCCTCCGTCGTATTGGAGTGTTCATGCTCAATTTCCTTAGCAGGAGAACTCACTTCTTCCTCCTCTTGGGCTGGTTCCATTTGTGGCTCCTTGCGAGGCCTAAGCTGGGGTGGCAAACGAGCTCTCTTGTGAGTTGTCATTATGGAGTGAGCCATCTACAAGAAAACATGAGAAAATAGAGGAAAACACAAATATCAGTTCTGAAATTGCAGCAGGTATAAATTTAGATGACAGGGCGTGCATTTGCTCAGAAAGATGCAAAAACAACAAAAATTGTAGCAGCAGCAAAAATGCAGTTTTTCCCCCACTTTATATAGCTAGTGGAAAGCAAAATAGTGCAAAACAGGCTAATTTTGAATAGAAAAGAAGTCCTATGTGGTTTATGGTGTCCATTCTACCTAGGCGTGCTTCCTACAGTCAAACACGGCTCTGATACCAATTTGTGACACCCGGTTCCAAAAATGAACCAAGTGTAATGCATATGTGTGCCCAGGATGTTTAACACACATACACAAGTGATTCACAATTGATAAGCAGATATAACCATGTCTCGAATAATAATACTAATAATAGTACCTTATTAGAAACCAATAGTCTTGAATATAAGATCTAAGCAACTGCAGCGGAAAAACTAAACACTAATGACTCTAGACTCCACAGACAAGCTTGACGGTAACACGCGCGCCTAGAACACCTCAAAAACCTTCTGGTACTCCACATTGTTGCCTACATCTGGATTTGGTGGGGGAATAACAAGGGCGAGCACATGTCGTACTCAGCAAGTGTGGGAAAGTATGACATGTAGCTTAAACAAGGAATGATAATAAAATGGGCTAATTGCATAAAAGTACATTCAAAACAGTTAAAAATGCAATTATATCATTATTTAGTGAGGTTCATCCCAAAATAACCCAAATATCATCAATTTAACCTTAAATAACCAATTCCAGCAGTAATAATCCATAATCAACTCATAACTGCTCATTTATCTCATTTTCATCAATTCAAGTTACCAAAGTCATTTAATTAACCAATACCAGTTCCCATTTCAATTTCAGCCATTAAACTGAGTTAAAGTCCAAATTCTAATTATGTGAGGGTCCAGGTTGCTCATAACCAAGAGTACGGTTATCATGATAGTTTTAGATACACTCTGCAGAGGTTGTACCACATTACCCACAAGTTCGTGATTTCATCACCTTTCGATGACTAAGGAATCTCAATTATGTCATCTCACACTTCCTTAAGTGTGTGGCCAAGAGATCACAAAATAGCCTTTACAAAGTGATTACTAGCATATTTAGACCCCACTGAGGTTTCACCAGTGATGATGTCTCCAACTGAGCGCATCCAACCAAGGGCCCCCTCTTGAGCCTTTCAGATCCCAGGGTAGTCCCACCAATCTCTATAAACCCAATCCGACTACCCCTTCCCCGAGCATTCTTAATGGTCCAAATAGTATTGGCAATTCACTAATTAGTCAGCTAAGTCGCACCCATACTTAGCTCTGTGGTGGCACTGTAAATCCTGGATGGTCGCTTCGCAAACCGGTCATTAGATCTAAAGCAAGCAAAACCACCAAAACAGTCCAACCCATTCCACATAACTATCTTGCTTAGATCCCTAGGCACCATGTTGCTAAAGGGTCATTAATATCAATTCTCATCATTCATGTGTCCAATAGTTCACAATTAATCATTATAGTTGATTTCCAGACCCAATTTAGCATTGCGAAGAAAAAAGTGTAAAATACTCTTCCCGACTCTCTACATAGTGTTAAAGTGACAGGAGTGGTCATACAAAACTAATAAACTCCTACAGTTGGGTTTTCTCCTCAATTTCGACACAATGCAATTTTGCAAAAAGACCTTTAAAACGGGATCAATATGGTCAATGACACTTGCCTTGCTCCTGAGCTTGATTTGGGTCGAAGGCTTCGAAACTCTGGTTCTTCAGGTCCTCGAAAGCACTCTCTACGATAACTCCTTCTATTCCGAGCGACAAACATGCAAAACAAACAATTCAATCAAATAATGCTCATATGGTACTCAATATGCCATGATATGCATGATTAATGCAATTGCGAGGTAAAACTTGTTAATGAGTTGTTATTAATGTCTACTAACTAGTTACAATAGTTTTTAATAAGTTTGAACAAGTTTGGAACTGATTTGAGTTAAATTGGAATTAATCCAGCACATTTCAGATTCAGAGGCCGGACTAGTCCGTTTTCAAGGGTCGGACTAGTCCACCCTGGACAGAACTGGATTTTAGGGTTTTCTTGATCTACGAGAGTTGGGGTTGAATTTGCATGAAAACTTGAATGTAGAGGGTATACCATGCGTTTAGAGATCTAAAGATCAAGGTTTGGACGTGAGACTTCAAATCTTGGCGATTAGGGCTTGATGGAGATGAGTTGATGAAGAACTTGGATGAAGAACGTCAATTGTGGAAGAATCGATGAAGATTGATCTTGATTGGTCCTTCTTATTGTGTCTCCCCTCCTCCTTGTCTTTGGACTTGATCGTGACGACGGCACAATGCAAAAGTGGCAGCAAGGATTTTCAATTGGGGGTGGAGAGGTGTGGATATTGGGTTATTTATATAGAGGTGGAGAATTAGGGTTTGGGGGTGGATTCCAAGTGAATTTCAGTGGGGACGAGTAGGGCCCGAGGTGGGGTCCTCTTGGGCTCCTCTGAGGTTGGGCACGAAGTTCTTGGGCCAAATTAGGAAATTATCCAAAAACAAATTGTGGAGAAATAATAGAATCCAAGTTGATTCCTGAAGGCCGAACTAGTCCACAGTAGGGATCAGACTAGTCCGTTAGGTAACAGAGAAGAAACGGACAAGTCCGGGAACATAAGAGAAGAAATCGGACTAGTCCATGCATTATGCCGGAGAAGTCCGGACTTTGAAGAATTGAATTTCAAGACTCTGAAAGAAGACTGATTTTTTCGAATGAGATTTGGGACACCGGACTAGTCCGGGGTTACCACCGGACAAGTCCGCACTCTCAAGAAACTGAATTTTCTGAAAAGAGGATACTAAATTCTCTGAACAGGGAATAGGGGTACCGGACTAGTCTGGTTTCAAAGGTCGGACAAGTCCGAACCCTGACAGACTGAAATTTTTAGATTAGCCCTAAATTCATTTTAATTTTGTTCTTTTTTACATGGCTTAATGTTAAACATGTATGATGATGTATGCAGTGCATTATTCATGAAAATGAGGGTGTTACAGCATCACACTCACACTTGCTCCAAGGTCACAAAGGGCCTTGTCAAAGTGGTGTGCCCCAATTGAGCATGAGATTGTAGGACATCCAGGGTCCTTCAGCCAGTTGCCTCCTTGTAGAGAAATCATGTTGACATTTTCCACAGGGGGTTCAGGCAGTCCTGGCATATTGCCATTCTCCACAGGAGGAACAATAGCTGCCAGTTGATTCAACTGAGTCTTCAACATCTTGTTGATACTTAATTGATTCTTCAAGGCTGAGGATAGTCCTTCAATCTTCGCATTAATATTTTCTAGGGTCTTGTCATTGGTCGACAGCTTCTTGGATATAGCCTCATTGATCTTCAGCTGCCAATGACAAGTTCTCTCAAGTTGGGTTGACTTCCATTGTTGCTATTATTGTTGTACCCTCCTTGAAAGAATGGGCGTGGTTGACCCCACCCTTGACCTCCTAAACGATAGTCATTGTTGTTTTCATTGTTGGCTACGTATAAGGCATCCTCACAGGTTTTTGGGCAGTCATTGCCCAAATGGCCCGTGTTGCCACAGACTTCACAAGTAATGTGAGAGTTTAAGGCATATGTATTGCCACATACATCACCATTGCCTTGTCCATCAATCTTCTTCATAAGGAGGTTCAATTTGATAGCGATCATGTGCACCTCCTAAAAGGTGTGCATGCCTCGCTGGCGGGTATGGAGATGTTCGTCTCTCCAACCCAAGTTTGACACCATCTTCTCAATCGAGTATTTGGCTTTGGGTACCGTCAATGAGAAGAAGGCACCTCCAGCAGCAGCATCAACATGGTCACGAGCGGAAGGGATCAACCCGTTGTAAAAAGTTTTGGATAATGAGCCAGTCATCCATCCCATAGTGGGGACAGGCTAGGATGTACTCCTGAAGCCTTTCCCAAACCTCGGGAATAGATTCCTTAGCATCTTGCTGGAAGCTGGAAATTCTTCCACGTAGGGCATTGGTCTTGCCCAACGGGAAAAATTTGGCGAGGAATGTCGTAGAACACTTCTTCTAAGTATCTACAACACTTTGGTTTGCATAGAACAACTGTTTCGCTCTCCCAAGAAGAGAGAATGGAAACAGCCTAAGACGGACAACATCAGGAGATACGTCACTTATCTTAAAACTGTCGTAGATCTTAAGGAACTGTTGCAGGTGAGCACTTGCATCCTCATTAACCTTCCCAGAAAATGGGTTTTCTTGCACCATAGTGATAAGGCCAGTCTTGATTTTTAAGTTTACATCTCCCGTGTTAACAGTGGGCCCAACAGACACATTGTTAGCAGAGGCAGCTCAAAACTCACGAAGGGTCTTCTGGGCCATTGGAGTTTCGATCATTGGTGCAGTTGTGGTGGCTTGCTTTGCCGCTCGAAGCTTCTGAGGAGTAACGACACGAGGTCGATCTCTTAGAAGTGATTCGTGATCTTCAATAAAGTTTTATTGAGTTATATTGGCGGATGAAATTGGCATATAACAACCGTCAACAGTCATCGGTAGACCGACATTTTTAGAGTATAGTCGTCGGTTACAGTAGCTTACCGATGGCTACAAGGCCAACATTTCTTTGCCCGATTCCTGTAGTGTAATGCTTCTCTCTACGCGATTAGTGTTTTATGATTTGATAAAAAGGTATATCTCTTCATACTGATTACATTCCTCTTCATTATCTCCCACATTCTCAACTCTAACAATATTTTGCTTTCTAGAAACAACTAATCTTCTTAGTTCATGGATCTTGTACATAAAAAATGTGTGCAACACGATCGGCGAGAACCCACGGGTCATCTTTATAACTCACTTTGTTCAAGTCTACCAGTGTTAGCCCGTAGTTGTCCACTTTCACACCGTCAGGATGGTTGACCCATTGACACTTAAATACGGGCAATACCATTCTTTCACCATAATCGAGTTCCCATATTTACTCTATGAACCCGAAGTATGTGGTCTTCTGCCATCTATGATAACTCCATTATCACAGGCGACTACACTTACGGTACAAACCGACTGTGATAAACAGTCTCCACAAGCGGTTAATAATAGGTAAAAATCCGCCTGTGATAACAACATTATCATAAGCGGTTACTTATACTGTACTAATCGCCTGTGATAAAATGTCTTTACAGGTGGCTAATAATAGATAAAGAACCGTCTGTGGTAAACTTATTATCATAGGTGGTTTTACTTTTCTGCCTGTGAAATTGCAGATTATCACAGACTCTTCGTTTCAGGCGGTTTCGAAAACCGCGTGTGATAATACGTTTAGAACCGCCTGAGATGAAGCTTATTGTAGCAGTGTATGTACTCCCTCCATCCCAAAAGGTTGTGGCTTTGCAATTCATTTTTGAACTAAAAAGCGACATGTTTTTAGGACGGAGGAAGTGTACAAGCTTAACAATTATAAACATAAACTGATATTTTATGTTTCCCATGACAAAGAGAACACAATTCCGAAGCTAATAGTTGCTGCTGCACAGAAGTAGGCTAGTACCTTTCTGTACGCCCATACTTTAGATATGAAATATCACATATACTTTTTCCTCACATGTCACAAACTTGTTTCTGTGGTATGATAGATGCAGAACAGCGAAAACTTGCACAAAAGCCTTTTAGGTTTGTAGCACTTGTGCTATAATGCTGAAGTTAGTGTTTTTCACTGGTGTGATTTTGTGCCACAGCTATAACATTGCAGATTAACATACCTTTCAGTTATTCTCCATTTAATTTTGTTGGTTGATTCATTTATCTATTTGTTTTTATTAGAATCAGGTTATGATGTAGTGTACCCCATTTGTGGCTGATTTTTTTTTTTGAGAAATGTGGCAGATGCCATTTTCATTAAAGAAGGACTAAATTGTACAGATGATGAAAAATAAAAAGGAAGTACATAGTTAAGGTGCACAACTTTTGTTGTGCAATCCTGAACAGAAGGTAGACGACACGTCCGATGTAACTTAAGACCGTGCTCCGTGGCCTAACCAGTTGTGCGCGCTGAGGACCCAGTCGAAGTCCTCCTTGGTGAGGTTGGCCACTGCTATTATCGTGCGATCTTTCCCTTGGAAAATCTGCGCATTCCGTGCTTTCCAAATATTCCACGAAGAGTAGAGAGCAATCCCCATAACTTCCTTGTTTTTTTCTTTGGGCGTGATCCGACTCATTTCCTGAATCCAATGTGCGACCGAAGGCATCGCAAGAGAATCTGGAAGCAGGTTTGTGATGTTGAACCAAACTGCCACTTGTTCCAGGACTTGCCTAGCGAAAATGCAATGTAGGAGAAGGTGTACCACAGATTCTGCCTCTTGGTGACATAAAGGACAAACAATTCCGTTGTCCCAACCTCTCTTTTGCAGGTTGTCTGCTGTCAAGTGTTTTTTGTGCAAGGCCACCCAAGCGAAGAACAATACCTTCGGTTCAGCTTGTGCAGACCAAAGAGTGGAAGCTGGTAAGGCTGAGAAAGACCACTGAAATTGCATGTCGTATGCACTCTTCGATGTAAACACCCAGAGCTTGTCCACCGCCAAGTAATATCATCATCTTCTGTGCTCAGGACGACGTCCTACAGTGTCCGCCAAAGTAGCACGAACTCGATTATGTGCTGGTGCGAAGTGAGGCCCGTGATCGCTCTAATCCAGTTTCCGTCACGCAACTCCTTTTCCACTGTCCTGTTTTTGTAGCGAACCAGCGCAAACAGACTCGGCGCTAAGAATTTCAACGGTGCGTCGGCTACCCACTTATCTTGCCAAAACCTGAGTTTGTTCCCGTTCCCCAGCCTGCAGATGACCGAAGCTGAGAACAGCTCCCTATCCATTTGGTTGCAGGCGACTCGCATACCCTCCCAAAGTTTTCCTCTATCCTTCCAGGCCTTCCACAACCAGGCCACACGGAGAGCCGAGCAAAATCTTTGGAGGTCCAGAACGCCTAGCCCCCCCCCCCCCCCCCAAATTCTTTGGCCTGCAAACAAGTTTGCAATTGACCAGAGCACAACCTCTATTTTTCCTTTCTGACTCTCCAGCCCAGATGAAATTTCTTCTTAATGCGTCGATTTTTGAGATCAGCCAACAAGGAAGGATTATAACTGTCGCGTGGTAAGTAACAATGGATGTGAGAACTTCTTTTGCCAATGTAGTTCTACCGGCCTTGTTCAAAAAGCGTCCTTTCCAGGATTGCAGTCGAGAAGAAATCTTATCAAGTAGTCGCTGATGGTCCTGTTTTTGCAGCTTCCTTGTACTTAGTGGCAGTCCTAGGTACGAACAAGGGAAGTTGCAGACCGAGCCCGGGAAAATATCCAAGATGGCTGCTAGAATCGCTTCTTCGACGTGAATAGGGTAGAATTCAGTTTTATTTATGTTCACTCGCAGACCGGAGGTCGAGGCAAAGAGCTCCAGAATGTCTTTTAATGTTGACATTTCCTGAACTGATGGATTGATTAGTAGTGCGGCGTCATCTGCGCATAAAGAGATCGCTCCTTTGGTGACCTTGCGGGATACCTGTGACATTAATTTCTCCTGAATGGCCATTTTGATCAGCTTCTGCAAGGGATCAATCGCTAGGATAAAAAGCAACGGGGACAAGGGGTCCCCCTGCCTCAGACCCTGCTTATAACCTATACTTGGCCCAGGTCTTCCATTTACCAGGACCCTGGTGGAAGAGGTCGACAGTAAAATGGAAATTCATTCCCTCCACTTGTGACCGAATCCAATCGCTTGCAAAATCTCTAGAAGGAAACCCCAGTTAACAGAGTCAAAAGCTTTGCTAATATCCAACTTAATGAATAAAGTCGGTTTCCCCCTTCCCTGAAGGTCCTTGATGACGTTCTGCACGAAGACGAAATTGTCATGAATGCATCTTCTTTTGACAAATGCACTCTGGCTGAAGGATACCAGGCTGTCAAGCTTTGGGGCTAGCCGATTGGCCAGAACCCGAGAGAAAAGCTTTGCCACACAATGAATCAAACTGATAGGCCGGAAATCTGAAATATTTGTGGAATTGTTCTTTTTTGGGATCAGAATAATCGACGCTTTATTCAACAAATCAAAATTTTGGCCCCTGAGCCTAGACAAATCTTGGAAAACTCGCATGATGTCTCCCTTGATGGTGCTCCAACATTTGATCGGGAAAAGCCCGATGTACCCGTCCGGTCCAGGTGCCTTTTGCTTAGGCAACTCCTGGATAGCTTTAATTACTTCCTCCTCCTTGAAGTCTTGTTCTAAGTCTCATAAGTCAACAATGAGGTTGTTGTAGCTAAGTGCCTCCCAATCTAAGGTGATATGTCTGGGACCAGAGCTTTCCAACAAGTTAGAGAAAAAACTATGGGCCACCTCTGTCTTCCTGTGAAATTGCAATACCCGTTTCTATATTTAGTGAGTGGATGTAATTTCTCCTTTTCCTTCTGTTTGCTTTCAGATGAAAAAGCTTAGTGTTAGCATCTGCCGTGTTGATTGCGGTCATTCGTGCCCTCTGTCTGGCCTTAATTTTGTCAATGGCTAGGAGTCCAAGCAGTTTGGACTTTATTCTTGCTGTGAAATCTCTCTCATCGGATGCTAGCAGACTCATCTCTGCTGCCTTCTCCATTCTCAACATAATTTCTTTGGCCACCGCAACCTGTAGCTTTATATTACCCACATTTTTTTTTTCCCATTTTCTTAAGGCTTTGGCTGTTGCCAATAGTTTTTTGTGTAGGGCACACATCGGGTTTGTTGAAGTATTTGACTCCTCCCATGCCAGAGCCACTGTCTCCGAGAAGCCTGGCAATGTTACCCAGAAGGACTCAAAGCGGAAAGTTTTTGTGCATGCATATTGGGTTGCACCGTGTAGCAGCAATGGGGAGTGATCAGAGATGCCTGAAACTAAGGCTTGAAGGCCAGCTGATGGGAAAAGGAGGTCCCAATCAATACTGGCAAAACATCTATCGATCCTGGTCATGATCGGATTTGCCTGGCCATTAGACCAAGTGAATTGTTTTCCATGCAGGTAAAGCTCTCTTAGATGCAAGGTGTCCACAACACATCTGAAACGGTTCATGATACCTCTGTCTAGCCTTCCCCTGTTCTTGTCTTCTGCCTTGTAGATCATGTTGAAATCACCAACGATTAGCCAGCTTGTCTGGTTGCTGTCTGCTAAGGCTTCTAATTCTTGCAGGAATAGTTACTTTTCTGGTCTTGTCTACGGGCCATAGACTGAGGTAAACAACCACTCCGTACCCTCCTCTAGCATATGCACAAGCACGAATAGCGAATGGGATGTCTTTCGGGTGTAGATAATGCGAAAGAATGTTTCATCTGCTGCTACGAGCATCCCTCCTCTGCTACCTTCAGCAGGAAGGAAGGAGTAATTGTTCAAGAACTGATGACCCAAGGTTTGCACGATGAAACTTGGGGACCAATCTTGCAACTTGGTCTCCTATAAGGAGACTATCGTTGCCTTCGTGGAAGCAACCAAGTCTTTAACTGCGTGTCGCCGAATTGGAGCATTCAGCCCTCTCACATTCCAATCGATCAGCTTCAAGTTTTGTTGTGCCATAAATGGAACATGTAGCAACTGAAGCAAGCAAGCACAAGATACACATGAACTACGGTATTGGCATACATAGTCCAGCGCCCATCCTGGGATGTGGCACTACAGCTGAAGCTCCTAGGTACAAAGTTCCCTCTTGGGGTCAGTAGTGTAACCGACTCTGCAAGAGGATGGAGCACATCCCTATGGCGCGAAGATGATGGAGATACAACACATGAATAGAACAGAGAACACAACACTACATCCTGGAAAATCTGCAAGCTACTGGTAACCCAACATGGTTGACGTCTAACCCTGCGACGCCTCACAAGTCTTCTTCTTGGCCTTGCCATGAGCTTTCTTGTTCATGTTAGCACTCATAGCCTTCAGTAGATGCTCCATCACCTCCCTGGTCTGGTTGGCAGGTGTAGGCAAGAGCGGTTGGGGGTGCACACATGATACCAGCTTGAGGAACTCCCTCGAGGACGGTACATCACCCAACATGTCATAATCAGCTAGGGTATCCCCGAGCTGCAGGGGGCAGTCGCCAGATGTAGCCGATGAACCCACCAGCGTACCACCATCGGACGTATTAGGTGTGGCGTTCATAGCAATGACTCCCGCCTCGACTCCAGAAGTGAGGCGAGTGATGGTGGTCAGGTGAGAAAGTGGAGAGAACGTATGCAAAGCAGAAGCCTCTAGGGCCACAGGGTCCCAATGAGGCGGCTCCATCTGAGCCCCTGCAGTAGCCAAGTCGTTGAGCTTTAAGGAGCAGTCTTCCTCCTGCACCATGAAAGGTTTCTTGTTGTGATCACTGGGTGCGGACGACCATGTTGGGGAGGGCACATCTGAGGCAGGTGCAGGGGCTTGCGCCATGACTGTGAGCGGAAGCGCTCCCTCCTCTGGGTTGTCATCTTTCTTGGGCTGGCGTTTGCAAGCCCCTGGTGGGAGCTTACCCACCGTTGTGGAGTCAACATGCTTGGCGATGTCAGCTTTCTTGAACCTGTGGATGAGCCAGTCAAGAGACCGCTCCCTAGAATGCCTCACTTCCGGGCTGAGTGATTGTTCCAGAGCACGCTGCCTGCCATGCCCGGAGTTCCCCTCTCCATGTCTTCTTGGCGACCTGTCTCAGTGCCTTCCTCTTTCACCAGGCCACACTAGCCTGTGGAAGAAGGACCTCCTTCTTAAAGCTTCCTGGAACTGCTCTTTGTCACTGTCATCCTCCTTGTCTCCCTTGGCCTTCGTTCACTCCATATTTCGGCACTGCAAGAGTATCTTGGAGGCTGAACAACCTCCCTGGGTTAGGAGTGCCTTGGAGTTGCCGCTTGGTATGGTGGGAAGACGTCTTTTGTGTCGTAGTCCCAGGTCAGGGCCACCTCCTCAGGGAGGCCGTCTCGCCCCAGACGTCGTAGGTCCTCGACCAGCAACGGGTGAACGACGACGTCGTACGTGATGGATGGCTTCGGTGCTGGCGCTTGCACCTGCCCACCCCCTTGCTAGAAATACTCCATTTCCATCCCTGCTTTAGTTTCAATCAAGGAGAGGACTACCCGCTTGGGGATAAGCCTCGGCTCAGCAGTGAAAGCCCATACCTCATAGCCTCTGGTGTCGGTGCGGCGCCGAGACAAAAGCTCGGCGAACTGGAGAGCACAGGACTTGGCCAAGATGCAGTCAGCCGTCTCTTCAGACCAGAGATGCATGGGCAGGTTTTCCAGGCACAACTTCAGCCGAAAGTTGCACTCTCCCCTGTTGGCCCTGATGTCTTTCTCCCACTTCCTGATACGGAAGTCCTAGGCCCCATCTTGGAAGCTACGGCGGTTTCGCAGCTTGTCAAAGTCATCCCTCAAGGTGGAGGTGACTAGGAAGTCTTCAGGGTGGTGCTTTGAGACCATGATAGTTGTTGGGTCCATATCAAACCTGTTAGTGAAAGCAGCAACCACCTGTGTCGGTTCTGTTGGAGGTCGGTTCCTACCCTTCCAGACCAGCAGTGATCTGGAGCTGAAGAAGTGAACCTTCTGTTGTACTTGCTCAATGAGAGGCACATTGCAGGTGTCTCTGTTTGGATGGCCTTGCAAGCTCAGCTCAGCGAGGAGTCTACCCCGACCCTCCATTGTTTGGCTGCAGACGGGAAGAGGCTGTTGCGGTTGAGGTGGTTTCGGTTTGCTACTCTTGGGGCAGCCGATAGATATATGGCCAGTGTGGCCACAACGCCAGCAAATGGTGGGTTTTTTGCAGTGAGCAACCAAGTGTGAAGTGCTGAAACAATTAAAACATTTTCCTCTGGTTTTCGCTATGTAGGTTGCTCTTCTTGCTGTCGAATCTGCTACAAATATTGTTATGTCCAGTCTATTCGCAAAGTGCCTTTTCTTTTTCTGAACAAGTTGCCAGCCTTATTCGATAACACGGTTGCTTTCCCGGTGGGTCTGTGGTCCTGTCCCGCGGTGGACAGGTAGCGCAGGCAAGCGAGGTCCCCTGGATGGACCGGATAGAAGTGCATCTCCGAAGGAAATCCCAGTATATCTCATGTCAGCAGCTTGACGATGCACGTCTGCAGTGCAGCTTCCTTCCATGCGATGCGATGGGAGCATGCGGGATGTGAGGTGGCCATGGCCAAAATCACCGAAATCAGGAGGCCGTGGACGGACCGGGCACCAGCTCTTGACCTCGAGGACCGGAGGAGGGTCTTTCTGCAATGGCCGTTGCTGATGTCTCTCTTCCAACTTGCTTATACTCGTGACCTGGTTTGGGAGGTGGGCGTGGGCAAGCGAATCTTCTTCTTCCCATTGCTTGCTTCCCTGCCGCAAAGGCAGGAGTGTATTGTGCTCCTCTGCTACCCCCTTCAGCTTTAGATGACACAGACTTTCTGAGCAGGGCTTGTCTGACCGGCATTGCAACATTGACTGGGATCTTGACACTGAGGGGTCAGAGCCCGTCATATTACCCACCAGCAGATGGACTGTAGGCTGCAAAAGTTGTAGCTTTGAACTTCCACCCCCTGTCTTCCTCCCAAGATGAGTTGTCTTCTCTACCCGATTGCTGGAAACAGGTGAAAGCACATCTTGAAGGAACAGAGCTGCACTCAGACTCTTGTCTGAATCCTTTTTCTGGGCTGTCTTCTGCGCATGGATGGTGTGCTCTGCCAGCGGCGAGTCTTCACGAGTCCACAAGCCACTTGAGCATTGAACTGAACCTTCATTTTGAAACAGGACCGAATCCTTCTCTACCGGATCTGGCACACCTGGGCCGCTTGGAAAGAGATTTACCTTCTGGACCGGTGACAGCTCTGCAGGCGTCTCTTCAATATCTTCGTCGCTGAAGCTATAGTCAAGCTTCTTCGGACTGGACTCCACTGAAGTGGAGCTGACCTCACAAGGTGAAGGGTGGGATGCACAGGCAAGGTGGACAGGGAAAGTTTGCGGCGAGTACGTCACCAAGGCAAGGGAAGTGGAGGGGGCAGAGTGGAAGTGGGGCGCAGAGGTGAAGGTGGCGTGTGTGCGGTGGGGCAACAGGACGGAGGGACAATGGCGGTGGCTAGGGTTGGACTATTGGCAGCGGCGCTGGTGCCATAGGCGCCGCTAGGGTCGGCAGAGGGTGGAAGGCTTGTCTTCGAAGGCATGCGCGATCTCACCTTCTGTTATGGCTACTATTTTGTGGCTGATTATTAGATCCATCTATTACACGTCAGGGTCCAAACGTTCTTTGCTGGCTTTGCCCAACTGCCACAAGGCATCTCAAAGACGAAATCGAGTTCCAAATCACAAACAACTGATGGGATATACGAACTAGTCACCGTACCATGTAAATTTGCAAAACTTATTTGGCAATCACGCTGTATTAGCGCACAACGGTAGAAATGGTCACATTTTCACATGGATATTGTAACCGCACGTTTTAGCTTCCTTCGTGCCATCTTTCCAAATCTCCATGTATTTTATTCAATTTATGACTTTATGTGTATGTGTAGACTGATTTGAGATGGCGAAGTGAAAGTAGAATATGCTTTTGCATTCAATATGATCCTGATCAATTTGTTCGTTGCATTTATTTGTGTATGCGTTAAGTATTTCTTCATCTCGTATAGTTTGGATCTATCATTTGTTGAATTATTGAATTTATGCGTTAAGCATTTTTCCCAATTTCTTTTCATATTTTCCTATATATTTTTCCAATTGGCCCTATTTTTCTTATATTTTTTCTATTCTAAAATATATATTTTCTAATTTCTTCTATTTTGCATATTTTGGACATTTTCCTATGCTGGAATAATTTTTTCCTAATTTTTGAAATTTTTTTCATATTTTATAAGATTATAAACCTATTTTTATTTTTTCTGTTTAATTTCCTTTTTCTCTTCTGCCTATGTCCCCATTTTCCTATTCTGTAGTATTTTTCTAATTTCTATTAATGTTTATCATATTTGAAAAGATTTTCCCTATTTCTGTATTTTTGTATTTTCTGTAATTTTTCATATATTTAATACATATGAGAGAGTGATTGAAGGAAAAATATAATATAAGGTATTTTAGTTCACCTTTAAAAAATATCGTTAGTGTTGACATATGGTCTGGATGGTAAATGAGCAAGTTGCAAAGAATTATAATAACATTTTAGCATGTTGCACGTTGAGAGTATTATTTGAATGAAATCCATTGTTGGACTAGCGAAATTGCATTTGTTTCCGCGCGGTGAGGGTCTGCCGAGGAACCATAAGAGAGAGCGAGGGTAGGCGGTGACGGGAAAGCCTGGTCCTATACTGGAGTGTGTTTGTAGACTCTAGACTTGAGGTATTTTCGTGGATCATCTAAACAACTCACGAAAATAGATGTATTTTTATGAACTGAGCTCCAACACACGAAAATATTTTATTTTAGTGATCGAGATCTCAGACCCACAAAAATATTCTTTATTTTTGTAAGCTATTTTACAATCTAGTTATTTTTTGGTGCACACGAAAATAATTTTGATTAGTGTTATGCGTCATATCCTCACAAGTTCATGAACTACTAATGCATTTTACTATTTTAAAATAAAAGTAAGAATAGTTTTAGTTATCTAAATATCTCTCACGTGTGGAGCCACAATAGAAGGTGACATCCCTGTTACACATCGGTCTCTTCAGGAACGCGATTTCAAAACTACATGTAGTTGTAGGGTTGATGTACACATTTGTGTTAGTGTGTTTGTGGTGTGAGTGGTTTGTATATGAACAGATACTACAACTATACATAGTTGAGAGATTAAAAAAATAAAATAAAATTTATAATCTTATGAAAAACAATAAAAGTACTTATAGTTTTGTAAAATTTAATCTAAAGGGCCGTCTGGATAGAAGAATCAATTCCGATTCAATAGTGAAATAGGAGAATCCAAACCAAACGCTAAAAATGAGAATCGATTCTGTTGGGAATCTGAGCGGAGCGTTCCGCTGATTTGAACTGCAGCCTCGAAACACCGTGAAAGGTGTTCCACAAACCGGATCGAAGGGATGTTCCGTAAGTGGGCTTAATCTTCGGTAGAATTTACCCGCCCCTGCCACTCACGTGATTTCCCTGCCGCTCCGCGTTTTCTTCTACGCCATTCAGCGATTTCACTTGTGTTGTTTCCTGTTGAAGATTGGACGCCCGGGCAGCAGGCTAGTTGGTTGTCCGTCCTGTACACAAGCAGTTGTCTGTGTTGCTGTACATGAAAATACAATCAACATTAAAATATACAAGAATCAAATAACAGGCAACGTTTGAGTAGAGACCAACGTTATGACCAGAGGCCAATTTTTTTTATATAGTCGATATGATTACATAAACACAAATGAAAATCAAGGAAAAATGAAGAACAAACACAAAATAGTCAGGGGTAAATGGGTCCATTCAGCCTTTCTGCCTTCTCTACCGGAACTAAAACAGAAATATTAACTAAACGATTTCTAAAATGATTCTGTTTCATAGTTTGAAACTGTTTTCGAGTTAAAATAGAACTGTTTCTGATTCTCCGTAAATCTGAAACCATACCAAACGGACCCTAAACCCAAGAGAACCATTGATCCGACCTGACCAGACCCGACTCGATCGGATTAACCAGACGCGTAGCCAGAGCCGATTACCCCCCACCTCGCCCAAATCCACATCCACCACGCACGATCAACAGTTCCCAAATCCACCACGCCTTTCTCCGCCTCGCCCCTTGCCTCCTGTCCTGCTCTGCTCCCTTCAACGTCTACTTCCTCCCAGAACCCTAGCCCCGCCAGATGCAAAGCAGTGGCGACCGCTCCGGCGGCCCCTCGAGTGGGGATCGGTCTGGCGGCCGATTTCAGCGCGGCCCTTCCCGCTGGTCCTCCGGCGGCGGTAGTGGCGGAGGGGGCAGTCCGCCCCATCGCTACGCCTGGCGAAGCGGGGAAGATGGGGGCGCAGGCGGGAGGTTCCACCCGTACCGTGGGTCCTCTGACTATTCTGGCGGCGGAGGCGGGGCCGGGGGTGGAGGTTATAGAGGCGGTGGCGATGACTTGGGCGAACCTAGGAACCGTTATGACGTCAGGGTCGGCCGAGGTGGAGGCCGTGGGGATTTCACAGGTTTGTTCCCAAATACTGGGTCGAGTCGTTTTGGCTCATTGGTGTAGTTAGGTTTGTGCTGCCTAATGTGGGTAATTCGAGGTTGCTTAGCGTAATTAGGGTTATGGTGCTTAGGGAGAATCAATGATTCACTAGTCTTTTACTCTTCGAAGTTCTTAGTAAAATGATAATTCAGTGTAGAGATGCTACTAACCAGTCCCAAATTCGCCCAACCTCTGTAGCTCAGTATCTGCCACTCTAATGTGACCAGGGTTTCAAAAGGCGCTGGGCGGGCGGTGACCCAGCGCCTAAACCCTAGGCACGCCTAAGCATCCCTAGGCGTTTGTACTGTAGCAATAATGAATTATATATATATATATATATATATATATATATATATATATATATATATATATATATATATATATATATATATGTATATATATATACATACATAACACAAATGTATACTCACACCTTTATATACAATACAAATTTAGTAGGATTTATCCTCGGTATCGGAAACGGGAAAAACACAAAGGGCAAAAGACACTTTTACCAGATTCCTATTTCCTTTGCTAATAAGACATTGGGCAAGTAAAACCTGTAAGGTTGACTTCTATAAGGACAAGGGCACCCTAAAAATATTTAACCCAATGGTCATGGTTAGTAATTTTCATGAAAATCTCAAGCAAGGAAAATGCCTATTTTATATAGCGCCTGTGAGTTGATCTCTCCCTGTGATTTGGTCCAAAGGATCACACCAGCACCAAACCAGTCCGCTACAGCAGATCTCCCTGTTATACACAGCATCCTGCCAGCCTCCTTCAGTTTGCATCTGTTCCAGGCATGACCTGCACACCTGCTACAGCAGACTTCCAGCTGGACGTGATTCCACCCAGGCACAACCTTTCTGTCACATCTCCTATTGCATCCCGTGTTGGTTTCTGTTCTTTATGTCAACAACGAACTGCATCCAGGCTTGGCACCACCTTGCCTCCGCCTCAAACCCCTGGGCGTAGCCGCCCAGCTCTTAACCACGCCTAGGCAAACGCCTAGCGACACCTTTTGGAACACTGAACGTGACCAAATCACCCAACTTTTATTGGTTTTGGATGAATAGGGCGCGCCTTGTCCAGCTTCCAACTGAAAACATGGAGGAATAGTATAGTTCTATTTTGTTGTATAATTAAGTTCAATAGCAATATAAAGAGAGAAGGATTTTCTTTCAGGTCTCTTTGTGAGTTGAGTATTGTAAATTTTGTGTAATTTAACCATATCGGATTGGATGGATCTGTTTACTCTAACAGTTTACCATATCGGATTGGATGGATCTGTTCATTTCAACAGTCAGTTTTTCGATGCGGAAATTGTTTAGAAACATTACAAACTTCATTTAAACGAAGATCAGTGTAGTTTTGGTTGTTTGTAGGCTCTCAAACATTCTGTCAGTTTTTTTTTATTTTGTTTTTCTTAAAAAATTGCAGAACACTTTCCAATTCAAAGGTATAAAAATGGACTATTCCAGTAGAAGAATGCGATGCATTACAAATATTGGAAGAATTCATAGTAACATGTTAGAATAGGATCTTATAATCTGGCTTAGTGGTGCATTCAGATAAGCTTGATTACAGAAATTTTCTAAGAAAAGATTTGCACCCTTTCATTTGCAAAATATTGATATTCCCCTTCAATCGTTCTTGCAGATACTAATAGCAAAAGTAGCTATGTCAAACTTTTTGTTGGATCTGTTCCAAGGACAGCAGTTGAAGATGATGTGGGTTTCTTTCCATGCTAGCATCTTCCTCTATCTTCCATAGTAATTACTTAATGTTTTGCTAGTGTGTTTTCTATTTTTTCTTATTGAGCTGATGATGTAGTTTGCTGGATATAACATAAGAAGGCTACTAAGTTGGTACATGGGCGGACCTACAGGGTATGCCGTATAGGCCATGGCATACCCTGCGTCGTCCAAGCGCAGCCAAACCTACGGAACGGTAGGCAGTGCTGCGGAGAATTCTTGATGCAAACAAGTGAACCTACGGACAGACACATAGCAGACATCAATGTATGAACAAGGAGAGACGCGATGAACCTAGGCTCATGTAGTTATACAATACACATACACCAGCTGGTAGTTGTTGGTCCAGGGCACGGCACGTGGCTGATACGCACTAGCCCCACCTAGAAATGAGTTCTGATTCTGAACTGGGACCAACTACTATTTAGTTAGCACTATCAAACACGTGAGATCAAAATTTCACGAGGAGTTCTCATTAATTCCAACACAAGTGGGTGTTAAAAAATTCGTACACAAGAGGCTTCTGCATGGTGAGGTTTCTAAAATAAGGACAAATAAGAAAATATTTGGGGTGCATGTTACACGTAGCTAAGTGTCACTGATTCAGATTTTGTGAGGTTGCTGATTTGAATTTTTATTGATAACTATTTTCAACAAAATGTTTACTAATTAGAGAATTTTTTTGAGGTCACCATATTTACTGTTTTTGTAGTGAAACCATCTCTTAGTCGAATGCATTGTGCTAAATTCATTCAGAGAATGGTTCACTTTATTACTGGTCTTTGTCCACTGCACCACTGCAAGTCATCAATCTATATTGTAATTTATTAAATTAGACTTATCATGTTATTTACTATCTATATATTAAATCATGTTATAAATTTAATTTAATTTACCGAATCGATAAATTTTTTATTTAATTGCATACAAAAAATTTATGCGACATATTTCAATGAACTATTCAATGACGGGAATGAGAGCATTAGGTTCGAGTTGGATGACTCATTTGATGACACCAACAGACGATTCGTACGGAGGATACAAGAGTCTAAGGTTAGAGAGACCTTAAAAAGGATGAAAGAAGGAAAGGCCAGCGGCCCCGATGATGTCCCCATTGAGGTGTGGAGATGTCTGGGGGATGTAGCAATAGTATGACTTACTAAACTATTCAACCGCATTTTTCAATCAGACAAAATGCCTGAAGAGTGGCGGAAAAGTATTTTAGTACTCATCTTCATAAATAAAGGAGATGTTCAAAGTTGTACTAATTACCGAGGAATTAAACTTATGAGTCATACTATGAAGTTCTAGGAGAGTGATTGAACACTGCTTGAGGAAAGTGACCAATGTCACTAAAAATCAGTTTGGTTTTATGCCTGAGAGTTCCACTATTGAGGCGATTTTCTTACTCCGTCAGCTTATGGAGAGGTATAGAGAGCAAAAGAAGGATCTACATATGGTGTTCATTGACTTGGAGAAGGCATACGAGAAGGTACCAAGGCCGGTCATGTGGTGGGCGCTAGAGAAACACAAAGTCCCAACAAAGTACATTAACCTTATCAATGATATGTACGATAATGTGGTGACAAATGTACGCGTAAGAGATAGTGAGACCGATACTTTTTCTATCACAATAGGGCTACACCAAGGATCAGACTTAAGTCCATACATCTTCTCCTTAGTGATGGATGAGGTGTCGAAGGATATACAAGGGGATATCCCTTGGTGTATGCTCTTTGCTGATGATGTAGTGTTGATGTAGTGTTGGTAGATGAAACTAGGGATGATGTTGGTAGAAAATTGGAGCTATGGAGGCAGACCTTAGAGTCTGGGTTTAGACTTAGTAGAACCAAGACCGAGTATATGAGATGCGACTTTAGTGATGTCGGGTGCGAGGGTGAAAATGTTAGTTTACAAGGACCAATACAAGTAGTACCTAGGAGGGACACATTTCGATATTTAGGATCAATGTTACAAAGCAATGGTGATATTGATGAAGATGTTTGCCACATGATCAAGATCGGGTGGATGAAGTGACGACAAACATCTGAAATCTTATGTGATAAGAAAGTTCCACAAAAATTGAAAGGAAAATCCTATAGGACGGTGATCAGACTTGTGATGCTGTATGGAGCAGAATGTTGGCCAACTAAAAGGCAACACGTCTAACAAATGAGTGTTGCGGAGATGCTCATGCTACGGTGGATTTGCGGTCACACAAGAAGAGACAAAATTAAGAACGAGGTGATACGTGATAGGGTAGGGGTGGCACCGATTGAGGAGAAGCTAATCCAACATCGCCTACGGTGGTTTGGGCATATCCAGCGAAGACCTCTAGAAGCACCGGTTAACAGTGGGATTATAAAGAGTAGAGAAAATTTTAGGAGGGGTAGAGGTCGACCAAGGTTGACATGGCAGGAGGCGGTGAAACAAGACTTAAAAGGAGTGAGACATAACTAGAGATTTGGCTCATGATAGGACTGCATGGAAATTAGCAATTCATGTACCAGAATCTTAGTTTATTCGTATTTTGTTACTCTTATCTTCTTTCTTATTAACCCATTTCTAAAATAAATAAAATGTAGAATCTTATTTTATTTGTATTTTTTACTCTCATCTTATTTTTCATTACTTTTTTTTTTCAAAAATTGTTGGGTTTCATTTCTAGCCGACCCCAACTTGTTTGGGACAAAGGCTTGGTTGTTGTTGTTGTACCTTCGACAAAATCCTAGGTCCGCCACCGAGTTGGTAGCGTGTTTAGAATTGTTTCTATCCTAGTTTCTATCACTGTACACATAAGAAACTAGAGACCACTAGTTTAAAAGCTATTTAAGGTTACCTTACAGGATATATGATTCAATATCTTTGTGTCACGGGTCGAGTCTTAGGTTCAGTTTAGATGAAATATAGCTGGACTGTTTAAGGCCTGGCCGAATTAGGAGATTAGAAATAGGAAAGTCAGTTTATCTAATAAGAGTCCAGTTTGGGTCGGACTGATAGAGTCCTGATCAGTTAAGAAGTCGAGTTTGTTAAAGATAGAAACCAGAGACTGAGTCTGTTTTTTAGGATCCGCCAGAATCAGATTGGCCGGATCAGGAGTCTAGAATTTCCAAAACATAACTTTCGGCGGCTATATAATGCCACCAATGATCAAGGAGAAAGTAAGCAGATTTTGGGAGAAGAAAAGATAGATTTATCTCGGTTATTCCAGGGCCTTGTTCCTTGGTGTAGTCTTCACGACGGCACCGACGATCAAGCGCCCTGTTCGGCGAGAGAGAACCAGACCCAAACCCTATCACCCCTACAATCTGCGGCCAAGAGCTAGTCACCAATCCAACAAGGGTTGTGATAATTTGGTATCAGTTGTCAGCAGCGATCCAATGGGCAACAAGAACGGCAAACGCTCTGAAGTGCTCCAAGATCAGATTGGGAAGCTCTTCACATTGGTCACTGACCTCACGTCCTCACCATGCAGATGAAGCAATCGGATCCCCCCCCCCCCCCCCCCCCCAGTGATCAAGGCTGATTTTCACGACGTCAAGGAACAACTTGCTGCTCACAACATCGCTATCTCGCGCTTGGAGCACACCAGCAGTACAAAACCTGAAGACACGTTCAGAGATGCCAAAGACAAGCCATTTGATGAAGTGCCAAAAGAAGAGAAGTCCAACAACAGCAAGAAGATCAATGGAGATGATGGGGACCAGTCCACCAATGAAGAGATGTACGTACATGAAAATGAGAAGAAACATGGAGGAGGTGCAGGTGGAGACCCTGATGGTGATCCTGACTCAGGTGCGGGAGGCCATAGGTGCAGAGATGCTAGGGGAAATACGTGGCGCCATGAAGATGAACCAAGACAACAGCGTCGATTTCCACAACAGCTATATAGAATCCGCTTTCCTATATATGATGGTTTGGCTGATCCTCTACCTTGGCTGAACAAATGCCAACAATTTTTCAGGGGACAAGAAATCCAAGAAGAGGACAAGGTCTGGTATGCTTTATTACATCTGGAAGGTGCAGAAGATCTATGGTACTATCGACTTGCAAGAGATCATGGAGAGCCAAGTTAGAAAGAATTCATCTCTCTAGTCAATTAGCGCTTTGGCCCACCTCTTAGATCTAATGCCACTGGAGAGCTAGCAAAATTGAGCCAAGAAGGCTCAGTGGCTGAGTACCAGGAAATATTCTTGCAGCTCTTGTGTCACTGCGATTCTATGAAAGACTCTCATGCAATGAACTTTTTCACGGCTGGACTGCAAGAGCCACTCAGGACAGATGTGGAGCTTCAAAAGCCTGTCACATTTGAAGAAGCTATGAGTCTTGCACGTGCTTTTGGACGTTGTAGCACACTGATTTCAGAAAAGGACACAAAATCAGCATGCCTGCAGATGACTTTCCAAGAAAAAACAGAGACCACAGGAGCTCCTAGACGTGTCAAAGTCTTAACCAAGGAAGAGATGGCTGAACGTAGAGCAAAGGGTCTATGCTTCAATTGTGAAGAAAAATTTTCTATGGAGCATAAGAACTGTCCAAGGCTTTTCAATCTTGCTCTTGTGTATGATGGTGGTGGCAAATAGCCACATACACGCTGAATGAAGATGAAGGTCTATAGTCAAGCTCAAGGACGAGCTTTCCGTAAGAGGGGGGGTTGGGGGGGGGGGAGATGTCACATGTCAGGAGTCTTATGTTCGGTTTAGATGGAATAAAGCCGGACTGTTTAAGGCCTGGGCGAATTAGGAGATTCGAAATAGGAAAGTCAGTTTATCTTTAGTAATAAGAGTCCAGTTTGGGTGGACTGATTGTCCTGATCAGTTAAGAAGTCGAGTCTGTTAAAGATAGAAACCAGAGATTGAGTCTGTTTTTTAGGATCTGCCAGAATCAGATTCGGTTGAAGATATTCTGGCGGGATCAGGAGTCTAGAATTTCCAAAACTGTAACTTTCGGTGGCTATATAATGCCACCAACCATCAAGGAAAAGTAAGCAGATTTTGGGAGAAGAAAAGAAAGATTTATATCAGTTATTCCAGGGCCTTGTTCCTTGGCGTAGTCTTCACGACGGCACCGGCGACCAAGAGCCCTGTTCGGCGAGAGAGAACCAGACCCAAACCCTATCACCCCTATAACCTGCGGCCAAGAGCTAGTCACCAGTCCAACAAGGGTTGTGACACTTTGTTTATTCTAAATGGCAACTCTTATTCATAAACATGGTATTATTTTTGCATTTTACAAGCCAGTGAAAGCTGCCTCTACCTAGCCGTCGTATACATCTCACGTTAGATGCACCATGAGTATTGCACTATTCAAATCTTGTTTGACTCCCAAGGGGTGACTAAACTAGGCTATCAGCATTTTGTGACCTTTTATTTTCGTTGATGTTCTCCTTTTTTGTTGGGTTTCATATCTAGCTTACTCCAACGTGCTTGAGACAGGTTATGATGATGATGTTGTTGTTCTCCTTTTTTGCCAATTTATGTTTTTTAATCGGTCTATGAGATATTTGTCATATGTTTAGGTCCGGCCTTTATTTGAGGAACATGGAGATGTTCTTGAAGTTGCTTTAATCAAGGATAGGAATACTGGTGAACAACAAGGTGCATTAAAACTATGTATTCCTTATATTATCACTATGTGGGTATCTCTTTTGTTTTCAGGTTTATGAGAGATAATAGGAGCAACAAGGTTGCATCTTCTCTCGTTAATTTGGTGGTGGTTCATTTTCGTTCCCTGCGCTTCCATTGTGTTTATCTCCTGGGGATTCAGTAGAAGACAAATGAAAGGGACTAACTGTCCGCTGATTACTGCGTCTTAAGTAGCCTCTGCCTACTGCTAGACAACTAGACAAGGCAGCAAATTTGGTGCCAAAAAATCTGCTTAAACCATACTGATGTTCTGGATGTCCTCTGTAGTTCCACTAGCAAAGCTATTTCTCTTGAATGTGATGCAAGAACAGATAACCTTTTAATGAGTAAAGACATTTTCCATGCGGTCCCCATTTTGAGAGCCTGTTGTTCATGTAATCATGAATTGCATGATGTGGAATCCCTCAATGTGAGTGATAGATCAAATCCTTCAGTTGGTCCTGAGTGCCTGAATCCCTTATTCATAAGTGACTGGATGGTGCAGTATACCTTGCATTGTGCTGCCCTGATCGATCATGGTTCGTGTGGTATTCACGGTCTTCTGTGTTCCTGAATTTGTTATCTTGCGTCACCAATATTTTGTATTCTTCTTTTACGGACACCAGTATTGCCATAAGTGGCTATGACAGCATGATTCTTCAAATCAGAATAATGAACTGTGAGTTCCATTTTTATTGTGATGTATTTTTGTATGCCATTTACAAATATGTGTGTAAATTTTGGATGCGAATATGCGATTAGTGTGGGTGGTATTTTCCCTGGCTGGATGATGGTGCTGGACACAACTGTGATGGGGATAGTTTCTTGTATGAAATGAATAAGTGCAATCGTCGTAATATTGATCTCATCTGTATGCGAAGCTTGATCTGCAACTCCATGGCATTAACTTCTGTTCTGTAATACTGGAGTTGATGGCATGGCACATGATTGTATAGATGTGTCTCGAGTGTTGCATCTGATGTAAGCAGGGATGCATACTGAATGACGATACATCTGTTACATGTGATGATCTTTCCTTCAAACTAACATGTTTAGTTTACAGAAAGATATGTGTGTAACTCCTGCATATGAAGGGCAAGAGAAACCTATCCTGAATTGGATAGTTAGCCATGCAGCTAATTGGGATGTACCCTGAAAGTTCTTGCACCTGAACAGTTCTATTGGTCTTTTTTATTCTTTTTAGATGTTGGAATTTTTAACTTGATAATTTTTATTTGGAAAAATTAGTTGGATACTGATTCCATTTATATTTATGTGATAAATTTACATCTGGATATTCAACGCTTTTTGTTGACGATGTGTGTGCTTTTTCATTATTGCGTGTGATTTGGTTACTGCATCTGGAGTGAATCACTGCAGCTTGTTGTCAATGTCTCTGCACTCTGCAGCACGGTGGATATGTTAGATGGATCCGCTGTGTTCCTCATTACTATGTGTACTGTGATGTTCTGCAAGTAGCTATGGAGTAATGGACCTATGTCCTGACAGAATCTACAGTTATGTAAAGGCCTATTTTACAAAGAGGTCTATGCTGATTCCTGCTGGTTGATTTTGAGTGAATTGACATCAAATTTTATTATGGTTGTTGCACCATGGTGTCAGCTGAATTAGTTTTTTCTTATAAACCCGCTTGAGCCATGGTTGAATCCACTTATAGTGTCATTTATCGAGATTAAAAGTTTATTGTCCAGATTCATTCAGTATGTATCCTTTTGTTGTTTTTATCATATGCTTTACAATTCTTCTAGTTGTCTCCTGGATGCTCAGTTTGCGGAGTGCAGCTGTAAAGCCTCCCAATGGAACACCAGATGTAACTTAATTGTCTTATTTAGGTTTACAAGAATGTATCTTTGCAGCTGTTTTTTTTTTCTTGATTGGATTCATCACCATCATTCCTGTGTTGGAATCAGCCTTCTTGCAAAATAAGCAAGGGGAAGGCTTCCTAGAAATTCGCTTCCCCAGACCCCACAATGTGTGGGAGCTTTCAACAGTGGGTACACCCTTTTTCATCACTATCATCCTGGTACTTTGAATGTTGTCCGCTTGTGGCAGGCTGCCTTGTCATTTGCTATGTTAAATTTTTAGCAGCTATTGTCAGTCTGTGATGGTGATGAAAATTTTTTTAGTCCCTTCATATTGCATACATAGTGAATTCCCAAATCTTCTGTCATCGAACCTTAGAAACATTAAAGTATCAAGCACTTTTGACAATTAATCTACGCTGCTGTTGCTATGACGGTGTCCATGATCTGCACAATATACACTATTCTAGAGTGCCGCTTGCTATGCGAATGAAATGTCATTGTGGTGTTTTATGTAGCAAGTGATATACTATGTGCGGACTGAGGTCTGGTTATAATGCAGCTGGGAAATGTCGTGCTTTCTCATGCAGAGAAGTACACCTATTCTTTGGTGTAACTTCCTAGAACTTGTGAAACTCAGCTGAAACATGGTAAAATTACCATACCTGTGGTTCCATACATTAGCTGTTGGTGAACTTCAATGATGATGAGTGATAGACGTGGCTTTTATGCTTGTCTGAGACAATGAGGCGTGCTCCTAATAGTAGAGCGGTGATTCTTGTTTTGCTTTAATGTTGAAAGGAAAAAAGAGTTAAAATTGAAGTTTACTTGTCTCCATAAATTTATATACTTAAATACCTCTTTTCTGACCTGCTGTTTTCGATCTCTATTGCTTATATACACTAAACAAAAGTTAGATATGCTGATACTAGCAACTTTTTATGATTTTTCATTCGCAGGTTGTTGTTTTGTTAAATATGCCACTTCTGAAGAGGCTGAGAGGGCCATCAGGGCTCTACACAACCAATACACTTTACCTAGAGTATGTATCTGATTGTTGGCTAGTTTATTTGATCCATTCTCTGTTTGCAGATTTTTTATTACATCTGTTATGGCAGGCGATGGGCCCGATTCAAGTTAGATATGCTGATAGTGAAAGGGAGCGGCATGGTAACACTCTGATGTTTTGATCCTTCAGATGATATGATTGACTACCAATTTCTTGTCCTCTTAGGGCAGGCTTAGTGACCACTCCTATGATTTTCCTATTTGATGAGCTGTATTTTTAACATTGCCTGCTTGTTGTATGTTCCTAATTCGTCTTATGGGGCTACTCTTATAAATATCTTGCTTTGATAACTGAAAATATTAGCATTTTCTAAAGATGGACCTTAAATAGTAGTTTTTGGCTTCTTCAATGATAAAACAATTTTATACATGCCACTTGTCACAAAAATGACCTTTCTGCTTGATTTCCAGATGATTTTTTTTCTGATCATTTTGAAGGCTTTACATTTACAAGGCTGTACCTCACTATAGCAGTTATTGTAATTAGTTCTTTTTTTCTTTAATTCGAGAAACAGTATTCACTTTTAAGTTTCTGCATCAGTTCATTCATCTCATCTGTTACATAAACAAAACTTATATAATACTTCATTTTCTCTATGTGAAAAATAATAGTTCATTATGGAAAAGTCAGATATGAGATATGCTTTGATTGTTAGTTTATACTAGCTTTCTTCGGATATTTTTTTTTTTGTTTTATGTACACACTGGTTGACTTCATTTGTTTTCTGAATAATTCATCCAGGGGCCATCGAGCACAAATTGTTTGTTGCATCCCTTAATAGGCAAGCAACTCCAAAGGAGATTGAAGAGGTAAGCATTTTACATTTCCTTTTTCCTTTTCTGGATGATTTAGTACTTTGCCTATTTTAAAAATAAGCCTATCCTGTGATACAATATACTTGTCTACAAAAACTGTGTATCATAGAAAACATACTCAGCACAACAGCAACAGTGTGCTTTTCTACCAATTGATGTTTTCAAATATTTAGAAAACATATACTGAACCATACTGATATATATACTGAACCATACTGATATATTTCCCAGATTTTTGCCCCATATGGCCATGTGGAAGATGTTTACATTATGAGAGATGGCATGCGACAGAGCCGAGGTTTGTGAACAAATGTTTAATTGTATATTTTGCTTCCACTCCCATAATTTGTTGTGACATGCATTATAAAGGTTGTGGCTTTGTCAAATTCTCATCAAGGGAGTCTGCAGCAGCAGCGATGAATGCCCTTAATGGGACGTACATAATGAGGGTAAATTTCTGTACCTGCCTGATAGTATGTTTTACATAATTGTGAATTTAGGCTCTTATGTCTTTGATTCCATAATATTTATGGTCTATATGTTGCACTAGGGGTGTGAGCAACCATTAGTTATTAGATTTGCTGATCCTAAGAGACCTAGACCTGGAGAATCAAGGTAATTAACAACTCTGTAACTCTATTTCTTTGCTGCATGGCATATTTTACTCTTTTGCCTGAGATACACTGCTGCTGTTTGATTTGCTTGTTGTTTAGGAGTGGCCCTGCATTTGGTGGTCCTGGTTTCAGTCCCCGATTGGATGCAGCACTTGTTATCAGGTTTCACTACCTCTTATTCGATTACTTACTTTTGCTAGGAAAAATAGTTTCAGATTTCTAAATTAAACCAACCGCATCCGTATCTTTTTGCATGACAAGTTTCTTGGCTTGCATTTTGCAAATTTAATGTTATAACATCATTATACACAAAGAGAAAAGGCTAATAGCTTTAATAAAATGCAAGCGTCAAAACGAAAACGTTGGCATTGCGACCCCCCCTCACCTCCCGTTTGCGCAGCTGGGCCAACGTCGGGTCAAGGTTGTAAATGGGCGCCTGGACGCCTAGGCGCCCGCACGTCTAGGCGCCTAGGCGAGCGCCTAGGCGATGCCCAGGCGAGCAGCCACAAGAAGCAGGAGCAGCCCGGGCGGGGCGGGGGGCAGATGCAGCCGCACAAGGGAGGTTAGAGGCCTGGAGACTATTGCATGAGGGAGATCGAAGGTCAGAAAACGTCTAGGCGGGGAGGCCGGGATCAGGAGTCAGCGAGAGCGATATCGAAGAAACGGCGGCGCAGGTGGGAGTCGGGTGGAATGGGGAAGACAAGCACGAGTTGGGCCTTTTGAGTCCAAAAAAGCCCAATAATTCTAACCTAACTCACTTGCATGTGCACCGTTAGATAAGGGGCTCTTCCATCGAACGTTTGTCCGTCTCCCATCCTTCTCCCTGTATCCCGAATTCCCGATCAGACCGCCTCTCCGTCTCCTTCTCGTCCGCTGCTGATCCAAGCCGCCACCGCTGCCGCGGCCAATCCAGTACACAGCCTCGGTCGATCCAGTTTGACATCGCCACCGCGACCAATCCAGTCCGCCTCCGCCGCTGCCTCTGACGATCCAGGCCGCCGCCGTCTTCGCCTCCGCCCCCCCCCCCCCCCCCCCCCCAACCGCCCCTGCTCGACATCGACCGCCAGGCGAAGCTGTTCGACGCCTGGGTGCGACGCCTGGACGCCAAGTTAGCCTAGGCGGGCGTCTAGACCTCTCCAGGCGAGGCGAGGAGGCATGGCGTCCATGCTGGAGCGCCTGGACGCCTAGGTAACGCCTGGACAACACTGGTCGGCGTTGTGCCCCGCGATCACTGTCGTGCCCCCACCCACGACTTTGATAGTCGAAGGTCTCCGCGCCTCTGACAAGGCGACAACGGATCGTCTGGTTTTCCCATTAACGGGAAACTAAATCAAAATTTCCGGTTAATCGAAATGATGGTTTTATTTTTATATGTAAGATTCAGTTTCCATTTCTTAATAACCGATCTTTGAAAAAAAACTGAAACAGAACCTATCAGTTTCGATTTAATTGAATGCCCACCCTGAGGCCACGATGCGATACTAGGCCTCAGCAATCGAGCGAGAAACATGTTGCCGCTTCGACGACTAGAAGACATGGTTGCTAATTGTAGCCTAGAGCGGTTGAATATATTAATAAAATCTGAAATGCACTTAATTCAACTCATTCAGACAGTAAGGTCCGGACTAGTTCAGTGTCAATGGGAACTAGTCTGGTGTTTGATGATTCCTAGTATATTTTCCATCAAGTAATGCAAGTAAATAATACTAGCAACCTAATGGATGCTAAAGCAACACTAGGATACAACTAGATAGCAAGATAAACAATTATAACAACTAGTAACTTGATGAAACTCTTAACAATCAAGTATGTTGATGAATAAGTAAATACTAAATAGAGGTGACAATGAACACATTGATTTTTCACCAAGGTTCGATTTCACATAGAAATCTATGTCCTTATGGAGGTGTCCACTATGAATTGAGTGTCTTTGAACCCTAACCCTCACCGAACAATCACAAAGATCAAACTCCGGTTCTCCACTATCAATCCAATGGGTGATACAGACTTCCCAAATGTCACCAACACGATTTGGAAGCCAAAATGCGACGCTTAGCCGTCTAGGGATTCAATCCCAAGAATAACAAACACAAAGCAACAAGACAGAAGAAAAAATCGAATTAAAAACTCAACTCAAAGCACCCTCACACTGAAGAACCACTCAGGGCCCGTTTGGATGGATGAAATGTTTCTGATTCTGGGTAGTCACTTGAAACTGGTCCAAACGGCAAAAAAGAGAAACATTTCAGGGGAGAAACTCTCTGAAGTGATTCATTTTTTTGATCTGTGGAGGTGAAACACCTGAAAAGGTGTTCCACACCTTGGAACGCTTTGGTCAACTGTAACTCGGGTCCAAGTTCTAGAAAATTACGCTGATTTGCCACCTCTTTAGAATGCTTCAGATCGGTGGTCAAAATTTTTTATCTTCGTTTTTTTTTGAACTCGTTAAGGTGATAATACAAATAAAATAAAAACTTACAGGAATGTTACAACATTCTCACTAGGGGTCAACATTACGATTGGAGGCTATTTTTTTGTGTTGTCAACATTATTACATAATTACAAATATAAATGAAGAACAATCACAAACCAGACAGGGTTAAATGGGTCAATTTAGCATTTCTCTCCTCTCTCCTGAAATTGAAACAGATATGGTAGCCAAACGGTTTCTAAAGTGATTCTATTCCAGAGCTTAAAACCGTTTTTGCATTGGAACTGAAACGTTTCTGATTCTGTGTGAATCTGGAACCATACCAAACGGGGCCTCAGTCTCACCAATCCTCACAAAGATTTGGATTGTAGCACTTAGAGATGACAAATGAGGGCTAGAACTAGTCAAGAACGTGTGTAACGGTGCTAGGGTTCACCAAATTTCTCTCGCCTCGAATGGGGGGCGAAATCCCCCTTTTTATTTGGGTCCTCAAAATTTAGCCGTTGCCAACTAAAGTCTGGACTAGTCTGGACTTGACACCGAACTAAAATTAGCCGTTGCCTATGGAGAGCACCTACAAGACTCCTGAAGGTAGTGGGATCACTGACTCGCGGTGGGCTGGCCATGGGCGGCAGCGGCTGGGAGAAGGTTGTGGCTGGGAAGGGGTGGGAGGAGGCTAGTGTTAGGGTTTGGCTGATACTATGTTGGAGGATAATGAGATAATTCCATTGATAATGCCAGAGGGTTACACATATAGGGGTACAAACTTGGGGTCAATAAGTCTCCTAGGTAATGATCCTATTATCCTTGACACACACAAATACATACACTAACAATAACCATTGAAAAACGTTCCATTTACAAAGTTTATGGCGTTTAGACAGGCTGTTGACCGTTTATACGGGTCAACTGTTTAGAAGTCCGATTAGGGCCTAGACTAAGAAGTTTCTCGTATACCGTCTATACGCATCAATGCGGCCATTTAAAACCATTTAGGAAAATACTGGACAAAATAATGCATTAAATACTATAGAAATGAAGTTATTTGCAAGAGGTGTTAAACATCTAATATCTTGCTGTTACTTGAATTGTTGTGCCTATTTGGATCTTCAAGTTCAGAATTTCGAAAGTTTCATCTACTCTTTTTTCTTATTGCTATTCCTTTTTTTTTGTCTCAGGCCAACAGCAAACCTTGATGAGCCAAGGACTCGACATATGCCACCTGACTCGTGGCGTCCATCAAGTCCAAGGTCAATGGTACCTAATCAATATAATAATTTCGGGTCAGACAATTCTGTAGCTCTGACTGGCAGCACTGTAACATCATCAGCCGATACTGTATGGTTTAAGTCAACCCTTTGTTATACTTCTAACATTTGCTAAGTTTGATTTACTTACCTTTGGTTCCAAAAAATGACAGGCTGCTATGCGTCCTCCAGTATTCACTGGAAATGGCTCTTTGTCAAGTCAGACAGCTATGGCAACTTCATCACATATGGTACCACTATCATATTATGACTCTTCATGTTTTGGCATTTCATTGAAATTATTTAATATGTTGGTGATGGGCTCTTTGCTTTTAGGGCATGAACCCTTCAATGGTACAAGGGCATCATCTGGGAGGCCAGCAGATCCCATCTTTGCAGAAGCCACCTGGTCCGCCACATAATTTCCCTGGACAAATGAACAATGCTCAACATGGGCAATCAATGCAGGGGAATATTCCAAATATTGGACAGCTTCAGATCGCGCCATCCACAGGACCTGTTTCTGTTGGCCAGAATATGGCACCTTTGCAATTACCTGGCCAGCCACCTGTGTCACAGCAATTGATACAACAGAATTCTTCTCCAGGTCCTTTACAGGCACCTTCATCAGTACAGTCCAATCTCATGCAAGCTGTTCCTTGTCAGCAGCAGCTTCCCACTAGTATTGCTCAAATCCTCCAGCAGCAGATGCCATCACAGGCACCGCAGTTGCTTCTTCAACAACAGACCGCTTTGCAGTCCAGTTACCAGTCTTCACAGCAAGCAATTTTTCAGCTTCAGCAACAGCTACAACCAATGCAACAGCAATCTAACCTAAATCAGCAACATCCTGGACAGTTTTCTAACCAGCAGGTTGTTGGGATTCCGGGACTTAATTACTTGTATATTACTCGGGTAATCCCGGCTTTATATAGACTAGTACATGTAGGACTCCTTCCTAACCACGATTCGAACTCTTTTAAACTACTTTTGACTCGACCCAGGACTCTATCCCTAATAGCAATACGCGTCTGGATCTGGACGCCTACTAATTATCTTCTAGGAAACAAGATTATCTCAACATTCACTCCTTAATCTTGTTTCCTAGGACACACTTTGGGTGGACGCAACTACACCTTCGGGATGGACACAACTACATCCCGAACACGAATTTATGTTTTATCCCTAGAGTGGCACAACTACACCCCCTGGGCATGGGCACTTCCATCCCGAACACGAAGTTGGGTTTTATCCTTAGAGTGGACACAACTACACCCCCTGGGCATGGACACTTCTATCCCAAACATACTTCGATGTGAGATTAAAATAACTCTCCTCCCGACGCAAAAAAAGTGCCTTCTCATCTTCCTTGTTATTGGGACACTCACTAGCGAAGTGCCCAAATTTATGACAGTTGAAGCATCGAATCTTCGACTTGTCTATTTTCTTCTTCGTCCTCTCTTTTGCCTCTCTTGCTTTCCACTGTTCCTTTGTCAAAAGAAGCTTCTCTTCACCCTTTTCCTCTCTTGTCTTCCACTCCTCCTTTGTCACATAGAGTTTCTCTTCATGTTCTTGGTTGTTGAAGCTATTCACTCGTTCTTCATGCGCTTTGAGTCTGTCAACGAGTTCCTCCATAGTCATCGTCTTCGTATCAACAAATTGCTCAATAGTAGATGCAATATGGAGAAATTCGAAGGCAGAGCACGTAACAATTTATTTACGATATAACTTTCTTCAACTTTTCCACCAAGACCATGGATCTTTGTAACGATTATCATCACTCTCGTGGCGAAGTCGTCGATGGAGTCTCCCCCGTTCATGCGCAACACATCAAGTTCATTCTGGAGAGTTTGAATGCTTGCTTCCATTACATGTTCTTCACCCAAGAATTTTGTCTTGATCATCTCCCAAGCATCTTTTGCCGTCTTCTTTTCAGAAATTCTCATAAGAGTGTCTTCATCAATAGCTTGATAGATGGCCGCAAGAGCCCATTGATCCATTCTTGGATCAATATTATCCACTTTTTCCGCATCCACAACTTTCCATACTCCCCGTGCCTTCAAAAAAACTTCCATATTAATAGCCCACGCCATGTAGTTGTCTGATTTTCCCTCCATATTGTGAACACTTCTCTGTTTCCTTTTAATAACCCAGCAGCCCTTTATTAAAACAGCAGTGACAGACCCACGTTCAAGGCCCAATATGCAGAAGAAAGATAAAGCCTCCCTGACCTGTTTTTGGCCCGGTCCAGCTTTCCTTTGAACCCGACCCAGTCGACCACAGGGATAACCCTAGTCTGGGCACCGTCACGTAATCACGCCGACAGATGAGTCACCCCGCCACCGCCTGTACTCCACGGTGCTTCCGATGCGCCGTCGACGCTGCGCTTGTGCCACAACAGCGCACCTCCGCCCGTTCGTACGTCGCTGCGCCGCCGCCGAGATGCGCACGACGCACCAAGCTTCGCCGCCGCCGGATCCGCTTCACCCCAGCGTCGAGCCGCGCCGCCGCTTCACCCCAGCGCCGCGTCGCCGCCCTGCTGGGATCCGCACCCGGGCAGAGGCTTTTCGGACTCGCCGAGGTACGCTCGCCCCTTGATCTAGCTCTGATGCCAATTGTTGGGATTCCGGGACTTAATTACTTGTATATTCCCCGGGTAATCCCGGCTTTATATAGACTAGTACAGATAGGACTCCTTCCTAACCATGATTCGAACTCTTTTAAACTACTTTTGACTCGACTCAGGACTCTATCCCTAATAGCAATACGCGTCCGTATCTGGACGCCTACTAATTATCTTCTAGGAAACAAGATTATCTCAACACAGGTCATTTCCTCAGTTACTCAATTAATTAACAGCTTTAATATTTGAAATCACTCTTTATGCTTCCCATTTCGCTTACTTTCCCTGCCATTATATCAGTATGTGTTCTTTTTGACTTGGATCTATTATGTATGGCATGGTTGATTAAGTTTTTTTGTCATGTTTTCTGCATTCCAGTCTAGACAGCCAGTGCAATCCAGTAACTCTAGCGCTCCAGGTATTGTTATCCAGACAAACATTAATGCAATTCCACAGCAGGTCACTTCACCTGCAGTATCTTTGACCTGCAACTGGACAGAGCATATCTCCCCTGAAGGTTTTAAATACTACTACAATAACATTACTCGTGAGAGTAAGGTGGGTAATAATGTTTATTATCTTCAATCAGCGTATTTTAATTTTCTATTTTTATGAGCCTTTTTGTATTGTTGGGTTTCATTTATAGCCGACCCCAACTTGTTTGGGACAAAGGTTTGGTTGTTGTTGTTGTTGTTGTTGTATGAGCCTTTTTGTCTCTGCAGTGGGAGAAGCCTGAAGATTATGTTATGTATGAGCAGCAACAACAGCAGCAGAAACTGCTTTTGCTTCAGCAGCACCAACAAAATATTTCTGTTCAGCAACTTCAATCACCGCCTCAGGGTCAGTCACTACCATCCATGCAATCGATTCAACAACTTCCTCAGGCACAGCAAGGACAACCACAAATGCAGATGAAGCAGCGGGTGCATTTTCTGTTCCTTCTGTCATACTTTTAGTTTGTGTGCTTCAATTTGTTCACAGTTCCATAACAATATTTTTTCATCAAAGGTTCTCCAAGATCATTCTTCTATTGAACAAACTCAGAGATTACCCAATTGAATAATTTGACATTGGTTTTTATTCATATTACTAGTTCCCGAATAAGTTTATTTTTAGAGTTGTCTAAGTCAAACTACCTGAAGTTTGACAAAAGTAGAGATATGCACCAATATTTTTGCCACCAAATTAGTATTATTACATCTATCACTAAGTATAGTAGATATTAGTACTTCTCTCAATAAAACTGGTCAAACTTAAATCAATTTAATGTTGACCAACTCTGAAAATAAACTTATTCTGGGAAGAGGTAATGTTATTTTGTCTGCAGGATATATCTGTTGTTGTTGTATCACATGGTAAAATTTGTTTTTGTCTCCTATACACTATGAAATTGTGTCCTTTGTCATGGCACACTATAGCAGAAGGGGCTATTAATTTTATCTAGTTGTAGAAAATGCATTACAATTTGAAGTTTTGCACAAAGATACTTTGTTGCATTTCGTATCCATGTACTATTTTATGGATACATAATTTAAACCAAACAATGTTAACACTTAGGAAAAATTCCATAAGGAATGCAGCAATGCATTTTTGTGTTGAAGTTGAAAGTAGTCATTTCTTCTGCTACAGTTTGATGAAGACTATAACTTCTCAGTGTATTGTGATGCAGACAAAACCACTACTTTTCAGTGTCCCGTAGACATATGCTATTTTTTGAGCATGTACCTATGGATTCCAGTTGTTGATTGTGGACCACATGTAAACTTTCATTATTTTATTTTATGTCAGGACGTAAGATGCAACACATAAGAATGTTCAGTTATATAAGTTGAGATAACAGTTTGCAATATTCATCTTTAACTATTCTCCTTTTGACGTTTCCTCCATCGTTTTGTGAAAACTGAATTTTTGAAGCTCAAATATCGATGCAGGAAATTGAATTATACTCAAATACAGGCAGCTGGTTGCATTCATCCCACTAGAATTCAACAGGTAGCCTAGTCTGTTGCACTATGTTAATTTTTCTCAATACAGTTGAGCATTGTCATTCATATTTCCGGCAAATGTAACTTATTTTGTTGACATATTAGGGCATTCAAGCTGCACAGGAACGTGCTTGGAAAAGTTGAAGGTGGCAGGTAATTGGAAATACATAAATTTCTTGTCCTGGTGCCTGCGAGTCCATGCTAGAAGCTCGATACATGAATTGCAGCTTGTTATGAAATATGATTTGAATGTAAACACAATAAACCCCAAAGTTCTCATGTCTTGTGGGATTTTAAACGTAATTTCAATTAAACGTAATTTGAATGCTTTTTGCAGCTTGCAGCATCAGCAGATATTGGCACTAGCTCCGGGAGATGCGAAAACATGTGATCTCAAACGCATATTATGGTTTATACATTATGGTAAAATGAGATTCAGAGCCATACATCGACATTTTTCTTTATTATCTTCATTTTCTCAGATACTGCGGACCAATCTTTTGGGTTCTGAACTACTCTCGATTCGGCCTCTCATTTGCAATGAAAAAAGATCCAATTTCAAAATGAGTTACGGCGCATTTGAGCAAAAATGGATGGGGGGTCGATGTTTGGTAGGTAGATGAGGTGGTCCAGTTTATCCTTTGGTGAACGGATGAGGGTGGATTGGATGAGAAATTTTACTTAATCTTTTAATTTCAAATATCAATAGTTCATTATACACAAATTAATCAAGTTCAATTTTATCCTTATCTAAGCTACTGGTCCTGGTGATGCACCTAGTCAACCGCTGGTCATCCAGTCGTTGAGGGCGTACCTAAACAGTTTGATGGCTAGAATACGTCGGATGAAGCGGAGCTAGCTAATAATGTGGCTGATTGACCTTTTTTAGATAATGAGAAAAAGCGTTCCAACCTTCCCTCATGTGAGGCTATGACCGTCACAATACCAAAAGGAGAACCTGATATATTTATTATGAAGTAAACCTATGACAAACTGAAAATCAAGCAAAAGGAGACAACCTGATATATTTATTATGAAGCAGACTTATGACTAAACCTTCAATCATATCGGGCGAAGACATGACGGTGGTCTCTAAGGACGTGCATGCCATCCTCTTCACCACTTCATCTTTTTGTAACAATGTCCATATACGGTACCGGTATGTGCCCAAGTACCTGCATATATTTTAATATATTTTTTCATGAGACTACTATAAAAAATAATGTCATTTCTGCATAGCTAAATAATCCAACATAAAGCTGCAACCGCAACGATTATCATTTTCCTGTATGTCACATGAAAAGACAGCAGCCAACCATTGAACAAATGAGAAATAGAAGTTGGGATATTCACATTGAAAGCAGTATTAACAACTCTCCAAATGAATTTAGCATAATGACAATAAAAAACAAATGTTGTATAGTTTCATCCCTCATGCAAAAGACATATTTTTATCCTCTTAATTATCTTTTGTTAGTATTACCTCACGACTTAGGTACCACATAAATATCTTGACCATAAGTCGTAGCTTAAATATTCACAACATTCTATTGCTTCTTACATTCCCATTTGATATTAGTGCTCTTTACATTGAATTCAGCGAGAAGATGTCACTTTCATGTAGGTTCCATAGGAGCACAACCTGTGCATCATTTAAGCGAGCATGTACAATCATTTCCACCAGCATGTTCCATCTAACTAGGTTATTGTTAACCTGAGCTCTTCTAAAAGAGATATCCAATGGAATAGTTATGAATGTTTTTTGCAACTGTAACATGCTTGTGTCTAGTGATATCGTATAGAGTAGGGAACTTATTCTTAACAGTGAAATTCCCCAACCACATATCCTCCTAAAATCTTGTGCATTCACCATTATTAATCTGAAATCTACCAAATCTTAAGAATTTATCCTTAAGGTCCCATTTGGTAGAGTTTCACGAATATGATTATCTAGATTCACGTCTGATTCTCTAGTGAAGTGATTTTATGGCTAAAAGTGATTCTTTATGATTTCTAGAATAAACTCTTAAAATCAGAACAGTGAATCACTTCACATAATTATAAGAAGCTTCCAACCTCTAGTTCATTTCAAAGAATTACTTAACAGAATCAGTCAAGAAAGACTTCTCCTGAAAAACAGTGTTTGGTACAACTTCTTTGATTCTGTTTGAGAATTAGCTTTGTGGAGCTCTGTCAAATATGGCCTAACTTTCATCAACCGGACCAAAAATGTGAATTGCCTTGTCTCTTCTCCATGCCCGATAGTTTTATTCTTTAAATATTCCCTTGAAAAGCTTTTGCCATAAACCATCTTCATTGATATTTTGAATAACCATTTTCTTAATAAGCATTTATTCTAGATGTCAATATTCTGAATTTTCAACCCCCTTGTTCTTTTGGCTGGTAGACCAAACTCAGCTTCGTAATTCTGTATTTTTTTCTTGTGGTTACCTACCCGTCAAAAGAAAATCTGAATTTATAGTAATCAATTTTCTCAAGAATATCTCTGGGGAACTTCGAAAAAAGACACCATGAACATTGATAGGTTTGTTAGTACTAAATTTATCAAGATTAATCGACCCCCCCCCCCCCCCCCCCATCGAGAGATGTTTTCCCTTCCAGCTGCTTAGTTTTTTTCTTTCAAATCTCTCTTGAATCATTATCCAATCACTATTATTTAATTTTCTATAGTACATTGAAATCCCCAAGTATTTGTATGGGTATGTCCCTGTTTGACACCCAAATAAACAAGAGTAACGATGTTTGGCAAGCCTCCAAACAAAATATTTCACTTTTATGAAAATTAATTTTTAACCCAAAGAGTTGTTCAAAAGCGCAAAATAAAAGTTTCATGTTCTTTTTGCCTTCTCCATACCATGATCCATAAAATTGGGGGTATCTTCTATATATTGCAGTACCGATAACCCATATCATCTACTAGATGGGGAACTAGAGATCAATCCATCCTCCTTAGATCTATTAATTAGTATGACAACCATATCTGCCACTATATTTAATAGGATAGGAGATAATGGACCCCCTGCCTTAGTCCCTTTTTGGTCTGAAAATTCTCTCTTATTTGATCATCTACTTTTACAGCTACATATCCTCCTCTCATCACAACATCAATCCAATGACACTACTGTGACGCAAACCCTTTCATTTCTAAAACTTGTCCGATGAAGTTCCGATTGACATTATTGTAGGCCTTTTCAAAATTGACTTTAGAATTACCCCATTTTTGTGCATCTCGTGTACCGACTCGTGTAAAATCACCACTCCTTTTATTATATTGTGACTAGGCAGAAAAGCAGTCTGTGTGGGGCTAATAACTTTTTGGGCGATTGTTTGTATTTTGTTTGTAATGACTTTTGTGAATATCTTAAAACTAACATTCATAAGGCATATGGGTATGTTCTGTTATATTTTAGTTGCATCCAGTGTCTTCGGTAACAATATAATCATACCAAATTTAAGTTTGTACAAGAATTTATTACCAGTGAAACAATGCCATGATATCATATTTTATTACCTCCTAGAATTCCTGATCGAATTCTGCCGGGAAACCATAAGGACCGGAGGCTTTGTTATGTTATATTTAGAAGACTGCTTTCTTAACTTCCAATTCAGTGAATTTTGGGATGGACGAAAGTGTTTTTTATAGAACTTAGTTATATGCAATTCAGTTGATCATCATCGTAAAGGTGGTACATTTATTTGGTATTCACATCTCCCTTTAATAATTTCTTTTGTTTTGGCCCTTTGATACCACTATATTTTTTTTCTCTCAGCAAACTTGCCAATCTATCATGTAATCTTTATTTTAAATTATCTTCTTCAGTTTTTTTTATCTAACTCCACCTTTTTATCTAACTCGTCCATCTTACCTAAATTTTCCTTTTTTTAATGCACCGCTAACATTCTTTGCCCAACTTGAGGTAACGACGCAACTTCGTTATTTTAGCTTTCCACCTATCCATAGGGGTTCGACCACTGACTTCTCCCTCCCAAATCGATTGGATCATCTCATGGTATCCCTCCCTTAGTAGCCACCCTAATTCAAATTTGAAAACAGGTGCGGAGCTACTCAGGGTTGTCTTTAGAGTCCAGCAGCAAGGGAGCATGATTCAAAATCTGTCTTGTCAAAGCCACTACCGTAGATAATGATGGGTGTTTACTCTCCCATTCAGTGGATACTAACATTCTGTCAAGTTTTTTGTTAGAAAATAATACACTTTAGAGATAAAATTAATTTCTAAAATTAAAACAGTACACATGACATAGTCCACAGAACATGACAACATACAAATAAAACAGATTATATCTATCATACTCATGTGTAGAAAATTCATCTTTACTTAGAGTGCTGATGCTTCCAGCTTGAAAAATGATTAGTGGAGTGTGAACAATACTGTAGAAGAAGCAAATCTTCTATCGAGCAGTTGCGCAAACATTACCCAAAAACCTGATTCGCCCCAACTCGTGCAGATTCTTCACTGAGGTGTGGTTTCGGAGACACTGCTCTCCCGCACGTCGGTGACATGCCGACGGGAGGGATGGACTAGCCTGTAGCAGACGCTCAACACAGTGGACTAGTGAGTCTGTTCACCCCTGTTTTCTTGAATGAAAAGCACTCATTTTGTATATATATTGATAAACTCTAGTAACTGGAGGAATTAAATATGCAGTAAAGCAACACAATTAAGCTCTAGTAACTGAAGACAATAAACTTCAGTATTTGCAGCATAATTAAATTGCGTTAGTTATTATATACCATTATCTTTCAGAAACTGACTCATAAAGTGCCATGAATTGCAGCAAATTAAAATCATATTAGTGGCAGTCTTTTCAAAAAGAGAGCAGAATTATTGCGCCAGTCGCCACGTCGCAAGTCACAAGTCACGTGTTAACTCACGCGAAAATACGTGAATATGCGAATACGCGCGCGCACGAGCGTGTGATTTGTTTGTGGCTCTAGCCATCCTTCTCTCACATATACCACACGTAGAAAATAGCTTCTCTTATAAATAAGTGCCACTCTCCTCAAATAGTCAATGTGGGATAAATGCTTCCTTTACACCTTTGGAATATAATAGAGAATAGTTAGGTTTAGACCCAAATATTCCAACACTTTTCATACGTGAGGTTTTGTAGAGAATTTGCTTACTTAAAACTCCAACCTGACATCTCTAGTCCTCTCAAGCTCAGGCTGTGTATTGCTGCATTAAAAAGAAGGGAAAATTGTTATTTAACTATTGTTTTGAAGTTCAATTGTGATTTTAATCTTCAAATTGTGATTTTGTGAATTTGTCAGAACAAAAGTGATGTTTGCCCCCGGTTTGTAACAATATTAGTTTGCCCAGGTTTAATTGATTTAAAAGAATAAAATAATAAATTAGAATTTAAAAAAGACTACAATATCCTTATGTACTGTACATCTTCTTGACCCTAGGTCAGGGACCACATCCCCGTAGCCGCCCACCCCGGGTACTCGACGGGCCAAGACGCCGCCGTCCGCCCATGTGCTCGCTGGGAAGCTGACGCCGTCTGCGAAGCCGCGCGCGCCGCCTGGGAGCCGCCGCCATCGCACGAAGGTTGACGGACCGCTGCCGCGTGTCGTGGGTCCAGCGCCAGGAGGAGAAGAGGGCTTCGCGCCACGTACGGCCGGGCAGCGTCCCTCCCGGCGATCGAGGTGCTCGGCTTTGATACTGATTTTGTGCTCGGCTTCACCTGTTAATTTCCAACACCGGTTTCTGGCCTGCCGTCTGTACTGATTCTACTTTCATGATTGTGCCACTAAACAATATTGTTGAGGGCCTGTACTATATCTGTACCGCCCGTCCAGAAACGATAAGAACCGTGACTATTGATGCTGCCGTTGCTGACATACTGTTAAGGTTGGAAATGTGTATTCCTCGCTGCTCCGTGTTTCTCCTCCTGTTCTATGATCTTTGCGAATGTCTACTGAATAAGATTATTTGAATTTGAGGCCGAAACAATGTGTTAGCTGCTCATTTTAAAGGCATCTGCAAGGGGTAAATTACAAGGGCATTTTAGTCTTTTTTTTTTATCTTTAACAACGTTAACATCCACTAATGGAATAGAGGTATACTTTGTCTCCATTTAAAAAAAATAGGGGTAAATTCACAAACTCTCAATTTGGAGAGTAAATTCATAATTAGCTTCCAAACTAGGGGCAAAATCGCAATAGGCCCAAAGAAGAAAAGGGCATCTAAAATTAAAGTTGGCTTTATTTTTCTCATTTTGGCATCTTAGTCCGCTAAAATCACCATCAATAAGAATTAGAAGGTTCTCTTTTGAACATACATTGACTAACTACGTGTCACAAGCGTTCTTGGGAACGCCGCTGAACCTGTCGTTTGATCACCGGCGCCGCCGCTGCGTCGTCGATGAACAAGAGCAGGGGTTGAAGATAAGTTCTCTTAGACTATAATTCATGCATGATTAATTTGTTCTGCGCCGCGCCGGACACAATATGTAGCCGGTCTGCAGATTACATAATGGAAACTAGGACTCTATCTCCAACTCTATCTCTTAAAATGAAAACTAATCTATTAAGACTCTTTTATTTCTTTATCTCTATATTTAACCTTTAAAAATTAATCTAGACACTTATTAATTCACTAATCTTCCAATGGATGGCCTGCTATTCGTGCGTGACATATCTCCTTCCCTTACGAAAAGCTCGTCCTCGAGCTTGGATGAAGGTGCCACTCCTGTGCTGATCGGATTCGGATGGTCTTGGACCCTCGAACGGAGCATAGGAAAAGTTTGAAGGGTTCACCTGCAGCATGTCCCGGACAAGGACAACGGCGATGAGCATTGTGCTGCCGCCCAGGTTGAACGACTTGATGCCCAACATAAACTCCGAAGGGAGCTTTCTCCCATCAATCCTGCTGCAGAAAATTCTTATCAGCTGCTTCTTCGGTGTCTTGCCACATGCGTCTGCACCACCAGGGTCGATACTAACGCCAGCTGGGATGAGCTCCATCTTTGCTTTCTCAGCAGCTTCTGTCAAATGCGGCATAGTTTGCTTATCTTTCAAGTCAATAACCTCAAAGTTCTTGAAGTCTGCTGCCAGCCAATCAACAATTCTCTTGTAAAAGTCATCATCACCAAGGTGAGTATGACCTGACGTGGACAACATCTCAAAAACATCATCATCAACTTCAAGAACTGAAACACCAAAGGTGCCACCTCCAAGGTCAAAAACCAGGATAATTTCATTGCTCTTTTTCTCAAAATCATATGCCAGTGATGCAGCAGTAGGCTCATTAATAATACACAGAACCTCCAGCCCAGCAATGTGGCCTGCATCTTTCGTTGATGATTTTTGTGAGTAGTTGGTGTATGCAGGGACAATGATCACGTTCTTTGTGACATTGTCATTCAAGAATTTTGATGCGTCATCCATCCACTGTTATGGATGGTAGTGAGCCTCATGGACCGTGAGTATTAAAATTCTACTAGAGTTAGAGTTTATGTGAGCCTCTATATAATAAGGGTCAGGGTGTACTCTAGGGAGTAAAGAAAAGAAAAAAATAGATGTATTATCCAGTTCCATAACATTTTGTATTAGAGCCAGCGCAGCGGATCGCCCTCATGGCCGCCGCTGTATGAGATCATGGGACTCTCACTGTTTCTCAGAAATTAGATCTCATCATGATAGAGTTGAATGTCGTGAAATCACGTCTTGACTATTAGGAGCAGCACATTACGTGTGTGGAGAAGTCAACAACAGAAATCCGGGCAGCGATCAATGCCATCCGAGCAAACACCAACGTTGCCGCTCCTCTGTTTTCCTCCCCCATAAACCTGCTGCAGAGGGTGCACACTTCGCGTGCCCTGGATTCAGGCATAGCTGCTACTATCCCATCCCCAGCCTCCAACGTTGCTGCACCAGACGTCAAGGGCCGCCACGCGGCCACCGAAAACCCGACCGTCGAGCTGCTTCAGGTGCGCCGTCTTCCAGGAAAATTGGATGGCAGGCGTACAAGCCCGCCAATTTGCTCGGAGCCACCCCAATTCGCGTCCATCCAAGCTGATTTTCGTCTGAATCCGTTGGAGGCGCCACGGGCCTGGGGCACCAGTTCCAACGCGCGTGCGCCCTCGGACAGAGTTGCACATCCAGTCCATCCTCATCATGGTGGACGTCTCAGCGCTCAATCTCCTCCCTTCTCCGTGCGCGAGTTGCCAACCAGGTGCCTCACGCTGCCATACCAGATCTGTGCCAAAATCATCCGGTTCGAGGCAGATTCGCCCAGGATGCGTCGAGATTGGACGAAGTCCTCGCCGTCTTGCATTGATCAGACTCGATTCGCACCGATTCACGGCCCTCTCTGACAAGATCCACTGAGTTGCAGCCTCAGTCGTTCCCGTCGGCATGACCAACTCCATCCTCCTCTGCAGCCGCCTCCTCATCGACCTCGACGCCCAGTGGACCCCAAGCCGCCAACCATTCAGCGGCATGTTCTAGGTCCCCTCCACCCCGTGGCTGCGAGCATTGATCCACCCGGAAGATGGATAGAGTGGGAAGATCGGCAGATTTCGGCTGCCTCAGGCATGCGCTGGCGGCAAAGCGGATGAGCCACTCCCCATCCATCTTGAAAGTGCATCTAGGCTAATCCCCGTGGGTTTTGATGATTAATGACAATACTTAAGTGTCTAATGAAGAATTACAAGTGTAAGTACAGGTGATTGAAAGATGGACGACGTTGGAGATACTCAAAAAGAAAAACGAGGAGAAAAAGGCAAAAAACTCGAAGAGTGGAATTTAGTTTTTCAAATTCTTTGTGTCGAGTTTAGCCACATAGATTGAGTGTGTTCAATGTGTCAAAGTGTTGAGATTCTCTTAAGAGCTCATAGTCCTTGTTAGATTAGTTTGAGAGATGAGTTGAGGCTGCCCTAAGGATAGGACCGGACTTGTCTGGGCACGAAGGCCGGACTAGTCTGGCCACATCAGACTGACCCGATGTTAGGCATACCAAGAGTTTTGTGTGAATTCGGACTTGTCTGTTTGGAAACAGAATAGTTTGTGGTGAATTGTGTCTGAGTCCTTCTGAGACTAAGTCCTGAAGGACCGAACTAGTCCGCCCCGGGGGGCCAGACTAGTTCGCTTTGTCAGACTAGTCCAAAAAAGAAGTTTTTGTGTGAGATCGGGCTAGTCTGTTATGAGTCAGACTAGTCTGCTGTGGACTTGGACGTGGCTGCTGGGACCAAGTCATGGATGGCCAGACTTGTCCGTCCTCAGGCGCTGGACTAGTCCGGTGGACTGGACTTGTCCATTCTCAACTGGAACAAATGGTTCTGTGTGAGATCAGACTAGTCCGTTCTTAGACGGACTAGTCCATGGTGTTGTGACCATTTGAATTCAAAAGGTCGTCGGAGACTTTGTCGTGTGTGAAGGGTGACATCATTGGTCTCCACAGGTCGGACTAGTATGGGATCAAAGGCTGGACTAATCCGCACTTTTTCCGGTGGCAACGACTATTTGTCGAGATCCCTATAAAAGGGGATCTCCCGACCCTCAAAGGGCATCTCTCGAACCCTGGTGCGCCAAAGCCTTCCTAGAGCCTTCCTAGCTGTCTCTCAACGATTCTTGGAGTCCTAAGAGCGATTCTTGAGGATTTGTGAGTTTTGGAAGAGAAGAGAGAAGGGTTTTCTTGTCTTTGAGCTCCTGGTTGATTCTCTCGGTTTGATTCATTGATTTGAGTTCGTGAGGGTGTTGATTATTGATTTTTTCGAGCTGTAATCTTGTGGGTGCCTCAGATTGTGAGTTGCCCCATGAATTTGGTGATTACCCCCCGTGATTTAGTGGAAGAGCTAGCCAGCCTCCGTGGTGGCTAGGTGAGGAAAGGGTTGAACGAAATCCGTCCTTTTGTGGGATCCTAAACGTGGATGTAGGCTTCTTGTGAAGCTGAACCATGGGATAAATCTTGTGTCTGTGCCCTTGATTTACCTTTCTCATTTTTCGCTAGATCCAGTTAGGGTTCCACACGTTCTTCATATTAATCTTGCGATTCACCTCGATCTAGTTCTTTTATCTTCGTGCATCTCCATTATTAGATTGTTAAGTTTATATTCTTCACATTTGATCAAGTATACTTCACAAAATCGCATAAAAATCTCACCTTTCATCAGCTTCTTCACCCTGACTGGACTAGTCCGCCCCAAGGCAGGACTAGTCCGTACTCTGTCTACTAATTAGCTTTTATTGAGTTATATTTTAGATTATCCGCCTATTCACCCCCCCCTCTAGGCAACTTCAATTGGCATCAGAGCCTAACTTTCTCAAAAAGCTTAACTGTTTGGAAAGGAGATGGGGGAAACGGTGAGAAGGAGATGCCAATCATCGACACCACCGCCACCAGCGAGAACAACAGCAAAGGCGAACAAGATTCCAACGCTGTGCCACACAAGAATAATGACAAGCCAAAGCCTCCTCCTTTTGATGGAGAAACCGAAGATGAAGATGAAGAAGTGAAGCGCCTTGCGGATTTTCTTCAAAAGGCAAGAGATGAGGCTAGAGGAGGAGAAGGCTTGAGAAGGAGAATAAGCTAAAGAAGCCCAATTAGGACTACACGCGATATCATTTTAACTATGAGCGCCTCAATTCACATTCCAACCATCTTTCTATTCCAATGGGCAAAGATCCACACTTTGATGGGACTAACTATACTATGTGAAAACACAACATGAAGTTGCATCTTATTTCTCTCAATCCTACACTTTGGCATGTTGTTGCACATGTGTAGATATTCCCGTGGACGACGAAGAGCTGACCCCAGAGCAAGAATAACTAATTCACTGCAATGCTCAAGCGGCAACCATGCTCAACTCATCCTTGAACCAAGAAGAATTCAACAAAGTGGATGGTTTGGAGCAAGCTAAAGATATTTGGGACACGCTCAAGATTGCACATGAAGGCAACCGATCCATGAGGGAAGCCAAGATTGAGATGATCGTGGGGCAGCTTGGAAGATTCGCCATAGAAGAAGGCGAGACCCCTTAAGAGATGTACAACCAACTCAAGACTCTTATCAATAGGAGTCGGGCGTACGAATGCAAGAAGTGGACCGACCATGAGTTGGTCAAGAGGATGATAAGAGCTTTCATGCCTCGCAATGTGACACTTTGCACACTCATCCGTGAGAGTCCAAACTTCTACAAGATGACTCTGGATGAGGTGCTTGGTAAGATCATCAACCACGGGATGATGGAGATGGAAGCACGCCATGTCAACGACCTTGCCAAGGTAACATCCTCCAATAAAAAAGGCATTGCTCTCAAAGCCTCACCCAAGTCCAAAAGTAAAGAGGTGCAAGCTTCAAGCAATGACGATGAAAGTGAAGAAGCGAGAGCACCGACATGGACATGAGGAATTGACCTTCTTCATCAAAAGATTCAAAAGGATGATGAAGAAAAGAAGAGGGTCAATCTATTAGAGCAAGGGCAAATACAAGAGCAAGTCAAGACCAGGGAGGTCTTGCTACAACTGTGGTGAGTATGGGCACTTCATTATGAATTGACCATACGAAAAGGAAGATGACAAGAATAAGAAGAACAAGGATGAGAAGCCTCAAGAGAGGAAGATGTTAAATAAGAAGAAAGCACATGGGCACGCTCGTGTTGGCAAGAAGTGGGACTCCAATGATGAGTCCTCCTCCGATGATGAAGCAGGAGTGGCAACCGTCACCATCAAGAAGCCAACAATGAAGAAGACTCTCTTACCAAACAAGGGGAAGTGGAAAAGCTCAAGTCACACTTGTGTCATGGCCAAGGAGGGAAAACGAAAGGCTAAATCTAAACTCTCCTTGCGTTCTATTAAAGATGAGGACTTTGATAGTGCTAGTGAGAATGAATACATGTTTGAAGGTTTAATAAAAGTGCTATAATTAAAATGAAAATTGAGGACTTTTAGACAAGGAAGAACTTCTCGAGGAACAAGATGAATTTCTTGTCCATGAGAGGCAAAATAATCTTAACCTTGAGAAGCTTCTTGAGCTTGAGAAAGAAAAGAACAAGACACTTGAACTTGAACTTGCAAAATGCAAGGAGGCTTCCTCAAGCCTCAAGAGTTTGAATATTGTGCTCCAAGATGAACTTGTGAGCTTGAACAAATCCCACAAGAGTCTTGAGACACAATTCGCAACTCTCAAGTCAAGTGTTCCTTCTTCTCCCTCAAGAAGCTCAAACTTGCCTAAAATGGAATCAAACACTAAAACTTGCAAATGTGCTAACCTTGTGCTTGAACTGAAAAATGAGCTTAACTTGACAAAGAGCAAGAGCACACCTAAGGAGAAGATCAAGTATGCACGTAGTGCACACTCGATCACAAGATCTCCCTTGATCAAAGATGGTCTTGACTATTCAAGGGGAGGAAAGCAAAATGCTAGAATTCTCAAGCATAAGAAGATGCAAATTGAGTTTGTCAAGGAAGCTTCACTTCAAGTCAAGAATGAAAATCATGCATCTACTTCTCTTGAAATAGTGAAATTTGACAAAAATGACCAAAATGCTAAAAATTTCAATTTAACCATCTTTCATGACATTGATGCATCTTATGTGCTAATGAGAAACAAAATTGGTTATACCTGTGCTAAATATGTTGGGCCACACCGCAAGAGTTCAAAGCCTTGTGTGTGGGTGCAAAAATGCCTTGTCACTAACCTCAAGGGACCCAACCAAGCTTGGGTACCTAAAACTAAAGCCTAAACTTGTTTTGTAGGCTTACTCCTCTTACTCCTCCGACAGTTCAAAATAGGTGCTAGATAGTGGATGCACAAATCACATGACAAGAGCGATACGAATTTTTGTGGAGTATGAATAAAATGAAGACCCAAGTCAAGGTATCTACTTTGGCGACAATAGTCAAGGCAAAGTACTAGGTATGGGTAAAATCTCTATTTCTTCACAACACACCATTTCACAAGTCATGCATGTTGAATCCTTAGTTATAATCTCTTATCCATCTCACAATTATGCAAAATGTGGTATAATTGCTTGTTTACTAATGAGGGCGTGACTGTTACTAGAAGAGTTGATAAGTCAATTGCCTTCAAGGGTGTGCTCAAGGGAAAACTTTATCTCATAGACTTCACCACAGATAAAACTCAACTTGACACATGCCTGATTGCAAAGACCAACATGGGGTGGTTGTGACACCGTAGGCCAGCCCATGTTGGTACGAGGAATCTTCACAAACTTCTAAAAGGCAACTGTGTCCGAGGTCTTAAGAATGTTGTCTTTGAGAAAGATAGGCCTTGTAGCATGTTCCAAGCCGGGAAACAAGTTGGAGCAGCTCATCCCGCTAAGAATGTGATGACGACAACAAGACCATTGGAGATGCTACACATGGACCTTTTCGGTCGCATTGTTTACATAAGCATTGGCAATAACAAATATTATTTAGTTATTGTTGATGACTTTTCCTACTTCACTTGAGTGTTTTTCTTGCATGACAAAGGTGAAACACAAGGTGTCCTTAAGAGTTTCTTAAGGAGAGCTCAAAATGAGTTCTCCTTGAGAATCAAGAAGACAAGAAGCGATATTGGCACCAAATTCAAGAACACTCAAGTTGAAGAGTACTTGAATGAGGAGGGCATCAAGCATGAGTTTTCGGCACTAAACCCGATCTTCCAAAAGGTAATGGATAAGTCGATTGATGTGGAGATCTCGACGTTGATGATCCGAGGCTCTCGAGTAGAACACGAACAACCCATGCAATCACTACACCACCGCTCTGTTTGTTATCAACCGTGCTTTACACGATTGACCTCGCCAAGAAGGCTAATCCCTGCAAGTGCAACCGAGAACACAAGCAAGAACGTAGAAGACACGATCTGAAATCGCGAAGTTAAGGTTTTACAAACCGTAGAACGGCAGGATTATTGATCTAAGCAAAACCCCATTGTTTGTGGCGGCTAATATGGAGTATATATAGGTGGGAGGACGTCCAAGGTGTTGTTGGGGTCGTAACTTAACCCTAAGACACAAAAATAAGAGATGTAGACTTGAACTCGATTTTGTTTTGAATATTCCTGTCGACTCCGCAGGAGTTTTGACATGGGACCAGTAGCATTGGAAAGATTATCCTCTTCCCTTTCTGTGCATATGTAGAACGTCCAAAACAGAGATCGTATGCGTCCTGGGCATCCGTTTTAGTGCGAACTGCTCCTGGACTCCAAGTTGGACACGATTTTGAGTTTGGCTCGGTTTCCATCTTTGAACGAATTCTCTGGTCCTCCACGTCCCTAATACTTCCTCCAAGTAATACTTGAACCTCTCCATGGATCCTAATCACAATTAAATCATTAGGTAGCAATCTATGCTCAAAAACATATAAGAACGAGCTCACCTCTGAAATTAATTATTGTGTATGAACTCTATTGATTGAATCTTGTATGTTCAATGGAGTGTTGTTTGTATCCATAGAAGTGATCTCCTCATCATCCTCCCCTTCTTGAATTTGAGTCGTCCTCGACTCAAGTTCATCTTCTCTCATGTGTTGGTCCAAATGTGCAACGCCATCAAATCTTTTTGTATGCATGAATGGAGAAGGCCAATGTGGTGGACGACATAGTGCGCCATCTTGATCTTGTCCATCAAATAAGAGTGCACATTCACTTGAGCCAGGATCCCAAACAAATAAACATTGTGTCATGTTTGCAGGTGCAATGATAACGTGCATGATCTTATCAGGCACCCTACTCACCCGAACAAAATGGGGGTGGCCGAATGGAAGAACCGAACTCTAATAGAGATGTCAAGGACCATGCTTGATGAGTACAAGACTTCCGATCAGTTTTGGGTAGAAGCAGTCAACACCACTTGCCATGCCACAAACTGCCTCTACCTCCATCGCCTATTGAAGAAGACTCCATATGAACTGCTAACGGGTAACAAACCAAACATCTCTTACTTTAGAGTCTTTGAAAGCAAATGTTACATTCTCAACAAGAAGCCTCGAATTTTGAAGTTTGCTTCGAAGTCCGATGAAGGTTTCTTGCTTGGTTATGATTCAAACACCTACGCTTATCGTGTCTTCAACAAAGCCTTCGATTGTGTTGAAATCGCACGTGACGTGATCTTTGATGAAACTAATGGCTCCCAGGTGGAGCAAGTTGATCAATGTGTTCTAGATGAAGAAGAGGCACCATGTATGGCGTTGAGAAGGACGACACTTGGTGATGTAAGACCTCAAGAGCAACAAGTCCCAAGTGATCTATCCTCATCACAAGAGGTGTCCCAAGCACAAGATCAAGTCCAAGACCCCCAAGATTAACAACAAGATCAGGATCACCATGATCAAGAAAAAGAAGATCAAAATGGTGGCAATGTTCAAAGGGGAGACTATGAAGATGAGGGAGATGAAGTTAACTCAAGACCAAGTGTACCACACCCAAGAGTCCATCAATGTGTTCAAAGAGATCATCTCGTTGATAACATACTTGGAGAAATCACCAAGGGGGTAATGACTCTCTCGTATGGCTAATTTTTGTGCTGACTATTCCTTTGTGTCTTCTTTGGAGCCATTTAAGGTTGAAGATGCCCTACGAGATCCGGATTGGGTGATAGCCATGCAAGAGGAGCTCAACAACTTCAAGAGGAACAACGTATGGGAGCTCGTGAAAAAACCTAAGGCCAATGTAGTAGGCACCAAGTGGGTCTTTCGCAACAAGCAAGATGAGCATGACGTGGTAACAAGAAACAAATTTAGACTCGTAGCCAAAGGGTACTATCAAGTCGAAGGTTTGGATTTTGATGGAAGTTTTGCTCCCGCAGCTAGGCTTGTGTCTATTCTCATATTATTGGCCTATGATACTCACAATGATTTCAAGTTGTATCAAATGGACGTGAAAAGCGCTTTCCTCAATGGACCGAACAAGGAGGAGGTGTATGTGGAGCAACTGCCTTGCTTTGAGGATGATAAGTATCATAACCATGTTTTTAAGCTTCATAAAGTTGTCTACGGTCTCAAACAAGCTCCTAGAGCTTGGTATGAGTGCCTTAGAGTTTTTCTCATTGATAATGGTTTTAAGATAGGAAAGGCCGAGTACACACTCTTTACTAAGAACATAGATGATGATTTATTTGTATGAAAAATTTATGTTGACGACATAATTTTTGGTTCTACTAACCAATATTTTTGTGAAAAGTTAAGCAAAATCATGACGGAAAGATTTGAGATGTCGATGATGGGAGAATTGAAGTTCTTTCTAGGTTTCCAAGTGAAACAACTCAAGGAATACACCTTCATATGTCAAACCATGTATACCCAAGACATCCTCAAGATGTTTGACATGGAGAAAGCCAAACCCATCTAGATGCCAATGGCGATGAATGGACATCTCAATCTCAACCAAGACAGCCCTAGCGTCGACCAAAAGGTATACCATTCCATGATTGATTACTTCTTTACTTTTGTGCATCTAGGCTCGATATTATGTTAAGTGTATGCATGTGTCCAAGGTTTCAAGCCGCTCCTAAGAAGTGTTACTTGACACCCGTAAAGAGAATCTTGCTCTATTTAGTTCATACACCTAACCTAGGGTTGTGGTATCCCAAAGAGTCCAAGTTAAATCTCATCGGATACTCCGATGCGGATTATGCCAGATGCAAAGTGGATAGGAAAAGTACCTTCGGGACTTCTCAATTCTTGGGTAGGTCCCTAGTGAATGTGTCCTAGAGAGGGGTGGATAGTATTTGAAAACTTTTCATGCAACACTTCATCAAAAGGTCAAATACAGGATGGGCAGGACTTGTCCGTTGAGTTATACGAACTAGTACGGTGTGCTTGAAGTACAATGAAAAGATTAAGTGTTTATGCAGAATTCTCAGATGAAATAGCAGCGGAATGTACTCACTATTCTTACAACTTAAGCAAGAGATTAGATTGATTAATTTTCACGTGGAACACAAATTACCTGTTGACCAACTCTATTACCCTAGATGACAAAACTTGCAAAAGTAAAAGAATGGAACACGCGAGACAAAGATTTTACCAAGGTTCAATCTCACCAAAGAGATCTACGTCCTCGTTGAGGAAGCCCACACAGAGCCGAGTCTCTTCAAACTCTTTTCCCTCGTCAAGTCACCACACAAGGCGACTTGAGTTCCACTAGCATGGGGTAATCACCAAGTTGGTGGGGCAACCTCACACGCTGAGGGCTCCTGCAAAATTACAGCGCAAAATATGATCTAATACACAAAAAAAGATTACAAGTAATGCACGAGTGTATAAGAGATCAAACCCCAAGAGCTCAACGATGCGAAGACGACGATCTCCCTATCCCAAATTTGGATACCCAAAAGATTTAACTCCTTTAGGTCTTTAGATGTGTGAAGAGATATGTTTTTGTGCTCTTGGAACGAGTGGCGACGCTTGAGTTTATGTTCTTGATAGTAGAGTACAGTTCTTATATTTGTGGGGTCGTGAATCACCTTGTAGGATCGAAGAGTACGTGAAAAGCTACCATGGGGGAGGTGTGAATGGTAGATTTAAAAATCTTACGCAGCGGAAACAATAAAACCCCAAACCCTTCCGGCAGAAAAACGATCTGTTAAAGAAATCGTGTATGAGACTAATCTAAACGTGTTTCACCATGACAAAAGTGATAGATATCAGAGAGAATCAAGTCACGAAGACAACACAAAAAGAATTACTCAAATCCTTCGAGAAAAACTCAAGTTATGATCGAAAGATCAAACACTGGTCAATCTGACCTACCCGAGAAAACCAGTTTCTGGAATACTGCAAAGAAACTCGTGTAGCTCAGAAACCACCAATCCAATGACCATGAAATTTTGACAGATGATAGACAATCAAGTTGTGAAGATAACCCAAAAAGAATCACGTCAATTGGATCTGTAAAACTCGAGTTATGATAAAACCACCGACGAAAGGTAGTGCTGTCCAGAAACTCGGCGAGTAAAACTTGTCTAGAACAAGTCGGACGAATAAGGCACAAAAGTTCCTTCAAACTACGAATTTTATTCAATAGAACACAAGAGGAACAGCCCCAAAGTCGTGCACCACGAGCTTTGGCCTTCCCTTGCTTATATAACCAGCCCTTAGGCCATCCCAATCTCAACTAGGACTCCAATCCCAATCCGATCACAATCGGAACTTTCCATAACTGCTTAGGACTCTTCTATACACAGATAGAAGCAATCTTAAGACTTCCAAACACCTTAGGAACGTATCCCACATTCCTAAACAGCTCAAATTCGTGACACACACGAAATCCTAACATAACCAACTCGATACTTTCCATACCGAGCCATAACCAACTCCGCCGCAGCCAAAGTCTTCAACCGATACGATCCGATCCTTCCGATCAGATCTTACGTCCATAATCCGTCTCTAGAAGCATATTGCCACGTCATGCACCTCACGCACATGTGCGAACACCTTCCTTTGACCTTCATATGCACTGCCCTTGATTCAATCATCCTGCGCGACCTCCTGACCCGCTCAACCACAGTTCCTCCCGAACTTGGTTGTTGGAACCTCATCTCCTCCTGAGACTAGTCCAATGGATCCTGTCACCAGCCATGACTTGAACTCAAGCAACACCTGCACATGAACAAACAAACAATCCATACGAGCCCAAGTCCTCGACTTGACTCAAGTTAGTTCCGAACACAACACCTTACGTGAGAACCTCACATAAGCATGTTGCAAAACCATAGTAACACGATATCATCCATATCATCCAAAACGCACCAAAAACTTAGCAAATGAATACTAAGCAATCTTTCCAACAATGTAAAGCAAGTACGAAACATTGCAAATGAAAAGCAGAAGCACTTCGGTCAAGTTCCGGACCTTGCCAGAGCAACCCGGAGCTTGAGCCGGAGCTAACAAAAGCTAGTAGAAACTAGCGCCGGAGCTTACCAAAACTAGTACAATGAAGCACCTGCCAGAGCTTACCAAAACTAGTACAATGAAGCACCTATCGGAGCTTACCAAAACTAGTACAATGAAGCACCTGCCGGAGCTTACCAAAACTAGTCAAAACTAGTCAACCCAAAACTGGAGCTAGACAAAGTACGTCGGAGCTTAGCAAAAGCATGCCGGAGCTATCAATTATATACCGGAGCTAATAAAGACATGCCGGAGCTAAAGATAAAGCTCACCGGAGCTAACCAAAGGTAGTCGGACCTTACCAAGAAGTCGGACCTAGCATCTAACGTAGCCGGAGCTACCCAAAACAAGCCGGACCTACCGTCGGACCTTGCTGTAGCTCAGAGCTAGAGTCGGACCTTGATAAAAAGGTGTTTTGGTGATATTCAAAACTTTTATAATCAAAGCCAAGTGTATTCACTACAAGCCAATGTATTCAGCACACATAGGTCTTACAATCTCCCCCTTCATGAATGCATTGGCAACACCATTTAAAATCCGAACATTGGCTTATTCTCATAAAAGTTTTGAAGACAATTTCTCCCCCTTTGTAAATCAAAAGTAAAATGAGAAAAAAAATATCTCTCCCCCTTTATTATCTCTCCTTACGCACATATTCTCTTTCTCTTCATGCTTATCTCTCCCCCTTTGACAATGTATTCAGCAAGTCATGAGCATATAAACAATTTATCTCTCCCCCTTTAGTTGTTATGAGCATATTATAACATATACATATAAACAAAGCTCATCCAAGTCATACTATCAAGTACCTTACATTATCACATCAATGAAATACATAAAGTAGTGTAAGCCATGCTAGAGATCAAATGTAATTTTCAATTTAAGCAAGTCATGATCTCACAAACTTTAACTATTTCAAAACCTGAAAGCATGACACTAGTTGCTGCATTTTATTATTTTTCAAAGCATAAATTTAGATCATATGATATTTGCAAGAGATTATATGCGCATCCGCCTTATTCTAACCAATCAAGCCAAGCCTATGTCATTTGACAATCAGAAGCTTAAGGACATGGTTTTAGTCATACACAACTTCTTCCATGTTCATATCTAAGTGCAATGACAAGCCATCTCAAAAGAAGAAGTGCGATGCATGCATATTCTCTTGATCTTTTCTCAATTTATATTTGTTCATAAAAACTCAACATGTGAGTTGATTACTTGATTAATTCTTTATGATTAAAAGCACTTGTGAACATGTAACAAGTTCAAAACAGCAAGAAAGTTCGACCATGACCAGTTTTAGTGTAAGTAATTATTCCAATTACTAGACATGGCAAAAACAACAAAATGTATAACACGAGTAATGTAGTAAGAACTTTCAGCATGTAAAAGGAATCACAAAGTCATATATGTATGAAATACTATGCTCATATTATTTTAATTTCAGATTCACACATAGACTTCCCAAGTTTCAAAACTCCCCCTCAATTTAAGCCATGAGGATGCATAACCCCTATTTCACTACGAATGTAACAAAAACGAGTGAAATCCAAAGGTTTTGTAAAAATGTCAGCCAAAGATGTTCGATATCTACATGGTGAAGCACAATGTTTCCTTTTTCAACGTTATCTCGGAGAAAGTGATACCTAATATCAATGTGCTTAGTTCTAGAATGTTGCACGGGGTTTTTAGCAATGCAAATGGCACTAGTGTTATCACAAAACAGTGGAACACTATCTAGATCAACCCCATAGTCCTTAAGTGTTTGAACAATCCAAAGAATTTGTGAGCAAGCACTAGCAACAGCTACGTATTCAGATTCGGCTGTGGATTGTGCAACTGAATTTTGTTTTCTAGAGGACCAAGCAACAAGAGAATTACCAAGAAAATGACAAGCACCGGAAGTACTTTTCCTATCAATCCTACAACCCCCAAAATCAGCATCCGAAAAAGCTTTCAAAGTAACGGTTGAGGAAGAAGGAAGAAAAATGCCAAATTCTTGAGTTCCATGTAAGTACCTGAGAATCCTTTTGACGGCTTGACGATGTGAAACACGTGGGGAAGCTTGAAACCGTGCACAAAGACATACGCTGAATTGTATGTCCGGTCTTGATGCCGTGAGGTACAAAAGTGATCCGATCATGCTTCTATATTCCTTTTGATCCATGGGTTCACCATCTTCATCAAGTTCAAGTGTTGTTGCTATTCCCATTGGTGTCCGAAGAGGCTTGCTTTTGTCCATGTTGAAGCATCTTAGGAGGTCTTTGGTATACTTCGTTTGATGCACAGTGGTACCCTCCTTGGTTTGCTTGATTTGTAACCCCAAAAAGTAAGTGAGTTCACCCATCATACTCATTTCAAATTCGGAACTCATCATTGCTGAAAACTTGGACACAAGGTCATGAGAAGCACAACCAAAGATAATATCATCCACATACACTTGAACGAATAATGAGTCATTGCCATGCTTAAGCACAAAAAGAGTTTTATCAACCTTGCCCATGGTAAACCCCTTTTCAAGTAAGAATGTTTTTAACCTATCGTACCATGCTCTAGGGGCTTGTTTGAGACCGTATAAGGCTTTGGACAGTTTGTAAACATGATTAGGAAAATCTGGATTTTCAAAACCCGGTGGTTGTTTGACATAAACCTCCTCATCTATGTAGCCATTAAGAAAAGCACTTTTAACATCCATTTGATATAGCTTAAAACCTTTAGATGCTGCAAAAGCTAACAAAATTCTTATGGCTTCTAATCTAGCGACAGGAGCACAAGTTTCATCAAAATCTAGACCTTCAACTTGAGTGAAACCTTGAGCAACCAACCTAGCCTTATTCCTAACCACAACCCCATCCTCACTTTGTTTATTTTTAAATACCCATTTAGTTCCAATTAAAGTGTGACATTGAGGGGGAGGTACAAGTTTCCAAACATTATTTCTTTCAAAATTTTCTAACTCTTCTTGCATGGCAATAATCCAAGATTCATTAGTGAGTGCGTGTGATATATCTTTGGGTTCAAAAGAAGCAACAAAAGCAGAATGAGCATAAGAGTTTGGATTGCAAAACCTGGACCGTGTGACTCGTTCGTGCAAGCTTCCAATCATCTGTTGTGGGGGATGATCTTTGTAAAAACATAGGGGAACAGATGTCTCACAAGCTTCTTCTTCATTAGGTTCATCGTAGATTGATGAGCTTGTGACTTGTGGACGATCAGGACCAGCATAGGTGATAGCCGGAGCTTGTTCAATGTCCGGAGCTGGACACGTGTCAACTTCGGAACTACCAGGCAGTATCACCGGCTCTTCTTCATCTTCGAAAATACCCTCCCCCTGAGGATACGGATCTGGTCCTGCAACATGGGAGCTAGTACCTGGGCTAGCTTCATCAAAAGACACTTCACAAGTCTCCACAATTTTGTTAGTGTCAAGTAAAAGCACACGGTAGCCTCTAGTATGAGATGGATAACCAAGAAACATGCCATCAATGGATCTAGGTTCAAATTTATCAAGATTACCATGTTTCTTAACAAAGCATTTGCAACCAAAGACCTAAAAGTGTGTAACACTAGGTCTATGTCCAAACCGGAGCTCATATGGTGTTTTACCTAGCTTAGCACGCAAGAAAACACGATTTGAGACATAACAAGCGGTTGCTAATGCATCAGCCTAAAATTTCCTAGGAGTTTGATATTCATCAAGCATAGTCCTAGCCATCTCAACTAAGGTTCTATTCTTTCTTTCTACAACACCGTTTTGTTGAGGTACATATGGTGAAGAAAATTGATGATCTATTCTATTTTCAGCACAAAAGTGATCAAAAGATTGATTTTTAAATTCAGTTCCGTTATCACTTCTAATTGCTTTTAATGATCCTGGGTGATCAATTGATAATCTAAGAAATAAAGTTCTAAAGTGACTAAAAACTTCATTCTTAGACGCCATAAAGTAAACCCAAGAGTATCTAGAATAATCATCAACGATAACAAGAACATACCATTTACCTCCGAAGGATTGAACACGTGAAGGTCCTACGGTGTCAAGATGCAAAAGTTGACATGGTTCAGTTGTCATGATCATTGTGAGAGGAGTATGTGAACCTGCAACCATCTTAGCATGTCTACAAGAAGAGCACACAATTTCTTTGTCCCCTTTAAGCTTAGGCAGCCCACGTATGCGATCAAGAGCACTAACACGCGTTAGGTGATCAAAGCCTACGTGACCAAGTCTACGATGCCAAAAATATAAGTCCTTTGAATCATTAGCAGCTAGACACCTATGCTTAGAGGAAGACGTATCAAAATCAGCTTTAAAAACTCTCCCAAACTGAGACATGTTAAAAATAAGCTCACTATTTGAACTTACAACTTTGCAACAGTTTTTATTGAAAATAATTTCCAGATTTTCATCTAGCAATTGTGAAATAGAAAGCAAGTTGTATTTCAAATTTTTGACAAATGCCACATCCTTCAAAGTGTAGTGATCATTTACTCTAACCGAACCCTTAGCAATTATAGGAGTTGAAGAATTATCGGCAAAAGTAACATTTTCTACACGTGACACAAAAGAGAGGGAGGAGAACCAATCTTTGTTACCGGTCATGTGGCGTGAGCAACCTGAATCCACAATCCAAATGTTCTCCTTCCTCAAACGTGTAACCTACATAGAAGCACAATACGTCGATGACTCAATACTGGGGTTAGTCAAAAGGCATTTAGGTATCTAGTACTGAGTCACACGACGTGCAGTAGGAAAAACACGCGAAAGCTGAGATAAAACAGCAGGTTTATGAGTCGAAGTTTGAGGTTTTCTATTCTTAATTCTTTTAGCACAAAAACCAGTAGCTCCGGAGGTAAAAGCAGCAGTTCCAAAAGACAAGGCTGATGCTCCAGAAGCAAAGGCTGAAGTTCCGAAGGAAACAACAGATTGTCCGGGAGCTCTCGGAGCTATCGGAACTATCGGAACTGCTTTTGCGGATTTCTTACCAGAAGGTCCGGAAGCTACCTTTTCAAATTTCTGACTCACTAAAGCAGGTTGTGTTTTTCTAATTGCATGAAAGTTATAAGATCTAGCAATTTTTCTTTCCTTTTTCTGTTGTTTAGCTAGTCTATAACAAAAATCTATGACATGACCATCTCTACCACAGTAGGTACAATGAAACTTAATTTTGTAATCATGTCTCGATGAGCACCCAACATTAGAAACAGAATTAGAAAGCACTCCTGCAGATTTGAAAACCACTTCTTTTTGTTTAGGAACTGTTTGAATCAAACCACTTCCTAATGACTTTACAATTTTAGGTGGATGTGCCTTAGCATGAACATGAGAATCAAAACCTAAACCAGTTTTATCTTTGCAAGACTTGGAAGAATTCAGCAGCAAGTTTAGATTCTTATTCCCATTACAAAACCGACCTAGTGTCCTATTCATGTCATCAAGTTTCTTGGACAAGTCTAGGCAGTTTGCACATGAAGTTTTTCTTTTTAGTTTGCAATTGGAACAATTTTTAACTTCATGAGATCGTAAAACATTGTTCAGAATGGAAATTTCATTCATTGCATCTTTTAGTTTCTTATCAAGATTTTCACATGCAGAACAATGCAAATCATCTGTAGAACAAGAAGCATCTTTTAAGTTTTTATCACTAAGTGCAGCAAGCTTTTTGTTCTTTTCAATTTCTTCATCAAGTCTGTCTAGAGTGGAGGAATGTGCACTTCTTAGGGAGGACAATTGTTCATAGATTAAGTCACATGAGGGACATGCATCATCACTAGGAATCAAAGTTTTTAAACGGTTAATTTCAGATTCTAGTGATTCAATTTTAGCAGCATTATCCCTAAGCTTTTTGTCCTTTTTCTTGACAATAATAGTTGCACGAGAAATAGCATCACACATTTCATTGCAGGTAGAACATACCTCATCGTCTTCACTGTTGTGTTCTGCATCCTCCTGACTTGATCTTGATCTTGTTTTGCCCGCCATGAAGCATAAGTTGGCCAGATCGTCATCATCTTCATCACTTTCAAAGTCTACATCACTTGAACTAAGTTCTTGAAGTGCGGTGATGAAACTGTTGATCATCTTGCGTCCTATGGTGCCCTTCTTTTTCTTGTTAGAATTTCCAGAGGAGGTCCGAACCTTGCTTTGTTTTTATTCCCGGGTGGTCGGACCTGAAAGGTTAGGGCATTCTGTACGAAAGTGTCCTATTTTACCACATTCAAAATAGTGTTGAGGTCCGGAGCTTCCTCTCCTTCCAGTTCTCATATTGCAATGCTTTTGAGAATCTAGTAGAGATGAGTGCCAACTCCTCTTCTGGAAATTCTTCGATCTGCTCCAGGGTTAGTGAGGACAACAAAGCAAGAGTATTGGAGGATGATGATTGGCCGGAGCTAGACATATCACGTTGTGAAACAAATGCAATAGACTTGTTTGGGTTCTTACGTGCTAGGATGTCAATTTCATGAGTTTTTAGTTTAGAATAAAGTACATCTAATGTAAGAGAACTCATGACAGTTGATTCACGAATAGATGTTATTTTCATTTCCCAAATTGACATGTCTAATGCACTAAGAAGTTGCCTAGCATTCTCAACATCAGAAAAATTAACATTGACACTACGTAAGTTGCTGAGAATTTTATTGAAACGAGCAAAGAGGTCATCGATAGACTCACCGAGTTGCATCTCAAAACGCATATATTCCTTTTTGAACATATCTTGTTTTACCTCTTTGATTGTGTTGGAGCCTTCATGGTAATCACAGAGAGCGCTCCAAACATCGTATGCTGATCGGAGGTGTGCGACACGATCAAAGTCGCTTTGAGTGAGTCCTTGGATGATCAAGTTTCGTGCTTTGTTGTTGTTGTCGACGTCCCGGAGGTTCGTAGCCGTAACTTGATCGTTAGGCGGGACTTCATAAGGTTTGTACACCTTTTCCCATATTGCGAAGCCTTGCGCCTGGATGAAGGCCTCCATGCGTGCCTTCCAAACCTGAAAATCAATACCAGCAAACACACAAGGTTTGACGGAGTACTTCTCCATGATTATTAGTCAAAAACACGTGCAAATCACAAAGATTAGAGCACCGTGGCTCTGATACCAATTGTAGGATCGAAGAGCACGTGAAACACTACCAGAGGGGGGGGGGGTGAATGGTAGATTTAAAAATCTTACGCAGCGGAAACAATAAAACCCCAAACCATTCTGACAGAAAAACAATCTGTTAAATAAATCGTGTATGAGACTAATCTAAACGCACCGTGACAAAAGTGATAGATATCAGAGAGAATCAAGTCACGAAGACAACACAAAAAGAATTACTCAAATCCTTCGAGAAAAACTCAAGTTATGATCGAAAGATCAAACACTGGTCAATCTGACCTACCCGAGAAAAACAGTTTCTGGAATGCTGCAAAGAAACTCGTGTAGCTCAGAAACCACCAATCCAATGACTGTCAAATTTCGACAGATGATAGAATATCAAGTTCTGAAGACAACCCAAAAAGAATCACGTCAATTGGATCTGTAAAACTCGAGTTATGATAAAACCACCGACGAAAGGTAGTGCTGTCCAGAAACTCGACGAGTAAAACTTGTCTGGAAGAAGTCGGACGAACAAGGCACAAAAGTTCCTTCAAACTACGAATTTTATTAAATAGAACACAAGAGGAACAGCCCCAAAGTCGTGCACCACGAGCTTTGGCCTTTCCTTGCTTATATAACCAGCCCTTAGGCCATCCCAATCTCAACTAGGACTCCAATCCTAATCCGATCACAATCGGAACTTTCCATAACTGCTTAGGACTCTTCTATACGCAGATAGAAGCAATCTTAAGACTTCCAAACACCTTAGGAACGTATCTCACATTCCTAAACAGCTCAAATTCGTGACACACACGAAATCCTAACATAATTAACTCGATACTTTCCATACCGAGCCATAACCAACTCCGCCGCAGCCAAAGTCTTCAACCGATACGATCCGATCCTTCCGATCAGATCTTACTTCCATAATCCGTCTCTAGAAGCATATTGCCACGTCATGCACCTCATGCACATGTGCGAATACCTTTCTTTGACCTTCATATGCACTGCCCTTGATTCAATCATCCTGCGCGACCTCCTGACCCGCTCAACCACAGTTCCTCCCGAACTTGGTTGTTGGAACCTCATCTCCTCCTGAGACTAGTCCAATGGATCCTGTCACCAGCCATGACTTGAACTCAAGCAACACCTGCACATGAACAAACAAACAATCCATACGAGCCCAAGTCCTCGACTTGACTCAAGTTAGTTCCGAACACAACACCTTACGTGAGAACCTCACATAAGCATGTTGCAAAACCATAGTAACACGATATCATCCATATCATCCAAAACGCACCAAAAACTTAGCAAATGAATACTAAGCAATCTTTCCAACAATGTAAAGCAAGTACGAAACATTGCAAATGAAAAGCAGAAGCACTTCTGTCAAGTTCCGGACCTTGCCAGAGCAACCCGGAGCTTGAGCCAGAGCTAACAAAAGCTAGTAGAACCTAGCACCGGAGCTTACCAAAACTAGTACAATGAAGCACCTGCCGGAGCTTACCAAAACTAGTACAATGAAGCACCTATCGGAGCTTACCAAAACTAGTACAATGAAGCACCTGCCGGAGCTTACCAAAACTAGTCAAAACTAGTCAACCCAAAATCGGAGCTAGACAAAGTACGTCGGAGCTTAGCAAAAGCATGTCGGAGCTATCAAATATATACCGGAGCTAATAAAGACATGCCGGAGCTAAAGATAAAGCTCACCGGAGCTAACCAAAGCTAGTCGGACCTTACCAAGAAGTCGGACCTAGCATCTAACGTAGCCGGAGCTACCCAAAACAAGCCGGACCTACCGTCGGACCTTGCTGTAGCTCAGAGCTAGAGTCGGATCTTGATAAAAAGGTGTTTTGGTGATATTCAAAACTTTTATCATCAAAGCCAAGTGTATTCACTACAAGCCAATGTATTCAGCACACATAGGTCTTACACACCTATTTATAGTGTTTCCAAAAATATTACATTAGGAATCTCGACGACCGGACTAGTTCGTTCTAGTGACCAGACTTGTCCGGTGTGCTGTGTAAAATTTGCGTGGAATGTGCAGACACTAAAAACCCTAATTTGTGTGAGGTATACCAGACTTGTCCGTATAGGAACAGTGAGTTCATCAGACTAGTCCGTAGTGATTACAAAAAGTTAATCGTACTAGTCTGCAATATGATGGACTTGTCCGGTCCAATGTGAATTTTGTTTCTCCAACTTGTCTGAGTGAAAAATCAGAAAGTTAAACGGAATTGTTCGGTTAGCATCCGGACTTGTCCGGTGCACGGTGAATTAAAACATCAGAGAGTGGAACGGACTTGTCCGGTTAGTGTCTGGACTTGTACGGTGTACAGTGAATTTCTTAATTAGTTAATTTAGCCCTTACCCTCTACGCAAAGATCTGAGCTCTTGGGATGTGTCTCTCACACAAATCCCATACAGTTATATCTTCCTTGATCAGTTGGGCTTTTCCTTTTCTTCACTCCTCATTTTTTCACATTTTTGAGTGCACCAAAATATCTAATCTTTGTTGACCTGCATTCATCTCAATGAATTTATTAGGATCTCATTTGTTTGTCATCAATCGCCAAAACCCACAAGGGAACGCCTAGATGCACTTTCAATCTCCCCCTTTTGGTGATTGATGACAACTAATTGAGATTTCACAATTAAGAGTAAAAATTGATTTTCATAAAGTGTGCATATATGAGAATGACATATGAACAATAAAAATTTCTTACATATATGCACTCCACCTGGTGGGGTGCCTATACAGTGTCTGTGATCAAACAATGTGATGTGCAAAATTAGGTGTATAACAAGTATAGCAACCATCACAGTAATATCAAAATAAGCATCACACATTCATATTGGACAAAATAGGCACATCCAAAAGAGATTACAATAATTTGAAATTTAAGATACACGTCCATGATCACTAGTCCTTAAGGCTTACAAATAAATACTACTAGTCTCAATCTCTCCTCCTTTTGCATCAAGGAACCAAAAAGGGAAAAAAATTGAGAGAATCACTCTTTGTCACTCCCTCTCTCACTCTCGGTTCTGTCTTCATCTTCATCTTCATGTGCATGATGAGGAGGAGGGGCGGAGACACCTGCTAGTCCAAAGGATGCCAATTCTTGTTCTGTGAGAGGTGCCATCTCTGTGATGTTCTATTTTGAATCCCCCAAGATTTGAGGTGATCCCACTGGCTTAATATCAAGCTTCTCACAGATTGCTTTGATGTTTGCCTTCATATACTGTTGATACCTATTTCTGGCCATGCTTTCCTTATGTTGCTTAATTTCAACTTTGCGGCAGGATGCAAATGGAGGAGAGCATTCTCAGCACACCACTGGAGGACTCTTTGGAGGGTGGATGAGCAGAGGTAGCAGTTGTAGTCCTTGTGCCTTCATGAGCACGCTTAGATCCCTGTTCCACTGTAGGTGAAACAGGATCAGAGGGAACGGTGTAGACTGTTGGCTTCTGGGGCTTGAGACCGGTGTGAGTGACATCCTTGACAAATTTCAGCCCAATCACCTTCTCAATCATATACATGATGTAGGGTGCATAGCCACAAGACCTGTTGGGAGTGATAGAGATGTTCACAATGTCATTGTAGATGTACTCAAAGACATTGAAGGTCCTTTTCTTACTTATCACTTTCATCAAGTCCTTAGAGTTCCTTGAATTGTCCCTGCATTTCCATCCTTTAAAGCAATGGTCTTCCTCAAGATTCTATTAAGTACTGTAAAGAATGGCTTCAAGTACTTGGTGGTAGGAGACTTGTATGGAATTCTTGTATAATAGAGGAATTCTAGCTCATCCTTCTCCAAAGGCTTCAAGTTATGAATAATGAGCTCATTGTCCATGGTATCTTCAAGGTGAAGTATCTTGGCAAATTCCTCATATGTGACACTATAATTAGATCCATGTGTCATCCAGATCATCTCATCCCCATCGTCACGAGCAAAGTAGAGGGTTGAGTAAAACTGATTTATGACTTTAATGCTCCAATCATATTGGAAGGATAGGAGATCCTTCAAGCCATGCATCTCCAATGCCTCTAAGACCTCATCATAGGCCTGACATTTCTTGGACTGTAAGTAGGTTATGTTCACCCACTAACTCTCAACCACTAGATTCTTCATCTTCATGTACACATGCTCATAGTAGTCAGCATGGAAGTGGATCCAAAATCTTGGGTCAGCAGATTGCTTTGGCTGCTCATAAACTTCAATCTTTCTGAACTTGTCAGCCAACTTGTTTCCTTTCCCCATGAAGTCATTTTCTGAAGGCTGCCTCTTGTGCTGCACATGTGACTACATCTTAAGCAGACCAATGGGATCAATTGCAAGTCCTTTTCCCTTGTGCTCTTCTAGGTGCCGTTGAGCTAGCACCAACACCATCCTTGCTCAATGCTTTCTTTACTACCACTTTCCTCTTTCTTGGAAGAACATCATCGGGAGGAGAGGAGTGGGCATTAAAGTCATGTCTCTTCTTGCTTACCCTTTCTTTTGCCCTTTCAACTCTTGCACGTTCACGCTCAGCTTCATAGTCAAACATGTTGTCATCTAAAGCGAACGACATCGTGCCTGACACGAAGAATACAAGGAGTGGTAGGAATGATATGTAGACTTTGTGATAAGAATTTAGTGGTTCAGACTATCAGGGGACCGACTTGTCCGCTTTCAGAGTGCGGACTTGTCAAGAGCACCGGACTTGTCTGCACCAAGCACTGGACTAGTCCGTTCTAATGAATGAATCCTAACTTCCTATTCCAGCAAATCTAACAAAGATTGATGCTACAAGGATATGAATACAGTAGGAATACATACAACAATATAATGTAAGCCCTAGGAATCAAGAAAAATAAGCAAGATTTAAGGAAAGATGAGAACTAGGGTTAAGTGAGATTTTTACCGAAAAATCGAAGATTTAGGTTGGAGGAGCGGAGCAAGGTTCGGATTAGTCCGGAGAGGGATGCTTCACGCCGAGGGAAAGAGTTCCCGTGGAGGAACCTTCGATTTTGGTGGTCAAAAGTGAAAATCGCTTTGGGAGCTAGGGCTTGAGGAGAGAGAGTGCCAATACGATTTTAAGAGGAAGAAGATGTCTTGGCGGCTGGCTAGGATTTAAGCCTCATAAATACGGACTAGCCCGTACAGGTGTCGGTCTAGTCCGGCATACCGGACTAGAGCCAGACTAGTCTGCAACAAAGGACTAGTCCGGTACAGACCACATACTAGTCCGGGTTTGCTGGATAGAATTGAATTAGAAACAAAGTGATTTTTGGAAGAATCTAATAGTGATCTAAAGGACAATATTTCACAAATAATCTTGATGAACATAACCAGTAAGCAGTAAACAATCATACAATGGCCATAATTCACCAAGATTCAATAATTGAAATAGTTTTCAAGAGAAAATTGAGATAAGGGATAATTTTTCGCAAAAATGAGTAAACATTAAAATTACAATCAGGTATGCAGTGTCTCAAGCCACATTTCAAGAGTCAAGTATATTTAATTCATTCATGAGCTCAGAATATCTCTTTTCATCTAGAGGCTTGGTGAATATGTCTGCTAGATGTTTTTCAATTCTAACATGTGAAATTTCTATGTCACCTTTCAGTGAATGATCTCTTAGAAAATGATGACGAATGTCTATGTGCTTAGTTCTTGAATGCTCTACTAGATTATGTGCAATTTTTATGGCAATTTCATTATCACATAGGAGTGGAATATGGTTTAGATTGTAACCATAATCCCTTAGAGTTTGTTGCATCCAAAGAAGTTGCGCGCAACAACTACCGACTGCAATATACTCTGCTTCGGCTGTGGAAAGAACAATGGAGTTTTGATTTTTGGATGACCATGAAACTAAGGATATGCCAGGAAATTGGCAAGTTCCTGATGTGCTCTTTCTATCGACTTTGCAGTCTGTATAGTCGGCATCGGAATACTCTATAAGGTTGAACTTGGATCCTTTAGGATACCAAAGACCTAAGTTGGATCTATGCACAAGGTATCTTAAAATTCTTTTTACAGCTATTAAATGGCATTCTTTAGGTGTAGCTTGGAACCTTGCACACATACACACACCAAGAATAATATCAGGCCTAGATGCACATAAATAAAGCAGTGAACCAATCATAGACCGATATACCTTTTGATCCATATCTAGACTGTGTTCGTTGAGGTCGAGATGTCCATTAGTTTCCATGGGGGTCTTGATGGGCTCGGCTTTGTCCATATTGAACTTTTTGAGGATGTCCTGCATGTACTTAGTTTGGCAAATAAAAGTGCCCTCTTTCAGCTGCTTCACTTGGAATCCCAAAAAGAACTTCAATTCGCCCATCATTGCCATCTCAAATTGTTCTATCATAATCTTACTAAATTCTTCACACAAGGATTTATTAGTAGAACAAAAAATGATGTCATCAACATAAATCTGACATACGAATATGATCATCAAAATGTTTATTAAACAAAGTATAATCAGCTTTTCCTATTTTAAAACCATTTTGAGTGAGAAAATCCCTAAGGCACTCATACCAAGCACAAGGAGCTTGTTTGAGGCCATAGAGAACCTTACACAGTTTGTACACATGGTTGGGGTACTCTTGATCTTCAAATCTTGGTGGCTGCTCCATGTAAACTTCCTCCTTGATGGGACTGTTGAGTAATGCGCTTTTGACATCCATTTGATACAACTTAAAATTGCCGTGAGTAGCATAGGCTAATAAAATGCTAATAAAATACGAATGGACTCAAGTCTAGCCACGAGAGCAAAAGTTTCGTTGAAATCCAAACCTTCGACTTGTGAGTAACCTTTTGTCGCAAGTCGTGCCTTGTTTCTTATTACAACTCCATTTTCATCTTGCTTGTTCCGAAAGACCCATTTGGTGCCTACGATGTTTGCCTTTGGTCTTTCCACCAGCTCCCATACTTCATTTCTCTTGAAGTTGTTTAGCTCCTCTTACATTGTAATCATCCAATCTGGATCTTTTAGTGCTTCATCAACCCTGTATGGTTCCAGAAATGAGACAAAAGAGTAATGTTCACAGAAATTAGCAATACGAGATCTAGTGGTTACTCCCATTGCAATATCTCCAATGATGTTGTCAACGCGACGATCTCTTTGTATACTTTGATGTACTCTTGGGTGAGGCACTTGTGAGGCCATTTGTTCTTCATTATCATCATTGTCAATGTCTCCCCATAGATCATTGCTTTCATGATTATATTGACGTTCTTGATCCTCTTGGTGTCGATCATGTCCCCCCCTTGATTGTTGCTCTCATGTTGAGGTACATCTTGAGAACTCGAGTCTTGTGATTGCTCTTGAGGTCGAATATCACCAAGTGCCATCCTTCTCATTGTTTGACATGGTGCTTCTTCTTGATCTACCACACACTTATCAACTTGCTCGACTTGGGAGCCATTAGTCTCATCGAACACGTCACGTGCTACTTCAACAATGCCCGGGACTTTGTTGAAGACAAGATAGGTGTAGGTGTTCAAATCATAACCAAGCAAGAACCCTTCATCAGATTTTGAAGTGAACTTCGAAGTACTCGGTTTCTTGTTTAGGATAAAACATTTAATTCCAAATACTCTGAAATATGAAACATTGGGTTTGTTACCAGAGAGGAGCTCATATGGCGTTTTCTTCAGAAGTTGGTGAAGATGTAGCCGGTTTGTGGCATGATAAGCAGTGTTTACCACTTCAGCCCAAAACCGATCTGGAGTCTTGTATTCATCCAACATTGTCCTCGCCATCTCGATGAGTGTCCTATTCTTCCTTATAGCCACCCCATTTTGGTGAGGGGAGTAGGGTGCTGAAAACTTATGTTTTATCCCTTCTTCATCTAGGTACTCCTGAACTTGAGTATTTTTGAACTCCGTTCTGTTGTCACTTCTAATATTCTTGACGGTTGAGGAGAATTCATTCTGCACCCTCTTCAAAAATTTCTTGAGTATTCCATGAGTTTCTGATTTATCATACAAAAAAATACCCAGGTAAATCTAGAAAAATCATCAACAATTACCAAACCATATTTGTTACCGCCGATGCTTATATAAGCAATTAAACCGAAGAGGTCCATGTGAAGAAGTTCCAACGGTCTTGATGTAGTCATCACATTCTTGGCAGGGTGTGGTGCTCCAACTTGTTTTCCCGCCTGGCATGCGCCGCATGACCTGTCTTTCTCAAACATAACATCTTGTAAACCTCGGATGTGACCACCCTTTAGAAGTTTATGCAGATTCCTCATCCCAACATGGGCTAGCCGTCTATGCTACAGCCATCCCATGTTAGTTTTTGCAACCAAACAAGTGTTGAGTTCAACTTTATCTTTGTTGAAGTCAACAAGATAAAGCTTTCCCTTCAACATTCCCTTGAATGCAATTGAGTTATTGCTTCTTCTAAAAACTGTCACACCGTCATCTGTGAATAAACAGTTGTATCCTTTGTCACATAACTGATATATGGACAAAAGATTATAATCTAAAGAATTGACATATAAAACATTTGAAAGAGTGTGTTGAGAGGAAATTTCAATTTTACCGCTGCCAAAGACCTTTCCTTTGCTATTTTCTCCAAAATAAATTCCTTCACTTGGATCCGCATTGCACTCATACTCTACGAACATACTCCTCTCTCCGGTCATGTGATTGGTGCATCCACTGTCTAACACCCATTTGGATCCTCCGGAGGAGTAGACCTTCTTCTTGCCTTCCTTAGCCATGAGGCAAGTGTGATTGTGATTCTCCCTTCCCCCCATATTTGGGAAGAGTGTAGAATTCTTGGTTGGCTTCTTGATGACAATTGTTGCAATCTCATCTTCATCATCCGAGGAGGACTCGTCGTTTGAGTCCCACTCCTTGCCGATGTGCGCTTGATGTACCTCCTTCTTTTTCTTGAAAGTTTTCTTCTCTTGCGACTTGACTTCTTTCTTCTTCTTATTTTCCTCATATTTGTAGTCAACGATAAAGTGTCCATATTCGCCACAGTTATAGCAAGTACGTTGAGCCTTGGATTTTCCTTTTTTTCCTTGTTCTTTCCTTCACTAGAGTTGCTGCCTCTTCTTCTTCTTCTTCTCATCATGCGCTTGAATATTTTCATGAAGAGTACCATCTCTTCATCATCCATATCTGTGCTTACATCATCAGTGTCTTCTTCTTCATGAGTCTTACGAGTCTCCTTCCCTTTGGGCTTGCAGGTTTTTCAGCTAAGCCTTTGATATATTGGGCTTCTTTTTTCCATCATCTCATGATTGATAATTTTGCCAAGGGCTTCATCGGGGTTTATTTTGTGAAACCCGGGCTTTCTCTTATCATGGAACACAAGTTGACATTCTGAGGCATAAAGGCTCTTATTCTCTTCACAACCTCATGATCAGTCTATTTCTTGCTTCTATAAGCATGGATCTTGTTGATCAGTGTCTTCAAGCGGTTGTTCATCTCTTGAGGGGATTCACCATCTTCTATGGCAAATCTCCCCAATTCTTCCTCAAGCATCTCAATGTTTGCTTTGCGGACGGAGCGATTCCTTTCATGAGCATTCTTGAGTGTATCCCAAATGTCTTTGGCAACTTCAATTCCATCCACCTTGGTGAACTCTTCTTGGCACAAGGATGAAGTGATCACCGCAACGGCTTGTGCATTGCGGTGAATTGCTTGTTCTTGCTCGGGGTGAGTTCATCGTCGGTGTCTGGGATATCTATACCTTTACACACTATATGCCAAAGACTAGGATTAATTGAGATTAGATGCATCTTCATATTATATTTCCACATTGATTAATCATTGCCATCAAATCGTGGAGGTCTTCCCATGGGAATAGAAAGATACTGATTATAATTGTTAAGCTTCTCATAATTAAAAGGATAATGGGAGTAGTATTGATGACTACCCCCTTTCAGCTTTTCATCCTCCTTCTTGCCCTTCTGGCTTAGAAGCTTCTTCCTGAGAAGCGCCTTGGAGTCTTGTTTGTCTCCAATGATGGGCATTTATGGGATATCGTTATTCTTGTCGGTGGCCATTTATCTCTCCAAGTGGTGAGTCTCGTAAAAGGAGAGCCTGACTCTGATACCAATTGAATGTGGCATATGAGTAGGGGGGGTGAATAGGCTTTGAAAATATTTCCTACAACACTTACTCAAAAGGACAAATACAGGATGGACCAGACTTGTCCGGTTAGTTATATGGACTAGTCCGGTGTGCTTGAAGTACAATGAAAAGATTAAGTGTTTATGCAAAATTCTCAGATGAAATAGCATCGGAATGTACTCACTATTCTTACAACTTAAACAAGAGATCAGATTGATTAATTTTCACATGGAACACAAATTACTTGTTGACCAACTCTATTACCCTAGATGATAAAACTTGCAAAAGTAAAAGAATCGAACACGCGAGATAAGGATTTTTACCAAGGTTCAATCTCACCAAAGATATCTCAGTCCTCGTTGAGGAAGCCCACACAGAGCCGGGTCTCTTCAAACCCTTTTCCCACGTCAAGTCACCACACAAGGCTGACTTGAGTTCCACTATCATGGGGTAATCACCAAGTTGGTGGGGCAACCTCACACGCTAAGGGCTCCCACAGAATTACATCGGAAAAGATGATCTAATATACTCAAAAAGATTACAAGTAATGCCCGAGTGTATAAGAGGTCAAACCCCAAGAGCTCAACGATGCGTAGACGATGATCTCCCTATCCCAAATTTGGATACCCAAAAGATTTAACTCTTTTAGGTCTTTAGATGTGTCGGGAGATGTGTTTTTGTGCTCTTGGGATGAGCGGCGGCGCTAGGGTTTATGTGCTTGACAATAGAGTATGATTCTTCTATTTGTGGTGTCGTGGATCACTTATTTATAGTGTTTCCAAAAATATTCCCGTTAGGGATTCCGACGACCGGACTAGTCCGCTCTGGTGACCGGACTTGTCCGGTGTGCTGTGTAAAGTTTGCATGGAATGTGCAACACACTAAAAACCCTAATTTGTGTGAGGTATACCAGACTTGTCCGTATAGGAATAGTGAGTTCATCGGACTAGTCCGTAGTGATTACAGAAAGTTAATCGGACTAGTCTGCAATATGACAGACTTGTCCGGTCCAATGTGAATTTTGTTTCTCCAACTTGTGTGAGTGAAAAATCAGAAAGTTAAAAAGACTTGTCCGGTTAGCGTCCGGACTTGTCTAGTGCACGGTGAATTGAAACATCAGAGAGTGGAACGGACTTGTCCGGTTAGTGTCCGAACTTGTCCGGTGCACAGTGAATTACTTAATTAGTAAATTTTAGCCCTTACCCTCTACGCAAAGATCTGAGCTCTTGGGATGTGTCTCTCACACAAATCCTATACAGTTATATCTACTTTGTGCTTCCTTGATCAATTGGGCTTTTCTTTTTCTTCACTCCTCATTTTTTCACTTTTTTTAGTGCACCAAAATATCTAATATTTGTTGACCTGCATTCATCTCAATGAATTCATTAGGATCTCATTTGTTTGTCATCAATCGCCAAAACTCACAAGGGAATGCCTAGATGCACTTTCACCTAGTATCATGGTCATCCAAGAAGCAAAATTCCATTGCCCTATCCACAACCGAAGCGGAGAATGTCGTTGCTAGAAGTTGTTATGCACAACTTTTTTGGATGCGACAAACTCTAAGGGATTATGGTCTCAATATGAACCATATTCCACTCCTATGCGACAATGAGAGTGCTATTAAGGTTGCCCATAACCCCGTTGAACACTCTAAAACCAAACACATTGACATCCGACACCATTTCTTGAGAGACCGTTTAGTTAAGGGGGACATTGTTATTTCACATGTAAGAACCAAAAGCAACTAGCCGATATCTTCACCAAGCCACTAGATGAAAAACGCTTTTGCAAACTTAGGAATGAGCTAAATATCATTGATTTTCGAAATGTGACTTGAGATGTTGCACATCTGATTGTTAGTATTTATTCTATTCAAAATTATGCATGCTTTCGTAAAATTGCTTTCCTCATTTTTCTATCAAATTATTTTTGATTATTGTCTCCTTGAATCATGGTCATTGTATGATTGTTTGTGTTCTTTACTGACTATATTCATTGAGAATATTTGTGAAAACTTAGTCCGTATGGATCACTCTGTGCAAATCTCTCAATATATACGAGGATTTGTTGTCTAGGACGAGACTAGTCCGCCCAAAGGGCCGGATAAGTGCGGCCTCCTAGAGAACTCCAGACAGGCTCAGACAAGTGCACACCGGACTAGTCCAGTCTGTCACAATCTTGTTCAGACTTCAAGATTAGTCCGGGCCTGGTCTGACACACGGACTTTTCCGGTATTGCCATCGGACTAGTCCGGACCTTTGGAGACTTATACCCCAAGCATCGGGCCCAACTTCTCAGTGCCTACACAACACTTCAAATGCGTGCATCTCTCCTCAAAAACGCCCCCACTGGCGATTTTTGAGGTTCTCCACCATAATCTTTGAGGAATCCATGTGTGAACACCTTCGGGTGTCGGGAAGGCGAATCCCAGGCTACTCCGCTCTTCGATCCGCGGATTTCTCCTCTTTTGTAATCTCAAGGTGACTTTTGGCCCTAACCTTAAGTTCTTTGATTCCATCAATTCTAGGTTGCTACTTTTGTAACTTAGAGTCTCTATTGAATGTTCTGCATCTTGTGACCCCTTCCTTGCGATATTGTGCCCTATTATCGAGATTTTTAGAAAAATCGATTAGTTAGGGTTTAACACTGGATGGTCCGGACTAGTCTAGACCTATGACAGACAAATCCGTTCCAGACTGGACCCCCTGGGAGGTGTCGAAGCTTGATAGGTCCCACGGCGCCCACTGTCCACACATAGAGCGACGACGGCGGGCCCCCTGGGAGTTGTCAGAGCTTGGTAGATCTGATGGCACCCACCACAAACCCTTAGAAACGTCGACGGCGGGCCCCCCTCGGGGTTGTCAGAGCTTGGTAGGTCTGACGACACCCATCACCAACGCTTACAAACATTGACGACGGGCCCCCTAGGGGTTGTCAGAGCTTGATAGGTCCGACTGCGGCCACTGTCAATGTTTAGAACGTCGACGGTGGGCCACCTGGGATCGTTGGATCTTCCTTGTTCAATGGTGTCCACTTGTCAACGCATAATACGTCAACGTTGGACCTCCTCTGGGTGATTTCTCTACCATCTCCGTTTAGATCACCATTAATTCTTCACGTCGACGGCTGGCCCCCATGAGAGTTGTCGGAGCTTGTTAGCTCCGAGGACGCCCACTTTCAACATATAAAACATCGACGGCGGGCCCCCTTGGGGTTGTTAGCTCCACCATCTCCATGAGCTTTCCATTTTTCCTGCACGTTAAAGACAAGAAAAATAGTAAAATTTGTCCTCTCGTCTATAAGTTGTTTGCGACTTACTGTTCTTTTTTGAAATTTAGGTCCGAAGGAACTGGACATGATAAGAAGTAAATTGATGTAATATCTTCATATATGAATATCTTTTGGACCCGCCCTACTGATGCCTGCCGGAATATAGGTAGAGTGGCGTACTTAGGGTGCTGGACCAGTCTAAGTCAATAGCGCACTTCGGACCTGTCATTGGCTTTGGCGTTCAGGCGAGTAGACCATCTAGCAATGCTAAGATCCAAAAAATATCAACAATATAACTCGTATATCATATGAATAACTTGGACTAAATCTCAAAAAGAATTGCACAACATTGTTATAGACCAGAAGGAAAAGATAACAAAAGAAAACGAGCCTGTACAAAATTAATGCATGTGGAGTCTGCTTTCACACAACCATGTCTTTCATTATAGGTCTGAATTATAGGGGAGACAATGACACACTTAGGGTACGAAACCAGGCCAAGTGTGCTATTCATCTTGTTCTAACCCAGGGTAGGTAAGCCACACTTTCAGTACGGGGACCAAGTTAGGTGGGCTTGAACTGCCCGGACCCTCCCGGAGGGGTCCGAATGTTCTCCTTTAGGACCTACCCGACTTTCTGTATAGACTCTATAACTTACATTGTGTGTAATTACAGACCCAACTCCATGAAACTAAGCATTAAACTTACGAAGGTCCTCGATGTTCCATGGATTGGGAAGCGGAGTCCCATCCTCTGTTGCCAAGCAAATGCATCCGGGATGGAATACTTTGATCACTCGGAAGGGACCTTCCCAACTAGAGGACAGTTTGTTCATCTCTTCACGAGTTAGTATTCTCCGCAGCACCAGGTCTCCTTCTTCAAGCTGTCGATTGCGCACATGGCTTTGGTGATAGTGCCGGAGTGCCTAGCGATATCGTGCATTCCAAACAGCTGCTTGGCACCTTCCCTCGTCGACGAGGTCATGGTCTTCACGCCGGAGCTTGTCTTGCGTGGCTTCATCGAAGGTCCGGACCCGGAGTAACCCCATGGTGATCTCCGGAGGAAGGACCACTTTAGCTCCGTACACCAGGAAGAAGGGCGTCTCTCCAGTTGACCGGTTAGGTGTTGTGCTCCTCACCCATAGTGCGGACGGAAGCTCCTCAATCCAGTTGGCTCCATGTTTCTTTAGGCGCTCATAAGTGCGCGTCTTGAGTCCTTTCAATATTTTTGCATTTGCTCTCTCGGCTTGGCTATTACTTGCTGGGTGAGCTATTGATGCTTAGCTGACTTGAATGCCGAGGTCTTCGAAATATTATTGGAATGATGCACTTGTGAATTGGGTTCCGTTATCAGTGATGACTCTGTTCAGAACCGCAAATCTGCAGACTATGGACTTCAAGAACTTGATAGCTGATTGTTTGTTGATTGTCACAACTGGAGTAGCTTCCAGCCACTTGGTGAACTTGTCGATGGCGACGTACAGGAACCTGTAACCTCCGATGGCTTTTGGGAAAGGTCCTAAAATGTCCATCCCCCACACAGCAAATGGCCATGTAGGAGGTTTCATTTGCAGCAACTGAGCCGGCGTGTGGATTTGTTTCACATGAAAATGGCACGCTTCACACTTTTTTACCAACTCAACTGCATCCTAGAGAGCTGCAGGCCAGTAAAAACCATGCCGGAAGGCTTTACCGACCAACGTGCGGGAAGACGCGTGGTTCCCACACTCGCCTCCATGGATTTCTGCAAGAAGCTCACGACCTCCTTCCCATGCAATACACCGCATTAGGACGCCATTGGCACCGCGCCAGTAGAGATCCCCTTCTACCAGCGTGTATTTTAGCCAATCTGACGATCCGGTCAGCGGTTGCACTGTCTTCAGGAAGGACGTTGTCTTTCAAGTAGCTCCAGATCTTTGATATCCATGCATCAGATCTAACTTGAGCCTCCGGATCTTGCGCATTGGGTTGCTCGGAGCTTCTTGCAGCGCCTACGACCCTTGCTGGACACCATGGTAAATGGGCCATTAGGACTGCCAGCTTTGAGGTGCTGGTCTCGCCCCCTTCACTCAGTTCGGCAGGCTGAGCGGTAGGTCTTGAAATCCTCCTAACAAAAACTCCGTCGGGAACTTGAGCTTCGGTTGAAGCCTTTGTCAAGAGTTCGTCCGCTTCAGCATTGTTGAGCTGCTGGACATGGCAGAGGTCTCGGACGTCGAAGTTCTTTTGGAGCTTCTGGACTTCAAGGAGGTAAGCAACGTGTTGTGGGTTGTTGCAGCTGCATTCGCCTTTAACTTGCTTGATAATGAGATGTGAATCACCCCTCACTAGCATCTTCTTGATGCCATTTGATAGCGCCAGCTTGAGCCCGTAGATGAGAGCTTCATACTCCACCATGTTGTTGGTTTCCTTGGAGTCAAGGTGTACCATATACTTGACCTTCTCCCCGATCGGAGCGAGGAGAAGGATTCTAGCTCTGGCACCCTGCTTTTGCACGAAGGCGTCGAAGTAGAGAGTCCAGTGAGGCTAGGTGAAGACCAGGATCCTGGCTTCCAGCTTCTGCTCACTGGCCCCCTTGGATTTGATGAAGAAGGGGTCCACTCCACCACGAAATCAGCCAATGTCTGACTCTTGATAGCATGTCGACGCAAGCATTCGAGATCGAACTCTGCCAGCTCCGCTGCCCAATTTGCAATATTCCTAGTAGAATTGGGGTTATGTAGTATAGCACACAGTGGATAGGAGGTTACCACTGTTATGTTCTGGGCTTGGAAGTAGTGACGTAGCTTCCTTGAGGCTATGAGAACTGCATAAAGCAGCTTATGCACCTCAATGTATCGACTCTTGGCATTGTGGAGTACTTAATTGATGAAGTACACTGGTCGCTGGACAGTCCGGACCTTACCTAAAGGTCCGGAGCTTCTTCTTCATCAGCTCGGACCCTCCCGGAGGAATCTGAACCTTCTTCTTAAGCTTCCTGGACCCTCCCGGAGGGGTCCAGAACATCTTCTTCAGCCATGTGAACTCCCTCAGATGAGAGTGGTTGATCCTCGGGCAGCTTGCCTTGAAGATCCATGCCTGGAGGCTGGGACCTAGACTCGCCTTCAGGTAGCTCCGGACCCTCCTGGAGGGGTCTGACCTCCTAAATTGTAGGTGGCTCCAGTCTTTCCGCAACTAGAACCATACAGACAACCCCCGTAGTTGCCAAAATGTAAAGAAAAAGAGGCTCACCAGGGTTCGGAGCTACCAAGATTGGTAGTGTGGTGAGGAGCTGCTTGAGATCTTGAAAAGCCTTCTCTGCTTCTTCGAATCAATGGAATGGCCCAGACTTCTTCAATAGCTTGAAGAAGGGAAGCGCCCATTCTGCCAGTCTTGAGATGAACCGGCTGAGCGCAGCTAGACATCTAGTTAACTTCTGGACATCCTTGATGCGGGCTTGGGGCCGCATGTCTTCAATAGCCTTGATATTCGCCGGGGTTTCCTCAATTCCTCGGTGAGTCACCAAGAATCTGAGGAGCTTCCCAGAGCTAACCCCGAAGACACATTTGTCCGGGTTTAGCTTGGTGCGCATAATGCGCAACTTGTCGAAGACGGCTTGCAAGTTGTCAAGGAGTGTCTTCTTGTTCTTCACTTTCATGACAATGTCATCGACGTAGACCTCCACCAAGTCCCTAATGAGCTCTCCAAAGGTTTTGTGCATGGCTCGCACAAATGTTGAAGCAACATTTTTGAGACCGAATGGCATGGCAATACAACAACACAACCCATCTACTATTATGAAGGTGGTATGCTCTTCATCTTCCTTAGACATTTGGAATTGATGATATCCAGAATATGCATCTAGTAAACACAATAGTTTGCATCGGAGGTGGAATCCACTATCTGTTCTATCCTAGGTAGTGGAAATGGGTCTTTTGGACATGCCTTATTCAAGGTGGTGTAGTCAAGACACATCCAAAGTTTCCTACTGACATTGGGTACAACGACTGGGTTTGCCAGCAATCGTGGATGATGAACCTCCCAGATGAAACCAACTTTGAGCAGCTTCTTGATCTCTTGTCTGATGAAGTTCTCCCACTCGACTGATTGCTTCCGGGGCTTCTGGTGTACTGGCTGTGCGTCGGGATATATCTTTAGGATGTGCTAAATCACCTCCCTGGGGATCCCAGACATTTGTGATGGTTGCCAGGCAAACACGTCAACATTCGCCCGAAGGAAAGTGATGAGCACGATTTCCTATTTGTTGTCCAGACCTCCCGATATACGGGTGGTCCGGGCAGCATCATAACCAATTTGGATGACTTTGACGGGTATGTCGGTGTCGCCGCTTGGCTGCACGTGTGGTGCAGAGGTTGAGCCTCGGTGACAAGTGCTCGGAGGTTGAGCAGCTAGCTCCTTTCCAAATGCTTCCTCCTACGCTGTTGTAAGAGCATGGAGTTCTTCCAGTGCAGTGACTCCTGCAGTACGGTCCCCGCGGATCCAGAGAACGCCTGAAGCTGTCGACATCTTCAACACCAAAGAGCCGTAGTGAGCTGCGGCCATAAACCTATATAGGGCTGACCTGCCTAGGATTGCGTTGAAGGGTAAGCTGATGTGCACCACGTCGAAGACTAACTTCTCAGTCCTGTAATTCTCTCGAGTCCCAAAGGTCACCGGGAGTGTAATTGAACCGAGGGGACTGATGGCCCCCGGACCTACCCCAGAGAAAGGACGTGATGGGCGAAGGTCCGAGAGTTTCAGCTGGATCTTGATGAACGCTTCATAGCTAAGGAGGTTAAGTGTCGACCCTCCATCCACCAAGACATGATAGAGCTAGACGTTATTGATGGTAGGAGACACCATCAACGACAGTTGTCCGACTCCAATCATATTCCTTGGATAGTTTGAAGCATCAAAAGTGATGGGAGTGTCCATCCACTTCCGATGGGGTTCTTTTTTGGTGGTAGGAGCTGTGACAACCATCTCCCGACACATAGTCTTGAGGACGCGGCGGGAGGTGATATCCCAAGACCCTCCATATATGGTATTGAGGGTCTTCCGACGCTCGTTGTAGGAGATGTCAGAATCATTATCGACGGTGTTGTACACAGCCTTCAGGACCTTCTTGGGGTCCTGAAAGCCTAGCTCTGAATCAGTCGAAGCTTCATTGACTCTCTGCTTTTCTCCCCGCTGGCGGAAAGGAGCTTCTTCTCAGTGCTTGTTGAAGCGCTCGACATGGTTTTGGACCTCGCGGCAATCTTCAAGATAGTGAGTATTCGTTTTATGGATCGAACACCACATCTTTTGACCGCTGCCGTCTTTAGATGATGGTCGAGGACGTTTCTCTAGGTGTGGCTCCCGACCACCCGGAGTTGCAGTAGCAGCAGCAGCAGGCATGCCGGCGGACAGCTTCTTTTTGCCGCTGGACCTTTTCTTCTTCTTCCCACTACCAGAGGTAGTGTCTTCAGCCTAGGAGGACTTTTTTCTATCCTTTGGAGCTGGTTTGGAGTGCATTTCACGGCAGTCCGCAGCCCTGGCACATTTGTCGGCCGGGCTGAAGAGTTCTGTGACACTGTTGACTTCTTTCATCGCCAGCTTCTCCAACATCTTCTTGTTTGTGATGCCCTGTCGAAATGCCACAACGACATATGCGTTGGAGATGGAAGGAATCGTGTTCTGTACCTGGGAAAAATGCTGGATGAATGATCATAGTGACTCCCCGATTTCTGTTGTACGGCGAACATATCCAGTTCTGTGCCAGGTCGGGTGTAGGAGCTCCCGAAGTTGGCAGTGAAATGGTGGCATAGCTTTGTCCAACTATTGATGGAGTCAGGCAGAAGACTCATGAACAAAGACCTAGCTGTCCCAGTCAGATCGACATGAAAGTAATTGGCCATCACAACCTCCTTGCCACCCGACGCGAGGATGGCGATGGAGTAGATTTGGAGGAACTCGACGGGGTTGACAGTCCCGTCGTATTTCTCTGGCAAATGAGGCCGGAACTTCTGTGGCCATTGCGCCACGCGAAGGTGCATGGCAAGGGCCAAACAACCACCCCCTACTCGCAAAGGAGAAGGGTTTTCCCGAGCCTCTCGCCTTTCTCGAGCGCGCTCGATGTGGACGCGATCGTCCTGCTGCCTATAACGGCGGTCAAGCTCCAACCGCGGATCATGCACCGAGAGTCTTGATTCAGTGTGAGTACGATGTGCCCCGGAGGGCAGCAACGTCACTTGTTGGGACACAACATGTCTCCTGTGCTGTGAAACTTGAGGACCAAGTCTACCAGACAAGGTCCTACATTGAGAGGTTTCCTGCCCATCAGGGGCGGGCCTTGGTTACTGATGGCATCGGCTGCGGCTGCAACTAGATGTTCGACATTAGTATGCTACTATTCCATGGCTGCCGGAGGAGCTACAGCCACTAGAGGACGCTGGATCAGAGTACGCGCAGCGATTAGCGCTTTCTCTAGGTTGTTTGTCAATGCAGTCACCGACACGAGGGCACCATCTTGTTGTTCGACATTGGCAGCCAGAGCAGGTGGTGGTGGTGGTGCAATAACACCCGCCGAGACAACAGCGTCAGCTGGCTGTTGGGCGTTGGAGGGATTTCCTTTGTCAGGATGTCCGGCGTTGCCGTTGGACGATGCTGCTATAGAGTTCACCATCTCGAAATCTCAGGCACCCCTACCTGGAGCGCCAAATGTCTAAGTGTGCGATTGTCACTTCCCCCCGGTAGTACTATATCGTATCCGCGAAGGTTCGTAATTGGTTGTGGCGCGTGTGAGATTATGAGCAAGATAGTGACACGAGGGATTTTTTATGTGGTTTGGGCCGCCTGAGCGTAATACCCAACTCCCTGGGTGGTTGTTGTATGTATGAGTTGTGTATTGCTTGAGGTTCAGAGAGCTTGGCCTTTTTACTGTGTGGCACAATCCTTTTATAGTCCAAGGACTGGCCGTTACATTGTTAGCCTGACCTGACATGTGGCCCTGACGATATTTAATTACCTAATACATGATTTGTATGTATTAAGTACATTTAATAGTGTGATAACGCACCTTAATGGCAGCGTTACCGGTACTAAAGGTCCTCTGATCGTGTGTCATCAACATGGCATTAATGACACATAATCAGGTCTTGTAAAGGTAGCTTTAACTGTCCCTTGAATGTCCGCACCGTTAGTGATCCGACAGTCTTCCCATTGCAGGCCAAGGTCTGGAGGCTCAATAAGTGGCAGCTCCGAAGCTTCCCTCTGTGGGGAGGTAGGTCCAGAACTGCTATACACGTGGCAGCACTGGAGCTTCCCTCTACTGGGGGTTAGGTCCGGGGACGCTGGACACGTGGCATGATCGGAGCTTTCCTATACAGGGAGTTAGGTCTGGCCTTGTGTTACACGTGGCGGCGCCAGAACTACCCAAACGAGGGAGGCGGGCCCAGTGCTGCAGGACACGTGGAGCCTTCAGAGGTCTTCAATTTGGACAGGTGGAACTCCATAACTTTTCTTGCGGTACCGTGGGGTACCCGATACGCGTGGTACCGACAGCCGCCATGTTTGGCCTGGGCAGGCAGCAGGGACACATGTAGCAGTGTTTTAGGGCAACGACTAGAAAACAATCTGAATTATTGTGCAATCCTACAATCAGTCATCTTTAGCTATTGGATGTCCATCCTACTGTGGTTGCCTCTTTTTCACTTAATCTCGTCCATCACTACAAGGATGCAACTAATTTACAACGGCCAGAACCATCGTAATTAAGTCTAAATCCATCATAATTAAGCTATACGATGATTTTTCTTAATTACTATGGTTCCTGGTTGTCATAATTAAATCATCATAAATAAGCTAATTTACGACAGTCAATGTCATAAATTAGCTTATTTACGACGGCAACCCGTCACCATCGTAAACAAGGATCCGTGCCATGTGGTGGGCTGGACATCTTATTTATGACGGCTCGAGGGCTGTCGCAAATAACACAGGATTATTTACGATGGCCAGAGTGGCTGTCATAAATGTAGAAGTCTTATTTACGACAATCACCGCCTAGGCCCACTACAAGGATGCGACTAACTTATGACGACCTAAACTGTCGTAGTTAAGGCCAAAATCATTGTAAGTAAGCTATTTATGATGACTTTGCTTAATTAGGACGGGTTTTGGCCAAGGTAATTAAATGGTCGTAAATAAGATAATTTACGATGGTCACCGTCGTAAATTAGCTTATTTATGATGGCAGTTCGTAGCCTTCGTAAACAAGGGCCTGTGCCCGTGGTGGGTTGAGCCACCTTATTTACGACGACTACAGGCTGCCGTTGTATATAAGAGTTGCTTATTTATGACGGCCAATACAATTGTCATAAATAAGAGTGGTTTTATTTATGACGGCATGTATAGAAGCCGTTGTAAATAAGATTTTTTAAACAAAAAATGCCTAACCTGGCGCAATGACAAGCTACATAGAAATAAATAGCATATATACAGCAGCAAAATAACAACAAGTAGTACATAATCATCAACCGCATCACAAATGTACTGCATCACATCACAAACACAAAACACACATAATGGGCTATACACTAGCCCCCTCTACTACCTCTTGATCCTAAGAACTCGTCTTCTCGCGTCCCTCTCGGTGCCAATAGCTGTGACAATGGAGTTTGAGCCTTCATAGCTTATTTTGGCGATGCACATGAGTAGTTAGACATATTTCTCTCTCTGCTCTCTCTCACTCTCTTCCTCTCCCTCTCTACCATCCATCCCTCTCTCTCACTCTCTTCCTCTCTCTGTGTACCATCTTCTCCCCCTCTCTAGCCTCCCTCACTCTCCAGCACTCCCTCTCTCCCTCTCTCCCCCTCTCTATGCCTCTCTATTACTTCCCCTCTCTCACTCTCTCTCCCTCTCCTTACCACCCCTATCTCTATCTTTCCTTCCCCTATCTTCCACCCCCTTCTCTCTCTACCATCCTCTGAGTTTGTCTTAGATCTGACTATGTTTAATGAAATATGACTATATTTAATAATTGATTACCTGGACATCCGAACGAGGCGCCTGTAGCAAGGCACCTGTGGCGAGGGCACCTGTGGTGGCTGTCACACGAAAACCACGATCTGTTGGCCATGTTGTCGTGCTAAGTTATTTCATTGCAAAATATTATAACATACCTATTACAGAAATGCTATGAAATTAAACTAAAGTATTTTTAAATTATTTATTTCCATCGCTACCTGCATCTGTGTCATGTAGTTGGCCTGGTACTCCTATGCGGCCCTATGCATGGCTTTCTCCCTGTCCAGCTCTTTCTAGGTCCGCGCTAGCGCCTCTTGCATGCTTTGGAACTCCAACTCCCTCTACGAGAGACGACGACTCAACGGCCCTATGAATGAAGCCTGCTTCGATGAAGTTCCTCTAGAAGGTTGTGCCGCTCTGGAGTCAACAACTCCATCTAAATTGGCAAACCTACAAAAGAAAGAAGAATAATCATTAAAAGAAGGAAGATTGAAAAAATAAAAAGAATGACCAAGTCACCGGCCATGCCTTCCTGCCTCTGCCTAAATACATGACCTGAGGGTCGATTTGGCATGTTTTCCCAATTGCAACCTTAACTGTGTATGCTCAAAGCCTCCTGCCCATACTTTTCCTAAAAAAATATGGAAATCATGTAAGCGTGTCAACAATAATATTAGTTATAATTAAGTTGGTGATTTTTGAGAACTTACCAGTCGATTGGCCGTGACCTGACTGTGCTGCCCAGGCTGGAAAAGGTCACTTTCCCTATGACCTCTCTTCTTGACCTAAGTCAAGCTCAACTCCTGACCGGTCTTGCACTCTTGCAGATACATGATAGTAGGATAAATATATTATGAAGACATAGAACGTAGTTATAATACATTTATCATGCGTTCAGCAAAATGCAAATGGTCATCAGCGCCGTAGTCGTGCTTCTCGTCGGACCCTTTGCAGCCTCGAGCACTCTTGGACTTAGCGAAGAAATAATCGCTAGCCCACATCTAACAGAGAGCTCGGTATGCATCTGGTTGACCCTCTAACAAGGAAACACTAACCTGCACATCTGTAGTATTTTATCAAAATAATTTTACCATTTGTAACTATTGAAAATATTACCAATAAGAACTTACCTCCACGTACCGATCCTATATCAAGTACGTGTCGGAGGCCTTCCTAAATGGCCCCGGCTTCTATTGCTCATTACGCTTCAGGTACTCGTTCATAGCTTGAATGCGAGCGTACGACAACCCTCGCGTGAGAAGCTTTCGAGCATTCCTATTGAAAACGGCTCTTGCATGGTCCGTGCCACTCTCGCTCGTGTTCTCTAAACGATACCTCTACTACAAGAAAATAAATATTCAAGAGATATGCATTAACAATTATAGTGAGTTGAAGAATATAAATTTAACAAATTTTATTGAACATGCTTACAATAACATCTGCACACACAACCCCTTAACGGTGCTGTGCACCTCATGAGAGACACGACTGTAGTCGTCCCACGATGTAACAGGGATACCCTCGATGATAACGGGATAGTGAAAACACGCTTAAGCCCCAAAGACACCAGAAACCTGTTTGTGGTGTCCTTCGCCCGTGAACGAACAGTCGTACCAAGAACGCAAGAAATTTGTTAACTCAATAAGTACCGGGAGACAACACCAAATATGTAATATGTGCGATTATTTTATCTGTCTTCGATTGGGCTAATAGTGACCGACTCTCTAGAAACAGGAGGAGGAGCCACAAAGTGGGTCTTCCTCGTGTGCCGCCTCTGCATCGGCATCACGTCTGGTTATGCGGAAGGCTGGTTACCAATGGACTCCAAAGGCTCCATGCTAGCTAGTTCCGAAGGGAGGCTAGCTGACCCAAAAGTTGGCTAGCCTATGGTGGTGTGCTAGTATCTAAGTCAGATGACCCTGAGTCAGACTGCAAAATTAAAGAAATGATAAGAAAATTAATTGGTAATTGAAGTAATATGATTGGTAACTGAAATTTACCTCCATGCGCTGTAAGGTCACAACTCGACCCGCAAGGTGAGGAAGGTGCCTCATCAGCTGAGCGTCTGCTCTCACCGGATGAAGTACCTCTAAAAAGGTCCCGTGGCTTGTTGAGGACCCTCTCACACCCTTCGCCTTCCCCTTTGATGACGATATCCTATTATAAGGAATAACTGGTAAATATGCTAAGATAATATATGAAATTCATGTTAATTTACTGAAGAAAACGTTATTTCTAATCAGTTTCAAAATTAAGGAAGACTCGAAACCTAGCTTCGGTCCTTATCACTACAGGAATCTCGACGACATACGACAGCCAAATTAACGTACGACGGCGAGCCGTCGTATATAACGTAACATACGACGGCTGCGCCTGGCCGTCGTAAGTTACCTTACATACGACGGCTGGCCGTCGTATGAAAATTGGGCCGGCGTACATAAGGCAGCATACGACGGCCCAGCTGTCGTATATAAATGGGCCGTCGTATATGTGTTTATATACGACGGCCCTATATGGTTGCCGTCGTAACTAATTGGGCCGTCGTATGTAGTTCCTTTATACGGGCCCGACCGGCCCAACCCTAAGTTTCTCCTCCACTCCACGCCGCCTGTCTCTCGCGCCCGCCGCCTCCTCTCTCTCTCTCGCGCCCGCGCCGCCGCCGTCCTCCCTCACGCCGCCGCCGTCCTCCCTCGCGCCCGCGTCGCCGCCTCCCACCCCGCCGCCGCGCCCCACGCCTCCTCCCCGGCCGCCTCCCCGGTCGCGCCCGCGGCGCCTCCCGGCCGGCCCCGTGCCGCCACCCCGGCCGCCCCTGCGCCTCCTCCCCGGCCGCCCCGCGCCGCCTCCCCGGTCGCGGCGCCTCCCGGCCGGCCCTGTGCCGCCACCCCGGCCGCCCCTGCGCCGCCTCCCGGCCACTCCAGCGGCGCCTCCCGGCCGCCCCGCGGCGCCTCCCGGCAGCCCCCGCGCCGCCACCCCCGACCGCCCCCGCGCCGCCTCCCCGTTTGCAAGTAATTTGAATTAATGTTTAATTCTTAGTTGTTATTCGATGTTTAATTGATAGTTGATAATTGATGCTTAGTTAATTGTTGAGATGCTTAGTTAATTGTTGTGATGCTTAATTAATTGTTGTTATGCTTACTTTTTTTTGTGATGCTTAGTGATTTGATGCTTAATTTTCTTTTTAAGTGTTACTTGATGATTAGTTGTTATGCTATTTATTAGTTGTTAATTGTTGTGATGATTAGTTGTTATGGGAATTAATTGTTAGGTTTTGTTAATTTTCATTAATTGTTAGTAGTTTTTAGTTATGTTTAAATTTTAATAGTTAGGTTCTTGTTAATTAGTTGTTATTTCTTATTAATTGTTATGTTTTATTTAAAAAATTTGATGCTTGTGTGTTATATATAGAAATGGCTGAAGAAAAGAGCCGTCGTACGTTATGTAGCTATCGTATATGTAGGTCCGTCGTATATTGGGCTTATATACGGCCCATCGGGCCCAACCCTAGCTTTCATTCACCCTCACTGCTCCCCGAGCCGCCGTCTCCCTCTCGTGCGCCATAAGTCGTAGCAAGTGGACGACCCTGATTATGAAACTTTCAACTCTGACCCACTTTTCTCCTCACTCTCGTTCTCTTTCCTCTTTCGAAAATGATTCATAAATGAACATGTGCAACGTTACCTATAGAAATTGATTACCCGTTTCGGATCGACACGTCTCACATGTCATTGGCATGTGAGATGTGTAGGTTCGGAATTGTCCCTTTTTGGACAGCCTGGGAGTGACCGAGGGGGCGTGACTTGTGACGAGGCGCGGGTCTGGATCTGGGCGAGATTTCGGTAGCATAACCCCGTTGTTCTCTGCTGCACCATTTTTGGGCGTGCAGTGGAGAACAGCGGGGTTATGCTGCCGAAATTTCGTTCGGATCCAGACCATGCGTCTCGTCATGAGCACGCTCCACTCGGTCACTCTTGGGTGGGTTTAGGACCTATCTGCCTAGTTCTAGGAGCCGTCATACAACATGAAATTAAAATAATAACGACATGACACTCCATATGGCTGGTTTTAATGACTTTGACTTTAAACTGCAGAGTTAAACATGGGTGAAGACCGTAGTTGGATGTATACGGGTTGGAACAAGCAAACTGGTCACTCAAATGAGTGGTATGTCGGGACAGAGGACTTTGTGGATCGAGCGTTCAACTTGTCTACGACCGATACAGTGCGCTGCCCATGTGCAAAATGTCGGAATACAAAGTTTCTGGACAAAACGACATTAACATTACACTTGTGCAGAAACGGTTACATGCCTTATTATGAGGTGTGGACTTTTCACGGCGAGTATGCTTCTCGCTCCGCACGTGTAGTGGAAGAAGAAGATGATGATGACGATGATTGTCCTGGTGTTGATAGAATGGATGAGATGTTAGAAGATATTCAAACAGAAGATCCGCCTACAATGGATGCGGAGGCATTCTTCAATCTCTTGAAAGCTTCAGAAGAGCCGTTGCATGATCGTACCACAATGAGCCTTCTTACTTTCATGACTAGATTTATGGCAATTAAATCTAAGTATTTCTTCTCTAATAATTGCTTCAATGAGATGCTAGAACTTATCAACGATGCCTTTCCACATCCTCATATACTGCCGAAAGATATGTACCACTCAAAAAAATTATTATCTGGTCTCGGTATGAAGTATGAGAAAATTGACGCGTGTCCTGATAACTGCATGTTATTCTGGAAAGAGCACAACAAAGAGAAGAATTGCTTGAAGTGTGGAAAATCGAGATTTGTCGAAGTTGTCAATGACGATGGAGATAAAGTAGTGACAGAAGTCGCACAGAAGCAATTGCGTTACTTGCCTGTGACACCTCGATTGAAGCGTCTGTTTCTTTCGAAAAGATCTGCCAGACACATGCGATGGCATAAAGAAGGTGTGCGTGAGAACACAGATGTCATGACCCATCCGTCGGACGGTGATGCATGGAAGGCTTTAGATTCTTTCGATCCTTCGTTTGCTAGTGATGCGAGAAATGTTCGAATCGGCTTAGCGACGGATGGATTCTCACCTTTCAGTACAAATGCAACACCATACTCCTGCTGGCCCGTCTTTGTTATTCCATACAACCTACCACCTTCTCTTTGTATGAAGTATGAGTTCATGTTTCTTAGCCTCATTATACCAGGACCAGATCATCCGGGATCACGTCTCAATGTGATGTTACAACCATTGATCGAAGAATTGAAGTTGTTATGGACAGGAGTTGAAGCGTATGACTGTCATAAGAAGCAAAAATTCAATCTTCGAGCAGCTTATTTGTGGTCTGTACATGATTTCCCGGCATACGGCATGTTCTCTGGATGGAGCACGCACGGTCGTTTGTCGTGTCCCATCTGTGCATCTGACACTGAGTGTTTTCGACTTACAAACGGTGGCAAGATAAGCTACTTTGATTGTCATAGACGCTGGCTTCCTCGTAACCATCCCTTCAGGCAACAGAAGAATGTATTCCGGAAAGATACTGTTATCACTGCAGGACCTCCAAAACGTCTATGTGGGTCTGAAGTATCTGAGATGTTGGACAATCTACTCCCAGATGAAGAGCGTCCTGGATTCTTTAGAGGTTACGGGAATGTTCACAACTGGACTCATGTATGTGGACTTTGGGAGCTACCATATGTGAAGTCATTGATACTGATGCATAATATTGATGTAATGCATCAAGAGCGTAACATGGCTGAATGTATCGTAAGCACGTGCATGGATATCACGGGTAAAACGAAAGACAACTTAAAGGCTCGAAAGGATTTGGCCGAAATTTGTAATCGACCAAGCCTTGAGCTCTCTGAAACCGGTGACAAGCCACGGGCTTCATACGTGCTTCGACCTAAAGAAAAGAAAGAAGTTATGCAATGGTTGAAAACTTTGAAATTTCCAGATGGTTATGCTGCTAGTCTGAGACGAGCCGTCAACGTTAAGACCGGAAAGCTCACTGGGTTGAAGAGTCATGATTATCATATAATCATGGAAAGACTCTTACCTGTTATGTTTCGTGGATATCTAGATGATGCGGTGTGGAAGGTGTTAGCTGAGCTCTCGCTCTTCTATAGACAGCTATGTGCTAAAGAGATAACGAAAGACATGATGGAGAAGTTAGAGAAGGAGATACCTGTACTTTTATGTAAGATGGAAAAAATATTTCCTCCTGGTTTCTTCAATCCAATGCAGCACCTTCTTATCCATCTTCCATTCGAAGCAAAAGTTGGTGGTCCTGTGCAATATAGATGGATGTACCATATTGAAAGGACATTGAGATATCTTAAAACTATGGTTCGCAACAGAGCAAGAGTTGAAGGTTGCATTGCCGAAGCATTTACTCTCAAGGAAGTAGCTTACTTTTCAAGTTTCTACTTTGCAGAGGAAAACAATGTGAATATTTCAGAAATGCGATACAATGTTGGCGAACCACCTGTAAGTGATCTCTCTATTTTTGAACGAGAGGAACTACAGTTGGAAGCAGCACGATTTACGATTTCACTGAAGAGGAAAGAACTGCTGCTTTACTCTACATGTATGCTAATATCGATGGCATGGAGAAATATTTCGAGTAAGTGTTTCTCTTACACTTACGTTGATCACTGTATTTATCAATACAAGTATACTAATGTCTATGACATTTGTTGTTTGTACAGCGAGTTTCACAAAGAAAACTGGAAACATAGGCATCAACCTACTACAAAACAAGTAGAAAAGATGCGACGTGCTGGAGTCAATGGAGGGCCTAATTTCCTATCCTGGTTTCGAGCTTATGTACAAGCAACACTTATCTTTCTTACATTTTAACGCACGATTTACTTAATGAAGAATTCTAATATGTTGTAATTTTCAACAGTGCGTGCATACTGACATCCATCAAGATTTACGACAATTATCTTACGGATTAGTGAAAGTTAGAAGCTATGGTCGATATGACGTAAATGGCTTTCGATTCCGTACATCTCAATTCGAAGCTCTTCGTCCTCTCGCAGCAACATCAAATTGCGGAGTTGTGACGAAGGCAATCGATTCAGAAGGGAAAGAAACCAATTACTATGGAATCATAAACAAAATTCTGGAGTTCACTTTCACTGGAAACAAGGATCTTCGAGTGGTGTTCTTTGATTGTGATTGGTTTGATAACAATCATGGAACCCGAGAAAATCAATTTGGCATGGTGGAAGTGAAGCACAACGAACGCTTACGAGGTTGCGATACATTCGTTCTTGCACACCAAGTAGAGCAAGTGTATTATCTACCTTATCCATGCAAGACACTTAGTGCTTGGTGGGTGGTGTTTAAGGTGAATCCTCGTGAGCGTTTGTATACTCCTGGAGATGATGGTTATCATGAAACCGGAGACATTGAAGAAGTTTATCAAGAAGAAGAGTTGCCAGAGGACTTTATCGTCGAGCCTGGTGCAGGACTTGATAACTTAGTTGGAGATCCTCGCGGCGTTGAAAATGTAGAGACGAATGCAAAGCGAAAGAGGAAACGTAAATATGTCACGAGGACAAATCGTCAGTCTGTAGATGATCATGATGTCGATGAATTTTGACACTCATTACGAGTAATGTTATTTGAAACTAAGTCATTTATTATCGTTTACATTAAACTATCTCTCTAATTATTGTTTTTCTTTAAACTTAAAGGATGTCGTCGAGCAAGAGTTCGAGGGGGAAGAAGGGGAGCTCGAGCCGGAGTTCGAGGCCGGCCACTAGGGGTTTTCTTTCCCCGCAGGACACGGACACGGACACCTACTTCCACGGTTCCGCTTTCACCGGGAGTAGGCGCTCTCAGCTGTTGCGTGCCTGTCCAGAGTTGCGGGGCAGAGCTGTGGCTCTTCAGCGCACAGAGGTAAATTATTACACAATTAACAAAATTCATAAATTCATTTTTTTCTCATGTAACTAACATACTTACCGTTGTAGTCTGACACGGACACTGACTCCGAGGCACGAGCGGTACCTCACGGTAGCCAGCCCTCGAGCAGCGAGCCTGAGGCCAGCCAGCCCTCGAGCAGCGAGCCGGAGGGCACCGAGCCGGAGGGCACCCAGCCGCAGGGCACGTCTACTGACCAGCCTTCTGGGTCGGCTGACGTGGCGCCGCAGCCGAGGAGGCGTACGAGAAAGAGTAACTTCGTCGGTCCTCCTCCGATTCCTAGTGAGCGGAGGATTATACGTCCGGTTGGAGACAGGTAACACATTAATAAAGTATTTCTTTAAATTTTTTCTGAATGACTATTCTATTACTTCATGACTTCACAAATGTCTTTTTAGTTCGTGGGAGGACCTGTCCTACGACGGGCAGAAACACCACAGGACGGTGAACGGTTGCATCGGGAGCTTAGTGCGTATGCACTACCCCGGTGTGATTGATGGACGTGCAGCTACGTCGTGGGACGACTACGCGCGCGTTCCTCACCAGGAGCACGACAACTTACAGGGAGTCGTGTGGTCAGATTTTTGGGTAAGTAACTTTCAAAAATATTTTAAGTTTCAATTCTTCATGTCCATTTAAGCATTCTAACTATGTTGCCTTCCTATACAGCTCAGGTACGCCCTTCAGGATCCGGCCACGCAGCTGGATCATGCAAGGCGCGTGTTCGAGGTGAACGCTCGAAAGCTTGTGGCCCAAATGCTTTCGAACGCACGGAATCAAGTAGTTAATGACTACTTGAAGAGCCACCAACAAGAGGTTGGTAGGTTCAGAGAGGCCTCCGACACGTACTTGACGGAGGAGCAGTACGCAGAGGTAAGTTGCGTATTCTTTAAATTCTTCTCATTACAATTGTTAAGTTAAATTTAATGAACTACAAATGTGTGCAGGTTAGTATCCCTTGGTTACAGGGACGGTCTGAGGCTTACCGAGCCCTCTCGAGCTATTGGGCTAGCGATGCGTTCATCGCTAAGTCGAAGAAGGCCCGAGATGCTAGAGGGACCTCGGGGAAGCACAAGATGGGCGTGCAGGGCTTCGTCCGTTTGGCAAAGCGGATGGTAAGTTTCTTGGTGCTTTTCTTATGCTCATAATGTAGTCTTGTTCTTACTAACAGATGTTTATAGGAAAAGGAGAGCGGCGTGCGACCGAGCGCTGCTGAGGTGTACAGGAAAGGTCACGAGGACCCTTCTCAGCCGGGCCAGTGCAGTCAGTACGCCGAGGAGCGGCTGGTAAGTTTCATTACCTTTGAAATCAATATATATGTTATTCATCTTACAGAAACTGCATGTTTTTCAGAGTAACTACGGGCGAGAGGTTGTGAGGATACGCGGTGAAGGGGTTGATTGGGAAAACGCCCCCGACATCGACCATCAAGCCGCATATGCAAGCGGAGGTGGAAAAGCACACGGAAGGTGAGTTCATTTAGTTTTATTGTTTTCAATCCAATCCAATCAAATTTGAGTTTACTTTGAATTGATTCACTTTTTTTTGTAGGGTTGCCGTATTCCAGGGAGTCATCGACTCCTTGGAGGGACGGCCAGCGCGAGGCGGCACCTCGCAGTGTTCGAGTGCTGGCGCGGCCTCCTCCAGCCGCCGTCCCACCGAGAGAGATCTCGAGGTGTTGGCGCTTCGGGAGAGCGTTGCCCGGCAGGAAGAGACCATCGCGAGGGAGCGCGAGACGACTAGGGCCGCCATAGATTTTATGACGCAGATGAGAGCGGCAGTGGAGGTAAGAACTACACACTTGTACTTTAATTGCATTGCATTTCAATAAAATCTCAATTCTAATGTTTCAAATGACAGGCGCTAGCTCGACAGCAAGGGCAGCAAATCCAGTTACCGGAGTGGCAGCCACCGTCGTCCACGGTACCACCTCAGGCTCCGTCTCCTGGAGTACAGGTACGAACCAAAGTTAAATTCAATTCATTCCTTGTAAACTTATTAACTTGTTTATGTCATCGTGTATTGCAGGGTTCAGGGACGGAGGCTCAGACTCCGTCACCGCATCTACGAGCACCGGGATTGGAGCGGGACGACGACGACGTACAGGGAGGGAGTTGTAGCTAGAGCGTCGTCGTACGTTTGTATTGTTTTCATGTTTGTCCTTGTTGTGAGACTTCGACTTGCTGTGATGTTGTAATATCGTTTTGATTGTGTACATATTGTGATTGTGGATTGTATATTGTGATTCTGCACTGTTTCTGTGTTCCTGACCATCGAGTCGGGTGAGATTTTTCTGTTTTTTAAAAAAAACTGAAAAGCCTTATTTACGACGGCCTGTATAAATTATATACGACGGCTTTATACAGGTGCCGTCGTATATAAGCCATTGTTATATACGACGGCTCCTGTATGCAGCCGTCGTATGTTACCAACCTTACTTACGACGGCTAGTTTGGGGCCGTCGTAAGTAAGGGCCTCGGCCCACGCGGCCCATCAACAGAAACGGGCCGTCGTAACCTAATTAGCCGTCGTAAGTTGCGCCATACTTACGACGGGGCCGTCGTAAGTAACGTATTTACGACTCGGTACTTACGACGGCCAAAGACCGTCGTATATAGACCTTAGCCGTCGTATATAGGTTATATACGACGGCATATGATCTATATACGACGGCCGCGGCCGTCGTATCCCAGCGGCTTTCCTGTAGTGTATGAACATGGTGTGGCTAAAACTGGAAGGGAGAGGAAGAAATCTTGCATTGACTATAATCCACACTGCATCAAACAATACGAAAAAACTGAAAGCCAATCTGGCCCTCCTCCCCGTCGCGCCATGAGAGGTGCTCGGGGGGGGGGGGGGAGCGGGGGTAGATGCGAGCGGCAGCACTACGGCCGTGGGGGAGGCTAGTGGCGACACTTCAAGCGGGGGAGGTGAGCGAGAATCACGGGAGGGAGAGGCGAACGAGTGCCATGGGAGGGAGAGGCAAGCGGCGCGCTGCAGCCGGGGTGGAGACGAGCGGCAGCGTTGCGGCCAGGGTGGAGGTGACCGGCGGCGCTTTAGGTGGGAGAGGATAGCGGGCAGTGCTGTCTGGAGAGGAGAGTGGTGATGCTGCAGGTGCCACAGGGGAGAGATGCGAGTGGTGGGGCTTTGAGTGGAGAAGGAGAGAAGGTGCCGCGGGCAGAGAAGAGGCGAGCAATGCGAGGATTTGCAGCTCGACCTCACAAGGTCGGGCCAGAAAGCCTGGTGCTGTCCCGTCGATTGGGGCGGGAAAGTGAGTTACCAAGTGGACCTGAGGGAAAATCTAGCCCGAAGATTTTTGGGCCAGGGATTGGGCCGGGATTTCAGAGGATTTCTGGGCTGCCAAAGGAGCCCTTAGGGTTTTATTTAACTTCTTTTTTTTCCCATAAGCCATATCTTCTCTTGTTTTCTTTTCTCATTTAATTTCTCAACTAATCTGAACACAAGGATTTTAGGGCTTTTACAATTGGATATGGCTCACCTAGGGTGACAGATTTGGAGGTCAAGAAGGAAGAGATCAAAGAATGTGTCAACAAAATTCATGCTCAGTTAGTCGGCGAGGAGGTGAGCTAGGCGAAGCTTGTCGGATGGAATGAAGAGTCTAGTCTTGCAGCTGATTTGGAGACTCAAACTCGGATCACGATGGAGCAAGGTGGTGGCGCTCTGGCTGGGGCGTTACCATGATGACCAGAGGCAAGGCTAGCGGCTGGCATAGAGGTGCGCAGATGAGCGGCGTATGGTGCAGCTTAGTGGAGAAAAGGAAGGATAATTTTGTGACAAAGCCACAGTGAGGATAAGAGCATCGATAGAAGGAGAGCGTCACGGTGGCAAGCAGCTGCCTGCGTGCTGCGCTGAGAGCAAAGGAAAACAGGGCATACCGACCTGACCTGTGGGGCTGACTCCTCTCCTCCTTATCTTCATTCTACTTGCAAATGAAAAATAAAAAAACATATGTGCTCCAAAAATCATGAAAAATTGCAGTTTGCTAATTCTAACATAAGGAATAAACTGGTGCATTCAAAACTGTATTTTTACTGAGTTAAGTATGGAATTAATTTGAATTAGAATTTCACCCTTTTATGTGTTGTTCTGAATTTGGATTTAAATGAAATTTGAATCATTTTCTGTATTTACTTTACATTTCATCCATAAATTGCAAACTTTTGCAAGGGCACTAAATCAATACGAAGAAAATTATGATGACATCAATTTTTTGATTTTTCCTTTGTTTTATTTGAACATAAATTGTGTATGAAATAGCAGCATAGTTGTTGATTTGAATTAAATTCAAAGAGAGATTTAATTTGATTTCATTAAGATGACTAGATTTCAATAGCGAAGTAGTGGGATTTTACAATTCTTCCCCCTTAATATCTCATCCAAAGATTCTAGTGAATAAAAAAAAATCGATAGGGGACGATTGCTAAAAGAGAGTCATCGACTAAGAGAAGATGACAACCACTATGAATGATTGGATTTAAGATAATCTTCTTGTTTCCATGTGATGTTTTCCGCGAAGTGACTACTCCGGCGCACCTTGTAGACTTCCTATCTGTTTTCTGGTGACTCGCGTCTCTTTGTTGATAAGCTTGATATAGTGTTCGATAGGGCGATATCATGTCGTAAAGCTTCTATGGCTTTCAACAATTTGCTTCCTCGTCTTGCAAAAATTCCTTTTACACTGATATGATGTGTTTTACTATTACTAATCTTGACTTAAAAAATCAATACTCACTCTTCGACTCTTGATTACCTTGATAACTTCAATCCGGCAGAGCAACTGTTCTTGTTTTTTTGCTTTGTTGTGCACAAGTCCTGTTTATGTAGAACTTCCCAGACATGAATCAATGTGTTTCACGAGAATAGCAGCAGATCAGTGATTGCATAACAAATATGTATCTCAATAAGTGAAACAATTATTTGAAACTCTTTGTGGTAGCATACGGGGATTACATATTCAATTCCCTCCTATGTTTTCTAGAACAACAAAGAACTCACAACATATGGTAACCACAAGGTTGCTGATGTGTCAATGTTACCATATATTAATTCAAGAACTCAGATGGTACCCAAGGACATTCACGAGGTTGACAATCAAATGGTACCCTCACGAATAAAGAAGTTCAAGGTTTCGTGAGGTTAAGCAATTATTCGATAAGTCTCGTGAATAGAGAGAAGTTTTATTCAAAACAATCAAAGTTCTTGAACCTGAACAAGTAAAGGATGCAAGTTAAAGTTTTGCTTCACTACAAGGGATGTGGAGTTCTCGGTTGCCTTTGTATTACACAAAGAGAAAGAACTAAGCATATCATGAATAACACGAGGATTTGTGAAACATCAAGGCCATTAGATACAACTTAAGTAGTTGACTGGAGATATACATTCTTGCTTACTTTTCACTATTAATTATGCAACACATTTTCCTTATACCCTTAGTAATAATGCTTCTTGATGCATCACATGTTTTATGGTGCAATGCATGGTATGATGCATATGTATGGTGCACAATGATGTATATGTATGGTGCATACAAGGTTTTGCACACAATAGGTTGCACAATTTGTAACTCATTCGCAATATGTATGATGCATCCTCTTTTTTGGTGTGTGCAAAAATTAGTAATACAATTCAAACACGATAAAGGAATATCTCAGGATTAACAAGGCTCGAATAATTGAAGGTGCTTTCAAGAAATGTCACTTTCATGACTTGACCAAGTTCGATGAATCCATGCTAAGAATGTAGGCAAGAATTGTTGGGAAACATACTACATACACTACTGGAATCGGGCAAAAGGCCGTCGGCCATATAGGCGTCGGTAACCTAAATAAACCAACATAAATATCGTATATACGTCAGTAAACTGACGTTCATTGCTGACGACTTAGATTCGACGTTTTTTACTGGTATGTACGTCGAGTCCGACGCCTTTAACGCTTAAAGCTGTCGGTTAAAAGTAACGACACCTTTAAAGTCTACAACTGTCGGTGGTTGAACTGACGCCTTTATGGAGCATAAGAGCATCGGGTGTGGGCCAAAGCTGGTGCCTTTAATGCAACTAAGATCGTCGGCCAGGCTGACGACCGACGCCTTTAAGGTAGATAAAAACGTCAGCCATGAGCCATAGCTGACGCCTTTAAGCCACTTAAGACCATCGGCCCGACCTCACACAGACGCCTATAAAGTTTTTTTTAAAATAACTGCCTGTTTTCATCCCCGCCCGGGTGGGCAGCCTCCAGGAGCCGTAGCTCCAGTTCAACACTTCAACAACAACACAACAATTCATATATATATATATATATATATATATATATATATATATATATATATATATATATATATATATATATATATATATATATATATATATATATATATATATATGTATGTATGTATGTATGTATAAACAAGCAGCACCAGTTCATCACAAAGGATCTGACTTGTTCAACACAAAATGAGAATGAAAACAAAGGTCACATGATCACATAAAGTTCACAAAGTGGTAATGAAAATGACATCACACATTCATGTTGTTGTTGGAACCACCGCCACTCGCACCTCCCTCGTTCAAATTCTGAAAATCACCACAACCTTGCAGATGATGGGAACCCTGCAAGAAACAAATACAAGTTACACTTTGCATTTATACTTATAATTCGAGTGTCTTAATCTCTCTAAAATGTGCTAATTGACTTATTTGTTACAAAACTTACAAATATGCTATTTTGACTCAAAATCACTAAGTATTATTCAAATTAACCTACGTTTTTATGAGAAATAACGATTTAGAAGTCATACCGCTGCGGTCGGAGTTGTTGATGGTTGAGTCTGTCCCGGATTCAAGGGCATCGATGGTAGAACACCTGGATATGGCTGCAATCCAGGAGCCAACAACGACATAAATCCCAGAGGATGTGGAACTGAATGTGGCCTAGAGGGGGGGGGGCTGAATAGGCATTTTTGAACTTTAGTCGGAACCTGCAACACTTAGCAACTTGATCAAATACCAAGAAATCGGACTAGTCCGGTGCGTGCGGACTAGATTGATCTAGTTAGATCAATGATCTCAATACCAACACAGTATGCAGCAGAGTATAGTATGTAACTTGAAGGTATTGAGTCAATGAAATTAAGTGCAGCACAAACTAACTTTGGTTTCAATGTTTTAACGTAAGATATGCAAGATCAAGTAAACCCTAGAATGTTATAGGAAAAACTAAGAACAAGATTGACACAAGAGTTTATCCTGTGGTACGGTTCCCACAGAGGCAACCTACATCCACGTTGAGGAGCCCACAAAAGGACCAAGTCTTCTCGAACCCTACCCTCATTAAATTGCCACAGAGGCCGATTCTCTTACACTAATCACAAAGGGTAAATCACCAAGTTCAAGGGGCCTTCTCACAAGTTGAGGGCTCCCCAAGATTACAAATCGAACACCACCAAGAACACACTCGTAAGATCTACAATAAATCAACAGGAGTGTGTTAGAGAATCAAACCCAAGAGCTCAAACATGAAGAATCGTGTCTCTCCTTTGATCTAGAGTTGATCCACACAAATTTGATCATTCTTTTATTGGATTGTGTGGAGAGACGTGTTTTCTAGGCTCTTGGAAGGTGTGACGGCGCTGAGAGTCGAGAGAGTTGAAAGTAGGGCCGTGCACATCTATTTATATGGAGGTTTCCAAAGGTTACCTTTAGGGTTTCGAGAGTCCAGACTAGTCTGTGCTGGAGTCTGGATTAGTCCAGTGTGTGGCGTGTAGAAAACCCTAAGTTCTCAGGAATGTCGGACTTGTCCGGCCTTGGGCGGACTAGTCCGATTTAGGCTCTAGAGATCTTCGGACTAGTCCGACACATATGGGACAAGTCCGGCTAGGTGACTCCCTTAGTGAATTTGGGGGCAAGTCTGCACTTAGAGGACTTGTCCGATTTTAGTCAGAAAGGTTATCAGACTAGTTCGGATATTATCGGACTTGTCCAATTTCATTCAAAGTTGTGAAGTGTTGAGGACTAGTCCGCACTGGGGAGGACTAGTCCGATGTTAGTCAGAAATATATCAGACTAGTCCATGGTGATGTCGAACTAGTCCAGTCCGTGTAAACCTGGACTGTGCAGTCAAGTCCGCACTAGGAGGACTTGTCCGATTTTGAACAGAGGGATTATCGGACTAGTTTGGGGTATATCAGACTAGTCCAGTCCTGTGTAAATTTGTGCAGTGAATGATTTTTCTTGTGCTTGAGCTCTTGGGGTGTGTTTCTCCAACACACTCCATACACAATGATCTAACCTATTCAACTCTTGAGCTCTTTTCCATATAGATCCTCATTCTCCTTTCTTTTTGCGCTTTCTTCCCAATTCCATTAAAACCTGCGCTCACCTCAACAATTTGGTTAGGATCTCATTTGCTAGTTATAAATCAACCAAAACCCACAGGGGATGCCTAGATGCACTTTCAATTTCTCCCTTTTTGGTGATTGATGACAACCAATTGAGATTTCACAAAAATGATTAAAAATGCAGAATTTTCATAAAGTGTGCACATATGAGTTTGGAACAACTTAAGCAATGAAAACAAAGGGCATATGTACACTCTTTATGGTGGGGTGCAAAACTAAGTGTATGTGAGCAATATTATGATGAGAATGAAAAAATTGATATAATTATCTCAACATCAAGCATATATGTCAATTTCAGAGCAAAAGCACATATTATAGCAAATCATCACAGATTTCAAAAGCATAAGCATAGTCAAAGCACCACAACACAAGACCAAAACCAAGAGAGAACAAAGTTAGAGTTTTACAACCCAAAATAAACACCAATAGAGCTCTCCTCGCAACCTACAGCTACACTTAGTGACTCCCCCTCAATCTCTCCCCCTTTGGCATCAAGACACCAAATAGAAGGAGAGGAGGGATCTAGTGCCTTCATTCCTCGCTGTCGGTCCTCTCCTCATCTTCATATTCATCTTTAGGCTGTGGAGGAGGAGGAAGAGCGGATCCACTCGATGTGCCCCCAATGCCAAAGTAAGCAAGCTCGAAGGGAGTCAAAGGTCCAAACTCAATGAAATCAGAGGCTGAATCTTCAGAGATAAAAGGGGATCCAATAGGCTCCATCTCCAGCTTCTGGAAGATATGTTAACATTTTCCTTGACATACCTCATGTCAGCCTTCCTTGCCTTGTTCAGCTTGTGAAGCTTTACCTCAGCCTTCTTGCACGAGCAAAAAATGGCTACCAAGTACTTCAAAATGCCACTGGGGGACCCTTTTTGAGGAGGGGCTCTAGTGGTGGGAGCAGTCCTTGCATCTTCTCGAGTTCTCCTTGGAGCCTCTTCACTGGACACCGAAGATGGAGCAGCTTGGACAGTGGCTTGGGGAGGCTTTTGGGGCCTCAAAGGAGTGTGCTCCACATCGTTCACGAACTCGATCCCCGTGACTTTCTCTATCATGAACATCAGGTACGGTGCATAGCCACAGGATCTGTTTGATCTGCAAGAGATGTTGACCATATCATTCTAGATATAGTCAAAGACATCAAACTTTCGATCCTTGCTGATAACCTTCATCAAGGTCCTTAGGTAGCCTTGAACACTTCCTGCATCTCCATCCTTTAAAGGGCGATGAGGGCCAGGGGCGGCGCAGGGGGCCGGGGGAGACGGGGGCGCGGCGAGGCCGGCGGCAGTGTGGGCGCCGCGGGTCAGCCGGAGCGGGAGCGGGGGCGGCGGGGCAGGGGCGCGGCGAGGCCGGCGGCGGCGTGGGTGCCTCGGGTCGACGGGAGCGGGAGCGGGGGCGGTGGGGCCGGGGCGCGGTGAGGCCGGTGGCGGCGTGGGCGCCGCGGGTCGGTGGGAGCGGGAGCGGGGGGCGGCAGCGGCGGGGCCGGGGCACGGTGGGGGCGTCGTGCGCAGGCGGAGGGGAAGAGAAGAGAAAGCGGCAGGTAAGGAAGAAAAGAGAAGGGCACGCGGGGTAGGTTAAAATACATAACTTTCGTCGGCTAAATACTCAACTTATGTCGCTGGACGTAACTTACGAAGGCCATCCTACTGGCCGACGTAAGTTAACACTTAGTTACGTCGGCCTGTTGCTCTAGCCGATGTAAGTTATTGTTAAAAGTTGTCGGTCTCATTACTTACGTCGGCAGACGACGTAGGTTAACTTACTTACGTCGGTTCCATGGGGCCGACCTAAGTTATTTAACTTACGTCGGCCAGCCGACGTAACTTAAACTGGCTGATGTAACTCTTCGATATTCCTGTAGTGTTTGGAGCAATTGTCTTCCTAGGGACTCTGTTGAGAACCACAAAGAATGGCTTCATGTTCTTGGTCGATGGAGGTTTGTACTTCAGGCTAGTATCATAAAGGAAGTCCATCTTATCCTTTCCCAAGACACCAATGTTGTGGATAGTCAGCTCATTGTTGCCAGTGTTTTCATAGGTAATAGTGTACTTGGATCCATGTGTCCGCCAAGTCACTCTCTCCTCCTCATCACTGGCAAAGTAATAGGTGGCATAGAATTGAGCGATGATTTCATCGTTCCAGTTGCACCTGAAAGCAAACAAGTCTTGAGCCCATGCCTCTCCACAGCTTGTATCACTTCATCAAAGGGAGGGCAACTCTTCCTCTCAAAGTGACTCCAGTCAATCCATTGACTCTTGACCACTGGAGTCTTCATCCGCATGTACACGGAATTGTAGTAATCCACGTGGAAGTTGCTCTAGAATTTGGCGTCAGCTGCCTTCTTTGATCTGCTGTAGCAGTCCATAAATCTAAGCTTGGAAGCCGTATCGCTTCCCTTGGCATTGAACTTCTCCTTGGAGGGATCCCTATTCCCCTGCCTCGAAGCTGCCATCTTGAGAAGGACGATTGGGCCCGAGGCAATTCCTTTTCCCTTGCCCTTAGCTTGGCAAGAAGCCACCGAGCTAGGGCCAGCTGCATCCTTGGCCTTGGACACAGGCTTCGTGGCTAGAACCTTGCGCCTCATCTGAGGTGGAGAAGGTGCCGGCTCGGAGGGACGCTCTTGGCGCTTCTTCCCTTGGCCCGTCGAGGACCGAAGCAAGGAGTCTTGGTCCATCTCGGCCTCATAATCGGAAATTTAATCATTGGAGCTTGACATTGTCCGAAAGTCTTCGATTCTTTATGAAGGAGGAGTTGGAGGTGCGGGCAAGTCCGTGGTCTTCAATCCCCTAGCAATGGAGATCGATTTCCACCCAAACTTGAAGGGATTTGATGGAGCGAATGCCAAATCGCCTTGGGGGATCCCGAGTGAAGAGAGAGAATGTGAGGTGAGTTGTGAGGGTGAAGGAGATTAAGTTTTGGCAGTGCCTAGGGTTATGGAGTTGAAAAATCGGACTAGTCCATGGTCGGCCGGACTAGTCCGGACTATCGGACACTCTGCGGAGTAGTCTGCAGTGTGCGGACTAGTCCGAGTGACCACAGACTAGTCGGTAACCACCAGAACAGATATAATTAGCCCATTCGTATATATTTGAAGGTTCTTATAGAGAAAATTGGGGCCAAAACAATCAAATAATCTTGATGAATATGATCAGTAAACATCCAATAATCAAGCTATGACCATAATTCACCAAGATCAAGTAATTGAAATAGTTTTTCGGGGAAAATTGAGAGAGATGATTTTTGCAACACAATCAACATATTTTGAAGAAGCCATACAGATATGCAAGTTTTCAAGCCACATTTCGAGCATCAAGGATATTTAATTCATTTCGAAGCTCGCAAAAACGCTTTTCATCAAGTGGCTTGGTAAAGATATTGGCTAGTTGTTTTTCGGTGTTGACATGGGAAATGGCTATGTCTCCTTTCATTGAGTGATCTCTCAAAAAGTGATGCCAGATGTCTATGTGTTTGGTCCTAGAGTGCTCAACAGGATTATGGGAAATATTAATGGCACTCTCATTATCACAAAGGAGTAGAATACGATTCATATTGTAACCGTACTCCCTTAGAGTTTGTCGCATCCAAAGGAGTTGTGCACAACAACTCCCGGCTGCAACATACTCCGCTTCGGCCGTGGATAAGGCAATGGAGTTTTGTTTCTTGGAGGACCAAGAAACTAGGGATCTACCTAGAAATTGGCATGTACCAGAGGTACTTTTTCTATCTACATTGCATCCGGCATAATCTGCATCAGAGTATCTAATGAAATTGAATTTGGAACCTTTAGGATACAAAAGGCCTAGGTTGGGTGTATGAACTAAATACCACAAGATTCTTTTTACGGCTGTCAAATGACACTCCTTAGGATTGGCTTGAAATCTTGCACACAAGCACACACTCAACATAATATCAGGCCTAGATGCACATAAGTAAAGTAGGGATCTAATCATGGAGCGATACACCTTTTGATCCACGCTTGGTCCATCTTCATTTAGATCCAAGTGTCCATTTGTTGCCATGGGAGTCTTTATGGGCTTCGCCTTGTCCATTCCAAACTTCTTGAGTATGTCTTGAGTATACTTGGTTTGGCTTATGAATGTCCCCTCCTTTTGTTGCCTCACTTGGAATCCCAAGAAGTATTTCATCTCTCCCATCATAGACATTTCAAACCTATCTGTCATAATCTTACTAAATTCTTCACAAAAGTATTTGTTAGTTGAACCGAAGATAATGTTATCAACATAAATTTGACAAACAAAAATATCATTGTCAAAATGCTTTGTGAACAACGTATAATCAGCTTTGCCAATTTTAAAACCATTTTCAATTAAGAAATCTCTAAGGCACTCATACCAAGCTCTAGGAGCTTGTTTGAGGCCATAGAGAGCCTTACACAATTTGAACACGTGGTTGGGGAACTTTTGATCTTCGAATCTGGGAGGTTGCTCCACGTACACCTCCTCTTTGATTGGTCCATTGAGGAAGGTGTTTTTCACATCCATTTGATAGAGCTTGAAATCATGATGAGTAGCATATGCAAGTAATATTCTAATTTATTCAAGCCTAGCTATGGGAGCAAAGGTTTCATCGAAATCCAAACCTTTGACTTGTGAATACCCTTTGGACACAAGTCATGCCTTGTTCCTTGTCACCACCCCGTGTTCGTCTTGCTTGTTGCAGAAGAACCATTTGGTGCCGACGATGTTGAACTTGGGCCTTTTGACGAGTTCCCACACCTTGTTCCGTTTGAAGTTGTTGAGTTCTTCTTGCATTGCCACCACCCAATCCGGATCTGTCAATGCATCCTCAATCCTGCGCGGTTCTAAAAAGGATACAAGAGAGTAATGTTCCAAAAATTAGCAATTCAAGATCTAGTAGTTACTCCCTTTTGGATGTCACCGATTATGTTGTCGACGGGGTGATCTCTTTGGACGCATTGGTGTACTCTTGGGTGTGGCACTTGTGGTCTTGAATCTTCATGGTCATCTTCTACTCCCCCTAAATGGTTGCCCTCATTTGTGTGTTGATCATCTTCGTCTTGTTGAGGTTGATCTTGTGCAAAAGCTCCCCCTTGATCCATTACCTCCACTTGTGGTTCATCTTCTTCATTTTCATTTGGAGGTGGCACTTGTGGTCGAACATCGCCCAACGCCATTCTTCTTAACGCCTGATATGGAGCTTCTTCTCTATCTAGCACACGTTGACCAACTTGCTCTTCTTGAGAGCCGTTAGATTCATCGAACACTACGTCACGTGCTACTTCAACAAGTCCGGAGACCTTGTTGAAGACACAGTAGGCGTAGGAGTTCGAATCATAACCAAGCAAGAAACCTTCATCGGACTTTGAAGCGAATTTTGAAGTCCTAGGCTTCTTGTTAAAGATATATCATTTAGAACCGAAAACACGAAAATAGGAAATATTAGGTTTGTTACCCGTGAGTAGCTCATATGATGTCTTCTTGAGTAGGCGATGAAGATAGAGTATGTTTATGGCGTGACAAGCGATGTTGACCGCTTCAGCCCAAAACCGATCCGTAGTCTTGTACACATCAAGCATTGTCCTCGCCATCTCTATGAGGGTTCGGTTCTTTCTTTCGGCTACTCCATTTTGTTGAGTTGAGTACGGTGCTGAAAATTCATGTTTGATGCCCTCTTCGTCTAGGTACTCCTCAACTTGAGTGTTCTTGAACTCTATGCTGTTGTCGCTTCGTATGTTCTTGATCTTCAATGAGAACTCATTTTGGGCACGCTTGAGAAACTTCTTGAGGGTTCCTTGTGTTTCTATCTTATCATGCAAAAAGAAAACCCATGTGAAGTGCGAAAAGTCATCAACAATTACTAGGCCATATTTGTTACCGCCGATGCTTATGCAAGCAATTGGACCGAATAGGTCCATGTGAAGGAGCTCGAGCGGTCTTGTCGTTGTCATGACGTTCTTCGCGGGATGAGGTGCTCCAACTTGCTTCCCGACTTGGCACGCACTACAAGGCCTGTCTTTCTCATCCTTCAAACCTCAGATGTGATCGCCCTTAAGGAGTTTTTGAAGATTCCTCATACCAACATGTGCTAGCCGTCTATGCCATAGCCAACCCATGTTGGTCTTTGCAATCAAACATGTGTCAAGTTCGGCTTTATCTTTGTTGATGTCAACAAGGTAAAGCTTTCCCTTTAACACACCCTTGAATGCAACCGAGTCATCACTCCTTGTAGAGACGGTCACACCCTCATTAGTGAACAAGCAATTATAACCCTTGTCACATAATTGAGATATGGACAGAGGGTTATAATCTAAGGAGTCGACACGCGAAACATGAGAAAGCTTGTGTTGAGAAGATATTGCAATTTTACCGGTACCGAGCACCCTTCCTTGACTATTATCTCCAAAACAGATGCCCTCGCTTGGATACACATTTTCTTCATATTCTACAAACATTCTTCTTTCTCCGGTCATGTGGTTGGTGCATCCACTGTCTAGCACCCATTTTGCTCCACCGGAGGAGTAGGTCTGCAAAAACAAATTATGTCTTGGTTTTAGGTACCCAAGCTTGCTTGGGTCCTTTGAGGTTAGTCACAAGGGATTTGGACACCCACACATAGGACTTGGTGTTCCCATGGCGTGGCCCAACATATTTGGCATGCACTTTACCAAAAGCGTTTTTCATAAGAACATAAGATGCATCAAAAGTTCTAAATAATAATTGTTGCTCATATGTGTTAACATTTTTGAACTTATCAATATTGTTAGATTTTCTAACTTGAGGGGAGTTTCCCTTCACAAAGACAATGCGCTCCTTGTTATTCTTATGGTTTCTATCATTTTGCTTTTCACTATAGTAATACCCAATGCCATATTTGACACTAGGAGGTCTTGTGGCCAAGTATGCACTGCGTGCATACTTGATCTTCTCCTTGTCAAATATGCCACTACGGGAAGGATGCTTATCCTTAGTCGAGGTTGACTTGTCCTTCAAGCTAGTATCAATTTTAGCACATGCACAAGTAGTAGTAGGTTTAGTTTTAAGGGGTTGAGAAGGAGGCTTGAAGAGGATGAAGGTTAACTTTTCTTGAGTGACTCAACTTGTACCTCAATGATCTTGTTAACTTTGGTTAAGTTAGCAAGTTCATCCTTGATGGTAGCATTTGAGTCGCTTAACTTCAAGCAAGCTTCCTTACTCAAAGCTAACTCAAGTTAAAATGACTTGCTTTGCTCCTTTTCAAGTTCAAGGAGCTTTTTGATCTTAAGATACTCCTTCTTTTGAAGAATGATCATATCTTCTTGTCGATCAACAAGCTCCTCCTTATCAATAAGTTTATTTATTAAGAATTTCATTCTTGCGGTAGTTTTCTTGTCAAGGCCAACAAGCATATCTTCATTATCACTATTGGCATCACTATTGCTAGAGTAAGAATGCGAGGAGGAAGAATTAGATGTTATCTTACTTTTACCTTCCCTCACCATGAGACAAGTGTCGTTGTTCTTCCTTGCGCCAATAGTTGGGAAGAGGGTGGATTTCTTCGTTGTCTTCTTGATGGCTATGCTAGCCATATCCTCTTCCTCTTCGGACGAGGACTCATCATTTGAGTCCCACTCCTTTCCTAGGTGCGCCTGTCCAGCTTGCTTTTTCTTCTTGAAGAACTTCTTAGGTTGAGGCTTTGTTTCCTTGGTCTTCTTCTTGTTTTCTTCATATGGGCAATCAACTATAAAGTGGTCATATTCACCACAGTTATAGCAAGCCCGCCTCAACTTTGGTCTTGACTTTTCTCTTTGTTTTCCTTCACTTGATTTACCCCTTATCTTCTCTTCATCATCTTCTTGAATTTCTTCATGAAGAGGATCATATCTTCCTCATCAATGTCACTGCTCTCATCATCGCTGTCATCTTCATCTTGAGCCTCTCGAGCTTCTTTTAACAAGGGCTTGCAAGTGGATTTTAAGGCGACCCCCTTCTTCTTTGCGGAGGTGAGGTCGGCAATCTCTTTGACATGTTTTGCTTGTTTTTCCATCATCTCAAAGTTGATAATCTTCCCAAGCAATTCATCCAGGGTCATTTTCTTGTACCAGGGGCTCTCTCTAATCATCAATCATAAGGTAACATTGCGAGGCATGAAAGCTCTAAGGATGATCTTTAGCACCTCATGATCATTCCACTTTTTACTTCCATATGCTCGAACCTTGTTGATGAGAGTCTTCAACCGGTTGTACATGTCTTGCGGCGACTCATCTTCTTCTATGGCGAATCTTCCCAATTCACCTTCGATCATTTTGATCTTCGCCTCTCGCACATGACGATCACCTTCATGCACAATTTGCAATGTGTCCCATATTCCCTTTGCAATCTCGAGTCCATCCACCTTGGTGAACTCGTCCCGACTTAGTGATGATGTGATGACCGCTGCAGCTTGAGCATTCTGATGAATTGCTTGCTCTTGGTTTGTTGTGAGCTCTTCATCGTCGTCTGGGATATCTATACCTGTGCACACTATATGCCACAAGCTGGGGTTAAGTGATATTAAATGCATTTTCATGTTTTGCCTCCACATTGAGTAATCATTGCCATCAAAGTGTGGGTTTTTTCCTAGAGGAATAGACAAATAATTGCTATTGTTAGAATTTAGACGATCATAGTTGAAAGGATATCAGGAGTAGTCGGTGTGGCTAATCCCCTTCTTCTTCTTCTCGCCCTCGATCTTCATTTTCCCTTTGGAGAGGGCTTTCTTCCTTAGGAGTGCCTTGAGTTCAAGCGTCTCCTCATCATCATCCTCGAAGTCCTAAATGGCGTCGAGGAGCTTCTCCAATTTCTAAGCTTTCTCATCTTCAACCTTCTCTTGGTTGAGGCTCTTGTGCACATCCTTCATGTCCGACATTTTCTCTTCGAGCGATTAGTCTCCTCTTGAAGAGCCTTGCTTTGATACCAATTGAATGTGACCTAGAGGGGGGGTGAATATGACTTTTTGAACTTTTAGTCGGAACCTGCATTACTTAGCAACTTGATCAAATACCAAGAAATCGGACTAGTCTGGTAGAGTGCGGACTAGTCCGGTGCGTGCGGACTAGATTGATCTAGTTAGATCAATGATCTCAATACAAACACAGTATGCAACAGAATATAGTATGTAACTTGAAGGTATTGAGTCAATAAAATTAAATGTAGCACAAACTAACTTTGGTTTCAATGTTTTAAGTAACATATGCAAGATCAAGTAAACCCAGAATGTGATATGAAAAACTAAGAACAAGACTGACACAAGAGTTTATCCCGTGGTTCGGTTCTCACGGAGGCAACCTACATCCAAGTTGAGGAGCCCACAAAAGGACCGGGTCTTCTCCAACCCTACCATCGTTGAATTGCCATGGAGGCCGATTCTCTTCCACTAATCACAAAGCGTAAATCACCAAGTTCAAGGTTCCTTCTCACAAGTTGAGGGATCCCCAAGATTACAAATCGAACACCGCCAAGAACACACTCGTAAGATCTACAATAAAACAACAGGAGTGTGTTAGAGAATCAAACCCAAGAGCTCAAACATGAAAAATCGTGTCTCTCCTTTGATCTAGAGCTGATCCACACAAATTTGATCTTTCTTTTGTTAGATTGTGTGGAGAGACATGTTTTCTAGGCTCTTGGAAGGTGTGACGGCGCTGAGAGTCGAGAGAGTTGAAAGTAGGGCCGTGCACATCTATTTATATGGAGGTTTCCAAAGGTTACCATTAGGGTTTCAAGAGTCTGAACTAGTCCGTGGTGGAGTCCGGACTAGTCTGGTGTGCGGCGTGTAGGAAACCCTAAGTTCTCAGGAATGTCGAACTTGTCCGGCCTTGGGCGGACTAGTCCGATTTAGGCTATGAAGACCTTCGGACTAGTCCGGTACATATCGGACAAGTCCGGCTAGGTGACTCCCTTAGTGAATTTGGGGGCAAGTCCGCACTTGGAGGACTTGTCCGATTTTAGTTAGAAAGGTTATCGGACTAGTCCGGATATTATCGGACTTGTCTGATTTCGTGAAAAGCTGTGAAGTGTTGAGGACTAGTCCGCACTGGGGAGGACTAGTCTGATCTTAGTCAGAAAGATATCGGACTAGTCCGTGGTGATGTCGGACTAGTCCGGTCTATGTAAACCTAGACTGTGCGGACAAGTCCACACTGGGAAGACTTGTCCAATTTTGAACAGAGGGATTATCAGACTAGTCCGACGTATATCGGACGTGTCCGGTCTTGTGTAAATTTGTGCACTGAATGAGTTTTCTTTTGCTTGAGCTCTTGTGGTGTGTTTTTCCAACACACTCCATACACAATGATCTAATCTATTCAGCTCTTGAGCTCTTTTCCATATAGATCCTCATTCTCCTTTCTTTTTGCGCTTTCTTCACAATTCCATTAAAACCTGCACTCATCTCAAAAATTTGGTTAGGATCTCATTTGCCTGTCATAAATCAACCAAAACCCACAAGGGATGCCTAGATGCACTTTCAGGAACAAATGGTTGACCACTCTTAGAACCCTGTTACACATATGGTTAGAATTTTGTATTTTAACTCAATGTAATAAGACATGCGGTGATACCTATGACGAGGAGCCAATATGTTGTCCTGGATGCATTGGATGACGCATACCACGTTGAGCGAAGAACTACATCAAGTAAAGATATTTAGTTAAGTTAATCTAACACATATAGTAAAGAGTATTGTAACTTGAATAAAACAGATAAGTATACCTGTGTATCATGTCAAACTGAGGTGGTTGTGGTGTGCCGAACGGAGAACCGGTGCTACCGTAATCTAAGAACTGCATCAAGTAAATTATTTGTGAGATCTTAAGTAAAATATTTTAAAATCGAATAAATAGATCAATTGTTAGGATTACATATTACATGTGCCATATACAGATACTGCATCTGTTGTTGCACCTGTTGCTGTACCTGTTGCTGCATCTGCTGCATTTGTATCTGCATCTCTGTCTGGTGCTGCTACCGTTGCTGTTGCAGCTGCGTCTGCATCTCTTCCTGAGTGCGTCTCAATTCTTCTCTTAATGCATCCGCCTCCGCAGTAGACTGGGACCAACTAGAACTAGCATTGGAGTGCCGTCGCCTAATATAGGCCTCATGCTCTACATACCCATCGCCCATCCCAAGTCTACAAAAGATACAAGTGCGATGAATCGACATTCATTAACTTAGAAACATCATTATATTTACACATACCTCCCATGTTGTTGTTGACGTTTCTTACATCACAGATAAAAATCCCAAGCGCACGAAAACTATCGTGTAGCATTTCACCCAAGAGTATTCCCAAATGTATCGTATTTATCCCAAAAGAAGGCGGTGAACTAAAGTAACACTATTCTCATGATCAAGGTGTAGGGTACTAAGTGTTTATTAGAACAGGGGTAAGATGATAATAAGGGTAGTGTGACACATACCTAAGCAATCTACTATAAGGATAAGGTTGTCCTAGAGGGTTATACTATGAGATGGAGCTGCTCCTACTGTGCTCTAATTACTCATATACATAGCCTAATAAAGTGCACATGATTATTCTAAATTTAATACTAGGGCTTATTGGTCCAACATATCGGGAACGGGCTTACTCTTGTCTGCCAGGCGACTCCCGCCAAGAGCCTACGTCGTAGCCGAATGTGGAGGATTACAATGGACGGATAGGGCTGTCACCGCCTACCGCCTACCTCTACAACCCGTGGACTACGAGGCATCCAACGCTACATAACTATCCAAGCACCACGCTTGCATGCTAAGTAAATACCTTAAGAGTTGCAATGTAATATTCATCCTAAGGCAATGACTAACCTAAACATCGTTGAACCAATGTTGGGACCAAACACTAACATATTCATATTAACATAATCATATTATTACCTAATTAGACTACTGTGGTGGTGTATGATGTTTATGATAACATGATAATAACATTATGTCTAGATCATAACAACACCTACACCTAGCACATACATGGACTCCACAACCAAACAAGGAACGCTTTGCCCAAGTATATGAATAAAGAGAGAACAATAATACTATTATTATAATACATAAAGTCACAAATACATGAGAAGATACATGAGCCATACCTTTCCCAATTTGGACTTGGGACTAGAGGCTTCTCTCTACAGCCTAATCTCCCCTAAGGACTTGGAGAACTAATGTATACAAGAGAGTTAATGCTCAAGTAGTGTGTGGAGTGAGGGAACCCCCTACCCCCTATTTATACCCTCCACAAGTCGGTTTGGCGCCAGGAAAAGCGAGGGAATCAGTTGCCATAGTGATCTCCAAGCCATGAGGAGCCAACACGTGGCGATGGACCGCGTTTAGCGCGTTTACCTAGTAAGTCGAACTGGCACTTGGGTCGACTTTCTGGTGGCCCCAAATGCGGTGTTTTTCTTCCAAGAGGTTGTTTTGTGGGGCCCTATCATGGGTATGGGTGATTCCACTCATTTTTTGTTAGTTTTCTCCTCCGAGTGACCCAAGAATCCTCGTGCTTGCACCTGATTGGTGGGAAGTGTGTTTCCTTGCCTTGTGGCCATGCATCCACCTCAAATCTGCATATAATACCTGCATGCACCAATTTCTCCAAGTATAAGTGGAACTAGGTTATTCCTAACTATGATGTGTGTAAGAAATATTCATTCCTTAACATAATCGAGTTATATTGGTGGTCGAAACTGGTATATAACGACCGTCAACAAACTCCCCCCAAGCTTACACTTTGCTCGTCCCGAAGCAAAGATAAAGACTTAGGTTGTTGATTAGGAGTTGCTACTATGTCCTATTTTCCAAAAGTACCAAGTGCACAACAAAGTATTCTACCTTGCATTGAATACATTGTGTATGGTACGCCACCCTTTTTGTTAGTCATTATGGGGCTTATGCCTCATCCTTTTCTTGGGTGGTTGATGGACATAATAGCAAAATAAGCATGCATCACCTAATGTATGAGTTCCACTCAAATTTCCGGAGAATTTTAAATGGTGTTTGGATTTAAGTTCCTCAAATGATGCACTCAATCACTCCTATGTGGGAAGTTGTATTTGTATCCTCACTAAGGCAATGCCTTTCTTGTCCTACAACTAAATAAGGCTTGTATGTGGAGCTTGGTAGGGATCAAGAGTAGGCATATTTGCAACACATATATTGCCAAGTCAAAAGAGTAAGCCTTAGGAGAAAACAAATCATACTTTTGATCAAGATTTGTGCAAGTGTGATGGAATATTTGTGGAGTGGATTTGGATTTTGTGATGACTCCTATTTGTATAGACTCTCTTAATTGCAGGGATGAAACATGGATCCTTTTTTCCCTTTTTTTCTCATGCTTATGATGTAAGCATGCCATTTTTTTCTCATGCTTATGATGTAAGCATGCATTTTTCTTTTTCTCTTTTTTTTTTCTTTTAGCCATGTCTTCTACTCCCTTTTATGCATTGAACGTGAAGAGAGTACTAAGAATGAAAGGCCTAAAGTTTCTCTTTTATTTTGGAATGATTTATGAAGGAATTTTGCTATATTCTAGTGTAGAAGTTTAGCATGTGCCCGTGTAATCTTGATCTTAAAATTATGAAAATATTCTCACATAGGTCTATACTAGTTTGACCAAGCTCAATGTGAAGGCAAATAGCATATGCATAAGGTTTATCTAATTCAAATCATCATATGACTTTGGTAGGAATTTCTATCAAATGAGGAACTTCCATTTTAAAATTTCTCCATGAAATTAAGTTTCACTTTGAAATAGGATATTAACAGCTCTTATCATTATATCATATCCCACAACAACCTAGAATTGGACTTAGCTTTTGCCAACCACAATTTCCAAGTTTCAGGCAAGAATATTCTGTGCCAATAAACCCAATACTTAGATAATACTAAGTTGTATGCAAAGGACTAGAGAAAATAAAACAGAGCAACTATTCATCATTTCAACTTATGCAAAGTAAAAATATTCTTACCGCACATTCTTTATTTTATTAACCTAACCTATACTAGATTATTATTAATCCCTTTTTCAGATGCAAATGTGGTGGAAAAAAATAAATAAAATAATGGAATGCAAAAGGAATGTGATACAAGTTACCTCAAGTGGGGGTCCTCCTCCAAGCTTGTTCTTGGTCAAGATTCGCGATGGGGGTTGAAACCCTAACGATGGATGTGGGCCATAAGGTTGGCCTAACCTTGCTGCAACATGACTTTGAGATTGGAGGGTTGAGTGTTGATGTTGGGTGGCCTTCCATGGGTTCCACGAGTGTGGTCGAGGAGAGTGTTGTCGATGTCGCTCATCCACACCTCAAGGTTCCCATAGGTTAGATGTACCTTGTTACTCCTTGGCTAAGGTAGTGATAACCTTTGGCACAAAGGCATGACGTGCACACAACATGCATTGAGTGTGTTCCATCATTCTTTGGATAAGGTGTATCATACCATCTTTCCATGAAGGAATAACTTTTACCTCATGCATTGGGCGTGATCTGTCACTCCTTGGCTAAGTTATTGATAACCTTTAGCCACAAAGGGGTGACATGTACCCACATGTGTTGAGTATGATCCGTTATTCTTTGGCTAAGGTAGAACATAGCTGTCGGTACCCTGGGTACCGTATACCCCTTGAGATTGCAAAGATCTCAAGGAAATGTCATCTACTTGATTTGGAGACCTTCGAAGGCCCACATGTCAGACATAACCGGACCCGCTTTCCCAACATGGTTAGTCCCATGGTCGCCACGTGTACCATCAAACCGGAGCTACCGCCCACAAGGGGGAAGCTCCGGGCTATGTACCATAATGGCACCCCCGGACCTAACCCCAGACCGAGGGACTCCGGAACTGACACGTGTCTGGTGGCACCGGACCTATCTGTTCCCCACAGTATGCTCCGGAGCTGCCACGTGTCCAACCGTTGGATCTTCAGCCTCAAACCTCCGGTAGACTCCACAACGGCCCCAGATCTTCAAAGGGGAATCAAGGACTTCAAGACCCGATTAAGTGTCATTAATACTATGTAAATGACACACGATCGGACGAACCTTAATACCAGTAACAGCGCTGTCAAAGCCTGTAACTCGGTCATTAAGGGTAATTAAGCGCATCAAATGTGTATCAATATTAGTAGCCACCGGGGCCACATGTCGGGCCAGGCCAACTTGTAACGGCCCGTCCTTGTACTATAAAAGGATAGGCCAACAATACATAGGGATCTCTCAGATCTGATCTAATCTGGTTTGATTGGCTCACACACGCTCTCAACTCACGTCACCTGAGTTGAGTTCATACATCCAATACAACACCAACACACCCCGTGGAGTAGGGTATTATGCTCAGGCGGCCCGAACCAAGTAAATCTTTGTGTCTCCTGTGCCATTTTACATTTCACCTTCTTGAATCTCCGCGTGCCCACACCGAACTTCAAACTCCGCAAACACTTTTAGTAGTCTCGGGAGATCTGCCGGATCAAAACCACCGACAGTTGGCGCGCCAGGTAGGGGGCGCCTGAGATTTCAAGAATGGTGAACTCAGCTGCTAAATCATCCAATGGTCATCCCGCTGTTCAAGCTGCTGGGGGCAATCCCTCCAATATGCAGCCACCAACAGGAACCTCAGTTCCAGCAGGAGTCAAACTTCCACCACCGCCGCCTCCACCAGCAAATCAAGCTGGGCAGCACGATGGTGCACCGACGTCAATCACTGCGTCAGTGAATCATGACAATCCAGAACACGCGCTCCATGCAGCACGTGCTCTCTTTTAGCGCCCACCACCTCCGGATGCACCCCGGGATGCAATGGAACAGTGGAGGGCCGATGTGGAACACTTGGTTGCAGCAGCAGCCGACCGCATCAGTAACCAGGGTCCTCCTCCTTCAGGACGGGCCCCGTCGCAGTGACGGACCTTGTCTGGCAGACTTGGTCCACACGTTTCCAACAACAGGAGATGTGCTGCGTCACAGCAAGTGACGTCGTTGCCCTCTACTTCGACGGCTCCATGCAAAAGCAGGGGGCCGGAGCTGGAATCCTTCTCCTCGCACCAACCGGGGAGAAGGTAAAATACATGGTACACCTTGACTTCAAGGCGACCAACAACATGGTAGAGTACGAAGCACTCATCTACGGACTAAAGGTGGCACTGTCGTACGGTGTCAAGCAGCTGCTAGTCAAGGGAGATTCACAGCTCATCATTAAACAAGTGAAGGGTGAATGCTCCTGCAACAATCTCCAGCTAGCTGCTTACCTCCTTGAAGTCCAGAGGCTTCAGAAGGACTTTGAAGTCCTAGACCTCCACCACGCCCAGCGTGTCCACAACGCTGAAGCCAACGAACTCTCGACGAAAGCGTCAACCGGAGCTCCAGCTCCTGACGGAACTTTTGTCCGGAGGTTGTCAAAACCCACAGCTCAGCCTGCCGAACTGAGCGAAGGGGGCGAGATCAGCATCCCGAAGATGACGATCCCGATGGCCCTGTTACCATGGCAGCCATCAAGGGTCGTACGTGCTGTCGGAAGCTCCGAGCAACCCAGCTCGCAAGATTCAAATGCTCAAGTTAGCTCCGATGCATGGATCTCGGAGATCCGGAGCTACTTGAAAGACAACATCCTTCCTCACGATGATGTATCCGCTGACCGGGTAGTCAGATTGGCTAAAGATACACGTTGGTAGAAGGGGATCTCTACCGGCACGGTGCCAACGACGTCCTAATGCGGTGCATCACAAGGGAAGAAGAGCTCCTCGCAGAAATTCATGGAGGCGAGTGTGGGAACCATGCGTCTTCCTGCACGCTGGTCGGTAAAGCCTTCCGGCATGGCTTCTACTGGCCTACAGCACTCCAGGATGCAACTGAGCTGGTGAAGAAATGCGAAGCATGCCAATTTCATGCAAAGCAAATTCACACACTGGCTCAGCCTCTACAAATGATACCTCCTACATGGCCCTTTGCTATGTGGGGGATGGACATCTTGGGACCTTTCCCAAGAGCCGTCGGAGGTTACAAGTTCCTGTATGTCGCCATTGACAAGTTCACCAAGTGGCCGGAAGCAACTCCAGTTGTGATAATAAACAAGCAATCTGCTATCAACTTTTTGCAGTCCAGTGTATGCAGATTTGGAGTCCCAAACAAAATCATTACTGATAACGGGACCCAATTCACAATCTCTGCATTTCAAGGATATTGCGAAGACCTCGGCATTCAAGTTTGCTACGCCTCCGTAGCTCACCCGGCAAGCAATGGCCAGGCCGAGAGAGCAAATTCTGAAATCCTGAAAGGACTCAAAACGTGCACCTATGAGTGCTTGAAAAAACATGGAGCCAACTGGATTGAAGAGCTTTCACCCACTCTATGGGCCAACAGGACAACTCCAAACCGGTCAACTGGAGAGACACCCTTCTTCCTGGTGTACGGAGCTGAAGCAATCCTTCCTCCGGAAATCACCTTGGGGTCACTCCGGGTCCGGACCTTCGACGAAGCCATGCAGGACCAGCTCCGGCGTGAAGACCTAGACCTCCTTGCGGAGGGAAGGTGCCAAGCAGCTGTTCGGAATGCCCGATACCGCCAAGCCCTTCAGCGCATGTACACAACCGACAGCTCGAGGAAGGCGATCTGGTGCTACGGAGAATACAATCCAGAGAAGGGTTAAACAAACTCTCCCCCAACTGGGAGGGACCCTTCCGAGTGATTAAAGTATCCCGTCCCGAAAGCGTTCGCTTGGCTACCGAGGATGGGACACCTCTCCCAAATCCTTGGAATATTGAGCACCTCCATAAGTTCTACACTTAATATCACAGAGGTGAGTCTGTAGTAACTTGAGGTGTATGTTATAGAGTCATTGTACAGAGTCGAGTAGTTCCTCCGGGAGAACAACCGGACCTTTCCCGGAAGGTCCGCAAAGTTCATGCAACACTTGTCACAGTCTCAGAAATAAAAGTGTGGCTAGCTACCCTGGGTCAAACGAGAAATGAAACAAGCTTAGCCTGGTTCCGTACCCTAAGAGTGTACTTGTTTCCCCTGTGCCCCGGACCTATAATGAAAGACATCTTCATGTGAAACAGACTCCACATGCATTTATTTTGTACAGGCTCAACATTTTTTATTTTTCTCTTTCTTGTCTATAACAAAGTTGTGCAATTCTTAAGACATTTTAGTTCAACCAGTTCATGTACAATTCGAGCTGTATTGTCAATTCTTTTGGATTCAAATATTGTTAATGGCCCACTCGCCTGAATGCCGCCAAGCCAATCTAGGGCCGGAGTGTGCTATCAACTTAGCCTGGTCAAGCACCCTAAGTACGCCACTCTACCTACACCCCGACAGGCTGAAGTAAGGCGGGTCCAAGTACAATTGGATCTGGAAGAAAGAAGGCAACGCATTCGGTTGTATTCAGAATTGTGTTTGACCTAAAACTTTCTTGGGAATCGTAAGACGCGACGAAGTTATAGGCAAGGAGCGAATTTTACTATTTTTCTTGGCTTCAATGTGCAGGAAAAATAAAGAATCCACGTTGATGGAGAAAAGTCGGAGCTAACAAAGCTCCGACTCCCCCCTAGGTGGCTTGTGATCGATGTAAAACATTGAAAACGAGCATTACCGGAGCAACCAAGCTCCGACAAAGCTAGGGGGGATAGCCGTCGACGCAGAATAAAAGATGGTGAGAAGACCCCACAAGTGGAGTCTGCTGCCGACAAGCTACGCGTTGGCAAAGGTCACTGCTGGAGCTACTAAGCTCCGACCCCCCAGAGGGTTAACTATCGATGCTCTACGCGTTGATAGGGACTATCGCCGGAGCTACTAAGCTCCGACGGTAGTCAATGCCAGAGCTTCTGAGCTCCTACAACCTCAGGGGGCCTTCACTATCGAAGACATTGGACCTACACTTTACAAGTTCGGAGCAAGCGAGTCTTCAACAAAATACAATATCCTCTTGGTACATGTTCACAATCAAATTGTGTACATCTACCAGGGGGCCAAGTGAAGACAGAAGTGTTGAAGACAAAAAATGAAATTCATTAACAAATTGTGGATTTCATTCATCTGGAGACAAGGGATTACAAAATTGGGGAAGAAAAACAGAGAATACAAGTGGGAGCTACAGAGATGGTCCTAGATCCTATCGAAGAAATGGGCGACCTTCTGAGCAACCTCCGACACGTTGGCTCGGGTGGCTTCACCTTCTCCTTCGATGGGACCTTCAAGCACCGGGTCCAGAGGAAATTGGGGATCCCGGCTAGTGTAGCACGTCAGCACATACTCTGCGACGTTCTTCGCCAGGGACCGCCCCTCAACCTCCAACTGGTCCGTGATGACATCACCCACCTTGGAGAGTTTGCCACCCGCTGAGCTCAACGCTTGCAACGCCAGGTCCGGCTCTGGCTCTGGCTCCGGATCATCCGGATGCACGGGACTGAAGCCCATTGGTGTCAGTGCGTCGTTGGCTTTGCTCAGGAACTCCCAAACCTGTAGGGAGTCCGCAGTCCTCAAGCCCTTCAGTTCCTCCAAGTATCTTTTGGCCGCTGCCAGTTCAGAATTCTCACGAGCAAGGCGCTCAACCTCTTTGGCATTTTGCTAAATCTTTTGAGCAACCTACTTCTCGAGTTTTCCGAGCTCCTCCTCCCGAAGGTGGATCTTGTTCCGGCGGTCGACCAGGTCCTTCTCCTGGCCCCTAAATTTCTTCTACCTGGCAGCGATGGCACACTCTTGCTTGTAGAGTTCCTGCCCTCGCACCCAGACCTTCTCCTCCTCCTCAACGCGATGCTCCTCCAACTTCTTGGTGCGTTCCTCGAGGCCCTTGATAGCCAGAGCCACCTTTTCGGCGAGCTCCTCCTCCCTCTTCAAGACATCATCCCGCAGCTCTAGGAGTTTTTGCTCTTCGTCTTCGAGCTTCTTCTCCCTCTCCTCAAGTGCCTCCCGGCGCTTGATGAGAGTTGTGTTAATGGCTTCAAGCCTTTCTTGGCGATCATCAGCCGTACTATTATTTGCCTTGGCCTGCTCATAAATGGCCCGGGATTGAGTGTCGAGGGCACGAGTCAAGCTCTCCCTATCATCCAATAATTTGCCCCAGTATTCCAAGCGGACCTTCTCCTGTTTGATCCACTCCTTGTCGTCTGCCAGCTTCGACTGCGCCAGCTTGGTCTCGAAGTAGAGCCGATTACGCCACCGCCTAAGGGTTTGGCGCTCCTCTTCAAGAGCCTTGCTGTCGTGGTAGAACGCCAGCTGGACTTGACGCAGACTGGAGCAAGCGTTGTCAATAGACAACGACAGGGGAATAGGGTCCGGACCTGCTGGGGTCTCCTTCGCTGGTTCCAGTGGGTTCTCGCTTACAAAAATTGGGTCCCATTCCACAAGAGTGGTCCCTTGAGGCTCCACGGCACTAGGGCCGTCCTCTGGGATAGCCTCAGTCGCCATCGAGGAGGGGCCCGCAGAAGAAGTTCTGACCTCCAGATGTGGTTCCGAAGGCCCTGCCATCAGATCTTCATTTGCCCCCTCAGGCAGGGGGCCAGCGACTTCATCAGGACACCCTGGCTCAGCAGCAGGCACCTCCGCCGTCATCACTTCCGGAGCAGGGGCTACTTCTGGCTCCGGCCTGGGCTCCTCCTCCGCTGGTGGCTCGGGTGTTGGTGCCTCGACTATCATGGGCTCGAGTGCTGATGCCTCCGCAACGACCGGCTCGGGCGCCAGAAGGTCAACAACAACCGGCCCTGAGGCCGGAGCTTCAACCTCAACCGGTTCAGGCGCCGAAAGGTCTTCAACTGCAACTGGCTCTGAGGCTGGAGCTTCGGAGGTAGCCGGCTCAACCGCCGGGACTTCCTCAACATCCGGCTCGCTCGCCGGGACTTCAATAACCTCCGGCTCAACCACCGGGGCTTCGACAATTTCCAGCTCTAGAGCCGGAATCACTGCTTCCTCCAGCTCAGCGGCCGAAGCTTCCAACATCTCAGCATCAAGACCCGGGGCTTCAACCTCTGGGGCAGGTGCCGCTGGCGCATCTTCTCTCCCGTGGTCCGGCGCTACCACGGGAGTTTCGGGGGATGAGTCGAGGTCCATGACCACGACAGCTGGCGCCGGAGCTGCCGCAGCTTCAGCCACCACTCGGGGCGGCACCAGGACAGGAGCAGAAGCCTCCACCCTCACAGCTTCAGCCGTTGTGGCTGAGGGCGGAGCCTCACTCCTCTTCTTGGGGACGCTGCAGATGATGGATGAAGAAAATTAAAAAATAGTTACTACAACAAAACAATTGTCTGAGGTAAAGATTAAAAATTACCTCGGAAGGCTTCCGCACCAGCTTGCACGGAATCTCTTTCCCGGGCGTTCTGGACTGACCATGGCCGCCACCGGTGTGGTAGCTCCGGAAGGCCCCCCGAAACTTGTTGCAGCCACGGGCATTTCCTTAGTCGAGGCCCCCCTCGACCGGGAAGGACCTCTGGACCCAGAGACCTCAGCTGTCCCTGGTACTGGAGTCACATGCCCGGAGCTAGCACCCCGGGAAGACACTGCTGCAAGTGCAGTCGCCGCAGTTGTAGAAGAACTCCCCCTCCGGGGAGAAGGAGCTGTTGCAGAGGGTGCAGGCCTGACGGACCTTCTGTCGGCATGCTTTAGCTTCCTCTTTCGGCTCGAGGGTTCGGCCACCGGCTCCTTGCCCTTGCCGAAGACTTCGGTCCTTGGCTTCGGAGCAGGGTCGGAGCCACCTTCAGAAGCCCCAGGGATCACCACCCTGGAAGTCGATCATCTCTCGATGACACCGAGGTCGTCAAGCACCGGCATCGTTCGCCGGAGCTCCCTGCTGAACTGTACTTCCACGTTCAGAGGGAGGAAAGATGGTGGCGGGGTCAAGTCATCACCCGCGACGTCGATGCTGTGTTGGAACTTCTTGAGATGAAACTCCAAGGTTGACCCCTCCATGTTGGACTTCAGCCCGGTCTCGATCCGGTCGTCGTCCATCACACCGTTGAGGGACCAAGCAAGTTTTTCTCTCCTCTTCAGCGGTGCCCACCTGTTGACCAGGAAATTGCAAAATACCGCCTAAGGAGTTAATCCTCCCTCCACACAATGGCGGATCCTGGTCAGAGCAGGGTTGAAGGCATCCGATAGCACCGGAGCTTCACTCCAGACTGCAGTGTTGATGTTGGGGAGGCCTTCGGGCAGCTCCAGCTTCTTGTGCTCCTCCACTCGGATGACTATCCAGTCTTTCTTCCAATCGTCCCACTTTCCAGAGGGAAACGACCGGAGGTACTTGAATGGGCACTTCTTGCGCTTCACAAAGTAGTAGAAGCCAAGGTACTCATCACTCCTTCTGGTGGTATGGACGGTGAAGAAGGTCCGGAAAAGCTCAATGTAGGGGGGGATGCCCACCCACATTTCATAGAAGTGGACGAAGACAGACACTAGAAGAATGGAGTGGGGGCCAAGGTGGTACAACTGCAGACCATAGAAGTCTAGCAACATCAAGAAAAAGGTGGAAAAAGGTGGGATCAACCCCACCATGGTGTACGCAGAAAAGTACACCATCTCGCCGGCGTGCTCCTTCTCGAATGGGAGCTCTCCCTCGGCGTGGACCAGGTGGTTGAAGAAGTCCGGGGACCACCCCATGAGGGCCCGGACCTTCTTCAGGTCACTTTCGGTCTTCAGGCGGCTCTTGCGGAGACCCAACTCCATCGCAACACAGCGAGGCAAGGGTGGAAAGGCAAGCACAAGTTTGGGAGTTCGAGTGCAAGTTCAGATGAGAGGCGTAAAGAACCCCAGACGGTGCGCGCTTTCCTTCTTAAGTAAGCCCCCACAACGCTTGGATGGAAACCGCTGGGAAGCCGAAGATACTATTCAAAAATTTCACCCTGCCGATGACAAGAGGGCCCGGGACCACCCCGACGATCAAGTCGAGGTTCTTACCCAGGCGAACGTTTGTCATCATGAAAGGCAGGAAGCCCGAAGGCGGCGGCCTGACAAGGCGCGCGGAACCAATACCATTTTCGTATCGGGAACCGGCGACCTTCAATTGCGTGAGATCCGCACGCCAAAGATCTCATTTACCGCAACCGGGATATGCCACGCGGCAAGGATTTAACTCCAAAACTATCGCCAATGGCACATCTGAAGACCTTTGAAGACTCGGTTCAAAAGTCAAAGGATGGACCCACCTCCGGCGGAATGACTTCACCCAAGGGGTCTTCCCCAGAGGTGGGCCCAGGGGGCCACTGTCGGTACCCTGGGTACCGTATACCCCTTGAGATTGCAAAGATCTCAAGGAAATGTCATCTACTTGATTTGAAGACCTTCGAAGGCCCACATGTCAGACATAACCGGACCCACTTTCCCAAGATGGTTAGTCCCATAGTCGCCACGTGTACCATCAAACCGGATCTACCGCCCACAAGGGGGAAGCTCCGGGCTATGTACCATAACGGCACCCCCGGACCTAACCCCAGACCGAGGGAAGCTCCAGAACTGACACGTGTCTGGTGGCACCGAACCTATCTGTTCCCCACAGTATGCTCCGGAGCTGCCACGTGTCCAACCGTCGGATCTTCAGCCTCAAACCTCCGGTAGACTCCACAACGGCTCCGGATCTTCAAAGGGGAATAAAGGACTTCAAGACCCGATTAAGTGTCATTAATACTATGTTAATGACACATGATCGGACGACCCTTAATACCAGTAACGGCACTGTCAAAGCCCGTAACTCGGTCATTAAGGGTAATTAAGCGCATCAAATGTGTATCAATATTAGTAGCCGCTGGGGCCACATGTCGGGCCAGGCTAACTTGTAACGTCCTGTCCTTGTACTATAAAAGGATAGGCCGACGATACATAGGGATCTCTCGGATCTGATCTAATCTGGTCTGATTGGCTCACACGCGCTCTCAACTCACGTCACCTGAGTTGAGTTCATACAACCAATACAACACCAACACACCCCGTGGAGTAGGGTATTACGCTCAGGCGGCCCGAACCACGTAAATCTTTGTGTCTCCTGTGCCATTTTACATTTCACCTTCTTGAATCTCCGCGCGCCCACACCAAACTTCAAACTCCGCAAACACTTTTAGTAGTGTCGGGAGATCTGCCGGATCAAAACCACCGACAATACCTATAACCACAAAGGGATGACGTGCACTCAACATGGGTTGAGTGTGATCCGTTGTTTCTTGGCAAAGGTATAAAATAACTTCTGGCCACATAGGAACAACTTGCACCTAATATAAATTGGATGTGAACTTGTCATTCCTTGGTTAAGGCACATCATACCTTTTAGCCACAAAGGAATAACTTACACCCAATGATGGTGGCAATTCCCCTGAGCTTGAATGAGTGCTTAGAATAGTTGAGAGGATAATGCTCTCACATACTCGTAGCAGCCCGTTGGTTGCTCATGGAGGGTTACCATTTCAAATATCCGGCCTTGTATAGTTATGGTTGACCTTCGGGCTTAATTTCTGATAGGCAGCAACCATTCTAATTTACACCTTGGCCAAGAGATGTTGAAATGGAATTCTCCAGGGATTACAGCAATCGGATATTTGAATGCCTGCATAGTTATTTTACTCCTACAAACTTCTTCTCTATGATAGAGAGGGATGGTCATCTCTCAATACTTGTACAAATGAATTTTCAGGTTAGGTGACCGAATCTTCATTTGTACGCACAGGGAAGAACAAGATCAAAGATGCATTGGGTCTAATTTCCAGTGTATCCATGAACAATGTATGAATCATTGCTTGGAGTGGAGCTTTATGGGTAAATCAATTTGCACATTTTCTAAAGCTCCTACTCATAGCAATGCAAGTGGTATAAATACACTATATGGATCCCTTTCATCTTGTAATGTTTCTAACCATCATAGTTTTTTACAAGAGCAAATATTTATCATTTGGGTCATGGCAAACAAGATTCTCAATTTTATCCTCCTGAATATTTTTAATTTCCCGCCTAGGAATTTGAATTTTAGTGATCCATGCATGAATGAGTTTCAAATCAGAATTATGGAAATCACTATTCCTAGGTTGCTACATACCAATTCAACCATTAAGTAATTCCATAAGCATTACCTAGGCAGAAAATGTCTAAGTTAATTTTAGCATGAAATTCTAGGTACTTGCTTAAATTTATTCCTAAGTAAGGTGACATTCCCTTTTGAAGAATCAAAAAGGGAAATGTCAACACTTACTCCCGTGAAGATGCATAAGAATTGAATGATGAGAAGGTGTAAACCTTCCTTATACCAATGTAAGAAAAAATCATTCAATCCAAATGCCATTCAAATGACGGAAAATTTGGACTTGTACCTCAATTAAAGAGCAGTTCAGGTTGAAGGTCATTGTGTGAGAAATTCATGACCATGAATTTTGGTGTAGCCTTCTTGTTCAAAGTCTCCTACCAAGTTGGGGTTGGAGTTGAATGAGCTTCATCTTGTTCCTCCACTGGACCACCATCTTGAGCATTCCTCCACCATGAACTCAAAATGAGATCGATGGAGGAATATGCGCTTGATGTGGTCATCCAACCTCTTTACAAATTTTGTCCTAGCTGCACTAAAATCAAGAACAAACAAAACAACTCAAAAATGGGTTACGTTAGCTCAAAAGCATGTTGTACCCTTTGTCAAATTGTTTTGCCCAACTTGAAACAACTTGCAAATGCAATGAATATTAAGGGAAATTAAAGTGGTTATGCCAAAGGTTCATATCAAAATGAATTTATTCCCTAATTCAAAATTTTAGTTTTATGAAGGTTGTAAATTTTACTCTCCAACATGCAAGTGTGAAAATTTAAACATGATAAATTCAAATGCAAAGATTGATGGAAAATTCAAATATGCAATTGAGAAAACAAATATGAGGTAACTACCAATTAACCTATTGGCAAGGACTCACCGAATGTTTTGAAGTCCGATGAGTGGGACTTACCTCCGTCCTTTTTAGTGCGATAATTTGTTGTCCAATCCAGGAGTTGAAGATGTGGATAACTTCTCCTAATTGACATACCAAATCTCCTTTGGCATGTTAGTTGGACATGTGGACCGTATGATGGTCCTAGCCTCTCCGTCGTCTTGATGGATACTTGTTGATGTAGCGATGACTTCTCTCTCTTGAAGATATTCTCTTGTGAGCATGGTGAGGCTTGTTCTTATTTAGGGGTGCCACTTCGACCTTCTTGATATTCATTAAGGTTAGCCCATGATTTGATCATGGATCAAAAGATTCCTTGGGCATCATGAAATGTGGACTCCACAACCAAACAAGAAACGCTTCATCCACAATGTCACTTGCCCTAGGTTCAATGGGCTTGGTTGAAGGATAAGAATCCCAACAAGTAATTGTGGGACATCTTGGATCTTGAATGCTCTTTAATTTTCTTGTCCTTGGCCAAGAGCTTTATGTAAATGTTGTCTTGATTTCTTGCTTGGCCATAAACAAGATACTTCAAGTTAGGCTAGTTGAACTTAAATCCCTTGAAATCCGCATAGCTTCCTTGGTTGCAAGGGTGATGTTGATTTCACCCTTGATGATAGGATCTTGGTTCCCGATATTTTGATGAGAATAGAAGTGTTCAATTTGTGGAGGAGAAGACATTGGCGATCCGACTACACCGTCCCCAAGACGATGCGCCTTAGCGATCGGTACACCGACTCTGAAGTTGCATTGATTTTGCTGGCGCACAATCAACCTGACCACGAGGGCCTTTGTTCTTGCAAGCAATCGAAGAACACACAAGAACAAGAAGAACAAGCACTTATCAGTTGAATCAATCTGAAGTGGTGTTCTGGATACAAGTAGACGGGCGATCTAGTCGACACGCGCGTGTACAAGGAAGCAGCAGAAGCTAACTTACGAATAGAAAAAACCCACCAGCTAATGAGGGCGGTAGATACTATTTATTACCTCCCTAGGGTCATGATAAAACCTAATCACGAGTCCCTAATGGACTCCAAATGATACATGGGCCATGGGCCCAATTTTGGTGATGCAGCAACATGGACAGAAAAGGTATTGGTATTAAAATAACTATTGCAGCCGACTCCTAATAGATATGGATATGAGGCCAGATCCGTTTGAGAGAAGACTTGATAATCTTTCCAGGACGTACTTGAAAGCCCAGATCGGAGTCCGTATGAAGTTGTGGTGGCCGTCACAAGTTGGTGCTGTTCTGCTGTCCAAATCCCGTCCGCGTGAATTCCCTTCCCATTGGCTCCTCTCCATTGTTCCTAAGCAAAACAAGAAAGCACGTAGTTCCAAGGTCTAGATAAGATGGACATAAGGCCAAGAACGAGTTCACCTCATAGTTTAGTTGATGTGCACTGGCGCGAGTGATCGGACCAGAAACCGGTAGCTGAGTTGGTGTGGATGTATCGAGGGTGTTGATGTCCTCATCATCCTTCCCTTCTTGCATTTGAGTCATCCGCAACTCAAGCTCATATTCTTCTCCCAAATATGGCTTCAAATCTGTAATGTTAAATGTGGGACTAACTCCAAAATCCGCAGGCAACTCGAGTTTATATGCATTATCATTAATCCTTTCTAACACTTTGAATGGACCATCAGCTCGAGGTAACAATTTAGACTTTCTTAAATCAGGAAACCTACCCTTTTGCAAATGTAACCAAACTAAATCACCAGGTTCAAAAGTGATAGGTTTCTTTCCCCTACTACTAGCAAGTTTATACTTGGCATTCATGCACTCTATATTCTTCTTAGTGGTTTCATGCAATTTTAAGATCAATTCAGCACGATGTTTAGCATCAAAATTCACTCGTTCCATTGAAGGAAGAGGTAATAAATCAATAGGAGCACGGGGTACAAATCCATAAACAATCTCAAAAGGGCATTTCATAGTACTAGAATGTAGGGAATGATTATAAGCAAACTCAACATGAGGCAAACACTCTTCCCACATTTTTATATTCTTTTTCAAAACAGCCCTAAGCATGGTAGATAAACTTCCATTCACAACCTCAGTTTGACCATCAGTTTGGGGATGACAAGTAGTTGTGTGAGACCTATGTGTGCTGAATACATTGGCTTTGACAATAAAAGTTTTGAATGCTGCCATAACATATCTTAAGCAAGGTCCAACTCTAGCTCTGAGTTTCTGCAAGGTCCGACAATAGGTGCGACTTTCTTTGTCTAGGTCCAACATGTTTTTGGGTAGCTCCGGTGAGCTTTGTCTTTATCTTCGGCATGTCTTTGATAGCTCCGGCATGTCTTTGATAGCTCCGGCATGTCTTTGTTAAGCTTAGACATGTTTCTCCAGCTCCGGCTTTTGGGTTGACTAGTTCCGACTAGTTTTGGTTAGCTCCGGCGCTAGGTCCGACTAGCTTTGGTAAGCTACGGCGCTAGGTTGTACTAGCTTTGGTAAGCTCCAGCTCAAGCTCCGGTTAGCTTTGGCTAGGTTTGGAGCTTGATCACAATGTTCCTACTTTTTTCTTGCAATGTTTCGAACTTGCTTTATATTCTTAGAAAGATTGCTTAGTATTCTTTTACTAAGTTTTTGGTGTGTTTTGGTGGTTATGGCTGATATCATTTTGATATGCTTTGCAACATGCTTATGTGAGGTGCTCACGTAAGGTGTTGTAGTTTCAGAAATGACTTGAGTCAAATCGCGGACTTGGGCTCGTATAGAATGGTTGTTTGTTCATGTGCAGGTGTTGCTTGAGTTCAAGTCATGGCTGGTGACAGGATCCTTTGGACTAGTCTCAGGGAAGAGATGAGGTTCCAACAACCAAATTCAGGAGGAATTGTGGTTGAGCGGGTCGGGAGGTTGCACAGGATGATTGAATCAAGGGCAGTGCATATGAAGGTTATTGGATGTCGAAGGAAGGTGTTTGCACATATGCATGCGGTGCATGACGTGGCAACATGGTTCTGAAGATGGTTTATGGATGGGAAGATCTTGTTGGAAGGATCGGATCGTATCGATTGATGACTTTGGCTGCGGCGGAGTCAGTTATGACTCGGTATGGAAAGTATCTAGTTGGTTATGATAGGATTTCGTGTGAGTCACAAATTTGAGTTGTTTTGAGAATGTGGGATACATTCCTAAGGTGTTTGTAAGTCTTTAGATTGCTTCTACCTGCATATAGAAGAGTCCTAAGCAGTTATGGAAAGTTTCGATTCATGATTTGAGTAGGATTAGAGTCCTAGTTGAGATTGGGTTGGCCTAAGGGCTGGTTATATAAGCAAGGGAGGCCAAAGCTCGTGGGGCACTACTTTGGGGCTGTTACTCTTTTGTTCTATTGAATAAAATTTGTAGTTTGAAGGAACTTTTGTGCCTTGTTCGTCCAACTTGGTCCAGACAAGTTTTACTCGTCGAGTTTCTGGACAGCACTACCTTTCGTTGGTGGGTTTATCATAACTTGAGTTTTACACATCCAATTGACGTGTTTCTTTTTGGGTTGTCTTCAAAACTTGATTTTCTATCATCTGTCAAAATTTCACGGTCATTGGATTTGTGGTTTATGATCTACATGAGTTTCTTTGCAGCGTTCCAAAACTGTTTTTCTCGGGTAGGACAAATTGACCTTTGTTCGATCTTTCGATCATAACTTGAGTTTCTCTCGACGGATTTGAGTGATTCTTATTTTGTTTTATTCGTGACTTGATTATCTATGATATCTATCACTTTTGTCCCGGTGAAACACGTTTATATTAGTCTCACACACGATTTCTTTAACAGATCGTTTTTCTGCCGAAAGGGTTGGGATTTAACTGTTTCCACAGCGTAAGATTTTTTAAATCTACCATTCACCCCCCTCTGGTAGCTTTTCACGTTCTCTTCGATCCTACAATTGGTATAAGAGCCACGGTGCTCTAATCATTGTGATTTGCATGTGTTTTTGACTAATCATCATGGAGATATACTCTGCCAAACCTTGTGTGTTTGCTGGTATTGATTTTCAGGTTTGGAAGGCACGCATGTAGGCTTTCATCCAGGCACAAGGCTTTGCAATATGGGAGAAGGTGTACAAGCCTTACCAAGTCCCACCTAACGATCAAGTTATGGCTACAAACCTACGGGACGTCGACAACAACAAAGCCAAAAACTTGATCATCCAAGGACTCACTCAGAGCGACTTCGACCGCGTTGCACATCTCCGATCGGCATACGATGTATGGAGAGCACTTTGTGACTATCACGAAGGATCCAACATAATGAAGAAGGTAAGACAAGACATGTTAAAGAAAGAATACATGCGCTTCGAGACGCAACCCGGTGAGTCCGTCGATGATCTCTTTGCTCGCTTTAACAAAATTCTCATTAACTTGCGTAGTGTCAATGTTAATTTTTCTGATGCTGAAAATGCTAGGCAACTTCTTAATGCATTAGACATGTCAATCTGGAAGATGAAAGTTACATCTATTTGTGAATCTACTGTCACGAGTACACTTACTTTAGATGTGCTTTACTCTAAACTCAAAACTCATGAAATTGACATCTTATCACGTAAGAACCCGAATAAGTCTATTGCATTTGTCTCACAACGTGATATGCCTAGCTCCGCCAATCATCATCCTGCAATACTCTTGCTTTGTTGTCCTCACTAACCCTAGAGCCGATCGAGGAATTTCCATAGGAGGATCTAGCACTTCTCTCTACTAGGTTTTCAAAAGCATTGCAAAATATGAGAACTAGAAGGAGAGGAAGCTCCAGACCTCAACGATGCTTTGAATGTGCTAAGACAGGACACTTTCATACAAATTGTCCTAATCATTCAGGTTCTACTTTCCGAGAAGAAAAACAATCAAGGACGAAGCACTCCTCAACAAATGATAAGAAGAAGAAGGGCTTTACAGGTCGCCAGCTGGCGAATAGTTTTATCTCCGCACTCCAGGAATTTGGCTCAAGCGATGTGGACATTGGAAGTGACAAAGATGAAGATGATTTGGCCAACTTATGCTTCATGGCGGGCAAAACAAGATCAAGATCAAGTTAGGAGGATGCAGAACACAACAGTGACGACGATGAGGTATGTTCTACCTGTAATGAAATGTGTGATGCAATTTCTCGTGCAAATATTATTGTTAAGAAAAAGGACAAAAAGCTTAGGGATAATGCTGCTAAAATTGAATCACTAGAATCTGAAATCAACCATTTGAAAACCTTGATTCCTAGTGATGATTCTTGTCCCTCGTGTGATTTAATCTATGAACAATTGTCCACATTAAGAATTACACATTCCTCTACTCTAGATAGACTTGAACTTGAAATTGAAAAGAACAAAAAGCTTGCTGCACTTGACATTGGAAACTTAAAAGATGCTTCTTGTTCTACAATTGATTTGAATTGTTCTAGTTGTGACGATCTTGAAAAGAAACTAAAAGATGCTATGAATGAAATTTCAATATTGAATAATACTTTATGTTCTCATGAAGTTAAATACTGTTCCAATTGCAAATTAAAAGGAAAAGCTTCATGTGAAAATTGCCTTGATCTGTCCAATAAACTTGATAACATGCATAGGACATTAGATCAGTTTTGTAATGGGAATAAGAACCTAAACTTGCTACTGAATTCTTCCAAGTTTTGCAATGATAAAACTGGTTTAGGTTTTGATTCTCATGCTCATTCTAAGGCACATCCACCTAAAATTGCGAAGACATTAGGAAGTGGTTTGATTCAAACAGTTCCTAAACAAAAAGAAGTGGTTTTCAAATCTGCAGGGGTGTTGTCTCATTGAATTTCAAATAAAAATGTTGTTTGCTCATCTAGACATGAACACAAAGTTAAATTTCATTGTAACTACTGTGGTAGAGATGGTCATGTCATAGATTTTTGTTATAGACTAGCTAAATAACAGAAATAGGAAAGAATGATTGCTAGATCTCATAACTTTCATGCAAAATTTGCTGCACATATTAAACCGAATGCCAGGAACATGCAACATGCTATTATGAGTCAAAAACATTCAAAGTTTACCTCTGGACCTTCTGTTTTTTCCTTCGGAGCTACTGATTTTTGTGCTACTCAAGTAACATCTTATAGGTCAGTAGTTAAGAGTTAAAAAACCTCAAACTTTGACTCGTAAACCTGCTGTTCTATCTTAGCTTTCACGTGTTTTTCCTGCTGCACGTCGTGTGACTCAGTACTGGATTCCTAAATACCTTTTGACTAACCCCAGTATTGAGTCATTGACGTATTGTGCTTCTATGTAGGTTACACGTTTGAGGAAGGAGAACATTTGGATTGTGGATTTAGGTTGCTCACGCCACATGACCGGTAACAAAGATTGGTTCTCCTCCCTCTCTTTCGTGTCACGAGTAGAGAATGTTACTTTGCCGATAATTCTTCAACTCCTATAATTGCTAAGGTTCGGTTAGAGTAAATAATCACTACACTTTTGAGGATGTGGAACTTGTCAAAAATTTGAAATACAACTTTCTTTCTGTTTCACAATTGCTAGATGAATATCTGGAAATTATTTTCACTAAAAATTGCTGCAAAGTTGTAAATTCAAACAATGAGCTTATTTTTAACATGTCACGATTTGGAAGAGTTTTTAAAGCTGATTTTGATATGTCTTCCTCTAAGCATAGGTGTCTAGTTGCTAATGATTCCAAAGATTTATATTTTTGGCATCGTAGACTTGGCCATGTAGGCTTTGATCATCTCACGCATGTTAGTGCTCTTGATCGCATATGTGGGCTGCCTAAGCTTAAATGGGACAAAGAAATTGTGTGCTCTTCTTGTAGACATGCTAATATGGTTTCAGGTTCACATACTCCTCTCACAATGATCATGACAACTGAACCGGGTCAACTTTTGCACCTTGACACCGTAGGACCTTCACGTGTTCAATCCTTGAGAGGTAAATGATATGTTCTTATTATTGTTGATGATTATTCTAGATACTCTTGGGTTTACTTTATGGCGTCTAAGAATGAAGCTTTTAGTCACTTTAGAACTTTATTTCATAGATTATCAATTAATCACCCAGGATCTTTAAAAGCAATTAGAAGTGACAACGGAACTGAATTTAAAAAATCAATCTTTTGATCACTTTTGTGCTGAAAATGGAATAGATCATAAATTTTCTTCACCATATGTACCTCAACAAAACGGTGTTGTAGAAAGAAAGAACAGGACCTTAGTTGAGATGGCTAGGACTATGCTTGATGAATATCAATCTCCTAGGAAATTTTGGGCTGATGTGATTGCAACCGCTTGTTATGTCTCAAATCGTGTTTTCTTGCGCGCTAAGCTAGGTAAAACACCATATGAGCTCCGGTTTGGACACAGGCCTAGTGTTACGCACTTTCGGGTCTTTGGTTGCAAATGCTTTGTTAAGAAACATGGTAATCTTGATAAATTTGAACCTAGATCCATTGATGGCATGTTTCTTGGTTATCCATCATACTAGAGGCTACCGTGTGCTTTTACTTGACACTAACAAAATTGTGGAGACTTGTGAAGTGTCTTTTGATGAAGCTAGCCCAGGTACTAGCTCAAACATTGCAGGTACAAATCCATATCCGCCGGGGGAGAGTACTTTCGTTGAAGATGAGGAAGAGGTGGACCTGCTGCCCGAAAATTCAGCAGCTAATGACATTGTTCGAGCTCCTGATTTTGATTCACAGCCAGCACCGACGACCACCATTGCTGGTTCAGATCCTCCTCAAGTCACAAGCTCATTGATTTGTGATGAACATGAAGAATAATCTTGTGAAGTGTCCACTCCCCTTCGGGTTCTCAAAATTCATCCTCCACAATAGATTATTGGAAGCTTGCACGAACGAGTTACACGGTCCAGGTTTTGCGATCCAAACTCTCATGCTCATTCTACTTTTGTTGCTTCTTTTGAACCCAAAGATATATCACACGCACTCACTAATGAATCTTGGATTATTACAATGCAAGAAGACTTAGAAAATTTTGAAAGAAATAATGTTTCAAAACTTGTACCTCCTCCGCAAGGTCACACTTTAATTGGAACTAAATGGGTGTTTAAAAATAAACAAAGTAGGGATGGAGTTGTGGTTAGGAATAAGGCTAGGTTGGTTGCTCAAGGTTTCACTCAAGTTGAAGGTCTATATTTTGATTAAACTTTTGCTCCTGTTGCTAGATTAGAAGCCATAAGAATTTTGTTAGATTTTGCTGCATCTAAAGGTTTTAAGCTATATCAAATGGATGTTAAAATTGTTTTTCTTAATGGCTACACAGACGAGGAGGTTTATGTCAAACAACCACCGGGTTTTAAAAATTCAAATTTTCCTAATCATGTTTACAAACTGTCCAAAGCCTTGTACGATATCAAACAAGCCCCTAGAGCATGGTATGATAGGTTAAAAACATTCTTACTTGAAAAGGGGTTTACCATGGGCAAGGTTGATAAAACTCTTTTTTTTGCTTAAGCATGACAATGAATCATTATTCGTTCAAGTGTACGTGGATGATATTATCTTTCGTTGTGCTTCTCATGATCTTGTGTCCAAGTTTTCAGCTATGATGAGTTCAGAATTTGATATGAGTATGATGGGAGAACTCACGTACTTTTCGGGGCTGCAAATCAAGCAAACCAAGGAGGGTACCTTTGTGCATCAAACGAAGTATACAAAAGACCTCCTAAGACGCTTCAACATGGACAAAAGCAAGCGTCTTCGGACACCAATGGGAACAGCAACAACATTTGAACTTGATGAAGATGGTGAACCCATGGATCAAAAAGAATATAGATGCATGATCGGATCACTTTTGTACCTCACGGCATCAAGACCGGACATACAATTCAGCGTATGTCTCTGTGCACGGTTTCAATTCTCCCCACGTGCTTCACATCATCAAGCCGTCAAAAGGATTCTCAGGTACTTACATAGAACTCAAGAATTTGACATTTTTCTTCCTTCTTCCTCAACTGTTATCTTGAAAGCTTTTTCCGATGCTGATTTAGGAGGTTGTAGGATTGATAGGAAAAGTACTTCCGGTGCTTGTCATTTTCTTGGTAATTCACTTGTTGCTTGGTCCTCTAGAAAACAAATTTCAGTTGCAGAATCCACAGCCGAATCTGAATATGTAGCTGCTGCTAGTGCTTGCTCACAAATTCTTTGGATTGTTCAAATACTTAAGGACTATGGGGTTGATATAGATAGTGTTCCACTGTTTTGTGATAACACTAGTGCCATTTTCATTGCTAAAAACCCTGTGCAACATTCTAGAACTAAGCACATTGATATTAGGTATCACTTTCTCCGTGATAATGTTGAAAAAGGAAACATTGTGCTTCACCATGTAGATACCGAACAACAATTGGCTGACATTTTTACAAAACCTTTGGATTTCTCTCGTTTTTGTTTCATTCGTAGTGAAATAGGGGTTATGCATCCTCATGGCTTAAATTGAGGGGGAGTTTTGAAACTTGGGAAGTCTATGTGTGAATCTGAACAAAAATAATATGAGCATAGTATTTCATACATATATGACTTGTGATTCCTTTACATGCTGAAAGTTCTTACTACATTACTCGTGTTATACATTTTGTAGTTTTTGCCATGTCTAGTAATTGGAATAATTACTTACACTAAAACTAGTCATGGTCGAACTTTCTTGCTGTTTTGAACTTGTTACATGTTCACAAGTGCTTTTAATCATAAAGAATTAATCAAGTAATCAACTCACATGTTGAGTTTTTATGAACAAATATAAATTGAGAAAAGATCAAGAGAATATGCATGCATCGCATTTCTTCTTTTGAGATGACTTATCATTGCACTTAGATATGAACTTGGAAGAAGTTGTGTATGACTAAAACCGTGTCCTTAAGCTTCTGATTGTCAAATGACATAGGCTTGGCTTGGTTGGTTAGAATAAGGCATATGTGCATATAATCTCTTGCAAATATCATATGATCTAAATTTGTGCTTTGAAAAATAATAAAATGCAGCAACAAGTGTCATGCCTTTAGGTTTTGAAATAGTTAAGTTTGTGAGATCATGACTTGCTAAAATTGAAAATTACACTTGATCTCTAGCATGGCTTACACTACTTTATGTATCTCATTGTTCTGACAGTGTAAGTTACTTGATATTAAGACTTGGATGAGCTTTGTTTTATATGTATATGTTATAATATGCTCATTACAATTAAAATTTCTCTTTTGAACCTTGCTGAATACATTGTCAAAGGGGGAAGAGATAATATGGTGAATTATGCAAGGGGGAGAAATATGTATAGGGGGAGAAATTTATTTTTATCTCATTTGATTTTCAAAAAGGGGGAAAATTGTTCTCAAAACTTTTCATGCCAATGTTCGGATTTTAAATGGTGTTGCCAATACATTCATCAAGGGGGAGATTGTGATACCTATGCGTGCTGAATACATTGGCTTTGACAATAAAAGTTTTGAATGCTGCCATGACATCTCTTTAGCAAGGTCCGACTCTAGCTCCGAGTTTCTGCAAGGTCTGACAATAGGTCCAACTTTCTTTGTCTAGGTCCGACATGTTTTTGGGTAGCTCCGGTATGTCTTTGATAGCTCCGGCATGTCTTTGATAGCTCCGACATGTCTTTGATAGCTTCGACATGTCTTTGATAGCTCCGACATGTCTTTGTTAAGCTTCAACATGTTTCTCTAGGTCCGGCTTTTGGGTTGACTAGTTCCGACTAGTTTTGGTTAGCTCCGGCACTAGGTCCGACTATCTTTGGTAAGCTCCGGCGCTAGGTTGTACTAGCTATGGTAAGCTCTGGCTCAAGCTCCGGTTAGCATTGGCTTGGTTCGGAGCTTGATCGCAATGTTCCTGCTTTTATCTTGCAATGTTTCGAACTTGCTTTATATTCATAGAAAGATTGCTTAGTATTCTTTTACTAAGTTTTTGGTGTGTTTTGTAGTTATGGATGATATCATTTTCATATGCTTTGCAACATGCTTATGTGAGGTGCTCACGTAAGGTGTTGTAGTTTCGGAACTAACTTGAGTCAAGTCGCGGACATGGGCTCGTACGGATTGGTTGTTTGTTCATGTGCAGGTGTTGCTTGAGTTCAAGTCATGGCTGGTGATAGGATCCTTTGGACTAGTCTCAGGGAGAAGATGAGGTTTCAACAACCAAATTCAGGAGGAATTGTGGTTGAGCGGGTCAGGAGGTCGCGCAGGATGATTGAATCAAGGGCAATGCATATGAAGGTTACTGGACGTCGAAGGAAGGTGTTTCCACGTATGCATGCGGTGCATGACATGGCAACATGGTTCTGAAGATGGTTTATGGATGGGAAGATCTGGTTGGAAGGATCGGATCGTATCGGTTGATGACTTTGGCTGCGGCAGAGTCGGTTATGGCTCGGTATGGAAAGTATCGAGTTGGTTATGATAGGATTTCGTGTGGGTCACGAATTTGAGTTGTTTTAGGAATGTGGGATATGTTCCTATGGTTTTTGTAAGTCTTAAGGTTTCTTCTATCTGCGTATAGAAGAGTCCTAAGCAGCTATGGAAAGTTTTGATTCATGATTTGAGTAGGATTAGAGTCCTAGTGGAGATTGGGTTGGCCTAAGGGCTGGTTATATAAGCAAGGGAGGCCAAAGCTCGTGGGGCACTACTTTGAGGCTGTTAATGTTGTGTTCTATTGAATAAAATTCGTAGTTTGAAGGAACTTTTGTGCCTTGTTCATCCGACTTGTTCCAGACAAGTTTTACTCGTCGAGTTTCTGGACAGCACTACCTTTCGTTGGTGGTTTTATCATAACTCGAGTTTTAGAGATCTAATTGATGTGATTCTTTTTGTGTTATCTTCACAACTTGATTATCTATCATGTGTCATATTTTCACGGTCATTGGATTTGTGGTTTCTGATCTACACGAGTTTCTTTGCAGCGTTCCAGAACTGTTTTTCTCGGGTAGAACAGATTGACCTTTGTTCAATCTTTCGATCATAACTTGAGTTTCTCTCGACGGATTTGAGTGATCCTTCTTGTGTTTTCTTCGTGACTTGATTCTCTATGATATCTATCACTTTTGTCCCGGTGAAACACGTTTATATTAGTCTCACACATGATTTCTTTAAAGATCGTTTTTCTGCCGAAAGGGTTGGGATTTTACTGTTTCCGCTGCGTAAGATTTTTTAAATCTACTATTCACCCCCCTCTGGTAGCTTTTCACGTGCTCTTCGATCCTACAAGTTGAAAATAAAATCTTAGCCCCCAATTTTGCCCATAATGTTCTCCAAAAATGGCTAAGAAACTTAGCATCACGATATGAAACTATTGTGTTTGGCACACCATGCAACCTAACAATCTCTCAGGAAAACAAATCAGTAACATGTGTAGCATCATCACTTTTACGACAAGGTATGAAGTGTGCCATTTTAGAAAATCCATCCACGACAACAAAGATGCTATCCCTCCCCTTCTTTGTTCTAGGCAGTCCTAAAACAAAGTCCATAGAAATATCCTCCCAAGGCATGCTAGGAATAGGAAGAGGCATGTACAAACCATGTGGATTAAGTTGTGACTTAGCTTTTTGACATGTCGTGCAGCGAGCAACGAAGCACTCCATGTCTCGCCTCATCCTTGGCCAGAAGAAATGACCAGCATGTATTTCCTCCGTCTTTTTCACTCCAAAGTGCCCCATCAACCCGCCTCTATGCGCTTCCCGTAACAACAACAAACGAACGGAGCTAGCTGGAATGCATAACTTGTTAGCTCTAAACACATAGCCATCATTGAGGACAAATTTATTCAATGTTTTTTCGTCTTTACATTTTAGCAATACATCTTTGAAATCAGCATCATGTTCATATTGATCTTTAATCATTTCTAATCAAAAAAATTTAAAGTCAAGTTGAGATAGAAGAGTATAACGTCTCGATAAAGCATTAGCAATAAATTATCCTTTCCCTTTTTGTGTTGACATAAGGAAAAGACTCAATAAATTCCATCCACTTAGCATGCCTACGGTTTAGTTTCCCTTGACTCCTAATATGCTTTAGTGATTTATGATCAGAATGGTAACAAATTCTTTGGGCCACAAATAATGCTTCCATGTTTCTAAAGTTCGTACAAGAGCATATAATTCATTATCATAGGTAGAATAATTCAGAACAGGCCCACTCGTTTTCTCACTAAAAAATGCAACAGGTTTTCCTTCTTGTAACAAAACACCACCCAATCCAATTCCACTAGCATCACATTCAAGCTCAAAAGTCTTAGAAAAATCAGGAAGTTGGAGAAGAGGTGCATGCGTCAACTTATCTTTTAGTATGGTAAAGGCGTTATCTTGTGTGGTGCCCCAAGAAAAAGGCACTCCCTTCTTTGTAAGGTCATTCAATGGAGCAGCAATGGTGCTGAAATCCTTCACAAAGCGACATAGAACCCAGGCAACCCTAGAAAGCTCCGCACCTGTGTGATGGTCTTTGGTACAGGCCACCCCTGAATAGCCTCTACCTTAGCTTGATCAACTTCAATTCCCCGTGGAGTAACAACATATCCAAGGAAAGAGACTCGATCCATACAAAAGGTGCACTTCTCAAGATTACCAAATAATCGTGCCTCACGTAAAGCATTAAAAACAGCATGTAAGTGATCAAGATGTTCATCCATGGATTTGCTATAAATCAATATGTCATCAAAATACACAACAACAAATTTTCCAATGAATGCACGCAAAACCTTGTTCATTAATCTCATGAAGGTGCTAGGTGCATTAGTTAACCCAAAAGGCATGACTAACCACCCATATAAACCGAACTTAGTTTTGAAAGCAGTTTTCCATTCATCTCCTAGTTTCATGCGAATTTGGTGATAACCACTACACAAATCAACTTTTGAAAACACAACAACACCACTCAATTCATCAAGAATATCATCTAAGCGTCGAATAGGATGACGATATCGAATGGTGATATTGTTGATTGCTCTACAATCCAAACACATACGTCAGGATCCATCCTTTTTAGGTACTAGAATAACTGGAACAACACAAGGACTAAGAGACTCACGTACATAACCTTTGTCGAGTAGTTCTTGTACTTGGCGCTGATATCCTTTGTTTCTTCTGGATTTGTCCTGTATGGTGCACGATTGGGCAATGAAGCACCGGGAATGAGGTCAATCTGGTGCTCATTCCCTCGAAGTGGTGGTAGTCCTGGTGGTATTTCACTTGGAAACACATCAGAATATTTCTGCAAAATGTGAGCAACAGCAGGAGGCAAATAATGTTGCATATCGTAAAGGGAAATCAAAGCATCTTTGCATACCAAAGCATAGGCAACAGAGGTGGAAGCAATCAGCTCATTAATATCAGATTTTGTAGCAAATAAGCATTTTCCCTTCAGAGATATCTCATTTTTTTATCAAACACAGATTCGGCATTGTTATTGTTCTCAATGTTAGCATGGTCCTGAGATTTAGTTTTCCTAGCTCTAGCAACATCATCTTGCACAATAGCTTCAGGAGACATAGGATGCAACACAATTTTTTTTTATCGTGGTAAAGAAAAGAATAGTGATTTGATCTACCATGATGCATATAATCTCTATCAAATTGCCAAGGTCTTCCTAGCAGAATATTACAAGCTTGCATAGGCACAACATCACATTCAACGACATCCTTATATGATCCAATAGCAAAATTGATTCGCACAAGTCTAGTTACCTTTGCCTTATCGCTGTTGTTTAACCATTGAATGTGATTGTGATGTGGGTGCGGTTTGGTGCTTAGTGCCAGCTTGGTCACCATGTCACTGCTGGCCAAGTTGTTGCAACTACCACCATCAATGATCATGCGGCAAGATTGCTCTTTGATGACACACTTTGTTTGGAATAATGTGTTCCTTTGATTTTGTTCCACTTTCTCCATTTGTGCACTAAGAACAAACTGCACAATGATACTCTCATAGCGCACTACATCTTCTGCACCAATATGCTCTTCTTGATGTTCATCGCTACCTGCATAGTCAGCTGCAAGAAAAACACATGTATCATCATCAAAATTGCTAGCAGATGAGTACTCACCGTCATCTTTAACAATTAGAACACGTTTGCTTGGGCAGTCACACTGCACATGGCCAAAACCCTTGCAATTGTGACATTGAATGTCTCCAGATTGTCCGGTAGATGCTACGGAAGAAGCACTCTCGGTGGGCTTTTGGGTGGTCTTTACTACTGAGCTAGTGGAAGAAGCACGTGGCTTATTGCCAGAGGAAGAAGGTGCTGCCCGACTTGGTGAAGAAGATGGCGGGGAAGCACGCCCAGTCAAAGGAGTAGTCATGCGTGGTTGCCATGAGCTAGTCTTTCTTGCAGAAATATTAGTTCTAGAGCTAGCTCGTCATCCCTGCACTTCCCTTTCAGTTTTACAAGCAAGATGAAACAAACAGGTAACATTATTGTAATCTTTATAAGCAAGTATGTCCTGAATTTCACGGTTTAAACCATCCAAAAGTCTAGCCATAGTTGGTTCCTCATCCTCGTCCAAATTACAACGCAACATACCCATTTGTAATTCCTGGAAATACTCTTCTACACTTTTAGCTCCTGATCTCAATTGTTGTAACTTATTTAACAGATCACGTGCATAGTAAGAAGGAACAAATTTAGCCCGCATGAGCCACTTCAAAGCATTCCAAGTTTGGGGTATGTTATTAGGATTTTTCTTGCCATGTTCTATCCACCAAAGAGAAGCAAAATCAGTAAACTCACTAGTGGCCGCTCTAACTCTTGCATTTTCAGGCAACTCATGACATGCAAATTTTTTATTAACAGAAATTTCCCATGTAATATATGCATCAGGGTCATATTTACCATCAAAATGAGGTATCTTAAATTTTATCTTGTTAAAAGTATCATCATGATTGCGTACCTCCCGCCGATGATGTCCACCCATACCTTGACGGCTGTGTTGTAGCCGGCACCGTGGCCTAGCTTCCTCATCTTCCCCAATCTTCGTATCTGCAGAATAGTCATCTTCATTGCCACGTATAATACTAAGAGCATTGCTCACCTGTCCATCCGTGGTGCGTCCACGATCCCAACAAGCTGAATAAATGTTCTACGACAGTACTATGCTGATCTTAGTCTAGACCGTACTAGAGACGCGAGCCGAGACACCAATGTCGTCACCAAAAACACCCCAAACAACAATCTGATTTTTTTCCTTTTTTTTGTTGGGGTGGTCACCCAAACTCTCTCTAGATGGAATAAGGAGACCCTAGAACAAAATTTGCACATGAGGCTTTTAATCTTGCACTTCCCTTTTTTTCTTCTCTAATTGCTTGTGTCTTTTGTGCGGCTTTTGATTTTGCACTTGCCTTTTTCTTGTTGTCAAACCCAAATTACTAGTCTGACTCAAACTCGAAGTAGCAATCTGATTCGAACACGAACTAGTAATCCAACTCAAACTCGAACTAGCAATCTGACTCAAACTTGAAGTAGCAATCTGATTTGAACTCGTAATCCGACTCAAACTCGAACTAGCAATCTGACTCAAACTCGAAGTAGCAATCTGATTCAAACTCAAACTAGTAATCCGACTCAAACTCGAACTACGAATCTGACTCGAACTAAGTGACCGAATGTGACACGAACTCGAAACTCTAGTGGTACAAAACTAAATACCATCAACTTGACTTGTCGAAGCAACCATGAACTCAACAAGTCTTGACTAAGTAGAGAAAGTAAAAGGCACAATGGTCTAGGAATAATGGAAAAAATAGATCTGGTATTTTTTTTGGGTTTTTTCTGGACTATAGGATGATAACAGCGGAAAGAAAAGTAATGGTAGCACTCTTACCGATTAACCTTGCTCTGATTACCACTTGATAGGATCTTGGTTCCCGATCTTTCAATGAGAATAGGAGGGTTCGATTTGTGGAGGAGAAGACTTTGGCGATCCGACTACACCATCCCCATGACGATGCGCCTTAGCGATCGGTACACCGACTCCGAAGTTATATTGATCTTGCTGGTGCACAATCAACCTGACACGAGGGCCTTTGTTCCTGCAATCAATCGAATAACACGCAAGAACAAGAAGAACAAGCACTTATCAGTTGAATCAATCTGAAGTGGGGTTCTGTATACAAGTAGACGGGCGATCTAGTCGACACGCGCGTGTACAAGGAAGCAGCAGAAGCTAACTTACGAATAAACAAAACCCACCAGCTAATGAGGGCGGCGGCTACTATTTATTACCTCCCTAGGGTCGTGAGAAACCCTAATCACGAGTCCCTAATGGACTCCAAACGATACATGGGCCATTGGCCCAATTTTGGTGATGCAGCACCATGGAGAGAAAATGTATTGGAATTAAAATAACTATTGCGGCCGACTCCGAATAGATATAGACATGAGGCCAGATCCGTTTGAGAGTATACTTGATAATCTTTCCAGGAAGTACTTGAAAGCCCAGATCGGAGTCCGTATGAAGTCGTGGTGGCTGTCACAAGTTGGTGCTGTTCTGCTGTCCAAATCCCGCCCGCGCGAATTCTCTTCCCATTGGCTCCTCTCCCTTGTTCCTAAGCAAAACAAGAAAGCACGTAGTTACACGGTCTAGATAAGATGGACATAAGGCCAAGAACGAGTTCACCTCATAGTTTAGTTGACGTGCACGAGCGCGAGTGATCGGACCAGAAACCGGTAGCTGAGTTGGTGTGGATGTATCGAGGGTGTTGATGTCCTCATCACTTGACCTCCTTGTTGGTGATAGACATTGGAGTTGTGTTTGGAAGGAAGAATCCCCATGGGTATTAATTAAATGATTCCCCAAGTGGCCCATGTTGACATGGATTTTCACAAATCATGTGAATATCCATGGTTTGGATCATCCAAACACTTTTCCATTGACTTGATCTATCATGATACTTCAATGGGAGGTGTAGTTCCACAACTAGCATGTCCACCTTGTTAAGTGGTGTGCATGCCAAGCTAAGGGAACTAGAGCACTCTTCAATCCACCCCTTGAGTAGAGACCATATTCTCATCCATGATGAATGAGAATAGGACTCCTTCAGCTCGAACATGAATGTGGTCATGGATTGGTGAGGCCAACCCATGACATGAGTGTTGGATGAAGAGCCAACTATCCACCCCATGATGGAGGCAAACCAAGAAGAACTCTTGGATCCTCTCCCAATCTTGGAGATGGATGACTTTGGCTCCTACTAGAAGCTAAAATTCTTTCGCGAAAGGCAATGGTGTTGCCTAGCGGATATTTGTTGAGGTACACTTTGAATCATCTTGCAAATGAGCACTGGCGTCCTCGTTGGTCATCCCATGAAATGGGTTAGCCAACACTTCCCTATTTTCACACAAAAGGAGAAAATAAACAAGGGTAATGCTATCTAATAACTGTTAGTACCTATAACTTAATCACAAGTGATAGCTATCCTTCACTTACTTTGCCTTCCCCGGCAACGATGCCAGAAATGCTTGTTGACATTTCTTACGTCACAGAGAAAAATCTGCAAGCGCACGGAAACTATCGTGTAGCCTTTTACCCAAGAGTATTGCCAAGGGTATCATATTTATCCCAAAGGAAGGTGGTGAAGTAAAGTAACACTATTCTTATGATCAAGGTATAGGGTACTAACTGTTTATTAGAACAGGGGTAAGATGATAATAAGGGTAGTGTGACACACACCTAAGCAGTCTACTCTAAGGATAAGGTTGTCCAAATGAGGGTTAGACTACGAGATAGAGATACTCCTCTTGTGCTCTAATTACTCATATACATAGCCTAATAAAGTAACATGATTATGCTAATAGTGAATACTAGGGCTTAGTGGTCCAATATATTGGGCACAGGCTTACCCTGGTCTGCCAGGCGACTCCTGCCAAGAGCCTACGTCGTAGCCGAACGTGGAGGATTACAATGGATGGATAGGGCTATCACCACCTACCGTTTACCTCTACAACCCGTGGACTACGAGGCATCCAACGCTACATAACAATCCAAGCATCACGCTTGCATGCTAAGTAAATACCTTAAGAGTTGCAACGTAATATTCAACCTAAGGCAATGACTAACCTAAACATCGTTGAACCAATGTTGGGACCAAGGACTAACATATTCATATTAACATAATCATATTATTACCTAATTTGACTATAATGGTGGTGTATGATGTTTATGATAACATGATAATGGCATTATGTCTAGATCATAACAACACCTACTCCTAGCACATACATGGACTCCACAACAAAACAAGGAACGCTTTTCCCAAGTATATGAATAAAGAGAGACTAATAATATTATTTTTATAATTCATAAAGTCACAAATACAAGAAAATATACATGAGCCATACCTTTTCCAATTTGTACTTGGGACTAGAGGCTCCTCTCTACAGCTTAACCTCCACTAAGGACTTGGAGAACTAATGTATACAAGAGTGAATGATCAAGTGGTGTGTGGAGTGAGGGAGCCCCCTACCCCCTATTTATACCCTCCAAAGGTTGGTTTGGCACCCGAAAAACTGAGGGAATCAGTCGCCATCGTGATCTCCAAGCCGTGAGGAGCCAACACGTGGCAGTTGACCGCGTTTAGCGTGTTTACCTAGTCGGCCGAACTGGCACTTCGGCCAACTTTCTGGTGGCCCCAAACACGGTGTTTTTCTTTCGAGAGGCTGTTTTGTAGGGACCTATCATGGGTATGGGTCATTCCCCTCATTTTAGTTGGTTTTCTCCTCCGAGTGGGCCCAAGAATCTCGTGCTTGCACCTGATTGGTGGGAAGTGTTTTTCCTTGCCTTGTGGCTATGCATGCACTTCAAATCTACATATAGTACCTGCATGCACCAATTTTTCCAAGTACAAGTGAAACTAGGTTATTCCTAACAATGATGTGTGCAAGAAATGGTCATTCCTTCACATAATCGAGTTATATTGATGGTCAAAATTGGTATATAACGACCGTCAACAGCGGTACACCTCCACCGGCTTCGTACACTGCACCCACATCAAACGACGCTCTTACATAATCCACCTCATGTCCATGATTTTTCCTGAAGCACTCAACATATTTCGCCTGCGAGGATACAATGAGTTCATGAGTAGATGTAATAAAAGATAAAATGACTTGGACAGATCATACTTACCACCTTTTGTGTTGCTACCTCGTCACACAATTGCTCCAGACGATTTGGGTCTGGACCTCTATGCCGCTTAAGGTAAACCACAAAAAATCTAGGAGCGACACCAGTTTCAGCATGCTGCAACAACAAAATTTGAAGTTTATTCAATACAATTATTTGAAGCAATCTAAGTATGATTTTAAGAATTCACACCATTCTTTGATCCATCTGCGCATGTCCATTCGGCCCATAGTAATGCTTTCCAGGCTTGCTTGTCTGGATTTCTTGGTTTCTATCCGAAACTAACTTGAACTCCTCCGATGCCCAATAATCACTTAACCATTCCCAAGCTTCCTGATTGACACTTATCCAATCCACGCTGCTATCCAAGTACTCCTCCTTAGTTAGATGTAATTTGGCTGCTTCTTTTTTTGATATACGTGTGAGCAACATAGTCTTGTAGTACACAATCACATATTTCATCAAGGCATCGGAGAAGGAGTCCTTTGTGAGCCTTTTCACTGACTCATGGAAAACCGCTCTTGCATATGCTTCACTCTCACCTTCCTGCAAAAGAAACACACCCAGCATACAAACAACAATTTATGTCAATCAGAACAAGACGTAATATAATTGCATGACTATGAATACACTTACCCAAACATATCCCAAACTCTGTTCCGACAAGTACCCGTAGGGGCATACTCTTTCAGCGCATAGTGATCCCAACTATGCACCGCAATTCTTTGACCGTCCAGCACAAATATCCTAGGGAAGCAAAACCGTATGGTGTTTCCCAACTCCGTGTTAATTACTCATCGATGCCCCTTGCCATTCCAATTAACCTCAATCCAGCACCTAGTACCTTTCATCTTTGTAACTATCCACTCGTCCATGCTTTTGTTTGGAGTACATAAAAGTTGCCGCCGTAGCCTTTTCAAACAATATTAGTTAATTAGTTAACAATAAAACAAAGATAAAAGATAGTTTATCAATTAATCCGAAATAGTACCTGAAAGGGGATCGAGCGGGTGGCTAACCTACCTCAGCTGGCTCCACAAGTCTTGCCAACCTCCTATCTCGCGCGGGATCATCGCCCTCTGTAGGATCGAGGAGCACGTGAAGATCTACCAGAGGGGGGGGGGGTGAATGGTAGATTTAAAAATCTTACACAGCGGAAACAATTAAACCCCAACACCTTCGACAGAAAAACGATCTGTTAAAGAAATCATGTGTAAGACTTATATAAACGTGTTTCCCCAAGAAAAAAGTGATCTATATCAGAGAGATTCAAGTCACGGAGAAAACAAAAGAATAATAACTCAATTCCGTCGAGAGAAAATCAAGTTATGATCGAAAGATCGAACAAAGGTCAATCTGACCTACCCGAGAAAAACAGTTTCTGGAATGCTGCAAAGAAACTCGTGTAGATCAGAAACTAAAAATCCAATGACCGTGAAATTTTTACATATGATATATAATCAAGTTGTGTAGACAACCCAAAAAGAATCACGTCAATTGGATCTGTAAAACTCGAGTTATGATAAAACTACCAACGAAAGGTAGTGCTGTCCAGAAACTCGACGAGTAAAACTTGTCTGGAACAAGTCGGACGAACAAGGCACAAAAGTTCATTCAAACTACGAATTTTATTCAATAGAAACACAAGAGGAACAGCCCCAAAGTCGTGCACCATGATCTCTGGGCTCCCTTGCTTATATAACCAGCCCTTAGGCCAACCCAATATCAACTAGGACTCCAATCCTACTCAAATCACGAATCGTAACTGTCGGTGGTTTGGATCCGGCAGATCTCCCGACACTACTAAAGTGTTAGAGGAGTTTGATGTTCGGTGTGGGCGCGCGGAGATTCAAGAAGGTGAATTATGAATAGCACAGGAGACATAGAGGTTTACGTGGTTCGGGCCGCCTGAGCGTAATACCCTACTCCACGGGTGTGTTGGTGTTGTATTAGCTGTATGAGCTTGTGTCGAGCGTCTAAGGCGCGTGTGTAGTGTCACTGAGCGTGTAGAGTCCGTCGTCGGCCTATCCTTTTATAGTACAATGGCAGGCCATTACAAGTTAGCCTGGCCCGACAGGTGGCCCCGGCGGTTACTAGTATTGATACTCATTCAACACGTTTAATTGCCCTTAATGACTGGGTAATGGGCTTTGATAGCACCGTTACTGGTAATTAAGGTCATCCGACCGTGTGTCATTAATATGGTATTAATGACACTTAATCGGGTCTTGAAGTCCTTGATTCCCCTTTGAAGATCCGGAGCCGTTGTGGAGTCTTCCGGAGGTCAGAGGCTGAAGCTCCGATGGTTGGACACGTGGCAGCTCCGGAGCATACTGTGGGAAACAGGCAGCTCCGGAGCTACCTCACACGTGTCAGGTCCGGAGCTTCTCTCGGTCTGGGGTTAAGTCCAGAGGTGCCATTTCGGTACATGGCCCGGAGCTTCCCCCTTGTTGGCGGTAGCTCCGGTTTGATAGTACACGTGGCGACCCTGGGATTAACCATGTTTGAGAAGCGGGTCCGGTTATATCTGACATGTGGGCCTCCGAAGGTCTTCAAATAAAGTAGATGACTTTCCTTTGAGATCTTTGTAACCTCAAGGGGTGTACGGTTTCCAGGGTACCGACAGTGGCCCCCTGGACCTACCTACGGGGAAGACCACTGGGGTGAAGTCATTCCGCTGGAGGTGGGTCCATCCTCGTGACTTTTGAACTGAGTCTTCAAAGGTTTTCGGATGTGCTGTTGGCGAGGGTTTGGAGTTAAATCCTCGCCGTGTGGCGCATCCCGCGTGCGGCAGATGAGATCTTTGGCGTGCGGATCTCACGCAATTGAAGGGCACCGGTTCCCGATACGAAAACCGTATCGGTTCCACGCGCCTTGTCAGGCCGCCGCCTTCGGGCTTCCTGCCTCATGATGACAACCGTTCGCGTGGGTAAGAACCTCGGCTTGATCGTCGGGGTGGTCCCGGGCCCTCTTGTCATCGGCTGGGTGGAATTTTTGAATGGTATCTTTGACTTCCTTGCGGTTTCCATCCAAGCGTTGCGAGGGCTTACTTAAGAAGGAAAACGCGCACCGTAGGGAGTTCTTTACGCCTCTCATCTGTTCTTTCGCTCAAACTCCCAACTTGTGCTTCACTTTTCCTCTCTTGCCTTGCTGTGCCGCGATGGAGTTAGGTCTCCGCGAAAGCCGTTTGAAGACCGACGGTGACCTGAAGAAGGTCCGGACCCTCATGGGATGGTCTTCGGACTTCTTCAACCGCTCGGTCCGCGCCGGGGGAGAGCTCCCGTTTGAGAAGGAGCACGCCGGCGAAATGGTGTACTTCTCCTCGTACGCCATGGTGGGGTTGATCCAACCTTTTTCTTCCTTTTTCCTGATGCTGCTGGACTTTTATGGTCTGCAGCTATACCACCTTGGCCATCACTCCATTCTCCTCGTGTCTATCTTTGTCCACTTATGTGAGATGTGGGTGGGCATCCCCCCTGCATTGAACTCTTCCGGGCCTTCTTCACCGTCCACACCACCGGTAGGAGCAATGAGTACCTTGGCTTCTACTACTTCGTGAAGCGCAAGAAGTGCCCATTCAAGTACCTCCGGTCGTTTCCCTCTGGGAAGTGGGATGACTGGAAGAAGGACTGGATAGTCATCCCGGTGGAGGAGCATGAGAGGCTGGAGCTGCCCGAAGGCCTCCCCAACATTGACACGACGATCTGGAGTGAAGCTCCGGTGCTGGCGGACGCCTTCGACCCTGTTCTGACCAAGATTCACCAGTGCGTGGAGGGGGGATTAACCCCTCAAGTGGTGTTTTGTAACTTCCTGGTCAACAGGTGGGCACCGCTGAAGAGGAGAGAAAAACTCGCTTGGGGCCTCAACAGCGTGATGGACGACGACAGGGTCGAGACCGGGCTGAAGTCCAACATGGTGGGGACAACCCTTGAGTTTCATCTCAAGAAGTTCCAGCACGGCATCGACGTCGAGGGTGACGATCTGACTCCGCCATCAGCTTTTCTTCCTCTGGACGTGGAAGTTGAGTTCAGCAGGGAGCTCCGGCGGAAGATGCCCGTACTTGATGACCTTGGTGTCATCGAGAGAAGATCAACCACCAGGGTGGCGATCCCTGGAGTGTCCGAAGGTGGCCCTGCCCCGAAGTCGAGGGTCGAAGTCGTCGGCAAGGGCAAGGAGCCGCCAGACGAACCCTTGAGCCGGAAGAGGAAGCTGTAGCATGCCGACGGAAGGTCCGTCAGGCCTGCCACCTCTGCATCGGCTCCATCTCCCCGGAGGGGGAGGTCTTCTTTGACTGCGGCGATTGTACCCGCAGTGGGATCCTCCCGGGGAGCTAGCTCCGGGCATGCGACTCCAGCACCGGGGCCGGTTGAGGCCTCCAGGTACGGAAGTTCTTCCCGGTCGAGGGGAGCCTCAACAAGGGAAACGCCCATGGCTGCTACGAGTTCTGGGGGGCCTTCCGGAGCTTCCACGCCGGCTATGACCAGCTCAGAACGCCCGGGAAAGAGGTTCCGCGCAAGCTGGTGCGGAAGCCTCCCAAGGTAATTTTTAATCTTTACCTTGGATAGTTGTTTTGTTGTAGTGATTGCTTTTTTAATTTTCTTCGTCCATCATCTGCAGCGTTCCCAAGAAGAGGAGTGAGGCTCCACCCTCAGCCACAACAACTGAAGTTGTGAGGGCGGAAGCTTCTGCTCCTGTCCCGGTGCCGCCCCAAGTGGTGGCTGAAGCTGCGACAGCTCCGGCGCCAGCTGTCATGGTCATGGACCTCGACTCATCCCCAGAGACTCCCGTGGTAGCGCCGTACCACGGGAGAGAAGATGCGCCAGCGGCACCTGTCCCGGAAGCTGAAGCTCCGGGTCCTGGTGCTGAGATGATGGAAGCTCCGGCTGTTGAGCCGGAGGAAGCAGTAATTCCGGTCTCAGAGCCAGAAATTGTCGAAGACCCATCGATTGAGCCGGAGGTGATTGAAACTCTCGCGTGCGCGCCGGAAGCTGAGGAAGTTCCGGCAGTTGGGCCGGCTACCTATGAAGCACCGGCCGCAGAGCCGATCATTGTTGGAGCTCCGGCCGCAGGGCCGGTCGATGTTGAAGATCTTCCGGCTCTCGAGCCGGTTGTTGGAGAGGTGTCGGAGCCCGAGCCCCCATCGGAGGAGGTGCCCAGACCGGAGCCAGCAGCGGCCCCTGCTCCGGAAGTGACGACGTCGGAGGTACCCGCGACCGAGCCGGAGTGCCCAAGCGAAGTTGTTGGCCCCTTGCCTGAGGGGGTGAACGAAGACTTGGCGGCGGGGCCTTCCTCGATGGCGATTGAGGCCATCCCGGAGGACGGCCCTAGTGCCATGGAGACTCAGGGGACCACTCTTGTGGAGTGGGACCCAATTTTTGTATCTAAAAACCCGCTGGAACCAGCGGAGAAGACCCCAGCAGGTCCGGAACCTATCCCGTTATCACTGTCCATTGACAACACATGTTCCAGTCTGCGTCAAGTCCAGCTGGCCTTCTTCCACGATAGCAAGGCTCTTGAAGAGGAGCGCCAAACCCTTAGGCGGTGGCGTAACCGGCTCTACTTTGAGACCAAGCTGGCGCAATCGAGGCTAGCGGATGACAAAGAGTGGATCAAGCAGGAGAAGATCCGCCTGGAGTACTGGGGCAAGTTACTGGATGCCAGGGAGAGTACGACTCGTGCCCTCGACGCTCAATCCCGGGAGATCTACGAGCAGACCAAAGCAGCTAACAGTGCGGCCGATGAACGCCAAGAAAGGCTTGAGGCTATTAACACTACACTCATCAAGCGCCGGGAGGCACTTGAGGAGAGGGAGAAATGACTCGAGGATGAAGAGCAGAAACTCCTAGAGCTGCGGGATGACGTCCTGAGGAGGGAGGAGGAGCTCACCGAGAAGGTGGCTCTGGCTGACAAGGGCCTTGAGGAGCGTGCCAAGAAATTGGAAGAGCGCTGCCATGAGGAAGAGGAGAAGGCCTGGGTGCGAGGGCAGGAACTCTACGAGCAAGAGTGTGCCCTTACTGCTAGGGAGAAGAAATTGAGGGGCAGAGAGAAGGACCTGGTCGACCGCCGGAACAAGATCCACCTCCGGGAGGAGGAGCTCGGAAAACTCGAAAAGCGGGTTGCTGAGAAGATTCAGCAAAACGCCAAAGAAGTTGAGCGCCTCGCCCGCGAGAATTCTTAACTGGTGGCGGCCAGAAGATCCCTGGAGGAAATAAAGGGCTTGAGGACTGCGGACTCCCTACAGATTTGGGAGTTCCTGGGCAAGGCCAACGACGCGCTGACACCGATGGGTTTCAGCCCCGTGCGCCCGGATGATCCGGAGCCGGAGCCGGACTTTGCGTTGCAGGCGTTGAGCTCGACAGGCAACAAACTCTCCAAGGTGGGCAATGTCATCGCGGACCAATTGGAGGTTGAGGGGCAATCCCTAGCGAAGAACGTCGCAGAATATGTGCTGACGTGCTACACCAGCCGGAACTCCCAATTTCCTCTGGACCCAGTGGTTGAAGGTCCGGTTGAAGGAGAAGGCGAAGCTGCCCGAGCCAACGTATCGGAGGTTGCCCAGAAGGTCGCCCAATTCTTCCATAGGGTCTAGGACCATCTCTGTCGTTCTCACTTGTACTTTCTATTCTTCTTCCTCAATTTTGTAATCCCTTATCTCCATATGTAATCCCTTGTCTCCAGATAAATGAAATCCCCAAATTTTTGTGAATTTCACTTTGTGAATTTCACTTTTTGTCTTCAACACTTTTGTCTTCACTTTGCCCCCTGGTAGATGTACACAATTTGATTGTGAACATGTATCAAGAGGATATTGCGTTTTGTTGAAGACTCATTTGCTCCGAACTTGTAGAATTTAGGTCCGAAGTCTTCGATAGTGAAGGCCCCCTGAGGTTGTCGGAACTTAGAAGCTCCGGCATTGTCTATCGTCGGAGCTTAGTAGCTCCGACAATAGTCTCTATCAACGTGTAAAGCATCGATAGTTAGTCCTCCAGGGTGTCGTAGCTTAGTAGCTCCGGCAGTGACCTTTGCCAACACTTAGTTTGTTGGCAGCAGACTCCGTTTGCGGGGTCTTCTCACCATCTTTTATTCAGCGTTGACGGCTGGCCCCCCTAGCTTTACCGGAGCTTGATTACTCCGGTGATGCTCATTTTCAATGCGTAACATCGATTACAAGCCACCTAGGGGAGTCGGAGCTTTGTTAGCTCCGGCTTTTCTCCATCAACGTAGATTTTATTTTTCCTGCACACTTAAGCCAAGAAAAATAGTAAAATTCGTTTCTTGTCTATAACTTCGTCGTGGCTTACGATTCTCAAGAAGATTTTAAGTCAAACGCGATTCTAAATACAACCGAATGCGTTGTCTTTTCTTCCAGATCCAACTGTACATGGATCCGCCTTACTTCGGCCTGCCGGGGTGTAGGTAGAGTGGCGTACTTAGGGTGCTTGACTAGGCTAAGTCGATAGCACACTCCAGCCCTAGATTGTCTTGGCGGCTTTCAGGCGAGTTGGCCATGAACAATATTTGAATCCAAAAGAATTGACAATACAACTCGTATCGTATATAAACCAGTCGAACTAAAATTTCTTAAGAATTGCACGTCTTTGTTATAGACAAGAAAGAGAAAATAAAAAATGTTGAGCCTGTACAAAATAAATGCACGTGGAGTCTGTTTCACATGAAGATGTCTTTCATTATAGGTCCGGGGTACAGGGGAAACAAGTACACTCTTAGGGTACGGAACCAGGCTAAGCGTGTTTCATTTCTCGTTTGACCCAGGGTAGCTAGCCACACTTTTAGTCCTGAGACTGTGACAAGTGTTGCATGAACTTTGCGGACCTTTCGGGAAAGGTCCGGCTGTTCTCCCGAAGGAACTACCCGACTCTGTACAATTACTCTATAACATACACCTCAAGTTACTATAGACTCACCTCCGTGATATCAAGCTTAGAACTTACGGAGGTGCTCAATGTTCCAAGGATTTGGGAGAGGTGTCCCATCCTCGGTAGCCAAGCGAACGCTCCTGGGACGGGATACTTTAATCACTCGGAAGGGTCCCTCCCAGCTGGGGAGAGTTTGTTTAACCCTTCTCTAGATTGTATTTTCGTAGCACCAGGTCTCCTTCCTCGAGCTGTCGGTTGTGTACATGCCGCTGATGATAGCGCCGAAGGGCTTGGCGGTATCGGGCATTCCGAACAGCTACTTGGCACCTTCCCTCCTCCAGGAGGTCTAGGTCTTCACACCGGAGCTGGTCCTGCGTGGCTTCATTGAAGGTCCGGACCCGGAGTGACCCCAAGGTGATTTCTGGAGGAAGGATTGCTTTAGCTCCATACACCAGGAAGAAGGGTGTCTCTCCAGTTGACCGGTTTTGAGATGTCCTGTTGGCCCATAAAGTGGGCGGAAGATCTTCAATCCAGTTGGCTCCATGTTTTTTCAAGTGCTCATAGGTGCGTGTTTTGAGTCCTTTAAGGATTTCAGCATTTGCTCTCTCGGCTTGGCCATTGCTGGCTGGGTGAGCTACGGAGGCGTAGCAAACTTGAATGCCGAGGTCTTCGCAATATCCTTGAAATGCAGAGCTTGTGAATTGGGTCCCATTATGAGTGATGATTTTGTTTGGGACTCCAAATCTGCATACAATGGACTGCAAAAAGTTGATATCTGATTGCTTGTTGATTGTCACAACTGGAGTTGCTTCCGGCCACTTGGTGAACTTGTCAATGGCGACGTACAGGAACTTATAACCTCCGACGGATCTTGGGAAAGGTCCCAAGATGTCCATCCCCAACACAGCGAAGGGCCATGTAGGAGGTATCATTTGTAGGGGCTGAGCCGGTGTGTGAATTTGCTTTGCATGAAATTGACATGCTTCGCATTTCTTCACCAGCTCAGTTGCATCTTGGAGTGCTGTAGGCCAGTAGAAGCCATGCCGAAAGGCTTTACCAACCAATGTGCGGGAAGACGCGTGGTTCCCACACTCGCCTCCATGGATTTCTGCGAGGAGCTCGCAGCCTTCTTCCCTTGTGATGCACCGCATTAGGATGCCGTTGGCACCGCGCCGGTAGAGATCCCCTTCTACCAACGTGTATCTTTTAGCCAATCTGACCACCCAGTCAGTGGATACATCTTTGTCAGGAAGGATGTTGTCTTTCAAGTAGTTTCGGATCTCCGATATCCATGCATCGGAACTAACTTGAGCATTTGAGTCTTGCGTGCTGGGTTGCTCGGAGCTTCCGGCAGCACCTACGACCCTTGATGGCTGCCATGGTAACAGGGCCATCGGGACCGTCAGCTTCGGGATGCTGATCTCGCCCCCTTCGCTTAGTTCAGCAGGCTGAGCTATGGGTTTTGACAACCTCCGGACAAAAGTTCCGTCAGGAGCCGAAGCTCCAGTTGACGCTTTTGTCGAGAGTTCATCGGCTTCAGCGTTGTGGGCACGCTGGACATGGTGGAGATCTAGGACTTCGAAGTCCTTCTGAAGCCTCTGGACTTCAAGGAGGTAAGCAGCTAGCTGGAGATTGTTGCAGGAGCATTCACCCTTCACTTGCTTAATGATGAGCTGTGAATCTCCCTTGACCAGCAGTTGCTTGACACCGTATGACAGTGCCACCTTTAGTCCGTAGATGAGTGCTTCGTACTCCGCCATGTTGTTGGTCGCCTTGAAGTCAAGGTGTACCATGTATTTCACCTTCTCCCCGGTTGGTGCGAGGAGAAGAACTCCAGCTTCGGCCCCCTGCTTTTGCATGGAGCCGTCGAAGTAGAGGTTCCAATGAGGCTCATTGAAGACCGGAGCTTCGTGTTCCGGCTTCTACTCACTGGGGCCCCTAGGGTTTGATGGAGAGGGAGTACATTCTGCTACGAAGTCTACCAATGCTTGACTCTTCACTGCTTGCCACTGAGATTTTGTGAGCTTGGAAATAATGGCGAAGCTTCCTGGAGGCAATAAGAACTGCATAGAGCAGCTTATGCACCTCTAGGTATCGAGTCTTGGCATCATGTAGTACTTCACTGATGAAGTATACTGGGCGCTGAATGGTCCGGACCCTCCCAGAGGGGCCCGAAGCTTCCTCTTCACTGACCCGGATCCTCCCGGAGGGATCCGGAGTTTCTTCGGGGACCTCCGGGTTTTGGCTGGAGGAACCCGGAGCTTCTTCAAAAGTGACCTGGACCCTCCCGGAGGGGTTTGGATCTTCTGAAGTGGTTTCTTGTGGATTCAAATCTGGGAGCTGGGACCCAGACTCGCTTTCAGGAACCTCCGGACCTTCCCGAAGGGGTATGGATTCCTGAGTATGGGGTAGTTCTTGTCTCTCCGCAACCAGAACCATACTGACGACTTCGTTAGTAGCTGAAATATAAAGCAAGAAAGGCTGACCAGGGTTCGGAGCTACCAGAGTTGGTAGGGTGGTGAGGAACTGCTTTAGCTCCTGGAACGCCTTTTCTGCTTCTTCAGACCCTTGGAATGGTCCGGACTTCCTCAATAACTTGAAGAAGGGGAGTGCCCGTTCCGCCAATCTTGAAATGAACCGGCTGAGGGCTGCTAGACATCCAGTTAGATTTTGGACATCTTTGATGCGGGCTGGTGGCCGCATGTCTTCAATCTCCTTGATCTTCGCCGGATTAGCTTCTATGCCCCGGTGACTTACCAGGAAACCAATAAGTTTTCAGGAGCTAACCCCGAAGACACACTTGTCTGGGTTTAGCTTTGTGCGGGTAACCCGCAGCTTATCAAAGACAACCTTCAAGGTGTCGAGAAGTGACTCCTTGTTCTTGACCTTGACCACGATGTTATCAACGTACACTTCCACTATGTCTCTAATGAGATCTTCAAAGGTTTTGTACATAGCTCGTACAAAGGTTGAAGCTGCATTCTTGAGACCAAAACGCATGGCTGTATAACAATACAATCCATCTACTGTGATGAAAGAGGTATGCTCTTCATCTTCCCTAGACATTCTGATTTGATGATACCCAGAATATGCGTCTAGGAAACACAGTAATTCACACCCGGAGGTGGAATCCACTATCTGATCTATTCTAGGTAGTGGGAATGGATCTTTTGGACATGCCTTATTTAGTGTGGTGTAGTCAATACACATCCGAAGCTTCCCACCGGCCTTGGGCACAACGACTGGGTTTGCCAGCCATTTTGGATGGAAGACTTCTCGGATGAATCCAGCTTCAAGCAACTTCTTCACTTCTTGTCGAATGAAGTTCTGTCGCTCCACAGATTGCTTCCGAGGCTTCTGATGCACAGGCCGGGCATCGGGGTAGATCTTCAGATTGTGCTTAATCACTTCCCTGGGGATCCCAGGCATTTGTGACGGTTGCCAGGCAAACACATCGACATTAGCGTGGAGGAAAGTGATGAGCGCGAGTTCCTATTTGTCGTTCAATCCCCCTGATATACGGGTGGTCTAAGCGACATCAGAACCAATTTGGATGACTTTGACGGGAATGTCGGTGTCGCCGCTTGGCTGCACACGAGGTGCAGATGTCGAGCCTCGTTGACGAATGCTCGGGGGTTTTGGAGCTTGCTCCTGCCTGGAGTCCTCCTCTTGCGCCATGGTATGTGCATGGAGTTCTTCCAGAGCAGTTACTCCAGCAGTACGATCTCCGCGGATCCGAAGAACGCCTACTGGTGTCGGCATCTTTAACACGAGATAGCCATAATGAGCAGCTGCCATGAATTTGTACAGGGCAGGCCTACCCAAAATGGCGTTGAAGGGTAAGTTGATATGAGCGACGTCAAAGACCAACTTTTCGGTGCGGTACTTCTCTCGTGTCCCGAAGGTAACTGGGAGAGTAATAGCTCCGAGTGGGGTAATGGCCCCCGAACCTACTCCGGAGAAAGGTCGAGAGGGGTGAAGATCCAAAGGTCGGAGCTGAAGCTTGGTGAAAGCTTCGAAGCTTATGAGGTTAAGCCCCGAACCTCCGTCTACCATGACATGGTGGAGCTGGATGTTATTGATGGTAGGAGATACCATCAAAGGCAGCTGACCTGCTCCAACCATGCTTCGAGGACAGTCCGAAGCATCAAAAGTGATGGTTGTGTCCATCCACTTCCGATGAGGCTTCGGTCTGGCTGTAGGGGCTACAACAGCCATGTCCCAACGCATAATCTTGATGACGCGGCGGGAGGTGATGTCCCATGATCCATCAAAGATGGTGTTCATGGTCTTCCGACGCTCGTTGTCAGAGACATCAGGATCGTCGTCGACGGACGGCCTTCAGGACCTTTTTGGGATCCTGAAAACCTAACTCCTCCTCAGTCGGAGCTTCGTCAACTTTTTGTTTTCCTTCCCTCTGTCGGAAAGGAGTTTCTTCCCGGCGCTTGTTGTAGCACTCGGCAAGGTTTTGGACCTCTGGCAGTCTTCCAAACTATGGCTGCCCATTTTGTGAATGGGACACCACACTTTGGGTTTGCCATCGTCTTCAGAAGACGGTCGAGGTCGCTTCTCGGGGCGTGGCCCCCGGCCACCCAGAGCTGCAGCAGCTGCAATGTTGGATGTGCCGGCCGACGGCTTCTTCTTGCTGTTGGTCTTCTTTTTCTTCTTGCCACCCCCGGAGGTAGCGGCTTCTTCTTTGGAGGATTTTTTTTTTGATCCTCCAGAGTTGGTTTGGAGTGCATTTCATGGCCCTCCGCAGCTCTGGCACATTTGTCGGCCAAACGGAAGAGTTCCGTGACACTGGTGATCTCCTTGATCGCCAGTTTCTCCAGCATCTTCTTATCCCGTACACCGTGTCTGAATGCCACAATGACAGAGGCGCTAGAGATAGAAGGGATAGTGTTTCGTACCTGAGAGAACCTCTGGATGAATGATCGTAGGGATTCTCCTCCTTTTTGCACGACTGCAAAAATGTCTAGTTCAGTGCCTGGCCGGGTGTATGAACTCCCGAAGTTGGCAGTGAACTGCTGGCACAGCTTCTCCCAACTGTTGATGGAGTTGGGTGGAAGGCTCATAAACCAGGACCTGGCGGTCCCAGTTAAAGCCACTGGGAAACAGTTGGCCATCACGGCCTCATTTCCTCCAGCTGCCAAGATAGCAGTGGAGTAGATCTGAAGAAATTCAACAGGATTGACGGTCCCATCAAACTTCTCCGGCAAGTGAGGCCGGAACTTCTGTGGCCACCTGACCATACGCAGATGCATGGCCAGGGCTGAACAGCCTCCTCCCACTCCTTCGGGAGCAAGAACGTCCTGAGCTTCTCGTCTTTCACGAGCACGCTCAATATAGACTCGGTCGTCCTGTTGGCGGTATTGGCGATCAAGCTCCGCCCGGAGGTCATGAGTCGAAAGCCTGGATACCGTGTGGGTGCGTCGTGCCACGGAGGGCAAAGACGTCACCTGCTGTGATGCAGCTCGTCTCCTGTTGTTGGAGATGTGCGGACCAAGTCTACCAGACAAGGTCCGTCGCTGCGATGGGGCCCGTCATGAAGGAGGAAGACCCTGGTTACTGATGCGGTCAGCTGCTGCTGCAACCAAATGTTCCACATCTGCCCTCCACTGCTCCAGTGCATCCCGGGATGCATCCGGAGGTGGTGGGCGTTGGAGAAGAGCACGCGCTGCATGGAGCGCGTGTTCCGGGTTGTCATGATTTCCCGACGCAGTGACTGACACCGGTGCACCATCGCGTTGTCCGGGTTGATTTGCTGGTGGAGGCGGCGGTGGTGGCAGTGTGACTTCTGCTGGTGCTGAAGCCCCTGCTGGTGGCTTCATATTGGAGGGATGGCCTCCAGCAGCTTGAGCAGCAGGGTGACCGTTGGATGATCCAACAGCTGAGTTCACCATTCTCGAAATCTCAGGCGCCCCTACCTGGCACGCCAACTGTCGGTGGTTTGGATCCGGCAGATCTCCCAACACTACTAAAGTGTTAGAGGAGTTTGATGTTCGGTGTGGGCGCGTAGAGATTCAAGAAGGTGAATTATGAATAGCACAGGAGACACATAGGTTTACGTGGTTCGGGCCGCCTGAGCGTAATACCCTACTCCACGGGTGTGTTGGTGTTGTATTAGCTGTATGAGCTTGTGTCGAGCGTCTAAAGCGCGTGTGTAGCATCACTGAGCGTGTAGAGTCCGTCGTCGGCCTGTCCTTTTATAGTACAAGGGCAGGACGTTACAAGTTAGCCTGGCCCAACAGGTGGCCCCGACGGTTACTAGTATTGATACTCATTCAACATGTTTAATTGCCCTTAATGACCAGGTAATGGGATTTGACAGCACCGTTACTGGTAATTAAGGTCATCCGACCGTGTGTCATTAATATGGTATTAATGACACTTAATCGGGTCTTGAAGTCCTTGATTCCCCTTTGAAGATCCGGAGCCATTGTGGAGTCTTCCGGAGGTCAGAGGCTGAAGCTCCGACGGTTGGACACGTGGCAGCTCCGGAGCATACTGTGGGAAACAGGCAGCTCCAGAGCTACCTGACACATGGCAGGTCTGGAGCTTCTCTCGGTCTGGGGTTAAGTCCGGAGGTGCCATTTCGGTACATGGCCCGGAGCTTCCCCCTTGTGGGCGGTAGCTCCGGTTTGATAGTACACGTGGCGACCCTGGGATTAACCATGTTGGAGAAGCGGGTCCGGTTATATCTGACATGTGGGCCTCTAAAGGTCTTCAAATCAAGTAGATGACTTTCCTTTGAGATCTTTGTAACCTCAAGGGGTGTACGGTTTCCAGGGTATCGACAGTAACTTTCCATAACTGCTCAAGATTCTTCTATACGCAGATAGAAGCAATCTTAAGACTTCCAAACATCTTAGGAACGTATCCCAAATTCCTAAACAACTCAAATTCGTGACCCACACGAAATCCTATCATAACCAACTCGATACTTTCCATACCGAGCCATAACCGACTTCGCTACAGCCGAAGTCATCAACCGATACGATCCGATCCTTCCAACCAGATCTTCCCATCCATAAACAATCTTCGGAACCATGTTGCCATGTCATGCATCGCATGCATACGTGCAAGCACCTTCCTTCGACGTCCAGTAACCTTCATATTCACTACCCTTGATTCAATCATCCTGCGCGACCTCCTGATCAGCTCAACCATAGTTTCTTTCGAACTTGGTTGTTGGAACCTCATCTCCTCCCTGAGACTAGTCCAATGGATCCCGTCACCAGCCATGACTTGAACTCAAGCAACACCTGTACATGAATAAATAACCAATCCATATGAGCCCAAGTTCTTGACTTGACTCAAGTTATTTCCGAACACAACACTTTATGTGAGCACCTCACATAAGCATGTTGCAAAGCCACAGTAACACGATATTATCCATATCAACCAAAACGCACCAAAAACTTAGCAAATGAATACTAAGCAATCTTTCCAACAATGTAAAGCAAGTACGAAACATTGCAAATGAAAAGTAGAAGCACTGCGATAAAGTTCTGGACCTTGCCAGAGCAACCCAGACCTTGAGCCGGAGCTAACAAAAACATTTTGGAGCTATCAAAGATATGACGGAGCTAAAGACAAAACTTCACCGGAGCTACCAAAGCTATTCGGACCTAGACAATAAGTCGGACCTAGCATCAAACGTAACCGGAACTACCCAAACCAAGCCGGACCTACTGTCAGACCTTGCTATAGCTCGGAGCTAGAGTCGGACCTTGATAAAAAGGTGTTTTGGTGATATTCAAAACTTTTATCATCAAAGCCAAGTGTATTCACTACAAGCCAATGTATTTAGCACACATAGGTCTTACAATCTCCCCCTTGATGAATGCATTGGCAACACCACTTAAAATCCGAATATTGGCTTATTCTCATTAAAAGTTTTGAAGACAATTTCTCCCCTTTTTGTAAATCAGAAATAAAATGAGAAGAAAAGCAAAAATTCAAAATTCAGAATTCACATATCTCAAAATTCACATATCTCTCCCCCTTTATCATCTCTCCCCATGCACATTATCTTTCCCTTGTTGAATGTGTGATTAATCTCTCCCACTTTGACAATGTATTCAGCAAGGTAAAAGAGAAATTTTAATTGTTATAAGCATATTATAACATATACATATAAAACAAAGCTCATCGAAGTCATACTATCAAGTAACTTACACTATCACATCAATGAGATACATAAAGTAGTGTAAGCCATGCTAGAGATCATATGTAATTTTCAATTTAAGTAAGTCATGATCTCACAAACTTAACTATTTCATAACTTGAAAGCATGACACTAGTTGCTGCCTTTTTTTATTTTTCAAAATACAAATTTAGATCATATGATATTTGCAAGAGATTATATGCGCATCTGCCTTATTCTAACCAACCAAGCCAAGCCTATGTCATTTGATAATCAGAAGCTTAAGGACATGGTTTTAGTCATACACAACTTCTTTCAAGTTCAAATCTAAGTGCAATGATAAGCCATCTCAAAAGAAGGAGTGCGATGCATGCATATTCTCTTGATCTTTTCTCAATTTATATTTGTTCATAAAAACTCAACATGTGAGTTGATTACTTGATTAATTCTTTATGACTAAATGCACTTGTGAACATGTAACAAGTTCAAAACAGCAAGAAAGTTCGACCGTGACCAGATTTAGTGTAAGTAATTATTCCAATTACTAGACATGACAAAAACTACAAAATGTATAACACGAGTAATGTAGTAAGAACTTTTAGCATATAAAAGGAATCACAAGTCATATATGTATGAAATACTATGCTTATATTATTTTAGTTCAGATTCACACATAGACTTCCATGTTTTAGAATCTTCCCCTCAATTTAAGCCATGAGGATGCATAACCCCTATTTCACTACGAATGTAACAAAAACGAGTAAAATCCAAAGGTTTTGTAAAAATGTCAGCCAATTGTTGTTCGGTATCTACATGGTGAAGCACAATGTTTCCTTTTTCAACATTATCACGGAGAAAGTGATACCTAATGTCAATATGCTTAGTTCTAGAATGTTGCACGGGGTTTTTAGCGATGCAAATGGCACTAGTGTTATCACAAAAAAGTGGAACACTATCTAGATCAACCCCATAGTCCTTAAGTGTTTGAACAATCCAAAGAATTTGTGAGCAAGCACTAGCAGCAGCTACATATTCAGATTCGGCTGTGGATTGTGCAACTGAATTTTGTTTTCTAGAGGACCAAAAAAAGTGAATTACCAAGAAAATGACAAGCACCGGAAGTACTTTTCCTATCAATCCTACAAACTCCAAAATCAGCATCAGAAAAAGCTTTCAAAGTAACGGTTGTGGAAGAAGCAAGAAAAATGCCAAATTCTTGAGTTCCATGTAAGTACCTGAGAATCCTTTTGATGGCTTGACGATGTGAAGCACGTGGGGAAGCTTGAAACCATGCACAAAGACATACGCTGAATTGTATGTCTGGTCTTGATGCCGTGAGGTATAAGAGTGATCCGATCATGCTTCTATATTCTTTTTTGGTCCACTGGTTCACCATCTTCATCAAGTTCAAGTGTTGTTGCTGTTCCCATTGGTGTCCGAAGAGGCTTGCTTTTGTCCATGTTGAAGCGCCTTAGGAGGTCTTTTGTATACTTCGTCTGATACACAAAGGTACCCTCCTTGGTTTGCTTGATTTGCAGCCCCAAAAAGTAAGTGAGTTCACCCATCATACTCATTTCAAATTCGGAACTCATCATTGCTGAAAACTTGGACACAAGATCATGAGAAGCACAACCAAAGATAATATCATCCACATACACTTGAACGAATAATGAGTCATTGCCATGTTTAAGCACAAAAAGAGTTTTATCAACTTTGCCCATGGTAAACCCCTTTTCAAGTATGAATGTTTTTAACCTATCATACCATGCTCCAGGGGCTTGTTTGAGACCGTATAAGGCTTTGGACGGTTTGTAAACATGATTAGGAAAATCTGGATTTTCAAAACCCAGTGGTTGTTTGACATAAACCTCCTCATCTATGTAGCCATTAAGAAAAGCACTTTTAACATCCATTTGATATAGCTTAAAACCTTTAGATGCTGCAAAAGCTAACAAAATTCTTATGGCTTCTAATCTAGCAACGGGAGCAAAAGTTTCATCAAAATATAGACCTTCAACTTGAGTGAAACCTTGAGCAACCAACCTAGCCTTATTCCTAACCACAACCCCATCCTCACTTTGTTTATTTTTAAATACCCATTTAGTTCCAATTAAAGTGTGACCTTGAGGTGGAGGTACAAGTTTCCAAACATTATTTCTTTCAAAATTTTCTAACTCTTCTTGCATGGCAATAATCCAAGATTCATTAGTGAGTGTGTGTGATATATCTTTGGGTTCAAAAGAAGCAACAAAAGCAGAATGAGCATGAGAGTTTGGATTGCAAAACCTGGACCGTGTAACTCGTTCGTGCAAGCTTCCAATAATTTGTTGTGGAGGATGAATTTTGAGAACCCAGAGGGGAGTGGACACTTCACAAGATTCTTCTTCTTCTTCATGTTCATCACAAATCGATGAGCTTGTGACTTGAGGAGGATCTGGACCAGCAATGGTGGTCGTCAGTGCTGGCTGTGGATCAATATCAGGAGCTCAAACAATGTCATTAGCTGCTGAATTTTCGGGCAGCAGTTCCACCTCTTCCTCATCTTCAACGAAAATGCTCTCCCCCCGTGGATATGGATCTGGACCTGCAATGTTTGAACTAGTACCTGGGCTAGATTCATCAAGAGACACTTCACAAGTCTCCATAATTTTGTTAGTGTCAAGTAAAAGCACACGGTAGCCTCTATTATGAGATGGCTAACCAAGAAACATGCCTTCAATGGATCGAGGTTCAAATTTATCAAGATCACCATGTTTCTTAACAAAGAATTTGCAATCAAAGACCCGAAAGTGCGTAACCCTAGGCCTATGTCCAAACCGGAGCTCATATGGTGTTTTACCTGGCTTAGCGCGCAAGAAAACACGATTTGAGACATAACAAGCAGTTGCAATCGCATCAGCCCAAAATTTTCTAGGAGATTGATATTCATCAAGCATAGTCCTAACCATCTCAACTAAGGTTGTATTCTTTCTTTCCACAACACCGTTTTGTTGAGGTACATATGGTGAAGAAAATTGATGATCTATTCCATTTTCAGCACAAAAGTGATCAAAAGATTGATTTTTAAATTCAGTTCCGTTATCACTTCTAATTGACTTTAAAGATCCTGGATGATCAATTGATAATCTAAGAAATAAAGTCCTAAGGTGACTAAAAGCTTCATTCTTAGACGCCATAAAGTAAACCCAAGAGTATCTAGAATAATCATCAACAATAACAAGAACATACCATTTACCTCCGAAGGATTGAACACGTGAAGGTCCTATGGTGTCAAGGTGCAAAAGTTGACCCGGTTCAGTTGTCATGATCATTGTGGGAGGAGTATGTGAACCTGCAACCATCTTAGCATGTCTACAAGAAGATCACACAATTTCTTTGTCCCCCTTAAGCTTAGGCAGCCCACGTATGCGATCAAGAGCACTAACACGTGTTAGATGATCAAAGCCTACGTGACCAAGTCTACGATGCCAAAAATATAAGTCCTTTGAATCATTAGCAACTAGACACCTATGCTTAGAGAAAGACATATCAAAATCAGCTTTAAAAACTCTTCCAAACCGTGACATGTTATAAATAAGCTCACTATTTGAACCTACAACTTTGCAGCAGTTTTTATTGAAAATAATTTCTAGATTTTCATCTAGCAATTGTGAAACAGAAAGCAAGTTGTATTTCAAATTTTTGACAAGTGCCACATCTTTCAAAATGTAGTGATCATTTACTCTAACCGAACCTTTAACAATTATAGGAGTTGAAGAATTATCGGCAAAAGTAACATTCTCTACACGTGACATATAAGAGAGGGAGGAGAACCATTCTTTGTTACCTGTCATGTGGCGTGAGCAACCTGAATCCACAATCCAAATGTTCTCCTTCCTTAAGCATGTAACCTACATAGAAGCACAATATGTCGATGACTCAATACTGGGGTTAGTCAAAAGGCATTTAGGTATCCAGTACTGAGTCACACGACGTGCAGCAGGAAAAACACGCAGAAGCTGAGATAAAACAGCAAGTTTATGAGTCAAAGTTTGAGGTTTTCTATTCTTAACTCATTTATCACAAAAACCAGTAGCTCCGTAGGTAAAAGCAACAGTTCCAAAAGACAAGGCTGAAGCTCCAAGAGCAAAAGCTGAAGTTCCGAAGGAAACAACAGAAGGTCCGGGAACTCTCGGAGCTATCAGAACTACTGGAGCTGCTGTTGCGGATTTATTACCAGAAGGTCCATAAGCTACATTTTCAAATTTCTGACTCACTAAAGCAGGTCGTGTTTTTCTAATTGCATGAAAGTTATAAGATCTAGCAATCACTCTTTCCTTTTTCTGTTGTTTAGCTAGTCTATAACAAAAATCTATGACATGACCATCTCTACCATAGTAGGTACAATGAAATTTAACTTTGTGTTCATGTCTAGATGAGCAAACAATATTTTTATTTGAAACCGAATGAGACAACACTCCTGCAGATTTGAAAACCACTTCTTTTTGTTAGGAACTGTTTGAATCACACAACTTCCTAATGACTTTACAATTTTAGGTGGATGTGCCTTAGCATGAGCATGAGAATCAAAACCTAAACCAGTTTTATCTTTGCAAGACTTGGAAGAATTCAGCAGCAAGTTTAGGTTCTTATTCCCATTACATAACCGCTCTAGTGTCCTATTCATGTCATCAAGTCTCTTAGACAAGTCTAGGCAGTGTGCACATGAAGTTTTTCATTTTAGTTTGCAATTGGAGCAATATTTAACTTCATGAGAACGTAAAGCATTGTTCAATATAGAAATTTCATTCATAGCATCTTGCAGTTTTTTATTAAGATCATCACAACTAGAACAATGCAAATCAATTGTAGAACAAGAAGCATCTTTTAAGTTTCCAATATTAAGTGCAGTAAGCTTTTTGTTCTTTTCAATTTCAAGTTCAAGTTTATCAAGTGTGGAGGTATGTGCACTTCTTAGGTAGGACAATTTTTCATATATTAAGTCACATGAGGAACAAGAATCATCACTAGGAATCAAGGATTTCAAACGATTAATTTCAGATTCTAGTGACTCAATTTTGACAGCATTGTTCCTAAGCTTTTTGTCCTTTTTCTTAACAATAATAGTGGCACGAGAAATAGCATCATATATTTCTTCGCAAGTAGGACATACCTCTTCATTGTTGCTGTTGTGTTCTGCCTCCTTCATACTTGATCTTGACTTGCCCGCCATGAAGCACAAGTTTGCCAAATCATCTTCATCTTCATCACTTCCAATGTCCACGTCGCTTGAGCCAAGTTCCTGGAGTGCTGAGATAAAACTGTTCAGCAATTGGCGACCTGTAAAGCCCTTCTTTTTCTTCTTATCGTTTGTTGAGGAGTGCTTTATCCTTGATTGTTTTTCTTCCCGGGAGGTAGGACCTGAAAGGTTAGGACAATCTGTACGAAAGTGTCCTGTCTTACCACATTCGAAGCATTGTTGAGGTCCGGAGCTTCCTCTCCTTCTAGTTCTCACATTTTGCAATGCTTTTGAGAACCTCGTAGAGAGAAGTGCTGGCTCCTCCTCTGGAAACTCCACAATATGTTCAAGGGTTAGAGAGGACAACAAAGCAAGTGTACCACAAGATGAAGATTGGCCGGAGCTAGGCATATCACGTTGAGAAACAAAAGCAATAGACTTGTTGGGGTTCTTACGTGATATTATGTCAATTCCATGAGTTTTTAGCTTGGAATATAGCACATCTAAAGTAAGTGTACTCATGACAGTAGATTCACGAATAGATGTGACTTTCATCTCCCAAATTGACATATCTAATGCACTTAGCAATTGCCTAGCATTTTCAGCATCTGAAAAATTTACATTCACGCTACGCAAGTTACTGAGGATTTTATTAAAGCGAGCAAAGAGGTCATCAATGGACTCACCGGGTTGCATCTCGAAGCGCATGTATTCTTTCTTGAACATGTCGTGTCTTACCTCCTTTATCGTGTTGGATCCTTCGTGGTAGTCACAAAGTTCTTTCCACACATTGTATGCAGATCGGAGGTGCGCAACATGGTCGAAGTCGCTTTGAGTTAATCCTTGTATGATCAAGTTCCGAGCCTTGTTGTTGTTGTTGACATCTCTTAGATTTGTAGCTGTAACTTGATCGTTTGATGGCACTTCGTAAGACTTGTATACCTTCTCCCATATTGCAAAGCCTTGTGCCTGGATGAAAGCCTCCATGCGTGCCTTCCAAACCTGAAAATCAATACCAGCAAACACACAAGGTTTGGCGGAGTACTTCTCCATGATGATTAGTCAAAAACACGTGCAAATCACAAAGACTAGAGCACCATGGCTCTGATACCAATTGTAGGATCGAAGAGCACGTGAAAAGATACCAGAGGGGGGGTGAATGGTAGATTTAAAAATCTTACACAGCGGAAACAATTAAACCCCAACACCTTTGGCAGAAAAATGATCTGTTAAAGAAATTGTGTGTAAGATTTACCTAAACGTGTTTCACCGAGAAAAAAGTGATATATATCAGAGAGATTCAAGTCACGGAGAAAAAACAAGAAGAATCACTCAATTACGTCGAGAGAAACTCAAGTTATGATCGAAAGATCGAACAAAGGTCAATCTGACCTACCCGAGAAAAACTGTTTCTGGAATGCTGCAAAGAAACTCGTTTAGATCAGAAACCACAAATCCAATGACCGTGAAATTTTGCTATATGATATATAATCAAGTTTCGAAGACAACCCAAAAAAAATCACGTCAATTGGATCTGTAAAACTCTAGTTATGATAAAACCACCGATGAAAGGTAGTGCTGTCCAGAAACTTGACGAGTAAAACTTGTCTGGAACAAGTCGGACGAACAAGGCACAAAAGTTCATTCAAACTACGAATTTTATTCAATAGAAACACAAGAGGAACAGCCCCAAAGTCGTGCACCATGAGCTCTGGGCTCCCTTGCTTATATAACCAGCCCTTAGGCCAACCCAATATCAACTAGGACTCCAATCCTACTCAAATCACGAATCGTAACTTTCCATAAATGCTCAAGATTCTTCTATACGCAGATAGAAGCAATCTTAAGACTTCCAAACATCTTAGGAACAAATCCCACATTCCTAAATAACTCAAATTCGTGACCCACACGAGATTCTATCATAACCAACTACTTTCCATACCGAGCCATAACCGACTTCGCTGCAGCCGAAGTCATCAACCGATAAAGTCCGATCCTTTCAACCAGATCTTCCCATCCATAAACAATCTTCGGAACCATGTTGCCAAGTCATGCACCGCATGCATACGTGCAAGCACCTTCCTTCGACGTCCAGTAACCTTCATATGCACTGCCCTTGATTCAATCATCCTGCGTGACCTCCTGATCAGCTCAACCACAGTTCCTTCCGAACTTGGTTGTTGGAACCTCATCTCCTCCCTGAGACTAGTCCAATGGATCCCGTCACCAGCTATGACTTGAACTCAAGCAACACCTGCACATGAATAAACAACCAATCCATACGAGCCCAAGTCCTTGACTTGACTCAAGTTAGTTCTGAACACAACACCTTATGTGAGCACCACACATAAGCATGTTGCAAAACCATAGTAACACAATATTATCCATATCAACCAAAACACACCAAAAACTTAGCAAATGATTACTAAGCAATCTTTCCAACAATGTAAAGCAAGTACGAAACATTGCAAATAAAAAGCAGAAGCACTGCGGTCAAGTTCCGGACCTTGCCAGAGCAACCCGGACCTTGAGTCGGAGCTAACAAAAACATGTCAGAGCTATCAAAGACATGCCGAAGCTAAAGACAAAACTTCACCGGAGCTGACCAAAGCTAGTCGGACCTAGCCAATAAGTCAGACCTAGCATCGAACGTAATCGGAACTACCCAAACCAAACTGGACCTACTGTCAGACCTTGCTATAGCTCGGAGCTAGAGTCGCACCTTGATAAAAAGGTGTTTTGGTGATATTCAAAACTTTTATCATCAAAGCCAAGTGTATTAACTACAAGCCAATGTATTCACCACACATAGGTCTTACACCCTCTTCGTCATTGCCGCCCTCGTCGTCCCCCTCATGACCACCCTCAGAGGAGGACCGCCCAAAGACCACCATAATCGTACGGTCTCTCGTGTCCGAATTTGAGTCTCCTCCCTGCTCTGATAGCTGTCTCACAGTATCTATCTCCTCCTCGTGCAAGTCCTGAGCCAGACTCGGCTCTGGCTCTCGTGAGGGCTCTGGCTGTCATGAGGGCTCTGGCTCTGCGACACACCGCATGAGCTGCCTCTGCCTATCCACACTTACGCTTGTACCTTGCAAATGGAAATAAACATGTAACAAATATTATATAGTTAATTATAATACTAAAATGTATTTAAAAATAAATAAGTACCCGAAACAAGTCTATGTGGTCTGAACTACTAGTGGGGTGAGACATGGAAGACGAACCACTGCGCTTTTTCCTGCCAAGTTTGATATGTTTCAATATCTGCATAAATTTCAAAATAATGATTACTTAAACAAAACAAATGATAATACTAAAAGATACTCAAAATGCATACAATAAGAATCAAAATCTAACAGAATGCATACAATAAGAATAAAAAATCATTAGCATCAGAATCTGCTTCTGCCACACGTGCTTGAAGATGTTCACGTATCTCTTGTTCTTCTATCTCTTCTTCAAACTCTTCTCCTTCACTGTCTTGATCAAATATTCTTGATCCTCAATAATCCTTTTCTGCTTTTCAATAATCCTTTGTGACCGTCGAATATGTTTCCTCGAAATGCCAGTATGTTCTTCAGACATTAACTCAAGAGTACCACTAGCTGTCCCTGCTAGTCCTGTCCCACAAGATATTTTAAAATCTTCTACTTCCTCGACTTCATCTTAGTAGACACCATCATCATCATCTTCCTGATTCTCTATGTATCCATCATAACAACGATGGTCCACTTCAGGATTAACTTTGTATACAACCCACCAATTTTTGAAACATGGGTGAGGATAACTTAAGTAGTACACTTGTTCCACTTGATGGTTAACTACAACATTGTTGTTATTAGCTATGTACCACGAGTTGTGGTTAACCTCCACCATTCCAAAATCATCGACTCGCATGCCCGATGTGGGATCATACCATTGACAGTCAAAAATCACAAGCTTCAGTTCTTTTAGACTGCCAAATGTGTACTCAATTATTTTTTGAAGAACACCATAGTAAGCATTGACTTCTCCACTACCCTCCGCTGCCGTTATCATTACTCCACTGTTTGATTTGGCTGCAAGTGGGCGGCTTGCTTCTAAACTTGTTGTACGAAAGCGGTATCCGTTGATATCATATCGGTTAAATTCTCTTGCTTTTAGTTGACCATGCAAAATCTATTGCAAGTCATCTAAGATGATGGGATCTTGCATTACACTACATAAATAGACAAAGTTAGCATCTTATGACAAGCATGTGAACTATGATTGAAGACAGAAGATGGATAGAAACATTACATGTTCACGGAACCATGCCAAAAAGCTTAGCTCACCATTTATGCCATCCTGCTGTATCTTATCCAATTGACTTTCTATAGGTCTTCGAGAAGATGTCTTGTCAAATATTTCAAAATACGGTACCACTTCCTCCAAGTTGAAAAACATGTCAAGCATGGTGTAGTTCCTCTCTTGCTCTAAAATATGATGAGAAGTGGCAGCTCCAACACCTTTACCCTTCCAATTAAAAATCTTAAGCTCAGTCATATGTTTCTCTTCTACATCATGATATCGTGTCTTACATGCATTCACATTGTTGGCACGTGAGAAATATTTCATAGAGAAATTTGTAATCTCTTTAGCTGCAAATGCCTCTGCAATACACCCCTCAACTCTTGGCTTGTTGCACACTGTAGCTCTGAATGTAGCCTAGAGGGGGGGTGAATAGGCTACTTGATTCTTTGTCGATCCCTGAAACACTTAAATGATTGATCAAATACAGGGAGATCGGACTAGTCCGGTACTGTGCGGACTAGTCCTATATGCGTGGACTAGAAAGATCAAGATTGATCAATAATTTCACTTCTAGTACCCTATGCAGCGGAAAGTAATTGGCAACTTGGATGTATTACAACAATAAAACAATGTATGGCAAAGATCAACTTTAACTCCAATGTTTCAACATGAGTTACACAAGATTATGCAAACCCTAGAATATGATGAACAATAAAACAAAAGTGGGCAAGACACGATTTGATCCCGAGGTTCGATTCCACGGAGGAAATCTACGTCCCCATTGAGGAGTCCACAGAGGACCGGGTCTTCACCGACCCTACCCTCGTCGAATCACCATGGAGGACGGTTCTCGTCCACTGATCACAACGGGCAAATAACTTGTTCAAGGGGCCTTCTCACAAGTTGAGGGCTCCCCACGAATTACAATGATGAACACCACCAAACACACTCAAAAGATATACAATAAAACAATAAGAGTGTGCAAGAGATCAAACCCAAGAGCTTAAGATGTGTAGAACAAGTCTCTCCTTTGATCAATTGCTAATCCTCAAAGATTTGATCCTTTTAGGGTTAGAATGTGTGGAGAGATGTGAATTCTGGGCTCTTGGGAGGTCTGACAGCGTAGGGGGTCGAGAGAATTGGTTGTGTGACCATACACCTCGATTTATACTATGGTTTCCAAAAGTTACTGTTATGGTTTGCGATGTTCGAACTAGTCCGTGGTGGACAACAGACTAGTTCAGTGTGCGGCGTGTGGAAAACCCGAAGTATTGATGGATACTGGACTAGTCCGTTAAGGTGTAGACTAGTCCGATTTTAGTCAGAAACTTATTGGACTAGTCCGGTGGATATCAGACTAGTCCGGTGTGATGAACACCGTGTGTGACTAAGGATAAGTCTGCACTTGGAGGGACTTGTCCGATTTTAGTCAGATGATTATCAGACTAGTACGATGGATATCATACTTATCCGGTGTTGTGCAAGTGTGAAGTGTTGAGGACTAGTCCGCACTGGGGGGACTAGTCTGATCCTAGTTAGTGAGATATCAGACTTGTCCAGTGCTTATCGGACTAGTCCGCTTTTTGTGTGAAATGTGCAGTGAGTTGAATTATTTGTTCACTTGAGCTCTTGGGGTGTTTCTCTCCAATACACTCCATACAAAATAATCTAACTTTTTCAGCTCCTGAGCTCTTTTCCCTTTGAATCCTCATTCTCTATCCTTTTTGTGCTATCTTTCTCATTCCTTTAAAACCTGCACTCATGTCAACAATTTTGTTAGGATATCATTTGTTTGTCATTAATCAACCAAAACCCACAAGGGATGCCTAGATGCACTTTCAATCTCCCCCTTTTTGGTGATTGATGACAACCAATTGAGATTACACAAATATGATGAAAAATTCAGATTTTCATAAAGTGTGCACATATGACTTTTGAGCAAAGATAGCAAATGTAAGAGGAATACATATGTGCACTCTTTATAGTATGGTGCAAAGCTATGTGTGTTAGCAATAATATTGATGTGGATATCATAAGAGGCATAATCATAATAACATCAAGAATCTCAAGCATACATAGCAGTTTAAACATAAACCATTGATCATAAGCATAACATAGTCATCATTTCACAACACATGTCCAAAAGCATGGGAGAGCATAATTAAAGTTTTACAATACCAAAAGCATGACAGAGTAGCAACAAAAATACAAAAGAGGAACAAAACTCTCTCTCTCTCTCTTTCTCTCTCTCAACCTAATGCTACGACCTAGGACCCCCCCCCCTCAATCTCTCCCCCTTTGGCATCAAGGCACCAAAAAGAAGGAGAAGAGGGATCTACTCGTCGTTGCCGGCTCACTCCGCGCGATTGGTCCTTTTATCATCTTCACCGTCAACCTGAGGAGGAGGAGGAGAAGAACCACTCTTCATGCCCCAAAGGCCAATGTAGGCAAGCTCGGAGGGAGAGAGAGGAGGAAGCTATGAGAAGTCAGATGCAGAGTCCTCTGAGATGATTGGAGATCCAATAGGCTCAATCTCCAGCTTTTGGCATATTGCTTTGACATTGTCCTCCATGTATCTCATTTCCTCTTTTCTTGCCTTGTTTATCTTATGAAGCTTTACCTCAGCTTTGCAGCAAGAACCAAAGATAGCAGCCAAGTATTTCATTATCCCACTAGGGGAACCTTTATGAGAAGGAGGAGCCCTTGATCTAGGTGGTGGTCTTGCCTCTCCTTGGGTTCTCCTAGGAGCCTCTTCACTCGAAACAGGGGATGGAGAAGTTGGAAAAACAGCTTGAGGCAACTTCTGAGGCCTTAAAGTTGTATGCTCAACATCCTTTACAAATTCAATGCCAGTGACCTTCTCTATCATAAACATGATGTACGTGCATAGACACATGAGCGATTGGGTGTGCAGGAGATATTTACCATGTCATTCCAGATGTAATTGAAGATATCAAACTTTCTCCTCCGGCTTATCACTTTCATCAAGGTTCTCAAGTAACCTTGGACACTCTCGGCATCTCCATCCTTTGGAGCAATGGTCTTTCGGAGCACTCTATTGAGAACAATGAAGAAGGGCTTCATGTTCTTGGTTGAGGGAGGATTGTATTTGAGGCGAATATCATAGAGAAAGTCCATCTTGTCCTTCTCCAAAACACCAATATTGTGAATCACAATCTCGTTGCTGCCAGTGTCCTCAAGGTGCAGCAGCCTGGCAAACTCAGCATAAGTAACTGTGTAGTTGGATCCATGTGTCATCCAAGTCACCCTCTCTTCTTCATCGCTAACAAAATATCATGTCGAGTAAAACTATGCTATCACTTCATCATTCCAGTTATATCTAAAAGAAAACAAGTCCTTTAAACCATGCCTCTATGCAGCCTCTACCACCTCATTAAAAGCACCACAACTCTTTCTTTCAAAGTGGCTCCATCAATCCATTGGTTGCGGATCACTGGAGTCTTCATTTGGAGGTACACGGTGCTGGAGTAGTCCAAGTGGAAGTTACTCCAAAATCTCGGGTCAACTGCCTTTCCCCCTGCTATAGGCATCACTCTTCCTTAGATTCCATGCTACATCACTTCCTTTGCCATTGAACTTCTCCTCTGAGGAGTCTCTATTTCCTTGTCTCGGACATGTCATCTTGAGCGGGCCAATAAGGCTAGAGGCAAGCCCTTTTCCTTTTCCCTTAGCTTGGCGAGAAGAAGCCGAGCTAGGACCAACCACATCTTTCCCTCTGGAAGCTGGTTTCTTAGCTAGAACCTTTCGCCACACCCTAGGTGGAGTGTGCGAGGGGTCAGCAGTACGACCTTTCCTTTTCTTGGCGTGGCCCGTCGAAACACGACGCAAAGTCTCTTGATCCAATTCGGCCTCGAAGTCGGAAATATCCTCATTTGAGTTCGACATTGTCTTGATAAGAAGGTGATATATGACATAGATAAGAATTCGTTGCAAGGGAAAGCATCGTGTTGAAGAATGTTGAGGTTTTGTTCAACAAACACCAGACTTGTCCATTGCTCAGGTGCGGACTAGTCCGGAGTACCGGACTTGTCCGAACCGATAATGGACAAGTCCAATATTCGGCTGCTTAAACCCTAGCCAATGAAGTAATGAAATTCCTCAATGCATAAGTGAAGTAGTGTAGTTGTAATACAAACAGGGAGACATGTATTGACTCGCGGAGCTAGGCTATTTGAGCAAAAACAAGGAAAATCGAAGGTTCTAGGGTTTGGAGAGAAATTTTGCAAAATCCTTTGATTCAAGGCGTTAAAGGGGTCCTTGATACGGACTAGTCCGGGGTCTTCGATCCCCTTGCAGTGGAGATCGATTCCCATGGAGATTTGAGTGGATTTGATGGATAACTCACAAAATCAACTTGGGAGCACTTGAGTGAGGAGAGAGAACGTGAGAGGAGTTGTGAGAGGAAGAAGATTAGGTTTGCGCGGGCCCTAGGGTTATGGAGTAAAAAAATCGGGCTAGTCCGGACTACTGGAAAACTCAGCGGACTGGTCTGCAATGTGCGGACTAGTCTGGGGTAACCACGGACTAGTCCGTGGTCACTTGGACAGAAAATATAGGCCTTCCGTACATATTCGAAGGTGTTTCAAAAGAAAAATAGGGGGCAATAGCACACAAATAATCTTGACGAATATAATCAGTAAACATACAACAATCAAGCTATGACCATAATTCACCAAGATAAAATAATTAACATAGTTTTTCGAAGAAAATAGAGAGATGATTTTTCAACACAAACAACATGATTTTGGAGGTGGCGTACATTTATGCAAGTTTTCAAGCCACGTTCCGAGAATCAAGGATATTTAGTTCATTTCGGAGCTCACAAAAACATTTTTCATCAAGTGGCTTGATAAAGATATCGGCTAGTTGTTTTTCAGTGTTGACATGATAAATGGTTATGTCTCCTTTCATTGAGTGATCTCTCAAAAAGTGATGCCGGATGTCTATGTGTTTGGTTCTGGAGTGCTCAACAGGGTTATGGGCAATTTTAATTGCACTCTCATTATCACAAAGGAGTGGAATACGGCTCGTATTGTAACCGTAATCCCTTAGAGTTTGTCGCATCCAAATGAGTTGTCCACAACAACTCCTGGCTGCAACATACTCCGCTCCGACCGTGGATAAGGCAATGGAATTTTGTTTCTTGGAGGATGAAGAAACTAGGGATCTACCTAGGATTTGGCAAGTACCGGAGGTACTTTTTCTATCTACCTTGCATCCGGCATAATCTGCATCAGAGTATCCAATGAGATTGAATTTTGAACCTTTGGGATACCAAAGGCCTAGGTTGGGTGTATGAACTAAATATCGCAAGATCCTTTTTACGGCTGTCAAATGACATTCCTTAGGATTGGCTTGAAATCTTGCTCACAAACATACACTCAACATGATATCAAGACTAGATGCACATAAATAAAGTAAGGAGCCAATCATGGAGCGATATACCTTTTGATTCACGTTTGGTCCGTCTTCACTTGGATCCAAGGGTCCATTTGTTGCCATGGGAGTCTTTATGGGCTTCGCTTTGTCCATTCCAAACTTATCGAGAATGTATTGAGTGTACCTTTTTTGGCTTATGAACGTCCCATCCTTTTGTTTCTTCACTTGGAATCCAAAAAAGTATCTCATCTCTCCCATCATGGACATCTCAAATCTATCTGTCATAATCTTACTAAATTCTTCACAGAAGTATTTATTAGTTGAACCAAATATAATACCATCAACATAGATTTGGCAAACAAAGAGATCATTATCAAAGTGTTTAGTAAACAAAGTTTAATCAGATTTACCAATCTTGAAGCCATTCTCAATCAAAAGATCTCTAAGGCACTCATACCAAGCTCTAGTGGCTTGTTTGAGGCTATAGAGAGCCTTACGCAGTTTGTACACATGGTCGGCGTACTCTTGATCTTCAAAACCGGGTGGTTGCTTCACGTACACCTCCTCCTTGATCGGTCCGTTGAGGAATGCGCTTTTCATGTCCATTTGATAAAGCTTGAAATGATGGTGAGTAGCATATGCATGTAATATACGAATTGATTCAAGCCTAGCTACGGGAGCAAAAGTCTCATCGTAATCCAAACCTTCAACTTGTGAGTACTCTTTGGCCAAAAGTCGTGCCTTGTTACTCGTTACCACTCCATGTTCGTCTTTCTTGTTGCGGAAGACCCATTTAGTGCTAACGACGTTGGACTTGGGTCTTTCAACAAGCTCCCACACTTCGTTCCTTTTGAAGTTGTTCAATTCTTCTTGCATCGCCATCACCCAATATAGATCTTTTAATGCATCTTCAACCCTGTATGGTTCCAAAGAGGATACAAAAGAATAGTGTTCACAAAAATTAGCTATGCGAGATCGAGTTATTACTCCCTTTTGGATGTCACTGATTATGTTGTCGACGAGGCGATCTCTTTGGATGCTTTGGTGTACTCCTGGATGTGGCACTTGTGGCCTTGAATCTTCATGATTATCATCTTCTTCTCCCCCTGGATATTTTCCCTCATTGATGTTTTGATCACCTTGATCTTATTAAGGTTGATCTTGTGTGGAAGCTCCCCCTTGATCATTTTCCTTTGCTTGTGGTTCATCTTCTTCATTCACATTTGGAGGTGGCACATGTGGTCGAACATCGCCCAACGCCATTCTTCTCAATGCTTGACACGGAGCTTCTTCTTGATCCGTGAGGAGTTCATATGAGGTTTTCTTGAGTAGACGATGAAGATAGAGTCGATTTATGGCGTGACAAGCGGTGTTAACCGCTTCAGCCCAAAACCTGTCCGAAGTCTTATATTCATCGAGCATTGTCCTCACCATCTCAATGACTGTTCGGTTCTTCCTTTCGGCTACTCCGTTTTTTTGAGGAGAGTATGGTGCAGGAAACTCAAGCTTTATTCCTTCCTCATATAGATACTCTTCAACTCGAGTATTCTTGAATTCCGTCCCATTGTCACTTCATGTTCTTGATCTTCAGTGAGAATTTGTTTTGGGCACGCTTGATGAACTTCTTGACGGTTCCTTGAGTTTCTATCTTATCATGCAAAAAGAAAACCCACGTGAAGCATGAAAAATCATCAACAATGACTAAATCACTTATTACCGCTGATGCTTATGTAAGCAATTGGACCGAATAGATCCATGTGGAGGAGCTCAAGCGATCTTGTTGTAATCATGACATTCTTTGCGGGATGGGGTGCTCCTACTTGCTTCCCGACTTGGCACGCTCTACAAGGTCTATCTTTATCAAAAACAACATCCTTTAAACCTCGGATGTAAACGCCTTTAAGGAGTTTTTGAAGATTCCTCATACCAAAATGTGCTAGCCGTCTATGCCATAGTCAACCCCTTTTGTTCTTTGCAATCAAGCATGTGTCAAGTTTGGCTTCATCTTTATTGAAGTCAACTAGATAAAGTTTTCACTTTAACACACCCTTGAATGCAACCGAGTTACCACTCCTTCTAGAGACAGTCACACCCGCATTAGTGAATAAACAATTATAACTTTGTCACATAATTGAGATATGGACAAAAGGTTATAATCCAAGGAGTCAAGATGTAAAACATGAGAAAGAGTATGCTGTGATGAAATTGCAATTTTACCGGTACCAAACACCTTTCCTTGACTATTATGACCAAAAATAAATGCCTTCGCTTGGGTCTTCATTTTCTTCATATTCCACGAACATCCTTCTTTCTCTGATCATGTGATTGGTGCATCCACTATCTAGCACCCATTTTGCTCCAAGGAATGAATAAGCCTGCAAAAAGCAAATTATGCCTTGGTCTTAGGTACCCAAGCTTGCTTGTGTTCTTTGAGGTTAGTCACAAGTGATTTGGGCACCCACACATGAGACTTGGTGTTCCCATGGCGTGGCCCAGCATATTTAGCATAAACTCTTCCAAGATTACCTTTCATAAGTACATATGAAGCATCAAAAGTTCTAAATAGGAGTTGTTGTTCATATGTGTTCACAATGTCAAATTTATCAACATTGTTAAGTTTTCTAACTTGAGAAGAATTTCCCTTGATAAAGGCAATGCAACCCTTGTTATTCTTGTGGTTTCTAGCATTTTGCTTTTCACCATAAGAATACCCAATGCCATATTTGACATTAGGAGGTCCTGTGACCGAGTATGCACTGCGTGCATACTTGACCTTCTCCTTGTCAAATATGCCACTTTGGGAAGGTTGCTTGTCCTTTGTCCAGTTTGGCTTTTTCTTCAAGTTAGTGTCACTTTTGGCACAAGCACATGTAATAATAGTTTCATATTTTATTTGTTGGGAAGGTAAGCTTGAAGAGGATGAAGAACCACTTTGCTTGAGTGACTCAACTTGTACGTCAAGGATCTTGTTAACTTTGGTTAAGTTAGCAAGTTCATCCTTGATGGTGGTGTTTGAGTATTTTAACTTCAAGCAAGCTTCCTTGCTTGAATCTAACTCTAGGTCTAGTGATTTACTTCACTCTTTTTCATGTTCAAGAAGCTTTTCAATCTCAAGATATTCCTCCTTTTGGGAGATGATCATATCTTCCTGACGATTGATTAACTTCTCGTTATCAACAAGCTTATCAAGTAAACATTTCATTTTAGCAACAATCTTTTTGTCTAAACCCCTAAGCATGTATTCATTTTCATCACTGCTATCATCCTCACTAGAATTATCACTATCACTAGTAAAAGAATGCGAGGAGGATGATTTAGTTGTTACCTTTCTTTTACCTTCCTTGGCCATTAGACATGTGTGGTCGGTGTCCTTCCATGTGCCCATGGTTGGGAAGAGAGTGGATTTCTTGGTAGTCTTCTTAATGGCTATGGTGGCCATCTCCTCTTCTTCTTCAGATGAGGATTCACCATTGGAGTCCCACTCCTTCCCTAGATGCGCTTGTCCATATTGCTTCTTATTCTTCTTGAACATCTTCGGCTGAGGCTTTTTGTCCTTAGTCTTCCTCTATTCTTCATGTGGACAATCTACTATGAAGTGATCATATTCTCTACAATTATAGCATGCCCGTCTCATCTTTGGTCTTTTTTTGTCCCTTTGTCTTCCTTCATCTGAGCTACCACCCTTTCTTCTTCTCATCATTTTCTTGAACTTCTTCATGGACAAGATCATGTCTTCTTCATTGATATCACTACTTTCATCATCGTCGTCGTCTTCTCCATGAGCTTCTCGAGCTTCTTTTGATACGGGTTTACAAGTTGACTTCAAGGCAACTCCTTTCTTATTTGCCGAGGTAAGATCAGCTATTTCCTTGACATGCTTGGCTTGCTTCTCCATCATGTCAAAGTTGATTATCTTTCTAAGAAGTTCGTCCGAGGTCATTTTCCGATCCTCAGGGCTTTTTCTAATCATAGAGCAAAGTGTTACGTTGCGAGGCATGAATGCTCTAAGAATAAACTTCACGACCTCATGATCATTCCACTTTTTGCTGCCATATGCTCGGACTTTGTTGACGAGAGACTTCAATCAATTGTACATATCTTGGGGTGATTCATCTTCTTCTATAGACAATCTTCCCAATTCACCTTCAATCATCTCTATCTTTGCTTCGCGTACATTACGGTCACCTTCATGTGCGGTTTGCAGAGTATCCCATATATCTTTGGCAATTTCGAGTCCATCCACCTTGGTGAACTCGTCTCGGCTCAGTGATGAAGTGATCACAACTGCAACTTGAGCATTCCGATGGATGGCTTGTTCTTGGCTTGGAGTCAGCTCTTCATCATCATCCGGGATATCTATCTCTGTATACACTATATGCCAAAGGCTTGAGTTAAGAGATATAAGGTGCATTTTCATGTTTTGTCTCAACATTGAGTAGTCATTGCCATCAAAGAAAGGTGTTTTCCTTAAAGGAATTTATAAGTAATGACTATTGTTAGAATTTAGACGTTCATAGTCAAAAGGATATCGGGAGTAGTCTGTGTGACTACCCCCCTTCTTCTTTACATCATCGATCTTATTCTTCTCTTTTGGGGAGAGGGCCTTCTTCTGTATAAGAGCCTTGAGTTGAAGCATATCCTCATCATCATCCTCACAGTCTTGAATGGCATCGAGGAGCTTCTCCAGTTTTTGGGTCTTTTCATCATCACCCTTCTTGTTGTTGAAGTTCTTGTTTACATCCTTGACGTCCGACATCGTCTCTTCGAGCGGTGAGCCTCTTTTGAAGATTTTGGCTCTGAAACCAATTGAATGTAGCCTAGAGGGGGTGAATAGGCTATTTGATTATTTGTCGATCCCTGAAACACTTAACAGATTGATAAAATACAGGGAGATTGGACTAGTCCAGTACTGTGTGGACCAGTCCGGTATGCGTGGACTAGAAAGATCAGGATTGATCGATAATTTCACTACTAGTACCCTGTGCAGCAAAAAGTAATTGGCAATATGGATGAATTACAATAATAAAACAATGTATCGCAAAGATCAACTTTAATTCCAATGTTTCAACGTGAGTTACACAAGATTATGCAAACCCTATAATATGATGAACGATAAAACAAAAGTGCGCAAGACACAATTTTATCCCGAGGTTCGATTCCACGGAGGAAATCTACGTCCCTGTTGTGGAGTCCACAGAGGGCCGGGTGTTCACCAACCTTACCCTCATCGAATCGCCACGGAGGCCGATTCTCTTTCACTCATCACAAACGGGCAAATAACTTGTTCAAGGGGCCTTCTCACAAGTTGAGGGCTCCCCGAGAATTACAACGATGAACACCACCAAACACACTCAAAAGACATACAATAAAACAATAAGAGTGTGCGAGAGATCAAACCCAAGAGCTTAGGATGTGTAGAACAAGTCTATCCTTTGATCAATTGCTAATCCTCAAAGATATGACCAGGGTTAGAATGTGTGGAGAGATGTGAATTATGGGCTCTTGGGATGCGTGACAACATAGGGGGTCGAAAGAATTGGTTGTATGGCTGTACACCTCTATTTATACTAGGGTTTCCAAAAGTTACCGTTAGGGTTTGCGATGTCCGGACTAGTCCGTGGTGGACATTGGACTAGTTCGGTGTGCGACGTGTGGAAAACCCTAAGTATTGATGGTTACCGGACTAGTCCGTTAAGGTGCAGACTAGTACGATTTTAGTCAGAAAGTTTTTGGACTAGTCCGTTGGATATCGGACTAGTTCGGTGTGATGAACACTATGTGTGACTAAGGACAAGTCCGCACTTGGAGGGACTTGTCCGATTTTAGTCAGAGGATTATAGGACTAGTCCGATGGATATCGGACTTGTCCAGTGTTGTGCAAGTGTGAAGTGCTGAGGACTGGTCCGCACTAGGGGGGACTAGTCCAATGTTAGTCAGAGAGATATCAGACTTGTCTGGTGCTTATCGGACTAGTCCACTTTTCCTGTGAAATGTGCAGTGAGTTGAATTATTTGTTCACTTGAGCTCTTGGGGTTTTCTCTCCAACGCACTCCATACAAAATAATCTAATCCTTTCAGCTCTTGAGCTCTTTTGCCTCTGAATCCTTATTCTCTTTCCTTTTTGTGCTTTCTTTCTCATTCCTTTAAAACCTGCGCTCATCTCAACAATTTTGTTAGGATCTCATTTGTTTGTCATTAATCAACAAAAACCCACAAGCGATGCCTAGATGCACTTTCAAGCTCTAAGTTTTTTCAATTCCCTTTCTTGACTATACATCCACCTGAATTGTGCAGGACCCGCTACCAACGCTTCATAAGGTAAATGCACCAGCAAATGTTGCATAACATTCATAAAATCAGGTGGAAATACTTTTTCCATCTTACAGAAAAGCACAACGATTTCTTTCTCCCACCGTCGCATCATTTTCTTCGACACTTCCTTAGCGCATATCAGCCTATAAAAGTAGCTAAGTTCAGCAAATATCTTCCACAAATCAGGTTTGAAGTAGCCACGAAACATTACGAACGCAAGTCTTTCCATCATAATATGGTAATCTTAACTCTTCAATTCATTTAGTTTACCGGTACTAAGGTTAACACTTCGTTTTATGTTAGCTGCATAGCGGTCTGGAAACTTTAATATTTTAAAGCAGTTAAGTATTTGCCTCCTTTCTTCTGGCCTGACACAGTAAGGAGCTCGTGGCCTACTATAATTTCAACTTGTATTAGTTATAATCTCAAGCCCCAAATGATCACAAAGATCAACTAAGTCTTTCCTCGCATTCATATTATCTTTGGCTTGACTGGTGAAATCAAAACACATGCTTATGATGCTTTCAGCCACATTACGCTCCTGGTGCATCAAATCTATATTGGGCAGTAAAAGCAACGCTTTTGCATATGGTATCTACCAAAGAAAAGAAATATGAGTCTAGTTGTGTTCTGTATCATACCCTTCGAAACCACCTTGAGCAGACTCTTTTAACTTTCCATGCCATGCCATTTTTTGTTCGCTTGTCAATTGATAAGACATACCTTTTCTAACCGTTTTGCCTTTCCAGAATGATTGTGTATCACTCCTAAAAGGAGGGTTTGAAGGAAGGAATCGTCGATGACAATCAAAGAATATGACTTTTTTTTCCATATTTTAACCTGATGGCATCGGTGTCAGACATACATATGGGACAACACAATTGTCCGTGAACACATCAACCATACCCAATGCCATATGCCAACAAATCATGGATTGACCATAGATACGCAACACGTAAGGTAAACTCACATTTCAGATGATTGTCATATGCCTTTACACCATGCCATAGCTCTTTTAGCTCTTCAATCAATGGCTGCATAAACACATTGATTTTCTTCCAAGGATGTTTAGGGCCAGGAATGATAGCCATGAGAAATATGTATCCTTCTTTCATGCACATGTTGGGAGGAAGATTGTATGGCATGACAAATACGGGCCAACAAGAGTATGGGCTGCTACTTGTACTGAATGGAGTGAAACCACCTGTTGACAACCCAAGATGAACATTTCTGGGATCTCTTGCAAACTCCGGATCAAAATGGTCTAGAGCTTCCTATGCCACGCCATCAGAAGGATGTGTCATAATATCTTTGTGCGCTCTCACGTATGCCTTTAGAATGCCACCTCATCTGTTTTGCTATTTCTTGGGACAGGAACAACCGTTTTCGCCTTGTTGTGACAGACATGTACTAATGCTGTTTAATCGGTACTTTTGTAGTTATTTCCTCTCCATCATCGTTCAGAAACTTGACATATCTAGATGCATTGCAATGCATACAATGGGTATCATTCATGTGTTACTTCCAAAATAACATGCAATTATTATCGCACGCATCAATCTTCTTATAGTTCATGCCCAGATCGCTCAAAAACTTTTTAGAGTGGTATATGTCTTCCAACATCTTATGCCCAGATGGAAGGTTATCACTAATCAGCTTCAAGACACCATTATAGCGATTGTTTGCGAAATTGAACTTGGACTTCATCGCCATAAGCCATGTCACCGCCCGCAGAACGGTCACATTGGTGCTCTCATGCACTCTTTCACCTGAGGCAGCAAGAAGGTCGCAAAACTCCTTCACCTCCTTCGACATTGACCGCTCTTCGTAGTCTCAACCAATGTCCGCTAACATCTCATCCATCCGATCATTATCCTCATTTCTGTTCGACTGATTGTCATGAATCATCTCCCCATGCTCGTGCCATACTAGGTAGTCAAGCATAAAATTGTGCTTTGCAAAGGTGCAACTCAATTTCATCCTTATATAGATGTCGACGATTCAGACACTTGCTACACGGACACTTTGAAAGATGAGCACCAGTAGCAAAGGCATGGTTGATGAAAACATCCGCGATATGTGCCCAATCCATAGTGTGCGCACCATTTGAACTCCAACTATCATACATCGTTTTACGATCCTCACTCATTTTTTAGCTTATACCTTCAAAATAGAAAATGTAAAAAATCTAATAGATAATAAACACAAATCATATAACTATATATGATATGTATCGTTCTTTTATGGATGACAACACGGAGACTCACTCTACATTACCTAGTGAACATAACGGCATCATCCAAATTGGTAATTAAATTTATGTATGTTACTCTTCCAATAAACATACATTAGAAATTCATTTTAACTCAACTTTTCGGTTTGCAACTGATAGCTAAAATGTATGTTAAAATACATTTCAAACATACATTTTAACTCAACTAATAGCTAGAAACATGCATACATTAGAAATTCAACTAATTAATAACTAGAAATGCAACTAATAGCTAGAAATATACATTAAAAATTAAACTAATAGATTGAAATGCAACTAATGTAGCTAGATTATACCTTGACCGCACAGGGCTACGGCACGCGGGCAGAGGGTGGCGGAAGGGCCGCAGGGTGGCTTCGCGCGGTGGAGCACGGGCAGAGGGCGGTGGAGGCGCAGGCGGCGGAAGGGCAGTTGCTGGAGGGGCGGGCGCCGGGGGGGGGGGGGTGGAGGGCGGACTGCGCCGGAGGGCAGAAGAGCGGCGGCGCGCATGGCGGAGGGTGGCGGCGCACGGCAGAGTGCGGCAGCGCGCGTGTAGAAGGCGACAGAGAAGTGAGGAGCGCGGGCGCGGGCGGGAGTTAGGGTTTACCTTTTCGCGTGAGCTGGGCCCACATATAGCCGTCGATGGGCGGACTCGCGACGCCTCTAAGCTAAAATCGTTGGTGTGTCCTCTGGACCCAACGGCCATAACCGTCAGACCACAGCACCCATCTCGACCTGCATCCGGGCCCACATTAAAACCGTCGGTGTCCCCTGCGAAACTGACAACATTATTAGATCCGTCGATTTTTGACGTGCATCCGACGGATATAAACTTACGAACATCGGTTTTCTAGCTCCGACGGACATATTTAATTAAAACCGTCGGCCAGGCGACGCTCGTAAATTTATAACTGTCGGGCCACAAAAACCGACGCTTTTAATCAAATAAATGTGATGGCCCCGACGGTCTTATTTAGAACTGACAGACGTTTGCCCGTTTCCTGTAGTGAGAACCTTAACCTTGGTAATGTCTTAAGATCACTATATGTTTACTTAACTCTCTTACTTTTCCTAAGCTGTCATAGAGCTTCTCAGCATGAGAAATCAGTTAACTAGTTTGAGTTCAATTTAGGTATCTCAAATCATTAGGGTCGAGTTTACTAGAGTCCTCATTAGTAATAATTCTCTAATTCTTCTTCTTTTCAGTCTTGTGATTGCGATTGGTATTTACTTGAGTGTAATTATGACATTGAAATCACACTTTCGTCTATGATGAGCTGGTCTTGTACTCCAACTTGGATCAGATGAAGATCCATTATGTCATTTTTGGTATTGACGTATTCTGGTGTATATGACGTCGGGTGATCAACCTTGGTTAACTTGGGTGCACTCCTCCCCCCTTAAAGTTCTGGTCTAGGAGATCGAGAGCCTGACTCCATAAAACTCTCATGGGAAGGATGATGCATAACAACAGCCTCATGAATTTGAGACTACACAATCGCTGACCGACAGTGTGATGTTGAAGCAGTTTGTCCTCATAGGTAGGAATGTGCTCACAAAAATATTCTACCATGGTTGAAGTTGAAGGTGACAAACCCAAGGGAACAATTAACATGTGATAGACCTAACGAAAGTATAAAATCAACAAGGTTATAATAAGTCATAACCTTGGTTCAACCGATCAAGTTCCTGTTGGATTTCACGAGTCTGTCTTAATACCAGATTTTGATCATGTAAACAGCAAAATCATTTGTTTAGTTGAATACCAAAGTTAAATTTAACTTCAATTCCTTTCCTTTAATTATTTATTTGCCCTCATAGCAGTTCTGGATCAAAAGTTATGGTGTTTCAAAATTGATAGATTTCTAGGAAAATTTTGACAGCACCTCCTTTGAAAGTGGCTATTTTGAGCACAATTTTACATACATATATGATCCACATTTGACATAAACTTACAAGACAAAGTTATAACATATCTCGTGGGATTTACAATAATGTATCATTTGCCCCCTAGAGATTTATCTTCAGAGAGTTATGGTCGAAATACTGAGAAGTACAAAAACTGTTTTCAGTATCTGGAAATTTGACTTTTTGACTACTTTTAATGGAGATGCGGTTCTGGGAGTGAACAGAAAAGTTTGGGAGGACTTCCATACCTTTACAAATGCATAATACACATATATTGGTTAAATATACTAAGCATTATGGCTTTTCAAAATACAGCAAAATTTTCGCCGGAAACAGGAAACTCTGTTTTTGTAAGTTTTTGTGAGGAACGCACTCCAATTTGAATCTTAGTTCAAATCAGAGCTCAATAACTAATATTTGGACCCTTAACTCATTATAACTCCATTTTACAGTGATGTTGATTATGTTGTGGAGTTATGATGTCGATGCATCATAAGAAGTATGTCGGTACTATGTTGCCTCACCAAATAGAAAATCATAACCGGAGTACATCTGGTATATACGTGTCATAGGTGGCATTAAAGTCGTTCTCACGCACATATTCTACTCGTAATAAGGCTAACTCGATTAGTATAGTGAGACCTATGCGTGCAAAATACATTGAGAATTAGAATAAAAGTGAAGGTTTACATTCAAAGTTTTGAAGATTATACCGATACACCTCGCTCGATACACACTGTCCAATCTTGTCTCAGTGCTTTTGGGAGTAACGTTACCCTCAATGGTTTTGGATTGTCCAAACTTTTCCTCACGTGAATTGCACGTATTTCACTCTTTGGAGTGTCCGAACTTTTTCTCACGTGACTCAGACGTGTTTTTTGCTTTTGATTGTCCGAACTTTCACTTACATGAGCTGCACATGAGTCGAGAGTGTTCGATATTTACAGACGTGTTTTCGTGAGTAACACTTACTCTTTACTTGGTTAGTGCTGTCCAAACTTTCGGACACATGATTTGCACGTGAGTTTGAGATTGGAGTGTTCGATATTTTTCCTTTACATTGCAGTGCCGCTTTTGGTCGATTCGATTTATTCCATTTGCTGAAATAATTGCGCGGCGGATCTGTTTTTAATTTGCAATGTTTCAAACTAGTTTTTTTGGCTTAGGGAAGGTTTTCTTAGTATTCATTTACTAAGTTTTTGATGTGTTATGGCTGATTATGGTGGTTAAACACTACTCTGGTTTGAAACATGCTTACATGACGTGCTCACATAAGGTGTTGTGTTTTTCGGACTAACGAGAGTCAAGTTGAGGACTCGGGCTCACAAAGATTTGGTTGTATTTTCATGTGCAGGCGTTGCTTGAGGTAAAGAGATGGCTAGTGATGGGATCCATTGAACTAGTCTTACAGAGAAGATGAGTTTCAATAACCAAGTTCCGTAGGAATTATGGTTGAGTTGATCGGGAGGTCACGCAACATGTCTGGGTCAAGAACAATGCATATGAAGGTATCGTAGACGTTGTTGGAAGATTTTTGCACGTGTGCAAGGGGTGTATGGACGTGGAAACATTGTTCCAAGGTGTTATGAAGAGAAGTGGACGTGAAGATGTGGCCAAAAAGGTCCAACCGGCTGGTTTATGCCTCAAGCTGCGGCTGAGGTGGTTATGATTTGTGTATGGAAAGTTTTGAGTTTGTTTTGGTTAGATTTTGTGTTGGTCATGAAGTTGAGTTGTTTCAGTAATGTTTAGGATGTTCCTAAGGTGTTTGAAAGTCTTAATATTTCTTCTATCTGCGTATGAAAGAGTCTTAAGCTGTTATGGTAAGTTTGAGTTAGAGTCCAAGTAGGATTAGAGGTCAAAGCTCGTAGTAAGATGACTTTGAGATGTTCCTATTTTGTTCTATTGAATAAAGATCATAGTTTTAGAGTCGCTTTTGTACCTTGTTCATCCGACTTGTTTCATACAAGTTTTTCTCGCCGAGTTTCTGGACAGACCGACGTTGCTTCGATATTTCGATCATAACTCGCGTTTTACAGATCCAATTCACGTGATTCTTTTTTAGTTGTCTTCACAGATTGATTCTCTATTATATGTGAAAAGTTCATGGTCATTGAATTTGTGGATTTTGATCTACACGAGTTTCTTTGCTGCGTTGCTGATCTGTTTTTAAATCGGGTAGAACAAATTGACCTTCGTCTAGTCTTTTTATCATATTTCAAGTTCTACTTAGTGTTTTGACGTGATTATTGTTGAATTAGTTCCATGACTTGATTCTCTACACTATACACTTAATTTTGTCACGGTTGGACATGTTGAAAATAGATTACACACATGGTTTCTTAACAGATTGATTTTCTGTCGAGGGGTTTTTGTTGCTTCCGCTAAAAAAGTTTAAATCTACCATTCACCCCCTCTGGTAGATTTTCACGTGCTCTCGATCCTAAAATTGGTATCAGAGCCACAGTTCTCTAATCTATTTGATTTACATGTGCTTTGACTAATTGACATGGAGATATACTTCACAAAACCTTATGTGTTCAATGGTGTTGATTTTCAGGTTTGGAAGTCTCGTATGGAGGCCTACATACAAGCACAAGGCTTCGCTATATGGGAAGCGGTCTACAAGTCTTTCGACGTGCCACCAAATAATCAAGTTACGACTGCGAACATGAGAGATGTTGACAACAATAACAAGGCTTGCAACTTGATCTGACAAGAATTGACTCAAAGCGACTTCGATCATGTTGCAAACCTCCGATCAGCGTACGATGTGTGGAAGGCACTTTGCAACTACCACGAAGGATCCAACACGATCAAGGAGGTAAGGAAAAATATGTACATATATGCTCTTTGAGATGCAACCAAGTGAGTCCATCGACGATTTATTTGCTTGCTTTAATAAAATTCTCAACAACTTGCGTAGTGTCAATTTTAATTTTTCAGATGCTGAGAATGCTAGGCAATTTTAAGTGGATTAGACATGTCAATTTGGGAGATGAAAGTTACATTTATTCATGAATCCATTGTCATGAGTACACTTACTTTAGATGTGCTATATTCTAAGTTAAAAACTCATGAACTTGACATAATATCACGTAAAAACCCCAACAAGTCCCTTGCATTTATTTCTCAATGTGGCATGCCTAGTTCTAGCCAATCTTCATCATGTGTACACTTGCTTTACTTTCTTCTCTAACGCTTGAACAGATTGAAGAATTTCCAGAAGAGGAGCTCGCACCTCTCTCCACTTGGTTCTCAAAAGCATTGCAAAATGTGAGAACTATAAGGAGAGGAAGTGGTGGTTCTCAATGATGCTTTGAATGTGGTAAGACGGGACATTCTCGTACAAACTGCTCTAACCTTTCAGGCCCTTCTACCCACGATGAAAAGCAAAATAAATTCAAGTCCTCTTCTGGCAACAACAACGAGAAAAAGAAGAATTTCACAAAACGCCAAGTGGTGGGCCATATCCTCTCCACTCTACTAGAGAACAACTTGAGTGATAAGGACTCAAGAAGTGATGAGGATGAAGACAATTTGGCAACTATGTATTTCATGGAGAGCAACTCAAGATCAAGTATGGAGGAAGCAGAACACAACAGGGACGATGAAGAGGTATGTTCCACTTGTGGAGAAATATGTGATGCTATTTCTTGTGCCACTGTTATACTTAAGAAAAAGGACAAAAACTTTGGGACAATGCTATTAAAATTGAATCACCGGAATCTGAAATGAATCGGTTAAAATCTTTGATTCCTAGTGATTCTTGTTCGTCATGTGAGTTAATATATGAACAATTGTCGTCTTTAAGAAGTGCACATACCTTCACTCTTGATAAACTTGAGATTGAAATTGAAAAGAAAAAAAAGCTTGCTACACATAATGATAAAAAAGAATGATGCTAGCTGTTCAACAATTGATTTGCATTGTTCTAGTTGTGATGATCTTAACAATAAATTACATGATGCTATGAATGAGATTCTGTTTTGAACAATTATTTACATGATCATGAAGTTAAATATTGTTCTAATTGCAAATTAAAAGGAAAAACTTCATGTGAAAACTGTCTAGACTTGTCTAAGAAACTTGATAACATGCATAGGACACTAGAGCGGTTTTGTAGTGGGAAGAAAACTCTAAACTTGCTGCTGAATTCTTCCAAGACTTGCAATGATAAAACTGGTTTAAGTTTTGATTGTCATGCCCATACTACGTCATATGAACCTAAGTTTGTCAAGTCATTAGGAAGTGGTTTAATTCAAACAGTTCCTAAACAAAAATAGGTGATTTTTCGATTAGCAGGGGTGTTGTCTCATTCGGTTGCTAACACACATATTGCTTGCTTGTCTAGACATGAAGTTAAAGTTACATTTCATTGTACCTACTGTGGTAGAGATGGTCACGTCATAGATTTTTGTTATAGACTATCTAAAGAAGAAAATATAGCGCTCATGCAAAATTTGCTGCACGTGCTGAAGCGAAAGTAGAAACTTGCAACCTGCTGTTGTCGAAGTGTGGACTAAGACACTTACCCTGGTACTACTAAGAAGTAGTCCGTGGAGTTTCGTATTCGGATGGAGCGCTAATCAAGATCAAGAACAAGAGTGAACACAGAGGATTAATGACGCGTTAACCAAGTCTTGTAATGGCCAATTGATAGCCCTTGAATATCCGCACCATTGGAGATCTCACTGTCTTTCCCGTTGCAGATTTAGGTCCGGGGGTGTGACACGTGGGAGCTCTTGAGGTTCCCTCTGCGGGGAGGCAGGTACGGAGCTACTGGACACGTGGTAGCTCTAGAGCTTTCCTCTACGGGGAGGCAGGTCTGGAGCTACTGGACACGTGGCAGCACCGGACCCACCCTAAAGAGGGAGGCAGGTCCGGCACTACGGGACACGTGTGGCCTTTGGAAGTCCACGATACTGGAAGGTGGAACTCGATGCGTCTTCTTCTGGTACGAAGGGATACCTGGTATACTGGGTATCGATAGTGGCCCCCGGGCCCACCTCTTTTGAGATTGCAAGGTTTTGATGTCGGAGGTGGGGCCATTATCTCTCTTGTGCTACTGCTTCAACTTTACTCTCGGGACACGCAGACTTTCTTGATTTGATAGGTGAGACGCATGATGTGCGGATGTCACAACATTGAAGGTCTTCGGTTTTTAATACGATATCTGTGTCAGTTCCCAACGTAATCTTTGTAGCCCTGTCAGGCCGCCATCCTTAGGCTTCCAACTTCCATCTTGAGAATGGATCGCTTGGAGCGACTTTTTAACTAAGTGGACCCAGACCCCCTTGTAATTGACGAGGTAACTTTGTAGAGCGTGATTTTAGTCCAAATGCAGTTGCCATCCAAGCATTGCAGAGGCTTACTAAAGGGAGAAAGTCTGCACAGGAAGAGAACTCCTTACGCTTTCATTTGATCTTGCGCTTAGAGCTGTCCGCCCTTGCATCACTTTTTCCATTTCTTCTCCACTTTGCGGGCGATGGAGTTAGTACTTCCTCCCAACAAGATCATGAACGACAATGAGTTGTCAAGAGTTCGCACCTACATGGGGTGGTCGAGTGACTCCTTCAAGAACTCAATTTGCTTCGACAAGCTCCCCTTCAAGAAGAAAAGCGTCGACGATATCATGTACTTCTCGACATTCACCATGGTGGGGCTCATCTTGCCATTCTCCAGCTTCTTGTTGATGTCCCTGGACTTCTACGGTTTGCAACTCCACCATCTCAGGCCCCACTTCTTCTTGCTGGTGGCGACATTCGTCCATTTTTACGAGATGTGGATGGGTGTGCCACCCTGCATCTCGCTCTTCCGAACCATCTTCATGGTCCATACAACTGGGAAAGGGAATGAGTTCCTTGGCTTCTACTACTTTGTGAAGCACAAGAATCCACCCTTCAAGTACTTGAAATCGTTTCCTTCTGAGAAGTGGGATGGCTGGAAGAAGGATTGGGTGATCATAAGGGTGGATCAACATGACAGGCTGGAACTGCTTGACGGCCTTCCCACCACTGTCATCGACACCTGGGAGGTGCTCCCGAAGCTGACGGAGGAGTACATCTGATCTTGTCAAGGATCGGAGTTTTGTGGAAGGGGGGGTTGACCCCTCTAATGGTGATTGCAAACTTCCTGACTGTAACACCCTCATTTTCATGCATAATGCATTGCATGCATCCTCATGCATGTTTAACATAAAGCAGCCTTAAAAGGAACCCGATTAAGATGAATTTAGAGATAATTAGCAATTGAAATCCTGTCAGGGAGCAGACTTATCTGGCCTAAACCCCAGACTAGTCCGGTGTCCCTTCCCGTTTCAGAAAAATTAGTTCTTCAGGACACCGGCACAATGCACAGACTAGTCCGTTGTAGGTTCTGATGTTGTCCAGACTTGTTCGGCTTTGAGCGAACTAGTCCGAGTTTGTTTCAGTCCAGACCAATTTCTTGCTAAGCCCCAGACTTGTCTCGCCTCCAGCACCAGACATATAAGATATCGTCTCTGTTCCAAAACGGACTTGTCTGACCATACTTTCGGGCTAGTCTGGCCTTCAGAGTCCAATTTGGATTCTATTTTCTTCCATGTGAAGTTTTTGGGTAACTGCCTTAATTGGACCCAAGGACTTCGTTCCCAACATCTGAGGAGCCCAAGTGGACCCCACCATGGCCCCTACTCGTTCTCCACTGAAATCTACTTTGAATCCACCCCAAAACCCTACCTCTCCACCCCTATATAAGCAACCAATTCTTGACGGTTCTTACATCGCAGATAATCTCTCAAAAGAGATGAGGTCCGCAAGCACACAAAAACTATCGTGTAGCATTTCACCCAAGAGTATTCCCAAGGGTACCATATTTATCCCAAAGGAAGGGAATGAAGTAAAGTAAACACTACTCTTATGATCAAGCTATGGGATACTAATCAATTATCAACACAGGGGTAAATTGATAATAGGGTTAGTGTGACACACACCTAAGCAATCTATTCTAAAAGGGGTAAATGGGTCCTAATGGAGATTAGACTAAGAGTTGGGGAGTTACTCCTACAATGCTTCTAATATACATATACATAGCCTAGGTTAGATACTAATGAGCATGTCAATGGTGAATACTTATGCTAAGTTGTTCAACATATCGGACACAGGTTTACCCCTAGCAATACTAGGATGACTCCCGCCAAGAGCCTGTGGCATAGCCGAACATGGAGGATTACAAAGGACCGATAGGGCTGTCACCACCTACTGCCTACCTCTTCAATCCGTGGGTCTACGAGACATCCAACGTTACTTAACTACCCTAGCATCATGCTAGCATATTAAGTAAATACCTTAAGAATCATGACATATTAAGGCAATGACTAACCTAAACATCGTTGAACCAATGTTGAGACATAGCATAAGTTATTCATATTAACATGATCATATCATAACTAATTAGACAAAAGTGGGGGTTGGAAGTGTTTATGATGATAGATTAAGAGTGATATGGCATAATCATAAAGACTACTCCTACCACATACATGGAATCCATAATCAAACAAGAAACGCTTCATCATAGTATATGAATAAAAGAAGACTAAAGATAATATCTTTATTATGCATAATGTCACAAATATAATAAAAGATACATGAGCCATACCTTTCCCAACTCGGACTTGGGACTAAAGGCTCTCCTCTCTATAGCCTAACTTCACTAAGGACTAAGAGAACTAGTGTATACATTAGAATTATGCTCAAGTGGTGTGTGTTGAAGTGAGGGGTCCAAATTATAGGTGGAGAAAGGTCAGTTCTCGCCACCAAAAGCGCACGAATCAGTCACCACTGACTTCTTTAAGCCGGGAGGAGCCAACATGTGTCGTTTGACTTCGTTTGGCGCCAGGAAGGGGTCGGCTGACCTGGTAGTTCGACCGACCTGGTCCTGGCTCCAAACAGCCAGTTCTTCCTCCAAGTGACTGACATGTGGGTCCCATTCTATGATATGGGTGCTACACCGTTGGATGGCCTCAGATACTTCTATTTGTGGTCCATTTGATCCATGTGGTGCCATGTGGCGAGGCCTGATTGCCTGGGATGGTATTTTATAGGATCCATCTTCTTGTTTCACTTAAATTCTGTATAAAATGCCTGCATGCACAAATTTCTCCAAGTACAAGTGGAAATAGGTTAAATAGAAAGGTTATGTGTGCAAGAAATAATATTTCTTTCACATAATTGAGTTATATTGACAGGTGAAATTGGTATATAAAAGTTGTCAACAAACTCCCCCCAAGCTTACCCTTTGCACTTGCCGAGCAAAGTCAAGACTTTAGGTTGATGATCAGGAGTTGCTACAATGTTCTATTTTCACAAGTACCATGTGCACAACAAAATACTCTACCTAGTATTGCAAAAATTGACATGGTACTTCACCCATCTTAAGTCATTATAGGGCTTATGCCATCTCCTATTCTTGGGTGGTTGAAAGATAGAACAGCAAATGGAGCACACATACCCTAGAAATCAAGTTCCACTCAAATTCCGGAGAGTTCAATTTAGATTATAAGTACCTCAATTTGATTCTCTCGGTCTCTCCGTTATGTGTAGTGGAAATATGTCCTCACCAAGGCATTTTGCCTACACTCATCCTACCTCTACATAAGGCTTGTATGTGGATCTTGGTGGGGAATATAGTAGGCATATTTGCAACACATAATATTGCTAAGTCAAAAGAACAATCCTTAGGAGAAATCAATTCAAAACAATTTGATTCAAGAGTTGTGCATGTGTGATGGAATGGAGTGGATGTGGATATTGAAATGACTCCTTTTTGAGCGGAATGCCTTATTTTACAGGGATGAAACATGGCTATTTCTCTTTTCTTTTTCTTCTTTCTTTTTTTTTCTCATGCTTACGATGTAAGCATGCATTTTTTTTTCTTGTAGCCATATCTTCTACACCCTTTTTATGTAATCAACTTGGAGAGAGTACTAAGCATGAATGTGGTATGGAGTTTCTCATTTTATTATGGAATGGTGGTATGATGGGAATTTTGTTTACTTCCAGTGTAGAAGTATAGCATGTGTAAGTGAAGTCTTGAATTCAAAAAGTAATGAATGAAATCTCACATAGGTCTATACTAGTTTGACAAAGCTCAATATGAAGACAAATAGCATATGCATAAGGTCTATCAATGTGATATATCATATGGCTTTGGTAGGTATTTCCAATCAAATGAGAGTAACTTAAATATTTTAAGAATTTCTCTAGAAATCTAAGTTTCATTTTGAAACTAGGAATAGCGGCCCTATCACTATATCATATCTAACAACAACTAGAATTGGGTTAGGCTTTTGCTACCCACAATTTCTAAATCAAGGCAAAAGTAATTCTATCCAATGAAAGCAATATTTTGGAGATTAGTAAGTTGTAAACTAGGGACTTAGGAAAATTAAAACAGAGCAACTATTCATCATTTCATCTATGTGAATTCTAAACCATTCTTACCGCACATCTTTTATTTTATTTAGAAATCAAACCTACTCTACTTATTTTTAAGTTATTTTTTATATGCAAAGTAGATGATGGGTGAATGGAAATACATATTCAAGGGGTTTGATACAAGTTACCTCAAGTGGTGGTCCTCCCCCAAGCTTTTTCTTGTTCAAGGTCCGAGTTAGGGGCTGAAACCCTAGCGATGGATGTAGTCCATGAGTTTGGCCTAACCTTGTTGCAGCATGACTTTGACATTGGAGGGTTGAGTGTCGATGTTGGGTTGCCTTCCATGGTTTCCACGAGTGTGGTCGAGGAGAGTGTTGTCGATGTCGCTCAACCACACCTCATGGTTCCCATAGGTTGGATGTACCTTGTTATTCCTTGCCTAAGGTAATGATAACCCTTAGCTCTCATGCATTGGATGTGATCCGTAATTCCTTGGCTAAGGTAATGATAACCTTTAGCCACAAAGGAGTGAGATGTACACAACATGTGTTGAGTACCATCCGTTGTTCCTTGGCTAAGGTACAACATACCTATAACCACAAAGGGATGACGTGCACTCAACATGGGTTGAGTGTTATCCATTGTTCCTTGGCTAAGGTATAAAATACCTTTTAGCCACATAGGAATAACATGCACCCAATATACATTGGATGTGGTCTTGTCATTCCTTGGTAAAGGTGCATCATACCTTTCAGCCACAAAGGAATAACTCAAACCTAATGATGGTGGGAATTCCCTTGAGCTTGAATGAGTGCCTTAGAATAGTTGAGAAAATAATGCTCTCACATATTCTTAGTAGCCCATTGGTTTCTCATGGAGGGTTACCATTTCAAATCTTCGGCCTTGTATAGTTATGGTTGACCATCGGGTTTCATTTCTACTAGGTGGCAACCATCCTAATTTACTCCTTGGTCAAGAGATGTTGAAATGGAATCCTCTAGGGATTCCAACAATCGGGTCTTTGAATACCTTCATAGTTATTGTACTCTTGCAAACTTCCCTTCTATGATAGAGAGGTTTAGTTAGCTCCTGACACTTGTACAAATGAATTATTGGGTTAGGTAACCGAATCTTCATTTGTACATACGGGGAAGAGCAAAATCAAAGATGCATTGGGTCCAATTTCAGGTGTATCCATAAACAATGTATGATTCATTGATAAGAGTGTGGCTTTATAGATAAATCAATTTGCACATTTTCTAAAGCTCCTACTCATAGCAATGCAAGTGGTATGAATACACTATATGGATCCCTTCATCTTGTAAAATTTCTAACCATGATATCTTTTTTCAAGAGCAAACATTTATCATGTGGATTATGGCAAACAAAATTCTCAACTTTATCCTCCTGAAAATTTTTAGTTTCTTGCCTCGGAATTTGAAATTTAATGATCCATGCATGAATGAGTCTCAAATCAAAATTATGGATATCACTATTCCTAGGTTGCTACATACCAATTCAACCATTAAGTTATTCCATTAGCGTCACCTAGGCAGAAAATGTCTAAGTCAATTTCCGCTATGCTCATGAAATTTTAGGTACTTGTTTAAATTTATTCCCATGTGAGGTGACATTCCTTTTTGAAGAATCAAAAGGAGTAAGTTTAGCACTTACTCTCGTGAGGATGCATAAGAATTGAATGATGAGAAGGTGTAAACCATCCTAAGCAATGTAAGCAAAAATTATTCAATCCTAATGCAATTCAAATGATGCAAAATTTGAACTTGTACCTCAATTGAAGAGCAGTCCGGGTTGAAGGTTGTTGAGTGAGAAACTCACAACCATGGATTTTGGTATAGCCTTCAGGTTCAATGTCTTTTTCCAAGTTGAGGTTGGAGTAGAATCTTGTTCATCCATTGGACCACCACGTTGAGCACTCCTCCACCATGAACTCAAAATAAGATCGATGGAGGGATATGCGCTTGATGGGGCCTTCCAACCTCTTTACAAATTTTGTCTTGGCTGCACTAAAATCAAGAACAAACAAAACAACTCGAAAACGGGTTACGTTAGCTAAAAAGCATGTTGCACCCTTTGTCAAATCATTTTGCCCAACTCGAAATAACTTGCAAATGCAATGAATATTTAAGATAAATATTTTTGGTCTTAATTAGGAACATAAATTCAAGTGGTTACGCCCATGGTTCATATCCAAATAAATTTATTTCCTAATTCAAAATTTTGGTTTATGTTGGCTGCAAATTTTACTCTCCAACATGCGAGTGTGGAAATTCAAACATGCTAAATGCAAGTGCAAGATTTGATGGGAAATTCAAATATACAATTGTGAAATCAAATATGAGATAACCTCCAATTAACCTATTGGCAAGGACTCACCAAATTGTTTTTGATGTCTGATGAGTGGGACTCACCTCCGTCCATTTTAGTGCGATGATTTGTTTTCCAACCCCAGAGTTGAAGATGTGGACAACTTCTCTTAATTGACATGCCAAGTCTCCTTTGGCATGTCAGTTGGACATTTGGACCACTTGCTGGCCCTAGCCTCTCCGTCATCTTGATGAAAACTTGTTGATGTAGTGACAGCTTCTCCCTTTTGAAGATATTCATTATGAGCATGGTGAGGCTTGTCCTTCTTTAGGGGTGTCACTTCAACCTCCTTGATGTTCTTTTGAGTTAACCCATACTTTGATCATGTATCAAAAGCTTCCTTGGGCATGATGACATGTGGACTCCACAATCAAACAAGAAACGCTTCATCCATAATGTCACTTTCCCTAGGTTGCATGGGCTTGGTCGAAGGGTAGGAATCCCAACAAGTAATTGTAGGACATCTTGGATCTTGAATGCTCTTTAATTTTCTCGTCCTTGGCCAAGGACTTCCTATAGATGTTTTCTTGATTCCTTGCTTGGCCATGGATAAGTAGGCTAGTTCAACATAAATCCCTTGAAATCCTCATAGCCTCCTTGATTACAAGGGTGATGTTGATTCCACCCTTGACCTCCTTGTAGGTGATAGCCATTGGAGTTGTGTTGGGAAGGAAGAATCCCCATGGGTCTTAGGGAAATGATTCCCCAAGTAGACCATGTTGACATGGATTTTCACAAATCATGTGAATATCCATGGCCTGGATCATCCAAACACTTCTCCATTGGCTTGATCTTCATGATACTTCAATGGGAGGTGTGGTTCCTTAGCTAGCATATCCACCTTTTTAAGTGGTGTGCATGACAAGCTAAAGGAACTAGAGCATTATTCAATCCACCCCTTGAGTATCAGCCATATTCTCATCCATGATGAATGAGAATAGGACTCCTTAAGCTCCAGCACAATGGTGGTCATGGGTTGAACTAACCCATGACATGAATGTTGGATGAGGAGGCAATTATCCACCCTATGGTGGAGGCAAACCAAGAACAAATCTTGAAGCCTCCCCCAAGCTTTGGGATGGATGACTTTGGCTCCTCCTGGAAGCTGAAGTTCTTCCACAAAAGCCAATGGTGTTGCCTAACGGACATTTGTTGAGGTACGCCATGATTCATCTTGCAGTTGATTGGCGTCCTCGTTGGCCGTGCCATGAAATGGGTTAGCCAACACTACCCTATTTTCACCATAAAAGGAGAAAACAAACAAGGGTAATCCTGTCTAATAACTACTAGTACCTATAGCTTAATCACAAGTGATAGCTACCCTTCACTTCTTTTACCTTCCCCGACAACGGCTCCAGAAATGCTTGTTGACATTTCTTATGTCACATATCATCTCTCGAAAGAGATGAGGTCTGCAAGCGCACGGAAACTATCATGTAGCATTTCACCCAAGAGTATTCCCAAGGGTATCGTATTTATCCCAAAGGAAGGCAATGAACTAAAGTAAACACTACTCTTATGATCAAGCTATGGGATACTAATCAATTATCAAGATAGGGGGAAGTTGATATTAGGAGTAGTGTGACACACACCTAAGCAATCTATTCTAAAGTAGTAAATGGGTCCTAATGGAGATTAGACTAAGAGTTGGGGAGTTACTCCTACAATGCCTCTAATATACATATACATAGCCTATGTTAGATACTAATGAGCATGTCAATGGTGAATACTTATGCTAAGTTGTTCAACATATCGGGCACGAGTTTACCCCTAGCAATACTAGGATGACTGTGCCAAAAGCCTGTGGCATAGCCAAACGTGGAGGATTACAAAGGACAAATAGTGCTATCACCACTTACTGCCCACCTCTTCAATCTGTGGCTCTATGAGACATCCAACGTTACATAACTACCTCTTCAATCTGTGTGTTGAAGTGAGGGGTCCTATTTATAGGTGGAGAAGGGTCGGTTCCCACCACCAAAAGTGTGTGAATCAGTCACCACTGACTTCTTCAAGCCGGGAGGAGCCAACACGTGTCGTTTCACAGCGTTTGGTGCCAAGAAGGGGTCGGCCACCTAGTGGTTCGGCCAACCTAGTCCTAGCTCTAAACTACCAGTTCTTCCTCTAGGTGACTGACAGGTGGATCCCATTCCATGATATGGGTACTACACCATTGGATGGCCTCAAATACTTCTGTTTGTGGGCCATTTGATCCATGTGGTGCCACGTGGCGATGCCTGATTGGTTGCGATGGTATTTTATAGGATCCATCCTCTTGATTCACTTCAATTCTGTATAAAATTCCTGCATGCACAAGTTTCTCCAAGTACAAGTGGAAATAGGTTAAATAGAAAGGTGATGTGTGCAAGAAATGATATTTCCTTTGCATAATTGAGTTATATTGACGGGTGAAATTGGTATATAACAGCCGTAAACACCCAATACCCCCACACCTCTCCACACGTTGAAAAACCCTTGCTGCCGTTTCTTTGCCGTGTGCTGCCATCAAGAGAAGATCCACCAGCAAGGAGATGGAGCAAGAGAAGAAGGATGATCAAACAAGCTCGATCTTCATCAACTTCTTGACAGCAACGTTCTTCATCACCAAATCGTCATTAACACCTCTCACCGAGCCCTAGACGTCAAGATTCAAGTGTTGCACCCAATTCTCGACCTTTGGATCTCTAAACACACGGTAAACCCTCCATATCCAAGTTCATGTGAATTTGTCTCTTGATCTCGTTGTCCAGAAAAACCCTATTTCTGCAGTTCTGGACAGGGCGGACTAGTCCGGCCTCGAACCAGACTTGTCCGGCCCCTGTGATCTGTAATTCCAAATTGACTCAAATCAATTCGAAACTTATTCATACCTGTTATAAACTATTGTAACTAGTTAGTAAACATTAATAGCAACTCAATAACAAGTTTTACCTCAATATTGCATCAATCATGCATATCTTGGCATATTGAGAAATATATGAGCATTATTTGATTGTAATGTTTGTTTTCCATGTTTGTCACGCGGGATAGAAGGTATAGCTATAGAGAGTGCTTTCGAGGACCTGCAGAACCAGAACTTCGAATCTTTCGATCCAAACCAAGCTCAAGAGAAAGGCAAGTTTCCTTGATCATTTTGACCTAGGTTTTCAAATGTTTGTTTGCAAAATTGCATACTTGTGTCAAATTGATGGGAAAACTGATATGTAGAGGTTTACTAGTTTTGTATGACCATCGTTGTCGCTTGAACACAATGTAGGGAGTCAGAAAGGGTATTTTACACTTTTACCTCGCTTTACTCAATTGGGTTTTGGAAACACTAATATTGCTTAATTATGAACTATTGAACACTTTAATGATGAGAACAGATACTAATGACCCTTTAGCAACATGGTGCCTAGGGATCTAAGGAAGCCAATTATATGGAATGGGTGGACTGTTTTGGTGGTTTTGCTTTGTTTAGATCTAAGGACCGGTTTGTGGAGTGACAATCCAGGTTTTACAGTGCCGCCACAGGGCCAAGTATGGGTACGGCTTCGATGACTAATTAGTGTGTTGCCAATACTATTCGGACAATTTGGAAACCTCAGGGAAGGGGTTGTCGAAATTGTTTGTAGAGATGGTGGGACTACCCTGGGATCCGAATGGCGCAAGAGGGGGCCCTTGGATGGATGTACTCAGTTGGAGACATTAGCACCGGTGAAACCTCAGTGGGGTTCGAATAGGCTAGTAATCACTTTGTAAAGGCTATTTTTTGATCTCTTGGCCACACACCAAAGAAAGTGTGAGACAACATAATTGAGATTCCTTAGTCATCGAAAGGTGATGAAATCACAAACTTGTGGATAAAGTGGTACAACCTGTGTAGAGTGTTAAAAACTATCATGATAGTCGTGCTCCTGGTTATGAGCGACCTAGACCCTCGCATGATTAGAGTTATGGACCTTGAATTTGGTTTAATGGTTGTAATTGAATTAGAAGTTTGTATTGATTTAGTAATTGGCTTTGTTATATGTGATTGATGAAATTGAGACAGATGAGCAGTTATGAGTTGATTATGGATTATTATTGCTGGTATTGGTTACTTTAGTTGAAATTAATGTTATTTGGATTATTTTGGGAAGGGCCACATTCAATTATAATATTATTGCATTTTCAACTATTTGAAATGTACTTTTATGCAACTAACCATTTAATTATCATTCCAATTTAAGCTACATGTCATACTTTCCCACACTTGATGAGTATGACATGTGCTCGCCCTTGCTATTCCCCCAACAATTCAGTCGCAGGCGATAATGTGGAGTACTCGGAGGTCTTTGGGGAGTTCTAGGCATGCGTGTTACTGTCAATCTTGCCTGTGCAGTTGGAGTAATTAGTGTTTAGTGTTTCTGCTGCAGTCCTTCAGAGCTTGTATTTGAGACTATTTGGTTTGTAATAAGGTACTATTATTAGTGTTATTATCCAAGACATGGTTATTATCTGGCTATTGTTTGTGAATCACTTGTGTATGTGTGTTAAACATCCTGGGCACACATATCTGAAGCTCAAAGGAGTGCATCGCAGCCTAGTGAAGCTAGAAAGGAGGACAAACACCCAATTTTCCGTTTTGCCCAAGAATTCCGTTCTGACGGTACTGATGGAGGATTTGCAACTAAGAAATTGAAGGAGTTCCTTGATTTATGCAAAATGCACCCATAATACTATGTTAAGATGATTCCTCGCAATGGACATGAAGATTGGAGGGCTCAAGTTACTATTCTTGCCAATGATGAGGTGATCATCCGACACTTTGCATCCACATGGAGATCTACCATGGAGCAAGCCATTTATGACATTGGTTGGGACACACTCACCAGATTGTGCCACGTCTATCGAGAGCAAGTTGGAGGTATTTGTTTTGCACTGCACCCGCATCGCAAGAGTGGAACAAGGGAAATCCTAAGACCACAAGAAGGAGCTTAAATCAGTTCTCGTACAATTGAGATCTTAAGAAGTATTGGTGAATTTGGGAAATCTCTTTGTTGCATGGAAGAGATCCGCTATCTGCGAAAGAAGTTGTTCATCATGGAGAAGCAAGAAGAAGTCCGTGCCACCGTGGAGGTCAACGGTGCAACAACCACTCCAGCGCCTACATGGACGGCCAACTCACCCTGACGTGCGCCCATGTATGCCTCGCCGCTGTTGACAACTGTTATATACCAATTTCACCCGTCAATATAACTCAATTATGTGAAGGAGATATCATTTCTTGCACACATCACCTTTCTTTTTAACCTATTTCCACTTGTCTTTAGAGAAAGTAGTGCATGCAGGAATTTTATGCAGAATTGAAGTGAAACAAGGGGATAGATCCTATAGAATATCATTCCGACCAATCAAGCGACGATATGTGGCACCACATGGATCAAATGGCCCACAAACAGGAGTATCCGAGGCCATCCAACGGTGTAGTTCCAATATTTGTGAATAGGGCCCACTTGTTACAGACCTGGAGGAAGCACAACCCCAACGGGACTGATACCAGGTCGGCCAACCTCCCTAGTCGTCCGACTAGGGAGTGCCACCAAACCCAGTCAAATGCCACTTGTTGGCTCCCCCCCCGGCTTGAAGAAGTAATGGGTGACTGATTTGCACATTTTTGGTGGCGGGAACCGACCCTTATCCAAGCTATAAATAGGACCCCTCACTTCAACACACACCACTTGAGTATTCATCCATTGTATCCACTACTCTCCATAAGTTTAGAAGAGCATAGGCTGTAGAGAGGAGAGTCTCTAGTCCTTAGTCCAAGTAGGAGAGGAGTAGAAGGAGTCTCTTCCCAATACCTAATTGGGAAAGGTATGGCTCTCATATTCCTATTTGTATTTCTGACTTTATTCTTAATAAAGATGTTATCTTTAGTCTTCTATTGTTCATATACTTGGATGAAGCATTTCTTGTTTGATTGTGGATTCCATGTATGTGGTAGGAGTAGTATTTATGATTATGCTATACCATTGTCATTATATCATCATAATCACTACAAACCTCCACTATAGTCTAATTAACTATGACATGATTATGTTAACATGAATCACTTATGCTATGAATTAACATTGGTTCAAAGCTGACTTAGTTCATTGCCTTAGGATGCCTTGTGCCTAGGCTCTTAAGGTAGTTACTTAATATGCTAGCATGGTGCTAGGATAGAGAAGAGCGTTGAATGTCTCGTAGACCCATGGATTGAAGAGGTAGGCAGTAGGTGGTGACATCCCTATCTGTCCTTTGTAATCCTCCATGTTCGGCTATGCTACAGGCTCTTGGCGGGATTCGTTCTAGTATTGCTAGGGGTAAACCCATGCCTGATGTTTAATCCATTTAGCATGAGAATTCATAGTTGACATGATCATTAGTAACTAACTTAGGCTATGTATATATACATTAGAAGCATAGTCGGAGTATCTACCTAACCCTTAGCCTAGTCCCTCTTCACCCCATCTAACCCCCTTAAGAAAGAATGCTCTTGTGTGTGTCACACTACTCCCATTTATCATCTATCCATCCTTGCTAGAACTTTACCTAGATCAACCTAGCCTCTCCACTTGATGATTGTTTTACTTCCATCTAGCCTTCCTTTGGGAGAATATAAATGACACCCATTAGGAATACTATTAGAGGGGAAATGCTACATCGATAGTTTCCATGCGATTGCGGATTTATATGTATAATGTAAAATCTATTAACAACATTTCTGGCACCACTACTCGAGAGGAATTGTTAGTAGTGCATAAGAACAGTCAACGACTGCCGCCGTCACCTTCACCGCCTCACGGCCAGGACAACCACGGCTCACACAATTAAGTCTAGGTTTCCTCTTTAGAGGTTAGAAAAGCGGTGAGATCATTTTAGTTATATTTGGTGTGGTGTGCTGAATTTTTATGGTGTGTGCTTGTGCTTGTGCGCTTTGCGCGAGCTGTGGGACGCTTAGCATTTTGTCCACATCCGCACATAGTAGAAGTTGTGGGGTCTTTGTCCACATCCTCTAATAGGGTTTTTAGTTTCATAAGAGAGCTGTTTAGTTACATATACCTTGATGCATGTAGATTGGGGTGTTTCTTTTCAAATTCTAAATTCTTCCGTCTCTAGTATTCATTCACCAACAGATGCCAATGACACGTAACTAAATGAATGCCAATGGTGAGGAGGAGAACAATGGAGCACCTCATAACAACAATGGACTTGGACTTGGGGCTAGCAACCTTGAGTAGCTGTTGGCTATGCAGACTCAACTTATGCATATTGTGCTGCAAACTTTGGGACAGCTGCAGGCCAATAACCAGAATTAGCCTCACATGCCGCCACCACCACCACCCCCGTCACACCACAATCGTCTGGGAGAGTTCATGAGGACCAGGCCGCCTACCTTTGCTCAAGCCAATGATCCTATGGAAGCTGATGATTGGCTAAAATCTGTTGAGAAGAAACTTGCCATCGTCCAGTGCAGTGACGGGAAGAAGGTTCTCTTTACATCACACCAGTTGGTTGGAGCCGCTGCAGATTGGAGGGAATCTCTTTGCAACACCCATGAAAATAAAGAGGGAATCACTTGGGCTGAATTAAGGATAAATTCCGTTCCCACTATGTACTTGAGGGCGTCATGATAGTGAGAAGACAAGAATTTGAAAATCTCAAGCAAGGAAGGATGAGTGTCAGTGAATACCTCAACAAATTCACTCAACTGTCTAGGTATGCTCCAGAGGACATCAGTACTGACAACAGGAAGCAATACTTGTTTATGAGGGGTCTCAACAATGAACTTCATGCCCAACTGCTCAATATTGATTACGCTAACTTCAAGAAGCTTGTTGACAAGGCCATTGTGGTTGAGAACAAGATTCGTGAGATGGAACAAGACAACAAGAGGATAATGCCATATCATAGACAACTGCAAGGAAGCAATGTGCACCCTCGCTATGCACTGCCTGCTGCACCATATTACATACAACCCTGGAAACCCGTCTGCTAATGCATTCCGCCCTACTTATCCACCGCGACCGCACCTCGCTTACCTATGCAGCCTGCACCACGTTGACATATGACTTCCTATGCTCAAAATCAGCCTCGCCCTAACTTCTCTAGCACCACTGGTGCGAAAAACTTGCTTTAATTGTGGTCAAGTGGGAAATTTTGCAAATCAATCCCCTTGATCAGGTCATGGACAGATAAACAATGCTCCAAGTCAAAATCCTAGGCCCAATGGAGGAGCAACTCAAGGCAACCAAGGACCACAAAATTTTTCTCGTGGCAAGGTGAACCATGTATTTGCATAAGAGGCTCAACAAGCTACGGATGTTGTGATTTGTATGTTTCTCACAAACTCCAACCCCACTACTATATTATTTGATTCGAGAGCATCCCATTCATTCATCTAATCAAAGTATGTCGCAAAGCATAGCATGCCTATATCATACCTGAAGTATACCTTGTTGGTTATATCTCCTGGAGCAGAGATGAGGACGAATATAGTATGTCCAAAAGTAAGTATTTCCATAAGGGGGGTAGATTTCATCGCCAACCTTATAGTCCTAAATTCACAAGGCTTGGACATCATACTTGGAATGGATTGGCTAAGGAAGTATAACGGAGTGATTCAGTGTGTCACGGACAGTGCAATTGACAAACAAAGAAGGAGTTAGTATAGAATTCAAGGCAGTCCAGCCGACAACCGAGAAGGCAATGGTAAATCATGTAGAAGGAGTAACTTTGGAGGAAATTCCGATTGTTCGTGAGTACCCAAAAGTGTTTCTTAAGGAATTGCTAGGTATGCCACCTAATCGTGACATCGAGATCATCATTGATTTAATACCTGGAACCGCACCTATAGCAAACAGGTCAAATAGGATGCCTCCTAAGGAATTAGCAGAGCTCAAGAAGTAGACTCAAGAGCAGTTAGAGAAGGGTTTTATACGCCCAAGTTCGTTGCCATGGGGAGCTCTAGTGCTTTTCGTAGATAAGAAATATGGATTCCAAAGAATGTGTGTTGATTACCGGTCTCTCAACAAGGTGAAAATTCAGAATAAGTACACGTTGCCCCGCATAGAGGATCTGTTCGAGCAAAGGATGGGAGCCATAATATTCTCTGAGATTGATCTTTGGTCTGGATATTTCCAAATGAAGATTAGACCATCAGACATACCCAAAACGGCTTTCAGGACACAATATGGATCCTATGAGTATACGGTCATGTCATTTGGATTGACTAATGCACCCGCGTACTTCATGTATCTCATGAACATGGTCTTCATGGAGTATTTAATAAGTTTGTGGTAGTGTTCATTGATGACAACATGATCTACTTGAAAAGTGAAGAGGATCACGAAGAGCATCTAACGTTGACTTTGTTGAAATTGCGAGAGCACTAGTTGTATGCCAAGTTTAACAAGTGCCAATTCTGGTTGAGGGAGATATCATTTTAGGCCATGTCATCTCTGGAGGAGGAGTGTCAGTTGACCCAGGAAAGGTTAGAGATGTGCTAAAGTGGGAACCGACGCAAAATGTGAAGGAAATAAGGTGTTTTCTTGGAATGGTTGGGTATTACTGTTGGTTCATTAAGGACTTTTCTAAGATAGAGAAGCCCATGACTGGATTGTTAATGAATGAGAAGCCTTTCAAGTGGACTCAAGCTTGTCAAGATAATTCTGAGGAGCTAAAGAAGAGGTTAACAACAGAACCTATGTTGGTATTGCCAGATGTGAGCAAGATTTGATATCTATTGTGATGCTTCAAGGCAAGGACTTGGTTTTGTATTGATGCAAGAAGGCCGAGTAGTAGCTTATGCATCCAGGCAATTGAAGAAACATGAGAAGAATTATCTTACACATGATCTCAAACTTGCGGCCGTAGTGCATGCGTTGAAGATTTGGAGACATTATGTTCTTTTCCATAGATGCAAGATTTAGATGGACCATAAGTGTCTCAAGTACATATTCACGCAAATGGATATGAATTTGAGGCAATGATGATGGTTGGAAGTCATTAAGGATTATGATGTTGGAATCAATTATCATCTAGGAAAAGCCAACATAGTGGATGATGCTTTGAGTCGAAAGGGAGCAAGCCACCATCTCACCGTTAGGGAGTTGTCATCTGAGCTATGTAAGGAGTTTGAATGGTTGAATCTTGGATTTGTGAATGAGATGGGAATAATGGAGTTAAATTCGACCATGGAACAGCAAATTCGAGAAGGATAGACCAAGGATAAGGAAATCTAGGAAATGAAGGAAAGGACCCAAGAAGAGAGAGAATTCAGATTTGATGAGGACGACCATGGTACTCTATGGCTTGGAAAACGAATTGTTGTGCCTAATGAGAAGCGTCTCCGACATGCGATATTAAAGGAGGCAAATGACTCACTTTACTCTATCCATCCCGGTTGTACAAAGATGTACAAGGACCTGAAGACGTGCTACTGGTGGGATGGCATGAAAAGGGACATAGCTTAATATGTCGCATTATGTGATGTGTGCCCATGAGTCAAAGCTAAACATCAAAGGTCTGTTGGACTATTGCAGCCATTGAAGATTTCAGAATGGAAATAGGGAGAGGATGGTATGGATTTCATAGTTGGTTTGTCTCGCACTTCAGCGGGTTATGATTCAATATGGGTTATTATGGATCGGTTGACAAAACCAACACATTTCATTCCTGTCAAGACTACCTACAGCGAAGCAAAGTTGGAAGAATTGTATATGGGGAGAATCATGTGCTTACACGGAGAACCCAAGAAAATAGTGTCACGTAGAGGTTCTCAATTTACCTCAAGGTTCTGGCAAAAGCTACACGAGTCTATGGGAACTCAATTGAATTTTAGTTCTGCATATCACCCTCAAACGGATGGACAGACCGAGAGAACAAACAAGATATTGGAAGACATGCTAAGAGCTTGTGCGCTAAAGTATGGAGGAAGTTGGGACAAAAGTCTGCCGTATGTTGAATTATTCTACAACAACTGTTACCAAGCAAGCCTGAAGATGTCGTCATATGAAGCATTGTATGGAAGAAGGTGTAGAACACCATTGTTTTGGAATGAAACAGGAGACACTCAAATGTTTTGACCTGATGTAATACAGGATGCCAAAAAGCAAGTTCAGACAATCCGCGAGAATTTAAGAGATGCTCAATTGAGACAAAAGGGTTACACGGATAATAGATGAAGAAGCCTTTCTTTTGAGGTGGGAGACTTTGTATACCTCAAAGTGTCACCCATGCAAGGTCACAAGCGATTTAATGTCAAAGGCAAGTTGGCACCTCGCTATATTGGCCATTCAAGATTTTGGACAAACGAGGAGAAGTAGCATATATGTTGGAGATGCCAACACATCTTTCTGATGTTCATGACATGTTTCATGTTTCTTAGCTCAAGAAGTGCTTGAGGGTACCAAAAGAGCAAGTATCGATGGAAGAATTGGAACTTGAGGAAGATTTGACCTATGCTGAGCAACCTGTCAAATTTTTTGAAACCAAGGTGAGGGTCACGAGGAACAAGGTGATTAGATGGTGCAAAGTGCAATGGAAGCATCATACAGAGTCAGAAGCAACCTAGGAGCAAGAAGAGGATCTCAAGAGAGAATTTCCCTATCTCTTTCCTTCTACGTTGAATCTCGAGGGTGAGATTCATTTTAAAGGGGGTAGGTTTGTAACACCCTCATTTTCATGCACAATGCATTGCATGCATCCTCATACATGTTTAATATAAAAGAACCTTAAAAGGAACCTGATTAAAATGAATTTAGGGCTAATCAGCAATTTAATCCTATCAGGGAGCGGACTTATCTGGCCTAAACCCTGTACTAGTCCAGTTTCCTTTCCAGTTTTAGAAAATTCAGTTCTTCAGAACACTGGACTTGTCCATCATGTTGCACGGACTAGTCCTATGTAGGTTCTGATGTTGTCCGAACTTGTCCAGGTTTGAGCAGACTAGTCCAATTTTGTTTCAGTATGTACCAATTTCTTGCCAATCCCCGAACTTATCCGATATCGTCTCTATTCCAAAACGGACTTGTCCGGTCATTCTTGCGGACTAGTCTGACCTTCAGAGTCCAATTTGGATTTTGTTTTCTTCCACATCATGTTTTTGGGTAATTACATAATTGGGCCCAAGGACTTCGTGCCCAACATATGAGGAGCCCAAGTGGACCCCACCATGGCCCCTACTCGTTCTCCATCGAAATCTACATGGAATCCACCCCAAAACCCTACTTCTCCACCCCTATATAAGCAACCCTATACCCCCACACTACTCCACACGTTGGAAAACCCTCGCTGCCGTTTCTTTGCCATATGCCGCCATCAAGAGAAGATCTAGTAGCAATGAGAAGGAGGAGGAGAAGATAGAGGATCAAGCAAGCTCGATCTTCATCAACTTCTCGACATCGACATTCTTCATCACCATATCGTCATCAACACCTCTCCCGAAGCCCTAGACGTCAAGATTCAAGTGTTGCGCCCAATTCTCGACATTTGGATCTCTAAACACACGGTGCACCCTCTATATCCAATTCCCCACATGAATTTATCCCTTGATCCCGCTATCCAGAAAAACCCTATTTCTGCAATTCTGGACAGGCGAACTAGTCTGGTCCTAATACCGGACTTGTCCGCCCCGTGTGATCTGTTTTGTGGAATTAATTCCAAATTGACTCAAATCAATTCGGAACTTGTTCAAACTTGTTATAAACTATTGTAACTGGTTAGTAAACATTAATAGCAACTCATTAACAAGTTTTACCTCACAATTGCATCAATCATGCATATCATGGCATATCAAGTAATATATGAGCATTATTTGATTGTAATGTTTGTTTTGCATGTTTGTCGCGCGGAATAGAAGGTATCGATGTAGAGAGTGCTTTCGAGGACATGCAGAACCAGAACTTTGAAGTTTTCGATCCAAACCAAGCTCAAGAGCAAGGCAAGTGTCCTTGATCATTTTGATTCAGGTTTTTAAAAGTTTGTTTGCAAAATGCATGCTTGTGTCAAATTGATGGGAAAATCCAAATGTAGGAGTTTACTAGTTTTGTATGACCACCCTTGTCGCTTGAACACAATGTAGGGAGTCAGAAAGGGTATTTTACACTTTTGCCTCGCTTTACTCAATTGGGTTTGGGAAACACTCATATTGCTTAATTATGAACTATTGAACACTTTAATGATGGGAATTGATATTAATGACCTTAAGAACCATGGTGCCTAGGGATCTAAGCAAGCCGGTGATGTGGAATTGGTTGGACTATTTTGGTGGTTTTGCTTGCTTTAGATCTAAGGACCGGTTCATGGAGCGACAACCCAGGTTTTATAGTGCCACCAGAGGGCCAAGTATGGGTGAGGCTTAGCTAACTAATTAGTGTGTTGCCAGTACTGTTTGGACCATTTGGAAAGTTGGGGGAAGGGGTTATTGTATGGGTTTGTAGAGATGGTGGGACTACCTTGGGATCCAAATGGCGCAAGACGGGGCAGTGCTAGTGCCGAAGACTTCGGAAGCTGCAATGGAAGCTCCAGAGGCGACAGTGCCATCGTCTGAAGATCCAGCTACGGGGCCTTCCTTGTCTACGCCAATGGCTAAAGATCCGGCTGCGGGACCTTCCTGTTTGTACCCATGATAGATGAACTTCTGGAGATCAGCCCTGTCGATGTCAAGCTGCTGGAGTCCATGCTCGTGCCGTGGGCTCCAACAACTATACCAGAAGACCCGGAGGAAATAGAGGATGAACCTCAAGAGGGTCTTGAGCCAATCCCTCTGGAGTTGATTGATAATGCATGCTCAAGCCTCTGCCAGGTCCAACTCACCTTTGACTAAGAGTGTAAGTCTCTTGAAGAAGAGCGCGACACCCTGAGGCGTTGGTGCCAACAACTATACTTCAAGACGAAGCTGACACATTCTCGGCTTGCGGACCAACAGGAGTGGGTGGCAATGGAGAAGGCCCGACAAACGCGTTTGAATGACACATTGAATGAGATAGAGGCTGCCATAAAGGCCCTCGGCGAGAAGACCAGGGAGATATACGAGCATGCCAGAAAGGCCAACGAAGTGGCTGACAGTCCCTCGGAGAGTCTTGAAGCTTTGAGGGAACAGCTCCTCAAGCGCAGGGATGAGCTTGACAATAAGGAGGATAAACTCCAAGAGAAAGAAGATGAGATCCACAGGAGGGAGGATGAACTCTCTCAGAATTTGGCACGCGGCAAGCAGGACTAGGCTGGTTGCGTAGAAAAATTCAAGTCATGGTGCAAACAATAGAAGCACCAAGTGTGGCTGGCAGGAGAAGGAGTGAGAAAAAGAGAAAATGTTGTCTCCGCTAGGGAGGATAAGGTGAAAGCGAAGGAGAAGGACCTTGCAGAAAGGCGAGGTCACATTCACGTCTGAGAGAAGAAGATCGCTGACTAAGAGAGGTTGCTGGTTGAACGGATCCAGTAGCACGCTAAAGAGGTCGGGCATTTCTCAAAGGAGAGTTTTGTGGAGCTTTCTTCTACAAGGAGGTCACTGAAGGAGCTCTGGAGCGCAAGAGCAATCAAGACCCCTTAATGTCTCTAGCTCTAGTGGTCAAAGGACCCATTGCGGAAGAGGAGGAAGCTGCCAAGGCCAACGTCCAAGAAGCCGCCCAAAAGGTTGCTTCATACTTCATGAGGAACTCCAGTAGCTCGGACCTTTCTTTTTGTAACATCACCTCGTAAATATTCAATTTTGAATGAACGAAATCCTTTCAAATTCCATTTTTGTATTCAATACATTGCCCTTTATCTTATTGGCCCCCTTGTAGATGTGTTCAATTGATTGAGGACATCTACCATAAGGAATTTGACAATGTCTTGAAAAGTTGATTGCTCCAAACTCGTAGCCAACATGATAGCTCCAAGGTCTGAGTCTTACTCCCGAAATCTCCAATGACCCTTTGTTACGTCGACGACGGTGCCCACTGTCAATGCGTGAAACATCGAAGATGCCCCCCCTAGGAATTGTTGGAGCTTGTTCGCTTCAATGGCACCCACTGTCAATGCCTAAAACATCGACAGCGGGCCCCTGGGAGTTGTTGAAGCTTGTTCGCTTCGACGACGCCCACTATCAACGCATAAAATGTCAACGGCAGGCCCCCTAGGGGTTGTTGAAGCTTAGTTGCTTCGACAACATCCACCATCGCCATGCAAATTGCCGTCAGTTGTTCATTTTCCTGCGCATGAGAGACAAGAAAAGTAGTAAAATTTATCCTCTTGCTTATAGTTTATTTGTGGCTTATTATCCTTCTTTAATTTTAGATCCTAACAAACTCTTTATGACGATATTAGTATATTGATTAAACTTCCTTAGATTTGAATGCTTCCTGGACCCGCCTTACTAAGACCGACAAGAATAGGTAGAGTGCAGTACTTAGGGTGCTGGACCAAGATAAGTCAATAGCGCACTCCGAACTTGTCATTGGTTTGTGTTTTCAGACGAGTAGACCATCTAGCAATACTAAGATCTGGTAGAAGATTACCAATAAAACTTATACATCACATGAATCTCTAAGACTGAATTTCAAGTGGATTGACAACATTGCTATTGTCAAGAAGGTAAAGCATGACAAAAATAATGAGCTTGCACAAAATTAATGCACATAGAGTCTGTTTGCACATAAATGTATTTCATTATAGCCGAATAACAGGGGAGACAAGGACACACTTAAAGTACAGGACCAAGTTAAGTGTGCTATTCATCATGTACTAACCCAGGGAAGGTAAATAAACACTTAAAGTACAGGACCAAGTTAAGTGTGCTTTTGATCTAAGACCAACCCAACTCTATTCATAGACTCTATAATATGCATTTCATGCAAATACAAACTCACCTCCGTGTAACTAAGTGTAGAACTTACGAATGTGCTCAATGTTCCTGAGATTGGGAAGTGGTATCCCATCCTTTGTTTCCAAACGAATGCATCCGGGACAGGAAACTTTGACGACTCGGAAGGGACCTTCCCAGCCAAGGGAAAGCTTGTCCACTCCTTCTTCCAACTGCCAGTTGCGCACATAACTTTGTAGATAGCGTTGGAGCGCCTGGTGGTAGCGCGCGTTTCGGACAGATGCTTGGCACCTTGACTCATAGATGAGGTTTAGGTCTTCACATCGGAGTTGGTCCTGTGTGACTTCATCGTAGGCCCGGACCCGAAGAGAACCCATGTTGATATTTGGAGGAAGGACTGCTTCGGCTCCGTACACCAAGAAGAAGGGTGTCTCTCCTATTGCCCGACTGGGTGTTGTCTAGATCGCCCACAGTGTAGACAAAAGTTCTTCTATCTAGTCTGCACCATGTTTCTTCAAGCGCTAATAAGTGCACTTCTTGAGTCCCTTAAGTATTTCTGTGTTTGCTCTCTCAGCTTGGCCATTGCTTGCCAGATGAGCTACTGATGCATAGCTGACTGATAGGCCGAGGTCTTCGTAGTACTCTTGGAATGTTGCACTTGTGAATTGGGTTTGTTGTCATTGATGACTCTATTCGAAACTTCAAAGCTGCAGACAATGGACATCAAGAATTTGATGGCAGATTGCTTGTTGATAGTGAAAACTAGAGTAACTTCCGGACACTTCATGAACTTGTCAATGGTGACATATAAGAACCGGTACCCTCCAACGGCTTTTGTGAAAGGCCCAAAAATATCAATCCCCCACATAGCGAATGGCCACGTGGGAGGAATCATCTGCAGTGACTGTGCCGGTGTGTGAATCTGCTTTGTGTGGAACTAGCGCGCTTCACACTTCTTGACCAACTCGATTGCATCCTGGAGTGTTGTAGGCCAATAAAAACCATGCCGGAAGGCCTTACCAACCAGCGTGTAGGATGACGCGTGGTTCCTGCACTCACCTTCATGATTCTCTATGAGGACTTCGCAACCTTCTTCCTAGGAAATGCACCGCATTAGAACACCATTCGCGCAATGTAGATAGAGATCCCCTTCTACTTACATGTATCTTCAAGCCAATCTGACAATTCGCTAAGCGGATACACTGTCTTCAGGAAGGATCTTATCTTTCAAGTGTTCCTGGACATCCGAGATCCATGCATCAGGACTGACTTGAGCTTCTAGATCTTGCGCGCTTGGTTGCTCGAAGCTTCCTGTAGCGCCTACGATCCTTGGTGGACGCCATGGTAACAGAGCCATGGGGACCGCCAGCTTCGGGGTGCTGTTCTCGCCCCCATCACTCAGTTCGACAGGCTGAGTGGCAGGTGCTGGTAATCTCCTGATAAAAACATCATCGAGTGCTTGAGCCCCGGTTGAAGCCTTCGTTGAGAGGTCGTCAGCTTCAACGTTATTGAGATGCTGGACATGGCAGAGGTCCAAGACGTGGAAGTCTTTCTGCAACTTTTGGACTTCAAGTAGATAAGCAACCGGTGTGGGTTATTGCAACTACATTCACCTTTGACTCGCTTTATGATAAGTTGCGAGTGACCCTTCGCCAGCAGCTGCCGGACGCCACATGATAGCACCACCTTAAGTATGAAGATGGGAGCCTAATATTCTGCCATGTTCTTGGTTGCCTTGAAGTCGAGGCGCACCATGTACTTGACCTTCTCCCCGGTCGGAGCGAGGAGAAGGATTCCAGCTCTGACCCCCTACTTCTGCATGGAGCAGTCAAAGTACAGAGTCTAGTGAGGCCCAGTGAAGACCGAGACCTTAGGTTCTGTCTTCTGCTCATTGAGGCCCCCTGGAGTTGATGAAGAAGGTATCCACTCCGCCACAAAGTCAGCCAGCACCTGACTCTTGATTGCATGTCGAGGCAGGAATTTGAGATCGAATTTTGCTAGCTCTGCAGCCCACAATGCGATATTTCCCGTTGAGTTGGGGTTATGTAAAATAGCTCGCAGTGGAAAAGAGGTTACCACTGATATCTTTTGGGCCTAGAAGTAATGTTGTAGCTTCCTTGATGCAATAAGGACTGTGTACAACAGCTTATGTACCTCAATGTACCGAGTCTTGGCGTCATGAAGTACTTCACTGATGAGGTACACCAGCTGTTGGACACTTCGAACCCTTTCGGAGGGTCCAGAGCTTCATCTTCATCAAACTGGACCCTCCTGAAGGGGTCCCAATTTCCTTCTGGGTCAGTAGATACTCCCTCAAATGAGAGAGGTTTATCCAAAAGCATGTTGCCTTTAGGATCCGTGCCTGGGGGTTGGGACCCATAATCGCCTTTAGGTAGCTCCAGACCCTCCCAGAGTGGTCTAAGCTCCCGAGTTCAAGATGTTTCTGGTCTTTCCGCAACCAGAACCATGATGACAACCTCCGTAGTTGCAGCGATGTAAAGTAGAAGAGGCTAACCAGGCTCTGGAGCTACCATGATTGGTAGCATAGTTGGGAGCTGCTTGAGCTCTTGAAACGCCTTCTCTGGTTCTTCACACCAATGTAATGGTCCGGGCTTCCTCAACATCTTGAAGAAGGTAAGTGCCCGCTCTGCCAGTCTTGAGATGAACCAGCTTAACGAAGCTAGACACCCGATAAGCTTATGGACGTCCTTGACATGGGCTGGTGGCCGCATCGCTTCGATGGCTTTGATCTTCGCCGAATTTTCTTCGATTACTCGGTGGGTCACTGAGAAACCAAGAAGCTTTCTGGAGTTAACCCCAAAGACACACTTGTATGGGTTGAGTTTAGTGCGTGTCAAGCGCAGCTTATCGAAGATGGATTGAGGGTTGTCGAGGAGAGAGTCTTTGTTCTTAACCTTGACAATGATGTCATCAACATAGACCTCCACTAGATCCCGAATGAGCTCCCCAAAGGTTTTGTGCATGGCTCGCAAGCGCATTCTTGAGACCATAAGGCATCACTATGTAGCAGTAGAGACCATCTATCGTAATGAAATCACTGTTCTTTTCATCTTCCTTAGACATTGGAATTTGATGAAATCTAGAATATGCGTCCAAGGAACATAGAAGCTCACAGACGGAGGTATAATCCACTATATGATCTATTCTTGGTAGTGGAAAGGAGTCTTTTGGACATGTCTTATTTAGTGTGGTGCAGTCGATGCACATCCGAAGCTCCCTGCCGGCCTTTAGTACAACAACTAGGTTTGCCAGCCATCGTGGGTGATGAACCTCCTGGATGAATCCAACATCAAGCAGCTTCTTAACTTCTTCTCGGATGAAGTTTTGCCACTCAACAGATTGCTTCTGGGCTTCTGTTGTATAGGTCGTGCCTCAAGGTAGATCTTCTAATGGTGCTCGATCACCTCCTTGGGGATCCCAGGCATCTGTGATGGTTGCCATGCAAACATTTTAACATTTGCCCAGAGCAAAGTGACGAGCATGAGTTCCTATTTGTTAGTCAGACCTCCCGATATACAGATGGTCTGAGCGGCATCAGAACCATTTTGGACAACTTTGATGGAAATGTTGGTGTTGCCACTTGGCTGCACAATAAGCGAAGAGGATGAGGTGCGTTGGCGCTAACTCAATGGTTGCTAAGCAGATTGCTCCATGTCGTAGTCATCTTCTTGCACTGTTGCAAGCGCATGAAGTTTCTCAAGTGCAGTAACCCCAGCAGTGCGATCCCCTCGGATCCGGAGGACGTCTAACGGAGTTGGCATCTTCAACACGAGGTATCTGTAGTGGGCCACCGCCATGAGCCTATAAAGGACTAGCGTACCTAGGATGGCGTTGATGGGAAGCTTGATGTGTGCTACATCAATGACTAGCTTCTCAGACCTATAGTTCTCTGGTGTTCCGAAGGTCACCGATAGAGTAATTAACCCAAAAGGCATGATAGCTCACAGACCTACTCCAGAGAATGTACGTGAGGGCCTGAGGTCCAAAACACTGAGTTGGAGCTTCACAAAGGCTGCGAAGCTAATGAGGTTGAGTGTCGTGCTCCATCCACCAAGACATCTAAGAGCTGAATATTGTTGATAGTCGGCGAGACCATCAGGGCAATTGCCAGATCCTACCATGTTCTTCGGACAGTCTGAAGCATTCAAGGTAATGGAAGTATCATCCACTTCCGATGAGGCTCCGCCTTGGCAGTAGGAGCAGCAACAGCCATTTCCCGACACATTGTCTTGAGAATGCACCAAGAGGTGATGTCCTAGGACCCTCCATACATCACATGGAGAGTCTTCTGATGCTCCTTGTCGGAGGTGTGTCAGAGTCATCGTTGACAGTTTTTTAAACCATCTTTAACACCTTCTTCTGTCTTGGAAGCCTAGCTCCTGATCATACGGAGCTTTTTCGCCAAGTTTTTGCTTCCATTCCCGCTAACGGAAAGGGGTTTCATATTGACGCTTGCTATTGCGTTCAACAAGCCACTTGACATCACAACAGTCTTCAGGATTATGGCCTGTAGATTTGTGGATCAGGCACCACATCTTGTCTCTGTCTTCGGATGACTTTCGAGGTCGTTTGTCGAGGTGTGGCCCTCGGGTACCAGGTGCAGTGGCAGCAACAGCGGTAGGTGTGCTGACAAGTGGCTTCTTCTTGCCACTTGACTTCTTCTTCTTTTTGGCACTGCCAGTGACAGTAGCTTCATCTTTGGAGGCAGATTGGCCAGCCTCCGTAGTAGGTTTAGAGTTGATCTCACGACCCTCCGCAGCTCTAGCGCATTCGTCAGCTAAGCTGAAGAGTTTTGTGACGCTGCTGACATATTTGGTTGCCAACTTCTCCAACATCTTATCTTGCACCCCCTGTCGGAATGCAACAACGACAGAAGCATTGGAGATAGAAGGAATAGTGTTCCGTACCTAGGAGAGTTTTTGGATGAATGATTGCAGTGACTGTCCCAACTTTTGTTGTACGGCGAACAGGTCCAGCTTGGTGCCAGGTCATGTGTAGGAGCTCTCGAAGTTGGCAGTGAACTAGCAACATAGTTATCCCCAACTTTAGATGGAATCAAGGGGTAAGCTCATAAACCAAGACCTTGCAGTCCCGGTCAGAGCCACTGGGAAGTAGTTGGCCATTACGGCCTCATTCCCTCCACCCGAGAGTATGGAGGTGAAGTAGATATGAAGAAACTCGATGGGGTTGATTGTCCCGTCGTATTTCACTAGTAGATGAGGCTGGAACTTGGGTGGCCATTCTACCATGCGGAGATGCATGGCAAGAGCTGAACATCCGCGACAAACTCCAAGAGGAGAAGGGTTTTCTCGAGCAAGTTGCCTCTTGCGAGTACACTCGATGTTACATGGTCAGCTTGCCTCATGTACCAGTGGTCTAGCTCCGACCGAAGGCCCTAAGTAAAGAGCCTCGACACTGTATGAGTATGTCGGGCCTTAGAGGGTAATGACATCGCGTGTTCAGAGGGTGCACATCTCCTGTGCTGCAACACCGCAGGACCAAGCCTTCGAGACAAGGTCCTATTACGTCAAGGTCCCTACCCTACATGGGGCAAACCTTGGTTGTTGAGCGCAGTGGCTATAGCTACAATCAAGTACTCAACGTCAGCGCGCCACTGTTCCAGAGCAACCGAAGGAGCTCCCAGCACTGGATGATGCTGCAGTAGAGTCCGCGCTGCATTTAGCGTTGTTCTTTGGGTTGTTCGTCGATGTTGTGACCGACGCAAATTCACCATCCTGGTGTCCAATATTGGCCGTTGCAGCAGATGGTGGTGGTGGTGGAACAACGCCCACCGGAAAAACAACGTTGGTTGGCTGCTAAACATTAGAGGATTTTCCTCCAACAGCCCGTGCAGGCCATTCTGTTGGAAGCAGCGGTTGAGTTCACCATCTTGGAGATCTTGAAATTGTGACCCCTACCTGGTGAGCCAAATGTTGAAGTGTGGACTAAGACACTTCCCCCAGTACTACTAAGAAGTAGTCCGCGAAGGTTCGTATTTGGGTGGAGCGCTAATCAGGATCAATAACAAGGGTGAGCACAAAGGATTTTACGCGGTTCAGACCGCCTGAGCATTATACCCTACTCCACGGGGTGTTTGTGTATTGTATGAGTGTACGTAAGCCTTAGCTTGAGATGAGATTACCTACCTTTCTATCGTTCAATGCAACCCTTTTATATGCCAAGGACTTGCTGTTACAGAGTGCACCCTGGCATGACATGTAGCCTTGGTTGTAATAACCGCCCTATACACGATCTATGGTGTTATGAGTGGTTAATAGTGTGATAACGTGCCTTAATGTTAGCGTTACTAGTCTTGACAGTCCTTTGACTCTGTGTCATTAGTATAGCATTAATGACGCATTAAACAGGTCTTGTAACGGCCAATTGATATCCCTTGAATGTCCGTGCCGTTGGAGATCCGGCTGTCTTCCCGTTGCAGATTTAGGTTCGGCGGTGTCACACGTGGCAGCTCTGGAGCTTCCCCCTACGGGGAGGCAGGTCCAGAGCTACTGGACATGTGGTAGCTCTGGAGCTTCCCTATGCAAGGAGGCAGGTCCAGAGCTACTGGACATGTGGCAGCATCGGAGCCACCATAAGGAGGGAGGCAGGTACGGCACTGCGGGACACGTGTTGCCTTCGGAAGTCCATGATACTAGAAGGTGGAACTTGACACGTCTTCTTCTGGTACGAAGGGATACCAGGTATGTAGGGTATCAACAGCTATGATGAGTCAAAAAGCTCCCAATCCTACTGTTTTTCATGCTATTCATAACACACCTCGTAGGTTTGTTGTTGGGTGCAAGAATTCACAAAATTTGACTTATAAACTTGCTATTTTGTCTCAGCTTTCGCTTGTTATTCCTACTGGACGTCGTGTGACTCAGTACTGGATTCCTAAATGCCTTTTGACTAATCCAAGTATTGAGTCATCGACATATTGTCCTTCTATGTAGGTTACACGCTTGAGGAAGGAGAGCAATTGGCTTGTGGATTCAGGTTGCTCACACCACATGACCGACAACAAAGAATGGTTCTCCTCCCTCTCCTTTGTGCCACGTGTATCGAATGTTACTTTTGCCGATAATTCTTCAACTCCTATAATTGCTAAGGGTTCGGTTAGAGTAAATAATCACTACATTTCGAAAGATTTGACACTTGCAAAAATTTGAAATACAACTTGCTTTCTATTTCACAATTGCTAGATGAAAATCTGGAAATTATTTTCACTGAAAATTGATGCAAGGTTGTAGATTCTAATGGTGAGCTTATGTTTAACATGTCTCATTTTGGAAGAGTTTTTAAAGATGATTTTGATATGTCATCCTCTAAGCATATGTGTCTAGTTGCTAATGGAAGAGCTTATATTTTTGGCATCGTAAACTTGGTCACGTAGGCTTTGATCATGTCACGCATTTTAATGGCCTTGATCGCATTCGTGGGCTACCTAAGCTTAATGGAGACAACAATATTGTGTTCTCTTCTTGTAAACATGCTAAGATGGTTGCAGGTTCACATCCTCCTCTCACAATGACCATCACAACCGAACCGGGACAACTTTTGCACCTTGATATCATAGGTCCTTCACGTGTCAATCTTTTGGTGGTAAATGGTATGTGCTTGTAATAGTTGATGACTTTTCTAGATACTCTTGGGTTTACTTTATGACATCTAAGAATGAAACTTTTAGTCACTTTAGAACTTTATTCTTAGGTTATCAATTGATCACCCAGGATCTTTAAAAGCAATTAGAAGTGATAATGGAACTGAATTTAAAAATCAATAGTTTGATCACTTTTATGCTGAGAATGGAATATATCATCAATTTTCTTCACCCTATGTACCTCAACAAAATGGTGTCGTAGAGAGAACGAATAGAAACTTAGTTGAGATGGCTAGAACTATGCTTGATGAATATCAACCTCCTAGGAAACTTTGGGCTGATGCAATTGAGACCTCTTGTTATGTCTCAAATCGAGTTTTCTTGCATGCTAAGCTAGGAAAGACCCCATATGGGCTTCATTCTGGACATAGGCCCAGTGTCACACACTTTAGGGTCTTTGATTGCAAATGCTTTGTTAAGAAAAACATTGTAATCTTGACATATTTGAACCTAGATCTGTTGATGGCATGTTTCTTGGTTATCCATGTCATACTAGATCTACCATGTGCTTTTACTTGACACTAACAAAATCATGGAGACATGTGAGGTTTCTTTTGATGAAGCTAGCCCAGGTACTAGCTCTAATATTGCAGGTCCAGATCTATATCTGCAAGGGGAGAGTATTTTAATTGAAGATGAAGGAGTGGAGCTGCTCCCCGAAATTTTAGAAATAAACAATGATGTTCCAACTCTTGATCCCGCTCCACGACCAGCACCAATGACCACAGTTGTTGGTTCAGGTCTTCCTCGAGCAACAAGTTCTTCGATTTGTGATGAACATAAAGAAGAAGGAACTTGTGAAGCTTGCACAAACAAGTCACACCGTCCAGCTATCATGAGTTTAGAATTTGAGATGAGTATTATGGGATAACTTACGTACTTTTGTGCATCAAACAAAGTATACGAAAGACCTTCTTAAGCACTTCAGCATGGACAAAAGCAAGCCACTTTGGACACCAATGGGAACATCAACGACGCTTGAACTTGATGAAGATGGTGAACCGTGGATCAAAAAGAAAATCAAAGCATGATCGGGTCACTTTTGTACCTCACGGCATCAAAACCGGACATACAATTCAGTATATGTCCTTGTGCACGATTTCAAGCTTCCCCATGTGCTTCACATTGTCAAGCCGTTAAAAGAATTCTCAGGTACTTACATGGAACTCAAGAATTTGGTATTTTTCTTCCTTCTTCCTCAATCGTTACTTTGAAAGCTTTTTAGGATGCTTATTTTGGGGGTTGTAGGATTGATAGGAAAAGTATTTTGGGTGCTTGTCATTTTCTTGGTAATTCACTTGTTGCTTGATTCTCTAGAAAACAAAATTCAGCTGCACAATCCACGGCATAATGTGAATATGTAGCTTCTACAAGCGCTTGCTCACAAATTCTTTGGATTGTTCAAACACTTAAGAACTATGGGGTTGATCTAGATAGTGTTTCACTATTTTGTCATAATACTAGTGCTATTTGCACTGCTAAAAACCCCGTGCAACATTCTAGAACAAAACACATTGACATTAGGTATCACTTCCTCTGTGATAATGTTGAAAAAGGAAACATCGTGCTTCACCATGTAGATACCGAACAACAACTTGCTGACATTTTTACAAAACCTTTGGAATTCACTCGTTTTTGTTTCATTTGTAGTGAAATAAAGGTTATGAACTCATAGCTTAAATTGAGGGGGAGTTTTGAAACTTGGGAAGTCTATGTGTGAATCTGAATTTAAAATAATATGAGCATAGTATTTCATACATATATGACTTTGTGATTCCTTTTACACGCTGAAAGTTCTTACTACATTACTCGTGTTATACATTTTATAGTTTTCGCCATGACTAGTAATTGGAATAATTACTTACACTAAATCTGGTTATGGTCGAACTTTCTTGCTGTTTGGAACTTATTGCATGCTCACATGTGCTTTTAATAATGAAAAATTAATCAATCAACTATCCACATGTTGAGCTTTTACGACCAAAAGAATATGCATGCATCACACTTCTTCTTTTGAGATGGCTTAGAGAAGGTTTGCTTAGTATTCATTTACTAAGTTTTTGATGTGTTATGGCTGATTATTGTGGTCAAACATCGCAATGGTTTGCAACATGCTTATGTTACGTGCTCATGTAAGGTGTTGTGTTTTTTGGACTAACGAGAGTCAAGTCAAGGACTTGGGATCGCGAAGATTTGGTTGTATGTTCATGTGCAGGCGTTGCATGAGGTCAAGACATGGCTGGTGATGGGATCCATTGAACTAGTTTTAGGGATATGATGAGATTCAACAACCAAGTTTGGGAGGAATTGTGGTTGATTTGATCGGGCTGTCGCGCAACATGTTTGGGTCAAGAACAATGCATATGAAGGTATCGTGGACGTTGTTCAAAGGTGTTTGCACGTGTTCAAGGGGTGCATGGATGTGTCAACATTGTTCCAAGGCATGACGAAGAGATGTGTACATGAAGAAGTGGCTGGAAAGGTCAAACCTGCTGGTTTATGCCTCAGGCTGCGACTGAGGTGGTTATGGTTCATTTCTAGAAAGTTTCGAGTTTCTTTTGGTTAGATTTCGTGTGGGTCACTAAGTTGATTTGTTTCAGAAATGTTTAGGACGTTCCTAAGGTTTTTGAAAGTCTTAAGATTGCTTCTATCTGCGTATGGAAGAGTCTTAAGCAGTTATGGTAAGTTTGATTTAGAGTCCAAGTAGGATTAGATCCTAGTTTGGATTGGGTTGGCCTTAGGACTGGTTATATAAGCAAGACTGGAGAAATCTAGTGGTAAGACGACTTTGGGATGTTCCTCTTGTGTTCTATTGAATAAATATCATTGTTTTGGAGGAGCTTTTGTCCCTTGTTCCTCTCACTTGTTTCAGACAAGTTTTTCTCGTCGAGTTTCAGGACAGACCGATGTTGCTTTGGTATTTCAATCATAACTCGCATTTTACAAATCCAATTGATGTGATTCTTTCTGGGTTGTCTTCACAACTTGATTCTATATCATCTGTGAAATGTTCATGGTCATTGGATTTGTGGTTTTGTATACACGAGTTTCTTGGCAGCGTTGCTGATCTGTTTTTAAATCGGGTAGAACAGATTGACCTTCATCTAGTCTTTTGATCATATTTCAAGTTCTACTTAGTTTTTTCACATGATTCTTGTTGCATAGTTCCATGACTTGATTCTCTACAATCTAGACTTGTTTTTGTCTTGATTGGACATGTTGAAAACAGAATAACACATGGTTTCTTAACAGATTGATCTTTTGTCGAGGGGTTTTCATTGCTTCCGCTTAAAAAGTTTAAATCTACCATTCACGCCCCTCTAGTAGCTTTTCATGTGCTTTTCAATCCTACAAGTATAGCGGCCTAAAACATTCATCCAAAATTCACACAAATAAGACGATGAAGGCTGGCCATGGAGGCAATTATTTCAGGCAGTCACAATATAAATATGTAACCAAATGCAAATGCCCAGTATCATTCCATACATGACATCCTCAAGGAAGCCACATTTCGAGAAATGCAATCATGTTTTTCACTACACGATGGGCTACTCGAATAAGCTGTGTACGAGCAAACGTGATCAGGTATTTTACCACCCGACGGATACCACCTACTGCCTCAGAGAGGCACACCGATGGCGAGCGTTACACCTGTCTCATTAAACATGAAGAGTTCAATAGTACATACTAAAAATTTACTAACCACACAATGTGGTTTCCACAATTTTGGCTGAAGCACACTAGGGACCAGCTTTCTATATGTTCCAGGGAACATGAAAAGTTTTAGAGACTCATATTCACTTTTGTACCAAGCTACAATGGACAATCCAATACCACTTTCCTCATATGGAGAGCTAACCAATATTGATCCGATTTCGGTAGCATTTATTACCTTTCTTACCTGAGTGTAGGTGCATCGTTACAAAATTTGTAATGAGTATGTTAGCTTTGCCAATTTATGTAACTATGCTAATAATAGTCCTTATGCAAGCATACTTTCAAATTCTCACTCGTATGCTCTAAGTTTTTCAAAATATGCTCTTTTTTGTGCATACTATTCCCAATGCAGCTCTGATACCAGACTTCGAAGACCAGAGTCCCAACATTCCAGTAATAATTGATGGTGTCGTGCAATGCAACACCCAACAACACGTATGAAAATAATTCATAAAACATACAAAGTCTTTATTTCACAAGATAATCACATTTACAACATAAGGTACGACTCGTGTACACGCGCAATTGAATATATAAACTCGCACTCTCGAGCCAAACTACGCAAAAGAGAAGTCATCCAGCCTGGGGATGCTTCTCACTAGCATCATGGAGAAGACATGGCAGCAACAAGGTTTCTGGTGAACTATACACCCCGGGGGGTTTGTTGTCTCACTGGACAACCGTCAACATAAGAATAATCTTAATTACCTGCAAAACATGTAAATATGCTACCGTGAGCACAAGGCTTAACCGTCTCACCTTGCGACACCCTCATTTTCACCCATCATTCATTGCATACATTCTAATACATGTCTAACATTGAGCAACATAAAAAGGAACCAGTTTAAAATGAATTTAGAGCAAAACCACACTTAAGAATTCTGGGAAGTGCGGACTAGTCCGATTTTGGTGCGTACTAGTCTGATTTCTCTCTGACTTCGAACGGACTTGTCTGTTTTGCTGCGGACTAGTCTGTTTTTCCCTCTGGACATTTTCGGACTTGTCCGGTCCTATGCGGACTAGTCCAGTATTCCAATTCCTTGAAAATTTTGATAAGTCCCTGGACTTGTCCGGACTAGTCCGGTATTCCAACCGACTTGTCTATTCTTCCTCTGACTAAAGTTGGACTTGTCCGACTTTTGGCCAGACTTGTCAGTTTTTCCACTATGGATAAGTTCGGACTTGTCCGGTATCCAGTCCGGACTTGTCCGATTTCTCTCTGTCTAACTTTGGACTAGTCCGGCCCTTTTCGGACTTGTCCGATAAATCGTGACTCCGAGTTGATCTTTTGTTTTACGACTTGTTCCTTGGGTTTTACATTAAGTGGGCCTAGGGACGTCGTGCCTAACTCTTTTAGAGCCCATGTGGAACTCTAAACCGACCCCTACTCATCTCAAACTCGAAATCCATCTAACCCTAGCCTCCACCTCTATATAAAGAGCCCCACCCCTTGGCTTGACATCTATTTGCCACTTTTCCACCTCACCCAAACCCTAGCTCGTGAATAGCCACCACTAAGGAGGGATAAAGAGATCTATAACAATTATATGAAGAGGAGGAAATGAAAGAGGATCAAGATCTCCATCAAGTTTTGTTCTCCAACAACCATATCATCTCCAAGTTCTTCATCAACCCTAGATCTTCAAGATCTAAGCGTTACCTCCAAGATCCTTGATTCGTTGGAGTTCTAAACAGTTGGTATACCTTCTATTCTCTTTTCCTTACATGAATCCAACCCCAAATCTCCAAATACACGTCGATCTAGAAAACCCTAATCTGTCGTTCCTACGCAATGCGGACTAGTCCGGCCTCCTACGGACATGTCCGATTTTTGTAATCTATTTCCAGTTGAATTAAATCTAAATTGTTTTGAATCAAATCCAAAACTGTATAAACTTGTTAAAATCTATTAGAACTAGTTAGTTATCATTAAAAGCAACTCATTAACAAGTTCCATCTTGCATTTGCATTAATCATGCATGTCATGTCATATTGAGTAATATTTCTGCACTTTTTGATTGTGTTTCTTTTCTTGTATGTTTATTGTGCGGATTAGACGTATTTTTGCTAGAGATTGCCTCGGAGGGTCTCTAGCACAAAGAGTTTGAAGGCTTTGACCCAAACCAATCCCAAGATCAAGGCAAGTGTCCTTGAACATATTGATCCTATTTTGACAATAAATGTTTTGTATGCAAAACTGCATGCTTGTGTCAATTGATGGGAAATCCTGTGATAGAAAGTTTACTAGCTTTGTTTAACCACCCTTGTCACATGGAATTCATTGTAGAGAGTCAGGAAGGGTTTTTTATCTTTTTGCTTTGCTCTAATAAATTGGGATGGGAAACCAACCAAATGACTTAACTATGAATTAATGCACTTATGGATGATGTGAATTGATGAATATGGTTAATTGGTAACATGGGATTGGGAGATCTAAGCAAGCATGGTTTGTGGATTGAGTTGGATGATATGGTGGTTTGCTTGCCTTAGATCTATGGACCGATTTATGGGGCCACCATCCAGGATTTACAGTGCCACCATGAGGCTAAGTATGGGTGCAGTGTAGCTGATTAATTAGGGTATTTCTGGTACTGCATGGATCATTTGGCGCACCGGGGAAGGGGAGTCGGATTGGGTTTGGATATCCTTGGTGGAACTCTCTGGGATCTGAATGGCACAAGGGAGGGTCCTTGGTTGAAAATGTGCTCAGTTGGAGACATCACCACCGCTGAAACCTTAGTGGATCCGTACATGCTAGTAGTCCCTTTGTAAAGGCTGTTTTGTGATCTCTTGGGCACACACCGACGGTAGTGTGAGACGGCATAATAGAGGTTCTAGTCATTAGAAGGTGATGAAATCACAAACACGTGAGTAAAGCGGTACAAACTCCATAGAGTAATTAAAACTATCATGATAGCCGTGCTCCCGGTAATGAGCAACCTGGACCCTCACATGATTAGGGAAAACTTGGTATTGGGATGGTTTGGTAATGGTTATGGTTAATAATATGGTTATGGCTGGTTATCAATTAAATTCTGATATTGATTATGGTTATTGGTAATGAAGAATCTGGAATCTGGATGATGGTAATAAACATGGACTGGTATTATGATGATCACATGATTTATGATGGGTTCATTTCACATACATGTAATATATTGCTTTTCAAATATTTTAATGTACTTTTCAGCCCTTAGCCTTTATTATATTCGTCATTTGAATAAGCTACATGTCATACTTTCCACACTTGTTGAGTACGACATGTACTCACCCTTGCAATTCCCCCACCAACATTTGCAGGTCAGGATTGGGAGTATAATGATGATAATGCAGAGTTCTAGGCCGTGTCTGCCGTCACCTTTGCCTGTGGAGTGTTGGAACTGCGCTATGCCCTATTCGCTTATGCTGCTTAGCTGCTTAGTTTGCGTAGTTAGTTTATTCTCGCTGCATTAGTTGAACTTGTCATTAATGTTCATTAGAGCTTGTATTCAAGGATATTATGAATTGTGTAATAAAATTTGATTGATTAATCTTGTTCTGTGGTAATTTTTTGTATACTCTTTTGTGATGCACTCGTGTATGTGTGTTGAACGTCGTGGGCACACAAATGCGTTCACTTGTTTCATTCTCAGGACCGGGTGTCACAAATTGGTATCAGGGCCACAGTTTGACTGTAGGATGCATCCTAGATAAAATGGACACTTTAGAGCACATAGGAGCACTCAGGAACCGATGTGTTTTTGCTTGGTGTGCTGGTTGCTATATATTGTTTGCTTGTGTGCTTAATAGAGGATTTTGGGATGCTTTAGCATTTTCATATCCACATAGGCTAGTGTAGCTAGTTTCTTAGTTTCATATCCCTTGATTCATATAGTTGGGGACATTTCTAAATTCTTATCTCTTGCTTTTCTTCAGATGGTGAGTACTCGCAACCAGAGGGATGGCAATGATGAGGAGGAGAATAATGGAGCACCTCAGAACAACAATTGACAAGCACTTGCTCATGGAGCTATCAATATTGAGTAGCTTTTGGCTATGCAAAACAAGCTCATGCAGACCATGATACAAACTATGGGACAACTGCAGGCTGGTAACATCAACAATCAGCCCCACATGCCTCCACCACCACCCCACCTCCTCATAACCGGTTGGGAGAGCTTATGAAACTAGGCCGCCATCTTTTGCCCAAGCTCCTGACCCTATGGATGCCGATGATTGGCTCAAGTCCGTGGAGAAGAAGCTAGCTATCGTCCAATGCAGTGACTGGGAGAAGGTGCTATTTGTGTCTCATCAATTAGTTGGTGCAGCTGCAGATTGGTGGGATGCTTATTGTAATGCTCATGAGAATCAAGCGAGAATCACCTGGGCAGAATTCAAGGAGAGTTTCTGTTCTCATTATGTGTCTGAAGGTGTCATGATTTTGAAGAGGCAAGAATTTGAGAACCTGAAGCAAGGAAGATCGAGTGTGGGTGAATATCTCAATAAATTCACTCAACTTTCAAGGTATGCGCCTGAGGATGTGAGCCGAGACAGCCGGGAGTAATATTTTTTTATGAGGGTGTAACACCCTCGTTTTCATCCATCATGCATTGCATACATCCTAATATATGTTTAACATTAATCCACATAAAAGGAACAAGTTTAAAATGAATTTAAAACAAAACCGCACTTAAGAATTCTGGAAAGTGTGGACTAGTCCGATTTTGGTGCAGACTAGTCTGATTTCTTCCTAACCTAACTCGGACTTGTCCGTTTTGCTGCGGACTAGTCTGCTTTTCCCCCTGAACATTTTCGGACTTGTCCGGTCCTGTGCGTACTAGTCCAGTGTCCCAAATTGCCTGGAAAAATTTGCTAAGTCCCTAGGCTTGTTCGGACTAGTCCGGTGTTCCAGCGGACTTGTCTGTTTTCTCCCTCTAACTAAAGTCGGACTTGTCCGATTTTTGGCCAGACTTGTCTATTGTTTCCCTCTGGATATGTTCGGACTTATCCGACGTCTAGTCCAGACTTGTCTGATTTCCCTCTGTCCAACTTCGGACTAGTTCGGTCCGTTTCGGACTTGTCCGATAAATCGCGACTCTGAGTTGATCTTTTAATTCACGACTTGTTTCTTCGGTTTTACATTAAGTGGGCCTAGGGATGTTGTGCCTAAATCTTTTAGAGTCCATGTGGGACTCTAAACTGACCCCTACTCATCCCAAACTCGAAATCTGTCTAACCCTAGCCTCCACCTCTCTATAAACAACCCCACCCCTTGGCTTGACATCTATTTACCACTTTTCCACCACACCCAAACCCTAGCTCGTGAATACCCGCCACCAAGGAGGGAGAAGGAGATCTAGAGCAAGAAGAAGAAGAGGAGGAAACAAAAGAGGATCAAGATCTCCATCAACTTCGAGTTCTTTGTCAACAAATCACCATCAAGTTCTTCATCAATCGTAGATCTTCAAGATCCAAGTGTTGCCTCCAAGATCCTTGATTATTTGGAGTCTAGACACCTGGTATACCTTCTATTCTCTTCCTTAAGTGAATTCAACCCCAAATCTCCTAATTCACGTCGATCTATAAAACCCTAATCTGTTGTTCTCGCAAAGTGCGGACTAGTCCGGCCTCCTGCGGACTTGTCCGATTTTTGCAATCTATTTCCTGTTGAACTAATTCCAAGTTAGATTGATTCAACTCCAAACCTGTGTAGACATGTTAATAACCATTGTAATTGATTAATAAACATTAAAAGCAACCTATTAACTAGTTTTACTTCACATTTGCATCAATCATGCATGTCATGTCATATTGAGTAATGTTTGTGCACTCTTTCATTGTGTTTATTGTCTTGCATGATCTTTGTGCGGATTAGACGAATTTGCACTAGAGAGTGCCGCGGAGGGTCTTCAGCACCAAGAGTTTGAAGGCTTTGACCCGAACCAATCCCAAGAGCAGGCAAGTGTCCTTGAAGTGTATTGATCCTTTTTCTAAAATAAATGTTTTGTTTACAAAATTGCATGCTTGTGTCAATTTGATAGGAATCCTATGATAGGAAGTTTACTAGACTTGTTGACCACCCTTGTCACCTGGAATTCATGGTAGAGAGTCGGGATGGGCTTTTTACCCTTTTTGCTTCGCTTAATTAATTAGGATGGGAAAACAACTATACTATTCAATTACGCATTAATGAAATTATGGTTAATATGAACTGGTTAATATGATGTGGTAATGTGTGATCTAAGCAAGCCTGGTATGTGGATGGGTTGGATGTTATGGTGGTTTTCTTACTTTAGATCTAAGGACCATTTCATGCGAGAATAAGCAAGGATTATAGTGCCGCCACGAGGCCATGTATGGGTGCGGTGTAGCTGATTAATTAGTGCTTTGCCAGTGCTATTTGGACCATTAAGGATGCTCGGGGAAGGGGTAGTCAGATTGGGTTTGTTGATGATTGGTGGGACTACCCTGGGATCCGAATGGCTCAAGAGGGGGCCCTTGGTTGAAGATGTGCTCTGTAGGAGACATCGCCACCGGTGAAACTTCAGTGGGGTCTAAATAGGCTAGTAATCCCTTTGTAGAGGCTATTTTGTGATCTTTTGGACATACACCAAAGGAAGTGTAACTTGCATAAGGGAGGTTCTTAGTCGCCAACGGGTGATGAAATCACAAACACGTGGGTAAAGTCGTACAAACTCTGCAGAGTCTAATAAAACTATCATGATAGTCGTGCTCCCGGTTATGAGTGCCTGGATGACCTACATGATTAGAGAGAACTTGTGATTTGGGATGGTTTGGTAATGGTTATGGTTGATAATATAGTTATGGCTGGTCATGGATTAAATGCTCGTATTAGATATGATTAATGGTAATGGTGAAATCTGGTATAATGGTTGATGGATATGGAATATGGACTTGTACAATGATATTACTTATGGTTTAAGATGGGATTACTTCACATAAACGTAATATATTGCTTTTTAAATGTTCTAATGTACTTTTTAGGACTTAGCCATTATTATTGTCGTTATTTGTCACTACAGAAATTCGTCGATAGGGCGTCGGCCATATGTGCGTCGGTTGCCTACGTAAACCGGCACTCATAAGCTAAAGGCGTCGGTCAACCGACGCACTTAGCCGACGAAGTAGATTGGACGCCTTTAAGGTCTAAGTGTGTCGGGGCCGATACATTTATGGTCTATGTGCATCAATTTCAAGCAGCCGACGCACTTAGAAGTAAATGCGTCGGCCCCCGTGATCGACGCACTTACGCCACTTATATGCGTCGGTTTCGATAGGACCGACACACATAAAGCGACACGTGGAGAACTCACCGAGCGCGTGTTTTTGCGTCGGTCCGATAGAAACCGACGCATATACTCCGCTTAAGTGCATCGGTTAGGTGGAACCGATGCATATAATGTGCCGCGTGGGCGTCCTACAGTAGCCGACTATGGGCGTCAGTATAGACAAAACCAGCGCACATAACTTGTTTATTTTTTGAAAAAAATGCTTAATTTCTCTCCCTCACCGGATGGGGAGCCCCCATTTTACACACAAAACAACAATATCTATACAGCACAACAGATATAATTCAACAACATTTCAAACATAGCACCGTACACAAGTTTTCAAACATTTCGAACACAAGCACAACAGTTCGAAAATGAGTAAACAAAATTCAAATGTGTGGGAGCCTCCACTCGCACGACCTACGCACCCATCTCCTCCACTCGCACCTCCGTCATTGATGTTAAAGAAAGCATCAACACCTTCAGGTGTTCCATGACGAGATCCCTGCGATAGACAAATAAAATATAAACTTAATAACGTAACATGTTAACTTTTACTAACTTAATAACATAACTTTAAAAAAGAGAAGTATGTTGGTTTGAACTAAAATTTATCAACACTCTCGTATTTCCCCTCACTCTCCCTAACTCTCTTGCCCTCACTCGCTCTCCCACTCTCTCTATCTCTTCTCCTCTCCCTCTATCTCTTTCTCTCTAGCTCCCTCTCTATCTATCTCTTCTTTTCCCTCTATCTCTTCCTCTCTCCCTCTATATATTTCTCTCCCTCTCTATCTAAGTATCTATCACTTATTTTCTCTCTCTATGTCTTCCTCTCCCTTTCTATCTATCTCTGCCTCTCTCGCTCTCTCACTTGTTCCCTCTTTCACTTCATCTCTCCACTAGTATTTCCCTTTTCTTCTTAATATTATGCTAATTAATATGTGATGTTATAATGCAAATATTGTAACGAGTATACAAGTCATACATACCGCTCCGTCTCCAACTTCTGATGAGTGAGTCTGCACCGGAGGGAAGGGCATCGGTGGGAAAGCTGCTTCAAGTTGTGAGTTTATAATTAGAATCATTTTGGAATCGAATAAAGTCGTCAAATGCGAAAATTATAGTTTACCTGGATTATTTTGCTGCAATCTAGAAGTCAATAGTGACATGAATCCGTAAGGTTGTGGGACACACGTTTGACCACTCTCGGAACCCTGCAACACAAATGGTTACGATATTGCATTATATAACTCAAGTCAATAAGATAAGTAGTTTTACCTGTGAGGAGGAGCCAATCTATAGTGCTGGCTGCATTGGTCGAGGATCAAACTGAGAACTAGAGCTATCTTGACCCATGAAGTGCATCAAGTAAATTAGTTATGATATCTTGAGTAGATACATTTTTAAATCCAATAATATTTTCAAATAATAAAATTACATGTTACCTGAGATATATACAAATAGTGCATCTGTTGCTGCAGCATCTGTGTCTATTACTGTTGTTGTTGCAGCAACATCTGTGTCTCTTGTTGTTGTTGTTGCAGCAGCATCTGCTTCTATTGCTGTTGTTGTTGCATCTCCTCCTTGGTGCGTCTCAATTCTTCTCATAATTCAGCCTCTTTAGAAGATTGAAATCGACTACCACTAACATTGGACGGCCGTCGTCTAGCATAAGCCTCACGCTCTACATACTCGTCGCCTAACCCAAGTCTACAAAAAATACAAGTGTGAAGAATCAACATTCATTAACATATAAATAATCATTATCTTTACACATACCTCCCATGCGGTAGACCTCCGCCGGCATCGTACGCCACAACTACATCCAACAAATCTCTCAAATAGTCTGAATCACGTCCATGATTCTTCTTAAAACACTCAATATACTTTTATTGTGATACATTTAGTTAATAGGTTAATGTAATACAAGATAAATTGAGTTGATAGATAAAAGCAACAAAGAATCAACATACGTACCAATTTCTATGTCGATGCCTCATCACACAACACCTCTGGGCGATCCTGGTCTGGACCTTTGTGCCCCTTAAGATAAACCTCAAAAAACGTAGGAGGCGTACCAGTTTCAGCTGTCTGCAATATAAAAATTCAACAATTTAATCAATACAATTAATTGAAGCAATCTAAGTATGAATGTAAGAATTCATACCATCCTTTGTTCCATCCGAACATAGCCATCCGGCCCGAAGAAGTGCTTTCCTGGCTTGCTCTTCCTGTTTTTTGGTGCCTATCAGATATATTTTTGAACTCAGCTGAACCCCAATACCCGCATAACCACTCCCAAGCCTCCATATTCGCACAAATCCAGTCCACATGACTCTGCAAATACTCCCCCTAGTGTGGTGAAATTTGGGCTGCTTCTTTGTTTGTCATGGGCTGGAACATCACCGTCTTATAGTAGACGGTCACAGCTTTGATCCGTGCCATAGAGAAGGAGTCTTTGACACGTCTTTTTGCTTATGAAAAAACGAGCAAGCATATGCTTGACTCAAACCCTCCTCCAAATGAAACCTACCCTGCATACAAGTAACAATTAATGTCAAACAAAATAAGACGCAATGTAATGGAACAATCAAAACAAACTTACCCAAAAGATCTCCCAAACTCTATCCTAACATGTACCCGAATCGCCATACTCTTGAAGCGCATAGTGATCCCAATGATGTGATGCAATCCTTTGACCATCCACTAAAACCATCCCGGGTAGCAAAACCGGATGGCGTTTCCCAACTCGATGTTAACAACTCGTCGATGCCCCTTTCCACTCCAACCAAGCTCGACCCACCACCTAGTAACCTTTGGCCTTATAATTGTCCGCTCGTCCAGGCTTTTACTTACACCACATAAAAGGTGCCTCCGCAGCCTATAAATAAAAAGTACATAAAATTAGTTAATTGAAAAGGTATGATGAACCTATTAATTAATAAGATATATTACCTAAAGGGGCATCGATCGGGGTGTCCTAACTCTTCTAGCTCTGCCCTTCTTGCAATCTTGGCATCTCGCTCGGGATCCTCAGGCTCTTCACCGTTGTCCTCATCATCCCCCTCATTACCACCATCAGAAGAGGTCCACCGCCCAGCAGTATCTGAGCCTCCTCCTGAGCCTCCTCCCGAGCCTCGTCCTGAGCCTCCTCCTGAGCCACGTTCTTACTCTGACGTATGTCTGACAGTCTCTGGTTCCTCCCCGTACAACTCCTCATACGTCGAGCAAAGATCTACCACCTGTGTCAGACCTCGTGCAGGCCCGCTCGACGTCGTCTCCGCCATACAACTCAAAAACTGCCTCTTCCTTTGTCCACTATAAGTTGTACCCTAAAAATATAAATAAAAAAGTATGTAAAGAAGTAAGAAACAATAGACATTTAATATTAATATTTAGGTGTATGTAAAAAACAAGTACCTCAAACAGGTTCGACTGGCTCGAAGTAGAACTGGGAGTGGAGGACGAAGATCCACTACCCTTTTTGCTCTTCTTCCTCCCCAAACTTTGCAAAAGCTTAAACATCTGCACACATTTTTATAGAAATGATTAGTATACAACATTAGATAATAAATAAAGAATGTATACATTAATAATAAAAATCTAAAAAATGCATACAATATAAATCAAAAATCATCAGCATCAGAATCTGCTTCTGTCACGCGTGCATTAAGATATTCACATATATCTTCTTCCATCTCTTCCTCTTCACTCTCTTCCATCTCTTCGTCATCATATCTCTCCTATTATTCCATAATCCTTTTCTTATTTTCCATAATCTTTTGTGATTGCCGAACACGTTTTCTTGAAGGGCCAACTTGTTCTTCAGACATCAACTCTAGCGTATCACTAGCTATTTTTGCGAGTCCTATCCCACAAGATATCATAAAGTCTTCTGCTTCCTCGACTTCATCTTGATAGATAAGACCATCAACTTCTTGAATCTCTATATACTCATCATAACGATGAGGGTGCACTTCAGAGTTAACTGTATACACAACCCACCAATTTTTCAAACTTGGATGAAAATAACTGAAATAGTACACTTGAACCACTTGATTTGCAAGTACAACATTGTTGTTATGGGTTGTGTATCCTGACTTGTGGTTGACCTCCACCATTCCAAAATCATCAACTCGTGAGCCCGATGTTGGATCAAACCATTCACAGTCAAAAATCACAAGTTGAAGTGTTTTTGGACCGCCAAATGTGTACTCTATTATTTTTTTAAGAACACCGTAGTATTCTGTCACTTTTCCACTACCCTCTGCGGCAATTATCATTACCCCACTGTTTGTAGTGGCAGCAAGTGGATGACTTGCTTCTAAACTTGTCGTCCAAAAATAATATCCGTTGATATCGTACCTGCTAAATTTTGTTGCTCTCAATTGACCATGCGACATCTGTCGCAAGTCATCAAAGATGTTGACATCTTTCATACACTACAGAAATAAACAAAGTTAGCATCTTATGATAAACATTCGAACTAATATTGCAAGAAAAAATGGATAGGAAATTACATGTTCATGGAACCAGTCCACAAAGCTTTTTCCACCATTTATGCCATGCCGACGCATCTTATCCAATTGACTTTGTGTAGGTTTTCGTGAAGATTTCTGATACAACTTGTCAAACATTTCAAAATATGGTAACACCTCCTCCATGTTGAAAAATATGTAAAGCATGGTGTAGTTCCTCTCTTGTGCCGAAATATAATGAGAATTAGCAGCCCCAACACCTTTACCCTTCCATTGAAAAACCTTAAGCTCACTCGTAGATTGCTCTTCTATATTATGATATCGTGTGACAGATGCATTCACATTGTAGGCACGTGAAAAACATTTGCTAGAGAAGTTAGTAATCTCTTTAGCTACCAATGCTTCTGCAATACAACCCTCAACTCTTGCCTTGTTGCGCACTATAGCTCTAAGTTTCTTCAATTCTCTTTCTTGGCTATACATCCACCTAAATTGTGCAGGACCTGCTACCAATCCTTCATAAGGTAAATGCACCAGAAAATGTTGTATAACATTCATAAATCTAGGTGGGAACACTTTTTCCATCTTACATACAAGCACAACAATTTTTTTCTCCCACCACCGCATCATCTTTTTCGACACTTCCTTAGCACAAATATGTCTATAAAAGTAGCTAAGTTCAGCAAACATCTTCCACAAATCAGGTTTAAAATAGCCACAGAACATTACCGGTATAAGTCTCTCCATCATAATGTGGTAATCATGGCTTTTCAACCCATTCAGTTTACCAGTGTTGAGATTAACACATCGTTTTATGTTAGCTGTATAGCCGTCTGGAAACTTCAGTGTTTTCAACCAACAAAGTATTTGCTTTCTTTCTTCAGGTCTAACACAGTATGGAGCTCATGGCCTACTTTTATTTCCGCTTGCATTTGTTATAACCTTAATTCTAGAACAATCGCAAATATCAGCTAAGTCTTTCCTCACACTCAAATTATCTTTGGTTTGATCGGTAAAATCAAAACACATGCTTATCATGCTTTCAACAACATTGTGCTCCTAGTGCATCAAATCTATGTTGTGCGGTAAAAGCAATGTCTTTGCATATGGTAGCTCCCAAAGAACAGAAATATGAGTCCAGTTGTGTTCTGTACCTTACCCTTCGAAACCACCTTTAGCGGACTCTTTTAACTTTGCATGCCACGCCATTTTTTGTTCGCTTGTCAATCGACAAGGGGATCCATCTGTAACACTTTTTCCTTTTCTGAATGATCGTGTATCACTCCTAAAAGTGTGATTTAAAGGAAGGAATCGTCAATGGCAATAAAAAAGCTGACTTTTCTTCCATACTTCAACCTGAAGGCATCGGTGTCAGTCATACATATGGGGCAACCCAATTTTTCATGGACACACCAACCAGCCAAAATGTCATATGCCAACAAATCATGTATAGACCATAGATACACGGCACGTAAAGTAAATTCACATTTTGGATGACTGTCGTATGCCTTGACACCTTGCCATAACTCTTTCAACTCCTCAATCAACGGTTGCATAAACACATTGATTTTCATCCCAAGATGTTTAGGACCAGGAATGATGGCCGCGGGGAATATGTATCCTTCTTTCATGCACATGTTGGGAGGGAGGTTGTAAGGCATGATAAAAATAGGCCAACAAGAGTATGGACTGTTACTTGTGCTGAAAGGAGTGAAACCATCTGTTGACAACCCAAGACGAATATTTCTTGGATCATTACCAAACTCCGGATCGAACTGGTCTAGAGCTTGCCATGCCGCGCCATCAGAAGGATGCACCATAATATCTTTTTCATCGCTCTCACGTAACCCTTCTGAATGCCATGTCATATGCTTCGCTGTTTCTCGAGAAAGGAACAACCGTTTAAGCATGGACGTGATAGGCATGTATCGAAGTTGTTTAACCGGTACCTTTGTACTTATTTCCACTCCATCATAATTTAAAACCTTCACATGTCTAGATGCTTTGCAATGCATACAATGAGTATTGTTCTGGTGTTCCTTCCAAAACAACATGCAATTATTCTTGCACGCATCAATTTTATCATAACTCATGCCCAGACCTTCCAAAATCTTCTTTGAGTGATATATGTCTTCCGGCATCTTATGTTTTGATGGAAGGAGATCATTGATCAACTTCAGGATACCATTGTAGCAATTGTTTGCAAAATTGAACTTAGACTTCAACCCCATAAGTCATGTGACCGCCTGCATAATGGTCACATTGATGCCCTCATACACTTTTTCATCCACGGCGGCAAGAAGCTTGTAAAACTTCTTAACCTCCTCTGGCAGTGATTGCTCTTCGTACTCTCGACGAACATCCTCCATCATCTCATCCATCCGATCTTCATTCTCGTTTCCGTCTGACTCACTAGCATGATCCATCTCTCCATGCTCGCGCCACACTAGATAGTCTGGCATAAATCTGTGCTTACAAAGGTGCAGTATCATTTCAGACCTCTCCAAACATCGACGATTCTGGCACCTGCTACACAGACATTTCACAAAACGAGCACCACTAGGAAACACTTGGTTCACGAACACATTTATGATTTGTGCCCATTCCAAAGTGTACACACCATCTTAGCTCCATACATCATACATCACCTTACGGTCGTCACCCATTTTTCAGCTTATACCTATTCACACTAACAAGGCGCACATATTTATAGAATACTAAAACCTAAACATGCTCACATATACATACAAGTTAAATTACCTATTCATATAAGTTAAATTTAGAAACCATTAATCATGCTCACATATTTAGAAACTATTAATCATGCTCACATATATAAGTTAAACATGTAAATTTGCATATAATTTGAGAATTAACTATTAATTAATCTTGCATATCCACATTAGTTATGAATTAAGCTCACACATAGAACATCACATATACAGACTCATGCACCAAACAATGATCACACATAAATTTAGAAATTATTAATCATGCTCACATATTTAGAAACTATTAATCATGCTCACATATATAAGTTAAACATGTAAATTTGCATATGATTTGAGAATTAACTATTAATTAATCTTACATATCGACATTACCTAGGAATTAAGCTCACACATAGAACATCACATATACAAACTCATGCACCAAATAAAGATCACACATAAAGTTCAAATATATGACTTCATTTTACCTTATGTGCCGAGGAGGAGCGAACGGGGCGCCGAGGAGGGCTGGACGGGGGGCGCGGAGGGGGGCCGGACGGGGGGTGCTGGAGGGGGGCCAGACCAAGGGGCACTGGGGGCAGGACCAGGGGGAGCCGGAGAGGGGCTGGACCAGGGGCGCTGGAGGGGGTTCATAACAGGGGGCAGGAGCGCCGGCGAGCGGGGGCACGGGCGGGGGCTGCGGGCGAGGGCGTGGGCGAGGGCTAGGGGCGCCGGCGATGGGCGGGGGCGCGGGCGCAGGCGAGGGGCGCTGGTGACGGGGCGGCGGGCGGGGGCACCGGCGAGGCGGCGGGCTGGCGGCGGCGGTGAACGAAAAGCGGGCGAGAAGGTTTGGGACTAAACTGCACGTGCGTGAGAAGAGAAGAGCCGCCGAAGGGTTTAGGCCTCCAGTCGGGCCCGCTTAAGAGTGTCAGTTTGGCCCTGGCCGACGCTCTTAGAGTCTGAGCCACCCGGGCCCACTTAAGAGTGTCGGTTTGGCCCTAGCCGATGCTCTTAAAGGCTGAGCCAACTGGGCCCACTTTGAGTCTCGAGTGGGGCTTTCTTAATTAAGAGCGTCGGTTAGGCTAGCACATTTAATATATGCGTCGGTTTGGCCAAAGCATTTAATATGTGCGTTAGTTGCTTCAAGGAAACCGACGCCTCTAACTTATGGGTGTCGGTTACCTTAAACCGACACCCTTAGACGCGTTAAATGCATCAGGGCTGACACATCTATTTAAATCGACACCCTATTCATCGTTTCCTGTAGTGTGTATCAGCTACATGTCATACTTTCCACATGCTGAGTACGTCATGTACTCACTCTTGCAATTACCCCCACCAACAGTTGTATGTCAAGATTGGGAGTACATAGATGATAATGCAGAGTTCTAGGTCGTGTCTACCGTCAGCTTTGCTTGTGGAGTGTTGGAGCTGTGCTATACCTTTGCTTATGCTGCTTAGTTACTTAGTTTGCTCAGTTTAGTCATTTATTTCTACTGCATTAGTTGAAACGGGTCATTAATATTCATTAGAGCTTGTGTTCGAGGATATTCTGAATTATGTAATAAGAGTTCTTAATTAATCTTGTTCTGTGGTAATTTTTTGTATATCCTTTTGTGAATGCACTCGTGTATGTGTCTTGAACGTCCTGGGCACACATATGCATCCACTTGGTTCATTTTTGGAACTGGGTGTCACAAACTAGTATCAAAGCCAGGTTGACCGTAGGATGCAGCCTAGATAGAATGGACACTTTAGAGCACATAGGAGCACTCAGGAACCGATGTGTTTTTTTTTTGGTGTGTTGTTGCTATATATTGTTTGCTTGTGTGCTTAATAGAGGATTTTGAGATGCTTTAGCATTGCCATGTCCACCTAAGCTAGTGTAGGTAGTTGCTTAGTTTCATATCCCTTCATGCATATAGCTGGGGATGCCTTCTAAATTCTTATCTCTTGCTTTTCATCAGATGGTGGAACTCGCCACCAGAGGGATGGCAATGATGAGGAGGAGAACAATGGAGCACCTCAGAATAACCATGGACAAGGACCTCCTCATGGAGCTATCAACATTGGGCAGCTTTTGGCTATGCAAAACCAGCTCATGCAGACAATGATACAAACTATGGGACTCCTACACACTGGCAACATCAACAATCCGCCCCACATGCCTCCACCGCCATGCCCACCTCCTCATAACCGGTTGGGAGAGTTCATGAGGACCAGGCCGCCATCCTTTGCTCAAGCTGCTGACCTTATGGATGCGGATGATTGGTTGAAGTCCGCAGAGAAAAAGCTTGCTATTGTCCAATGCAGTGACTAAGAGAAGGTGCTATTTGCTTCTCATCAACTAGTTGGAGCAGCTGCTGATTGGTGGGACTCACTATGCAATGCTCATGAGAATCAGGAGAGGATCACTTGGGTAGAATTCAAGGAGAGCTTCCATTCTCATTATGTGCCGGAAGGTGTCATGATCTTGAAGAGGCAAGAATTTGAGAACTTGAGGCAAGGAAGATTGAGTGTGGGTGAATACCTCAATAAATTTACTCAACTTCCAAGGTATGCCCTTGAAGATGTTAGTCGGGATATCCAGAAGCAATATTTGTTCATGAGAGGCTTGAGCAATGAGATCCAAGTGCAATTGCTCAACTGTGATTATGCCAACTTCCATAAGCTTGTGGACGTAGAAATTTTTGTGGAGAACAAGGTCCGAGAGATGGAGCAAGAAAACAAGAGGAAGGCACCATATCAAGGACATCGACAAGAAAGTAATGTGCCCCCTCGCTTTACACCACCCAATGCACCATATTTCAGCTCTTCTGCGCCTTCTCATCGTCCTGGTTATGCACCGCGCCCAACTCAGTTTGTGCAGCAACGCCCTGTCATGCAAGAACCTAGGCCTCCAATGCCTTATGCACCTTGTGCCAATCTTCCTGGTGCAAATGTTCAAAACCAAGCTCATACCAATAATTCTTGTGGAGTTAAGAAGTGCTATACTTGTGGAGAAGCTGGACACTTTGCCCATCAATGTCCTAAGTTAGGCCTTGGTCAAGGAAGCAATGCGTCGAGGCAAAACCCAAGACCCAATGGAGGACAACAACAAGGAAACCGTGGACAACAGAATTTTACTCGTGGCAACGTGAACCATGTCTCTACAAAGTATGCACAACAAGCGGATGACGTGGTGATTGGTATGTTTCTTGCAAACTCCAACCCAGCGACTATGTTATTTGATTCCAGGGCATCGCATTCATTCATTGCATCGAAATATGTTACCAAGTACAGTTTTCATATCTGTCGTATGAAGTTTACTCTATTGGTTAAGTCTCCTGGAGGAGAGATGAGGGAAATATAGTATGTCCAAAAGTAAGCCTTAGAATAAGGGGGGTAGACTTCTCCGCCAACCTCATTGTTTTGGATTCTCAAGGATTGGACATATACTTGGTATGTACTGGTTGAGGAAGCACAATGGAGTTACTGAGTGTGCCACGAAGACGGTGAAGTTGACCAGTGAGGAAGGGATCACTGTAGAGTTTGAAGCATCTCAGCACGCACCAAAGCAACTGGAGCTGAATCATATGGACGGTTCCACAATTGAGGAGATTCTGGTGGTGTGTGAATTTTTAGATGTTTTTCCGGACGAGTTGCCAGGTATGCCACCTGATCGAGACATTGAGTTTGTTATTGATTTCATACCTGGAACTGCACCTATATCTAAGAGGTTGTATAGGATGCCTCCTAAGGAATTAGCGGAGCTCAAGAAGCAGATTCAAGGGCAACTAGAGAAGGGTTTTATTCGCCCCAGCTCTTCACCTTAGGGAGCGCCCGTTCTATTTGTGGATAAGAAGGATGGGTCGCAAAGGATGTGCGTGGATTACCGAGCTCTTAATGAGGTGACCATCAAGAACAAGTACACGTTGTCGTGCATAGAAGACTTGTTTGATCAGATGAAGGGTGCTTGTGTCTTCTCTAAGATTGATTTGAAGTTGGGATACTTTCAAATGATGATTAGACCACCGGACATACCCAAGACAGCTTTTAGGACACGGTATGGATCTTATGAGTATATCGTGATGTCCTTTGGATTGACAAATGCCCCTGCCTACTTTATGTACCTCATGAATAAGGTCTTCATGGAGTACTTGAATAAGTTTGTTGTGGTGTTCATTGATGACATTATGATCTACTTGAAGGATGAGAAGGAGCACAAGGAACACTTGAGGCATACATTGCAGAAATTGAGGGAGCATCAATTGTACGCCAAGTTCAACAAGTGTCAGTTTTTGTTGAGAGAAGTATCGTTTTTGGGTCATATCATTTCAGGAGATGGAGTTTCAGTTGACCCTAGAAAGGTAAGGGACGTGTTGAAATAGGAACCCCCGCAAAACGTAAAGGAGATCCAGAGTTTTCTTGGGATGGATGGGTATTACTGTCGATTCATCAAGGACTTTTCAAAGATAGCCAAGCCAATGACGGAATTGCTAATGAAGGGAAAGGCTTTCCGATGGACTGAAGCTTGTCAAAACAGTTATGAGGAGCTAAAGAAGAGGTTAACTACAACCCCAGTTTTGGTTTTGGCGGATGTAAGCAACAGTTTCGACATATATTGTGATGCGTCGAGACAGGGACTTGGAAGTGTATTGATGCAAGAAGGACAAGTGGTTGCATATGCATCGAGGCAATTGAAGAAACATGAGCAGAATTATCCAACGCATGATTTGGAACTTGCAGCCGTGGTACACGCATTGAAGATTTGGAGACATTATATCCTTGGACATAGGTGTGAAATTTACACGGATCGTAAGAGTCTTAAGTATATTTTCCCACAAACGGACTTGAATTTGAGGCAACGAAGATGGTTGGAGCTCATCAAGGATTATGATTTGGTAATCAATTATCATCCAGGAAAGGCTAATGTAGTGGTCGATGCCTTGAGTAGGAAAGGAGTAAGTCATCAACTCACAGTCCGAGAGCTGCCATCCGAGTTATGCAAGGAGTTTGAACGGTTGAATCTCGGATTTGTGAATGAGATGGGAATAATGGAGTTAAATCTGACCTTGGAGCAAGAAATTCAATAGGGCCAAACAAAGGATGAGGAAATTCAGGAGATCAAGGAAAGGACCCAAGAGGGGAGAGAATTTAGATTTGATGAGGATAAACATGGTACCTTATGGCTCGAAAAAAGGATTGTCGTGCCTAACATGGATCATATTCGGGAGAAAATACTAAAGGAAGCACATGACTCGCCATACTCAATTCATCCCGGTTGTACCAAGATGTACAAACACTTGAAGACATGTTATTGGTGGGCTAGCATGAAGAAGGACATAGCTGAATATGTAGTATTGTGCGATGTGTGCCAACGAGTCATGGCGGAACACCAAAGGCCAGCCGGATTATTACAACCATTGAAGATCCGGAATGGAAATGGGAAGAGATTGGTATAGACTTTATAGTTGGATTGCCACATACCCAGTCCGGTTATGACTCAATTTGGATAATTGTTGATCGATTGACCAAATCAGCTTATTTTGTTCTTGTCAAGACTACCTATACCACCACGAAGCTAGCATAGCTATATATGGAGCACATTATATGACAACATGGAGTACCAAAGAAGATAGTATCAGATAGAGGTTCTCAATTTACCTCCAGATTTTGGCAGAAATTGCATGAAGCATTGGGAACAAGGATGAATTTCAGCTCAGCGTATCACACTCAAACGGATGGACAAAACAAGAGGACCAATCAGATTTTGGAGGACATGTTAAGAGCTTGTGCTTTGAGGCATGGGAAAAGATGGGACAAGAGCTTGCCATATGCATAATTTTCATAGAACAATAGTTACCAAGCAAGCATTAAGATGTCACCTTAACAATGAGATCTGAGTACAATTGCTGAATTGCGACTATGCTAACTTTCAGAAGCTTGTGGACAAAGCAATTGTGGTTGAGAACAAGGTCCGTGAGATGGAGCAAGACAACAAGAGGAACGCGCCATATCAAGGACAGCAACGAGGAAGTAATGTGCGCCCTCGTAGTGCACCGTCAAATGCGCCCTATTTCAGCTCCTCTGCGCCTACTCATCACTCAGGATATGCACCGCGCCCAACTCAGTTTGTGCAGCAGCGCCTTGTTATGCAAGCGCCTAGGCCTCCAATGTCTTTTGCACCTCGTGCTAATTTTCCTGGTGCAAATGTTCAGAACCAAGCTAACCCCAATAATTCTGGTGGAGTAAAGAAGTGCCATACTTGTGGAGAAGCTGGACACTTTGCACATCAATGTCCTAAGTCAGGGCTTGGTCAAGGAAGCAATGCGCCGAGGCAAAACCCAAGACCCAATGGAGGACAGCCGCAAGGGAATCGTGGACAGCAGAATTTTGCTCGTGGCAATGTGAACCATATCTCTATGTAGGATGCTCAACAAGCGGATGACGTGGTGATTGGTATGTTTCTCACAAACTCCAACCCGACGACTATGTTATTTGATTCTGGAGCATCTCATTCATTCATTGCATCGAAATATGTTGCCAAGTATAGTTCGCCTAACTCTCATATGAAGCTTACTCTATTGATTAAGTCTCCTGGAGGAGAGATGTGGACAAATATAGTATGTCCAAAAGTAATCCTTAGAATAAGGGGGTAGACTTCTTTGCCAACCTCATTGTTTTGGATTCTTAAGGACTGGACATTAAACTTGGTATGGACTGGTTGAGGAAGCACAATGGAGTCATTGAATGTGCCACAAAAACGATGAAGTTGACCAATAAGGATGGGATCACCGTAGAATTTGAAGCATCTCAACATGCACCGAAGCAATTGGAGCTGAACCACATGAACGGTGCCGCAATTGAGGAGATTCCGGTGGCGTGTGAATTTTTGGATGTGTTCCCAAACGAGTTGCCAGGTATGCCACCTGATTGAGACATTAAGTTTGTTATTGATTTAATATCTGGAACTGCACCTATAGCTAAGAGACCGTATAGGATGCCCCCTAAGGAATTAGCAGAGCTCAAGAAACAAATTCAAGAGCAACTAGATAAGGGTTTTGTTCTCCCTAGTTCTTCACCTTGGGGAGTGCTTATTCTATTTGTGGACAAGAAGTATGGGTCGCAAAGGATCTGTGTGGATTACCGAGCTCTCAACGAGGTGACCATCAAGAACAAGTACACCTTACCACGCATAGAAGATTTGTTCGATCAGATGAAGAAACTCGACGAGAAAAACTTGTCTGAAACAAGTCAGACAAACAAGGCACAAAAGTTCCTTCAAACTACTAGTTTTATTGATCAAAACATAAGAGGAAAAGCCCCAAAGTCATAATCATACGAGCTCTGCCCTTCCTTGCATATATTTAGCCCTTAGGCCAGCCTAATCCTAACTAGGACTCAAATCCTACTTAGATTCAACCGAAACTTTCCATAACTGCTCAAGACTCTTCCATACGCAAATAGAAGCAATCTTAAGACTTCCAAACACAATAGGAACGTATCCCACATTCCTAAAACAACTCAACTTTGTGACCCACACGAAATCCTATCATAACCAACTCAAATCTTTCCATATTTCAGTCAAACCCGAATCAGCCGCAACCTATGTCCATAACCTAGTCTGTTGGACCTTTCTGACCAATTTTTTACGTTCACATCTCTTCATCATGCCTCAAACCATGTAGCCATGTCCATGCACTCCATGCACACGTGCAAAGATATTCCAACGACGTCCACAATACCTTCCTATGCATTGTTCTTGATTCAAACATGTCGCGCAACCTCCCAATCAACTCAACCACAATTCCTCCCGAACTTGGTTGTTCAACCTCATCTTCTACCTAAGACTAGTTCAATATATCCCATCACCAGCCATGTCTTGAAATCAAGCAACACCTGCACATGAATAAACAACCGATACTTCCGAGCACAAGTCCTCGACTTGACTCATGTTAGTTCTGAAACCACAACACTTTACACGAGCACCTACATAAGCATGTTGCAAACCATTGCAAAATGATATAAGCCATAACTACTAAAACACACCAAAAAATTAGTAAAAGAATACTAAGGAAACTTTCCATAATCCAAAAAGCAAGTTCAAAACATTGCAAGTTAAAAGCAGAATCATTGCAATCTAGCACCGGACCTTGCCAAAGCTAACGGGAGCTTACCAAAGCTAGCAGGACCTAGCGCCAGAGCTAAGCAAAGCTAGTCGGACCTAGCGCTGAAACTTACCAAAGCTAGTCGGACCTATCGTCCGAGCTTTCCAAAACTAGTCGGACCTAGCTAGCGCTGGAGCTAACCAAAGCTAGATGAAACTTGCGCCAGGCCTAGCAAAAACATGTCGAACGTAGCCACAGAAGGTCGAACCTATCCAAAATAAGTCAGACCAAGCCAAAATAAGTCAGACCTTGCAAGAGCTACCCAAAACAAGCTGCACCTATTGTGGAACCTTGAAGGAGCTCGGACATAGAGTCGAACCTTGTTAAAAAGGTGTTTTGGTAGTATTCAAAATTTTTATCGTCAAAACCAATGTATTCAGGACACATAGGTGTCACAATCTCCCCCTTGATGAATTCATTGACAACACCACTTAAAATCCGAACATTGGCTTATGAAAAGTTTTGAAAACAATCAAATGAGAAAGAAAGAAATTTCAAAACAAATATTTACCCCCCTATACTTATTTCTTCCCCTTTTTAATCAGATATAAAATGAGAAGAAAAACAAAAATTCTTCCCTAAGAAGAATCATGCCAAAACACTTGTGAATGTGTGCAATGTGTGATCAATTTCTCCCCCTTTGACAATGTATTCAGCAAGGTAGAAAAGAGAAATTTTAAATTATTATGAGCATATTATAACATATACATATAAAACAAATCTCATCCAAGTCATATTATCAAGCAACTTACACTATCCCATCAAAGAGATACATAAAGTAGTGTAAGTCATGCTAGAGATCAAGTGTAATTTTCAATTTAAGCATGACACTTGTTGTTGTATTTTTCATTTTTCAATATCATTTAAAGCTCAAATTTTGATCACAAAACATTTGCAAGAGATTATATGCTGCATATACCTTATTCTAACCAACCAAGCCAAGCCTATGTCATTTGACAATCGGAAGCTTAAGGACATGGTTTTAGTCATACACAACTTCTTCCAAGTTCATATCTAAGTGCAATGATAAGCCATATCAAAAGAAGTGCGTTGCATGCATATTCTCTTATCTTTTCTCATTTTTATTTGATCATAAAAGCTTAACATGTGGATAGTTGATAGATTAATTTTTCATTATTAAAAGCACTTGTGAGCATGAAACAAGTTCAAAACAGCAAGAAAGTTTGATCATCATCATCATATTTATGGTAAGTAATTATTCAATTACTAGTCATTGCAAAAACTACAAAATGTATAACATGAGTAATGTAGTAAGAATTTCAGCATGTAAAAGGGATCACAAAGTCATATATGTATGAAATATTATGCTCATATTATTTTAATTTCAAACTCACACATACACTTCCCAACTTTAAAAACTCCCCCTCAATTTAAGCCATGAGGATGCATAACCCCTATTTCACTACAAATGAAAGAAAAACGAGTGAAATCCAAAGGTTTTGTAAAAATGTCAGCCATTTGTTGTTCGGTATCTACATGGTGAAGCACAATGTTTCCTTTTTTCAACATTATCACGGAGAAAGTGATACCCAATGTCAATGTGCTTTGTTCTAGAATGTTTCAAAGGGTTTTTAGCAATGCAAATAGCATTAGTATTATCACAAAACAATGGAACACTATCTAGATCAACCCCATAGTCCTTAAGAGTTTGAACAATCCAAAGAATTTGTGAGGAGCAAGCGCTAGCAACAGCTACATATTTAGATTCGGCTGTGGATTGTGCAACTGAGCTTTGTTTTCTAGAGGACTAAGAAATAAGTGAATTACCAAGAAAATGACAAGCACCCAAAGTACTTTTCCTGTCAATCCTACAACCCACAAAATCAGCATCCGAAAAAGCTTTCAAAGTAACTATCGGTACCCGGCATACCGGGTACCCTCGCGCACAAGCTAGAGCTGCCTGGGTACCCTGCCTCCCAACACAGACATGGTCCAAGGGCGCCACATGTTCAGGAGACTTGGACCCGCAAGCCACAGATGGGTGGTCTGTTGTACCCACAAGACATCCCAAAGAAGGAGCTCAGCCCCACCTCGGCAATGAGCTCCCAGGGAGCCACTTGTCCAGCAGGGCGGGACCTGACCTCCCCCATGGAGGTGGGCTCCCAAGATGCCACTTGGCCCGTGAAGATCGAGACCCGATCTCCCCCGCGGAGGTGAGCACCCGAGCTGCCACGTGGCCCACGAGATGAGACCTGACCTCCCCCGCGGAGGTAAGCTCCCTAGCTGCCACATGGCCCACGAGACGAACCTGGCCTCCACCAGGGCGGTAAGCTCCCCAGCTGCTGTGTGGTCGGTCCACTTGCCCTGAACGAATAGTAAGGAAGTTAAGAGGGCGGTGCGCCTTGTCTCTGTAATGCCTTGAAGATACGTGGCTTCCCCACATGCATGGCGCAGCGCACACCTAATGTCAAATACCTCTATGACCAATCGCATCGCATCCAAGTGTGTAGCTTATGGTGCTGGAGTCAGTTCGATGGGACATCCCCTACCAATGACAGCAATGATGCATGGGCGACTGACGACTCAGGCGGCAAGACGGCTAGTCATCAAATCTATGTCTAGAGGAAGCTTATGTGAGAAACCTTATATCTTTAGGATAAGATCGCCCCGGGACCACCTATTGGGCCTCGGGACCCCACTTGTAATGCGTCCGACCTTGTCTATAAATGGCACGGACCGCCATCGCTTGTAACACCCTCATTTTCATGCATCATGCCTTGCATACACTCATATACATGTTTAACATTGATCCACATCAAGAGGAACGAGTTTAAAATTGATTTGGAACATCTAAAATTGATTTGGAACATTTAAAATTGATTTGGAACAAAACCGCACATAAAATGCAGGAAAGTGTGGACTAGTCTGATTTTTCTGAGGACTAGTCAGATTTCTCTTTGACTAAAATGGACTTGTCTGTTTTTGCTGCGGACTAGTTCGATTTTGACTCTGGAAACTTTTGGACTTGTCCGATTTTGTGCGGACTAGGCCGATATTCCAAGAATCCTTGAAAAATTGCTAAGTCCCTGGACTTTTCCGGACTAGTCCGGTGTTCCAGCGGACTTGTCCGATTTCCTCTCTGACTCAAGTCGGACTTGTCCTATTTTTGGCCACACTTGTCCGTTTTTCTCTCTGGACGACTTCGGACTAGTCCGGTCCTTTCCGGACTTGTCCGATATTTCATGACTCCAAGTTGATCTTTTGTGTTACGACTTGTTTCTTGGGTTTCATGTTAAGTGGGCCTAGGGACGTCGTGCCTAACTCTTTTAGAGTCCATGTGGGACTCTAAACCGGCATCTACTTATCCCAAACTCGAAATCCATCTAACCCTAGCCTCCACCTCTATATAAACAACCCCACCCCTTGGCTTGACACCTATTTGCCACTTTTCCACCCCACCCAAACCCTAGTTCGTGGAGAGGCACCACCAAGGATGGAGGAGGAGATCCCAAGCAAGAAGAAGAAGAGGAGGAAATGAAAGAGGATCAAGATCTCCACCAAGTTTCGTCCTTCATCACCAATTCATCTCCAAGTTCATCACCAACCCTAGATCATCAAGATCCAAGTTACCTCCAAGTTTCTTGATTCATTGGAGTTCTAAACACCTGGTATACCTTCTATTCTCTTTTCCTTACGTGAATTCAACCCCTAATCTCCAAATTTACGTCGATCTAGAAAACCCTAGTTCGCTAGTTCTGTGAAGTGCGGACTAGTCTGACCTTCCGCAGACTAGTCCGATTTTGCTGACTAAGTTGTGTTGAATTGATTCTAAAATTTGATCTAATCAACTCCAAACCTGTATACACTTGTTAAAATCTATTAGAACTAGTTAGTGATCATTAAAAGCAATCTATTAACAAGTTCCACCTTGCATTTGCATTAATCATGCATGTTATGTCGTATTGAGTAATATTTGTGCACCCTTGGATTGTGTTTCTTGTCTTGTATGTTTATTGTGTGGATTAGACGGATTTGCGCTAGAGAGTGCCGTGAAGGATCTACAACACCACGAGTTCGAAGGCTTTGACCCTAATCAACCGCAAGAGCAAGGCAAGTGTTCTTGAAGCATATTGATCCTATTTTTGAAGTAATTGTTTTGTTTGCAAAACTGCATGCTTGTGTCAATTTGATGGGAATCCTATGGTAGGAAGTTTAATAGCGTTGTTTGACCACCCTTGTCACCTGGAATTTATGGTAGAGAGTCGGGAAGGGCTTTTTACCTTTTTTGCTTCGCTTAATTAATTGGGATGGGAGAACAACACTACACATTCAATTATGCATTAATGATATTCTGGTTAACATGAACTGGTTAATATAACATGGTAATGGGTGATCTAAGCAAGCCTGGTATATGGATGGGTTGGATGAATGGTGGTTTGCTTGCTTCAGATCTAAGGACCGGTTCATGCGAGAATAAGCCAGGACTAAAGTGCCACCAAGAGGCCAAGTATGGGTGCAGCGTAGCTGATTAATTAGGTCTTTGCCAGTGCTATTTCGACCATTAAGGATACTCGGGGAAGGGGTAGTCGGATTAGGTTTGTTGATGATTAGTGGGACTACTTTGGGATTCGAATGGCTCAAGAGGGGGCCCTTGGTTGAAGATGTGCTCAGTGGGAGACATCGGCACCGGTGAAACCTTAGTGGGGTCTAAATAGGCTAGTAATCCCTTTGTAAAGGCTATTTTGTGATCTCTTGGCCATACACCAAAGGAAGTGTAATTGGCATAAGGGATGTTCTTTAGTCGCCGACGGGTGATGAAATCACAAACACGTGGGTAAAGCGGTACAAACTTTGCAGAGTCTAATAAAACTATCATGATAGCCGTGCTCCCAATTATGAGCACCTGGACAACTTCCATGATTAGAGGGAACTCGGTATTGGGATGGTATTTGGGATGGGTATGGTTGGTATTATGGTTATGGATGGTTATGAATTGAATTCTAGTATTGAATATGGATATTGGTATATGGATGATGGATATGGAATATGGACTGGTATTATGATTACTATATGGCTTATGATGGGTTTATTTCACCTACATGATGTATATTACTTTTCAAACGTTTTAATGTACTTTTCAGCACTCATCCATTATTATATTCGTCATTTGAATCAGCCACATGTCATACTTTCCACACTTGCCGAGTACGACATGTACTCACTCTTGCAATCCCCCCCCCCAACAGTTGCAGGTCAGGATTGGGAGTTTAATGGAGATAATGTGGAGTTCTAGGCCGTGTCTACTGTCAGCTTGCCTGTGGTGTTTTGGAGCTGCACTATACCCTATCGCTTATGATGCCTAGCTATTTAGATTGCTTATTTAGTTTATTTCCGCTGCATTAGTTGAACTTGTCATTAATATTAATTAGAGTTTGTACTCGAGGATAATATGGTTTGTGCAATAAAATTTGATAATTAATCTTGTTCTGTGGTAATTTTCTGTATACTCTTTTGTGAGGCACTTGTGTATGTGTGTTGAACATCATGGGCACACATATGCGTTCACTTGGTTCATTTTCGGAACCAGGCGTCACAGATTGGTATCAAAGCCAGGTTGACCGTAGGATGCAACCTAGATAGAATGGACACTTTAGAACACATAAGAGCACTTAGGAACCGATGTGTTTTGTTTGGTGTGTCGTTGCTATATATTGCTTGCTTGTGTGATTAATAAAGGATTTTAGGATGCTTTAGCATTACCATGTCCACCTAGGCTAGTGTAGCTAGTTGTTTAGTTTCATATCCCTTGATGCATTTAGTTGTGGATGTTTCTAAATTCTTATCTTTTTCTTTCCTTCAGATGGTGGGGTCTCGCAACCAGAGGGATGGCAATGATGAGGAGGAGAACCATGGAGCACCTCAGAACAACAATGGACAAGGAAAAGCTCGTGGAGCTATCAACATTGAGCAGCTATTGGCTATGCAAAAGCAGCTCATGCAGACCATGATACAAACTATGGGACAGCTGCAGGCTGGCAACATCAACAATCAGCCCCACATGCCTCCACCGCCACCCCCGCCTCCTCATAACCGGTTGGGAGAGTTTATGAGGACTAGGCCGCCAACCTTTGCTCAAGCTGTTGACCTTATGGATGCGGATGATTGGCTCAAGTCCGTGGAGAAGAAGCTTGCTATTGTCCAATGTAGTGACTGGGAGAAGGTCTTATTTGCTTCTCATCAACTAGTTGGAGAAACTGCGGATTGGTGGGATTCTTATTGCAATGCTCATGAGAACCAAGAGAGGATTACTTGGTCCGAATTCAAAGAGAGCTTCCATTCTCATTATGTGTCGGAAGGCGTTATGATTTTGAGGAGGCAGGAATTTGAGAACTTAAGGCAAGGAAGATCAAGCGTGAGTGAATATCTCAATAAATTCACTCAACTCTCAAGGTATGCGCCTGAGGATGTTAGTCGGGACAGCCGGAAACAATACATGTTCATGAGGGGCTTGAACAATGAGATTCAAGTGCAATTGCTCAACTGTGATTATGCCAATTTTCAGAAGCTTGTGGACAAAGCAATTGCGGTTGAGAACAAGATTCATAAGTAGAAACAGGATAACAAGAGAAAGGCGCAATATCAAGGACAACAACAAGGAAGTAATGTGCGCCCTCGCTTTGCGCCGCCCAATGCGCCATATTACAACCCTTCTATTCCTGCTCAACACCCTGGATTTGCACCGCGCCCAACTCAGTTTGTGCAGCAGCGCCCTGTCATGCAAGCACCTAGGCCTCCAATGCCTTTTGCACCTCGTGCCAACTATCCTGGTGCCAATGCTCAAAACCAAGCTCGTCCCAATAATTCTGGTGGAGTTAAGAAGTGCTATACTTGTGGAGAAGTTGGACACTTTGCACATCAATGTCCTAAGTCAGGCCTTGGTCAAGGAAGCAATGCACCAAGGCAAAACCCAAGACCCAATGGAGGACAACCACAAGGGAACCGGGGGCAGCAGAATTTTGCTCGTGGCAACGTGAACCATGTCTCTATGGAGGATGCTCAACAAGCGGATGACGTGGTCATTGGTATGTTTCTCACCAACTCCAACCTCGCGACTATGTTGTTTGATTCTGGAGCATCACATTCATTCATTGCATCAAAGTATGTTGCCAAGTATAGTTTGCCTATCTCTCATATGAAGTTTACTCTATTGGTTAAGTCTACTGGAGGAGAGATGAGGACAAATATAGTATGTCCAAAAGTAAGCCTTAGAATAAGGGGGGGGGGGTAGACTTCTCCGCCAACCTCATTGTTTTGGATTTTCAAGGGTTGGACATTATACTTGGTATGGACTGGTTGAGGAAGCACAATGGAATTATTGAGTGTGCCATGAAGATGGTGAAGTTGACCAATGAGGAAGGGATCGCCATAGAATTTGAAGCATCTCAAACCGCACCGAAGCAATTGCAGCTGAATCATATGGACGGTGCCACAATTGAGGAGATTCCGGTGGTGTGTGAATTTTTGGATGTTTTTCCGGACGAGTTGTCAGGTATGCCACCTGATCAAGACATTGAGTTTGTTGTTGATTTAATACCTAGAACTGCACCTATAGCTAAGAGGCCGTATAGGATGCCTCCTATGGAATTAGCGGAGCTCAAGAAGAAAATTCAGGAGCAACAAGAGAAGGGTTTCATTTGGCCCAGCTCTTCACCTTGGGGAGCGCCCGTTCTATTTATGGACAAGAAGGATGGAACCCAAAGGATGTGTGTGGATTACCGAGCTCTCAACGAGGTAACAATCAAGAACAAGTACACCTTGCCACGCATAGAAGACTTGTTTGATCAGATTAAGGGTGCTTGTACCTTATCTAAGATTGATTTGAGATCGAGATACTTTCAAATGAAGATTAGACCATCGGACATACCCAAGACAACTTTTAGAACACGGTATGGATCTTATGAGTACACCGTGATGTCTTTTGGATTGGCAAATGCGCCTGCCTACTTTATGTACCTCATGAATAAGGTCTTCACGGAGTACTTGGATAAGTTCATTGTGGTTTTATTGATGACATTATGATCTACTCGAAGGATGAGAAAGAACATGAGGAACACTTGAGGCTTACGTTGCAAAAATTGAGGGAGCATCAATTGTATGCCAAGTTCAACAAGTGTCAGTTTTGGTTGAGAGAGGTGTCGTTTTTGGGTCATATAATCTCAGAAGGAGGAGTATCGATTGACCCTAGAAAAGTGAGAGACGTGTTGAAGTGGGAACCACCGCAAAATGTAAAGGAAATAAGGATCTATCTTCAGATAGCTGAATATTACCGTCGGTTATCAAGGACTTTTCCAAGATAGCCAAGCCTATGACGGAGTTGCTAATGAAGGGAAAGGCTTTCCAATAGACTCAAGCTTGTAAAAATAGTTTCGAGGAGTTGAAAAAGAGGTTATCAACAACCCCAGTTTTGGTATTGCCGGATGTGAGCAAGAGTTTTGATATTTATTGAGATGCATCGAGATGAGGACTTGGATGTGTATTGATGCAAGAAGGTCAAGTGGTCGCCTATGCATCAAGACAACTGAAGAAACATGAGAAGATTTACCCCACACATGATTTAGAACTTGCAGCCGTGGTACATGCATTGAAAATTTGGAGACACTACATCGTTGGACATAGGTGTGAAATTTATACGGATCATAAGAGTTTGAAGTATATTTTCACACAAACGGATCTAAACTTGAGGCAACGAAGATGGTTGAAGCTCATCAAAGATTATTATTTGGGAATCAACTATCATCTGGGAAAAGGCAATGTAGTGGCCGATGCTTTGAGTAGAAAAGGAGTAAGTCATCAACTCAGAGTTTGAGAGTTACCATTCGAGTTATGTAAGGAGTTTGAAAGGTTGAACCTCAGATTTGTAAATGAGGTGGAGGTGATGGAGTTAAACCCAACCCTGGAGCAAGAAATTCAAGAAGCACATGCCGCGGATGAAGAGATCAAAGAAATCAAGGAAAGGACCGAAGAAGGAAGAGAATTCAGATTTGATGAGGATGAACATGGTACCTTATGGCTTGGAAAGAGAATCGTTGTGCCTAATGTGAAGCATATTCGGGAGACAATACTAAAGGAGACACATGACTCACCATACTCGATTCACCCAGGTTGTACAAAGATGTACAATGACTTGAAGACTTGCTATTGGTGGGCTAGCATGAAGAAGGACATAGCTGAATACGTAGCACTGTGTGATGTGTGCCAACGAGTCAAGGTGGAACATCAAAGGCTAGCTGGATTATTGCAACCATTGAAGATCCCGGAATGGAAGTGGGAAGAAATTGGAATGGACTTCATAGTTGGTTTACCACGTACTCAGTCCGGGTATGACTCAATTTGGGTAATTGTGGATCGCTTAACCAAGTCAGCTCATTTTGTCCCTATGTAGACCAAATATACAGCTGCACAATTGGTCGAAATATACATGGAGCATATTGTGTGTCGTCACGGAGTACCGAAGAAGATAGTCTTGGATAGGGGTTCTCAATTCACCTCCAGGTTTTGGCAAAAGTTGCATGAAGCTTTGGGAACGAGGTTGAATTTCAGTTCAGCATATCACCCTCAAACAGATGGACAAACCGAGAGGACCAACCAAATTTTAGAGGACATGTTAAGAGCTTGTGCTTTAAAGCATGGGAAAAGTTGGGACAAAAGCTTGCCGTACGCAGAATTTTCATACAACAATAGTTACCAAGCAAGCTTGAAAATGTCACCATTTGAAGCGCTTTATGGAAGGAAGTGTAGGACACCTTTATTCTGGAATGAGGCAGGAGAAACTCAAGTATTTGGTCCGGATGTGTTGCAAGAAGCCGAAAAGCAAGTCCAAATAATTCGTGAAAACTTGAGGGCCGCCCAATCAAGACAAAAGGGCTATGCGGACAATAGGAGAAGAAAATTAGCCTTTGAAGTGGGAGATTTTGTTTACCTCAAGGTGTCACCAATGAGAGGTCATAAGAGGTTTAACATAAGAGGCAAGCTAGCACCTCGTTATATTGAACCATTCAAGATTTTGGACAAAAAAGGAGAAGTAGCGTAGAAGTTGGAGATGCCAGCTCATCTTTCGGACGTCCATGATGTCTTTCATGTTTCCCAGCTCAAGAAGTGCTTGAGAGTACCGGAAGAACAAGTGCCAATGGAAGAATTGGAACTAGAGGAAGATTTGACTTATGCCGAGCAACCAGTCAAGATCTTGGAAACCAAGGAGAGAGTCACAAGGAACAAGGTGATTCGATGGTGTAAAGTTCAATGGAAGCACCACACAAAAAAGGAAGCAACGTGGGAACTGGAGAATGATCTCAACAAGGAATTTCCCTATCTTTTCTCTTCCGCATCGAATCTCGAGGGCGAGATTCATTTTAAGGGGGGTAGGTTTGTAACACCCTCATTTTCATGCATCATGCCTTGCATACACTCATATACATGTTTAACATTGATCCACATCAAGAGGAACAAGTTTAAAATTGATTTGGAACATTTAAAATTGATTTGCAACATTTAAAATTGATTTGGAACAAAACCGCACTTAAAATGCAGGAAAGTACGGACTAGTCCGATTTTTCTGAGGACTAGTCCGATTTCTCTCTGAGTAAAAACGGACTTGTCCGTTTTTACTGCGGACTAGTCCGATTTTGCCTCTAGAAACTTTTGGACTTGTCCAATTTTGTGCGGACTAGTCCGATATTCCAAGAATCCTTGAAAAATTGATAAGTCCCTAGACTTTTCTGGACTAGTCCGGTGTTCCAGCGGACTTGTCCAATTTCCTCTCTGACTAAAGTCGGACTTGTCCGATTTTTGGCCAGACTTGTCCGATTTTCTTTCTGGACGACTTCAGACTAGTCCGGTCCTTTCCGGACTTGTCCGATATTTTGCGACTCCAAGTTAATTTTTGGTTTTATGACTTGTTTCTTGGGTTTCATGTTAAGTGGGCCTAGGGATGTCGTGCCTAACTCTTTTAGAGCCCATGTGGGACTCTAAACCGACCTCTACTCATCCCAAACTCGAAATCCATCTAACCCTAGCCTCTACCTCTATATAAACAACCCCACCCCTTGGCTTGACATCTATTTGCCACTTTTCCAAACCACCCAAACCCTAGTTCGTGGAGAGGCACCACCAGGGAGGGGGGAGGAGATCCCAAGCAAGAAGAAGAAGAGGAGGAAACGAAAGAGGATCAAGATCTCCATCAAGTTTCGTCCTTCATCACCAATTCATCTCCAAGTTCATCACCAACCCTAGATCATCAAGATCCAAGTTACCTCCAAGTTTCTTGATTCATTGGAGTTCTAAACACCTAGTATACCTTCTATTCTATTTTCCTTACGTGAATTCAATGCCTAATATCCAAATTTATGTCGATCTAGAAAACCCTAGTTGGCTAGTTCTGCGAAGTGCGGACTAGTCTGGCCTTCTGCAGACTATTCCGATTTTGCTGAATAAATTGCGTTGAATTGATTCTAAAATTTGATCTAATCAACTCTAAACCTGTATACACTTGTTAAAATCTATTAGAACTAGTTAGTGATCATTAAAAGCAATCTATTAACAAGTTCCACCTTGCATTTGCATTAATCATGCATGTCATGTCATATTGAGTAATATTTGTGCACCCTTTGATTGTGTTTCTTGTCTTGTATGTTTATTGTGTGGATTAGACGGATTTGCGCTAGAGAGTGCCGCGGAGGATCTACAACACCAAGAGTTTGAAGGCTTTGACCCTAATCAACCGCAAGAGCAACGCAGGTGTTCTTGAAGCATATTGATCCTATTTTTGAAGTAATTATTTTATTTGCAAAACTGCATGCTTGTGTCAATGTGATGGGAATCCTATGGTAGGAAGCTTACTAGCGTTGTTTGACCACCCTTGTCGCCTGGAATTTATGGTAGAGAGTTGGGAAGTGCTTTTTACCTTTTTGCTTCGCTTAATTAATTGGGAAGGGAGAACAACACTACACATTGAATTATGCATTAATGATATTCTGGTTAACATGAACTAGTTAATATAACATGGTAATGGGTGATCTAAGCAAGCCTGGTATGTGGATGGGTTGGATGAATGGTGGTTTGCTTGCTTTAGATCTAAGGACCGGTTCATGCGAGAATATGCCAGGACTACAGTGCCACCACGAGGCCAAGTATGGGTGCGGCATAGCTGATTAATTAGGGATCTGCCAGTGCTATTTGGACCATTAAGGATGCTCGGGGAAGGGGTAGTCGGATTGGGTTTGTTGATGATTGGTGGGACTACCCTGGGATCCGAATGGCTCAAGAGGGGGCCCTTGGTTGAAGATGTGCTCTGTGGGAGACATCGCCACCGGTGAAACCTCAGTGGGGTCTAAATAGGCTAGTAATCCCTTTGTAAAGGCTATTTTGTGATCTCTTGACCATACACCAAAGGAAGTGTAATTGGCATAAGGGAGGTTCTTTAGTCGCCGACGGGTGATGAAATCACAAACACGTGGGTAAAGCGGTACAAACTCTGTAGAGTCTAATAAAAATATCATGATAGTTGTGCTCCCAGTTATGAGCACCTGGACAACTTCCATGATTAGAGGGAACTCGGTATTGGGATGGTATTTGGGATGGGTATGGTTGGTATTATGGTTATGGATGGTTATGAATTGAATTCTGGTATTGAATATGGATATTGGTATATGGATGTTGGATATGGAATATGGACTGGTATTATGATTACTATATGGCTTATGATGGGTTTATTTCACATACATGATGTATATTGCTTTTCAAACGTTTTAATGTACTTTTCAGCACTCAACCATTATTATATTCATCATTTGAATCAGCCACATGTCATACTTTCCACACTTGCTGAGTACGACATGTACTCACTCTTGCAACCCCCCCCCCCCCCAACAGTTGTAGGTCAGGATTGGGAGTTTAATGGCGATAATGCGGAGTTCTAGGCCGTGTCTACCGTCAGCTTGCCTGTGGTGTTTTGGAGCTGCGCTATACCCTATCGCTTATGCTGCCTAACTGTTTAGATTGCTTATTTAGTTTATTTCCGCTGCATTAGTTGAACTTGTCAGTAATATTCATTAGAGTTTGTATTCGAGGATAATATGGTTTGTGCAATAAAATTTGATAATTAATCTTGTTATGTGGTAATTTACTGTATACTCTTCTGTGAGGCACTCGTGTGTGTGTGTTGAACATCCTGGGCACACATTTGTGTTCACTTGGTTCATTTTCGGAATCGGGCGTCACATCGCTACAAGGACCAAACTCAGAATCTTCAATAAACACACACGCATACACACTCACCAAGCAATACAATCCACCATGGAGTAAGGTGTTACGCTCCTTGCGGCCTGAACCACATAAAAACCACTATCTCATACTCTTCCTCTAGAACACTAGTTTGACGCCTAAGCCTCGCAGAAAAAGAACCTCCGCGGGCTGCTCCTTAGGAGATCCGGGGGAAGTGTTGCATTAACACTTCGACATTTGTTGCACCAGGATGGGGTTTTTTCCCTCAAAAAAGTGGTAGCGCTTTCACCACCATGGTGTTCATCAGGCCTGTAGAAGGTGGTTTTCGTGGCCGTCATCCGGTGACCAAATCCGTCGCTCGAGCTTCACTTCTGCTCCATCTCGCCCCCGTGCAGGTACGGCTTGCCAAGATGGCAGGTTGGGACACGCCCTGGCTTAGTCGGCTCCGCTAGCACCCCCAACAGCAAGCCCGTAGAGCGCTTTGGAGGCAGCCAGAGCTCTTTGCCACCACCCACCGTCGCTAAACACCTCTCAGGGGGCGGCTGAGCAGTGGGTCCAAGATATCAACCACTTCGTCGTCGCAGCCATCAACTCCCCCAACAGGGGAAGGCACCTCGTGTTGCTGTCACGCACGCCGTCCATCGATCGTCGCACCGCCAACTCCCGCTCCTCCAAGCCTACGATCGTTGGCCGGCTCCCCATGGAGGACCTCAGGGCTGAGCGCAACCTCGATGCTGAATATGGCCCTTAATGCCCTATTCACAAGGCATCCTCTGTCCAAGGTGCACCGCAGTTAAACCCTCTGCCACCTGACCAGGAGTATGTCAGCTCGACAGCTCCATTGCAGTACTCGGTGCAGCAGGATGTGCAGCAATAGTACTTGGCACAGCCAGTACCGTTGCAGCAATGATGGCACAACCAGTGCCACAACCGTAGGTCCATCAAGTGCCGCACGTCGTGCAACAGACCCCCTTGGGGTATGCTGTCCCATCTGCCTCTCTGAGAAAGCCTGTCGGAGGTTGCGCGGCGTTCGCTTCGCACCTCCTCTTTGTGATGTGGCCACGCAAGTTCCGGCCACATATCCCGGAGAGGTTCGACGGAAGCATCAACCCGGCGGAGTTCCTGCAGATCTACACCACGACGCTCCTTGTTGCAGGAGCAGATGAGACCATCCTAGCGAACTACTTCCCAAACGCCTTGACTGGATCAGCCCGCTCATGGCTGATGAACCTTCCCGAGGGGTCTATAACCTCTTGGGATGAGCTGTGCCAGCAGTTCACGGTGAACTTCAGCAGCTCCTACATGCGCTCTGGCACCAAGCTCGACCTCCACGCCGTGCAACAGCAACCCAAGGAGACATTGCAATCATTCATACAGTGTTTCTCCCAAGCACACAACTTCATTCCCATCATCCCAAATTCCTCTGTCATAGTGGCATTTCGCCAGGGAGTGCATGACCACAAGATGCTCGAGAAGTTAGCCATGCACAATGTGCAATACGTATCCGAGCTCTTCTCCATCGCCGATCGATGTGCCAGAGCGGCAGAAGGCCGCGATTGGCACGCTCAGCCGGCCCCCAGAGCGGGCGGTGCTGGACACACTAGAGAAGGACTTGCTACCCCTATTAGCGGCAAAAAGAAGAACAACAACCGGGGTGTCAGCCAGAACAAATCGCTGCATGGGTCCCCCGTTGCGGCAGCAGCCGCGGCCGAAGGAGGAAAACCCCCACGCCCAGAGAAACGCCCTCGTCAGCCACCTGCCGCTGATGAAGTACCTTTAGTGTATAAGGGGTTCTTCTGGCCCCTCTCGTCATTAGGGCCCTATGACGCTAGAAAGTTCCCCAAGAAAGGCCTGTGCCGAGCAGTAGGTCCAGGGGGTGTACACAGCTGAGCCTGGTCCTGTACCCTAAGCATACACACCCTACCTCCTAGTGCTACACCCAAATACTGGAGCTAGAAAGCTCACACCATGAGGACGACAGGAGCCGGACCCCGGAGCACCAATGCATCGAATTACCTGGGCCCCGTGAGTCAGCCCAGGACAGTAACACATGACAGAGCTAAGGGAGAGCTACGATAAACCAACGAGCAGACTAGTCCACCTTGCTTCTATCATTTGTGCAGAACAACCCAACCCAGCGTCTAACAAGGGGCCTTCTGCCAACGTCCCCACGATGATGGTGAGTAATGTCGGAGCATCCAGCTCCGGCACCTCCCAAGGGGCCTGCCATCAATGTTTACACTGAGATGGTGGAAGACACAGGAGCATCTAGCTCCGGCACCTCACAAGGGGTTTGCCGTCAATGTCTACACGAAGATGGTGGATGATACCGGAGCATCCAGCTCTGGCACCTCCCAAGGGGCCCGCTGTTGATGTCCCAGCACGCCGACGACGGCAACAAGCATGGACAAGTGAGTAAACTCTCCTACCCCGCTCTTGTTGCTAACAGGGTTCTCTTTCGATAACTTGTAAAACAGGGGCCCGTCATCGATGTCCCAGCACGCCAACGACGGCAACAAGCGTGATAACCTATAAAACAGTGGCCTACCATTGAATTCCCCATGACGGTGGTGGGTGATGTCAGAGCATCCAACTCCGGCACCTCCCAGGGGGCCTGCCGTCGATGACCACACGAAGATGGTGGAAGACGCCAGAGCATCCAACTCCGGCAGCTCCCAAGGTGCCTGCCATCGATGTCCCAGCATGCCAACGATGGCAACAAGCGTGGATAAGTGAGTAAACTCTCATGCCATGCTCTTGTTGCTGACATGATTCTCTAGTGATAGCCTGTAAACTAGGGACCTGCCATCGACGACCCATGACGATGGTAGGTGATGCCAGAGCATCCAGCAATGGCACCTCCCAAGGGGCCCGCCATCGACGTCCACACGAAGATGGTGGATGACGCTGGAGCATCCAGCTCCGGCACCTCCCAAGAAGCCTGCGTCAACATATACACGAACATGGTGAAAGAGGTCGGAGCATCCAGCTCCAGCATCTCCCTAGGGGCCCACCATCAACGTCCCAGCACGCCGAAGACGGCAACAAGCGTGGATAAGTGAGTAAACTCTCCTGCTCCGCTCTGGTTGCTAATAGTTTTCTATTTTGATAGCTTGTAGACCAGGGACCTGTCGTTACGTCCCGACGACGATGGTGGGTGATGCCGGAGCATCTAGCTCTGGCACCCCAAGGGGCATGCCATCGACATACCCACGACGATGGTGGGTGATGCCGGAGCATCCAACTCTGGCACCTCCGAAGGGGCCCATCGTCGACGTCCACACGAAGATGTTGGAAGACGTTGGAGCATCCAGCTCCGGCACCTCCTAAGGGGCCTGCCGTCGACATCTACATGAAGATGGTGGATGACGCCAGAGCATCCAGCTCTGGCACCTCCCAAGGGGCCCGCCATCAATGTCCTAGCACGCTGACAATGACAACGAGCGTGGATAAGTGAGTAAACTCTCCTGCCTCGCTCTTGTTGCTAACTAGGTTCTCTTGTGATAGCCTGTAAACCAGGGACCTACCGTCGATGTCCCCACGACGATGGTGGGTGATGTGGAGCATCCGGCTCCGACACCTCCCAAGGGGCCCTCCGTCGACGTCCACACGAAGATGGTGGAAGACGCAAGAGCATCCAGCTCCGGCACCTCCCAAGGGGCTTGCCGTCAACGTCTACATGAAGATGGTGGAAAATGCCAGAGCATCCAACTCCAGCACCTCCCAAGGGGCCCGTCGTCGACGCCCTAGCATGCCAATGACGACAACAAGTGTGGATAAGTGAGCAAACTCTCCTGCTCTGCTCTTGTTGCTAACAGGGTTCTTGTGATAGTCTGTAAACCAGGGACCAGCCATCAACGTCCCCACGATGATGGTGGGGGATGCCGGAGCATCCAGCTCCGGCACATCCCAAGGGGCCCGCCGTCGACGTCCACACGAAGATGGTGGAAGACGCCAGAGCATCCAGCTCGGGCACCTCTTAAAGGGCCCGTCGTCGATGTCCCAGCACACCGACGACGGCAACAAGCGTGGATAAGTGAGTAAACTCTCCTGCCCTGCTCTTGTAGCTAACATGGTTCTCTTGTGATAGCTTGTAAACCCGGGACCTATCGTTGACGTCCCCACGACGATGGTGGGTGATGCCGTAGCATCTAGCTCCGGCACCCCCCGAGGAGTCTGCCGTCGACGTCCTCACGACAATGGTTGGTGATGCCAGAGCATCCAGCTCCGGCACCTCCCAAGGGTCCCGCCATCGACGTCCACACGAACATGGTGGAAAATGCCAAAGCATCCAGCTCCGGCACCTCTCAAGGGTCCTACCATAGACGTCTACATGAAGATGGTCGACGACGCCGGAACATCCAGCTCCGGCACCTCCCAAGGGGCCCGCCGTCGACGTCCCAGCACAATGACAGTGGAAACAAGCGTGGATAAGTGAGTAAATTTCCTGCCCTACTCTTGTTGCTAACAAGATTCTCTTGTGATAGCCTGTAAATCAGGGATCTGCCATTGACATCCCCATGACGATGGTGGGCGATGCTGGAGCATCCAGCTCTAGCACCTCCCAAGAGGCCCATCGTCAATGTCCACACGAAGATGGTGGAAGACGTCGGAGCATCTAGCTCTGGCACCTCCCAATGGGCCTGCTGTCGACGTCTACATGAAGATGGTGGAAAACGCTAGAGAATCTAGCGCGGGCATCTCCCAAGGGGCCCGTCGTCGATGTCCCAGCACGCCAACGACGGCAACAAGCATGGATAAGTGAGTAAACTCTCCTGCCCCGCTCTTGTTGCTAACAGGGTTCTCTTGTGATAGCCTGTAAACCAGGTACCGGCCATCGACCTCCCAAGGGGCCCGCCGTCGATGTCCACATGAAGATGGTGTAAGACGTCAGAGTATCCAGCTCAGACACCTACCAAGGGGCCCGCCGTCGACGTTCCAGCACGCCAACAATGACAAGAAGCATGGATAAGTGATAAACTCTCCTTCCCTGCTCTTATTGTTAACAGGGTTCTCTTGTGGTAGCCTATAAACCAGGGACCTGTCATTGACGTCCCCACAACGATGGTGGGTGACGCTAGAGCATCCAGCTTCGACACTGATGAGTACATCACTTCTATGGATACAAACAACACTCCATTGAACATACATAATGCAATCAATAGAGTTCACACACAACAATTAATTTTAGAGGTGAGCTCGTTCTTATATGTTTCCTTATATGTTTTTGAGAATAGATTGTTACCTAATGATTTAATTGTGATTAGGATCCATGGAGAGGTTCAAGGAGTACTTGGAGGAAGTCTTAGGGACGTGGAGGACCATATAATACGTTCAAAGAAGATGGAAACTGAGCCCACCTCAAAATCGTGTCCAACTCAGAGTCCAGGAGCAGTGCGCACTAAAACGGACGCCCGGGACGCATACAAACTCTATTTTGGACGTTCTACATATCCACGGAAAGGGGACAGGATAACATTTCCAATAGCCCTGGTCCAATGTCAAAATTCCTTGGAGTCGACCGGAGTCCTCAAAACAAAATCGAGTACATAATCTGTCAGGGTGTTGTGCCACCGTATTGGGCCATTGGGCCTTGTATCAAGTCTAAATCCATTATTTTCGTGTCTTAGGGTTAGGTCACGACCCCAACACCCCCTTGGACGTCCTCCCACCTATATATACTCCATAGTAGCCGCCATAAACAATTGGGTTTTGCTTAGATTAATAATATCGCCGGTCTACGGTTTGTGAAACCCCAACTCTGTGATTTTTAGATCGTGTCTTCTACGTTCTTGCTTGTGTTCTCGGTTGCACTTGCAGGGATTAGCCTTCTTGGTGAGGTCAATCGTGTGCATCACGATTGATAACCAACAGAGCGGTGGTGTAGTGATTGCAGGGGTTTTTCATGTTATACACGAGAGCCTCGTCATCAACATCAAGATCTCCATCAATCGACTTATACATTACCTTTCGGAAGATTGCGACTCATCTTCCTTATCAATTGGTATCATATTTCCAGGTTTCCCGTTAGGTATTCACCTATCCATTACATTAGTTTTGTTTTTCATACCTAGAGTCCGCAAAAAACTTGCAGTTTAGTAGATCTGTTCATTACTTTATCCAAACCACATTGAGCCTTTGCAACTTTTATTTTTAGTTTGGTTTTGTTGAGTACGTGTCTGTGGTTGAGTCATATTGCTGGTTTAGAAAGTTTTTTTGGTCTTAGTTTGAGTTTTGTATTGTGTTGATTCATCCTTTTGAATCACATCATCACTTCCAGATTAGATTCATCTCTGTCCAGTTCAGTATTTCCATCATATCTCGCTCATATGAACTTGGATTTTGGTGTTCTTGTATATCTTGGAAAGCTTAACAAGTTCTATATAATTTTTGTATTCACTAGTTTCCCAGAAAATAAAGTTATCGAGGTCAAAATTGCATTAGATCCGAATCTGTTATTGACCTAAAAATTCTGAACAGTTTGTATTTCGGGGGCAATATCTCTTACTGTTCTGATCTAAAATAGGTCTTCCATATACTGAAATTAAAGATGAGGGATATATATATAATCTTGCTGTAGAAAGTTTTTAGATTTGAAGCCTCTAATTGTGCCTATTTGTCCTTGGAAGATTGAGCAGAAAATCTATGACAGAACCACGAGATATCTTTGATTGCTTTTCATTGTCTTCTTCTTTTGCAGCACATTCTGAAAAAAAAAGACAAAAGAAAAAGGCAAGTGCAAAACAAGATAAAAAAGCCGCATAAAAAAAGAGGAGAAAAAACAAAAAAAAACAGAAGTGCTTGCATCCTTTGTGTCATCTAGTTTTGTCTCATGTCTTGCTAGCTTGAACTACTAGGAACACATTTAGGTCAGCAACTTTGACAAGTACTTTAGACACTTATTTAACTTTACTATCTGATTTCATTTTTTATAATCCTTGCTACATATAAAGTGCCATCCAAGCTACACCTTACTCTTGAGCAGAATCGATACACCTTTGCAATCATCCTACGCTTCATTGGTTTCTTCATACCGTCCACCATTTGCCACATGCGGTGTCAGTAAGAACACTTGTAAGAGTGTTGTAAGATGCTTGAGAGTGTGTGATTCCACTTCCACATTGCCATTATCCTTTATAGTTGATATGGATAACATATTTTTTTGTTGTCTTCTGTTTGCTACTAACAATGTCAGGTAAAAGCAAGAATCATGCATTATATGCTGAAATGATTGACATGATGAAGATGGCGATGGAGTTGCTCGCTAAGAATCAAACATCAACCAAGGTTTCACATGGCATTCATACCATCTTTACAACTCCTTTCACAGAAAGTAATTATATTCTTCCATCTCTTTCTTCTTATGATGGTTTTGGTTACGATGAATATATTGCTTGGGAAATAGAGTTGGATAAAAATTTTGGACAATGTCATATGTGTGAGAGGAGAAAAATTAGAAATGTTGCAAGTGCATTAGTAGGTTGTGCATTAACTTGGCGAAACTATTTAAATGATTTAGAAAAACCTCGAACATGGAAGGATATGAAAATTTGTATGCGAGAAACTTTTATGAATGTATCTAACTGCAAAGATGAAGTGCATCAGTTTGTGGAGAAATTTGTTGTTGTACCTCCTTTTGTGGCTAACATTTTGCAGGATAATATAGAAAATAATATAGATGATGCAAAAGAGAACGAGGCTTTCGACAACACTTGTTAAATTTTAGATCGATCAACTCATAGTGCACTCGAAATCACTGCTGAAAATGGTAAGGCAAAACATTCTACAAATACAGAAGGTCAGAAGTTTTTGGATGTTCTGAATTTTCAACCAATCATGCTATTTTCGAGGAGCAACTATTAGAATCGTTTATTTATACACCATGGTAACATGTTTATTTTTACACCACGCTAAGAAAAGATGTGTGATAATTATATTGTACCTATGCTAGAACAATCAAATGAATTTGATACTTTATCACTCACTTGTGCTGAAATTAAGCATTTGATTCCAATTACATGTGAAAGGGATGAGCTGAAATTGTTGTCTTCTCTAAATACTTTGGGTTATATTGAATTTGACACTCTTTGTGATCTAGATATCGTAGAGAAGAGAATATTTTCCCAATCTGAATTGCCTTTGTTAAGTGGAAATATTTTTCATGCTATAGGCAAATATGAACATAGTGGTATGTTTATGGTGCATAAAGTTTACATATGTTCAAATGCGAAAACTCCCTTTGTGCTGCAACGACATGGTGAAACGAATGGATGCACTAAAACTAATAATTCTTTGTCAAGTTTTTCTAGTATTTTTTTCTTGGCATGGACAACATTTAATAGAGGAGCATTGTTCGCTATGGTTGTGCAATATGAACAACGCTCATTCTACCCCCAAATCAAGCCGCTTTGCTGGACATACGAGCAAGCCGAGGACGGCTTGTCATAAAGAAGCGGAGAATGATAAGATCATGCACATTATCATTGCACGAATAAACATAGCACAATGTTTATTTGATTGGGATCCTGGTTCAAGTGAATGGTCATGCTTATTTCATGGAGAAAATGGAGATGGTGCACTATATCGTCCACCACCTTGGCCTCCTCCTTTGATGCACACAAGAGGATTTGATAGCGTTGTACATATGGACCCACACATGAGAGAAGATGAACTTAAGTCAAGGACGACTCCAATTTAAGAAGTGGAGGATGATGAGGACATCACTTCTATGGATACAAACAACACTCCATTGAACATACATGATGCACTCAATAGAGTTCACACTCAATAATTAATTTTAGAGGTGAGCTCGTTCTTATATGTTTCCTTATATGTTTTTGAGAATAGATTGCTACCTAATGATTTAATTGTGAATAGGATCCATGGAGAGGTTCAAGGAGTATTTGGAGGAAGTCTTAAGGACGTGGAGGACCAGAGAATACATTCAAAGAAGATGGAAACCGAGCCCAACTCAAAATCGTGTCCAACTCGGAGTCCAGGAGCAGTGCGCACTAAACGGATGCCCAGGAAGCATATAAACTCCATTTTGGATGTTATACATATGCACGGAAAGGGGAGAGGATAAACTTTCGAATGGCGCTGGTTCCATGTCAAAATTCTTTCGAAGTCGATGGAAGTCATCGAAACAAAATCAAGTACAGAATCTGTCAGGGTGTTGCACCACCGTATTGGGCCATTGGGCCTTGTATCAAGTCTAAATCCATTATTTTCCTATCTTAGGGTTAGGTCATGACCCCAACACCCCCTTGGACGTCCTCCTACCTATATATACTCATTAGTAGCCATCATAAACAATTGGGTTTTGCTTAGATTAATAATATCGCCATTCTACAGTTTGTGAAACTCCAACTTCGCGATTTTCAGATTGTGTCTTCCACGTTCTTGCTTGTGTTCTCGGTTGCACTTGCAGGGATTAGGCTTCTTGGCGAGGTCAATCGTGTGCAGCATGGTTGATAACCAATGGAGCAGTGGTGTAGTGATTGCAGGGGTTTTTCGTGTTATACTCGAGAGCCTCGGATCATCAATGTCGAGATCTCCATCAATCAACTTATCCATTACCTTTCGGAAGATCGGGATCACTTTCTCATCAGGCACCCTCCAAGGGGCCTGCCGTTGACGTCCCCAGGACGATGGTGGGTGATGTCGGAGCATCCAGCTCCGGCACCTTCCAAGGGGCCCGCCGTTGACATCCACACGAATATGGTGGAAGACGTCGGAGCATTCAGCTCCAGCACCTCCCAAGGGGCCTGCCGTCCACGTATGGTGGATGACGCCAGAGCATACAGCTCCGGCACCTCCTAAGGGGCCTGCCGTCGACGTCCCAGCACGCCGATAGCGGCAACAAGTGTTGAGAAGTGAGTAAACTTTCCTGCCCCGCTCTTGTTGCTAACAGGTTTCCCTTGTGATAGCCTGTAAACTAGGGACCTGCCGTCGACGTCCCCATCACGATGGTGGGTGATGCCGGAGCATCCAGATCCGGCACCTCCAAAGGGGCCCGCCGTTGACGTCCACACAATGATGGTGTTAGACGTCGGAGCATCCAGCTCCGGCAACTACCAAGGGGCCTTCCGTCGATGTCTACACAAAGATGGTGGACGACGCCGGAGTATCCAGCTTCGGCACCTCCCAAGGGGCCCACCGTCGATGTCCCAGCACGCCGAAAATGGCAACAAGCTTGGATAAGTGATTAAACTCTCCTGCCTCGCTCTTGTTGCTAACAGGGTTCTCTTATGATAGCTTGTAAACCAGGGACCTGCCATCGACGTCCCCACGACGATGGTGGGTGATGTTTGAGCATCGAGCTCCGACACCTCCCAAGGGGTCCGCCTTCGACGTCCACACGAAGATGGTGGAAGACGCTAAAGCATCCAGCTCCAGCACCTCCCCAGGGGCCTGCTGTCGACATCTACACGAAGATGGTGGGCGACGCTGGAGCATCCAACTCTGGCACCTCCCAGCAGGCTGACAACGGCAACAAGAATGGATAAGTGAGTAAACTCTCATGCCCCTCTCTTGTTGCTAACAGGGTTCTCTTGTGATAGCATGTAAACCAGGGACCTGTCGTTGACGTCCCCATGACGATGGTGGGTGATGCCGGAGCATCCAGCTCTGGCACCCCCCAAGGGGCCTACCGTCGACGTCCCACGACGATGGTGGGTGATGCCGGAGAATCCAGATCCGGAACATCCCAAGGGGCCCGCCGTCGATGTCCACACGAAGATGGTGGGATGACGCTGGAACATACAACTCCGGCACCTCCGTGGGGCCTGCCGTTGACGTCTACATGAAGATGGTGGAAGACGCCGGAGCATCCAGCTCCGACACCTCCCAAGGGGCCTGCCGTCAACATCTATACGAAGATGGTTGATGAAGCAAGAGCATCAAGCTCCGTAACCTCCAAAGGTGCCCGCCGTCGACGTTCCAGCACGTCGACGACAACAACAAGCGTGGATAAGTGCCTGCCAGCGACGTCCCCATGATGATAGTGGGCAATGCCGGAGCATCCAGCTCCGGCACCTCCCAAGGGGCCTACCGACAACGAGCTTGCAAGGACAACGGGTGACAATGAAGCGGCCCACTCCAACTCCCCCACTCCACTGGGGCCCAGTCCATGGCATAAAGCGATCAAGTGGTAGATGTGCTTACCAACTAACCACATCTACCAAGGGGCCTCTAAGGGGTTCCACATGCAGAGAATCAACAGGCGACACTTCGGCCATATCAATTGTGAAAATCGTTAGTCCTAAGAAGCCAACGAGCTCGACAAAGGTTATGCAAACCCTCACGCAGTTAAGGACCCAGAGCAACAGTTGAGAAGCAAAGAGACAATGCAAGAAGCCAAACACAAATTTGAATTCATTAAGGAATTCTTTACAAGGGGGGGGGGGAGGGGGGCAAACCCCAGAAACAAAAACAAGCTACCAGCCTTGGCCCCAACTAAACTACGCTACGACATGTCTGCCTGCTTATTTAACCTCCACCGCTGTTGTCGCCTCGCGTTCCTCAATAGGGCCTTAAAAAATGGCCCCAATGGCAGATCGGGGTATCGGCTCTAGTAACACACCAAGACATGGGATGCCACTGTCTCCGCCGCCGCCCTACCCTCAGCTTCCAGATGCTAAACCAGCCGGTGCTCTCGCAGATCGAGCTCCTGGGCACGGCGCTCTGCAGTGTGTTCTCGGACTTGGACATAAAGATCATGTTGGAGGAGTTCCTGACGCTCAGCTAGGTGATGTGCCTAATCCCGCACCAAATTGCTCTCCCAGAGCTCATGGTATTCGAGTGGGACAGCAGCCTGTCCCGATCGGCCTTAGCCCGGGCCATCATCGGCTGCGCCGCCACCTCTTGATTGGTGACAGTAGTATCCCTTTTGGCAACGGCGGCTTCTTGGTGACTCAGGGCTTCTCGACCGGCTGCAAGAGCTCGATGGCGGGCGTCAGCTGCGTCATTCGATGCCTTGGCGTCGGCCAGAATCTTCTGGGTCAAGGCGTTCGAGGCCCTCACCAAGCGGTGCCTCACCTCCAGCTCCTTGCTCTCCTTCTGATACTCTGCCTTCGCCTCGGCGATCATGGACCCCAGAAGATCCTCCCAGCCTTAGAGGCGCTCGCCCTCGACACGCAGCTTCCCCCACTCCGCAGCAAGAGCCTCTGGCGCCCGACGGAGATCGGATTGCACCTGAAGGATGTTGGACTGCATCACGTCCGTGATGTCAGAGAGGCGCTCCGGCTGTGCCAAAGTGAGGGAAGGTCGCCCGGTGATCATCTCAGGGACCTCTTCCCCCTGTAGCGGTGAAGGCGAGGCCGCCAGTACCAGGGATCTTGCCCCCGGAGATTGAGCAGAAGTCACGGTGCCACCTGAAGCAGCAGCGCCGCCATCACTCAAAGAGCCACCCGCCGGCTCAGCAGTACTGGAGGCGAGGCCTTTAGCCCCTGGAGCCGACCCCGACATTGCCTCTGCCACGACGATAGGAGGCCCCTATGCCACGAGGGCCGGAGGCGCCTCTGGCGCGACAGCCGGAGGTACCTCCTGCGATACCTGGAGATACAGTAGGGGATGCTTCACTGCTTGTGCCGGGCGTAGACGCCAGAGCAGCGCTCCCCTGGACAAGCTTGGCAGGATGCCCCACCAGCGCAGCCGTGGCCTCCTTAGCCGCCTTCGAAGCATTTTCGGGCACTACCCCCGGTGGTAAGGGCCTCATAACAACTGTCGTAGCCCTGCAAATCAAGAACAAGCCCTGACCAATCAACAAAGGCAGGCGAGATAATAGAGCAAGTGTTGGTAAGAATGCCTTACCGACGTCCCCGAAACCTCCAGTGAGCCTCCACTTTCAGCAACCCTAAAGCTGCTGGCCAAGATGATGGTGTAACAGGCAAGGTCACCCCAGCTGGGCCTCCACCAAAACCACCGGCAATGCCGCCACCTTGCGCTGGTGTACTTCCACCAACTCTGACGGATCCACTCTTAGATCCTCCCGAGATGCCGACGGTGTCGGCTCGAGGCCTTTTTGCCTGAGGCTTCGTGGGTGTGACGCTGCCGGAGCCCCATATGGCATCTTGGACCGCACTGACGACGGGGTTGCTAGATGACGTGTTGACCACCAACGCCAGCAGAGCTGCCGTTTGACGGACCAAGCCTCCCACAGAAGAACCCCTGATGCCTAATACTGAAGAGGGGAGCGCCAGGGGACGTTGACTTAAAGCGAAGGCCACCTGTGGCAGCACCCTCAATAGCGATCGAGGGCGTTTCTCCTTCACGACCTCAGCCACCACGGCCTTCCCCTTGCCTATGTAAGGGACCGGTTCCTTGCCTTTCCCACCAACAGTGGGAGCCTCCTCCGCCCTGGAAGTTTTGGTGCCAGAACAAAGTGTGGACTCCTCCGAGGAGTCGACGATGGCCAAGCCTCAGTTCTTGTCACCAATCTGCTGCGGAGCGAGACCGATCACGTCCAGGTTGGGAATATCCTTAAGAACCTTCGTACGAAGGTCCCGATCTGTGTAAAGCGGTGGGCAGACCCGCGGGAAGTTGAAGACATCATCCAACAGTAGGTCACCGCATGCCTTGGACATTGTGTCGAGCACCTCTTTTGGGGTCATCTCTGTGTCGCGACGCCGCACCCGCCGTGTGCCATCTTGTAGCCCGAAGTAGAGCCATGCAGGACAGTAACGGTGCTGAAGGGGGGCTATGCGTCGACGGGCAAAGTCCGCCATCACCCTCAACTCCAACAGACCATGATCCGCCAAGAATTGGATCCTCTACATCACCAAGGTGTAGGTTTGCTCCAACTCTGGCCACTCCTCCAAAGCCTCCTTCCTGATCGTCGCCCATCCCGTGGGCATAACCAGGTGGTCGTGGGTGTCGACTTGTACGATCACCCAGTCCTCCTCCAATCAGTGCACTTCACCGAGGAGAGTGATCTGATATACTTGATGGGGTTGTTGGCCCGATGCTGGAAGCAGTAACCGCTGAGGAAGTTGGATTTGTTCTTCTTCCCGGTCCGCCTCAGCACGAAGAACTACCAGAACACCAGTACGCTCGGATACACCTCGATGAACATCTCACAGAAATGTGTGAACACCGCCGCCACCGCTAGAGAGTTTGGCGACAGTTGATGGAGCTGAAGCCCAAGGACTTTCAGGATTGTCACCAGGAAGGAGGAAATGGGAGGGACGAACCTGGAGTATGCGTACGCCTGGAAGAAGACGATCTCCTTCTCCCCCAACTCTAGCGACAAGGAGCCAGGACGAATCAGATCGCGTCGCTCCTTGTCCTCCCAACCAAAAAGGCGCCCCACGAGAGAGACATCCTCCATCCAGGAAGGAGGCAGAACAGAATCCATTGGAGTAGTGGTTGAGAACCTCAAGGGTGGGTAGAGCTCAAAAAGGAATACAAAGGCTAGAATGCTTGGGGCATGCGGGAGGAAGGAACCTCCACCGTGCACAAAGGTACCCCTTTTAAGCACCTTAGTTTTGTTTGGGACTACCGTGTAAATTTGAACGAGCTCCGAATCAACGGCTCGTACCATGACATCCATGACAAATGGGCCCATGTCCCCCGTCATGAAAACCGGCCCAGGCAGTTCTCCGCCTAAAGAAGGCAACTCGGCAGTTCACATAAAAACGGAAGTGAAAGCAGCGGAAGTGCAGCAGGCGCCTTGGGAACCGTCGCGATAATGTCGCAACGAGCAAAGATCTCATTGCCACGACCTCTCAACCAGAGAGGGATGCGTGGTCGCAGCAACAGTGGAGCGCACCACTTCGACTAATCAAGAAAAAATTAAAATACCACACGGGAAGGCAGGATAAGGCTCCACCCTCGGGCTCGTCGCCTCTCCCCAAGGTGTACCCAGGGGCCAGTGTTGGTACCCGGCATAACGAGTACTCTCGCACACAAGCTAGAGCTGTCTGGGTACCATACCTCCCAACTGAGATAGGGTTCGAGGGCTCCACGTGTTCAGGAGACCTAGACCCGCCAGCCACAGATGGGTGGTCCGGGGTACCCACAAGACAACCCAAAGAAGGAGCTCAACACCACCTCAGCGACGAGCTCCCCGGGAGCCACGTGTCCAGCAGGGCGGGACCCGACCTCCCCCATAGAGGTGGGCTCCCAAGGTGCCACTTGGCCCGCGAAGATCGAGACCCAATCTCCCTCGCGGAGGTGAGCTCTCGAGCTGCCACATGGCCCACGGGATGAGACCTGACCTCCCCCGCAGAGGTAAGCCCCTGAGCTACCACGTGGCCCATGAGACGGACTGGCCTCCACCACGGCGGTAAGCTCCCCGCTGTTGTGTGGTCAGTCCACTTTCCCTGAGTGAATAGTAAGGAAGTTAAGAGGGCGGTGTGCCTTGTCTTCGTTAAGCCTTGAAAATACGCGGCTTCCCTAGACGCATGGTGCAGCCCACGCCTAATGTCAGGTACCGCTACGACCAATCGCAACGCAGTGAAGACACCGGAGGCCAATTCCACTCCACCATGTGGGTAGCTTACGACGTTAGAGATAGTTGGATGGGACATCCCCTGCCAATGACAACAACGACGCATGGGCGACCGACGACTCAAGCGGCAAGACGCCTAGTCATGAAAGCTACGGCCAGAGGAAGCTTATGCGAGAAGCCTCAGATCCTTTGGATAAGATCGCCCCGGGACCACTTGTTGAATCCTGGAACACCACTTGTAATGCGTCCGAACTTGTCTATAAAAGGCCCGGACCGCCATCGCTACAAGGACCAGACTCAGAATCCCCGATACACAGACACGCATACACACTCACCAAGCAATACAATCCACTGTGGAGTAGGGTGTTACGCTACTTGCGTCCTGAACCACGTAAAAACCATTGTCTCAAACTCTTCCGCTAGAACACTAGTTTGAGGCCTAAGCCATGCCGAACATGAACTTTCGCAGGCTGCTCCTTAGAAGATCTGTGGGAAATGTCGCATTAACACTTGAACATTAACGATTGAAGAAGAAGGAAGAAAAATGCCAAATTCTTGAGTTCCATGTAAGTCTGTGAAAATTCTTTTGATGGCTTGACGATGTGAAGCACAAGGGGAAGCTTGAAATCATGCACAAAGACATACGCTGAATTGTATGTCCGGTCTTGATGCCGTGAGGTACAAAAGTGATCCGATCTTGCTACTATATTCTTTTTGATCCACAGGTCCACCATCTTCATCAAGTTCAAGTGTCGTTTTTGTAACCATTGGTGTCCTAGGAGGCTTACTTTGTCCATGTTGAAGCGCTTGGGAAGGTCTCTTGTATACTTCGTTTGATGCACAAAGCTACCTTCCTTGGTTTGCTTGATTTGCAGCCCCAAAAAGTACCTAAGTTGTCCCATCATACTCATCTAAAATTCTGAACTCTGAAAACTTGGACACAAGATCATGAGAAGCACAATCAAAGATACTATCATCCACATACACTTGAACAAATAATGAGTCATTGCCATGCTTAAGCACAAATAGAGTTTTTATCAACCTCGCCAATGGTAAACCCCTTTTCAAGTAAGAATGTTTTTAACCGATCATAACATGCTCTAGGGGCTTGTTTGAGACCGTACAAGGCTTTGGACAGTTTGTAAACATGACTAGGAAAATCTAGATTTTCAAAACCCGGTGGTTGCTTGACATAAACCTCCTCATCTATATAGCCATTAAGAAAAGCACTTTTAATATCCATTTCATATAACTTGAAACCTTTAGATACAGTAAAAGCTAACAAAATTCTCATGGCTTCTAATCTAGCAACAGGAGCAAAAGTTTCACCAAAATCTAGACCTTCAATTTGTGTGAAACCTTGAGACCCCAACCTAGCCGTATTCCTAACCACAACCCCATCCTCACTTTGTTTATTTTTTAACACCCATTTAGTTCCAATTAAAGTGTGACCTTGAGGTAGAGGTACAAGTTTTATAACATTATTTCTTTCAAAATTTTCTAACTCTTCTTGCATGGCAATAATCCAAGATTCATTAGTGAGTGCGTGTGATATATCTTTGGGTCCAAAAGAATCAAAAAAAGCAGAATAAGCATGAGCATTTGGATTGCAAAACTTGGACCTTGTGACTCATTCATGCATGCTTCCAATGATTTGTAGTGGAGGATGACTTTTGAGAATCCGGAGGGGAGTAGACACTTCACAAGCTTCTTCTTCTCATGTTCATCACAAATCAATGAGCTTGTGACTTGAGGATGATCTGGACCAACAATGGTGGTCGTCAGTGCTGGTTGTGAATCAAAATTAGGAGCTGGAACAATGGCATTAGCTGCTGAATTTTCGAGCAGCAGCATCACTTCTTCCTCATCTTCAACAAAAATACTCTCGCCCTGCGGATATGGATCCGTACCTGCAATATTTGAGCTAGTACCTGGGCTAGCTTCATCAAAGGAAACCTCACAAGTCTCCACAATTTTGTTAGTGTCAAGTAAAAGCACACGGTAGCCTCTAGTATGAGATGGATAACCAAGAAACATGCCATCAACAGATCTAGGTTCAAATTTATCAAGATTACCATGTTTCTTAACAAAGCATTTGCAACCAAAGATATGAAACTGTGTAACACTAGGCCTATGTCCAAACCGAAGCTCATATAGTTTTTTACCTAGCTTAGTACACAAGAGAACACGATTTGAGACATAACAAGCGGTTGCAATTGCATCAGTCCAAAATTTTCTAGGAGTTTGATATTTATCAAGCATAGTCCTAGACATCTCAACTAAGGTTCTATTCTTTCTCTCTACAACACCGTTTTGTTGAGGTACATATGGTGAAGAAAATTGATGATCTATTCCTTTTTCAGCACAAAAATGATCAAAGGATTGATTTTTAAATTTAGTTCTATTATCACTTCTAATTGCTCTTAAAGATCCTGAGTGATCAATTGATAATCTAAGAAATATAGTTCTCAAGTGACTAAAAGATTCATTCTTAGATGCCAAAAAATTAACCCAAGAGTACCTAGAATAGTCATCAACAATCACAAGAACATACCATTGACCTCCGAAGGATTTTACACGTGAAGGTCCTACGGTTTCAAGAAGCAAAAGTTGACCTAGTTCAGTTGTCATGATCATTGTGAGAAGAGTATGTGAACTTGCAACCATCTTAGCATGTCTACAAAAAGAGCACACAATTTCTTTGTCCACTTTAAGCTTAGGTAGCCCACGTATGTGATCAAGAGCACTAACACGCGTTAGATGATCAAAGGCTACATGACCAAGTCTACGATGCCAAAAATATAAGTCCTCTGAATCATTAGCAACTAGAAACCTATGCTTAGAGGAAGACATATCAAAATCAGCTTTAAAAACTCTTCCAAACCGGGGCATGTTAAAAATAAGATCAATATTTGAATATACAACTTTGCAGCAATTTTTAGTGAAAATAATTTCCAAATTTTTTTCTAGCAATTGTGAAACAGAAATCAAGTTGTATTTCAAATTTTTAACAAGTGCCACATATTTCAAAGTGTAGTGATCGTTTACCTCAACCGAACCTTTAGCAATTATAGGACTTGAAGAGTTATTGGCAAAAGTAACATTCTCTACACGTGACACAAAATAGAGGGAGGAGAACCATTCTTTGTTACCAGTCATGTGGCGTGAGCAACCTGAATCCACAATCCAAATGTTCTCCTTCCTCAGGCGTGTAACCTACATAGAAGCATAATATGTCGATGACTCAGTACTTGGGTTAGTCAAAAGGCATTTAGGAATCCAGTACTAAGTCACACGACGTCCGCCAGGAACAACAAGCAAAAGCTGAGATAAAACAGCGGGTTTATGAGCCAAAGTTTGAGATTTTTTGTTCTTAACTACTGACCTATGAGGTGTTACTTGTGCAGCACAAAAATAAGTAGCTCTGGAGGCAAAGACAGAAGGTTCGGAGGTGACAATAGAAGGTCCGGAGGCAAAAACTGAAGCTTCAGAGATAAACTTTAAATGTTTTTGACTCATAACAGCAGGTTGCATGCTCCAGACATTCGGTTTAGTATGTGCAACAAATTTTGCAGGAGAGTTATAGGATCTAGCTTGCATTTTTTTCCTTTTTATGTTGTTTAGCTAGTCTGTAACAAAAATCTAAGACATGATCATCTCTACCACAATAGGTACAATCAAATTTATCTTTGTGTTCATGTATAGATGAGCATGATGTATGTTTATTTGAACCCGAGTGTGACAACACTCCTGCAGATTTAAAAACCACCTCTTTTGGTTTAGGAAATGTTTTAATCAAACCACTTCCTAAAGACTTTACAATTTTAAGTGGATGTGCTTTATCATTAGAATGGGAATCAAAACCTAAACCAGTTTTATCATTGCAAGATTTGGAAGAATTCAACAACAAGTTTAAATTTTTGTTCCCAATACAAAACTGCTCTAGTGTCCTTTTCAGGTCATAAAGTTTTCTAGACAATTCTAGCCAGTTTTCACATGAAGTTTTTCCTTTTAGTTTGCAATTATAACAATATTTAACTTCATGAGCACGTAAATCATTGTTTAGTATTGAAATTTCATTCATAGCATCTTTTAGTTTCTTTTCAAGATCATTACAGGTAGAATATTGCAAATCAATTGTAGAACAAGAAGCATCTTTTAGGTTTATGTCATTAAGTGCAACAAGCGTTTTGTTCTTTTCAATCTCTAACTCATGTTTATCAAGAGTGGAGGAGTGTCCACTTCTTAAGGAGGACAATTGTTCATATATTAAATCGCATGATGAATAAGAATCATCACTAGGAATCAAGGTTTTCAAAAGATTAATTTCAGATTCTAGTGACTCAGTTTTAACAACATTGTCCCTAAGCTTTTTATCCTTTTTTCTCAACAATAACAGTTTTAACAACATTCCATCACAAGTAGGACATACCTCTTCGTTGTCACTGTTGTGTTTTGCATCCTCCATACTTGATCTTGATTTGCCCGCCATGAAGCAAAAGTTTGCCAGATCATCTTCATCTTCGTCACTTCCAATGTCTATATCACTCGAGCCAAGTTCTTGAGGTGCGGTGATGAAAATGTTTATTGATTTGCGTCGTATAAAACCCTTCTCTTTCTTGTTGGTGTTGTCAGAAGAGGACTTGACTTTATTCTGCTTTTCATCACGGGTAGAAGGACCAGAAAGGTTAGCGCAATCTGTACGATAGTGTCCTGTCTTACGACATTCAAAGTATCTTTAAGGTCTGGATCTTCCTCTTCTTCTAGTTCTCACATTTTGCAAAGCTTTTGTGAACCGAGTAGAGATGAGTGCTAGCTCCTCTTCTGGAAATTCTTCAATTTGTTCCAGTGTTAGTGAAGACAACAAAGCAAGTGTATTGCTAGATGAAGATCGGCCGGAGCTAGGCTTATCACGTTGAGAAACAAATGCAAGAGACTTGTTGGGGTTCTTACGTGAGATTATGTCAATTTCATGAGTTTTCAATTTAGAATATAGCACATCTAATGTAAGTGTACTCATGACAGTATATTCACGAATAGATGTGACTTTAATCTCCCAGATTGACATGTGTAATGCACTTAGTAATTGCCTAGCATTCTCGGCATCTAAAAAAATTAATATTGACGCTAAGAAAGTTGTTCAGAATTTTATTAAAGCGAGCAAAGAGGTCATCAATAGACTCACCAGGTTGCATCTTGAAGCGCATGAATTCTTTCTTGAACATATCTTGCCTTACCTCCTTGATCATGTTGGATCCTTCGTGGTAGTCACAAAGTGCTCTCCACACGTCGTACGCCGATCCCAGGTGTGCAACACGGTCGAAGACGCTCTGAGTTAGTCCTTGGATTATCAAGTTGCGGGCTTTGTTATTGTTGTTGATATCTCTTAGGTTTGTAGCCGTGACTTGATCGTTCGGCGGCACGTCCTAAGGCTTGTACACCTTTTCCCATATCACAAAGCCTTGCTTCTGGATAAAAGCTTCCATCCGTGCCTTCCAAACCTAAAAATCAATGCCAACAAACACACAAGGTTTTGCCGAGTATTTATCCATAAGGATTAGTCAAAAACACGTGCAAATCACAAACATCAGAGCACCGTGGCTCTGATATCAATTGTAGGATTGAAGAGCACGTGAAAAAGCTACCAGAGGGGGGGTGAATTGTAGATTATTTTATTTCAGCAGAAGCAACAAAAACCCCTCAGTAGAAAATTAATCTGTCAAGAAATCATGTGCACGACTAATCTAAACATGATCAATCGTGACAATACTAGTATAGATTGTGGATAATCGAGTCATGAAGACACGAAAACAAGAATCATGAAAATCCGTCAAGAGAAAATCAAGTTCTAATCGAAAGATCGAACAAAGGTCAATCTGGTGTACCCGAGGAAAATAGTTCTGGAATACTGCAAAGAAAATCGTGTAGATCAGAAACCACAAGTCAACTAACCGTGAAATTTTCACAGATGATAGGTAATCAAGTTGTCAATACAACCCAAAAAGAATAACGTCAATTGGATCTGTAGAACCAGAGTTATGATAAAACCACCAAAGAAAGGTAGTGTTGTGTAGAAACTCGACGAGAAAAACTTGTCTGAAACAAGTCAGACGAACAAGGCACAAAAGTTCCTTCAAACTCCAAATTTTATTGATCAAAACACAAGAGGAACAGCCCCAAAGTCGTACTCATCCGAGCTCTGCCCTCCCTTGCTTATAAAACAAGCCCTTAGGCAGACCCAATCCTAACTAGGACTCAAATCATACTCAGATTCAACCGAAACTTTCCATAACTGCTCAAGACTCTTCCATACGCAGGTAGAAGCAATATTAAGACTTCCAAATACCTTAGGAACGTATCTCACATTCCTAAAACAACTCAACTTTGTGACCCACACAAAATCCTATCATAACCAACTCAAACCTTTCCATATTTGAGTCAAACCCGACTGAGCCGCAGCCTGAGTCCATAACCTAGTCGGTTGGACCTTTCCAACAAATTTTTTACATCCACATCTCTTTGTCATGCCTCGGAACCATGTAGCCACATCCATGCACTCCATGCACACGTGCAAACATCTTCCAACGATGTCCACAATACCTTCATATGCATTGTTGTTGATTCAAACATGTTGCACAACCTCCCGATCAACTCAACCACAATTCCTCCCGAACTTGGTTGTTGAACCTCATATTCTCCCTAAGACTAGTTCAATGGATCCCGTCACCAGCCATGTATTGAACTCAAGCAACACATTCACCTGAATAAACAACCGATACTTCTAAGCACAAGTCCTCGACTTGACTCACGTTAGTTCCGAAACCACAACACTTTACATGAGCACCTCACATTAGCATGTTGCAAACCATAGCAAAATGATATCAGCCATAAACACCAAAACACACTAAAAAGTTAGTAAAATAATACTAAGCAAACTTTTCATGATAAAAAAACCAAGTTCGAAATAATGCAAGTAAAAAGCAGAATCATTGCAATCTAGCACCGGACCTTGCCAAAGCTAACCGAAGCTCACCAAAGCTAGCAGGACCTAGCGCTGGAGCGAACCAAAGCTAATCGGACCTAGCGCCAGAGCTTACCAAAGCTAGTCGGACCTAGCGGTGGAGCTTACCAAAACTAGTCGGACCTAACTAGTGCCAGAGCTAACCAAAGCTAGATGAAACTTGCACTGGGCCTAGCAAAAACATGTCAAACCTAGCCACAACAAGTCGGAGCTATCCAGAATAAGTCGGACCTAGCCAAAATAAGTAAGACCTTGCAGGAGCTAACCAAAGCTAGTTGGACCTTGTTAAAAAGGTGTTTTGGTAGATTCAAAACTTTTATCGTCAAAACCAATGTATTCAACACACATAGGTCTCACAACACAATCGCTACATCCATAACATTTCAAGCAGACGGAGATGCTAGGACCATCTGACGGCCCAAGTCCGCTAAACCGCCAAAAAAATAATGGCAGAAGAAGCAAGCCAGGTCATTCGCTTCTCCGAGACCAGATGCCAAGAAATGAAGTTGAACAAGATGAAGAATACACAACCACAGCCGGTATAGCACATAGGAAGCGCATGTCATCCCATCACCATACCTGCCTCGATGACCCCTCCCACACTTCACACCACACATTACATTAAACAATCACCCACATACTAACTCACACCATCAAACAAGTTAACACATTTCACTAAAATCATGTGAGTACTTTCTAGTGGGCCGTGATGCTAACATCATTGAGGTTCCTAAACATAATGCTAACAAGGAGATGCTCTAATCTCCATTATAGTATGTTGATAGAGTACTTAGTTTTTCAATGGGAGTGTGTAATTCAAAGTCAAGGGGGAGGTTGTGGTAGTTACATCTTAGAGAGTGGGTCAACGTGAGGTAGTTAGGAAATACTCTTTGAAGAGCAAGTAACCAGCATCAGCATTAACTATTATAATTCCTACCTAATGTACTACCATATTTCAATTGTACAACTACGCCAATCTTTAAAATAGGCACTCGGTCATGCATATTCAAAACAAGCCATTGGGTGTATTCAAAAACATAGATGGTATATGATCAAGAAAGTTAGAGCTTGCCTTTACAGTCTTCATCAAGTCCTACGTGATCCTAGTCTTGAGAATCTCCTTCAAACTCTTTGGTTGCTACTATACGTATTTACGCAAACCAAATGAAAATCCAATAAATACAAACAATCAGTGATACAGTTACTATGGTTTTGAAAGGATTGAATGGTGGGTGCATCATTCTATATGGAGCTTATTCGTGGATGATACTATTCACGGTTAACTAAGTGATTCCCGGATATATTTAATTAATTTAACAATTAGCTTTGTTCTAATTTGTGAAATTATTATTTTTATTACATTCTACAAGTTAAATTATATTTTAAGTATTTTTTGCGACATAACTTCCAGGTTTGACACTTAATATGTGTTCACTAGAGTTTCTTATTTAATTGATTTATTATAATTTTACTAGTTCTCATGCTTCATTTGGATTATTAAATACCTAAATTATGGTTTTAGAATCAATTATTATTCTTATGCATTTTCGGCATAATCTTCCAATACTTGATGAATATGTGCGCCTAGACTTTACTATGGTCAACCTCACTTATTTTGGAGAATAATATGAGTTCTACCATTTTATCGCTAAATTACCATTTTTATCACAAACTAGTAATTGGCTTTATCATTTTATAATATTTTCCTGTACTTATTGTTCGTTGTCCTTATAGCCTAAATATAATAACCATATTTTAGAATCTCTCTATAATATGAATGCTGGGAGTTTTAGAAAAAATTTAGTGAAGAAATTATTCTATCTAGAGATTTTATGTGGCTTTCTACTAACTAATGGTAATTTAATCAATTTTGTATAAGGATGATAATAAATTTTCCATTCCATACTTTATATGAGTGAATACTACTTTCACTACATTATAAATGTTAAATAATATTTCTTGTAATTATTAGATAATTATTTGTGAAGGGATTATAAAATTTGGAGACTAAATATAGATTTTCCCAATTTCCTAGTTACTTATTATCTCGCAATCCAGCTAGAACACATAGTGTCTCATAGTTTAGTGAACCTGAACGAGCAGTCGCCGCAACCTTAGCCGAGCCCAGCGTGCACTACCGTGCAGGGCTGCCACGTACTGCCGCTAGTCGCCGTGGGATATCCCCTGTCGCGGCCAAGCACACCGTAGCACCCCGCTCAACCTCGCACACGCGCTAGATGGTTTGGGGTGGACGGTAATGCAAGAAAATAGGATAACGTCAAGGGCCACCGCCCTCTGTGCCTCCCTGGCATGGCCGAGCACCCAAATCCCCTTGGCACACTCGCATCCCGCACAAGAACCTGGTCAAAACTCTCACACCGGGCACCTCGCCAAGTACCGCCGCCATTCCTCGCCATGACTCGCCGCCGACCGCTTTGAGGCAATGGTGGTTCCAGACCGAAATCCTAGAGGAGCTGAATTACAATCTAATAGACACAAATGCAAATGTTCTCATATATAAATTTGGACATTGAACCAATGTTTTTTTACTGAAACACTCAATCAAACAGGTGATGTGCTTGCATTCATCTTCAACCTTTAACCATTCAAATACACTATTCTTTCTACACAATTCATGGAGGGGTTCAAGAGGGGACTCCACTATGTCTTGGAGAGTAGGAGGGCACTTTGCTGGCAACTCAAATTGCAAGGAAACTGACCGCACAACGGATTTCCCCGAGAGTCACAACCTTCACCAACTCCAGCGAGCCACTGTAACTTCTCTGGCGCTACCCTCGCATGCGCACCGCCACAGCCATCACCATCACGCTCCATCGATGCCCACTATAGATTGCACTAGGTCATAACTAGAAAAAGTCGCAACTCCAGCTAGCCACTGGTGGCTGTCCGTCTTGTCGGCCGCCACCCACCCTTTTGTCTAACGTGGCGCTTGTGCAGCGCAAACATTGCCCGCATGCGGATGTGACATTGGAACGTGCACGCACGCTTGGATCCACCTGGGCACCACCTCAGCTTGAGCAATGCCACATCAGCGAGACCTTTTGCATAGACTGAGTTCACTTGGACCCGTGACAAACATATCGCTAATCGTGAGGCTACCTGTCACCCCTTGGAAGCCAGAGGAATTGCTATATGCACCCATTATACACACTAGCTATGTCGGCCCCACTGTCAGCCTCTGACTAGATGTTGAAAATGCTAGGACCAGATGGCAAATGCACACAGAAGAACCTCAAATACATTTTACAATATAGAAAAAATCCCATAAAATTTCCCAAACTAATATTTCACTATGAGAGCATAAAACATGGATTAGTGACACAAACAAATTGTAGAAGTTATGGGACTTATTTTTAGCTAATGAAATCATTTAGGCTCCCTTTAGATTGAAAGATTTGAAAAACACAGGAATAGGAAAAATATAGGAATTGAAATTGTATGTTTTTGCAATCCTATAAGAATTGAGATGAGAAGCCCTTTGACAGGATCATAGGAAAAACAAGGGAACCTGTAACATGAGCTAGGAAAGAAAAAAGAGGTTCAAGCTCATGTTAGGTTTCCTACAAAATTTAGCAAATGAATTCATTCCTATAGAAACTACCCTTTGTTTTTCATGTGAGCCAAATGGTCATGTAGGAAAAAATCCTTTACAAATCCTATCCTTCAAAATTCCTTTGTCATTCCTTCAATCCAAAGGGAGCCTAAGGATTCAGCTAGCGAAATGAGTTGAATAGCGGACACTCACCTGAGTTGGAATGAGCGTCGAGGAAGATTGAGGAAAAGAAGGGTAGCATCGCCCAATTGGAGGCGAGGAAGGCTCTAAGAAGCACGCTAGGTGCACGGGAAGATAGAGTGAGGATTGGCGATTTCCATGCACCAGAAAACAGAGGGGGTGTTCCTTTTATAGGCGAACAACATGGGACTTCAATGGTGGCCGCGGCAACACATTTTGCATGGTGGAAACATAGCGTATGCAAAATTGAGCGCTATTAATGCCGAAGGCGGCGCTAAGCTAGCGGCATGGCCTCCACATCGGCCATTAATGGCGGTGACACGTGTGGTGCACGTATGATCATGGCAGAGCGGTACGAAGGTGCATCATGCGATAGGAAGGAGGGAAGAAGGGGGCCCGACCGCGTTATATCGTCGTGCATTTACATGGGGCCAGTGAGCTGCGGCTTAGCTGGTGATAGAGGGGTGGCATGGGTGAAGTGAGGAGAAGGCAGCACACCGGCTGGTTACGTGGCATGCGCGTATGGTGCCAAGAAGGGAATGTCATGTCTCTGATAGGACGAGGAAGAAGGTTGGGCTGGGTTGGGCCGCGTGTTTTTGGCCAAAACGGAAGGGGGAGGAGACGGGCCACGAGAGAGGAGAGAGAGAAAGTGGGATACGCCCGGAAGAGGGAGAGGAGGTGGTGGGCTGAACCATGGAGTCGTGCTGCTTGCCCTTTTCCATTTTCTAGGGTTTTCTTGCTCTTTTTCCAATTAAGTTTCCATTTTGCTTTTCAAATTGTTGTTTGATCCGATTTCAATTTGCGTTCAAATCATTCTTTGTATGTTTCCTTTTGTTTTGGGCATCTTATTTTTTTGGATTTCCCAATTAAATCCAAATTTGGTTTGAAGTGTTTTGAATTTCAATTTGGGGAATAAAAATGGATTTGGTTCTTAGTTAATGTTGTACATTTGAGTCGAATTGTATCTAACAATTGCTACCCATTTCATTCAATATTTTCTTATACAATTTATGTGTTATGATTAAATGATCCATCGGACACATATCTATGCATATATATAGTTATTATTTATTCCTTTTTTTTTCCGTTTTGTTAAAGGGTTATGTGATTTGAATCAGTATGGTTTTTACATTGCTTTCATTTGAAAAAGATTGGGGTAAAGGTTTTTAGGTACTTGTTCCATTAATTGTGCATTCTTATTTATTTATTCATTTTATTTAGTGGGGGGCTCACTTATGTCTATATTTATAGATATCATCTCTGTTTTTGCTTCACATTGATTTTTATTTATTGCCGCCCTATTTTTTAGCTTGAGTTGTATTTTTAATGCATACGTGTTTGTCGTCGCACACTTATGTGCTTCAATTTTTACTGGAAATTAATTGTTGTCCATGATTTTAAAATACGTTTATTCCCAATGCAAATTTGGATCTCAAATATTAATTATGTGGAGAATGGCTAATCAGGTATTGAAATCTTTGCTTCTCCAACAGGGAATCCCAGTCTTATGTGTCCTTTGTTTTCCCCTTTGACACGTGTCATTAGACCATAGTAAAGCTAATGTATATTGAAAGAGAACCAGGGTAATACAAGAATTGAAAATTTCTCATGAGAAAACTCGGCCCTGGGAAAGACCATCCCGTGTATTGCTAGATCCAAAATATTCTCACTACAGGATGATAATACTGTAACTTTGGATACAAGGGCAACATGGGAGAGGGGCTATTTTTGTTTACCAAATTTTGGAGTTTTACAAAATTTATTGATTAATTAAAAAACATAAGTCATGGCAAAAGAACTAATAAACATGAACAAAAGTAATGGTTGACTCAGGTCGATTTACAAAACACATAGCACGCAGTGCAACGTACGACGGGAAGGAGCACGTGTGTACCACTCCACTTATTCAATTGGAGAGTCGTAGGGTACTCTTTCTTAATTTGAGTCTCACTTCCCTCCAACCATACATGTAGGACTAAAACATACAGCACACGGCGCAACGTTCGATGAGGAGGAGCACGTGTGTATCACTCATCTTCTTACTCAATTGGGGACTCGTAGGGCACTCTCGCCTAATATTAACTCTCACTCCTCTCCACCCATCCATGTAGGAGTAAACCTGCCGCCGACCTCTTGCAATACCTAGACCTAGATATTTGTTTAGAAATTTATTTTGGGTCTCTCATGTAGGCCTATTTCAATTTACACCCATGGGGAATCAAAACTAGAACCTGGAGTGGTACTACGGTCATTTCAACCACTAGGTTGCTGGACCAGTTCCAAATTCTCATCACATAATGATTTATCCTTCCTATTCCAGTGAATTGTTTCTGTCGGTACCCTGCGTACCGGGTAACCTATGATGCCGTAGGAAGTGCAAGAGAGTTTCACCTATCAGGGATGAAGGCTTTCTCAGGTCCCACGTGTCACAAGGCACTGGACACGCCTCCCTCATATGGGTAGCTCTGGGACTGCCACGTGTAATGTAAGACCAAAGTTGAACCCCCCATAGAGGGAAGCTCTGGTGCCGCCACGTGTATAACAGCCCCGGACCTAACCCCCCGTAGAGGGAAGCTCTGGTGCCGCCACGTGTATAACAGCTCCGGACCTATCTCTCTGCAAGAGAAAGCTACAGAGCTGCCACGTGTAAACCCTCCGGACCTTACACTAAGGGGAATATTAGCGGATCTCCAACAACACCATCATTCAAAGTACAGGTAAAGCGACAGTTACAAGATTTCATTACGTGTCATTAATGCTATATTAATAACACACGATCAGTGGGCTATTAATAGGGGTAACGCTGCTATAAGGCACATTATCACACTATTAATCGCACTTAATACTCATAGACCGTGTATTAGGATATTAAATACGCCAGGACCACATGTCGGGTCAGGCAAATGTTGTATTGGCCAGTCCTTAGACTATAAAAAGACTGCGCCGCACAGTACATGGTCATCTGATCCAAGCTCATACGCATACAAGCATCACTGAATCTTCAATACAACAACACACACCCCGTGGAGTAGGGTATTACGCTCAGGCGGCCCGAACCACTTAAATCCTCGATGTCATCACCTTGTTCCTAATCTCCGCGAGCCCAAACCGATACTAGAACCTCCGTGGGCTACATTTGGTAGTATCGGGGGGCGTGTCGTTAGTATGCTTCAACATTTGGCGCGCTAGGTAGGGGGTGCATGAGATCGCAAGATTGTAAATTCCGCTGTAGGATCTTCCAACGGCAACCACGCTGAATAGCCTGCTGGAGGCAATCCCTCCAACATGCAGCAGCCAGCAGGCGCCATTGTCCCTGCGAGCGTCATGCCACCACCGCGACCATCTGTTCCGGTAAATAATGTTGGGCAACAAGATGGGGCATTTTCGTCGAACACTGCATCGACAAACAACAATCTCGAGCACACGCTCATTGCTGCGCATACTCTTCTACAACGCCCACCGCCTCCAGGAGCACCCCAGGGTGTGATGGAGTAGTGGAGAGCTAATGTTGAACATCTGGTTGCAGCTGCATCCGTTGGTATCAGCAATCAAGGTCCTCCCCCTTCGGGGTAGGCACCATCACAATGACGCATCTTGTCAGGAAGACTTGGTCCACAAGCTTCGCAGCACAGGAGACGTGTTGCATCCCAGTAGGTGACTTCGCTACCTTCTGGGGCACGTCGCACCCACACCATCACCAGGCTTTCTACTCATGACCTACAGTCGGAACTTGATCGCCGTTACCGGCAGCAGGACGGCCGCATCCATATAGAGCGTGCTCGCGAGAGACGAGAGGCTCGGGACAACCCTGCTCCTCAAGGAGTAGGGGGTTGTTCTACCCTGACCATGCACCTACGCATGGTCAGATGGCCACAGAAGTTCCTGCCTCATTTGCAGGAGAAATTCGACGGGACTATCAACACCGTTGAGTTTCTTCAAATCTACTCCACTGCTATACTTGCAGCGGGGGGGCAATGAGGTTGTGATGGCCAACTACTTCCCAGTGGCTTTAACTGGGATCGCTAGGTCCTGGTCTATGAGCCTCTCGCCTGACTCCATCAATAGATGGGCGGAGTTATGCCAACAGTTCACTACCAATTTCAGGAGTTCATACACCCGACCCGGCACTAAACTAGACTTGTTTGCTGTAAAGCAAACAATAGGGGAATCATTGCGATCCTATATCCAGCGATTTTCTCAAGTATGTAATACCATCCCCTCAATCTCAAGCGCCTCTATTATCATTGCATTCAGACAGGGCGTTCGAGACAAAAAGATGTTGGAGAAGCTAGCAACCAAAGAAGTCACCAGTGTCATGGAACTCTTCAGCATAGCAGACAAATGTGCCAAAGCTGTGGAGGGACGTGAGATGCACTCCAAACCACCTCCGGAGGCCAACAAGAAATCCTCCAAGGCTGAAGCCACTACCTCCGATAGTGGAAAGAAGAAAAAGAAGTCCAATGGCAAGAAGAAGCCATCGACCAGTGCACCTACTGCTGCGACTGCTACAACTCCAGGTGGCCGGGGGCCACGGCCGGAAAAATGACCTCGTCCTTCGTCAGAAGATGGCAGTAGCTCTAAAATGTGGTGTCCGATCCATAAGACGGACAAATACATTTTGGAAGAATGTCGAGAGGTCCGGAACCTTGTCGAGTGCTACAACAAGCACCGAGAAGAAGCTCCTTTCCGCCAGCAGGAAGGAAAACAAAAAGTCGACAAAGCTCTGGCTCAAGCGGAGCTGGGCTTTCAGGACCCCAAGAAGGTTCTGAAGGCTGTCTACAACACCGTCGACGATGATTCTGACGCCTCTGACAACGAGCGTCAGAAGACCCTAAACACCATTTATGGTGGTTCTTGGGATATTACGTCTCGCCGCATCCTCAATACAATGCGGCGGGATATGGCTGCTGCAGCTCCCAGTGCCAGGGCAGAACCTCATCGGAAGTGGATGGACACTCCCATCACTTTCAATGCTTTGGACTGCCCTTGTAACATGATCGGAGCTGGCCAACTCCCGTTGATGGTGTCACCAACCATTAACAATGTTCAACTCCACCATGTATTGGTGGACGGAGGTGCAGGGTTGAACCTTATAAGCTTTGAAGCCTTCGTCAAGCTCCAGCTCCAACCTTCAGACCTTCGCCCCTCTCGACCTTTTTCTGGGGTAGGTCCGGGGGCCATTACCCCTCTCGGCTCCATTACACTCCCGGTGACCTTCGGGACTCGAGAGAACTACATAACTGAGAAGTTGGTCATCGATGTGGCGCAGATTAGTTTACCATTCAATTCTATACTGGGCAGGCCTGCTTTATACAAGTTCATGGCCTCCGCCCACTATGGCTACTTTGTGTCGAAGATGCCAACACCTTTAGGCGTTCTTCGGATCTGCGGGGATTGCACTGCAGGAATCACTGCATTGGAAGAACTCCACGCACTTGCTACAACACAGGAGGAAGCATCTGGTAAGGATCCATCTCCGAGACCTCCGAGCATTCGTCATCGAGGCTCAACCTCCACACCTCGTGTGCAACCAAGCGGCGACACCGATGTTCCCATCAAAGTCGTCCAAATTAGTTTTGATGCTGCTCAGACCACCTGTATATCGGGAGGTCTGAACAACAAATAGGAACTCGAGCTCATCACTTTCCTCTAGGCGAATGTTGACGTGTTTGCCTGGCAACCGTCACAAATGCCCGGGATCCATAGGGAGGTGATTGAGCACAATCTGAAAATTTATCCTAACGCACGGACTGTACACCAGAAGCCCTGGAAGTAATCAGTTGAGCGGCAAAACTTCATCCGACAGGTCATGAAGTTGCTCGAAGCTGGTTTCATCCGGGGGATTTTTCATCCAAAATGGCTGGCAAACCCAGTCGTTGTACCCAGGGCCGGCGGGAAGCTTCAGATGTGTATTGACTACACCACCTTAAATAAGGCATGTCCAAAAGATCCATTTCCACTACCTAGGATAGATCAGATAGTGGACTCCACCTCCGGGTGTGAGCTATTGTGTTTTTAGATGCATATTCTAGATATCATCAGATTCAAATGTCTAAGGAATATGAAGAGCATATTGCCTTAATAACAGTAGATGGATTATATTGTTATATTTCCATGCCCTTTGGTCTCAAAAATGTTGCTTCAACCTTTGTGCGAGCTATGTACAAAACATTTGGAGAGCTAATTAGAGACTTGGTGGAGGTGTACATTGATGACATCGTTGTGAAGATCAAGAACAAGGAGTCACTCCTTGATAACTTACAAGCCGTCTTCGACAAGCAGCGCAACACGCGCACTAAGCTAAACCCAGACAAGTATGTCTTCGGGGTTAGTTCCGGGAAGCTTTTAGGTTTCTTGGTGACTCACTGAGGAATTGAGGCAAACTCGGCTAAGATCAAGGCCATTGAAGATATGCGGCCCCCAACCCGCATCAAAGACGTCCAGAAGTTAACTGGATGCCTAGCTGCACTCATCTGGTTCATCTCAAGACTGGCAGAACGGGCGCTACCCTTCTTCAAACTCTTGAGAAAGTCCGGACCATTTCATTGGTCTGGAGAAGCAGAAAAGGCATTTAAAGAGCTGAAGCGGCTCCTCACCACCCTACTGATCTTGGTAGCTCTGAATCCTGGTGAGTCTTTACTGCTCTATAGTTCTACAACTACAGAAGTTGTAAGCATGGTTCTGGTCATGCAAAGGCCAGAGTCACATCCACTTCGGGAGGGTCAGGAGCTACCTGAAGGCGAGCCTGGGTCCCAACCCCTAGACACGGATCTTCAAGACAGAGTGCTAGAAGATCAACCTCTCTCATCTGAGAGAGTTTTAACGATTGTTCAAGAAGATCCAGACACATCAGGGAAGGTCCCAGTTGAACACGATGAAGATTCAGACCCCTTTGGGAGGGTCTGGGTCGATGGAGAGCAAGCTCCAGGCTCTTTTGGAAGAGTACGGATGGTCCAGCGCCCAGTGTACTTCATCAGTGAAGTACTCCATGACGCCAAGACACGATACATTGAGGTACATAAGCTGCTTTACGCAGTTCTTATCGCCTCAAAGAAGCTTCATCACTACTTCCAAGCCCACAAGATATCAGTGGTAACTTCTTATCCAATGCGAGCAATATTACATAACCCCAATTGAAAGTGCATCTAGGAATCCCTTGTGGGTTTTGGATGATTTATGACAAGAAAATGAGATCCTTACCTATTTGTTCAGATAAGCACAGGTTTTAATAGCAAAATAAGCAAAGTGCTGAAAAGAAGGGAGAATGAGGAGCAAAGTGGAAATGAGCTCAAGGAAGAAGAATAGTATATCATTGTGTATGGAGTGTGTTAAGGAAACACACCCCAAGAGCTCAATCACAATTAAACACACATATTGCACAAAGTTTTACAGGACCGGACTAGTCCGAATGTCACCGGACTAGTCCGATATCCTCTCTGCACAAAATTGGACAAGTCTGATATCCATCGGACTAGTCCGATATCTCTCTGACTAGAATCGGACTAGTCCTCCCCAGTGCAGACTATTCCTCTAAACACTTCACAAGTCACACAAAATCGGACAAGTCTGATCACGACCGGACTAGTCTGATATTCGTTCTGTTCTAAATCGGACAAGTCCGATATTAGAACCGACTAGTCCGAAAAACCCTCTGACCTAAATCGGACAAGTCTTCCAAGTGCGGAATTGTCACCCAATTCACTTAGGGTTTCACATGTTCGGACAAGTCCAATGACTATCGGACTAGTCCGAAGATTTCCAGAAGAGAAATCAGACAAGTTCGCCCCTAGCCGGACTAGTCCGATATTTCGGGACACTTAGGGTTTGCTACACACAACACACCAGACTAATACAGTGTCCACCACGGACTAGGCCGATCTTTCTAAACCCTAATGGTCACTTTTAGAAACCCCATATAAATAGAGGTGCACGGCCCAACTTTAATCTCTCTCGATCCCTAGCGCCGTCACACCTCCCAAGAGCCTCAAAAACCACATCTCTCCACGAAATTAAGTGCAACAAAGATCAAACCTTTGAGGATTCACTCTAGATCATTGGAGAGACACGTTCAACACTCATTGAGCTCTTGGTTTGATTCTCTAACACACTCCTGTGATTTCATTGTAATCTTTTGAGTGTGTTCTTGGTGGAATTTTGTATTGTAATCTAAGGGAGCTCTCAATGTGTGAGAAGGCCCCTTTGAATTCGGTTATTCACCCCTTTGGGATAAGTGGAAGAGGATTGGCCTTCGTGGCGATCCGACAAGGGTAGGGTTGGAGAAGACCCGGTCCTTTTGTGGACTCCTCAACATGGATGTAGGTTGTCTCTGTGGGAACCGAACCACGGGATAAATCTCTTGTGTTCTTGTTTTGTGTTCGTCGTTCTTTACATTATATAAATCTAGGGTTTCAATTAATCTTGCTCACTTTACATTGGAATATCAAATTTAAGATTGACTTGTGATATACCCTAGTACATAATCTTGCAACACATAAATTACAAGTATATTTCCGCTGCTACACCCTAGAATCAAGCTTGATCAACCTAGTCCATACACACCGGACTAGTCTGCACTTTACTGGACTAGTCTAATATCTCTGGTTTTGAACTGGTTGTTAAGTGTTGCAGGTTACGACAAATTTCAAAAAGGCCTATTCACCCCCCCTCTAGGCCACATTCACCAATTCTACCTGGAATATTGCAAAGTGAGCAACGGAGTTGGCCGAGTTCAACCTCGAATTTGTACCACAACAAGAAATCAAGAGTCAAGATTTGGCTGATTTCGTGGCGGAATGGACTCCTTCTCCATCAAACCCTGGGGGGCCCAGTGAGCAGAAGCCGGAACCCAAGGTCCCAGTATTCACCTAACCTCACTGGACCCTCTACTTTGACGGCTCCGTGCAGAAGTAGGGGGCCGGAGCTGGAATTCTTCTCCTTGCTCCGACAGGGGAGAAGGTCAAATACATGGTTCACCTTGACTTCAAGGCAACCAACAACATGGCGGGGTATGAAGCTCTAGTCTATGGGCTCAAGGTGGCACTATACTACGGTGTCAAACAACTACTCGTGAAGTGTGATTCGCAGCTCATCATAAAACAAGTCAAAGGCGAATTCTACTGCAACAATCCTCAACTAGCCGCTTATCTCCTTGAAGTCTAGAAGCTCCAGAAGTACTTCGAAGTCTTGGATATCCACCATGTTCAGCGTCTTCATAACGCTAAAGCTGACAAACTCTCAACGAAGGCTTCAACCGGAGCTACAACCAAAAACTCAGTCCGCCGAACTCAGCGAAGGGGGCGAGACCAGCACCTCGAAGCTGGCAGTCTCGATGGCCCTGTTACCACGGCGTCCACCAAGGGTCGTAGGTGCTTTTGGAAGCTCCGAGCTACCCAGCACACAAGACTCGGAACCTCAAGTTAGCTCTGATGCATGGATCTCGAAGATTCTTAGCTACTTGAAAGACAACGTCCTTCCTGAAGACGGCATATCTGCTGACCTGATCGTCAGGTAGGCTAAAGGATACACAATGGTAGAAGGGGATCTCTACCGGGGTGGTGCCAATGACGTCCTAATGCGGTGCATTGCAAGGGAAGAAGGTCGCGAGCTTCTTGCGGAAATCCATGGAGGCGAGTGTGGGAACCACGCATCTTCCCGCACGTTGGTTGGTAAAGCCTTCCGGCATAGCTTTTACTGGCCTACAACACTCCAGGATGCAGTTGAGCAAGTGAAAAGTGTGAAGTGTGCCAGTTTCATGCAAAACAAATTCACACACTGTCTCAATCACTGCAAATGATACCTCCTACATGGCCGTTCGTTGTGTGGGGTATGGACGTCTTGGGACCACTCCCAAAAGCCGTCGGAGGTTACAGCTACCTGTAAGTCGCCATCGACAAGTTCACCAAGTGGTCGGAAGCTACTCATGTTGTGACAATCAACAAGCAATCAACAATCATGTTCTTGAAGTCCATAATATGCAGATTTGGAGTTCGGAATAAAGTCATAACTGACAATAGAACCCATTTTACACGTGCCGCATTCCAAGAATATTGCGAAGACCTCGGCAATCAAGTCAGCTACGCATCAGTAGCTCATCCAACAAGCAATAGTCAAGCCGAGAGAGCAAATACAGAAATTTTAAAGGGACTCAAGATGCGTACATATGAGAGCCTAAAAAGCATGGAGCCAACTGGATCGAAGAGCTTCCGTCCGCACTGTGGGCAAGCATGACTACACCTAATTGGTCAACTACAGAGACACCTTTCTTCTTGGTGTACAGAGCTGAAGCAGTCCTTCCTCCGGAGATCACCATGGGGTCGCTCTGGGTCTAGACCTTCGACGAAGACGCGCAGGACCAGCTCCGACATGAAGACCTTGACTTCGTCGACGAGGGAAGGTACCAAGCAGCTGTTCGGAATGCACGCTATCGCCAAGCGCTCTGACACTATTATCAAAAGCATGTGCGCAACCGACATCTCAAGGAAGGCGATCTAGTGCTGTGGAAGATACTAACTCGTGAAGGGATGAATAAACTTTCCCACAGATGGGAAGGTCCCTTCCGAGTGATCAAAGTATCTCGTCCCAGATACGTTCGCTTGGCAACTGAGGATGGGACCCCGCTTCCTAATGCTTGGAACATCGAGCACCTCTGTAAGTTTTATACTTAGAATCACGGAGGTGAGTCTGTAATTACACACAATGTATGTTATAGAGTCAATATATAGAATCGGGTAGGTCCTGCAGGAGAACATCCGGACCCCTCCAGGATGGTCCGGGAAGTTCAATTAACACTTGATACAGTCACAGTGCTAAAAGTGTAACTACCTGCCCTGGGTTAGTACAAGATGTATAACACATTTAGCATGGTCATGTACCCTAAGTGTGTCCTTGTCTCCCCTCTAATCCGGACCTATAATGAAATACATTGTTGTGCGAAAACAGACTTGATGTGCATTTATTTTTGTACAAGGCTTAGTATTCTGAATTATTATTTTTATTCATCTTGTCTATAATGAAGATGTGCAATTCTTTTCAAGTTTTACTCCAAGTTATTCATATGCATCACAAGTTATATTGTTGGTCTTTTTGGATCTTAACATTGTTGCATAGTCTACTTGTCCGAACGCCAATCTAACAAAGGTCTGGAGTGTGCTATTGACTTAGCTTGGTCCCGCACCCTAAGTACGCCACTCTACCTACACCCCTGCAGCCCTTAGTAGGGTGAGTACTAAAAAAGCATACGGGTCTGGAAAGATTACATCAATATGCTTGTTATCATATTGAATTTCTTCAGATCTAAAATTGAAATAAGAATGATATGTCACAAACAATTTATAGACAAGAGGAAAAATTTTACTCTTTTTTCTTGTCTTTAATGTATAGGAAAAACACAACGATGGTGGACGATGCTGGAACTATCAAGCTCCGACAACCTCCAAGGGGGCCCGCCGTCGACATTTTACACGTTGATAGTGGGCGCCATCAGACATATCGAAGACCCCAGGGGGCCTGCCGTTGACGTTCTACGGTTGATGGTGGGTGTCGCCAGACCTACCAAGCTTCAACAACCCCAGGGGGCCAGCCGTCGATGTTCTATGCATTGATAGTGGGTACTGTCAGAGCTATCAAGCTCTGATAACCCAGGGGGCCCGTCGTCAATGAGAAAAAAGACTTTGAACCTAAAATCTACAAGCTCGAAGCGTTCAAGTCATCAACATACTATCAAATCCTTTGTGTACATGTTCACACTCGAATGTGCACATCTACCAACAAGACAGAGCATAGTATATTGAAGACAAAGTGAAATTCATGGCAGAAAGAGTGGATTTCATTAATTCAAAGTACTGGATTACAAAATAAGAGTTACAGCAAAAGAGAAAAGGAAAAGGTCCTAGCTACTGGAGAATCTAAGTCCTGTGGAAAAACAAATCAACCTTCTCAGCAACCTCTTGGACACTAGCTTTGGCGGCATCCTCCTCTTCGGCAATGAGTCCTTCAAAGACCAAATCAAGAGAAAATTGGGGGGTCTCGGCTTCTGTAACATGCCAAGACATACTCAGCGACTTTTTTTGCCAGATATCTCCCCTTTGTCTCCAACTGATCAGCGATGACATTACCCATTGCGTTGAGTTTGCTGCCAGCAGAGCCAAGTGCCACCAGCGTCTGGTCCAACTCCTGTGCTGGGTCATCCGGGCGTACTGGACTAAAGCCAAGGGGTACAAGGGACCTATTCGCACGTCCCAGAAAATCCCATTGCATCAAGGATTTGGTTGCCCTCGAGCTTCGCGGTTCTTCCAGTGACCTCCGAGCAGCCGCTAGCTCCGAACTCTCCCGAGCGAGGCGCTCAACCGCTTTGCCGTGTTGCTGCATATTCTCAGCAACTTGCTTTTAACGATTGGTTAGCTCCGTCTCCCGGAGGTGGATACGGTTCCGCCGTTCGGCCAGGTCCTTCTCCCTGGCCCTCACTTTCTCTTCTCTGGCGGCAATATCAATCTCTCTTTTGGAGAGCTCCTGCCCCAACTTCCAGTACTTCTCCTTTTCTATCGCGCTCCACAGATCCAACTTCTTAGTGTGATTCAGCAAATTTTGCTCCGCCAGAGTCAATTTCTGGGTGAGCTCCTCTTCTCTCTTCAAAACATCCTCCTGCTGTTCGCTTCTCTTCTCTCGTATCAAGGTCTGCTCGACGCTTCAGGAGGACCTCATTTAATTCATTGAGGCTTTCGTGACGTTCATCAGCACATCACGCCTTTCCTTGGCTTGCTCAAGGATCTCTCGAGAATTAGCGTCGAGTGGCCTGGTGGCGGCTTCCTTCTCTTCCAGCAGTTTGTCCCGGTATTCCATCCGGGTCGTTTCCCTTTTGACCCACTCCTTCTGATCAGCAAGCCTTTTCTGAGCAAGCCTGGTCTCAAAATGGAGTATGTTGCGCCAACGCTTCAAGGTGTGGTGCTCCTCTTCAATGACCTTGCTCTCATGATCGAAGGCAAGCTGAACTTGTCAAAGCCTCGAGCAGGCATTGTCTATGGACAACGCCAAGGGGATAGGCTGTGGACCTACTGGGGTCATCTCTGTCGGTTCCAGGGGATTCTCCATAACAAAAATAGGGTCCCACTCTACAAGTGATGTACCCTCAGCTTCTACAGCACTAGGGCCACCCTTCGGAAGCTCTTCGACAGCAGCAGAGGAAGAACCCAATCGGTGAACTCCTACCTCCGGGGCTGACGCCGAAGGTCCTGCTGCAGGAACTTCAATCACTGGCTCCATAGGTGAAGAGCCTGCCTCCGCCTCTTCATGGCATTTTGCCTCGGGCATGGGCACCTCCGGAGCAGCTACTTCCGGAGTGGTCGTCGGGGCTTCACCCGAAGCCATTTCCACCGCCGGCTCAGGTGCTTGTACATCAGCCACCTCCGGCTCGGCAGCCGGAGCTTCAATCATATCAGATTCAGCGACCGGACCTTCAACAACTTCTGGCTCGAGGGCCGGAGCTTCGATCATCTCCGACTCAGCAGCCGTAGCTTCAACAACTTCCGGCTCAAGGGCCAAAGCTTCTAGCACCACTGGCCCCGCAACAACTTCTAGTGCAGAAACCGGAGCCTCAGTAACCTCTTGCTCAAACGCCGGAGCTTCCAGCATCTCCAACTCCCGCACTGGAGCCTCAGCCTCAGACGCTGTTACCGGCGGTCCATATTCAACTTCTTCCCCGTGGTCCGGCGCTACCACGGGGGCTTCTGGCGATGACTCTGAATCCAGATCCACGACAGCTGGTGCCGGAGCTACCGTGACCTCAGCCACCACTTCAGGAAGCATGGGGGTTAAAGCCGGACATTCCGTCTGCACTGCTTCGTCAGTTGCAACAGAGGTCAGAGCTTTGGACCCCGACTTTAACGCCCTGCAGTCAAAAAATTGGAAGATTTAAAACATAACAAAAATAAGAGTAGCAAATCAAGGTGAAAGAGCAAAGCTTACCTGGGGAAGCTACCACTCCAATCAGCGCGGAACCTCTTCGCCAGAGGCTCGAGGCCAGAGCTTGCCATGGTTAGCACGGAAGGAGCTCCAGAATGTTGCCCGAAGCCTACCGTCGTTGTTGGTGATGCCCCAGCCGAGGTCTCCCTCAGCCGGGAAGAACCTCCAGACCTAGAGCCCCTTGCTAGCACGAGGACTGGAGTCAACTGTCCAGAACTGGCGCCTCTCGAGGACGCTTACACTGGAGGAGGTGTAGCCGTAGAAGATCTCCCTCGACATGGGGAAGGGGTTGTTGTAGACGGAGCAGGCCTGACGGACCTCCCATAAGCATGCTTCAGTTTCCTCTTCCGGCTGGAAGATTCGACTGGCTCCTCGCCCTTGCCCTTGCCAATGTCTTCAACCCTCTGGCTCGGAGCAGGGGCGACCACCTCTTCGGAAGCTCCGGGGATTACAACCCTGGAGGTCCGACGCTTTTCCATCTCACCAAGGTCATCTAGCACCAGTATTTTCCTCTAGAGCTCCCTGCTAATCTCTGTAATCATGTTTAAAGGCGGGAAAGTAGCCAGCGGAGCCAAGGTGTCGTCGTCAACAATCCCTTGCTAAAATTTCTTGAGATGGAGCTTCAAAGCTTCGTCATCCCAGTTGGATTTCAAACCGGTTTCAATCAGGTCATCATCCATCACGCTGTTGAAATCCCAGGCGAGCTTCTCCCTCTTCCTCAGTGGAGCCCACCTGTTCACCAAGAAATTTTCGAAGACCATCTAGGGGGTCACTCCACCCTCCACAGACTCTTGGATCCTGGTCAGGACAGGTTTGAATGCATCCGATAGCTTCAGAACTACATTTCAGGCGTCGGTGTCAACGTTGGGGAGTCCTTGGGGCAGCTCCAACCTGTCATACTCCTCCACTGCAATGGCCACCCAATCCTTCTTCTAGTCGTCCCATTTGCTAGAGGGTAATGACTTCATGTACTTGAAGGGACAGTTCTTGCGCTTTACGGAGTAATAGAAGTGAAGCAACTATGTCCCCTTTCTGGTGGAATGAGCTATGAAGAAGGTCTGGAACAAGTGGACGTAGGGAGGCACGCCCACCCACATCTCACAGAAGTGGACGAAAGTGGACACGACTAGAAGGGAGTGCGGGCCGAGGTGATGTAGTTGGAGGCCGTAGAAGTCCAGAATCATCTAGATGAAGCTCAAGAATGGTGGGATCAACCCCACCATAGCGTACGCCAAGAAGTACACCATCTCCCCGTGACACTCCTTCTTGAAGGGGAGCTTGCCGGCGCGGACCAGGTGGTTGAAGGAGTCGCTGGACTGTCCCATGAAGGTCTGGACCTTCATCAAATTGTCCTTGCTCTGGATGTGGCTCTTGGGAAGACCTAACTCTATCGCAACAAAGTGGAGCGAAAGAGGAGAAAGCTAGGCAAAGTTTGGGAGGCTCTGAGCACGAGTTTGATCGAAAGCGTAAAGAGTCCTCAAATCGCGCGTGCTTTCCTTCTTAAGTAAGGCTCCACGACGCTTGAATGGAAACCGCAATGAGAGCAAGCCCACATTACAAAGAACATACCCCGTCAATGACGAATGGGCCCAGGGCCACCCCAACAAAGAGGTCGAGGTTATTACACCAGGTGAACCGTTGTCATGATGGGCGGCAGGAAACCTAAAGGCGGCAGCCTGACAAGGCACTCGGAACTGATACATTTCATATTGGAAACTGGTGACCTTCAACTGCGTGAGATCCGCACTCAAATATCTCATCTGCCGCATTCAAGACAAGCCATGTGGCGATGGTTTAAACCCAAACCATCGCCGCAACGATGCATCAGAAGACCTTTGAAGTTACAACACGGGAATCAAGGATGGCACCACCTCTGGTAGAATAACTTGACCCAAAGGGTTTCTCCCAGAGGTGGGCCTGGGGGCCAATGTCGATACCCTGCGTACCGGGTACCCTATGATGCCACAAGAAGTGCAAGAGAGTTCCACCTGCTAGGGATGAAGGCTTCCTCAAGTCCCATGTGTCACAAGGAACTGGACCCGCCTCCCTCTTATGGGTAGCTCTGGGACTGCCACGTGTAATGTAAGACTAGAGCGGAACCCCCCATAGTGGGAAGCTCCAGTGCTGCCATGTGTATAATAGCCCCAGACCTAACCCACCGTAGAGGGAAGCTCTGGTGTCGCCATGTGTATAATACTCCAGACCTTTCTCTCCGCAAGGGGAAGCTCCAGAGCTGCCACGTTTGGACCCTCCGGACCTTACACTAACGGGAATATTAGCATATCTCCAACAGAACCAACATTCAAAGGACAGTTAAAGCGACAGTTACAAGATCTGATTACGTGTCATTAATGCTATATTAATGACACGCGATCAGTGGGCTATTAATACGGGTAACGCTGCTATTAAGGCATGTTATCACACTATTAATTACACTTAATACTCATCGACCGTGTATTAGGCTGTAAAATACGACAGGACCACATGTCGGGTCAGGCAAATGTTGTAATGGCTAGTCCTTAGACTATAAATGGATTGCCCCCCCCCCCCCCCCCGGTACATGGTCATCTGATCCAAGCTCATACGCATACAAGAATCACTGAATCTTCAATACAACAACACACACCCTATGGAGTAGGGTATTACGTTCAGGCGGCCTGAACCACGTAAATCCTTGGTGTCATCATCTTGTTCCTGATCTCCGCGCGCCCAAACCGATACAAGAACCTCCGCGGGCTATATTTTGTAGTATCGGGGGAAGTGTCGTTAGTACTCTTTGACCTTTTCCTTATTCCATGTATTTCTCATGAGTTTACTTTGTTGACATCAAAATATAGATTCTTGCTTTATGAGAACAACAACTATATCACTACTACAAAAAATATTATCTCAGCCAGCTGTAAACATATTATCACAAGCGGTTTTGAAAACCGCCTGTGATAATCGGCCATTTTTACAGGTGGACACTGTGATGACTGGGTCCACACATTCCAGGAATTATAGAGGGTGGTGTTGTGCGATGCGGCAACCAACAACACACAAGAAAAGAATACGATAAAAAACAATGTTATATTAATATAAACAACAGAAGTCTTTTATAATACTTAATATACAACGGAAGATAAGTTTAATAGCTAAACTCTCAGCCTAGCTATGCAAAAGTGCAGCCGTCCAGCCCAGGGACGCTACACACTAGCAAATCTTAAACAAAAATCATGGCAGCGTGCAGGGCTCCCACTTGGCTGTGTACCCCGATAGGGGCATCACCTCCTCTTCGTGCCCTTCTTCATACATCTTATTTGAAACAACTTAATATAGCAACCGTGAGCACAAAGGCCTAGCAAGACTTAACTGACCTACCTAAACATGAAACTCTACATGCAGGGATACTTAAAATAGGAAATAATATTGCAATAAAGGACTCTATCCTTAATTTTCAATTTTACTAGCGGCAGCTTAAAGGTTCATGAAATATAACTTTAGTGAGCATATTCTATAGCAATGATAGTTGCAAAGCAATAATAATTCAGTACATCATATTCTTCTAACTTCTTTAGTATTTACTATGCCACGACACAGTGAACAAGTGCTACTCGATCTTAACCGCGAGGAACGGTGATTGCAATCAATAACACCCGGATTGCACGTCATGCACACCCGTGCGTAAGAAGCGTGCGGTGCCCCTCAGGACATCATACGCATCAACCTTTCACAAGAAACTCAAATGTTCAACTGGTCCCACCATCACGGACAGAAGGTCCATACACATAGTGTGTCTGTGCCTGTTAGCTTATTTACACCTCGATGCCCTCAACCCACCCCTATCGACAGTGGGCTATGTCTCGACACCCAAGTTATAAAGTTACATCAGTTTCCTGGGACCCATATACTCAGTATGCATTCTGGTACAGTTGAAACTTACTCAGCGGGGCCACACGCGGATCGATCATCAATTAACACAAGCAGGATTACGCACGTGAGACCACGTCTTGCTACATCCTATCCCGCCGCTCGGTCTCCATTTCATATTTATAAACCATTTCAACTAATAACCAATCCCGTGTGAATTTAATACAATCTCACGAGTAGATTCCAACTACTCGATACCGGATTCCCTATAGCATTAGCACGGCATTTCTACTTGTCGAGTTGTAAACCTACCCAATACTCCACGGGGTTTGTGGGTCATGCAAGTGGAGTAACACGCATCTTAGTCCTAATGCACAAAATCACCATAGACATATGTGATACAAATCTAAACTTTGCAATAGACGTTAAATGCAAACTGAGGCTTGCCTAGTTGCGAGTCAGTATGAAAGTTAGCTCCAGGTAGTATGTTGTCCAACGCTTCTGGCTCTTCCCCGATCTCGGTCATTATATGATTTGCATAGTATAAAGTATATAAGTGACATTAAAACTATATGCAATGTACTTGTAAACACTGATCAGGTATGTAAATGTTTTTAATTGGCTTCGGGATTTTTATAGTGGATACTAGGTTCTAAGAGGAAGATCTGCACCAAGAATTCGAGATGTTCAAGGAAGCTTGTTGTCTCTAGAATTCCAACAAGTAAATAGATTCTCTGAATTTGGTATTAAATATGGAGCATTAACATGGCAAACAGTGGATTATATGGATAGAGGGGGTCTCACTGGATCTAGCAAAATTTGTTTAATAATTTCCTGAGCTTCCTACAGGGAGTAACTGATATTACAAATTTGAAATAAAATCTGGAAAAGGTTTTGTTGATTTTTGAAATGGGCCAACCAGAATGTGGCTACATGGGGGCCACAGGGTTCACCCACATAGCCACACCGGATCCTCGACCACATTAGATCCCGCGGGAGCTTAACAGAGGCTGCCAGTGGGACACGCCCCACCTTCTTGAACCTAACACTCGGGGCAGCGCTTCTCTCGGCTTGCCAAACTTGCTGCACCGAGCTCCTCTTAGCTCGGCCTTGTCCGCCTGGCCCTAAAATCGGTCACGCAACATGATGGCAAGGTTCAATTGAGATGGCTTTGGCCAAAGGCGAGCGCACGACGGCGGCGGCGGAACTAGGGTTCCGACGATGGTCGGTTTGCCTGAAATTAGGCTTGCACGCCTTGGGAAGTAACTCGAAATATTCCAGGCAACATGGAGAACGCAAAAATGAGGAGCAAAATGGGTGGAATGGGCTGTAACTTCCAACCCGACGGTGAACAGAGCGACTTTAGTTGACGGCGGGGAAAACATGAAGAACTTGGCCATCTGTCGATGATTTTCCTTCCTGTTTGTTAGAGATGATTCGCAAGGAGGTTGGCAAGCTACTTCTAAACCACATTAAAGGACAGTGACACGTAGAAACAGAATTGAGCTCAAGACCTAACATGAAGACTATACTCATACTGTGGGGAAAACTGAGAATACGAGGGCTCTGCTCCATCACTCATTGGGAAACTTGGTGAGCATGACCAGCTCGGTTGGGCGCACCTTTTTGCAATTTGCAGTCGATCGTGAAATGGCCAAGAACTCTAGCTCAACGGTGGAACAGAGAAGGCTCGACGGTGGCACACCCCAACGTTTGCAAAAAACCTTCATAAAACCACAAATTAAGGCAAGGAAATGACCAACGATTAGAAGGAGAAGATGTAGAATCTTGTGGTGCCTCACTTTGTTCAAAGAGCTCGAGCTATACATGGCTTGACTGGTGGCATAAGCAAGAACAAAGAGCGGTGGCATTTGTGCGTGCGGGAGGAATACAATTCGCTGCTGCATTCACCGAACAAAACGATGAGGGAGGGGAAGATAGCATGCACACAGCGGCTTTGTGCTGGAACACACGCCACAACCAAGCAAGCAGACAGAGACGGTTCCCTGGCTGTGTTTCACTGGCCAGTGGTCTCCACAGCCGACTCTTCCTCGTCTACTCTCTGTTGTGTTTAATTTTGCACCAGATTTTGTCCAAAATCCTCAGATCTTTTCTGGTAGAGTAAATCCAAGGTGTAGAATCCACTTTTCAATTCAAATTCCCCATTTGATCAAAGTTCATTCAAATTCAAACTCTAATTTGAATTCAAATGGCAATTCACTGTTTGCCTTGAATTCCATAGAAAATATATTTCAAAAATTATGAAATCTTCGCCAGTTGATTAATTGAAATATTATGAATCCAATGGTCAAGTCCGATTTTTGAATTTCATCTTTTAGGATTTTAAATAGTTTGATTTCCCCCTTTGTAATTTCTATTTCTTTTCCCACCATCGTCAATAGGCCTCAATTAACAACGGTAAACCTAGTACCATCGCCTATTAGTGTTCGGGCCTTATAGATGACAGCCCACCGTCAACAAATAAGGCCCTCATCAACATGGGCCATACACCGGGCCGACCAGAGACCTAATAGACGATGGTTTATGTAGGCCGCCGTCAAGTAGAGACATAATAGACAGTGGGTTGTCGTCAATTAGAGCAATTAGGGATTATTTCCCGACCGCACTCCGCTGCATCCTCATTTGGCACCCGACTCCTGCCCGAGCTCGAGGAATCACCGCCATCGTCGTCGTCCCTCCGCCACTCCGCATCGCGCCGTTGCCTGGCCATCGCCCCGACGTCGTGTCGCCGTGCTGCCGCCACCATCAAATGAGAAGGACACGGCAAGTGGAGGTACGCCGCCGCCCCTCCCCGCCGCCCCCTCCCCATGTTTCATCGACCCTGCCTGCTGCCTCCACCCCCTACACGCTGCCCCCTCCATGACCAATCCTCCACCGCCCTTCCACCGCCCGTGCCCACCGTCCACCACCCCTCCCCGCTGTCCACCGCCCTCCCCGCCGTCCATCGTCCCTCCACCCCACTCCATCGCCGTCCAGTGCCCTCCACCACCCCTCCCCGCCTTCCACCACCCCTCCCCGCCATCCTCCGCCCGTCCCCACCCGACCCCTCCTCGCCGTCCACCACCGCTCCCCACTTGAGCCCCCCGCCCATGCAATTGAATTGTTGATTATGCAATTGAATTTAGAAATGCAATTGAATTGTTGATTATGCAATTGAATTTTGAAATGCAATTGAATTTGGATATGCAATTGAATTGTTGATTATACAATACATTATTATGTTTATATTATATTTTTTATTATGCAATTTACAATGTTTTTTATATTATATCGTTTATAAAGTTGTTTCGATAGGATAATTGTTTATTAGTTAGTTTACTATGTTGTTCATTAATTGGTACATATTGTTTGTTTATATTTATTGTGTTTGAGTGATTACTTAATATATTTAAGTAAACGGGTTTCTGGCCTGCCGTCCCGGCACGCCGCGACCTGACACGCCGTCGAGCCATATGTACAGTTGTAGTCGTAACATATGAGTCGAGATGACACGGAAGCGAACAGCAATGGTGAGGAGGGCACAGAAGTGAACTGTGACGGTAAACCTAGGCAGTCGTCAATGAAGTCTCAGAGAAATAATTGGCAACGGTAACCTTTCGTCCACCACCGAGCTTGCATGGACAGCGGATCCGGACGTGGAAGTATCACCTAAGACCAACTTTCCTCTCTCTCTCTCTCTCTGTCTCTTTCTTTCCTCTATTCTAAATGACTTAAAAATGAAAAGAAAATAAGCAACCATAGAAATATGTCACCCGTTTCGGATCGGCATGTATCACATGCGATGGGCATGTGAGAAGTGCAGGATCGGAATTGTCCCTTTCTGGACAGCTTGGGAGTGACCGAGGGCGTGCTTATGATGAGCTAGGTACGGGGTCTGGATCCGGACATGATTTCGACAACATAACCCCGGTGTTCTCTGCTGCACCATTCTTTGGTGTGCAGTTCAAGAACAGTGGGGTTATGCTGCCAAAATTTTATCAGGATTCTGACCCCGTGTCTTGTCATAAGCACATTGCCTCGGTCACTCTTGTGTGGATTTAGGACCTATCTGCCTAGTTTTAGGGTCGCGATACAACATAAAAAATAAACTAATAATGATTTCTCTTCTTTGAAAGTATACCCTCAAACATGGCTGAAGACCGCACTTGGATGTATACTAGATGGAAAAAGGATGGTAGACACTCAAAGGAATGGTTCACCAAGACGGATGCTTTTATACAACTAGCTTTTTCATTGTGAAACATCACTATGGTGCGGTGCCCATGTACCAAATGTCAGAATGCCAAGTGTTTTGATCATGTGACGATAACGTTTCACTTATGTCAAAACCATTTCATGCTACATTATGAGTTGTCGACCTTTCACAACGAGACATCTTCTCAAGTCGTAGATGATCGAGATGAGGCTGACACCATGGGGATTGATAGGATGGACAAGATGCTTGAAGACACAAATCCTGCATTGACTGAGGATCCTCCTACAATGGAGGCAAAGAAGTTCTTTGAGCTTCTCGAGGCATCAGAATATCTGTTGCATGAATACACCAAAGTGACGATCCTCAGGTTCATGACTAGATTTATGGCAATTAAGTCTAAGTATTTCTTCTCAATGACTGCTGCAACGACCTCATCAAATTGATCAATGATGTCTTTTTGCAGTCCTATAAATTGCCTAAATATAAGTATCAGTCCAAGAAATTGATTTCTGGTCTTGGTATGAACTATGAGAAGATTGATATGTGCCTAGACAACTGCATACTTTTTTGGAAAGAGCACGCCAACGAGAACACATGTTTAAAATGTGATAAAGGGAGATTTGTTGAAGTTGTTAATGACGATGGCACAAAGTAATGATTGAAGTTGCACAGAAGCAGCTTCACTACTTGCCTGTCACACCTAGGTTGAAGCGCTTGTTTCTCTCAAAAAAAATAGCCAGACACATGAGGTGGCACAAACAAGGTGTATGTGAGAATGACATAATGATGGTGCACCCGTCCGATGGTGAAGCATGGAAAGTGCTTGACCGCTTCGATCCAGATTTTGCCAATCACGTGAGAAATATTCGCATCAGTTTGGCGACAGATGGCTTCTCACTATTCGGTACAAACGCAACACCATATTCTTGTTGGCTTGTGTTTGCTATTTTGTACAACTTGCCACCATCTCTTTGTATGAAGTATGAGTTCATGTTCCTTTGCCTTATTGTACCTAAATCGGATCATCCTGGTTCACGACTGAATGTGATGTTGAAGCTATTAATTGAAGTGTTGAAAATGTTGTGGATAGGAATCAAAGTGTACGACTATTATAAAAAACAAAATTCAACCCTCGAGCTGCATACTTGTGGCCTGCCCGGATTTCCCAGCTTACGAGATGGTTTCTGTCTGGAGCACTCATGGTCATTTGACATGTCCGATATGTGCTTAAACATAGAATGTTGTCTTCTAAATCATGGTGGTAAGATTTGCTAGTTTGACTGCCACAGACGTTGGTTAATACCCAATCACGTATTTAGGCAATAGATAAATGCCTTGAGGAAGGACACTGTTGTCAAAAATGGACCACCGCAACGTCTCAATTGGTCGGAGAGTGCTGAACAGTTTAACAACTTAATGGCAGATGAAGGTTGTCCTTGATATTTTGTTGGTTACGGAGAGGACCACAATTAAACTCATATATGTACACTATGGGAGCTACTGTATTGAAGTCCTTAATCCTAATGCATAACATTGATGTCATGTACCAGGAACGTAACATGGGAGAATGCATCATAAGCACATACTTGGATATGATGAGCAGAACAAAAGACAATATAATCGGGCAAGGGTTGAAGGATGCATCGCCGAAGCATACACCATTCAGGATATAGGATACTTTCAAGTGTCTATTTTGCAGAAGAACACAACGTTAATTGTTCCACGTCGCGGTACAATATGGATGAAGGACCCCCTTGTAGCAACCTCTCCATTTTTTAAATGTGAGGCAAAATTGTTGGTAGTGGCACTAGCTACGATGTTGAAACAGATAAAAAGACGGTTGCTTTGCTATACATGTACGCTAATATAAAAGAGATGGAGAAATATTTTCAGTAAGTGTTTGTTCAACTTCTATAATAATTAGTGTGTTGTGTTATACATCTATGCTAATCATTATGTCTTTTCCTTATTTAGTGAGTTCGATCAATAAAATTGGAAATCTATGCAGCAACCTATGAGCAGACAAATACAATCGAAGCGATATTATAGAGTAAATGGAGGGCCTAACTTTCAATCCTAGTTTCATGCACAAGTAATGTGTTCATGTCTTGTTTTTCTTAGTAATTACATGTATAGCATAAAATAGTCTTCTCACTTCATATGTTGGACAGTGCAAAATACAAGCAGACATCCATGAAGATTTGCGACAACTGTCCTACGGATCCATTAAAATTAAAAGCTATGGTTGATATGACATCAATGGGTTCTGATTTCGTTCAACTCAATTTGAAGCGCAAAGTCCTCTTAGGGCAACATGTAACACCAAAGTTGTGACGAGGGTAGTTGACGTCGAAGGACATCAAACTAATTATTAGGGGACCATTAAAAATATCCTTGAATTCAGTTTTGCAGGGAATAAGGTCTTTAATGTAGTCTTCTTTGACTGCAATTGGTTTTATCATAACAACGGAACATGACAAAACCAATTTGGCACGATAGAAATCAAACACAATGAAAAGCTACGAGGCTATGACACCTTCGTCCTTGCACACCAAGTCGAGCAAGTGTATTATCTACATTATCCATGCGAAAAGTTTAAGGCTTGGTGGGTTGTGCACAAGTGAATTCTTGTGAGCGGTTATATAAACCAGACAATGATGGATACGTTGATGATGAGGTTGATGTTTTGTTTACGAAGAACAAGAGTTGCCAGACTCTTTTATCGTCGAGCCTAGTTTAGGACTCGGTAGCTTAGTTGGAAATGCAGAAGATGTAGAGACTCGTAAGATGCGAAAATGAAAACAACCAATAACCACTACAGAAGATCGATGGTCCAACACCTATGCAGGTGCGAAAGAGGGGTCACTTGGGAAGTGAACCGTCGCAACCTGATCAACTGTCTTCTCAGGAGGCGTCAGAGGCGTTGGTGAGTTATTTTGTTAAGTTAAATGAATTTTCTGTAATAGTGTTGATGATGGCCATTTTTCTATATTTTTAGGCAAGGTACGGGCAGGAGGCTTGGATGCTTCGAGGTGAAGACAACGACTGGCAGAGTGCACCAATCATCCACGAAGCCACAAAAGCAGCCAGTGGTGGGAAACCTCACAGAAGGTGAGTTTTGTTATTTTTCATTTAATATCATGAACTTTGAATACAAAAATTTAAAAATCTTACTTCTTTGTGTAGGTTACCCATCTTCAAAGGAGTGGTCAACTCGAGGGAGGTGCGGCCTTCCATGAGAGCCTCTTCATCCCAAGCGGTTGGGTCCAGCAGCCGTGGGAGCTGCGATCAGGAGCTCCAGAGTGTTCAGGAGGAGTTCCAAAAGATGTGGGAAGAGCTACATTCGACGAACGAGCTGCATGCGGCCTTAAGGGCCATGGATGAGTATTATAACTCGTTCATGCTACTACTGCAAGCTTCCCTACAGGTAAGTTTTCACTATTGTACTTAACAATTCTAATATCTAAATCACTTATATATGATGCTGTTTTTCTTTGTATTTGCAGACTTTGAACATGGTATTGAAGGCGGCCTTACCCCAGTGGCATCCGCCATCGATGGAGGTGCCACAGGTGCCGCCGACTGGTGCACAAGTTCAAAATCATACTCAAATCTACTCAAATTTGCTCAAACTTGTTGAAATTTGATCAAACCTACTCAAATATAGCCAAAACTAATAAAACTTGGTGAAATGTGATGGAACTTACTCAAACATAGCAAAAAAACAGTTGAACTTGCTCCAACTAAGTCAAATATGATAAAACTTACTTAAACATAGCCAAAAGTAGTTGAACTTTCTCAAACTTGCTTAAACATAGCCAAAACTAGTACATCTTGCTCAAACTTAGTAAAATATGACCAAACTTACTCAAACATAGCCAAATGTAGCCTGTAATAAGAAAATTTAGTCAAATATGAATTTTAAAACTTATAACTTGTCTGACTAAATTTGCACATCACAGGGATCGGCGACGGAGGCTCAAACTCCATCACCACAGGTTTTGGCGCTTGGACGATGGCTCGAGGACGACTTTGCGGGCTCTGAAGGCAGCGAACGCGGTAGTGTTTAGCGTGGCGTGTGTACATGTGTGTAATGTTTTGTGAAATAGTGTTTCACTATGCCTGTGATTATATATATATATATATATATATATATGCATGTTTGAGCTGGCCATCAAGTCAGGGCTGGCCTCGAAGCCAGGGCATCATTTACTTTTTTAAAAAAATTACCTTCGTTATTGTCGTCTGTTTATGGTACTTGGCCGTCGCCAATAAGCCATAATAATTGGCAATGTCCTGGCCCACCATCGCCAATAAGCAATAATAATTGGCGATGGCCTGGCCCGCCATCGCCAATAAGCCTCACTTATTGGCAACGGCTGGTAATACCATTGCCAATTAGTCTCCCTTGCTGCCACGTGGCTCGTTGAACTATTTGGCAACGGACAATGGTGTTCATCGCCAATTATATTATAAATGAATGTTCCCGTCGCCAATAGTGTTATAAACGATAAATTATTGGCTCTGGTTGAAAACCATCGCAAATAGACTAAAACCATCATCTATAAGTTATAAACGATGGTAACTATGAGACCTATGTGTGCTGAATACATTGGCTTGTGCTGAATACATTGGCTTTGATGATTAAAGTTTTGAATACTACCAAAATACCTTTTTAATAAGGTCCGACACTAGGTCCGGCTTGTTTTGGGTAGCTCTGGCAAGGTCTGACATAAGGTCCGACTAGCTTTGGTAAGCTCTGGCGCTAGGTCCGACTAGCTTTGGTTAGCTCCAGCACTAGGTCCTACTAGCTTTGGTAAGGTCCGGCACTAGATCCTGTTATTTTGGTAAGCTCCAGTTCAAGGTCCGGTTAGCTTTGGCAAGGTTCGAAGCTTGATCGCAGTGGTTCTTCTTTTAATTTGCAGTGTTTCGAACTTGCTTTTTGGATTATGGAAAGATTGCTTAGTTATACTTTACTAAGCTTTTGGTGTGTTTTGGTGGTTATGGTTGATATTATTTTGCTAAGGTTTGCAACATACTTATGTGAGGTTCTCACATAAGGTGTTGTGGTTATTGAAACTAACAAGAGTCTAGTCAAGGACTTGTGCTCAGAAGTATTGGTTGTTTATTCATGTGCAGGTGTTGCTTGAGTTCAAGACACGGCTGGGGACAGGATCCATTGTACTAGTCTCTGGGAGGAGATGAGGTTCCAACAACCAAGTTCAGGAGGAACTATGGTTGAGATGATCAGGAGGTCACACATGATGATTGAATCAAGGGCAATGCATGTGAAGGAAACTGGATATCGTTAAAAGGTGTTTGCACATATGCATGGAGTGCATGGACATGGCAACATGGTTCCGAGACGGGATTTTGACATGAAGATTTGGTTGGAAGGATCCAATCGTATATGACTCTGGCTGCAGCAGACTCGGGTTTTGGCTCGGATATGGAATGTATCGAGTTGGTTATGATAGTTTTCGTGTGGGACACAAAGTTAGGTTGTTTTAGGAATGTAGGATACGTTCCTAAGGTGTTTTTAAGTCTTAATATTGCTTCTATCTGCGTATAGAAGAGTCTTGAGCAGTTATGAAAAGTTTCAATTCCTGAATTGAGTAGGATTAGAGTCCTAGTTAGAGTTGAGTTGGCTTTTGGTCTGGTTATATAAGCAAGGGAGGCCATAGCTCATGGTAGATGACTTTGGCGTTGTTCCTCTTGTGGTTTAATCAATAAAATTTGTAGTTTGAAGAAACTTTTGTGCCTTGTTCGTCTGACTTGTTTTGTTCAAGTCTTTCTCGTCAAGTTTCTGCACAGCACTACCTTTCTTCGGTGGTTTTATTATAACTCGAGTTTTACAGATCCGATTGATGTGATTCATTTTGGGTTGTCTTCACAACTTGATTTTCCATCATCTGTAAAAATTTCACGATCATTGGATTTGTGGTTTTGGATCTACATGAGTTTCTTTGCAGTATTACAAAACTGTTTTTCTTGGGTAAAACAGATTGACCTTTGTTTGACCTTTCGATCGTTTGAGTTTTTCTCGATGGATTTTCTTGATTCTTGTTGTGAAGTCTTCGTGACTTGATTCCACAATCTATAGTTGTTTAGTTACAATTTATCACCTTTATATTAGTTGCACACACGATTTCCTTAACAAATCATTTTTCTGCCGAGTGGTTTTTTGTTGCTTCCGCTGAAAAGTTTTAATCTACCATTCACCCCCCTTTGGTAGCTTTACATGTGCTCTTCGATCCTACAATTGGTATCAGAGCCACGGTGCTCTAATATTTGTGATTTTCACATGTTTTTGACTAATCATCATGGAGAAATAATCCGCAAAACCTTGTGTTTCTAGTGGTATTGATTTAACGGTTTGGAAAGCACGTATGGAAGCTTTCATCCAGGCACAAGGCTTCGCAATATGGGAAAGGTGTACAAGTCTTACGAGGTGTCGCCAAACGATCAAGTCACGGATACAAACTTAAGAGATGTAAACAACAACAAAGCCCACAACTTGATAATCCAAGGACTAACTCGGAGCGACTTCGACCGTGTTGCACACCTCCGATCGGCGTACGATGTGTCGAGAGCACTTTGTGACTACCACGAAGGATCCAACACGATTAAGGAGGTAAGACATGATATGTTCAAGAAAGAATACATGCACTTTGAGATGCAACCCGGTGAGTCCATTGATGACCTCTTTTCTCGCTTTAATAAAATTCTCAGCACTTGCGTAGCATCAATGTTAATTTTTCAGATGTTGAAAATGCTAGGCAATTACTAAGTGCATTAGACATGTCACATTGGAAGATGAAAGTCATGTCTATTCGTGAATCTACTGTCATGAGTACACTTACATTAGATGTGCTATATTCTAAATTGAAAACTCATGAAATTTACATAATATCACGTAAGAACCCCAACAAGTCTCTTGCTTTTGTTTCTCAACGTGACATGCCTAGCTCCGGTCAATCTTCATCTTTTGGTACACTTGCTTTGTTGTCCTCTCTAACCCTTGAACAGATTGAGGAATTTCCAGAGGAGGAGCGAGCACTTCTCTCTACTAGGTTCTAAAAAGCATTGGAAAATGTGAGAGGTAGAAGGAGAGGAATCTCCGGATCTCAAAGATGTTTCGAATCTGGTAAGGCAGGACACTTTCGTACAGATTGTCCTAACCTTTCAGGTCCTACTTCCCTGGAAGAAAACAATCAAGGAAGAAGCACTCCTCAACAAACGATAAGAAGAAGAAGAAGGGCTTTACTGGTCGCCAACTGGTGAACATTTTTATCTCCGCACTCCAGGAACTTGGCTCAAGCGAAGTGGACATTGAAGTGACGAAGATGAAGATGATTTGGCAAACTTGTGCTTCATGGCGGGCAAGTCAAGATCAAGTACGAAGGAGGCAGAACACAACAACGACAATGAAGAGGTATGTCCTACTTGCGAAGAAATGTGTGATGCTATTTCTCGTGCCACTATTATTGTTAAGAAAAAGAATAAAAAACTTAGGGACAATGTTGTTAAAATTGAGTCACTAGAATCTGAAATTAATTGTTCAAAATCCTTGATTCCTGGTGATGATTCTTGTTCCTCATGTGACTTAATATATGAACAATTCCCCCCCCCCCTAAGAAGTGCACATACCTCCACACCTGATAAACTTGAACTTGAAATTGAAAAGAACAAAAAGCTTGCTGCACTTAATATTGGAAACATAAAAGATGCTTCTTGTTCTACAATTGATTTGTATTATTCTAGTTGTGATGATCTTGATAAGAAACTGCAAGATGCTATGAATGAATTTCTTGAACAATGTTTTACGTTCACATGAAGTTAAATATTTTTCTAATTGCAAACTTAAAGGAAAAACTTCATGTCAAAAGTGCCTAGACTTGTCTAAGAAACATGATCATATGAATAGGACACTAGAGCGGTTTTACAATGGGAATAAGAATCTGAACTTGCTGTTAAATTCTTCAAAATCTTGCAATGATAAAACTAGTTTATGTTTTGATTCCCATGCACATGCTAAAGCACATCCACCCAAAATTATAAAGTCATTAGGAAGTGGTTTGATTAAAACAGTTCCTGAACAAAAAGAAGTGGTTTTTTAATCTGCGGAAGTGTTGTCACATTCGGGATCTAATAAACATGTTGCATGCTCATCTGGACATGAACACAAAATTAAATTTCATTGTATCTATTATGGTAGAGATGGTCATGTCATATATTTTGTTATAGACTAGCTAAAAAACATAAAAAGGAAAAAATGCAAGTTAGATCTTATAACTCTCATGCAAAATTTGCTGCACATACTAAAAAGAATGTCGGGAACATGCAACCTGCTGTTATGAGTCAAAAACTTCAAAGCTTACCTCCGGAGCTTTAGTTTTTGCCTCTAGACCTTCTGTTGTCACCTCCAGACCTTCTGTTTTTGCCTCTGGAGCTACTGATTTTTGTGCTTCACAAGTAACACTTTATAGGTGAGTAGTTAAGAACAAAAAATCTCAAACTTTGACTCATAAACCTGCTGTTTTATCTCAGTTTTCGCGTGATTTTCCTACTGTACATCGTGTGACTCAGTACTGGATTCCTAAATGCCTTTTTTACTAACCCCAGTATTAGGTCATCGATTTATTGTTCTTCTATGTTGGTTACACCCTTGAGGAAGGAGAACATTTGGATTGTGGATTCAGGTTGCTCACACCACATGACCGGTAACAAAGAATGGTTCTCCTCCCTCTCTTTTGTGTCACATGTAGAGAATGTTATTTTTGCCGATAATTCTTCAAGTCCTATAATTGCAAAGGGTTCGGTTATGGTAAATGATCTGTACACTTTGAAAGATGTGGCACTTGTCAAAAATTTGAAATACAACATGCTTTCTGTTTCATAATTGCTAGATGAAAATTTGGAAATTATTTTCAATAAAAATTGTTGTGAAGTTGTAGATTCAAATAGTGAGCTTATTTTAACATGTCTCAGTTTGGAAGAGTTTTTAAAGCATATTTTGATATGTCTTCCTCTAAGCATAGGTGTCTAGTTGCTAATGATTCAAAGGACTTATATTTTTGGCATCGTAGACTTGGTCACATAGGCTTTGATCATCTCATGCGTGTTAGTTCTCTTGATCGCATACGTGGGCTGCCTAATCTGAAAAGAGACAAAGAAATTGTGTGCTCTTCTTGTAGACATGCTAAGATGGTTGCAGGTTCACATGCTCCTCTCACAATGATCATGACAACTGAACCGGGTCAACTTTTGCACCTTGACACTGTAGGACCTTCACGTGTTCAATCCTTCGGAGGTAAATGGTATGTTCTTGTGATTGTTGATGATTATTCTAGATAATCTTGGGTTTACTTTATGGCATATAAGAATGAAGCTTTTAGTCACTTTAGAACTTTATTTCTTAGATTATCAATTGATCACCTAGGATCTTTAAAAGCAACTAGAATTGATAACGAAACCGAATTTAAAAATCTATCTTCTGATCACTTTTGTGCTGAAAATGGAATAGATCATCAATTTTCTTCACCATATGTACCTCAACAAAAAGGTATTGTAGAAAGAAAGAGCATAACATTATTTGAGCTGGCTAGGACTATGCTTGATGAATATCAAACTCCTAAGAAATTTTGGGCTAATGAGATTGCAACCGTTCGTTATGTCTCAAATTGTGTCTTCTTGCATGCTAAGCTAGGTAAAATACCATATGAGCTCCGGTTTGGACATAGGCCTAGTGTTACAAACTTTCGGGTCTTTGGTTGCAAATGCTTTGTTAAGAAACACGGTAATCTTCATAAATTTGAACGTAGATCCATTGATGGCATGTTTCCTGGTTATCCATCTCATACTAGAGGCTATCGTGTGCTTTTACTTGACACAGACAAAACTGTGGAGACTTGTGAGGTGTCTTTTATTGAAGTTAGCCCACATACTAGAACAAACATTGCAGGTCCAGATCCATATCCTCAGGGGAAGGGTATTTTCAAAGAAGAAGAAGAGTCGGTGATATTGCCTGATAGTTCCAAAGCTGAAACGTGTCCAGCTCTAAACTTTGAACAAGCTCCGACTACCATTTCTGCTGGTCCTGATCGTCCACAAGCCACAAGCTCATCAATCTGCGATGAAAACATGATGAAGAAGAAGCTTGTGAAACATCTGTTCCCCTACGGATTTACAAGAATCACACCCCCCCCCCCCGCAATAGATAATTGGAAGCTTGCATGATCTAGGTTTTTCGACCCCAATTCTCATGCTCATTCTGCTTTTGTTGCTTCTTTGAACCCAAACATATATCACACGCACTCACTAATGAATCTTGGATTATTACCTTGCAAGAAGAGTTAGAAAATTTTGAAAGAAATAATGTTTGGAAACTTGTACCTCCACCTCAAGATCACACTTTAATTGGAACTAAATGGGTGTTTAAAAATAAATAAAGTGAAGATGGGGATGTGATTAGGAATAAGGCTAGATTTGTTGCTCAAGGTTTCGCACAAATTAAAGGTCTAGATTTTGATGAAACTTTTGCTCCTGTTGCTAGATTAGAAGTCATAAGAATTTGTTAGCTTTTGCTGCATGTAAAGGTTTCAAGTTATATCAAATGGATGTAAAAAGTGCTTTTCTTAATGGCTACATAGATGAGGAGGTTTATGTTAAGCAACCACCTGGTTTTGAAAATCTAGATTTTCCTAATTAGGTACGACGATAGGTCCAGCTTGTTTTGGGTAGCTCCGGCAAGGTCTGACGTAAGGTTCAACTAGCTTTGGTTAGCTCTGGCTCTAGGTCTGACTAGCTTTGGTAAGCTCCGGCGCTAGGTCCAATTAGCTTTTGTTAGCTCTGGCGCTAGGTCCGACTAGCTTTCATAAGCTTCAGCGCTAGATCCTGTTAGTTTCTGTAAGCTCTAGTTCAAGGTCTGGTTAGCTTGGGCAAGGTTCGGAGCTTGATCGCAGTGGTTTCGCTTTTAATTTGCAATATTTCAAACTTGCTTCTTGGATTATGGAAAGTTTGCTTAGTTTTCTTTTACAAAGCTTTTGGTATGTTTTGGTGGTCATGGTTGATATTTTTCGCTAAGGTTTGCAACATACTTATGTGAGGCTCTCACGTAAGGTGTTGTGGTTATCGGAACTAACGAGAGTCAAGTCAAGGACTTGTGCTCGGAAGTATTGGTTGTTCATTCATGTGACGGTGTTTCTTGAGTTCAAGACATGGCTGGTGATGGGATCCATTGGACTAGTCTCAGGGAGGAGATGAGGTTCCAACAACCAAATTCGGGAGGAACTGTGGTTGAGCTGATCAGGAGGTCACACAAGATGATTCAATCAAGAGCAATGCACGTGAAGGAAACTGGACGTCATTGGAAGGTGTTTGCACGTATGCATGGAGTGCATGGACGTGGCAACATGGTTCCTAGATGGATTTTGACGTGAAGATTTTGTTGGAAGGATCCAATCGTATCGGATTATGACTATGGCTGCGGCAGAGTCATGTTTTGGCTCGGATATGGGAAGTATCGAGTTGGTTATGATAGTTTTCATGTGGGACACAAAGTTAGGTTATTTTAGGAATGTGGAATACGTTCCTAAGGTGTTTGGAAGTCTTAAGATTGCTTCTACCTGCGTATAGAAGAGTCTTGAGCAGTTATGGAAAGTTTCGATTCGTGAATTGAGTAGGATGAGAGTCCTAGTTAGAGTTGAGTTGGCTTTCGGGCTGGTTATATAAGCAAGGGAGGCCAGAGCTCATGGTAGACGACTTTGGGGCTGTTCCTCTTGTGGTTTGATCAATACAATTTGTAGTTTGAAGGAACTTTTGTGCCTTGTTCATCTGACTTATTTTGTTCAAGTCTTACTCGTCGAGTTTCTGCACAGCGCTACCCTTCTTCGGTGGTTTTATCATAACTCGAGTTTTACAGATCTGATTGATGTGATTCCTTTTGGATTGTCTTCACAACTTGCTTTTCTATCATCTCTGAAAATTTCACAGTCATTGGATTTGTGGTTTTGGATCTACACGAGTTTCTTTGCAGTATTCTAGAACTATTTTTCTTGGGTAAAACAGATTGAGCTTTGTTTGATCTTTCGATCGTAACTTGAGTTTTTCTCGACGGATTTTCGTGGTTGTTGTTGTGACGTATTCGTGACTTGATTATCACAATATATACTTGTTTAGTTACAATTGATCACCTTTAGATTAATCGCACACATGATTTCTTTAACATATCATTTTTCTACTTTGGGTTTTTTCATTGCTTCCGCTGAAAAGTTTTAATCTACAATTCGCCCCCCTCTGGTAGCTTTACACGTGCTCTTCGATCCTAGAATAACACACTTTTAAGCGATGGTTTCTGGTCATCGTTTATGGTCGGGATTCCTGTAGTGATGAACCGCCTATGATAATGCATTTTACAGGCGGTTCCCTACCTCCCGTGAAAATTTATTATCACAAGTTGTTCTTTACATACCACGAACCGCCTGTGAATATGAATTATCACAGAGGGTTCTTTACAAAGGAGTTGCCTGTGATAATGCATTTTGACACGCGGTTCTTTACATATCCCGAACCGTTAGTGAAAATGCATTGTCACTGGGCAGTTCTTTACAACCATAAACCGCCTGTGATAATGCCTTTTCACAGGCGGTTCTTTACAACCACGAACCGCCTATCAAAAGTCATTATCACAGACGGTTCTTTACATATCCCGAACCACATGTGAAAAGCAGTTATCACATGTTTTTTTACAACCAATCACAATATATGTACATGTTGTTATTTCTAATCTGCTCAAATAGTCACATTCACACACAACACAAACACTATATTTTCACAAGCAACGTTCACACACCAATCATAATATATAAGTCAACTCATATAACTACAATGCAAGTACTTATATATCTAAATTCACAGTTCTCAAGTACACATTTTACAAGTTTCATTAAAAAGGTCTTGAATCATAGCTGTAAAGTTCTGGCACATTGGCGTGTGGATCTTTGTCATCGAAGAACAGCCCTCTTCGGTGAATAACTTCGCGAGCATGAAACAACACATTTCACTTACAATTTTATCGACTCCTTTGTTTGGCATATCTCTAGCAATCGGCTAATCTTCGACCACATTCGGGTACTGCAATGCAAACATAATATAAGTATTAGAATTTGTTGATGAAAATGAAAATATAATATAAGTATTAGAACACTCTAGTGACAATGAAAATAAAACTCAAAAGTAAGAAAATACAATATCGACACTAAGGATAACTTATGTCTTCACAATTTACTCTATATGAACCGAGGACCCGAAGCTGCTCGCAAATATAATATCCACATAGGACACTACCAGCAGGCTGCTTGGCACAAGGATAGCATGTTACTATTTGCAATGGGATCTTGTTAGCAGGTCGCTCACCACCAAGTACTTTCTAGTAATAAATTCAAGCTTTTTCATATAAGAAACATTATATAATAATTGCCAACCTATATAGTTTTATACATAAAACTATAGAATGCCCGTACTTTTTTTAAAATGTCCATGTAACCTTTGTATTGCATTGCTGGGAAATCGGGTAATTACATGACTGTTGCTGAACCCAGCTTTGGCTTGATGAAGATATAAATGTAGTGATTACTACACATGTGTTAAGTTAATGATTAACAATAATTGCTATTTAGTTGTTATGTAACAAACTTACTCGAAGTGGTACGGAGCCTTTATGAGGTCCTTGCCAGCTCTGCAAAGTTATTCATAGCTCGTCCTATGTAGGTCGCACTTCCGTCTTTTTCTTCTTCTTCAACTCTTGATTTTTCTTTGTAATATCTTTTTTTCATTTTCCAGTATTCATCTTAATACTGGTCCATTATCACAATAAAATTCGACTTAGCAATCCTTGTCAGGTCAAGCATACCCGTCTTGCCTTGCAGTTTGTCATAATCCATGTATAGCATCCTAAAGAATAATTCCAGAATCATTATAATCTCATGCCATGTATGTGTGTAGTAAAAAAACAAGTATGAAAGATTGGAGGCACTTACAAGCACCAGATGAGTAAAAAGTAGATTTTGAGCATTTCTCATAGAACAGCCCTACAGATCTTCAAAGAAAATTGAGCATTTATCATTTGCGGCTCCACTCCAAAATGCTTTTTCTGGCGCAGGAAATTTGATAGTTTTAATGTCATATGTGTTGTGCAGCATGTATCACTCGTGCATTCTCTTGATCGAGGATTCCTGTTTGCTAAGTTGTACCATTGTCATGAATGGCTTCGCATTGTCAAATTTGGGAGGAATGTCCTCCTTGTACATCAGGATCCCTTTTTTAATGAGGCAGGACTTCCGAGAATGAACTTCACTGTCTTTTTCCCATGTCTCATTATTTTCTATTTCTGGCCTATATGAAGGATGAGATGTTGAAATTATTTTCTTCATTCCTTCCAGAAACTTTGATACCGCCTTTGACGGTTCGTTACCATTGTATGACAAAACTTGCAGTTGAAAAGTCGGAGGAGCAGTAGTTGAAAGTTGGACATTTTCCTTAACTTCTTCAGTGTGCTCTTGCACTGCTTCAACCGATTATTCAACTATTTGCTCTTGTACTGCTTGAACCTGTTGTTCAACTGGTTGCTCTTGTAATGCTTCAACCTGATGTTCAACTGGTTGCTCTTGTACTGCTTCAACCTATTGTTCAAGTTGTTGCTCTTGTTTATCAATACTATCGTCCTTGCTGGGATATAAAGGGAGTGGATGTCCTTGAACCTTCAATGTAGAATACGGGGTTGAGGTCTTCCGAGATGTGACAACGGGGCTCGACATCAGCTGATCGTCCAACATGATGTCACGTTAGTGCAAAAAGATTAACTTCTTGACAATCTGCCCTATTTTATGATTCCCTTAGGAGTGTTGTGATCTATTTCATAATCTTCAAAATTCTTATCGATGATTACAAGCACTTGCACCATAGCATAGTACATAAGAAGGGGATTACTATGGAAGACGTAATATGTTTTGCCATAGCACTGGCAACCTATTTCGTTTTGTTCCCTGTTTTAACGACGGGGACAAGAAGAAGATAAGATTTGTCCTCAAAGAGATCATTGATAGGGAAGTCAGTTAGCACTGATCCTACGCTGCTAGGCAAGGCAGTTGATTATAACAACACCTCATTTTCCATGGAAACCAAAGCTCAATTCTCATACAGCAATTGCCCTTATTCTCCAAGTTCGTGCAATATTTGTTATACAAATGCCTTGACCTTTCTTCAATTTTATCCTCAAGTGTCTTCTTGAACTTATCACGTCTTCTATATGACGTTGAATCGTTAGTTGTCGGTACCCTAGAAACCGTACACCCCTTGAGGTTACAAAGATCTCAAAGGAAAGTCATCTACTTGGTTTGAAGACCCTCGGGGGCCCACATGTCAGACATAACCGGACCCGCTTCTCCAACATGGTTAATCCCTGGGTCGCCACGTGTACTACCAAACCGGAGCTACCGCCCACAAGGGGGAAGCTCCGGGCCATGTACCGAAATGGCACCTCCGGACTTAACCCCAGACCGAGAGAAGCTCCGGACCTGACACGTGTCGGGTAGCCCCGGAGCTACCTGTTTCCCACAGTATGCTTTGGAGCTGCCACGTGTCCAACCGTCGGATCATCAACCCCTAACCTCCAGAAGACCCCGCCACGACTCCGGATCTTCAAAGGGGAATCAAGGACTTCAAGACCCGATTAAGTGTCATTAATACTATATTAATGACCTTTAAACGGACGATCTTAACACCAGTAACGGTGCTGTCAAAGCCCTTTACAGGGTCATTAAGTGCAATTAAATGTGTATCAATACTAATAACCGCCGGGGCCACATGTCGGGCCAGGCTAATTTGTAACGGCCTGCCCTTGTACTATAAAAGGACAGGTCGACGACACGTTAGGGACACACGCGCCTCATACACACATTACAAGCTCATACGGCTAATACAACACCAACACATCCGTGGAGTAGGGTATTACGCTCAGGCGGCCCGAACCACGTAAACTCTTGTGTCTCCTGTGTCAATTCTTATTCACCTTCTTGAATCTCCGCGCGCCCACACCGAACATCATACTCCCCTATCACTTTAGTAGTGTAGGGAGATCTGCCGGTTCCAAACCGCCGACAGTTGGCGCGCCAGGTAGGGGGTGCCTGAGATTTTGAGAATGGTGAACTCAGCTGCTGGATCATCCAACGGCCAACCTGCTGCTCAGGCTGTTGGGGGCAATCCCTCCAATAGGCAGCCACCAGCAGGAGCCTTAGGACCAGCAGGAGCCACACTCCCACCACCATCATCTCCTCCAGCAAATCGTGCTGGGCAACGTGATGGTGCGCCGGCGTCAATTACTGCGTCGGCAAATCATGACAACTCGGAACATGCGCTTCATGCAGCGCGTGCTCTTCTCCAACGCCCACCACCTCCGAATGCATCCCGGGATGCACTGGAGCAGTGGAGGGCTGATGTGGAGCATTTGGTTGCAGCAGCAGCCGAACGCCTCAGCAACCAGGGTCCTCCTCCTTCAGGAAGAGCCCCGTCGCAGCGGCGGACTTTGTCTGGAAGACTTGGTCCGCACGTTTTCAATAGCAGGAGACGTGTTGCGTCACAATAAGTGACGTCACTGGCCTCCGGGGCACGACGCACTCACACGGTATCCAGGCTTTCGACTCACGACCTCCGGGCGGAGCTTGATCGCCGATATCGCCAGCAGGACGGCCGAGTCCATATTGAGCGTGCCCGTGAAAGACGGGAAGCTCAGGACCTTTCTGCTCCTGAAGGAGTGGGAGGAGGCTGTTCAGCCCTAGCCATGCATCTGCGCATGGTTAGGTGGCCACAGAAGTTCCGGCCTCACCTGCCGGAAAAATTCGACGGGACTGTCAATCCCGCCGAATTTCTTCAGATATACTCCACTGCAATCTTAGCAGCTGGAGGAAACGAGGCCGTGATGGCAAATTACTTTCCAGTGGCCTTAACTGGGACTGCCAGGTCCTGGTTTATGAGCCTTCCACCCAACTCTATCAACAGTTGGGAGGAGTTGTGCCGTCAGTTCACTGCCAACTTCGGGAGTTCATACACCCGACCAGGCACTGAACTAGACCTTTTTGCGGTTGTGCAAAAAGGGGGAGAATCCTTGCAATCATTCATCCAGAGGTTCTCTCATGTACGAAACACCATCCCTTCTATCTCTAGTGCCTCTGTCATTGTGGCATTCAGACAGGGCATAAGGGACAAGAAGATGTTGGAGAAACTAGCGATCAAGGAGATAACCAGTGTCACGGAACTCTTCAGCTTGGCTGACAAATGTGCTCGAGCTGTGGAGGGCCGTGAAATGCACTCCAAACCAGCCTCGGAGGATCACAAGAAATCCTCCAAAGAAGAAGCCGCTACCTCCGGGGGTGGCAAGAAGAAAAAGAAGACCAATGGCAAGAAAAAGTCGTCGGCCGGCACATCCAACGTTGCAGCAGCTGCAACTCCGGGTGGCCGGGGGCCACGCCCGAAGAAGCGACTTCGACCATCTTCTGAAGACGGTGGCAAACCTAAAGTGTGGTGTCCCATTCACAAAACGGGCAGCCCTAGTTTGGAAGACTGCCAGGAGGTCCAAAACCTTGCCGAGCGCTACAACAAGCGCCGGGGAGAATCTCCTTTCCGACAGAGGGAAGGAAAACAAAATGTCGATGAAGCTCCGGCTGAAGAGGAGTTAGGGTTTCAGGATCCCAAAAAGGTCCTAAAGGCCGTCTACACCTCCGTCGACGATGATTCTGATGTCTCTGACAACGAGCGTCGGAAGACCATGAACACCATTTTTGGTGGATCATGGGATATCACCTCCCGTCGCGTCATCAAGACTATGCGTCGGGATATGGCCGCTGTAGCTCTTACAGTCAGGCCGGAACCTCACTGAAAGTGGATGGACACAGCCATCACTTTTGATGTTTCGGATTGTCCCCGGAGCATGGTTGGAGCAGGACAGTTACCCTTGATGGTATCTCCTACCATCAACAACATCCAGCTCCACCATGTCATGGTAGACGGAGGTTCGGGGCTTAACCTCATCAGCTTCGAAGCTTTCACTAAGCTTCAACTCCGACCTTCGGATCTCCACCCCTATCGACCTTTCTCCGTAGTAGGTCCGGGGGCCATCACCCCACTCGGAGCTATTACTCTCCATGTTACCTTCGGGACACGGGAGAAATACCGCACCGAGAAGTTGGTCTTCGACGTCGCTCAGATCAACTTACCCTTCAGTGCCATCTTGGGTAGACCTGCCCTGTATAAATTCATGGCAGCTGCTCATTATGGTTATCTGGTGTTGAAAATGCAAACGCTAGTAGGCGTTCTTCGGATCCGCGGAGATCGCACTACTGGAGTAACTACACTGGAAGAACTCCATGCGCTCACCACGGCGCAAGAGGAGGACTCCAGGCAGGAGCAAGCTCCAAAACCCCCGAGCATTCGCCAACGAGGTTCCACTTCTGCACCTAGAGTGCAGCCAAGCGGCGACACCGACATTCCCGTCAAAGTCGTCCAAATTGGTTCCGATGCCGCTCAAACCACCCGTATATCGGGAGGATTGAACGACAAATAGGAACTCGCGCTCATCACTTTCCTTCGGGCTAACGTCGACGTGTTTGCTTGGCAACCGTCACAAATGCCTGGGATCCCCAGGGAAGTGATTGAGCACAATCTGAAGATCTACCCCGATGCTCGGCCTGTGCATCAGAAGCCTCGGAAGCAATCCGTAGAGCAAAAGAACTTCATCCGACAAGAAGTGAAGAAGTTACTCGAAGCCGGATTCATCCGAGAAGTCTTCCATCCAAAATGGCTGGCAAACCCAGTCGTTGTGCCCAAGGCCGGCGGGAAGCTTCGGATGTGCATCGACTACACCACACTAAATAAGGCATGTCCAAAAGATCCATTTCCACTACCTAGAATAGATCAGATAGTGGATTCCACCTCCGGGTGTGAATTACTGTGTTTCCTTGATGCATATTCCGGATATCACCAAATCAGGATGTCTAGGGAAGACGAAGAACATACTTCATTCATCACAGTAGATGGATTGTATTGTTACACAGCCATGCCTTTTGGTCTCAAGAATGCAGCTTCAACTTTTGTACGAGCTATGTACAAAACTTTTGAAGAACTTATTAGAGACATAATGGAAGTGTACGTCGATGACATCGTGGTCAAGGTCAGGAACAAGGAGTCACTCCTTGACACCTTGCAGGCTGTCTTCGATAAGCTGCGGGCCACCCGCACAAAGCTAAACCCAGACAAGTGTGTCTTTGGGGTTAGCTCCGAAAAACTTCTTGGTTTCCTGGTAAGTCACCGGGGCATAGAAGCTAATCCGACGAAGATTAAAGCCATTGAAGACATGCGGCCACCAACCCGCATCAAAGACGTCCAAAAATTAACTGGATGTCTAGCAGCCCTCAGCCGTTTCATCTCAAGACTGGCGGAACGGGCACTCCCCTTCTTCAAGTTATTGAGGAAGTCCGGACCATTCCAATGGTCCGAAGAAGCAGAAAAGGCATTCCAGGAGCTGAAACAGTTCCTCACCACCCTACCAATTCTGGTAGCTCCGAACCCTGGTGAGCCTTTGTTGCTTTATATTTCAGCTACTGACGAAGTCGTCAGTATGGTCCTGGTCGTGGAGAGGCCAGAACTACCCTATACTCAGGAATCCAGACCCCTTCGGGAGGGTCCGGAGGTTCTTGAAAGTGAGTCTGGGTCCCAGCTCCCAGATCCGAATCCAGAAGAAGTCGCTTCAGGAGACCTAGACCCCTCTGGGAGGGTCCATGTCATTTCTGAAGAAGCTTCGGGTTCCTCCAGCCAAAACCCAGAGGTCCCTGAGGAAGATCCGGGCTCCTCCGAGAGGATCCGGGTCAGTGAAGAGGAAGCTCCGGACCCCTCCGGGAGGGTCCGGACCATTCAGCGCCCAGTGTACTTCATTAGTGAAGTATTACATGATGTCTAGACTCGATACCTAGAGGTGCATAAGCTGCTCTATGCAGTTCTTATTGCCTCCAGGAAGCTTCGCCATTACTTCCAAGCTCACAAAGTCTCAGTGGTGACCTCTTACCCACTTCAAGAAATTTTGCATAATCCCAATTCAACTGGGAATATTGCAAAGTGGGCTGCGGAGTTGGCTGAATTTGATCTTGAATTTATTTCAAGGCAAGCAGTCAAGAGTCAAGCATTGGCAGAATTCGTGGCAGAATGGACTCCCTCTCCATCAAACCCTGGGGGCCCCAGTGAGCAGAAGACAGAGCATCAAGCTCCAACCTTAACCGAGCCTCACTGGACCCTCTAATTTGACGGCTCCATGCAGAAGCAGGGGGCCGGAGCTGGAATTCTCCTCCTCACACTGACTGGGGAGAAGGTGAAATACATGGTACACCTTGACTTCAAGGCAACCAACAATATGGCAGAGTATGAAGCACTCATCTACGGACTAAAGGTGGCACGGTCATATGGTGTCAAGCAATTGCTGGTCAAGGGAGATTCACAGCTCATCATTAAACAGGTGAAGGGTGAATGCTCCTGCAATAATCTCCAGTTAGCTGCTTACCTCTTTGAAGTCCAGAGGCTTCAGAAGGATTTTGAAGTCCTAGATCTCCACCATGTTCAGCGTGCTCACAACGCTGAAGCCGACGAACTCTCAACGAAAGCGTCAACCGGAGCTCCAGCTCCTGACGGAACTTTTGTCCGGAGATTGTCGAAACCCACAGCTCAGCCTGCCGAACTGAGAGAAGGGGGCGAGATCAGTATCCCGAAGCTGACGGTCCCGATGGCCCTGTTACCATGGCAGCCATCAAGGGTCGTAGGTGCCGCCGGAAGCTCCGAGCAACCCAGCACGCAAGGCTCAAATACTCAAGTTAGTTCCGATGCATGGATCTCGGAGATCTGGAACTACTTGAAAGACAACATCCTTCCTGACGATGATGTATCCGCTGACCGGGTAGTCAGATTGGCTAAAAGATACACGCTGGTAGAAGGGGATCTCTACCGGCGCGGTGCCTACGGCATCCTAATGCGGTGCATCACAAGGGAAGAAGGCTGCAAGCTCCTCGCAGAAATCCATGGAGGCGAGTGTGGGAACCACGCGTCTTCCCACACGTTGGTCGGTAAAGCCTTTCGGCATGGCTTCTACTGGCCTACAGCGCTCCAGGATGCAATTGAGCTGGTGAAGAAATGTGAAGCATGCCAATTTCATGCAAAGCAAATTCACACACCGGCTCAGCCCTTACAAATGATTCCTCCTACATGGCCTTTCGCTGTGTGGGGGATGGACATCTTGGGACCTTTCCCAAGAGCCGTCGGAGGATACAAGTTCCTGTACGTTGCCATTGACAAGTTCAACAAATGGTCAGAAGCAACTCCAGTTGTGACAATCAACAAGCAATCTGCTATCAACTTTTTGCAGTCCATTGTATGCAGATTTGGAGTCCCAAACAAAATTATCACTGATAATGGGACCCAATTCACAAGCTCCGCATTCCAAGGATATTGCAAAGACCTCGGCATACAAGTTTGCTACGCCTCCGTAGCTCATCCAGCCAGCAATGGCCAAGCCGAGAGAGCAAATGCTAAAATCCTTAAAGGACATAAAACGCGCACTTATGAGCGCTTGAAAAAAACATGGAGCAAACTGGATGAAAGAGCTTCCGCCCACTCTATGGGCCAACAGGACATCTCCAAATCGGTCAACCGGAGAGACACGCTTCTTTCTGGTGTACGGAGCTGAAGCAATCCTTCCTCCAGAAATCACCTTGGGTTCACTCCGGGTCCGGACCTTCGACGAAGCCATGCAGGACCAGCTCCGGCGTGAAGACCTAGACCTCCTTGAGGAGGGAAGGTGCCAAGCAGCTGTTCGGAATGCCCGATATCGTCAAGCCCTATGGCGTTATCACCAGCGGCATGTACACAACCGACAGCTCGAGGAAGGCGATCTGGTGTTACGAAGAATACAATCCAGGGAAGGGTTAAACAAACTCTCCCCCGACTGGGAAGGGCCCTTCTGAGTGATTAAAGTATCCCGTCCTGGAAGCGTTCACTTGGCTACAGAGGATGGGACACCTCTCCCAAATCCTTGGAACATCGAGCACCTCCGTAAGTTCTACACTTAATACCACGGAGGTGAGTCTTGAGTAACTTGAGATGTATGTTATAGAGTCATTGTACAGAGTCGGGTAGTTCCTCCGGGAGAGCAGCCGGACCTTTCCCAAAAGGTCCGCAAAGCTCATGCAATGCTTGTCACAGTCTCAGGACTAAAAGTGTGGCTAACTACCTTGGGTCAAATGAGAAATGAAACACCCTTAGCCTGGTTCCGTACCCTAAGAGTGTACTTGTTTCCCCTGTACCCCGGAACTATAATGAAAGACATTTTCATGTGAAATAGACTCCACGTGCATTTATTTTGTACAGGCTCAACATTTTTATTTTTCTCTTTCTTGTCTATAACAAAGACGTGCAATTCTTAAGAAATTTTAGTCCAACCGGTTTATATACGATTCGAGTTGTATTGTCAATTCTTTTGGATTCAAATATTGTTCATGGCCAACTTGCCTGAAAGCCGCCAAGCCAATCTAGGGCTGGAGTGTGCTATCGACTTAGCCTGGTCAAGCACCCTAAGTACGCCACTCTACCTACACCCCGGCAGGCCGAAGTAAGGTGGGTCCGTGTATAGTTGGATCTAGAAGAAAAGACAACACATTCGGTTGTATTTAGAATCGCGTTTGACTTAAAATCTTCTTGAGAGTCATAAGCCGCGACGAAGTTATAGACAAGAAACAAATTTTACTATTTCTCTTGGCTTAAGTGTGCAGGAAAAATAAAATCTACATTGATGGAGAAAAGCTGGAACTAACTAAGCTCCGACTCCCGTAAGGGGGGCCAACCATCGACGCCAAATAAAAGATGGTGAGAAGACCCCGTAAATGGAGTCTGCTGCCAACAAACTGAGTGTTGGCAAAGGTCATTACCGGAGCTACTAAGCTCCGACACCCCGGAGGATTAACTATTGATGCTCTACGCGTTGATAGAGACTATTGCCGGAGCTACTAAGCTCCAGCGATAAACAATGCCGGAGCTTCTAAGCTCCGACAACCTCAGGGGGCCTTCACTATCGAAGACTTCGAACCTAAATTCTACAAGTTCGGAGCGAAAGAGTCTTCAACAAAACACAATATCCTCTTGGTACATGTTCACAATCAAATTGTGTACATCTACCAGGGGGCCAGGTGAAGATAAAAGTGTTGAAGACAAAAAGTGAAATTCGCAAAATTTGGGGATTTCATTTATCTGGAGACAAGAGATTTCATCTGGAGACAAGGGATTACAAAATTGAGGAAGAAGAAGAGAAAATACAAGTGAGAATTACAGAGATGGTCCTAGACCCTATGGAAGAATTGGGCGACCTTCTGGGCAACCTCCGATACGCTGGCTCGAGTAGCTTCGCCTTCTCATTCGACGGGGCCTTCAAGCACCGGGTCCAGAGGAAATTGGGAGTTCCTGCTGGTGTAGCACGTCAGCACATACTCTGCGACGTTCTTCGCTAGGGATTGCCCCTCAACCTCCAGTTGGTCCGCGATGACATCGCCCACCTTGGAGAGCTTGCTACCTGCTGCGCTCAACGCCTGCAGCGCTAGGTCCGGCTCCGGCTCCGGATCATCCGGGCACACGGGGCTGAAACCCATCGGTGTCAGCGCGTCGTTGGCCTTGCCCAGGAACTCCTAAATCTGTAGGGAGTCCGCAGTCCTCAAGCCCTTCATCTCTTCAAGGGATCTCCTGACCGCCGTCAGTTCGGAATTCTCACGGGCGAGACGCTCAACTTCTTTGGCGTTTTGCTGAATCTTTTCAGCAACCCGCCTTTCGAGTTTTCCGAGCTCCTCCTCCCGGAGGTGGATCTTGTTCCGGCGGTCAACTAGGTCCTTCTCCCTACCCCTCACTTTCTTCTCCCGGGCAGCAAGGGCACACTCTTGTTCGTAGAGTTCTTGCCCTCGCACCCAGGTCTTCTCCTCTTCCTCTTGGCAGCGCTCTTCCAATTTCTTGGCGCGCTCCTCGAGGCCCTTGTCAGCCAGAGCTACTTTCTCGGCAAGCTCCTCTTCCCTCCTCAGGACGTCATCCCGCAGCTCTAGGAGTTTCTGCTCTTCATCCTCGAGCTGTCTCTCCCTCTCTTCAAGTGCCTCCCGGCGCTTGATGAGTGCAGTGTTAATGGCCTCAAGCTACTCGTGGCGTGCATCGACCGCATTATTGGCAGCTTTGGCCTGATCGTAGATCTCCCGGGATTGAGTGTCGAGGGCACGAGTCATACTCTCCCTGTCATCCAGTAACATGCCCCAGTACTCCAGGTGGATCTTCTCCCGCTTGATCCACTCCTTGTCGTCCGCTAGCCTCGACTGCGCCAGCTTGGTCTCAAAGTAGAGCCGATTACGCCACCGCCTAAGGGTTTGGCACTCCTCTTCAAGAGCCTTGCTATCATGGAAGAAGGCCAGTTGGACCTGACGCAGACTGGAACATGCATTGTCAATGGACAGCGACAACGGGATGGGTTCTGTACCTGCTGGGGTCTCCTCCGCTGGTTCCAGCGGGTCTTCAGATACAAAAATTGGGTCCCACTCTACGAGAGTGGACCCCTGAGTTTCCAAGGCACTAGGGCCGTCCTCCGGGATGGCCTCAGTCGCCATCGAAGAAGGCCCCGCCGCCAAGTCTTCGTTCACCCCCTCGGACAGGGAGCCATCAACTTCGCTTGGGTACTCCGACTCGGCCGCAGGTACCTCCGATGTCGTCGCTTCCGGAGCAGGAGCTGCTACTAGCTCCGGTCTGGGTACCTCTTCCGAGGGAGGCTCGAGCTCCGTCACCTCTTCAACAACCGGCTCAGGAGCCGGAAGATCTTCAACTTCGACCGGCCCTGTGATCGGAGCTCCAACAATGACCGGCTCAGCAGCCGGTGCTTCGGAGGTAGCCGGTCCAGCTGCCAGAACTACCTCGGTTTCCGGCTCGCATGCCAGGGCTTTAGCCACCTCCGGCTCAACCACCGGGGCTTTGACACTTTCCGGCTCAGAGGCCGGGATTACTACTTCCTCCGGCTCAACAGCCGGAGCTTCCATCATTGCAGCACCAGGACCCGGAGCTTCAACCTCCGAGACAGGTGTCACTGGCGCATCTTCACTCATGTGGTCCGGCGCTACCACGGGAACTTCTGGGGATGAGTCGAGGTCCATGGCCACGACAGCCGGCGCCGGAGTTGTCGCAGCTTCAGCCACCACTTGGATCTGCACCGGGACAGGAGCAGAAGCTCCCACCCTCACGGCCTCCAACACTGTGGCTAAGGGTGGAGCCTCACTCCCCTTCTTGGGGAAGCTGCAGATGATGAACGAAGGAAATTAACAAACAGTTGCTACAATTAAAATAATTGTCCAAGGTAGAGATTAGAAATTACCTTGGGAGGCTTCCGCACCAGCTTGCGCGGAACCTTTTTCCCGGGCATTCTGGGCTGGCCATAGTCAGCGTAGAAGCTCCGGAAGGCCCCCCAGAACTTGTCGCGGCCACGGGCGTTTCCCGGGTCGAGGCTCTCCTCGATCGGAAAGAACCCCCGGACCTGGAGGCCTCCATCGGCCCAGGTGCTGGAGTCGCACGCCCGGAGCTAACACCCCGGGAGGATCCCACCGCGGGAACAGACGCGCTCCAGGAGGACCCCACTGCAGGAACGGTCTCGTTCCGAGAGGACCCCATTACGGGGACAGTCGCCACGGTGGTAGAAGACCTTCCCCTCTGGGGAGAAGGAACCGAGGCGGAAGTAGCGGGCCTAACGGGCCTTCCGTCGGCATGCTGCAGCTTCCTCTTCCGGCTCTCTGGTTCATTAGCCAGCTCCTTGCCCTTGCCGACGACCTCGACCCTTGGCTTTGTGGCAGGGACGGAGCCATCTTCGGGCATTCCGGGGATCGCCACCCGGGTGGTTGATCTTCTCTCGACGACACAAAGGTCGTCAAGTACGGGCATCTTTCGTCGAAGCTCCCTGCTGAACTCCACTTCCACGTTCAGAGGGAGGAAGGCCGACGGGGGAGTCAAGTCATCACCGTCGACGTCGATGCCATGCTGGAATTTCTTGAGGTGGAACTCCAAGGTTTTCCCCACCATGTTGGACTTCAACCCGGTCTCAACTCGGTCGTCGTCCATCACGCTGTTGAGGGCCCAAGTGAGTTTCTCCCTCCTCTTCAGTGGCGCCCACCCGTTGACCAGAAAATTGCAAAATACCGCCTGAGGAGTCAATCCTCCCTCCACGCATTGGCGGATCCTGGTCAAAGCAGGGTCAAAAGCTTCCCCCAGCACCGGAGCTTCACTCCAGATTGTCGTGTCGATGATGGGCAGACTATCGGGCAACTCCAGCCTCTCGTGCTCCTCCACCCTGATGACTATCCAATCTTTCTTCCAGTCATCCCACTTCCCAGAAGGAAACGACCGGAGGTACTTGAATGGGCACTTCTTGCGTTTCACGAAGTAGTAGAAGCCAAGGTACTCATTGCTCCGGCCGGTGGTGTGGACGGCGAAGAAGGTCCGGAAGAGTTCAATGCAGGGGGGATGCCCACCCACATCTCACAGAAGTGGACGAATATAGCCACGAGGAGAATGGAGTGAGGGCCAAGGTGGTATAACTGCAGACCATAGAAGTCTAGCAGCATCAAGAAAAAGGAAGAAAAAGGAGAGATCAACCCCACCATGGCGTACGAGAAAAAGTACACCATTTCGCCGGCGTGCTCCTTCTCGAAGGGGAGCTCTCCGCCGGCACGGACTGAGCGGTTGAAGAAGTCCGAGGACCACCCCATGAGGGCCCGTACCTTCTTCAAATCGCCATCGGTCTTCAAATGACTCTCGCGGAGACCCAACTCCATCGCGGCACGGCTAGGCAAGAGAAGAAGAGCGAAGCACGAGTTGGGAGTTTGAGCGCAAGATCAGATGAGAGGCGTAAAGAACTCCCGACGGTGTGCGCTTTCCTTCTTATGTAAGCCCTCGCAACGCTTGGATAGAAACCGCAAGGAAATCGAAGATACCATTCAAAAATTTCACCCTGCCGATGACAAGAGGGCCCGGGACCACCCCGACGATCAAGTCGAGGCTCTTACCCAGGCGAACGGTTGTCATCACGAGGCGGGAAACCCAAAGGCGGCGGTCTGACAAGGCGCGTAGAACCGATACGGTTTTCATATCGAGAACCGGCGACCTTCAATTGCGTGAGATCCGCACGTCAAAGATCTCATCTGCCGCACGAGGTGCGCCACGCGGCGGAGATCTAACTGTAAATCCCTTCCAACGGCACCTTCAAAGACCCTTGAAGACTCAGTTCAAGAGTCGCGAGGATGGACCCACCTCCGGCGGAATGACTTCACCCCAGTGATCTTCCCCGGAGGTAGGTCCAGGGGGCCACTGTCGGTACCCTAGAAACCGTACACCCCTTGAGGTTACAAAGATCTCAAAGGAAAGTCATCTACTTGGTTTGAAGACCCTCGGGGGCCCACATGTCAGACATAACCGGACCCACTTCTCCAACATGGTTAATCCCTGGGTTGCCACGTGTACTACCAAATCGGAGCTACCGCCCACAAGGGGGAAGCTCTGGGCCATGTACCGAAATGGCACCTCCGGACTTAGCCCCAGACCGAGAGAAGCTCCGGACCTGACACGTGTCGGGTAGCCCCGGAGCTACCTGTTTCCCACAGTATGCTCCGGAGCTGCCACGTGTCCAGCCGTCGGATCTTCAACCCCTAACCTCCGGAAGACCCCGCCACGGCTCCGGATCTTCAAAGGGGAATCAAGGACTTCAAGACCCGATTAAGTGTCATTAATACTATATTAATGACACTTAAACGGATGATCTTAACACCAGTAACGGTGCTATCAAAGCCCTTTACAGGGTCATTAAGTGCAATTAAATGTGTATCAATACTAATAACCGCCGGGGCCACATGTCGGGCCAGGCTAATTTGTAACGGCCTGCCCTTGTACTGTAAAAGGACAGGCCGACGACACGTTAGGGACACACGCGCCTCATACACTCATTACAAGCTCATACGGCTAATGCAGCACCAAGACATGCGTGGAGTAGGGTATTACGCTCAGGCAGCCCGAACCACGTAAACTCTTGTGTCTCCTGTGTCAATTCTTATTCACCTTCTTGAATCTCCACGCACCCACACCGAACATCAAACTCCCCTATCACTTTAGTAGTGTAGGGAGATCTGCCGGTTCCAAACCGCCGACATTAGTGAACCCCACTTTCCCGGACATATGAGAAGAGATTGCTTGGTCCTGTCCATCGTGCTCAGGGTTGCCTAGGACAATACTAAGTTGGTCATTCTCTCTCATTGTATTGAATATAACCATCTTATGCTTTTCAATTACTTCTTTTGTTCTTTGCCCTACTCTGCTCACATAGTCGGGCTTTGCAAGTTTGCCCTCGCTAGTCAAACCTGACCCAGCTAACACCCACCGCCTCGTTCGCTTATCGCAGCCTTTTGGCGGGTCTGGATTGCCTGTCCTGACAGTGTCCTCTATTATCTTATGCCGTTTCTCAATTTTTGGGGCATATCTGGTAGACACCAAGGATGGTGGTATGTGTTCTTTTTTGCAAGCCCAGACCTAGCTTGACTTAGGGCTTTAGTTTCAGGTATGGTCTTTTGACGAACAAATTCTTGTCATTGAGCTTGCATAATTTTTCCCATCTTTTTAGGGCTAGGGACCTTATTATCCTTAACATAATCATTCATTTCACTCTCCTATCCACGAAACCTCTTGGCGCAAGAGATCAATGTGCTTTCTTTACAGCTTGTTCTGTTCCTTCTGGGAACCTGAATTGTTCAACTTCTCCCACAACTCATTCTTGGCCGCCTCAAGGAATTTTTTTCCAATTGTTTGTTGTATAGGCATGAACACTCTAATAAGACAACCACAGGCATTTCAGTGCTTTGTAATAGCATCTATCGATTCTCGAGGAAGCCCACCTTAACTAATTCGTGTTGTGTATATGATGCCTTCTGGATCCTTATTTGCACCTAGTTGCCCTCTTTTACAATTTAGTGAACCTGAGGATTCAACCATTGGAGAACCTTATGCGAGTTTCAGAGCAGAAGTCACCTCGTTCTCTTGGCAGATAAAGAATTAAGAAACTTGATTTACTTGACAAGCAACATTAACTTAAACAATGCTATTTGCAATTTATTAGATCGGACAAGTACCCTACCTCATATGCAGGATCATAATTCGGGTCAACATCATATGAAGTGCTTTTAGCTTTTATTATATTTGCAAAAGGATCAAATGGCCTGTGATACGAGTCATCACTACTCGACTCATCACTAGAGTGGCTTGAGTTCCATTCCATGTTGATATTGTAGACTTCCTTGTTACTAGCGGTGGCAGCGTCACCTTGCGAGACGGTCTTCTTAGAGCCTTCCATGTTAGTACTGAAAAGACAGAAAAGGTCCCGATTATAATAGAGAAACACATCACTATTGTGGGTCATTGTGATAGAAACCCTGGCTAATGGTTACAACACTTAACCATTTCTTGATAAAAAATAGGAATATATATTATAAACCATACACCATTCAAATCACATAACCTTTTTAAAACCAAACAAATATCTGTATGTATGTCCAACAAACAACTTAAATATAAACAGATAAGCCAAATGAGGTTAATCCTAACAATTGGAGTGATGATTTGTTTAAGCACGGATTTGAAATATTTAGAATAAAACAAATCCAAATACGAACTGAAACCAATAACTAGATAATATTTATAGCGGAATATAAGTATACTTCTTGGCGGCATATGGAGAGGAGAGAGGCATAAAGCAACGGGTCTTGGCGACTATGGTGGCAAAGGCGAGAACGGTGCTCAGCAAGAACGGTGATGGTGGCGAGAACAAGGACAATGATGGTGGCGACAACAGTGAGAACAGCAACGGTGGTGAGAGCAAGGATGAGGATGGTGACGGCGAGGACGAGGACGGTGATCGGCAGCGACGGCGAGGACGATGCTCGGTGGCAAGGGCGAGGACAGAAACGGTGACCGCGAGGATGTTGATGGCGACGACCAAGTATGGCACTCGACGGCGAGGGCGAGGACAAGATGGCAATGGCGACCGCAAGCATGGTGACGGCAAAAGCGAGGGCGAGGACGATGAGGGCGACGAAGAGGATGGCACTCGGTGGCGAGGGCGAAGTCGGTGCTCGACGGTGAGGGAGAGGATGAAGCTCAGCGGTGACTAGGCTTGGCAGAGAGGGCTTGGCGGCAACTGAAAAATTTGGCGGCCTAATGGCATCTATAGTGAAATCTCCCAGGTTAGGGCTGCGGGATGCGGACAAGCAGCCTTATATAGGTGTCATTTTTCACAAGTGTTTCTTAAGTATAATCGCTTGTGGTTTCCACATGGGGTCCTTGTCACAAGAACCATCTGCAAAAATGCATTTCATTTGGCTTTATTGTATTAAAATTTTGCTGAGTCCCCAATCGTAGATGTGATATTATTAATCAAAGTTAAGAAAATTTTACTGTCTCCCTATATGGCATCTATTTGAGAATGTGGGTATCACAACTTAATAACATGATCTTACCAAGAGGAAAATGTGGAGATACTAGCCACAACTTAATAAGATGATCTTACAAAAGGAAATCTTATTTTTACACTTTCTGATGACTTACTGATGAGCACGACCAAAATGTTAGTAAGATATGTCTGTTTGTATTGTTTTCCTTCTATATATTGGTTTATCATCGAGTTAACACAAATATCTTCGCATGCGGTTCTACTAAAAAATCATTATTAATTTTTTATACTTTGAAAGCATTATACACACACACACACACACACACACACACACACACACACACACACACACACACACACACACACACACATATATATATATATATATATATATATATATATATATGCTTAATATGTTTATTAGCACACACAAATTTCTGTAAAATTGTTCTTTTCCACTTCTTATGTGCTTACTATAGTAAGTAAATCGACATGATATAACTTAATTTATGAATTTCATTAACCTTTGTTGTGTTAAAATTTGATGACTCTCCAATCTTAGATATATTATTATGAATCAAACTTAAGAAAATTTTACTGCCTCCTTAAATGGAATCTATTCGAGAATGTGGAGATACTAACCACAACTTAATAAGATGATCTTACACAATGAAGAATGCGGAGATACTAGCACAACATAATAATATGATCTTACCAAGAAGAAATCTTAATTTCACAATTTCACATGACTTGTTGATGAGCACAACCAAAATCTTAGTAAGGTGTGGCTGTTATGTTCCTTTTAGTAAATTGATTTATCATCGAGTTAACACAAGTATCTTCACAAGCGGTTCTACATAATATCCGCCTGTGAAAATGATGTTTAGAGCAAATGATCTGGTAATGTTTTTCAGAGTATTATCAGATCTATTACTCTAAGCAGGAAACCTAATAATCCTCAGTGAACATTATCCGATATCAAAAATATTTGTGTGCCTCGCCTTATAAGCCGAGTACAACGCCCTCAACTTTCCGAGGTGGGACAAAAGTTTCCATGTTGCTGTAGGCGCGGTGAGCAGCTGGCCAACTCATGGGACAAAATATCATGCGGCCCAAGAATAATTGCAAGTGGTCCTGAGGTAAATATCCGCCTGTTGTAATTAGTTTTCATAGGCAGTTCATCTTATAAGAACCGCATGTGAAAAGTATGTGAAGCGAGATATGCAGTTACTACCACTGACATATGGGATGTGCTGATGTTCAGTTAAGGTTGTGAACATGTAGAAGCGTCCATTCATTCTCCATCGTGTGTCCGTTCATTCTTTATCGTGCATTCATTCATTCTTTGTCATGCACTTACGGTGTGTTTGGTTTGTGGGACAGAGTGAGATGAGACGGGACGAACCCATATTTGATGGTGTTTGTTTCGGAGACAGATGGGATGGACTCATCCTCGGAAGGGAATATTCCCCTTAGATTCGGGACGGAGCCATCCACCCGAAATCGAACGGACGAACTCGTCCCACTTCAGCATCGTCAGGTATCCATCTCCCTTGCGCATTCCACCTCCATTGCTGAGTCCTTGACCCCGGCACTGCTCGCCTTCATCCTCGATCTCGAAAGAACAACTCGTTGTCGCCGTCTTCCACCGCAAGTGTGAGCAGGCACCCTCCCTCTAGATGACATCTTGGCCACCTCCTTCCCTGTGAGCAGCTGGACGAGCTCGCGGAAGTCTCGAGGAGGGAGCCATGGACTACTTCGTCCGGGTGAGGATGCGGAGGACTCTGTTGACCTGTGCGTGCTCCGCAGCATGTCTCTCCCAGGCTTTGGCGTTGGCGACTTCCGCGCACAGGGGCAGGGCCTCCTCTTCGTGCTTCGTTCTTCAGCCGAGCTGCAGCAGCTCGTCCATGGCAGCTGACATGGGGCTGCAAGGGAGCAGCAGGAGGAAATTGGAACCCTTTGCTCCCGCAGCATCACCATAAGCAAGCTAACGGACAGGGCGGTGTCAACCATGATACCCTGCGCTGCTCATGGTTTTGGGGGCGTTGGCAAAAACTGACTGGCCACTGAGGTTTGCCGGGGAGTGGAGCCAAAGTTCCGTGAAGAACAACTTTCGTGGTGGACATGGTCAGCTTGTCCGGTCCATGCATTGCACGTGTTTGATGAAATGTTCAAGTGAGAGAAGTTAACAAAACAACTAATGGACGGTAGATGAAGTTTGTCTTCATCCCTCTTTATCTCTCAAATCAAACAAAAAATTGGGCTCGTCTCATCCCTCTAAACAAACATCAAAATAGGACCATCCTATCCCAAAAAACAGGAATGGATCCCTCCCATCCCTCTTTCTTCCCAAACCAAACAGACCCTTAAGGAGGCAAACCGCAAAGTTGGATGTGCAGTTACTACGCGCGCACAGAATTTGAATCCTCCGATCACCGTGGAGGTGAACCGCCAGGCTTAACGATCATATAAAGGCACACCATATGGCACGTCATCTCGCTCCCCTCACCAATGTAGTCTTCGTCTAGTCACCGTAATCTCATCATTCTCAATGGCCAAGGAGAAGATGGAGCAAACAATAGGCGAGCCCTCAAACATCTTTTAATGTGGTTCACCGGCAAGCCCGGAGGAGCTAATGCTGAAAATATTGTGACCATCTGCTCCACTCGCCGCACCACCGTCCCCGCCTCTGAGTGTGACATAGTTGGCCGCGTCCTCCGTCGCGGGCTCCAACCACGACACCGTAGTTGGTCGAGGCGCCAACACCTCCACGGCCATCCTGGGCAAAAGATATATAGAGCCTCCCCGCTCGAATCGATGAACTACAGAGGTTGCTTGCTGACAAGAAGTTAGATGGTGACCTTAAACTGATGTGAAAAGAGATGGCACATGATGTATTTAACAGTACTTCTGTCTCCATGCAGCTTCTAGGTCTTGGTAACTTTCTAAAATTTACTGGAATGGGCACCATAGGTCACGATTTGTTTTGCTTAAGCGTAGTGGCCGGTCGTCTTGACGCGTTGCAGGAGACGATCGCTGAAGTGCTTGGTGTGGAAGACCGCAGTGATTTGGTGGAGGCGATCGCAAATAAGTTGGGGGCTCCAATTCCACTGGAGGCGTAGGTTGTTCATATGATGATTGTCATTAACATGTTATGTACGTTGTGTTCATTAGTTCTATCTGCTGTTTTATTTTCTTGTTTGTAAAAATGTTGTTTTTTCATTGATAAATGTTGGCTTGATGCTAAATTTCATTAATCAAAGAATGTATGTCTTTTTGACCAATAACATTATTTTTTATGACAAAGTTGCCCATTGTTAGTGTAGAAATATTTCACATCAGTATACATTTTCTCTTCGACAAAAATAATTTTATCAGGCTGTTGTTGATGGCTGTTATATATCAATTTCAGCCGTCAATATAACTCAATTATGTGAAGTAAATATCATTTATTGCAGAGATCACCTTTGTAAAAGCCCAAAAAGAGCATTGTGCAACTCAGTTATGGAGAGGATTAGAGAACGGAAGGCAATGGGATTTTGCAATGGATGGTTTAAATAATTCAAAAGCAGAGAGTTAAAAATTCAAACTTAAAATTTATGTTTTGCATTGGGAGAATACAAATTTGAGTCACCAACTAATTAATCATATCTAATTTAGCCTTGCCGACAAGTTTATTAATTTTGGAGCAAGTTTTCAAAATATTTTCAAGCCAACCATTAGAGGGAATGTACAATTAAATAATTTCAAATAAATGATGTTGATAAGTCAAACACATTTAACTTCAAGTTTGAAGCAGCAAAATGCAGGAAAATTAAAGCAAAAATTTATTTAAGTGGATTAGTGCCGTTGCTGGCTTTTAGAGATTATAGAGAAAGAATAAAAGCAAAAGCATGAAGGTGTTTTCAAATTCAAAGTTGAAATTAAAACTCAAATTGATCAATTCTCAAAATTTATTTTAAATTTGGATTCTTCATATCACAGTGAGCCACCCTGGCAAATATGAATATTTATCAAGCATGTTTGTCTGTTGGCAATGATTTTGCAAAAAAAGGAATATGAATAGGAGTGGGTCCCAGATGTCAGTGGCTTAAGCATCACTACCGACTCTGTTTTCATTCGTATCTTCGATTGCTCTCGGCATGCCACCGAGAGGCTTGCATGCACCACCCCATCAGTAAGTTGTCCACAGCACTCAAGCAGTTTGCCTCTATCATCAAAAGAACCGCTGCTCATTTTGTTCCCTGCATCTCTGCTTCACTCCTGCAGCTGCTGCACGCTCTGTTTTCCTGGCGCCGTACCGCACTGTGGTGGACGACGGCGCCATGCTGCTTCCAGCTCCGGCAGGGGTCACTAAGCATGGCACAAGCACTCCCGCAACTTCCTTGTGCAGCTGCCCCGTTGCCCTCTTCGACTGCCGGCCGTGCGCGACGAACGTTTCTTCCTCCTCTCTGGTTTTGGCCGCTATGGCGTTTCCTCGACGACCCGGCGCCTCGAGCTTGATCCCTATCTGTACAGCACGTCAAAAGTCCGCTTTAACCTCCTATACGATCCTAAAATGGCCATTCATCATACCATAGCCCTGTTCATTAGATTTCTAATTTTCTTCCCATCGGTTTCATAGAACCGCCAGAAGTAATATTGAAAATTCATCATCATCGCTCCATATCACCCTAATCAGATTAGTAATCTTCTTTAAAACATACTTGCGCATCTTCCAGTGCCTCCTAATGGAAGTGCCGCGGTCTAGCCAAGCCGGGCGAGCAATTTCCCCCAATTTCGGCCAAAACCCTAGGTCACCGTCGAATTCATCCTTGCAATGGATTCCACCCCGATTGGAGTCCCATTACATGTTCCTAATACCACCACGATGCTCCTGGTTCATTAGGCGATATTACCTACTCCCAAGCAAGTTCCATGGTGTCACCGTGGTGTCCGCCGCTGCCGCTACGTGTTGCACCATGATGCCCAACATGTGTTCCAGGGTTTGGGAATCAATTCTTGTTTTTGTGTCACTGCCTTTTATCGCCCACAGGGACGGAAACGGGCGAGGGAAGCCACCAATTCGAGCTGTCCAGAGGTAGAAGAAGAATCTGACCCCTGGGCCCCACTGTCAGCCATTGATTAAAATTCCAGAAGCTGTGCAAACTATCAAAATTCATAGAGAACTGTAGAATTGTATAAACATGCCCACACAAATTTTGTTAGATTCATCTTTGCATGTGCTTTGCAGTGGAGTCAAATAAGTTGTATGAAAATGCCTTAAATTTCCTGAATTAATTCTTTTCCAAAAACCATTGGAAAATTATTGGAAGAGATTGTCTCAATGGAAAATTCCCAAACTTTGCCAGAACATTCCTTCTGGTGTCCTTGACTCCCAGTAAAAATTTCAGATTTATAAAGCATGGTTAAGATAGGTAAATGATTGATCTTTGCTTAGCTCAATTTAAATATCTAGAAAACAACATAAACAATTTCAGAAATTTTCTCCAACTTGTAAAATCCATATCTCCCTGTATAATACCTAGACAATTATGAAACTAATTTTGTTAGACTCTATATGACCTCCCCTAACTATATCATTCACTGTTGCCTATGTCGAATCTCCAGAACATCCATGAAAATTCTGGAAAGCATAAACCTATAATGAAATCTTGTGATCACATCCTTCCATCACCAGACCTGAAACTTCACTAGCATATCACACAGGTTCTATGTTAGTTACTGTAAAAACCAGGGCCATGGGAGTAAGTTTACTTTGAAATTCATCTGTTCCTATGCCTCATGATTAAAATGCTATAGAGGATTATTATGACCATATTTTCTTATTTAGTAAAAGCTGAAGCTTGTCTAGAATTTCTTACATGACTTAGAGAAGCAACTGTAAAAATTCCAGGTCTATTAAAGCTGTTGAACATGTAGAATTGAGAATTTTATCCCTATGTTCATAACTTTGCCTATTCCCCTTCATATTCCAAACCTTCTAAGTTACTCATAATCCTTCCATGTTTGTGTACCCTACAGTAGCACCTCTCATTTCTAACTAGCTTACTACTTCTTAGGTTTGTACAACTTCATCGGTCGATTTCTAAGTTGCAATATCCCTCTTTGCATATTTCGGTAACATCTTGATCCTTCTCTACTCTATCTTAATACCTCTTTGTATCTGTACATAATCAAGTCCAGCTGTTCCACCCATTCAGTTTTTCATCATTTTCAAGTTTGCACGACTTCACTAGTTATTTGCTAAGCTACAATCTTGACATATGCATTTTCATATCGATAAATATCACGACGACGGCATTCGACGAGTGGACATGGACGAGGAGCACCATATGGAGAAGAAGGGAATCAAAATGGATTTTCTGCAAGCAAGCTCTCATCCGTAGCAGCAGCGGGAACACTTGAAGGAAGGTGTCAACTCGAAGCTCCATCACGAGATCAAGCACTGACTATTATTAACATTTATCTAGTTGCAACCCAAGGCAAGCCCCGGTTTCCATTTAAGTGCTATTTTAAAGTTTTATTTGTATCACTTATGTCTAGGGTGAATTTTGTGCATTAGGGCTAAGGTGCTTGTTACTCCACTTGCATGACCCACAAATCCCATGGAGTATTGGGTAAGTCTACAGTTTGACGAGTAGAAAATGCATGCCAATATTTTAAGGAATCCAGTAGAAGTCGAGTAGTTGGAATCTACTCGCGAGATAGGATTTTGTCACACAGGATAGAGTTTATCAAAGAATGGTTTGTGAATATGAATTGGAGATCAAACAGTGGGACAGGATGCAGCGAGATGTGGTCTCACGTGCGTAGCCCTGCTTGTGTCGATTGAGGATCGATCCATGTGCGGTCCGACTGGACAAGTTTAAACTGTACCGATGCATACTGGGTATATGGAACCCAGGAAACTGATGTAACTTGAACTTGGACGTCGAGGCGTAGCCCACCGTCGATAGGAATGGGTTGAGGGTAGTAAGGTGTAAATCTGCTATCGGGCACAGACACGCTCCGTGCGGGGACCTTATGCCTACGATGGTGGGACCGGTTCAACGTTTGAGTTTCTTGTGAAAGGTTGCTGCATATGACGACGTGAGGAGCACCGCACGCTTCTTACGCACAGATGTGCGTGACATGTTATCCGGTTGTCTACTGATTGCAATCACCGTCTCTCGCGGTTATTTGAGTACCACTTGTTCACCGCGTCGTGATGTAGTAATAAAGAGTTGTTGAATTATTATGAACTATTGACATGATTATTATGGTATTGCAACTTGTGTGACTTAGAGATAGCACAATTAAAGTTTACAGTTTCCACACACTTAACCTGTAATAGCATTATGTGCTTTGGGCATGTCATATCACAGGCAAAGCCTTTCTTGTTTGATTGCGGAGTCAATGATGTGCCATGCCTGAGGAATGTCATTTGCTACTTAAAACATGACCATAAGGATCCACTTGTAGGCGAGTCTACTTATGCTATTTCCTACCTATGTTTAGTCTTTACCTTGCATATGTCTAGTGAGATGGGTTAGTCTTGCTAAGCCTTATGCTCACGTTTGCAGTTAACGAGTTTCTGCAGGTTATACCGTTGATGAAGGGCCTGACGACGACACCTTACCCTCATTAGGGTTCACGGCTGAGTGGGATCTCTGCACGCCGTGATGATAAGGAGAGTGAGTGCCGCTAGTGCGAAGCGTCATAAGGGCATGGACGACTTAGCTTTTGCATAGCTAGAGGTGAGAGCATAGCTATGATGTATAGACTCTTTTCTTCATTTAGTATTGTAAAAGCTTCCGTTGTGTTTATAAATAAAAGACTTGGTTTGTATTTTATTCTGGTTCTTTTCATGTATATTGTTGGGTGTCACATCACACGACACCACCCAATGAGATCCTTGGATGTCGGGACCCTGGTCCCCACAACCTTTCTACTTAACCTATTTCCACTTGTCCTTGGAAGAATAGTGCATGCAAGCATTTTATGTAGGAAATGATGCAAAAGAGGGGGAGCAATCCTATAAAATATCATCCCAGCCAATCAAGTGCTGACATGTGGCATCACATGGATCAAATGGACCACAAACAGAAGTATCCGAGACCATCCAACAGTGTATCACCCGTATCATTCAATGGGACCCACGTGTAAGTGACCTGGAGAAAGCACAACCTCAACGGTGCAATGACCAGGTCGACTGAACCACCAGCTCGGTCGACTTGTTCCTGGTGCCAAACTCGATCAGCTTCCACGTGTTGACTCCCTGCGATGCCTTGATCACGATGAAGACTGATTCACGCGCTTTTGATGGAGGGAACCAACCGTTCTCCAGCTATAAATAGGCCCCCCTACCCTCACTTCACACACGCACCACATGAGTATTCATTCTACTGTATCCACTATTCTCCATAGGTTTAGAGGAGTTTAGGCTGTAGAGAGGAGAGCCTCTAGTCTATAGTCCAAGTTAGAAAGGAGTAGAAGGAGTCTCTCTCTTCCCAATTCCAAATTGGGAATGGTATGGCTCATATATCCCTCTTTGTATTTGCGACCTTGTCCTTAATAAATATGTTATATTTAGTCTTCTTTTATTCATATACTTGGATGAAGCGCTTCTTGTTTGATTATGGATTCCATGTATGTGGTAGGAGTAGTCTTTATGATTATGCCATAACAATCTTATTCTATTATCATAAACACTACAAAACCCCACTATAGTCTAATTAGTTATGACATGACCATGTTAATATGAATAACTTGTGCTATCTTTCAACAATGGTTCAACAATGTTTAGGTTAGTCATTGCCTTAGGATGGCTTGTGTCTAGGATCCTAAGGTATTTACTTAGGACCCGTTTGGTATGGTTCCAGATTCACACAGAATCAGAAATGTTTCAGTTCCAATGCTGAAACGGTTTCAGACTCTGGAATAGAATCACTTTAGAAACAGTTTAGCTAGCATATATGTTTTAGTTTTAGGAGAGAGGAGAGAAATGTTGAATTGACCCATTTAACTCTGGTTGGTTTGTTGTTGTTCTTCATTTATGTTTGTGATTATGTAATGACGTTGACAATAAAAAAATAGTCTCCGGTCGTAATGTTGACTCCTAGTGAGAACGTTGTAACATATCATGTCTATTATTTGGTTGTTGTAAGTTTTTATTTTGTTTGTATTATCACGTTGACGAGTTTAGAAAAAAGACGAAGATAAAAAATATTTGGCCGCTGATCCGAAGCATTCTAAGGTGATGGCAAATCTTCGTAATTTTTCTAGAACTTAGACCCGAGTTACTATTGATCAAAGTGTTCCAAGGTGTGGAACACCTTTTCAGGTGTTTCACCTCCACAGTTCAAAAAAGTGAATCACTTCAGAGTGATTCTCCCCTGAAACGTTTCTCTTTTTTACCGTTTGGATCAGTTTCAAGTGATTCTACCCAGAATCAGAAATGTTTCATCCATCCAAACGGGCCCTTAATATGCTAGCATGGTGCTAGGATAGTGAAGTAGCATTGGTGGTCTCGTAGACCCACAGATTGAAGAGGTAGGTAGTAGGTGGTGATAGCCCGATATGTCCTTTTAATTCTCCATATTCGGCTATGCCACAGGCTCTTTGTGGGAGTCGTCCTAGTATTGCTAAGGGTAAACCCGTGCCCAATGTGTTGAACAACTTAGCATAAGACTTCATCATTGACATGTTCATTAGTTTCTAACCTAGGCTATGTATATGTATATTAGAGGCATTGTAGGAGCAACTCCCTAACTCTTAGCCTAATCCCTCTTTGACCCATTTATTCTCTCGTAGAATAGAGTGCTCATGTGTGTGTCACACTACCTCTACATATCTATTACCCATCCTCACTAGAACCTTACCTAGACCAATCTACCCTTTCATTTGATGATTGCTATGCTTCCACTTAGCCTTCGTTTGGAAAAATAAAAATGACACCCTTGGGAATACTCTTAAAGGGGAAATGCTACTTTGATAGCTTCTGTGCGCTTGCAGATTTTTATCTGTGATGTAGGAAACGTCAACAAGCATTTTTGGCGCCACCGACGGGGAAAGCAGTTGAAGTATTGCATGATTGAGTGAATAGGATAATGACCCTGAGTAGGTTTTTAGTAGGATAACCCTTCTTTGTTTTCGCATTTATGTGAAACACAGGGTAGTGTATGTCTGGTTTTTGCTTGCCGGAAAACTTTGGTTAAGATCCCGAATCTCTTCTAAGAGATTGACTTCGTGTCGTTACTACTCAAAAGCTTTGTGCGGCAAAGAAAGACAGCGCTGCTGCACCAACAACCAAAACGTCAGTGGCCCAGAAGTCCCTTTGTGAGTTTTTAGCTCCCTCTGCTAACAATGTGCCTGTTGGGCCCACTATTAACACGGGAGACGTGAATGTCGAAATCCAGACTGGCCCGATCACTATGGTCCAAGCCAACCCATCTTGTGGGAAGGCTAACGAGGATGCAAGTGCTCACCTACAAAAGTTCTTTGATATCAGCAGCACTTCGAAGATCAAGGACATCTCTCCTGATGCCGTCCGTCATAGGCTGTTTCCGTCCTCCCTTCTTGGTAGAGCAAAACAGTGGTTCTATGCGAACCGAAGCACTGTAGACACTTGGGAGAAGTTTTCTACGACATTCCTTACCAAGTTCTTTCCGTTGGGCAAGACAAATGCCCTAAGTGGAAGGATATCCAGCTTCTAGCACGACGCCAAGGAGTCTATTCTCGAGGCATGGGAAAGGCTTCAGGAGCACATCCTGGCATTTCCCCACCATGAGAAGGACGACTGGCTCATTATCCAAGACTTCTACAATGGGCTAATCCGTACTGCTCGTGACAATGTGGATGCTGCTGCTCGAGGAGCCTTCTTCTCATTAACGGTGCCCAAAGCAAAAGATTTGATTCAGAAGATGGTGTCCAACATGGGTTTGAGCAATGAGCGTCTCCACACTCCTCAGCGAGACATGCACACCTTGATAGAGGTGGATATGATTGCTGCTAAATTGGACCTCCTTGTGAAGAAGATTGATGGACATGCCGGTGGTGAAATATGTGCAATGCCTATGCCTTAGACTCTCACATCACTTGTGAAGTCTGTGGCAATACGGTTTACTTTGGTAATGACTGCCCATAAACTCGTGAGGATGCCATATACGTAGCCAACAATGGGAACAACAATGGCTATCGTCTAGGAGGTCAAGGGTGGGGCCAACCACACCCTTTCCTTCAGGGAGGGTACAACAACAATGGCAACAATGGAAATCAAACAAACTTTAGAGATCTTGCCATTATCCAATTAAAGATCAATGGTGCATTATTGAAGAAACTCTCGACTAATGGCAAAACCCTAGGAAGTATCAATGCCAAGATTGAAGGACTATCCTCGGCCTTCAAGAATCAATTGAGCTTCAACAAGATGCTAGAGACTCAATTGGCTCAACTAGCAGGTGATGTTCCACCAGTGGAGAATGGCAAGATGCCAAAGCAGCCTGAACCTCCCGTGGAAAATGTCAACATGATTTCTCTACGGGAAGGCAACTGGTTGAAGGACTCTGGATATCCCTTCATACCTTCCTTGATTGGGGCTCACTACTTTGACATGGCACTTTGTAACCTTTGAGCAAGTGTGAGTGTGATTCCCAAGGTGGTCTTTGACCAGCCGAACTTCACTGAGCTCACTCCAACACCAATGTAGCTCCAACTGGCTAATTCTTTAGTCTGTTATCTGGTGAGTATTGCTGAAGACGTTCCGGTGAAAATCCAGAATTGCTTCACACCCGTGGATTTCGTGGTGCTCGACATGGATGTTGAGAAGGACATGCCCCTCATTCTTGGGCGCCCATTCCTTAGCACTGCGAAGGCTCGCATAGATGTGGAAGCTAGAGAATTTACTTCTATATCAATGGCAAGGAGGATAATTTTAACTTTCACCCAAAGCCGGAGCAATGCTCTATGATTCGCATCAAGTATGGGACAAATGTTGAACACATTCAAGAGGTCAAAGTCACACCTCCAAAGGTGCATCTTCTCATTGCATTCATGAGGCAATTGATCTATGCATAGAACCCGTCTTATCGTCCACGCCGACACCCGAAGAAGATGGAGAAGTTCGGGCCTCCCCAAAGGCCCAAGTCCACCAAGGCGCCAAAGAAGGAACGGCGGAAGAAGCAAGACAAGCTGTCCAAGCCCATCCCTCCTTGCCCGGATGTCAAGAAATGAAGAAGGAGGAAAAGACCATCTCATCAGACTGCGGTGAGACCTAGCCAATAGGAAAATTGCTAGTTATCTTTTCTTTCATTCTTCTTTTCACTTCATTTCATTTTTCCACTTAGTTGATTTTTCTACACTGAATATTTGGTTTTTCTTAGCAAGTTGAGAATCTTATATTGTCAACCATTATTTTTTATTTTTCACAAAAAGAAAATTTTTAGTTTTGAAAAAGGGTTTTATTTGAAAAACAATTATTTTGAGCTGCAAATGTGGCATTTCACCAACATGCTAATTTTATAGACGTTGGGAAGCCACCTGCCAAAAGAGGGAATAGGGGGCCCACATTTCAGTGCAGCCGACCCCCCTGTTTGGCTGACATGGGGGAAGAGCCAATTTGGCTCTCTCCATCAACGACTACATTTGAGCCTCTTATGACCGTTGAGGGGTGTACACTATTAGTGGTGGCCATGAGGAGCACTCCTCTTCACACTTCACCTCATTTTACACCTCCCCAAGTCACTGTTTTGCTCACATTGTTTTTCTTGATGTTCATTGAAGCACTCTTGCTCAAATCCAGCTCAAAAAGATTTTCTTTCATTTGCATTTGCAATTTGCTCTAATGTTCTTCAAGGGAAAATTTGTCGAGGGTTTTGTTTTCACTAACATCACTTATTTTCGAGTTTTTTGCCTAGTTGTGTTCTTGCTTTTTGTGGCCATGAAAGGAATGAAAATGTTGTCTGGGAAGAGGAAGGGGCCTGCAAGCTCAAGCCACAGTGGAGACTCAAGTGCACATCCCTCCTCCGTTGCTACACCAAGTCCAGGGAGGAGTGTGTGTGAAGACACTCCCATGGGTGAGAGGAGCAGCCCGCGATAATGACCTTGACATACAAAGTGAAGTTGAAGACCAAGCACGCAAGCTCCTCAAAGATCGTGAGCTTAATCACACTAAAGCTTATGATCCGGATTTGATCGCGAAAATAGGAATGGATTCCAAATTCTTTTCCATGTAGTGTGCATTAGGATGGGGAAATTTTGCTCACATAGAGGAGAAAGGTTCACACTTTCTCACTATACAATTCCTTCGCACCCTCAAATTAGAATTTTATAGTATTAAATTTAGATTATTTCAAAAAGAATACAACATTATATGGAAAAAATTAGGTGAAATCCTAGGCTTCCATAAACATTATTTTCTAGATTTAGACATTTTTCCTAAGATTAACAAACAAAAATTTTGGCACGAATTGACTAGTGTGGTCAGATGTAGTGCTCCTAGGAATAGCCACTTGCACAATCCTACTTTACAATTCATGCATAGATGGGTGGCTATGACTATGTTCCCTAGAGGAGATGTAAGAATAATACGTTATGATGAACTGAAAATTTTATTTGCCATGGTTAAAAAGATCAAAGTTGCTCCAGTTATTGCCATGATGACACAATGGTTATATTGCATTTCAAGATCAGGGCCAATTGAATGTACTTCATTGTTACGTGCGTTGCTACTAGGGTAGGAGCACTAGAATATACTTCATTTGAATATATTGAAATCGAACGAGAATTAATTAATGAAGATTATCTAGTGCAAGGACATACCCATAAGCATGGTCATGATGGCTCTTTTAGTGTTTTGTTATCCCAGCTTTGTCAATGAAATTTGGTTACCTAACCTGGATTTTCATTTATACAAATACCAGAGGCTAACCATTGATCTGCTTCCCACCGAGGAAGCTCAAAGAAGTAATGTCTCTGACAGGGTAACTAGAAGCCATGCAAGAAGAGCGGCCATGACCATGCCTTCGACAACCTCTACGGTCCATGAGTATGAAGGGGAAGAGGACCCAACGGGTGATGCACCCAAATGGACTCAACCTCCATCGTATGAGACTAAACGAGTGTCTTGGCATGGACGGTCGGCTACCATGTGGAAGCCATCCCTATCCACTTCATGCTCTAGCAGCTTGTCTCCAACGTCCATGAGAGGACGTCATTTCTTTTCGGCTAGAAGTCATCATGACTATAGCCAAGGAATGACCGATCTCACTAGATGTATGGGAGATCTTGAAGTGAGTACGAGAGGCATCTATAACACTCTCCAAGAGCATGTCCAAGGTACCCAAGATTGGCAACAACACATGGACGCTGAGTTCACCAACTTCAACTCCACACTACAACAATGACGAGCCGATCATGTGGCATACTTCCATCATAAAGAATTCAACGTTTATCACGGAGGTGATTGAAGAACAAGATTGGGGGAGGACCCCCACTTGAGGTAAATTTTATCACATTGCAAATTTATTTTCCATTCATCCAGCATTAACCTGGCATATAAAAAAATTTAAAATAAGTAGAGTAGATTTGCTTTCAAATAAAATAAAAGATGTGCGGTAAGAATGGTCTAGAATTCACATAGATGAAATGATGAATAGTTGCTCTGTTTTAGCTTTTCCTAAGTCCCTAGTTTACATCTTACTACTCTCAAAAATATTGCCTTCGTTGGCAAAAATGAACTTTGCCTTGATTTATAAATTGTGGGTAGCAAAAGCTTAATCAAAATTCCAAGTTGCTGTGAGATAGATATATACGATAGGGCTTCTATTCCTAGTTTGAAAGTGAAACTTAGATTTCTGGAGAAATTCTAAAAGGATTTGAGTTACACTCATTTGATTGGAAATACCTACCATAACCATATGATATGTTACATTGGTAAACCTTATGCATATGCTATTTGCCTTCACATTGAGCCTAGTCAAACTAGTATAGTCCTATGTGAGAATTCATTCATTTCTTTTTGAATTCAAGACTTCAGTTGCACAAGCTATACTTCTACACGTGAAGTTAGCAAGATTCCATCATTCCACAATAAAAAGAGAAACTCCATGCCTTTCATGTTTAGTACTCTTTTCAAATTTATTGCATAAAAAGGGAGTAGAAGACATGGCTACAAGAAAAAGAAAAAGAAAATGCAAGCTTACATCAAAAGCATGAGAAAAGAAAAGAATGAAAGAGAGAAGTAGCCATGTTCATCCCTGCAAATAAGAGAGCATACACAAATAGGAGTCATCTCAACATCAATTTCCACTTCCACAACATCACACATGCACAAGTCTTGAATCAAATAGTTTTGAATTGATTTCTCCTAAGACTTGCTTTTTTTGACTTAGCAATATTATGTATTGCAAATATGCCTACTACATTCCCTACCAAGCACCACATGCAAGCCTTATTTAGTTGTAGGATGAATATAGGCAAAATGCCTTGGTGAGGATATATTTCAACTACACAGAAAGCAGTGAATGAGAGAATCAAATTGAGGCACTTAAAATCAAAACTGAAACTCTCCGGATTTTGAGTGGAACTTGATCTCTAGGCTATTCTTGCTCCATTTGTTGTTCTGTCTTTCAACCACCCATGAATAGGAGAAGGCATAAGCCCCATGATGACTTAAGATGGGTGAAATACCATAAGCCAATTTTGGCAATACTAGGTAGAGTATTTTGTTGTGCACATGGTGCTTCTGAAAACTAGAACATTGTAGCAACTCTTGATCATCAACCTAAAGTCTTGACTTTGCTCAGGACGAGGAAAGGCTAAGCTTGGGGGAGTTTGTTGACGGCTGTTATATACCAATTTCACTCATCAATATAACTCAAGTATGTGAAGGAAATACCATTTCTTGCACACATCACCTTTCTACTTAACCTATTTCCACTTGTCCTTGAAAGAATAGTGCATGCAAGAATTTTATGCAGGAAATGAGGAAAAAAAGGGGGAGCAATCCTATAAAATATCATCCCAGCCAATCAAGCACTGACATGTGGCATCACATGGATCAAATGGCCCACAAACAGAAGAGGCCATCCAACGGTGTATCACCTGTATCAATCAATGAGACCCACATGTAAGGGACCTGGAGAAAGCACAACCTCGACAGTATAATGACCAGGTCGGACAAACCACCAGCTCAGCCGACTTGTTCCTGGCGCCAAACTCTGTCAGCTTCCATGTGTCGACTCCCTGTGGTGCCCTGATCATAATGAAGATTGATTCACTCGCTTTTGGTGGCGATAACCGACCCTTCTCCAGCTATGTGAGACCTATGTGTGTTGAATACATTGGCTATGGCGATAAAAGTTTTGAATACTACCAAAACACCTTCATCATCAAGGTCCGACTCTAGGTCTGAGATAAAGCAAGGTCCGATGATAGGTCTGACTTGTTTTGGGCAGCTACGGCAAGGTTCAACATAAGGTCCGACTTGTTTTGGCTAGGTCCGACTTCTTTGTCTAGGTCTGACTAGCTTTGGTTAGCTCCGGCTCTAGGTCCGACTAGCTTTGGTAAGCTCCGGCGCTTGGTCTGACTAGCTTTGGTAAGCTTCGGTGCTAGGTCCTCCTAGCTTTGGTAAGCTCCGGCGCTAGGTCCTACTAGCTTTGGTAAGCTCCGGTTCAACGTCCGGTTAGCTTTGGCAAGGTTCGGAGCTTGATCGCAGTGGTTCTGCTTTTAACTTGCAATGATTCGTACTTGCTTTACATTGATGGAAAGTTATATTAGTAATCTTTTACTATGTTTTTGGTGTGTTTTGGTGGTTATTGTTTATTCTTTTTATGGGTTGCAACATGCTTATGTGAGGTGCTCATGTAAGGTGTTGTGGTTTCGGAACTAACGAGAGTCAAGTCGAGGACTTGTGCTCGGAAGTATTGGTTGTTTATTCATGTGCAGGTGTTCCTTGAGTTCAAGACATGACTGGTGACGGGTTCCATTGAACTAGTCTTAGGGAGAAGATGAGGTTCAACAACCAAGTTCGGGAGGAATTGTGGTTGAGTTGATCGGGAGGTTGCGCCGCATGTTTGAATCAAGAACAATGCATATGAAGGTATCGTAGACGTTGTTGGAAGATGTTTGCACATGTGCAAGGAGTGCATGGACATGGTTACATGGTTTTGAGGCATGATGATGCTATGTGGACGTAAAAAATTGGTCGGAAAGGTCCAACCGACTAGGTTATGGACTCAGGCTGCGACGAAGTCGTGTTTGACTCAAATATGAAATATTTTGAGTTGGTTATGATAGGATTTCGTGTGGGTCACGAATTTGAGTTGTTTTAGGAATGTGGGATACGTTCCTAAGGTATTTAGAAGTCTTAAGATTTCTACTATCTGCGTATGGAAGAGTCTTGAGCAGTTATAGAAAGCTTCGATTCGTGAACTGAGTAGGATTAGAGTCCTAGTTAGGTTTGGGTTGGCCTAAGGGCTGGTTATATAAGCAAGGAAGGCTAGAGCTCGTGGAGCACGACTTTGGGGCTGTTACTCTTGTGTTCTATTGAATAAAGATTGTAGTTTAAAGGAACTTTTGTGCCTTGTTCGTCCGACTTGTTTTTGTGAAGTCCTTCTCGTCGAGTTTCTGCACAACACTACCTTGGTTCGGTGGTTTTATCATAACTCGTGTTTTACAGATCCAATTGACATGATTCTTTTTGGTTTGTCTTTACAACTTTATTATATATCATCTGTAAAAATTTCAGAATCATTGGATTTGCTATTTTTGATCTAGTTTAGTTTATTTGTAGTATTGCAAATCTGGTTTTCACCCGGTAGAACATATTGACCTTTGTTCGATCTTTTGATTGTAACTTGAGTTTTTCTTGACCGATTTGAGTGATTCTTGTTGTGTCGTCTTCGTGACTTGATTATCTCTTATATCTATCAGTTTTGTCACAGTGAAACACGTTTAGATTAGTCTCACACACGATTTCTTTAGTAGATTGTTTTTCAGCCGAGTGGTTTTCATTGCTTCCGCTGAAAAAGTTGTAAATCTACTATTCACCCCCCTCTAGTATCTTTTCATGTGATCTTTGATCCTACAATTGGTATTAGAGCCACGGTGCTCTAATGTTTGTGATTTGCACGTGTTTTGACTAACCATCATGGAGAAATACTCCGCAAAACTTTATGTCTTTAGTGGTATTGATTTTCATGTTTGGAAGGCACGTATGGAAGCCTTCATCCAGGCTCAAGGCTTCGCAATATGGGAGAAGGTGTACAAGCCTTATGAAGTGCCATCAAATGATCAAGTTACAGCTACAAATTTGAGAGATGTCGACGACAACAACAAGGCTTGGAACTTGATCATACAAGGATTAACTCAAAGCGACTTCGACCGTGTTGCACACCTACAATCTGCATACGATGTGTGGATAGCAATTTGCGACTACAACAAAGAATCTAACAAGATCAATGAGGTCAAACAAGATATGTTCAAAAAGGAATATATGTGTTTTGAGATGCAACCCGGTGAGTCCATTGATGACTTCTTTGAACGCTTTAATAAAATTCTCAGCAACTTGCGTAGCGTCAATGTTAATTTTTTAGATGCTGAAAATGCTAGGCAATTACTATGTGCATTAGACATGTCAATTTGGAAGATGAAAGTCACATCCATTCGTGAATCTACTGTCATGAGTACACTTATATTAGATGTTCTTTATTCTAAATTGAAAACTCGTGAACATAATCTCACGTAAGAACCCCAACAAGTTTCTTATATTTGTTTCTCAACATGATATGCCTAGCTTCGACCAATCTTCATATTGTGGTACACTTGCTTTGTTGTCCTCTCTAACCCTTGAACAGATTGAGGAGTTTCCAGAGCAGGAGCTAGTACTTCTCTCTACTAGGTTCTCGAAAGCATTGCAAAATGTGAGAACTAGAAGGAGAGGAAGCTCCGGACCTCAATGATGTTTCGAATGTGGTAAGACATGACATTTTCGTTCAGATTGCCCTAACCTTTCAGGTCCTACTTCCCAGGATGAAAAGCAAACAAGGACGAAGCACACCTCGACAAAAGATACTAAGAAAAAGAAGGGTTTTACAAGACGTCAATTGGTGAGCAGTTTTATCTCCTACCTCAAGAACTTGACTCAAGCGATGTGGACATTGGAAGTGGCGAAGATAAAGATGATTTGGCAAACTTGTGCTTCATGGCGGGCAAGTCAAGATCAAGTATGGAGGAGGCTGAACACAACAGCGACAATGAACAGGTATGTCCTACTTGCGAAGAAATGTGTGATGCTATTTCTCATGCCACTGTTATTGTTAAGAAAAAGGATAAAATGCTTAGGGACAATGCTGTTAAATTGAGTCACTAGAATCTGAAATCAATCATTTGAAATCTTTGATTTCTAATGATGATTCTTGTTCCTCATGTGATTTAATATATGAACAGTTGTCCTCATTAAGAAGTGCGCACACCTCCACACTTGATAAACTTGAGTTAGAAATTGAAAAGAACATAGAGCTTTCTGCACTTAATGATAAAAACTTGAAAGATGCTAGTTGTTCTACAATTGATTTGCATTGTTCTACTTGTGATGATCTTAATAAGAAACTACAAGATGCTATGAATGAAATTTCAATATTGAACAATGCTTTACGTTCTCATGAAGTTAAATATTGTTTCAATTGCAAATTAAAAGGAAAAACTTCATGTGAAAATTACCGTGATCTGTCCAATAAACTTGATGACATGCATAGGATATTAGATCAGTTTTGTAATGGGAATAAGAACCTAAACTTGCTGCTGAATTCTTCCAAATCTTGCAATGATAAAACTGGTTTAGGTTTTGATTCTCATGCTCATGCTAAGGAACATCCACCTAAAATTGTAAAATCATTAAGAAGTGGTTTGATTCAAACAGTTCCCAAACAAAAAGAAGTGGTTTTCAAATCTGTAGAAGTGTTGTCTCATTCGGTTTCAAATAAAAATGTTGCTTGCTCATCTAGACATGAACACAAAGTTAAATTTCATTGTACCTACTGTGGTTGAGATGGTCATGTCATAGATCTTTGTTATAGACTAGATAAACAACAGAAAAATGAAAGAATGATTGCTAGATCTCATAACATTTATACAAAATTTGCTGCACTTGCTAAACCGAATGATAGGAACATGCAATCTGCTGTAATGAGTCTAAAACATGCAAAGTTTGCTCCCAAACCTACTATTTTTTGTGCCACACATGTAACATCTCGTAGGACAGTAGTTGGGTACAAAAATCCTCAAGCTTTGACTCATAAACCTGTTGTTTTATCTTAGCTTTTGCGTGTTTTTCCTGTTGCACGACGTGTGACTAAGTACTGGATTCCTTAATGCCTTTTGACTAACCCTAGTATTGAGTCATCGACGTATTGTTCTTCTATGTAGGTTACACGCTAGAGGAAGGAGAACATTTGGATTGTGGATTCAGGTTGCTCACGCCACATGACTGGTAACAACGAATGGTTCTCCTCCCCCTCTTTTGTGTCACGTATAGAGAATGTTACTTTTGCCAATAATTCTTCAACTCCTATAATTGCTAAGGGTTCGGTTAGAGTAAATGATCGCTACACTTTGAAGGATGTGGCACATGTTAAAAATTTGAAATACAACTTGCTTTCTGTTTCACAACTGCTAGATGAAAATTTGGAAATTATTTTCAATAAAAACTGCTACAAAGTTGTAGGTTCCAATAGTGAGCTTATGTTTAACATGTCACGATTTGGAAAAGTTTTTAAAGCTGATTTTGATATGTCTTCATCTAAGCATAGGTGTCTAGTTGCTAATGATTCCAAGGACTTATATTTTTGGCATAGTAGACTTGGTCACATAGGCTTTAATCATCTAACGCGTGTTAGTGCTCTTGATCGCATACGTGGGCTTCCTAAGCTTAAAGAGGACAAAGAAATTATGTGCTCTTCTTGTAGACATGCTAAGATAGTTGCAGGTTCACATACTCCTCTCACAATGATCATGACAACTAAACTGGGTCAACTTTTGCACCTTGACACAGACCTTCATGTGTTCAATCCTTCGGAGGTAAATGGTATGTTCTTGTGATTATTGATGATTATTCTAGACTCTTGGGTTTACTTTATGGCATCCAAGAATGAAGCTTTTAGTCACTTAAGAACTTTATTTCTTAGATTATCAATTGATCACCCAGGATCTTTAAAAACAATTAGAAGTGATAATCGAACTGAATTTAAAAATCAATCTTTTGATAACTTTTATGCTGAAAATGGAATAGATCATCAATTTTATTCACCATGTGTACCTCAACAAAATGGTGTTATAGAAAGAAAGAACAGAACCTTAGTTGAAATGGTTACAACTATGCTTGATGAATATCAAACACCTAGGAAATTTTGGGCTGATGCGATTGCAACTGCTTGTTATGTCTCAAATCGTGTTTTCTTGCGCGCTAAGCTAGGTAAACACCATATGAGCTCCAGTTTGAACATAGGCCTAGTGTTACACACTTTCGGGTCTTTGGATGCAAACTCTTTGTTAAGAAACATGGTAATCATGATAAATTTGAACCAAGATTCATTGATGGCATGTTTCTTGGTTATCCATCTTATACTAGAGGTTACCGTATGCTTTTACTTGACACTAACAAAATTGTGGAGACTTGTGAGGTGTCTTTTGATGAAGCTAGCCTAGGTACTAGCTCAAACAATGCAGGTACGGATCCATATCCGCAGGGAGAGAGCATTTTCGTTGAAGATGAGGAAGAGGTGGAGCTGCTGCCCGAAAATTAAGCACCTAATGACATTGTTCTAGTTCCAGATTTTGATTCACAGCCAGCACCGACGACTACCATTGCTGGTCCAGATCCTCCTCAAGTCACAAGATTATCGATTTATGATGAACATGAAGAAAAAGAAGCTTGTTAAGTGTCCACTCCCCTCCGGGTTCTCAAAAGTCATCTTCCATAACAAATTATTGGAAACTTGCACGAACGAGTCACACGATCCAGGTTTTGCGATTCAAACTCTCATGCTCATTCTACTTTTGTTGCTTCTTTTGAACCCAAAGATATATCACACACACTCACTAATGAATCCTGGATTATTGCCATGCAAGAAGAGTTAGAAAAATTTAAAAGAAATAATGTTTGGAAACTTGTACCTCCACCTCAAGGTCACACTTTAATTGGAACCAAATGGGTGCTTCAAAATAAATAAAGTGAGGATGGTGTTGTGGTTAGGAATAAGGCTAGGTTGGTTGCTCAAGGTTTCACTCAAGTTGAAGGTCTAGATTTTCATGAAACTTTTGCTCCTGTTGCTAGATTAGAAGCCACAAGAATTTTGTTAGCTTTTGTTGCATCTAAAGGTTTTAAGATATATCAAATGGATGTCAAAAGTGCTTTTCTTAATGGCTACATAGATGAGGAGGTTTATGTCAAACAACCACCGGGTATTGAAAATCCAGATTTTCCTAATCATGTTTACAAACTGCCCAAAGCCTTGTACGGTCTCAAACAAGCCCCTAGAGCATGGTATGATAGGATAACAACATTCTTACTTGAAAAAGGGTTTACCATTGGCAAGGTTGATAAATAATTTTTATGCTTAAGCACGGCAATGACTCATTATTTGTTCAAGTGTTTTTGGATGATATTATCTTTGGTTGTGCTTCTCATGATCTTGTGTCCAAGTTTTCAGCTATGATGAGTTCAGAATTTGAGATGAGTATGATGGGAGAACTCACGTACTTTTTGGGGCTACAAATCAAGCAAACCAAGGAGGGTACCTTTGTGCATCAAACTAAGTATACAAAAGACCTCCTATGTGCTTCAACATGGACAAAAGCAAGCCCCTTCGGACACCAATGGGAACATCAACAACACTTGAACTTGATGAATATGGTGAACCCATGGATCAAAAAGAATATAGAAGCATGATCGGATCACTTTTGTACCTCACGACATCAAGATTGGACATACAATTCAGCGTATGTCTTTGTGCACGGTTTCAAGCCTCCCCACGTGCTTGACATCGTCAAGCCGTCAAAAGGATTCTTAGGTACTTACATGGAACTCAAGAATTTGGCATTTTTCTTCCTTCTTCCTCAACCGTTACTTTGAAAGCTTTTTCGGATGTTGATTTTGGGGGTTGTAGGATTGATAGGAAAAGTACTTCCGATGCTTGTCATTTTCTTGGTAATTCAATTGTAGCTTGGTCCTCTAGAAAACAAAACTCAGTTGCACAATCCACAGCTGAATTTGAATATTTAGCTGCTGCTAGTGCTTGCTCACAAATTCTTTGGATTCTTCAAACACTTAAGGACTATGGGGTTGATCTAGATAGTGTTCCACTGTTTTGTGATAACACTAGTGCCATTTGCATTGCTAAAAACCCTGTGCAACATTCTATAACCAAGCACACTGACATTAGGTATCACTTTCTCCATGATAATGTAGAAAAGGAAATATTGTGCTTCACCATGTTGATACCGAACAACAATTGGCTGACATTTTTACACAATCTTTAGATTTCACTCGTTTTTGTTTCATTTGTAGTGAAATAGGGGTTATGCATCCTCATGGCTTACACTGAGGGGGAGTTTTGAAACTTGAGAAGTCTATGTGTGAATCTGAAAGTAAAACAATATGAGCATAGTATTTCATACATATATGATTTTGTGATTCCTTTTACATGCTGAAAGTTCTTACTACATTACTCGTGTTATACATTTTGTAGTTTTTTCCATGTCTAGTAATTGGAATAATTACTTACACTAAAACTGGTCATGGTCGAACTTTCTTGCTGTTTTGAGCTTGTTGCATGCTCACAAGTGCTTTTAATCGTAAAGAATTAATCAAGTAATCAACTCACATGTTGAGTTTTTATGAACAAATATAAACTGAGAAAAGATCAAGAGAATATGCATGCATCGCACTTCTTCTTTTGAGATGGCTTATCATTGCACTTAGATATGAACTTGGAAGAAGTTGTGTGTGACTAAAATTATGTCCTTAAGCTTCTGATTGTCAAATGACATAGGCTTGGCTTAGTTGGTTAGAATAAGGCAGATGCGGCATACAATTTCTTACAAATGTCATATGTTAAAAATTTGTGCTTTGAAACAAATTGCAGCAACAAGTGTCATGCTTTCAGATATTGAAATAGTTAAGTTTGTGAGATCATGACTTGCTTCAATTGAAAATTACATTTGATCTCTAGCATGGCTTACACTACTTTATGTATCTCATTGTTGTGATAGTGTAAGTTACTTGATAGTATGACTTGGATGAGCTTTGTTTTATATGTATATGTTATAATATGCACATAACAACTAAAATTTTTCTTTTGTACCTTTATGAATACATTGTCAAAGGGGGACAAATCGATCACACGTTGTACATATTCACAAGTGTTTTTGGCACGATTGCAAGATTCCTCTCGGGGGGAGAAATATGTATAGGGGGAGAAATTTATTTCTATCTCATTTGATTTTCAAAAAGGAGGAGAAATTGTTTTCAAAACTTTTCATGCCAATGTTCAGATTTTAAGTGGTGTTGCCAGCATTCATCAAGGTGGAGATTGTGAGACCTATGTGTGTTGAATACATTGGCTATGGCGATAAAAGTTTTGAATACTAACAAAACACCTTTATTATCAAGGTCCGACTCTAGGTCCGAGCTCCAGCAAGGTCCGATGATAGGTCCGACTTGTTTTGGGTAGCTCCGGCAAGGTCCGATGTAAGGTTCGACTTGTTTTGGCTAGGTTCGACTTCTTTGTCTAGGTCTGACTAGCTTTGGTTAGCTCCAGCTCTAGGCCTGACTAGCTTTGGTAAGCTTCGGTGCTAGGTCCAACTAGCTTTGGTAAGCTCCGGTGCTAGGTCCTGCTAGCTATGGTAAGCTCCAGCGTTAGGTCCTGCTAGCTTTGGTAAGCTCCGGTTCAACGTCCGGTTAGCTTTGGCAAGGTTCGGAGCTTGATCACAGTGATTCTGCTTTTGACTTTCAATGATTCATACTTGCTTTACATTGATGGAAAGTTAGCTTAGTAATCTTTTACTATGTTTTTAGTGTGTTTTGGTGGTTATGGTTGATTCTTTTTATGGGTTGGCCTAAGGGCTGGTTATATAAGCAAGGAAGGCTAGAGCTCGTGGAGCACGACTTTGGGGCTGTTCCTCTTGTGTTCTATTGAATAAAGATTGTAGTTTAAAGGAACTTTTGTGCCTTGTTCGTCCTACTTGTTTCTGTGAAGTCCTTCTCGTCGAGTTTCTGCACAACACTACCTTGGTTTGGTGGTTTTATCATAACTTGAGTTTTACAGATCCAATTGACGTGATTCTTTTTGGGTTGTCTTAACAACTTGATTATATATCACCTTTCAAAATTTGACAATCATTGGATTTTCGGTTTTTGATCTACACGTGTTTCTTTGCAGTATTGTAGATCTGTTTTTTACTCGGTAGAACAGATTGACCTTTGTTCGATCTTTCGATCGTAACTTGCGTTTCTCTCGACGGATTTGAGTGATTCTTGTTGTGTCGTCTTCGTGACTTTATTATCTCTGATATATATCACTTTTGTCATGATGAAAGACGTTTAGATTAGTCTCACACACGATTTCTTTAACAGATTATTTTTTTGCCAAGGGTTTTCATTGCTTCCACTGAAAAAAGTTGTAAATCTACCATTCAGCCCCCCCTCTAGTAGATTTTCATGTGCTCTTCGATCCTACAAGCTATAAATAGGACCCCTAACCTCACTTCACACACACCACTTGAGTATTCATTTTATTTTATCCACTATTCTCCATAGGTTTAAAGTAGTTTAGGCTGTCAAGAGGAGAGCATCTAGTCCATAGACCAAGTTAGGAAGGAGTAGAAGGAGTCTCTCTCTCTTCCCAATTCCAAATTAGGAAAGTTATGTCTCATTTATTCCTCTTTGTATATGCGACCTTGTTCTTAATAAAGATGTTATCTTTAGTCTTCTTTTATTCATATACTTGGATGAAGCGTTTCTTGTTTGATTGTGTATTCCATGTATGTGGTAGGAGTAGTCTTTATGATTATGACATAACAATCCTATTCTATTATTATAAACACTACAAATCCACACTATAGTCTAATTAGTTATGACATGCCCATGTTAATATGAATAACTTGTGCTATATTTCAACATTGGTTTAACAATGATTAGGTTAGTCACTGCCTTAGGATGGCTTGTGCCTAGGCTCCTAAGGTATTCACTTAATATGCTAGCATGGTGCTAGGATAGTTAAGTAGCGTTTCATGTCTCGTAGACCCACATATTGAAGAGATAGGCAGTAGGTGGCGACAACCCTATTTGTCCTTGTAATGCTCCATGTTTGGCTATGCCACAGGCTCTTTGTAGGAGTCGTCCTAGTATTGCTAGGGGTAAGCCCGTGCCCGATGTGTTGAACAACTTAGCATAATAATTCATCATTGACATGTTTATTAGTATCTAACGTAGGCTATGTATCTGTATATTAGAGGCATTGTAGGAGCAACTCCCTAACTCTTAGCCTATTCCCTCTTTAACCCATTTATTCCCCCCCTAGAATAGAATGCTCTTGTGTGTATCACACTAGCTCTACATTCTATTACCCATCCTCACTAGAAAGTTAGCTAGACCAATCTACCCTTTTCATCTGATGATTGCTATGCTTCCACTTAGCCTTCCTTTGAAAGAATATAAATAACACACTTGGGAATACTCATAAAGGGGAAATGCTACTTCGATAGTTTTCGCGCGCTTACTGATTTTTATCTGTGATGTAAGAAACGTCAACAGCGGTCCATAAAGGACAACTGATAATTATATTCACAAGCGGTTATTATATAAGAACCGCCTGCGAAAACTATCTCCTCAAGCGGTTGTACTAAGTGTCCATCCGTGAAAAAAAATATTAAAATTACACTTAATATATTTTGTACTTTTACAACATTTTTAAAGCATTATCATGCTATATATATATATATATATAGACAAACACACATATCAAATTTCTGTGAAATTGTTCTTCCTTTCTTCTATGTTTACTATAGTAAGTAAATCGACATGATCTAACTAAATCAGATGATCTTACCAAGACGAAGAATGTGGAGATACTAGTCACAACTTAATAAGATGATCTTACCATGAGGAAATCTTATTTTCATAACTTTTGCATGACTTACTAATGAGCATGACTACAATCTTAGTAAGACGTGGCTGTTTAGATTATGGTCCTTCAAGTATATTTGTTTATCATCGAGTTAACACAAGTATCTTCACATGCAATTCTTCTTAATAACCGACTATGAAAATGTTGTTCAGAGCAAAAGATTTGATAATGTTTTCCGAAGTATCATGGTTGGGGACTCAAATATTACTTCCATAAGGGTCCCAAACCATAATACAATATGGTTAGTCCAACCAGAACTCTCGGTAAACAATACCAAAACTCAAAGAATAATGCACGCCTCAGTTTATAAGCCGAGTACAACGCCCTCAACTTTCTGAGGTGGGACAAAACTTCTCATGCTGTCGTAGGCGCGCTATGCACCGCTGATCGACTCGTGGGCCGAATATTGCGCGGTCCCAGAATTTCCACAGGCGGTCTCTAAAGTAGAACTGCCCATTTAACACCAACGCCACTACGGACCTGGCGGTCGCTACTTCTGATAGCTCTCTAGGATCACAGACTAGCCCCACAGACCAACACTGTCTTTTCTGCACATTTTGTCCTCACTCGTGCACACCTAAGAAAACTTCTTGGTTGATCACCCATCCGTAAATCGCTCCGGGCCAAGCACGCTTAACCTTAGATTTCTTTGCAGGTGAGCTTCCGGAAAAGAAGGTATACCTTGGTGTATGAGTATTCTATAATTCCCATTAAGCCTTGAGCCAGGATGTCACAATCCACCCTCCTTAGAAGACCGACTTCCTCGTCAATCAACTCCCAAGCTAGGAACATCCCCTCTTGGCCACATCCATACGTTCAGTACTAGCATACGTATGCTACCGTGTCCCTCCTAGAGGATCCACGTGTCATGCATACGTACCCACGTCCCTGACCTGCACGCTATCGTGAAACCGCGAGGGTCGGCTCTGATACCATTTGTAACACCCCAGCCACTACGGGTCTGGCGATCGTTACTTTTGGCAGCTCTCTAGGCTCCAGACTAGCTCCACAGACCAACACTAGTCTTTTCTGCGCATTTTGTCCTCACTCGTGCACACCCGAGAAACTTTCACTCATCTGTAAATTACTCTGGGCCAAGCATGCTTAACCTCAGAGTTCTTTGCAGGTGAGCATCCGGAAAAGAAGGTATATCTTTGTGGTATGAGTATTCTATCAATATCATTAAGCCTTGAGCTAGGATGTCACAGCCCGTGAAGATGATTCTCTGATTATTTTAAAAATATATATATTCACATATATATAAATACATATTTATTTATTATATTTATATTTATGTTTAAATTTATGTAAACGAATCTTACTCAGTTTATAATAATGCAGAAAAAGTTTATGAACACATAACCCATAAAAAGTGAAACAAAAATAACAATTTCTCAAATTCAATATTACACTGCTTCTTTACAATATTACAAATATATACAATATCTGTCAAATTCATTAATAGTAAATATAAAGTCTTTCATGCATGGCAACTGTTTTATTTCATACAATTTTTCTTGCATTGACATCTTCTCGCATGTAGGGAATCCTTTTTAATTTTTCTTTCTACGCGATGGATGTTTTCTGGATGGATTAAGAGGGACATCTCTTCATATTGATTAAATTCCTCTTCATTATCTCTCACACTCTCAATCCCAACAATATTTTGCTTTCGAAAAACAACTAGGTGCATCTTCTCAGTTCCAGGATCTTGTACATAAAAAATTGTGTAATGCGATCAGTGAGAACTTACGGGTCATCTTTATGGCCTACTTCCTTTATGTCTAATTGTGAGCCCGTAGATGTCCACCTTCGCACCATAAGGCCGTTTGATCCATTGGCACTTAATCACAGATGTTTGCATTCTTTCACCATAATCGAGTTCCCATATTTCCTCTATAAACCTGAAGTATGTCGCCTTCTGCCCTTGTGGATCATAAGCCTATATACGAATGCCACTATTTTGTGCAACACTCTTACTGTATTTCGCCTTATTGCAAAATGTCTACCCACTGATGTCATATGCTTGCCATGATGTCATCAAAGTGGATGGGCCAAAAGCTAACTTCTTCATGGTTGCCTCTTCTATAGAGTCTCCATATGGTACAATTTTCTCCATTAATTTTAGTGAAATGTTGGTTCTCTCTGGAAGCTCAATTTAGTGTTCCTCGATGTACGGCTCACCTATAGAGTTGTAGTACATCAAAACATGCACAATGTACTAATTTGTAATCTTGAACCATGAAACTCAATCACTTCTTCAGCAGTGTAGCCTTCCATAATAGCACCCTCTGGGTGAGCATGATTCCACACATAACTCTATAATACTGCTAAATATCGCTCTAGTGGAAACATATGTTGTAAATATAGTGGCCCAATGCTTTTATCTGATGCATGAAATGTATCATTAGGTTTACTTGCATATCAAAAATGGATGGTGAGAAACACATCTCAAGCTTGCACATAGTCTCCATGATGTACATTTTATATAGTCTAAGTCTTCACAAGCTGTTACCTTTTGTGATACTGCATTTAAGAAGTAACACAAACGTGTGATGACAACATTTATATGCTCTAGTTTGATGACCCTTATTACAATGGCGAGGAACATTGTCATTAACATATTAAAGTCATGAGAACTATAGCAGAATAGAGATAAGTCTTTCATCAAGACAAGTTTCCTAATAATGATGAGAAACCTATGGGCACTTTGATCCCACACAAGCATTTACAAATCGCTTTTTCTCCTGTAGTGTCAAGTTGTAGCTAGCCGAGGGAATGTAATGAAAGTGCATCTAGGCATCCCTTGTGGGTGTTGGTTGATTACTGACAAACAAATGAGATCCTAAAAAAATTGTTGAGATGAGCGCATGTTTTAAAGAGATTAGAAGGAAATCACAAAAAGAAAGGAGAATGAGAATCAAAAAGGAAAAGAGCTCAAGACTTGAAAAGAATAGGTTTATTTTGTAAGGAATGTGTTTGAGAAACACACCCCAAGAGCTCAAGTGAAAAAAGATTGCACTCACTGCACAAATATCAGGAAGAGCGGACTAGTCCGATATCCACCGGACTAGTCCGAAATCTCTCTGGATAAAAACGGACAAGTCCTCGAGGTGCGGACTTCTCTCCACCCATTCTGAACAAAAATGGGTCAAATCTTTGAGGATTAAGGATTGGACAAAGGAGAGAACTTGTTCTACACGATCTTGAGCTCTTGGGTTTGATCTCTCGCACACTCTCATTGATTACTGTACATTTTTTTGAGTGTGTTTGGTGGTGTTCATTGGCTGCAATCTTTGGGGAGCCCTAAACTTGTGAGAAGGCCCCTTGAACGAGTTATTTACCCCTGTGTGGTTAGTGATTGAGAATCAGCCTCCATGGCGATTCGGCGAGTGAAGGGTTAGTTAAAACCTGGTCCTCCGTGAACTCCTCAACGGGGACGTACATTCCTCCGTGGAATCAAACCTCGCGATAAAATCTTGTCTCGCATGTTCTTTTTCTACATTTGATCATATTTTAGGGTTTGCCAAGTCTTGTGTAATTCACATTGAAACATTGGATTAAACTTGATAATTGCAATATTGTACTTCATCATAATTATATACTTAAATTGTCAATTGCTTTCCGCTGCATAGACTACTAGAAGTAAAATTAAAAGATCTACTTTGATTTCCAAGTCCGCGTATACCGGACTAGTCGGCACAATAATGGACTAGTCCAACCTCCCTGTATTTGATCTCTTTGTTAAGTGTTTCAAGGATCGATAAAAATTCAAAAAGCCTATTCACCCCCCTCTAGGCTGCATTCAATTGGTATCAGAGCCAAAATGTTCAAAAGAGAATCACCGCTCGAGGAGACAATGTTGGACATCAAGGATGAACACAAGAGCTTCACCAACGAAAAGGGTGATGATGAAAGGAACCAAAAACTAGAGAAACTCCTCGATGCCATTCAAGACCGTTAGGATGATGATGAGGAGATGCTTGAACTCAAGGCTCTTCTATGGAAGAAGGCACTTTCTCCAAAAGGGAAGAAGAAGATTGAAGATGCGAAGAAAAAGGGGAGTAGTCACACAGACTACTCCTGACATCCTTTTAACTTTGAGCATTTAAATTCTAATAATAGTCATTACTTGGCAATTCGTTTAGGCAAAGCACCTTACTTTGATGGAAATGACTATTCAATGTGGAGAAAAAACACGAAAATGCACCTTATATCTCTTAACCCAAGTCTTTGGCATATAGTGTGTACAGGGATAGATATTCTAGATGATGATGATGAAGAGCTAACTCCAATTCAAGAGCAAGCTATTCATCGAAATGCTCAAGCCTTAGCTGTAATTACATTATCATTGAGCCGAGACGAGTTCACCAAGGTGGATGGACTCGAGATTGCCAAGTTAATATGCGATACTCCCAAAACCGCACATGAATGTGATCATCATGTACGCAAAGCTGAAATTGAGATGATTGAAGGTGAATTTGGAAGATTTTCTATAGAAGAAGGTGAATCACCCCAAGATATGTACAATCGACTGAAGTCTCTCGTCAACAAAGTCCGAGCTTATGGTAGCAAGAAGTGGACATATCATGAAGTCGTGAAACTGATTCTTAGGGCATTCATGCCTCGGAACTTGACGCTTTGCTCTATGATTAGAGAAAGTCCAGAGTATCGAAACATGACCCCGGACGAAGTTCTTGCCAAGATCATCAACTTCGAAATGATGGAGAAAGAAGCCAAACATGTCAAGGAACTTTCCAACCATACCTAGACAAAGAAGAAAGGAGTTGCTCTAAAGGCAACTTGAAGGCCCGCATCAAAAGAAGCTTGAGAAGCTCCTGAGGAAGATGATGGTGATGATGAAAGCAGTGATGTCGATGAAGAAGACATGATCTTGTTCATGAAAAAGTTCAAGAAAATGATGAGAGGAAGAAAGGGTGACAGCTCAAATGAAGGAAGACATAGGGACAAAAAAAGAACCAAGATGAGACGTGCATGCTATAATTGTGGAGAGTATGATCATTTCATAGTTGATTGTCCACATGAAGATAATAAGAGGAAGAGTAAAGACAACAAGCTTCACAAAAGAAAGTATTCAAGAAAAAGAAGCAATATGGCCAAGCACATCTAGGGAAGGAGGGGGACTCCAATGATGACTCCTCATCTGAAGAAGAAGAGGATATGACCACTATAGCAATCAAGAAGCCTACCAAGAAGTCCACTCTTTTCCCAACCATGGGTGCATGGAACGACACCGACCACACATGTCTAATGGCCAAGGAGGGAAAAATAAAGGCTATAATTAAATATTCCTCCTCACTTTCTTTTACTAGTGATATTGCCAATTCTAGTGATGATGATGATGAAGACATGCTTAGTGGTTTAGATAAAAAGACTACTTCTAAAATAAAATTTCTAATGGATAAGATTGTTAATAAGGAGGAGCTAGTCAATCACCAAGAAGATATGATCATTCTCCAAAAGGAGTAATATGTTGAGATTGAAAAGCTCCTTGAGCTTGAAAAGGAGCGAAGTAAATCACTAGAACTTGAGTTAGCTTCAAGCAAGGAAGCTTGTTTGAAGTTAAAAGACTCAAACGTGACTATCAAGGATGAACATGACCAAAGTTAACAAGATCCTTGAGATACAAGTTGAGTCACTCAAGCAAAGTGGTTCTTCATCCTATTCAAGATCACCTTCTCAACATATCAAATCTGAAACTGTCATTAATTGTACATGTGCTAAAAATAACACCAACTTGAAAGAAAAGTGCAACTTGACAAAAGACAAGCATCCCTCCCAAAGTGGCATATTTTACAAGGAGAAGGTCAAGTATGCACTTAGTGCATACTCGGTCAAAAGACCTCCTAATGTTAAATATGGCATTGGGTATTCTTATGGTGAAAGTCAGAATGCTAGAAGCTACAAGAATGACAAGGTTCACATTGCTTTTGTCAAGGGAATCACTTCCCAAGTTGGAAAACATGATAATATTGTTAAATTGAACATTGTGAACTCATATGGACAACAAATCTTGTTTAGAACCTTTGATGCTTCATATGTGCTTATGAAAAATGGTTATGAAAAAGCTTATGCTAAATATGTTGGGCCACGACATGAGAACACCAAGTCTCGTGTGTGGGTGCCCAAATCACTTGTGACTAACCTTAAAGAACCCAAGCAAGCTTGGGTACCTAAGACCAAAGCATAATTTCTTTTTGCAACCTTATTCATCCGGTGGAGCAAAATGGCCGCTAGATAGTGGATGCACAAATCACATGACCGAAGAAAGAAAAATGTTCGTGGAGTATGAACAAAATGAAGACTCAAGCGAAGGCATCTATTTTGGTGATAATAGTAAAGGAAGGGTGCTAGGTACAGGTAAAAATGCAATTTCATCACAACATACTCTTTCTCATGTTTTACACGATTCCTTAGATTATAACATCTTGTCCATATCTCAACTATGTGACAAAAGTTATAATTGTTTATTCACTAATGAGGGTGTGACCATATCTAGAAGGACTGATAACTCTATTGCATTCAAGGGTGTGTTAAAGGGAAAACTTTATCTACTTGACTCCAACAAAGATAAAGCCGAACTTGACACATGCTTGATTGCAAAAACTAACATAGGTTGGCTGTGGCATAGACGGCTAGCACATGTTGGTATGAGGAATCTACAAAAACTTCTAAAAGGCGATCACATCCGAGGTTTGAAGGATGTTGTTTTTGAGAAAGACATGCCTTGTAGCACGTGCCAAGCCGGGAAGCAAGTAGAAGCACCCCATCCCGCGAAAAATGTCATGACTACATCAAGACCACTTGGGCTCCTCCACATGGATCTATTCGGTCCAATTGCTTACATAAGTATCGGCGGCAATAAATATGGTTTAGTCATTGTTGCTGATTTTTCACGCTTCACGTGGGTTTTCTTTTTGCATGATAAGACAGAAACTCAAGGAACACTCAAGAAGTTTCTCAGGCGAGCTCAAAATGAATTCTCATTGAAGATCAAGAACATACGAAGTTACAATGGAACAGAATTCAAGAACACTCAAGTTGAGGTGTATCTAGATGAAGAAGGAATAAAGCACGAATTTTCAGAACCCTACTCTCCTCAACGAAACGGGGTAGCCGAAAGGAAGAACCGTACGCTCATTGAGATGGCAAGGACAATGCTCGATGAATACAAGACCTCGGACCGGTTTTGGGCTGAACGGCTTCTCACACCATAAACCAACTATACCTTCATTGCTTACTCAAGAAAAACTCATATAAACTACTCACCGGTAACAAATAAATATTTCATACTTTTGAGTTTTTGGTTCAAAATGTTATATTCTAAACAAGAGGCCCAGGGCTTCGATGTTCGCTTTGAAGTCTGATAATGGATTATTGCTTGGGTATGATTCAAACTCCTATGATTATCGTGTCTTCAACAAAGCCTCTGGACTTGTTGAAGTAGCACGTGACGTAGTGTTCGATGAAACTAACAGATCTCAAGTAGAGCAAGTTGACCAGTGTGTGCTAGATCAAGAAGAAGCTCCATATCAAGCATTGAGAAGAATGACGTTGGGCGATATTCGACCACAAGCATCACCTCAAAATCCAAATGAAGAAGATGAACCACAAACGGTGGAAAATGATCAAGGGGGAGCTTCCACACAAGATCAACCTCAAGGAGATCAAGATAATCAAAACATTAATGGGGGCAACTATCCAGGGGGAGGCGAAGAAGATGATGATCATGAGGATTCAAGACCACAAGTGCCAAATCCAAGAGTACACCAAAGCATACAAAGAGATCACCCCGTCGACAACATAATTAGTGACATCCAAAAGGGAGTGACAACTCGATCTCGTATAGCTAATTTCTCTGAATACTATTCTTTTTTATCCTCTTTGGAACCATACATGGTTGAGGATGCATTAAGAGATCCTGACTGGGTGATGGCGATGCAATAAGACTTGAACAACTTCAAGAGGAACGAAGTATGGGAACATTTTGAAAGACCCAAGTCCAACATCGTCGGCACTAAATCGGTCTTCAGCAACAAGCAAGACGAGAACGGAGTGGTGACAAGGAACAAGGAACGACTTGTGGCCAAAGGTTACTCACAAGTCGAAGGTTTGGATTTCGACTAAACTTTTGCTCCAGTGGCTAGGCTTGAATCAATTCGTATATTACTTGCATATGCTACTCACCATGATTTCAAGCTATACCAAATGGATGTCAAAAGCGCCTTCCTCAATGGACCAATCATGGAGGAGGTGTACGTGGAGCAACCCCCAGGTTTTGAAGATCAAGAGTACCCCAACCATGTATTCAAACTGCGTAAGGCTCTTTATGGCCTCAAACAAGCTCTTAGAGCTTGGTATGAGTGCCATATAGATTTTCTAGTTGAAATGGCTTCAAAATTGGTAAAGTAGATTACACCTTATTTACCAAGAACCATGATGATGATCTATTCATTTGTCAAATTTATGGTGATGATATCATATTTGGTTCAACTAACAAATTTTTTTTTTTGTCAAGAATTTTGTAAAATCATGACAGATAGATTCGAGATGTCCATGATGGGAGAGCTGAGATACTTTTTTGGTATTTCAAGTAAAAAAACTAAAGGAAGGAACGTTGATAAGCCAAACAAAGTACACTCAGGATATTCTCAATAAATTTGGCATGGACAAAGCAAAGCCCATAAAGACTCCCATGGCGACAAATGGACACTTATACCTCAATGGAGATGGACCTAACGTGGATCAAAAGGTACACTGTTCCATGATTGGCTCTCTACTTTATTTATGTGCATCTAGGCCAGACATCATGTTGAGTGTATATTTGTGTGCAAGGTTTCAAGCCAATCCTAAGGAATGTCATTTGAAAGCCATAAAAAGGATCTTGAGATATTTAGTTCATACACCCAACCTAGGCTTTTTGTATCCTAAAGGTTCAAAGTTCAATCTCATTGAATACTCTGATGCAGATTATGCCGGATGCAAGGTAGATAGAAAAAGCACCTCCGGTACTTGCAAATTTCTGGGTAGGTCCCTAGTTTCTTGGTACTCCAAGAAACAAAACTCCATTGCCTTGTCCACAGCCGAAGTGGAGTATATTGCAGCCTGGTGTTGTTGTGCAGAACTCCTTTGGATGCGACAAACTCTAAGGGACTACAGTTACAATATGAACCGTATTCCAATCCTTTGTGATAATGAGAGTGCCATTAAAATTGCACACGATCCTGTTGAGCACTCTAGAACCAAAGACATTGATATCTGAATCACTTTTTGAGAGACCATTCAATGAAAAAAAAGACATAGCCAAACAAATAGCCGATATCTTTACCAAGCCACTTTATGAAAAACGCCTCTGTGATCTTCGAAAGAAACTAAATATCCTTGATGCTCGAAACGTGGCTTGAAATCTTGCATATTTGTATGCCATCTTCAAAATCAAGTTCCTTTTGTTGAAAACTCATCTTTCCCTGTTTTCTCCTAAAAACTATGTTAATTATTAGATCTTGATGAATTATGGTCATAGCTTGACTGTTGTGTGTTTACCGATCATATTGATCAAGAATATTTGTGTGTCTTTGTCCCCTATTTATTTATTAGGCACCTTCAGAAATATATATACCAAAGGTTTTATATTTCCCTGTCCAGGTGACCATGAACTACTCCGTGGTTACCCTGGACTAGTCCACACAATGCCGACTAGTCCACAAAGAGTCCGCTTGTCCAAACTAGTGCGGTATGACCATGACCTAGTCCGGTGTATCGATGCCTTAAACCCTTAGGATGGTGGAGACCCTTCTTCTTCCTCCTCACAACTTCCCTCAAGTTCTCTCTCCTCACTCAAGTGCTCCCAAGGCGATTTTGCAGGTTCTCCCTCAAATCCCCTCAAATCTTTTTGGGAATCGATCTACATCGCAACGAGATTGAAGACCCCGGACTAATCTGCACCAACAACTCTTCAAACTCCTTGAATAGAATGATTTCGTATTTTATTCTCCCCAAACCCTTACTCTTCAACTTTCCTTGGTATTGCTCAAATAGCTTGATTTCTCTTGCCAATACATGTTTCCTTGATGTATTCCATCTACTCTATTTCACTTTTGCATTGAGAAACTCAAAAATTTCAGTTAGCTAGGGTGAACAGCCGCATACCGGACTAGTCCATTATCTGTGCGGACAATTCGGGTGCTCCGGACTAGTCCGCACATGAACTACGGACAAGTCTGGTGTATACTGATCAAATCTCTATCGTATGTCAACTCAATGCAATCCCTTGTCACCAATTCTTATCTATGTCTTGTATCTCTTATTTGTCAGAATAATGTTGAGCATAAACGAGAATCTCTCCGATTTTGAGGATGAAATGGATGAAGAGACATTGCCTCTTGCTTCGGATCCTCGTTCCAACAAAAGGCAAGAGCTTACTATTGAGCCTTCTCCCACTCCACCTCGGGTGCGGTGAAAATTCATATCTAATAAACCACCTTCCAATGGCAAAGATGTAGTTGGATCCAGCTCGGTGGCTCCGCGCCAAGCTAAGGGCAAATGCAAAGGAATTGCCTTTGGCCCGATTGGTCCCCTGAAGATGGCTCCTCCAAGACAGACACAGAAGTTCTTCAGAAGAGAGATTCAATGGAAAGGGCAACAATGTCGCTTATAAGCTCAGGAAGGTTGATGCTTACAACAGTTGGAAGGTAGCTCCTAATATGAGGTTTTGGAGTGACTTCCACTCGGACTACTACAACAGTGTCTACCTCGCGATGAAGACTCCAGTAGTTTGCAGTCAGTGGATAGATTGGAACTACATTGAAAGGAAGAGTTGTGATGCTTTTGATGAGCTAGTGGTTGCAGCAAAGAGGCATGGTCTAAAGAATCTGTTATCCTTTAGATACAACTGGAATGATGAAGTAATTTCTTAATTCTTTGCCACTTGCCACTTTGCCAATAGGGTGAAGAAAGAGTAACTTGGATGACTCATGGATCAATCTATTCCATCACTTATGTTGACTTTGCCAAGATGCTACATCTTGAGGATACCGGGAACCATGAGATCGTAATCCACAATGACAACCCTCTGGAGAAGGAAAAGATGGAGTTCCATGATGAAACTCGTCTTCCTTACTATCCTCCATCAACCAAGAACATGAAGTCGTTCTTTGTTGTCCTGAATCGAGTGCTTTGGAAGACGATTGCTCCTAAGGATCGAGATGCAGGCAGTGTAGAAGGTTACTTGAGAACCTTGACGAAGGTGATAAGCAAGAGGAGAAGATTTGATGTGTTCAACTACATTTGGAATGATATGGTGAACATCTCTTGCACTCCGAACTATTCCTGTGGCTATGCACCATACATTATGTTCGTGATTGAGAAGGTCACAGGAATTGAGTTTGTGAAGGATGTCGAGCATACTGCTTTAAGACCTCAGAAGCCGCCTCAAGCTGCTCTCCCTAAAGCTCCCTCCCGTGCGTCAAGTGAAGAGCCCCCAAGGAGAGCCCATGACGAAGCGAGGGCACTCTCTAGCTCTAGGGCCACTCCATCTCACAAGGGGTCCGCTAGTGGGATACTGAAGTATTTGGCTGCTATCTTTGGTTCTTTCCGCAAGTCTGAGGTGAATATATACAAGATGAAAAAGGAGAGAAAGGAGCAAATGTGGTACATGAAGGAAAACGTCAAAGCCATTTGCGAAAAATTGGAGATTGAGCCTGTTGGGCCTCCTGTTATTTCATAGGACTCTGGATCTTATTTCTCGAAGCTTCCATCTCTCACCAACTCCGAGCTTGCTTACTTTGGCCTTAGGGACACGACGAGTGGTTCCTCTCCTCCTCCTCATCAACCTAATGAAGAAGAAAGTGAAGAAAGGACCGAAAGCAAGGATGGAGCCATCAACGATGGGTAGATCCCTCTTTCTCTTCCTTTTTGGTGCCTTGATGCCAAAGGGGAAGAGATTGAGTGGCAGTCATAGGGGGAGTCCTAGGTCTTAGATTAGATTAAGGGGGAGTCTTAGCTTACGTCTTTATGCTCCACTTTTTATGCACTTGGTCATGTAAGACTATCTTAATTGCATTTGGACATGTAATTTATGTTCTCATTAAGCTTTTGGACATGTATGATGAAGTTATGATTATGCTTTACTATGATCAATGTTTTACGCTTAAGTTGTTGTGTGTACTTGATAATCTTGATGATGTTATGATTATGCTTTTTACCTCATTCACACCAATATTTTTGCTCACTCACACACAGTTTTCCATCCCACCATAAAGAGTGCACATATGAGTATTACTTCTACATTTACTATCTTCCTCAAAATTAATATGTGCACACTTTATGAAAATTTGAATTTTTCATCATATTTGTGTAATCTCAATTGGTTGTCATCAATCACCAAAAAGGGGGAGATTGAAAGTGCATCTAGGCATCCCTTGTGGATTTTAGTTGATTAATGACAACCAAATGAGATCCTAACAAAATTGTTGAGATAAGCGCATGTTTTAAAGAGATTAGAACGAAATCACAAAAAGAAGGGAGAATGAGGATCAAAAAGGAACATAGCTCAAGACTTGAAAAGAATAGATTTATTTTGTAAGGAGTGTTTTGGAGAAACACACCCCATCCATCGGACTAGTCCAAAATCTCTCGGGATAAAAACGGACAAGTCCTCCAAGTGCAGACTTTTCCGTAGCCCTTCACATTTGCACAACACCGGACAAGTTCGATAACCACCGAACTAGTCCGAAAACTTCTTGAGTAAAAATCGGACAAGTTCTCCTAGTGGGCACTTGTCCTTAGTTCTACACTTTTTCACCACACCGGACAAGTCTGATATCTACCGGACTAGTCTGAAAACTCTCTGAGCCAGGATCAAACAAGTCCGCAGCTTAACAGACTAGTTCGATATCCATCAATACTCAGGGTTTTTTCACACACGCACACCGAACTCCACCACGGACTAGTTCGGACCTCGCAAACCCTAACGGTAACTTTTGGAAACCCTAGTATAAAAAGAGCTACACGGCCACACAACAAACTCTCTCGACCTCATGCACCATCACACCTCCCAAGAACCCAAAAATACTTCTCTCCACTCGTTCTAAACCAAAAAAGGATCAAATCTTTGAGGATTGAGGATTTGACAAAGGAGAGAACTTGTTCTACACGATCTTGAGCTCTTGGGTTTGATCTCTCACACACTCTCATTGATTATTGTATATGTTTTTAACTGTGTTTGGTGGTGTTCATTCGTTGTAATCTTTGGGGAGTCCTCAACTTGTGAGAAGGCCCCTTGAACGAGTTATTTACCCCTGTGTGGTTAGTGATTGAGAATCAGCCGCTATGACGATTCAACGAGGGAAGGGTTAGTTAAGACTCGGTCCTCCGTGGACTCCTCAACGAGGACGTGAATTCCTTCGTGCAATCGAACCTCGAGATAAAGTTTTGTCTCGCGTGTTCTTGTTCTACATTTTGATCATATTTTAGGGTTTGCCAAGTCTTGTGTAATTCACATTGAAACATTGGATTAAACTTGATAATTGCAATATCGTACTTCATCATCATAATATACTTAAGTTGTCAATTGCTTTCCGCTGCATACACTACTAGAAGTAAAATTAAAAGATCTACTTTGATTTTAAAGTCCACTTATACCAGACTAATCTGCACCAAAACGGACTAGTCCGGCCTCCCTGTATTTGATCTATTTGTTAAGTGTTTCAGTGATCAATAAAAGTTCAATAAGCCTATTCACCCCCCTCTAGGATGCATTCAGGTAATGCTTCCCTTTTCTTTTTTCTATTGGGTGAAGCTCTGGTCGGATGTCAAGAATATATAGGTCCATACGTGACTTTAATCTGTCCTTTGTCTTCATCGGCATGTCCAACATGGTTCCAATGATGCTGTCAAATACATTGTTTATAACATGTATCAAATAATTACTATGGAAAATTTCCAGGTCCTTCTAGTACATAAAATATTTGAAAAAAATGATTGTTTTTTGAAAGCCGTGTCAGTTTTATCATCCAAAGATGTAGTTTTCTTTCTATTTGTTCCTTTATTTTTTGGCCCGTATAGAAAACAACTTGAATGGTCTTGATCATTTTGAACACGAGTTTTCGACTATAAGGTTTTGGTGCAATACTTTTTCGGTTTTCTTATTAAATTGTTTTTCATCTTCTAGTACCTGTGTGTATATGTCAAAAACCACCAGTGTATCATGTACACCATCTTTATGGATGAACTGAAGTACAGAAAAGTTGTACCATCCACGCACATTACACAACATTTCTTCGTTTTCCTTTGTCTCGATAATGTAAAGAGTCAGAGATAATCATGGACAGTAATGAATATCAATGTGCTTAGCGTGAAATACTCCCACTTGTACTCGTTCCATGTACGTACCCCTTCATTCCATAGTTGTGCCATACCTTCTATTAGAGGTTCCAGGAACAAATCACTTTTGATGCCAACTTGTTTTGAAAATTGGATAAGAACTAGTAACATGATGTACTTCCTTTTGTGACACAACCATATCGGTAGGTTGTACATCATTAACATCACGGGCCAGGTGGTATGTATGTTCCTTTTCTCACCAAACAGATTCATTCTGTGTGAAGATAAAGCAAATCTTAGATTTCTTATTTGCTTTGCAAACTGTGGGTACTAAATATCAAAATTTCTCCATTGTGTTGCATCACTAGTTTGTCAAATATGTTTGTTGTTCTTTGTGTGCTACTCAGAATCCCGACACAGAACAGTCTCCCTTGGGTTTGAGTAAAAATGCTTCAAGCTATCAATTACTAGAAGGTACCACATCACCAAGGCATGTATCTTTATCTTATTCTTCCCGTCGGCATTGTCAGAAATATCATCACAATCCTCAGGGCCAGTAGAACTCTTCTTATTATTCAAGGTCTTATTCATGTTGGTAACATATTGGTGATTGTAAGCCTTCTTGTATCTACTGACACGGCAGATTGGGCATCTCATTGCGAGCGCGTGCTCTTAACGATATAGAATACAATAGTTCGGACAAGCGTGTATTTTTGTCACACCTAGTGGCATCAGACATAGAAGCTTCTTCCCTTTATAAGTGCTTCTGGGATTTGGAAGAATTTCTGCCAGAAGATTCACAAGATCAGCAAAACTAGAATCGGACCATCCATGGTTGGTCTTCAACTTTAGTAGTTTTAGGACTACACACAATGTAGTGACACACTTTATAATATCTCCATTTTACTTAAGCCTTTACTTGTTTACCATAGAAATCAACACATATGGTTCCATGTGACGCAACATCTCCTCATAATCAAACTCATCATGGTCGTCATCATCTCGATTGTCACGACCATAACTGATATGAGCTTTATCGCCATTAGAATATCTATCACCACTCTCATAATCACTATCCACTTCGTGGGTATCTAAATCACCATTCTCTATCCGTATTGTGTAGTTTCTTGTAAAACCTCTCTTTACCAAGTGTGATTGGGTTACTATAGAATCTGTACAAGAAATTTTATTTTTGCAGTCGATACAAGGCATAATATCTCATCTATCTTTTGCATGTTCGCATGTCTCTTGAAGGTTTCGGCAAAGATTGCAACATTTTGAGTGCCCGGAGGATTAGGCCTTGGCATATTGCACATTCATGCTCTATCCATCTTTGTGCCAAACCTTCAGAAATGAAGAGCTCAATCGCATAAAAAGACGAAGAAAACAAAGAAAGATTATAGACACACCATACGGGGAGAAAAGTCTTTGAAATAAAGATCCTTAGTTTATCTCATTTCAAAATCCAAATCTTCAAAAACCTAAAAAATGGGAGGCGTTGTAGGGGGAGGGGTGGGGGCAGAGGGGGTGGCTGGGGGGTGGCACGGAGGTTCCATAGGGGGGGGGGGGAGAGGTGGTCATAGGAAGTAGAGCGACACTTAAATTTTGCCAGCTTGGCGGTGTATTTTCAAACACCAGTGAGTTAGGGTTTTCCAGGGTGCAACCAATATCATAATATGGTGACATCCACACAATAGGTTGTGGTCAAAATCGCCTATGATATTGACCATTATCACATGCGGTCTTTTACAAAACACTGTCTGTGAAAATATATGGAACCGCATAAGTTTACAAAAATTGTCTGTGATAAGGAGCATTTTCATAGGAGGTTTAAAGTTAAACATCACATGTGATGTTATGCACCCTATAAAACACTACATGCTGTTATTTTTAATTTCCTGCTCAAATTCAAATAACAGATATCACAATATATTCATAGACACATATATTCAAAGGCACACATATTCACGGGCGAATGAATATTCACAGAGACATATATTCACTGTCAACTTATATATATATATATATATATATATATATATATATATATATATATATATATACAATATCAGCCACATTTAGCTTATGAAGTAAATGCTGAACTTCAAGTAGTATCATTTTCACAGTAATAGATGAAGACCACCCCTAGCAAAATTTCAATTGCAGCAACATAAAAGTTCCAAAATGAGGCATCACAAGAACTTAAAATAAGTTTACCGATCTTACAATCTCTTCATCAATAATCCAAGACAGAGTGCCCCTGTGTGATAGATCATCAGATGGAAGGAACCCAGTGGAAAAGTGCATGTTGGAGGCACCCTAGGACAGTCCTTCTTGAAGTAGATTGTTAGAGGGTAGTATCCACCTTCCCCATCAGTCTACAAAACAAATTCATTAACAATAAAAAATTATTAAATAGTGGATTTTGCTTATTCACAACTTATGCCTTCTTTACGGGGGACGATGTATCGCCAGATCATGACGTCAAATGACTCAGGTTTCATAGAGAAACACTGCAACACCAAGACATACATCTTATTATCAACTCAAAGTGTGCATGTATACCATCATCGATAAAATTGAAAAAAAGTATACAATACATGCATGAGGGTGGTTCTTGAGCCACGCCTTACACTCCTCTGTTAGGCGGCAACGCGCGAAGTCGGCAAAAAAATCCCCCAGACATGATGACTATGCGTCGAGGTGCAGGGTGCCGTTATGATGCGCGGGGAGGCGGCTTGGGTGTAGTGGCGATGTTGCCGGAGGGGTAGGAGGGAGGCAGTGGAATTTACATGGAGGCTAATGGGTGAGGAGGGAGGCGGCCTTATCGCCCGTTCGAGCAGCGCTCAATCTGAGGTGAACAGTTTTGGTAGCCTAAAGGGGGCATTTAAAATACAAGATAGTTATGTTTTGAGAGGTGATATTGCTGGAGCGGCCTTATGTAGGATTGATTTTGCAGGAACATTTTAAATACTAGGCATCGTTTTAAGTTCCCGACATGCGGGCTTTATTGTACAACCACCTGTGATATTGCAAATTATCACAGGCTGTTTGTACCACATACCGTCTAGGATAATCCATATTCTTTCACAAACAGTTTTAAGAAATAGAACGCCTGTGATATTGTCCATTATCATAGGCGGTTTGTAACAAATAATGCATGTGATAATTCATATTTTATAACAAGTGGTTCTTAGTTACAAAGCACCTGTGATATTATCCCACTACTACAAAAAGCATTTTCACAGGCGCCTTGATTTTTTTACACAGGTGGGCCGTTACAAATTCTCCCTGTGTTGTCGAATAGGTTAATAGCCGCCCGCGATAATTGAACTTCACAGGCGGCTCACATAAATGATTCGCTGGTGTAAATGAACCTGTTTGTACAAGTAGGCTTTAATGGATGAGCCGACTGCATAGTATTTATTAATACATGATGCTGATGTGAACGGGCGCACAGGGCGTGCGCTTCCTTTGAGTTCAATTTGAACCACTCCGTGTCCCATTACCATTGCACAAGTCGAGAGACTAACCGTTGGGCTTCTACGATGTTATATGATAACCCACGTGCGCCATCGTCTTCTCCGCACAAGCACTCTTCCTCTCTTCTCCACGCATGCCATGAACACCAAAATGGCTGAGAAGAACACGCTGCTGCCAAGCCCACCGAAGAACCCGAAGGGGAAGCGACCATGACTGGACTCCCGCCCGAACAAGGAGTGTGTTCTCTGGAAAATGGCGCGCCATTTATTTGGTAGTACATCGCGCTCCATGCAGCGCCTTGGGCACGGTCCCCTTCCAGAGTATACTGGAATGGGCACCACAGACCGCTACGTCTTTGGCCTCATGCACTTGGCCGGTCACCTTGACGTTCTCTCGGAGACGATGGCGGCCGAGCTTGGCATCGAGGGCCGCGACAACCTAGTGACGGTGATGTCCTGGAAACTGGATTTCCCACCTCTGGCGCCAGGCGCCCCAGGCCTGCCAAAAGCCCAAGGCGGAGGACAAGGAGAAGGAGAAGAAGAGGAAGTAGTTTTTTTCCTTTCTTGTTTTTAGTTGTGTTGTATTTCTTTTCATGTTTTTAGTTGCTGTTTTTCTTTTTTCTTGTATTTGTAATATATTATTTTAAGTAAATAAACTTTATGTTGGTGTGCATTGGTGTGCTATTTATGCAAAAATAGTTCTAATCGCTGATGGATCATTGATCATCTAATTGTCCATAACCTCATCATTTTAGTGAACTACTAAAAATGAACTAATAACGTGTTGTCCTTACAATAAATAAATCTTTATAGATATGTATTTTAAAAACATAAAGTAACTGACTATTTATCGCTTTAATGGATGTGTTACACATTGTTGATGTAGAAAATCATTATAGAAAATGTGTCGTAATTTTTCACAGGCGGTCCTTAACCAAAAGATGTATGTGACAATAGTATCTTCAGGAGCGACTACTCAGCTTCCCAGACGATGATTAAGACTACGACGTCTGCGAAAATTAGTTTTATAATTTATTTAGAATGTTTCCTAGTCAGTGATTAAGAAGTTGTCGCCTGTGGAAAATAATTTCTCTATAAATGAAGCATCGGACACACTCTGCAACCCTAACATTTTCATTTTGCTGCCAATACAAGCCCTCCCATGTCGCCTTCAAGCCCTCACCCTTGGCATCACTGCTGAGTGTCGTCCTCACCTTCGCCGTCGCCATCAACAACGAGCGTCGACCTCACCCTCACTGTTGCTGTCAACACTGTGCGTCGTCCTCATCGTCGCTGTTGTCGTCAGTGCCGAGCGCTGTCCTCACCCTCGACGTAGCTATCAACGTCGAGCACCGTCTTCACCCTCGATGTCGCTGTCAATACTGAGCGTCGTTCTCACCCTCACAGTCGCCGTCAACACCGAGCGCCGTCCTCACTCTCGACGTTGCCGCCGAGCATTGTCCTCACCCTCGCCGTCACCATCAACGCCGAGCGCCGTCCTCACCCTCGCCGTCGCCGCCGGCCGCTGTCCTCACCATCGATGTCGCCGTCGACGCCGAGCGCTGTCCTCATGTTTGTATATTATTTGCTCTTTGTATTGTTAATTTGTGTAGATTTTTTATATACGGTCATGTTTTCTTTTATCCATGTATTGTTACTGTTATTTTTTGTATCATTATTGTTATTTTTTTGTATTGTTACTGTTCTTTGTATTGTAGTTAGATATGTTGCAAAATTCATTTTGAAGGAAAAATTAAAAGGTTGTGGGATACTGAACTTGGTATAGACAACCAGTTTCTCAATGCATTAATCCAAATTCCAGTATAGACAACCAGTATTTTGAAAATGTTGCTCTTAAAATCAATGTGAAGGTTAGTGCATTCGGCAGCCATGCCTGTTGTGGCAATTAACAATGTTCGTTGTCTGTTCTGAATATTAATTTGTATATATTGTATGTATCAGGTTTGAGGACGCAATTGTGAAGAATCTATCATTCATCTCGAAAGACTATGGAGAATTTATCAGTCATCCATCAGTCCTTGATGGTTATGATAGTGTGGAAGTAGTGCCTTCCCTCTTTATCTTCATTAGACACCAAGCTAGAAACAGAGAAGACATTGAAGGAGACACAACCTTTAACCATTAATAGGAACAAAGTCAATTTCCTATTCATTGCAATGTTAGGGATAGCAGACTATGAATTGCAATGTATGAACTATGAATTTTAGATGCGATCTAAGAGAAAATATGAATTGCTATGTATAATTGCAATGTAGACACTATGAATTGCAATGTATAAAACTATGATTTGCAATGTATGAACTATGAATTGTAATGTATGAACTATGAATTGCATTCAATATATTTGGAATTGCTCTTATTTATATTTTATCTCTAAATTAAAAATAGAAGGGTTTAATTATTTATATCCTAATACTTTATCATAGACGGAGTGGTACCTAAGGACCCGCCTGATATAATGCATCATCATAGGCCGCACGTTGTACATAAACAACCGTCTGTGGAAAATCACTAGCACATGCCGTTTCTACATCTGTCTGTGAAAATGGCCTATCTTCACAGGCTCTTTGTTTCAGGTGGTTTTTAATTCCGCTTGTGATAGTATGTTCAGAGCAGCTTAAGATAAAGCTTTTTTAGCATTATCCATTATCACAAGCGATTTGTACAACAGGCTGACTGTGATAATTCATATTCTGTCACAGATGGTTTTTAGTTACAAACCACCTGTCATACATGCGGATTTTAAGGCATTTTACATGACAAATGGTTTTTTTACGGATCGTCTGTAAAAAAATTTAGAAGCGCCTGCGTAAATACTTTTTGTAGTGAATGATGGACCCACATATAGCACAAAGGATGGCTTAGTACAAATAGAATGAGCCACATGACTATAATAGTAAACTCCACTTATTTGCTGATCCAACGCGGCATTGAGAGTTACTAACCAAGTTAGGGAAATGAGGTAGCAACATTTAAATTATTATGCAGCTACTGCTCCATCAGCTGTAGGGTTCACGTCGTCATCCGCCTCATCATCCTTATGAAATTTTAGAGCAGCACCCACAATTGGACTTTGTGTGGATCTTTTCTTCTTTGTTTTTCCCTTCCCCAGAACCTGCAGTGGTAGAGAATAGCATACAGCTTAGAAACTGTTTGGCATAACTTGAAGTAACATGATACAAATTATACCAGGAACAAAAAGAAATTCACGCGATAAGATTCTAACCTTATTCATCACTGATTTCATTTTCTTGTTCAGAGTGCTCTTCTTTTGGGGTGTGTAGCCCCTGGACATCTGGTCTCCTTCCATCCTGGTTATCTGCCAATAAAAAATCACTTAACTAGTATATAACTTTTTATTTCGTCTCCAAGCTGTTGTGGCAGATTATATTTGAAATTAGTCGACTACTATATCTCATGTTTCCTGTAACTTGTTGAATGCAGATAGCTCTCATACAAAGGAAATACAAGTTAATGTGTGAAAGTAGCAAACTAAAACCAGTTGCAGCACTTTCATTTACCGTAGAGGTGAAGTCTTGTGCCTCCCTGTTTAGGGTCTCACGGGCAGCATTGGCTAAATATTTCTTTTCCGCCAACGACACCATCTTCCTTCCCATACCTTGTTGAGACATACTATCAAGTATACTGAGTGATCCAGGGCTTGAGGACTGGAGCGGTGAAAACTCTCTGGAGGACCATGGCTATTCATAGGCGATATATAAGGCTGGACACTAGATTAGCGGTGCCCATTTGAAAGAATGTATAATTAGAAAAGGCTTTTTTTCAGATAGCTTGCCGTACATGTAAATGACTGCCATCACTCTCTTCGCAGTCTGCAGACAATACGCTGAAAAGTTCCAGGATTTCGGGAAGCCCATGATGCTTTATGAATGGATTTCATGAGCTAAAGCGACATGCTGGATGCAGTTTTTTATTGTGATTCTTTGTTTTGCCTTTGTTTAATGAGAAACGCGCCCATAATTTCCTCATGGCAGTTACTTTACGCGGGCAGTTTCACTATTCGTATTAAAGTTTCCAGTTTTTTTCTCAAAACCTGCAGAACACCCTGGATACTAGGGAGCGGTTGATGCTTTCTCTGCCGTTGTGGTTTTTTTAGCATGGCTCCTTCTTTGGCTTAGTTTAAGGCAATTTTTCATGGCGGTTGTTTACAAGTTTCAGTTCCTCTCTTTTTTACCCTAGTTTGTTTTACCAATCACTACTAAAAAAGCGTTTTTGCAGACGCACCCCAATTTTTTTATAGGCGGTCTGTAAAAACATGTATGTGTAGTGAAATGCATTACAAGTTGCAGGTGTTATTATTGTTATGAATAATATTTGTATTATTTTGAGGGCATGAGACCTCAATATATAGAGTACAAGAGGATTATAAGGCCCCGTTTGGTACGGTTCCAGATTGACACAGAATCAGAAACAATTCCGTTTCAACCTAGAATCAGTTTCAGACACGGGAACAAAATCACATTAGAACTGTTTGGCTAGCAATTATGTTTCAGTAACAGTAGAAATAAGAGAAAGTTACATTGACCTATTTACCCCTGATTTTTTGTTTTTTTTGTTTTAATTTGTGTTTATGTAATAACTTTAAATATTAAAAATCAATCGCCCTCTAGTCATCTCCTCTGATTTTTCATTTTCTTTTTTTCTTTCAATTTCCTTTCTCTTTCTCTTCCAATCTCTTGTTCCAGAACCTTGCAGGAGAAGGTTGAGAACCGGAGCCAGGCGTGGGTTCGAACCTTCCCGGGGGTGTTCGGTCTGGGTGGCACACCATGTAAATACGCCTGGCTCCCTGACCTCTTGTGTAACATCCTCATTTTTATCCATCATGCATTGCATACATTCTAATACATGTCTATCATTAATCCACATAAAAAGGAATAAATTTAAAATTGATTTAGAGCAAAACCGCACTTAAGAATTCTGGGAAGTGCGAACTTGTCCGTTTTTGGTGCCGACTAGTCCGATTTCTCTTCGATCTCCATCCGACTTGTCCGTTTTCCTGCGGACTAGTCAGTTTTTGCCTTTGCACAATTTCGGACGTGTCCGGTCCATTGTAGACTAGTCCAGTATCCAATTCCTTGGAAATTTTTTAAGTCCCTGGACTTGTTCGGGCTTCTCCGGTATCCTAGCTGTCGGTGTTTGGAACCGGAAGATCTCCTGACACTACCTTTGGTAGATCAAGGAGTTGTAGTTCGATAATGGGCGCGCAGAGATTCAAGAAGGTGAAAGACACGTGTACATAGGGATTTACGTGGTTCGGGCCGCTTGAGCGTAATACCCTACTCCACGGGGTGTGTTGGTGATGTATTAAGCTTGTGAGTCTAGAAGAAGATCCAGAAGAAGAAGCTCGTCTAGCTCAGGGTGTTCAACAGTGGTCTGGAACCGTCCTTTGTGTATCATCGACCAGTCCTTTTATAGCACCAGGACTGGTCGTTACAACGTTAGACTGGCACGACAGGTGGCCCTGGCAGTTACACATGCTTGATACACAATAAATGGAGTTAATTACTCTTAATAGCCTGGTAACGGGCCTTAACAGTGTCGTTACCAGTGTTAAGGACCATCCGATTGTGTGTCATTAATATGGTATTAATGACACTTAATCGTGTCTTGAAGTTTTTGATTAATCCTTGAAGGTCCGGAGCCGTTGGGGGGTCCACCGGCTTGATAGTTGAAGTTGAAGGTCCGGCGGTTGCCATGTGGCAGCTCCGGAGCTCACCGTCGTGGACAGGTAGGTCCGGTGCTGTTGGACATGTGTCAGTATCGGAGCTTCCCTCTATCTGGGGTTAGATCCGGGGGTGCCATATAAGTATTCTGACCGGAGCTTCGCAGGTGTGGGTGATAGCTCCGGTCTTGTGATACACGTGGCGGCCCCGGGACTAACCATGTCGGGGAAGCAGGTCTGGCTACGCCTGACTTGTGGGGCCTTCGGAGGTCTTCAAATCTGGTATATGGAGTTTCCTTGTGATCTTTGCAATCCCAAGGGGTATCCGGTACGGAGGGTACCGACAGTGGCCCCTGTACTCACCTCCGGGAGAGACCTTTTGTATGAAGTCATTTCGCCGGAGGTGGGTCCATTCTTTAGTTTTTGAACCGTGTCTTCAAGGGTCTTTGGTTGTGCCACTGGCGGTAGTTCTGAGTTAAAACTTCTGCCGCGTGGAGTATCTTGAAGGCGGCAGGTGAGATCTCAGCTTGCGGATCTCACGCAATTGAAGGTCGCCGGTTCCCGATACAAAAATCGTATCGGTTCCGCGCGCCCTGTCAGGCCGCCGACTTTGGGTTTCCCGCCTTTCATGATGACAACCGCTCGCCTGGGGTAAGAACCTCGGCTTGATCGTCGGGGTGGCATCGGGCCCCTTGTCATTGGCAGGGTGAAATCTTCGACTGGTATTGTCGGCTCCTCTGCGGTTTCCATCCAGGCGTTGCGGGGGCTTACTTAAGAAGGATAGCACGCACCGTTTGGGATTCTTTACGCCTTTCAATCGATCTTACACTCAAACCTTCCAAACTTTAGCTTGCCTTTCCTCTCCTGCCTCGCTGTGCCGTAATGGAGTTGGGTCTCCGCCAGAGCCGACTGAAGACCGATGACGATTTGAAGAAGGTCCGGGCCCTCATGGGATGGTCCCTTGACTTCTTCAACCACTTGGTCCGCGCTGGCAAGCTTCCATTTGAGAAGGAACACGCCAGCGACATGGTGTACTTCTCCGCGTACGCCATGGTGGGAATGATCCCACCTTTCTCCTCCTTCTTCTTGATGCTGCTAGACTTCTATGGTCTGCAGCTTTACCACCTTGGCCCCCACTCCATTCCGCTGGTGTCCATATTTGTCCACTTCTGCGAGATGTGGGTGGGCATTCCCCCTGCATTGAACTCTTCCGCACCTTCTTCACTGTCCAAACCACAGGCCGGAGCGACGAGTACCTTGGCTTCTATTATTTTATGAAGTGCAAGAAGTGCCCGTACAAGTACTTGCGGTCGTTCCCTTCTGGGAAATGGGACGACTGGAAGAAGGATTGGATTGTAATCAGGGTGGAGGAGCATGAGAAGCTGGAGCTGCCGGAAGGCCTCCCCAACATCGACACTGCAGTTTGGAGTGAAGCTCCGGTGCTGTCGGATGCCTTCGATCCTGCTTTGACCAGGATCCGCCTGTGTGTGGAAGGAGGGGTGACTCCCCAGGCGGTGTTTTGCAACTTCCTGACCAACCGGTGGGCTCCATTGAAGAGAAGAGAGAAGTTGGCTTGGGCTCTCAATAGCATGCTGGACGATGACCGGATCGTGATCGGTTTGAAGTCCAACAAGGAGGGTGCAACTTTAGAGTTCCACCTAAAGAAATTCCAGCACGACATCGACGTTGAGGGCGATGATTTTGCTCCGCCGCCAGCTTTCCTCCCACTGAACATGGAGGCAGCATTCAGTAGGGAGCTCCGACGGACGATGCCGGTGCTTGACGACCTAGGTGTTGTTGAGAGGCGCTCGACCACCGGGTTGGCGATCTCCGAAGCTCCGGAAGGTGGCTCCATCCCCACCCCTAATACAAGAACCGAAGTCGTCGGCAAGGGCAAGGAATTGGCCGAGCCCTCAAGTCGTAAAAGGAAGCATGCCGACAGAAGGGCCAAACATACTTCTTCCGCGGTGTCTCCTTCTCCCCGGGTCCGGAGGTCCTTCCCAGTCGAGGGGGGCTTCAACCAGAGCAATGCTGACAGCAGCAGCAAGCTCCGGGGGGCCCTCCGGGACTACCATGCCAGTGTCGGCTGGGGCCAGTCTGGAACTGCCGGAGAAGAGGTTCTGCGGAAACTGGTGCAGAAGCCTTCCAAGGTAATTTATGATTTTTTACCTCAGTCGGTCGTTTTATTGTTAACTGTATTTTGAGTCTCTTTGTCCTTCACCCACAGCATGCACAAGAAAAGGGCTGAAGTTCCAGCCCCTATAGCAGCAGTTGAGGCTGTGCAGGCTGAAGCTCTGGCTCCGATTCCTGTGCCGCCCCAAGAGGTGGCAAAGGCTGCGGCAGCCCCGGCGCCGGCTATCGTGGTTTTGGATGACTCGTCCCCAGAAGCTCCTGTGGTAGCGCCGGACCACGAGACTGAAGATGTACCAGCAGCGCCATCCTCGGAAGTTGAAGCTCTCGGCTTGGATGCTGTGATGTTGGACGCTCCAACCGCAGAGCCGGGGGAAGCTGCGATTTCGGCCCTAGAGCCAGAAGTTGTTGAAGCCCCTGCAATCGAGCCGGTGGTTTAGGAGGTCCCGACGGTAGAGCCGAGTGTTGATGAAGCTCCGGCACTTGTGCCAGTTGTTGAGGAAGATCCGGCGATAGAGCCGGTAGCTGCAGAAGTTCCGACTGTGGAGCCGGCTATTGCAGAGGTTCCAGCGTCCAAGCCAGTTGTTGCGGAGGCGTCGGCGCCTGAGCCTATGACGATCGAAGCGCCAACACCCGAACCAGAGGCGGAGGAAGCGCCTGCGCCGGAGCCAGAAGTAGCTTCTGCTCCGACCGAACCTTTAACGCCTGCTCCGGAAGCAGTGATCTCGGAGGTGCCCGTTGCCGAGCCAGAGTGCCGGGATGAAGCTATTGGACCCCCGCCGGAGGGACCAATTGTTGATGATCTGGCGGCCGGGCCTTCGGAACCAATTCCGGAGGTCGGTACTTCTATTGCAAGCACCTCCTCGGCGGCGGCCGAGGCTATCCCGGAGGACGACCCTAGTGCCGTGGAAGCTCAAGGTACCGCTCTCGTAGAGTGGGACCCAATATTTGTTGCTAAAGATCCGCTAGAGCCAGCAGAGATGACCCCGGCGGGTCCGGACCCAATCCCCCTATCATTGTCTATCGACAACGCCTGCTCCAATCTTCGCCAAGTCCAACTGGCCTTCTACCACGACAGCAAGGCCCTCGAGGAGGAGCACCAAACCCTTAGGAGGTGGCGCAACCGACTCCATTTCGATACGAGCTGGCACAGTCGAGGCTGGCTGACGACAAGGAGTGGGTGCAAAGGGAGAAGGTCCGCCTGGAGTACTGGGGAAAGTTGTTGGATGAGAGGGAAAGCATGACGCGGACCCTTGACAACCAATCCCGGTCCATATATGATTAGGCCAAGACTGCCTATAGTGCAGCTGATGAATGCCAGGAAAGGCTCTCCGCCATCCACGATAGTCTCGTCAAGCGCCGGGAGGCTCTTGAAGCTCGGGAGAGACGGCTGGAAGATGAAGAGCAGAAATTCCTAGAGCTGCGGGACGACCTCGTGAAAAGGGAGGAGGAGCTTGTACAAAAGACAGCTCTGGCTTACAAGAGCCTTGAAGAACGCACCAAGAAATTGGATGAGCATTGCAAGGAGGAGAAGAAGAAAGCCTGGGAGCGAGGGAAGGAACTGTACAAGCAGGAGAATGCCATCACCGTCCGGGAGAAGAAAGTGCGAGGCTGGGAGAAAGATCTGGTCAACCGCCGAAACGAGATCCACCTTCGGAAGGAAGAGCTCAGCAAGCTCGAAAGGCAAGTTGCTGAGACGATTCAGCAGAATGCCAAAGAGGTGGAGCGTCTTGCTCGGGAGAGCTCGGAGCTGGCGGCGGCCAAAAGATCCTTGGCGGAGATGTGTGGTGCAAGGGCTGCGGAGTCCCAACAAGTTTGGGACGTCCTGGGAAAGGCCAACGACGCGCTGATGCCAATGGGCTTTAGTCCCGTGCATCTGGATGATCCGGAGCCGGAGCTTGTCCTGGCATTGGAGGCGCTGGGGTCAGCAGGCAGCAAACTCTCCAAGGTGGGCAATGTCATCGTGGACCAATTGGAAACGGGGGGTCAGTCCCTGGCGAAGAACGTCGCAGAGTATGTGCTAACGTGCTACACCAGCCGGGACCGTCAATTCCCTTTGGACCCGATGCTTGAAGGTCCCATCAAAGGAGAGGGTGAAGCCGCCCGAGCCAACATGTCGGAGGTGGCTCAGAAGGTCGCCTAGTTCTTCCATAGGGTCTAGGATCGTCTCCCTATAGCTCCCGCTTGTACTTTCTCTTCATCCTCTCCAATTTTGTAATCTCTTGTCTCCAGATGAATGAAATCCAAATTTTTGTGAACTCGAATTTCATTTTTTGTTTTCAACACCTTTCTCTCGCTTGGCCCCATGGTAGATGTTCACAATTTGATTGTGAACATGTACCAAGAGGATGTACCGGTTGTTAAAGACTTGCATGCTTCGAACTTGTAGAATGTAGGTCCGAAGTCTTCGATAGTGTAGGCCCCCTGAGGCTGTCGGAGCTTAGTGGCTCTGGCATTGACCATCGCCGGAGCTTAATAGCTCTGGAGCATTGATGGTTAGCCCTCTGGGGTGTCGGAGCTTTGGCAGCTCCTGTAGTGACCTCCGTCAACACATGTTGTGTCAATGTTAGACTCCACTTTAGAGTCTTTCCACCATCTTCATGTTGACGACTTGCCTCCTAGCTTTACCGTAACTGAGTAGCTCAAGTGTTGCTCGATGTCAATGTTTGAACATTGACCACAAGCTGCCTAGAGGATGTCGGAGCTTTTTTATTTTTCCTGCACACTGAAGTCAAGAAAAATAGTAAAATCCGTTTCTTATCTATAACTTCATTGCGGCTTACTGTTCCCGAGAAAGTTTTAGGTCGAACACATTTATAAATACAATCAAGAGTGCCGTCTAGCTTCCTTCAGGTCTGATCATTTCCGGACTTTCCTTACTTCAGCCAGTCGGGATGTAGGTAGAGTGGCGTACTTAGGGTGCAGGACCAGGATAAGTCGATAGCACACTCCAACCCTAGATTGGCTTGGTGTTATTCAGACAAGTAGGCCATCAACAATGCTTGAACCTGGGAGAATAGACAATGCAACTCAAATTGTACATGAACTGTTCGAGCTAAAGTTTCTTAAGAACTGCACAACTTTGTTATAGACAAGAAAGAGAAAAATAAAAAATATTGAGCCTGTACAAATTAAATGCACGTGGAGTCTGTTTTCACACAATGATGTTTTTCATTATATGTCCGGGGTACAGGGGAAACAAGTACACTCTTAGGGTACGAAACCAGGCTAAGTGTGTTTCGTTTTTCGTTTGACCCATGGTAGCTAGCTACACTTTTAGTTCTGAGACTGTGACAAGTGTTGCATGGGCGTTGCGGACCTAACAAGGTAGGTCCGGTTGCCCTCCCGCAGGAGGTACCTGACTCTGTACAATGACTCTATAACATACACCACATGTAGTTACAGACTCACCTCCGTGATACTAAACGTAGAACTTACGGAGGTGCTCAATATTCCAAGGATTTGGGAGAGGTGTCCCATCCTCGGTTGCCAAGCGAATGCATCAGGGAGGGATACTTTGATCACTCGGAAGAGTCCCTCCCAGCTGGGGGAGAGTTTGTTTAACCCTTCTCTGGATTGTATTTCCGTAACATCAGATCACCTTCCTCGAGCTGTCGGCTGTGAACATGCCGTTGGTGATAACGCCGAAGAGCTTGGCGGTATCGGGCATTCCGAATAGCTGCTCAGCACTTTCCCTCTTCAAGGAGGTCAAGGTCTTCATGTTGGAGCTGGTCCTGCGTGGCTTCGTCGGAGGTTCGGACCCGGAGCAACCCCAAGGTGATTTCCGGAGGAAGGACTGCTTCAGCTCCGTACACCAGGAAGAAGGGTGTCTCCCCAGTTGACCGGTTTGGAGTTGTCTTGTTGACCCATAGAGTGGGCAGAAGTTCTTCAATCCAGTTGGCTCCATGTTTTTTCAGGTGCTCATATGTGCACGTTTTCAGTCCTTTCAGGATTTTTGCATTTGCCCTCTCGGCTTGGCCATTGCTTGTCGGATGAGCTACAGCAGCATAGCTGACTTGGATGTCGAGGTCTTCGCAATATCTTTGGAAAGCGGAGCTTGTGAATTGGGTCCCATTATCTGTTATGATTTTGTTCGGGACTCCAAATCTGCATACTATGGACTGCAGGAAGTTGATAGTTGATTGCTTGTCGATTATCACAACTGGAGCTGCTTCCGTCCATTTGGTGAACTTGTCAATGGCAACATATAGGAACTTGTAACCTCCGACGGCTCTTGGGAAAGGTCCCAAGATGTCCATCCCCCACACAATGAAAGGCCATGTAGGAGGTATCATTTGTAGAGGCTGAGCTGGTGTGTGAATTTGCTTTGCATGGTACTGTCATGCTTTGCATTTCTTCACCAGCTCAGTTGCATCCTGGAGCACTGTAGGCAAGTAGAAGCCATGCCGGAAGGCTTTACCGACCAGCGTGCGAGAAGACGCGTGGTTCCCACACTCGCCTCCATGGATTTCTGCGAAGAGCTCGAAACCTTCTTCCCTTGTGATGCACCACATTAGGACGTTGTTGGCACTGCGCTGGTAGAGATCCCCTTCTACCAACGTGTATCTTTTAGCCAATCTGACTATCCAGTCAGCGGATACATCATCATCAGGAAGGATATTGTCTTTCAAGTAGCTCCGGATCACCGAGATCCATGCATCGGAGCTTGCTTGAGCATTTGAGTCTTGCGTGCTCGGTTGCTCAGAGCTTCCGGCAGCACCTAAGACCCTTGATGGATGCCATGGTAACAGGGCCATCGGGACTGCCAGCTTCGGGATGCTGATCTTGCCCCCTTCGCTCAATTCGGCAGGCTGAGCTGTGGGTTTTGACAACCTCCGGACGAAGGATCCGTCAGGAGCAGGAGCTCCGGTTGACGCTTTCGTCGAGAGTTCGTCAGCTTCAACGTTATGGACACGCTGGACATGGTGGAGATCGAGGACTTTGAAGTCCTTCTGAAGCCTCTGGACTTCAAGGAGATAAGCAGCTAGTTGAGGAATGTTACAGGAGCACTCACCCTTCACCTGTTTAATGATGAGCTGCGAATCTCCCTTGACCAACAGCTGCTTGACACCATATGATAGTGCCACCTTTAGTCCATAAATGAGTGCTTCATACTCCGCCATGTTGTTGGTCGCCTTGAAGTCAAGGTGGACCATGTATTTTACCTTCTCGCCGGTTGTGCGAGGAGAAGGACTCTAGCTCCGCCTCCCTATTTTTGCATGGAGCCGTCGAAGTAGAGGGTCCAGTGAGGTTCGGTGAAGACCGGAGCCTTGAGTTCCAACTTTTGCTCACTGGGGCCCCCAGGGTTTGATGGAGAGGGGGTCCATTCCGCCACGAAATCTGCCAATGCTTGACTCTTGATCGCTTGTCTGGGAACGAATTCAAGATCGAATTCAGCCAATTCAGCTGCCCATTTTGCAATGTTCCTAGTAGATTTGGGATTATGCAAGATCGCACGCAGTGAGTAGGAGGTCACCACTGAGATCTTGTGAGCTTGGAAGTAATGGCGAAGCTTCCTGGAGGCGATGAGGACTGCATAGAGCAACTTGTGCACCTCTAAGTATCGAGTCTTGGCATCATGTAGTACTTTGCTGATGAAGTACACTAGGCGTTGGACTGTTTGGACCCTCCCAAAGGGGCTCGGAGCTTCCTCCACATCGTCCCGGACCCTTCCGGAGGGGTCCGGACCTACTTCGGTGACCTCCAGGTCCCTACTAGAGGAACCCGGAGCTTCTGCTCGAGTGACCCGGATCCTCCCGGAGGGGTCCAAGTCTTTTGGGATAACTACCTGTTGATCCAAGTCTGGGGGCTGGGACCCAGACTCTCCTTCAGGAACCTCTGGACCCTCCCGGAGGAGTCTGAATTCCTGAGCTTGAGATGGTTCTGGTCTCTCCGTGACCAGGACCATGCTGACAACCTCGTCGGTTGCTGAAATGTAAAGCAGTAAGGGCTCACCAGGGTTCGGAGCTACCAGGGTCGGTAGAGTGGTAAGGAGCTGCTTTAGCTCTTGGAACGCCTTTTCTACTTCTTCAGACCATTGAAATGGTCCAGACTTCCTCAATAGCTTGAAGAAGGGTAGCTCCCATTCCTCTAGTCTCGAGATGAACCGACTGAGGGTGGCTAGACATCAAGTCAGTTTCTGGACATCTTTGATGCGGGCTCGTGGCCGCATCTCCTCTATGGCTATAATCTTCGCCGGATTTGCCTCTATGCCCTGGTGGTTTACCAGGAAACCAAGAAGCTTTCCGGAGCTAACCCCGAAGACGCACTTGTTTGGGTTCAGCTTCATGCGGGTGACCCGCAGCTTGTCGAAGACAGCTTGCAAGGTGTCAAGGAGTGACTCCTTGTCCTTGATCTTGACAACGATGTCATCAACATACACTTCCACTACGTCTCTAATGAGATCTCCAAAGGTTTTGTACATAGCTCGTACAAATGTTGAAGCTGCGTTCTTGAGACCAAATGGCATGGCAGTATAACAGTACAATCCATCTACTGTGATAAAAGAAGTATGTTCTTCATCTTCCCTAGACATTCTGATTTGATGATACCCAGAATATGCGTCTAGGAAACACAGTAATTCACAGCCGGAGGTGGAATCCACTATCTGATCTATTCTAGGTAGTGGGAATGGATCTTTGGGGCATGCCTTATTTAGTGTTGTGTAGTCGATATACATCCGAAGCTTCCCGCCAGCCTTGGGTACAACAACTGGGTTTGCCAACCATTTTGGATTGAAGACTGCTCGAATGAATCCAGCTTCGAGCAACTTCTTCACTTCTTGTCGTATGAAGTTCTGTCACTCTACGGATTGCTTCCGAGGCTTCTAATGTGCAGGACGAGCGTCAGGATAGATCTTCAGATTATGCTCGATCACTTCCCTAGGGATCCCAGGCATTTGTGATGGTTGCCAGACAAACACATCAACATTTGCCCGGAGGAAAGTGATGAGCGCTAGTTCCTATTTGTCATTCAGACCTCCCAATATACGGGTGGTCTAAACGACATCTGAACCGATTTGGACAACTTTGACGGGGATGTCGGTGTCGCCACTTGGTTGCACTCGAGGTGCGGAGGTTGAGCCTCGTTGACAAATGCTCGGGGGTTTCGGAGCTTGCTCCTGCCTGGATTCTTCCTCCTGCGCTGTAGCAAGTGCATGCAATTCCTCCAAAGCAGTCACTCCGGCAGTACGATCTCCGCGGATCCGGAGAACGCCAGCTGGTGTCGGCATCTTTAACACCAGGTAGCCATAATGAGCAGCATCCATGAATCTGTACAAGGCAGGCCTGCCCAGAATGGCGTTGAAGGGCAAGTTGATCTGAGCGACGTCAAAGATCAACTTCTCAGTGTGATCTCCCGAGTCCCAAAGGTCACGGGGAGAGTAATGGCACCGAGTAATGTTATGGCCCCCGGACCTACTCTGGAGAAAGGTCGGGAGGGGCGAAGATCCGAAGGTCAGAGCTGAAGCTTGACAAAAGCTTCAAAGCTTATGAGGTTCAACCTCGAACCTCCATCCACGATTACATGGTAGAGTTGAATGTTGTTGATGGTAGGTGATACCATCAGAGGTAGCTGGCCAGCTCCGATCATGTTTCGAGGCAGTCCGAAGCATCAAAAGTGATGGTAGTGTCCATCCACTTTGGATGAGGCTCCGTCCTGGCTGTAGGAGCTACTCAGGCCATGTCCCGCCGAATAGTCTTGAGGACACGGCGGGAGGTGATGTCCCACGAACCACCAAAGATGGTGTTCATGGTCTTCCGACGCTCATTGTCGGAGACATTGGAGTCATCATCGATGGAGGTGTACACAGCCTTCATGACCTTTTTAGGGTCCCAGAAGCCCAACTCCTCTTCACCCGGAGCTTTGTCGACTTTCTGCTTTCCTTCCCTCTGACGGAAAGGAACTTCTTCCCGGCGCTTGTGGTAGCGCTCGACAAGGTTTTGGACCTCCCGGCATTCCTCCAAGTTATGGCCGTTCATCTTGTGGATAGGACACCACATTTTGGAGTTGCCACTGTCTTCAGAGGACGGCCGATGTCGTTTCTCGGGGCATGGCCCCCGGCCACCCGGAGCTGCAGCAGCTGCAGCGGTGGATGTGCTGGCCGACAGCTTCTTCTTGCCGTTGGGCTTTTTCTTCTTTTTGCCACTCCCGGAGGTAGTGGCTTCGCCTTTGGAGGATTTTTGCCATCCTCCGTAGGTGGTTTGGAGTGCATTTCATGGCCCTCCGCAGCTTTGGCACATTTATCCGCCAAGCTGAAGAGCTCCGTGACACTGGTGATCTCCTTGACCGCCAGCTTCTCCAACATCTTCTTATCCCGTACGCCCTGTCTAAATGCCACGATGACAGAAGCGCTAGAGATAGAAGGAATGGTGTTTGGTACTTGGGAGAACCTCTGGATGAAAGAGCGCAGGGATTCTCCCCCCTTTTGCACAACTGCAAAAAGGTCCAGTTCAGTGCCTGGTCGGGTGTATGAACTCCCGAAATTGGCGGTAAACTGTTGGCACAATTCCTCCCAACTATTGATAGAGTTGTGAGGAAGGCTCATGAACCAGTACCTAGTGGTCCCAGTCAGAGCCACTGGGAAGTAGTTGGCCATTAAAGCCTTGTTACCTCTGGCCGCAAGGATTGCGGTGGTGTAAATTTGGAGAAACTCGGCGGGATTAACAGTCCCGTCAAATATCTCTGGCAAGTGTGGCCGGAACTATTGTGGCCATCTAACCATGCGCAGGTGCATGGCCAGTGCAGAATAGCCTCCTCCTACTCCCTCGGGAGCAGGGCTGTCTCGAGCCTCTCGCCTTTTGGGAGCACGGTCGATATGGATGCGACTGTCCTTTCGATGGTAACGGCGATCAAGCTCCGCCTGGAGGTCATGAGTTGTCATCCTGGTTACCGTATGAGTACGTCGTGCCCCGGAGGGTAGCGACGTAACTTGCTGTGATGTAGCACGCCGCCTATTTTGGGAAGCATGCGGACCAAGTCTGCCAGACACGGTCCAGCGCTGCGATGGGGCCTGCCTCGATGGAGGAGGACCTTGGTTGCTGATGAGGTCGGCTGCTGCTGCAACCAGGTGTTCCACATCAGCCCTCCACTGCTCCATTGCACCTTGGGATGCACCTGGAGGTGGTGGATATTGGAGGAGAGCGCGCGCCGCATGAAGTGCGTGTTCAGGGTTGTTGTTGTTTGCCGATGCAGTGACCGACGCTGATGCACCGTCACGCTGCTCAGCTTGATGTGCTGGTGCAGGCGGTGGTGGTGGAGGCATGACTCCTGCTGGTTGCTGCATGTTGGAGGGATTGCCTCCAGCGGGTTGAATGGCAGGGTTGCCGTTGGAAGATCCAGCAGCCGAGTTCACCATACTTGATATCTCGGGCGCCCCTACCTGGCGCGCCAACTGTCGGTGTTTGGAACCGGCAGATCTCCCGACACTACCTTTGGTAGATCGAGGAGTTGTAGTTCGGTAATAGGCGCGCAGAGATTCAAGAAGGTGAAAGACACGTGTACACAGGGATTTACGTGGTTTAGGCAGCTTGAGCATAATACCCTACTCCATGGGGTGTGTTGGTGATGTATTAAGCTTGTGAGTCTAGAAGAAGCTCCAGAAGAAGCTCGTCTAGCTCAGGGTGTTCAGCAGTTGTCTGGAACCGTCCTTTGTGTATCGTCGACCAGTCCTTTTATAGCACAAGGATTGGTCGTTACAACGTTAGCCTGACCCGACAGGTGGCCCCGGTGGTTACACATGCTTGATACACATTAAATGGAGTTAATTACTCTTAATAGCCTGGTAACGGGCCTTAACAGTGCCGTTACCAGTATTAAGGACCATCTGATCGTGTGTCGTTAATATGGTATTAATGACACTTAATCGGGTCTTGAAGTTTTTGATTGATCCTTGAAGGTCCCGAGCCGTTTGGGGGTCCACCGGCTTGATAGTTGAAGTTGAAGGTCCGGCGGTTGCCACGTGACAGCTCCGGAGCTCACCGTCATGGATGGGTAGGTCCGGTGCTGTTGAACATGTGTCAGTACCGGAGCTTCCCTCTGTCTGGGGTTAGATCCGGGGGTGCCATATTGGTATTCTTACCGGAGCTTCCGAGGTGTGGGTGATAGCTCCGGTACTGTGATCCATGTGGTGGCCCCGGGACTAACCATGTCGGGGAAGCAGGTCCGACTACGCCTGACTTGTGGGGCCTTCAGAGGTCTTCAAATCCGGTATATGGAGTTTTCTTGTGATCTTTGCAATCCCAAGGGGTATCCGGTACAGAGGGTACCGACACTAGCATACATTTCTGTTTTTCTTCTAACTAAAATCGGACTTGTCCGGTTTTGGCCAAACTTGTCTAATTTCTCTCTGACCAAGTTCAGACTTGTCGGATATAGTCCGGACTTGTCTGTTTTTGCCTCTATCTAACTTTGGACTACTCCGACCCTTTTCGGACTTGTCCCTTAAGTCGCGATTCCGAGTTGATCTTTTGTTTCACGACTTGTTTTTTGGTTTTACCTTAAGTGGGCCTAAGAACGTTGTGTCTAACTCTTTTTGGAGCCCATGTGGGACCCCAAACCGGCCTCTACCTTCTCAAACTTGAATTCATTGAAACCCTAGCCTCCACCCTTATATAAGCAACCCCACCCCTCCACCTTGCATCCTTTTGCCTCAATTGTAGACCACCCAAACCCTAGTTCGTGGAGAGCCGCTATGAAGTAGGGAGAAGGATATCCCGAGCAAGAAGAAAAAGAGGAGGAAATGAAAGAGGATCAAGATCTCCATCAAGTTTTCGTTCTCCATCAACAATTCATCTTCAAGTTCTTCATCAACCCTAGATCATCAAGATCCAAGTATTGCCACCAAAACCCTTGATTCATTGGAGTTCTAAACACCTGGTATGCCTTCTACTTCCTCTTTCCCCCATGAATTCAACCCCAATCCTCCAAATTCACGTTGATCTTGGAAACCCGAATTTGCTGTTCCTGCGAAGGGCGGACTAGTCTGGTCCCAAGCGGACTTGTCCGATTTTGCGATCTATTTCCTATTCAATTAAACCTAAATTGGTTCGAATCAATTCCAAACCTATCTAAACTTGTTAAAAACTATTAGAACTAGTTAGTAAACACCATTAACAACTCATTTACTAGTTTTACTTTGCACTTGCATTAATCATGCATGTCATGACATATTGAGTAATATATGTGCACTTATTGATTGTGATTCTTGTATTGTATGTTTATTTTGCGGTTTAGACGGATTTGCGCTAGAGAGTGCTGCGGAGGATCTCTAGCACCAGGAGTTTCAAGTCTATGATCCTAATCAAGCTCAAGAGCAACGACAAGTGTCCTTGAACATATTGATCCTGTTTTGACAATAAATGTTTTGTGTTCAAAACTGCATGCTTGTGTCAATTTGATGGGAACCCTACGATAGGAAGTTTACTAGCTTTGTTTAACCACCCTTGTCACCTGGAATAAATGGTACAAAGTCGGGAAGGGCTTTTTACCTTTTTGCTTTGCTTAATTAATTGGGATGGGAGAACAACTACACCGTTTAATTATGCATTAATGAGATTATGATTAATATGAACTGGTCAATATGATATGGTAATGGGTGATCTAAGCAAGCTTGGTATGTGGATGGGTTGGATGTTATGGTGGTTTGCTTGCTTTAGATCTAAGGACTAGTTCATGCGAGAATAAGCCAGGACAACAGTGCCACCACGAGGTCAAGTATGGGTGCAGGATAGCTAATTAGTTAGGGTATTGCTAGTATTGCATGGACCATTTGGTGCACCAGGGAAGGGGATTCCGATTTGGTTTGGGTATGGTTGGCAGGACTCCCTGGGATCCGAATGGCACAAGAGGGGGCCCTTTGTTGAAGATGTGCTCAGTTGGAGACATCGCCACCGGTGAAACCTCTATGGGTCCGTACATGCTAGTAGTCCCTTTGTAAAGGCTATTTTGTGATCTCTTGGCCATACACCTCTGGTAGTGTTTTGTCATAATGGAGGTTTTCTTTAGTCTCCGACAGGTGATGAAATCACAAACACGTGGGTAAAGTGGTACAAACTCTGCAGTGTATTAAAACTATCGTGATAGTCGTGCTCCCGGTTATGAGCACCTGGACAACTTCCATGATTAGAAGGAAACTTGAGATTTGGGATGGTTATGGTTTGGTTATGGTTGGTAATATGGTTACGATTGATAATATGGTTGGTATTTGAAAGTGCATCTAGGTTCCCCGTGGGTTTTGGATGATTGATGATGACAATTAAGTCGCTAATGAGCTCATGTGATCTTAGCACATGTGTGGACTCGATCGGAGACGCAAACCCTCAAAAAGGAAAAAGGATTGAAACGGAGTCAACTCGAAGCGTAGAAACTAGGGTTTCTAGCGTGTTGAGTTAGACTAGCCGTAGAAATAGGAGGGTGTGTGCGTAAAGTGCAATGAGATCAAAGTAGGAGCTCAAGAGTGGTGGTTGAGGTAGAAATCCTATTTGAAGTTGAAGTTAGAGTAGTCTGGCAGGAATGGCCGGACTAGTCCACCATAGGGCCGGACTAGTCCGCTCCTGGCCAGACTAGTCCGTTTTCACACGGACCAGAAGGTCCTGTGTGACTTCGGACTAGTCCGTAGTGGACCGGACTAGTCCGGGGTACCCCTTGAAGTGGAGTTTCGGGACTAAGTCCTAGAGAGCGGACTTGTCCGTTTTGGGGCGGACCAAAAGGTCCTGTGTGAGATCGGACTAGTCCGTCCTTGGGCCGGACTAGTCCGTGGTGCTGAGTGCAGAGAGGTTTTGTGACTAAGTCTGGGAAGGCCGGACTAGTCCGCCCTTGGGGCCGGACTAGTCCGTGGTCTCCAGACTAGTCCGTTTTCACACGGAACAAAAGGTTCTGTGTGAGATCGGACTAGTCCGGTAAGGGCCGGACTAGTCCGTTGTGGAAGTTACCGTTTGAATTTGAACTTTGGCGGGTAGCGTGACGATTGCCGCGCAGTGCGACAGTGTCAGAGGGGTCAGTGGTCCCCTAGGCCGGACTAGTCCGGGCCTGAGGCCGGACTAGTCCGCCCTTTTGCTGAAGTCAGCAGTATGGGCTTGGGACCTCTATAAATAGAGGTCCCTGGGTTCTTTTGAACCAACTCTTGAAAACTCTTGAACCCTAGCGCCGCCACAGCCAACTTGGAGCACTCTTAAGCCTCTTTCTTGCCAACTTTCCCTCTAAAACTAATTCTTGTGTGGATTAGGGTTTAGTGAGGTGGAGAAGAGGAAGAACATCGCGCTTGTGCTCCCGGTTTGATCTCTTGCACTCATTGAGTCTTTGTGAGCTGTGTGTTGAGTGTGCTCGCGTTGTTGATCATCTTTGTGGTGTGGGAGCCTCAGATTGTGAGAAGCCCCAACGAATCTTGTATTCGCACTTTGAGATAGTGGAGAACCAAGTTAGGCCCGTGTGGTAAACTTGGTGAGGGAAGGGTTGGTGAACCCGGTCCTTTGTGGACTCCTCAACGGGGAGTAGATTCTTGTGTGGAATCGAACCTCGGGATAAAATTCCTGGTGTCTCCGTGTTCTTCGCATTTTGTTTATCACTTACTTCGTTCTAGGGTTGCTAGTCTTGTTTTGAGCCTCACATTGTTTAATCTTGTTAAAACTTGACTTACTCTTGTGTTGATAGATTCTAAACTTGTATTAAACATATCCTCACCTGTAGCCTCGAGAAAATCCCGTTAAAACTTGCTAGAAACACTTTTTAGGGATCTTCACGCAGGCTGACCGGACTAGTCCGCCCCCAGACAGGACTAGTCCGCCCCCTGTGGTTTAATCTCGTTTTATTAAGTCATTTGCAGGTCGATTAGCCTATTCACCCCCCCTCTAGGCAACTTTCAATTGGTATCAGAGCAGGACTCTCCACAAAGAGTCTAACAACTCAGAGAGATGGCCGGAGTGGTGTTTGAAGAGGTGTCGACCAACGACTCTCAACCGACACGTGAAGAGACAATGGATTATCAAGACAAGCCAACGGATGATGAGGAGACTCGCCAGCTCAAGGCGAAGCTCCGGGAGAAGTTGAAGATTGCTGTGGTTGAGCCGTCAAGCTCATCAAGTGGTGGCGGCGGGGTCAACTACAACCGACAAGGTTTCAACTATGAACGCCTTGCCACCAACAACCACTACCTCTCCATCCCATTGGGGAAACCTCCTCAATTCGATGGAACCGACTACGGGATGTGGAAACACAACATGAAGATCCACCTCGTGTCACTCAATCCGGCATTGTGGTAAATTGTCATGACCGGGGTGGAGATCCCGAAGGATGAGGACAACATCACGCAAGAACAAGCCATCCTCATGCACCGCAACGCTCAAGCTGCGGGTGTGATTATCTCATCTCTCTCAAGAGATGAGTTCAAACGCGTCGATGGCCTTGAGGTGGCCAAAGACATATGGAACACCCTCCAGACGGCACATGAAGGGAATCGGGTGGTCAAGGAGGCCAAGATTGAGCTCATCGAAGGAGAGCTTGGGAGATTCGCCATCTTGGATGGTGAATCCCCCCAAGACATGTACAACCGGTTGAAGGTACTTATCAACAAGAGCCGATCATATGGATGCACCAAGTGGACCGACCACGAGGTTGTGAAGAGGATGATCCGGGCATTCATGCCTAGGAACGTCGCTCTTTGCTCCATGATTCGAGAAAGCCCGGGGTTCACTCAAATGACCCCGGAGGAGGTCCTTGGAAGGATCATCAACCACGAGATCATGGAGAAGGAGGCGCTCTTCTACAATGACCTTCAGAAGTTCACCGCCTCCAAGATCAAGAACGTTGCACTCAAGGCAACACCCTCTTCAAAGGAGCAAGAGGAAAGTGATGAGGAGAGCCTCGACACCGATGAGGAAGAGGCCTTCTTCATCAACAAATTAAGGAGAATGATGAGGAGGAAGAAAGGTGGATACAACCATGAGGGCATAGGGAAGGAAAGAGCAAGGCCCAAGTCAAAAAGGTCTTGCTACAATTGTGGCGAGTATGGGCACTTCATCGCTGATTGCCCACATGAAGAAGCGAAGAAGAAGAAGGAGGGCAAGCCTCAAGATAAGAAATTCTTCAAGAAGAAGAGGCCCTCCGGACAAGCCCACTTGGGGAAGGAGTGGGACTCTAACGATGAGTCCTCCTCCGAAGAAGAAGAGGAGAAGATGGCTACCATAGCCATCGGGAGGAGCTCCAAGGGAAGCAAGCTCTTCCCCAACCTCAACGACAACTACAAACCTACTTGCCTTATGGCAAGGGAGGGAAGAAGAAAGGTAACATCTCATCCCTCCTCCACAACTTCCTCGCAAGATGAATTTGAGAGCGCTAGTGAAAATGAGCATATGTTTAAGGACATAAGCAAAAGCACCCTGTGTAGGATGAAGTTGCTTATGGATGAGATCTTTGAGAAGGAGGATCTCATCAACAGACAAGAGGACATGCTCATCCTTGAGAAGGAGAGATGTCGAGAGCTTGATGAACTCCTTGAGCTCGAAAGAGAGAAGAGCAAGGCATTGGAACACGAACTTGCTCTAAGTAAGAAAACGTGTTCAAGTCTTGAGAAGAAAACAATTGAGCTCAAGGATGAACTTGGGAACTTGTCAAAAGTTAACAAAATCCTTGAGACTCAAGTTGAGTCTCTCAAGAACAATGTAGCCTCTTCCTCTAAGAGCTCAACCTTCTCAAAGGCCTCATCCAATGCAACTCCGCCTTGCGAATGCTCTAACTTAATCCTTAAGCTTAAGGATGAACTCAACTCAGCGCAAGGCAAGCAAGCACCTAAGGGTGCCATCTTTGACAAGGAGAAGGTGGCGTATGCACGAAGTGCATACACCAACACAAGACCTCCCCATGTCAAGGATGGTCTTGGCTATACAAGAGGTGGAAGGCATAACGCCAAAACCTCCAAGTATGGCAAGGACATGATTGTCTTTGTTAAGGGGAGTTCATCTCCAACTAAAATTGAAAAGAACTCACCCTCTAGCAGCAAAATGCCTAAATCTGAATCGCATCCTTTATTTCATGATTTTGATGCATCTTATGTGTTTAAGAGGAACAAACATGGCAAAGTGTTTGCTAGATATGTTGGGCCACTCCGCAAGAGCCCCAAGCCTTGCGTGTGGGTGCCCAAATGCCTAACTACTAACGTGAAAGGACCCAACTCCGCTTGGGTACCTAAAAGGAAGGCATAAACTTGTTTTGTAGGCTTACTCCTCCGGTGGATCGAAATGGGTGCTGGATAGCGGATGTACCAACCACATGACCGGAGAGAGGAGCATATTCATAGAGTATGAGGAGAACGAGGACCCAAGTGAAGGAATCTTCTTTGGGGATAATAGCCAAGGGATAATCCTTGGCTCCGGTAAAATTGCTATCTCCTCTTCGCATACTTTATCAAATGTTTTGCATGTTGATTCCCTAGACTATAATCTCCTATCCATATCACAGCTTTGTGATAAAGGATATAAGTGTGTCTTTTCTAGTGAGGGTGTGAATGTTCTGAGAGAGGGTAATGACTCAATAGCCTTTAAGGGAGTGCTCAAGGGAAAGCTGTATCTTGTGGACTTTACCACGGATAAGGCTCAACTTGACACATGCTTAATGGCGAAAGCCAACATGGGATGGCTTTGGCATAGAAGGCTTGCCCATGTTGGAATGAGGAACCTTCAAAAGCTCCTTAAAGGAGAGCACGTTCGTGGCCTAAAGGATGTGGTATTTGAAAAGGATAGGCCATGTGGTGCGTGCCAAGCGGGAAAGCAAGTAGGAGCTCAACACCCCTCTAAGAATGTCATGACGACAACTAGACCTTTGGAGTTACTCCATATGGATCTTTTTGGCCCCATTGCTTACATTAGCATCGGTGGCAACAAGTATGGTCTAGTCATCGTTGATGACTTCTCTAGATATACTTGGGTGATCTTCTTGCATGATAAGAGTGAAACCCTCGGTGTCCTCAATAAATTCCTAAGGAGAGCTCAAAATGAGTTCACCTTAAGGATAAAGGCTGTATGGAGTGACAATGGCACCAAATTCAAGAACATGCAAGTACAAGAGTTCCCAGATGAGGAGGGCATCAAGCATGAGTTTTCCGCTCCCTATTCTCCACAACAAAATGGAATTGCCGAAAGAAAGAATAGGACGCTCATTGAGATGTCAAGGACGATGCTAGATGAGTACAAAACATCGGACCGGTTTTGGGCGGAAGCGGTTAACACCGCTTGCCATGCCGTAAACCGATTGTACCTTCATCGCCTCCTCAAGAAGACTCCTTATGAGCTTCTCGTTGGTAAGAAACCCAATGTTTCTTACTTTCGTGTTTTTGGTAGCAAGTGTTATATCCTCAACAAGAAGCCTAGGACATCGAAATTTGCTTCAAAGTCCGATGAAGGTTTCTTGCTTGGATATGACTCAAACACTCACGCGTACCGTGTGTTCAACAAATCCTCCGGAATTGTTGAAGTAGCACGTGACGTGGTGTTTGACGAAACCAATGGCTCTCAAGTGGAGCAAGTTGATCAACATGCCCTTGATCAAGAGGAACCTCCACTAGAAGCTCTAAGGAGAATGGCACTTGGAGATGTTCGCCCACAAGAACCATCTCCAAGCCCAAGTGACCATCATCGTTATGAAGTAGGTCAAACCCCCATTGGACAAGTTGGAGATCCACTAGATACTTCCCAAGATGATAATGGGAATGAAGATCAAGGAGGAGGCTTGGATCAAGGGGGAGACCAAAGTGAAGAAGATGAAGAAGTGATTCAAGAGCTCAACCTCCGCATCCTCGTGTTCATCAAAGTGTTCAACGGGATCATCCCATTGACAACATTCTAGGAGATATCACAAGAGGAGTAACAACACGTTCACGTGTTGCAAACTTTTGTGAGCATTTCTCCTTTGTCTCATCCTTGGAACCCCATAAGGTTGAAGATGCCTTAAGAGATCCGGATTGGGTGGTTGCCATGCAAGAGGAGCTCAATAACTTTGAAAGGAACAAGGTTTGGGAGCTTGTCAAGCGCCCACAAGCTAATGTTGTTGGAACCAAGTGGGTGTTCCGCAACAAACAAGATGAGCATGGTGTGGTAACTAGGAACAAGGCACGACTTGTGGCAAAAGGGTACTCACAAGTTGAAGGATTGGATTTTGATGAGACATTTGCTCCCGTAGCTAGGCTTGAGTCAATTCGGATATTACTAGCCTTTGCTACTCATCATGACTTCAAGCTCTACCAAATGGATGTTAAGAGTGCATTCCTTAATGGCCCAATCAAGGAAGAAGTTTATGTAGAGCAACCTCCAGGGTTTGAAAACCAAGACTATCCTAACCATGTTTACAAATTGCGAAAGGCTCTTTATGGCCTCAAGCAAGCTCCTAGAGCTTGGTATGAGTGCCTAAGAGACTTTCTAGTTGAAAATGGTTTTAGGATAGGCAAAGCGGATTATACCCTTTTCACAAAGCACTTCAACGAAGATCTTTTTGTGTGCCAAATATATGTGGATGACATCATATTTGGTTCCACAAATAAGGTGTTTTGTGATGAGTTCTCCAAGATAATGACGGAGAGGTTTGAAATGTCCATGATGGGTGAGTTGAAGTTCTTTCTAGGATTTCAAGTAAAACAACTCAAAGAAGGGATGTTCATAAGTCAAACTAAGTATACACAAGATATTCTAAGGAAGTTTGACATGGATAAGGCAAAACCCATCAAAACCCCTATGGGGACAAATGGACACCTAGACCTAAATGAGAATGGTCCAAGTGTGGATCAAAAGTTATATAGGTCTATGATTGGTTCACTTCTCTATCTTTGTGCATCTAGGCCCGATATCATGCTAAGTGTGTGTATGTGTGCTCGCTTTCAAGCGGCACCTAAGGCTTGTCATTTGACCGCCGTTAAAAGGATCTTGAGATATCTAGTACACACACCTTCCCTAGGACTTTGGTACCCCAAAGGATCTAAGTTTAACCTCATTGGATATTCCGATGCGGACTATGCCGGGTGCAAAGTTGATAGGAAGAGCACATCGGGTACATGCCAATTCTTGGGTCGATCTCTAGTGTCTTGGTCCTCCAAGAAGCAAAACTCTATTGCTCTCTCCACCGCCGAAGCAGAATATGTTGCAGCCGGAAGTTGTTGTGCACAACTTCTCTGGATGCGACAAACCCTTAGGGATTATGGGATTAACTTGCGCAACATTCCACTCTTGTGTGACAACGAGAGTGCCATCAAGATAGCCCATAATCCGGTGGAGCACTCTAGGACCAAACACATAGACATTCGACACCATTTCTTGCGAGATCACTCAATGAAGGGAGATATCGTAATTTCTCATGTGAGGACGGAACATCAACTAGCGGATATCTTCACCAAGCCTCTTGATGAGAAGCGTTTCTGTGAGCTAAGAAGTGAGCTCAACATTTTGGATTCTAGGAATGTGGCTTAAACCTCATTCCTCACTTTTTGAGCAATTTCGAAAAACTCTTCTCTATTGTGATTTCTCTTCAAAATCTGTTTGAGAAAACCTTTTCTTGGGATTTGATCATGTTTTTATCACATTCTTTCTTTAATTATCATGATTGTATTGCTTGATATTCATAAGGACCAATAGCATGTGTGCAACTCAAAAACATCGCTTTTCAGCTCAGTCGGACCGGACTAGTCCGCCCTAGGGGACGAACAAGTTCGGGTCCAGACTAGTCCGCGGCTGATCCGCAGACCGGACTAGTCCGGTCCTCCAACTGGACAAGTCCGGATCCGGGCTAGTCTGGGTCTAGTCCGCTGACCGGACTAGTCCGGCCACTCAACCGGACTAGTCCGGCCCTTGGGGGCTTAAACCCCCAGGGTCGGCCCAGACCCTCTTCTTCCTCCCACTCGCGCCTCTCCCTCTCCCACGCTCAAGCAACCGCCTTTTTGGCGATTTTTCGCTCCATCCACCAAATCTCGATTCCAATCCGTGCATTGGAGCCCTTGGGAGTGAGGGATCGTTTCCCCACGCTTCACCTTCGCAATCCATCGTCGATTTCGTCGATTCTCGCGGATTTAAGAAGGTATTCTAGCTTTTTCAAAAACTTTCCCCATTTTTGATTCTTTAGGTTTTTGATAGGAACACCTTCATAGATATTGCTCCATATACCCTTGTGATCATAGCCTAGGAGTATTGCGTGCTGATCCGAAGTTTTTTTGATGATTCGATTAGGGTTAGGGTTTATCCTATGCAACCCGGACTAGTCCGGCCCCTGGCGAACAAGTCCGGTTTGCACAGAGCAAACCCTAATCCTAGTCCTCTCTCGAGACTTCTTCCGCAATAATTCCATCTCCTTGAACTCATATCTTCCCGTCTATGCTTTTCGCAGCATGTCTCACTCGGAGCGCTCCCCTTCTCATCTCATCCCCACGGGCGATGAAGAACGTCCCGGGACCAATCGGGGCCGCACCGAATGTGAAACTTGATTTCACGGAGAAAATTTAGAATAGAAGTTCCTCATTTGATATAAATTCCCACCAAAGCCATATGATGATTTGAATTAGATAAACCTTATGCATATGCTATTTGCCTTCACAGTGAACTTGCTCAAACTAGTATAGACCTATGTGAGAATCTTTTCATACTTTTAAGATCAAGATTACATGGGCACATGATAAACTTCTACACTAGAAGATAGCAAAATTCCTTCATATCATATGTCGGTACTCGGCATACCGGGTACCCTCGCGCACAGGCTAAAACCGCCTAGGAGTCCTGCATTCCTGCCAAGGCAGGGTCTGAGGGTGCCACGTGTCCAGAAGGCCCGAACCCCTCTACCTCAAATACAGGGTCCGGATTATCCACATGGACCCCAAGGAAGAGTCCAGCTCCCCCTTGGAGACGAGCCCCCAAGCGGCCACGTGTCCAGCAGAGTGGGATCCCGCTCCCCCATAGGTGAGAGCTCCTGTGCTGCCACGTGGTTCAAGGCACCAGACAGGCCACCTTCCGTAGAGGAGGGCTCCGGCTCCGCCACGTGTCCCGCGGCCCTGGATCCCCCACCCTACTCAGGAACGGGCTCGTAGGCTGCTGTGGTCTGTGGATCGGGACTCGGCCTCCCTTGCAGAGGCTAGCTCTCGAGCTGCCATGTACCCAACAACTTGCGCTGGATGGTGGGTTGCGGAAATCAAGAGGGTGGTGCACCTTGTCTAAATCAAGCATTAAAGACTCGCGTCTTCCCTAGGTGCACAAGATGGCACACGCCTAGTGTCAGGTACCGCTGCACCAATCGCATCACTGTGAAGACGTTGCAGGCCTACCCCACTCTGAGAAGTGGGTAGCTTATAGCGGCAGGGACAGTTGGACAGGACATTCCCTGCCATCATCAACAACTACGCATGGGCCACTGGTGACTGAAGCGGCAAGACGGCGAGTCTTCAAAGCCACGGTCAGAGGAAGCTTATACATGAAGCCATAGATCTTTAGGATAAGATCACCCTGGGGCCACCAGTCGGGCCCCGGACCCCACTTGTAAGGCGTCTGGCCTTGTCTATAAAAGGACCAGACTGCCACCGTTACAAGGGATCCCCAATCTATGCATTCACACACTACACAACAATAATACAACCTAACCGTGGAGTAGGGTATTACACTCTTGCGGCCCGAACCACGTAAAACCATAGCCTCACAACTCTCACACGCGCAATCCCTCGATAGAGGACTAAGCCCTGCCGATGAAGAACCTCCGCGGGCTGCTCGCATAGCAGGCCCGGGGGATGTGTTGCAAGAAGACTTTGACATCATCATTCGACAATAAAAAGAGAAACTCCATGCCTTTCATGCTTAGTACTCTCTTCACATTCATTGCATAAAAAGGGAGTAGAAGACATGGCTACAAGAAAAAAAAAGAAAAAAAGAAAAATGCATGCTTACATCATAAGCATGAGAAAAAAGGCATGCTTACATCATAAGCATGAGAAAAAAACAGATAAAAAAGTAGTCATGTTCATCCCTAGAATTATGAGAGTCTACACAAATAGGAGTCATCTCAAAATCCAAATCCACTCCACAAATATTCCATGACACTTGCACAAATCTTGATCAAAAGTATGATTTGTTTTCTCCTAAGGCTTACTCTTTTGACTTAGCAATATATGTGTTGCAAATATGCCTACTCTTGATCCCTACCAAGGTCCACATACAAGCCTTATTTAGATTTAGGGCAAGAAAGGCATTGCCTTGGTGAGGATACAAATACCACTTCCTACATAGGAGTGATTGAGTGCATCACTTGAGGAACGTAAATCTAAACACCATTTGGAATTCTCCGTAAATTTGAGTGGAACTCATACATTGGTTGATGCATGCTTATTTTGCTATTCTATCCTTCAACCACCCAAATAAAGATGAGACACAAGCCCCATAAACACTAAGAAAAAGGGTCAGGTACCATAGCCAATTTATTCAATGCAAGGTAGAATACTTTGTTGTGCACTTGGTACTTTTGCAAAAATAGGACATAGTAGCAACTCCTAATCAACAACCTAAGTCTTTATCTTTGCTTCGGGACGAGCAAAGGGTAAGCTTGGGGGAGTTTGTTGACGGTCGTTATATACCAATTTTGACCGTCAATATAACTCAATTATGTGAAGGAATGAATATTTCTTACACACATCATAGTTAGGAATAACCTAGTTCCACTTGTAATTGAATAAATTGGTGCATGCAGGTATTATATGCAGATTTGAGGTGAATGCATGGCCACAAGGCAAGGAAACACACTTCACACAATCAGGCGCAAGCACAAGGATTTATGGGCCCACTCAGAGTAGAAAACAAACTAAAAATTAAGGGAATCACCCATACCCATGATAGGGGCCCATATAACAGTGTCACATAGAAGTTTTAGCGTGATTGAAGCCATTTGCAGTTCGGTCGAACCACCAGGTCTCCCGACTTGGTATTCGCGCTAAACGCGGTCCCGTTGGCTCCTCACGGCTTCAAAATCACGACGGCGACTGATTCCCTCACTTTTTCTGGCGCCAAACCGACCATTGGAGGGTATAAATAGGGTGTAGGGGGCTCCCTCACTCCAAACACACCACTTGAACATTCAATCTCTTGTATACATTAGCTCTCCAAGTCCTTAGTGGAGGTTAGGCTGTAGAGAGGAGCCTCTAGTCCCAAGTACAAATTGGGAAAGGTATGGCTCATGTACCTTCTCTTGTATTTGTGACTTTGTGCTTTATAACAATAATATTATTAGTCTCTATTTGCTTATATACTTGGGCAAAACTTTCTTATTTTATTGTGGAGTACATGTATGTGTTAGGTGTAGATGTAGTTATGATCTAGACATAATGCCATTATCATGTTATCATAAACACCATACACATTCACTATAGTCTAATTAGGTAATAATATGATTATGTTAATATGAATATATTAGTGCTTGGATCCAACATTGGTTGAACGATGTTTTGGTTAGTCATTGCCTTTGGACGAATATTACGTTGCAACTCTTAATGTGTGTACTTAGCATGCAAGCGTGATGCTTGGATAGTTAAGTAGCATTGGATGCATCGTAGTCCAAGGGTTGTAGAGGTAGGCGGTAGGTGGTGACATACCTATCCGTCCGTTGTAATGCTCCACGTTCGACTACCATGTCGGCTCTTGGCAGGAGTCACCCGGCAGACCAGGGTAAGCCTGTGCTCGAGATGTTGGACCACTAAGCCCTAGTATTCACTATTAGCATATTCATGTGTAATTTATTAGGCTATGTATATGAGTAATTAAAGCACAGTAGGACTAGCTCCATCGTGTAGTCTAACCCTCGCTAGGACAACCATACCCTTAGAGTAGTTGTGTGTCACACCACCCCTATTATCAACTTACCCCTGTTCTGATAAACCTTTAGTACCCTATACCTTGATCATAAGAATAGTGTTTACTTTACTTCACCACCTTCCTTTGGGATAAATACGATACCCTTGGGAATACTCTTGGGTGAAATGCTACACGACAGTTTCCATGTGCTTATGGATCTCATCTCTTTCCAGAGATGATCTGTGATGTAAGAAACGTTAATAGCCGACCTGGTCCTCGCCCCTCCTCGACTGTGCTTTCTCCTAGTGGCTGACAGGTGGGTCCAGACCTCATCCCCACGTGAATCGATGTTGGATTTCCTCAGATATGCCTTGGAATGGGTCCATGGATCCATGTGATGCCACATGTTGTGGCGTGATTGGTTGGGGTGACACTTTATAAAATTGCTCACCTCATTCTTTATTAATTATGCATAGAAACTCCTACATGCACTATTTCTCCAAGTACAAGTAGAATTATGACAAATCTAAAGATGATGTGTGTAAGAAATATTTATTTCATCACATAGTTGAGTTATATAGACGGTATAAATTGGTATGTAACGACCGTCATCAAGCGCCACGCGTCGGCTAACCAAGTTTGGTGCTAGGAAGGAGTCGACCGAACCAGGGGCTCAGTCGACTTGGTCCTGGCGTCCCTTGGCTCGTGCTTTCTCCTGATCACTGATTGGTGGGCCCTGACCTCATCCCGCGTGAGTTGACATTGGATTACCACGGATACGCCTGAGAATGGCTCCGTTGATCCATGTGATGCGACATGTCATCTCTTGATTGGTCGGTGTGGCACTTTTTAGGATTGCTCCCCTCATTCCTCCTTATTTCTGCAATAAAATACCTGCATGCACTATTTCTCCAAGTAAGAAATATTTATCCCTTTACATAATTGAGTTACTTTGACGGTCAAAATTGGTATATAACGACTGTCAACACTCGCTTGGACGTAAGCCACCTCAGCCGAACCAGGACAAATCACTTGTCTTTGCAGCTAGCCATAAGGAGACGAACGTCTATCAATACAATTTACTAGTATGTACTCAAAAACAACGATAGTTGGATAGTTGGCGCGCCAGATAGGGGAACGCTACGCGTTCTTCACTAGCTCCGTCGTGACTTCATCGAATCTGACCTGCATCGTCGGTGACCCTCAGAGGTCCAACGACACCAGCACCACTGACAACACCCCGAAAGCATCCTTCCTAGGAATGTCAACCACGTGTTACCGTCCCTCCACGAGATGCTAGTAGACACGATTGGCTGTGACCACAACAGCGGAGACGCGCATTGAACTGCAAGGACCAATCACAAGAGCACGGGCACGGTTATTAAATCAGCAGGTGAATTCGTTCTTAACTTCTTTTGCATGTGAGTTTGAGAATAGATTGCTATGTGATGATTTAATTGTTATCAGGAATAATGGAGAAGATCAACAAGTGAAGGAAGGAGGCCTTGGGAGCGTGGACAACCACCTGGGACGTCCACAAGTAGATGGAAATAGTTTACAACTCGGACTCGAGTTCAACTCGGAGTCCAGGAGCAGTCCACCTTAAAACAGACGCCCAGGAGGCATACGACTCCGTTTTCGACGTTCTACATATGCACGGAAAGAGGGGAAGATAAACTTTCCAATGGTTCTGGTCTCACCTCAAAATTCCTCCGGAGTCATTGGGAATCGTCGAAACAAGTCGAGTCCATATTTCTGTCCGGTGCTGCGCCACCGAATCGGGCCTTTGGGCCTTGTATCCCGTAAGAGTCCATTAGGGACGCGTCTAATCATGTTTTGGTCGAACCCTAGCCTATAAATACTGCAGCCGCCGGTCATATTCGGTGGGTTTTGCTTAGATCAATAAAATCGCCGTTCTACGGTTTGTGAGACCCCAATTTCGCGATTTCCGATCGTGTCTTCTACGTTCTTGCTCGTGTTCTCGATTGCACTTGCAGGGATTAGCCTTCTTGGCGAGGTCAAGCGTGTGCAGCACGGTTGATAACCAACGGAGCCGTGGTGTAGTGATTGCAGGGGTACTCGAACCGCTCGAGTGCCGCGGATCATCAACGTCGAGTTCTCCACCCCAATCGACATACCTTTCGGAAGATCGGGCCTAACCCTACTCATCAATTGGTATCAGATTTCCAGGTTGCCCGTGAGGTATCTTTGTTTTCCTTTCCTTCCATTAGATCGATTTTGTTTCGTACCTAGAGTCCACAAAAAAGCCACAAAAAAAATTAGATCGTTTTTACCGCTTCCCAGACTATAGTGCCTGCAGTTTCGTTTTTCAGTTTGCATTGTTGAGTTTGCATTCGTGTGGTTGAGTCTTGTTGCTGGTTTAGCTTTGTGTTTTTTGGACCTAGTTATCGTGTTTCGTCCCTGTTTTCTTGCTATTCGACACCTATTCCACAATCCCTAAATAACAAACCGATCCGCCACGTTCATCGGTTTGCCCTAGCTAGCCGCCTTGCGTGAACTCCCGCATCGCCAGCCCTAGATTAGGTGACAAATCTTTGTGCCATTCATCCTTGAATCATCACACACCACCCCATTAGTTGCTGTGCAAATTCCCGATCGTTTTCGTATCCGTTTGTGAGTTCTGTTCTCAAACCGAGTTGGAATCAACATCCAAAAAAACGTAACTCGGGCAGCCTACCTTAAAACGGCCATAACTTTCGCATACGAACTCGAAATCGGGCGAATTTTTTTTCAAATTCATCTACGCGAAATTTCGCATCTGATTTTCCGCCGCGTAGCCGCGTTCGGCGAATTTAGATTGTCAAAATTCCCCTCGGAAGATAGGCTATCCGGCCTCCGAAGTTTCAGCACAAATTTTAAAGAACCTTCTTGATTTTCCATAGGCCGCATATTACATCCAATTGAGCTGCAAATTTGTGTGCTTCCTATAATTGTGCTACTGAGTAAAGAAAAAATATCAAAAAAATATTACAAAAAAGAAAAAAAAATTGTGAAGAGCACGCATATTAAAGCAATTGGCCTATACCACTTGGTGCTGTTTGTTTGGTTATACCATTCTGTCTTTCTTTTACCTTGATACTTCCTTGTGTTGTGCTAGGCTCTAGGGCACTCAGTTGACCAGCAACAGTTTCCTACATTGAATACTTATTCAACTTTGTTTAGCTGTTAACGATTTTCTGCTTATTAGCCACCATATTGTGCCATCCAAGCTCCACCTTTCTCTTGAGCATAACAGGTACCTTTGTAATCACCCCACGCTTCATTGGTTCATCTCACCGTCCACACCACCTGCTGTGTCGGTAAGAACACTTGTAAGAGCGTGGTAAGACGCTTGAGCGAGATAGATTGTTTTCTTCCACCTTCCACATTGTCACTGTAGTTGATAGGGATAACATTTTTTTTTGTTGTCTTTTGTTTCCTACTAACAATGGCAGGAGAAGAAAATAATGACGAATGTGTTCAACATGTTGAGTTACGTGATATGTTCGCCAAATACAACGCATCAACGGAGGAGTCATTGGCGAACTTGACTCGCAAACTGGATGACCTTGCTCTTCGGATGAATACTTTTGAGGCTCGGTTGCCTCTCGCTGGAAGACAAGAAGACAATGCTTATGATGAACTGGAAGATCACAGTAATCAGCCAAGACTGCCACTTTATCGTCGAGGTATGGGAGGTAATAATCATAACAATTATAACCGCCCTCCTGATGATCCTTTTGCTAAAGTGAAATTTACTATACCCTCTTTTTCTGGTGCTTATGATGCTGAGGCTTATCTTGATTGGGAGATGACAGTAGAGCAAAAATTTAATTCCCATCTTGTTCCTGAACAACATAGAGTTCGTCAAGCCACTAGTGAGTTTAAGGACTTTGCTATCATATGGTGGAATGAACTTGTTAAAACTAGAACTGATCCTCCAACATGGGATAGATTAAAGGAAGCTATGCGTGTTCGATTTGTTCCTCCATCTTTTCAGCGGGACCTTCGCAAAAAATTGCAGCGTTTAGACCAAGGTAACATGTCCGTAGAGGAGTATTATAAAGAGTTACAAAAGGGTATGCTGCGTTGTGGGGTAGTAGAGGACATGGATGATAAAATAGCTCGTTTTTATGGGGGGTTGAGGCGTGAAATTCAGGACATTGTTGATTACAAAGAATATGATACTGTTAACAGATTGTTTCAGCTTGCTATGTTGGCAGAAAAAGAATTGCAGGGCCGACAACAACAGCAACAACGCACGAGGAGCAACTTCACGCCGCGTGCAGCAACTACACCATCCAAAACAGCACCATCTTCGGCCCCCCGTGCAGCGACTACACCACCCAATGGCGGCCAACGAACTATACCTGCTGCTCCACCTTCTCGCATGCCGGAAGGCAGCAAGGCGACATCATTCAGGCCTTCGTCGTCCACTCCTTCTACGGGTCGTACTTCTGACATTAAGTGTCACCGCTGCCAGGGACTTGGTCATATGATGAGAGATTGCCCAAGCAAACGAGCATACATAGCACGCGACGATGGCGGGTATGATAGTACTTCGGATGTTGAAGATGAATATTCTCTTGCTACTGACTTTACAGATCCAAATGACGAACACACCGAAGAAGAGGTACTTGGTACAGCGGCGACGGAGAACTATAGGAGCATCATTGTGCAGCGTGCCTTGAGCTCCAAAGTGGAGACCGACGACAAGCTACAACGACACAACCTCTTCCACATGTTTCTCGTCGTCAAGGACTGTCGTGTACACACTATAATTGATGGAGGTAGCTGCAATAACTTGGTAAACACGGACGTCGTCAAGAAACTCGGTTTGCCAACAAGAGCACACCCTCATCCGTACCACATTCAATGGTTCAACAACAGCGGTAAGGTTCGGGTAACACAAACAGCGAGAATCCATTTTTCAATTGGTTCATACCATGATTTTGCTGATTTTGATGTTGTTCCTATGGATGCTTGTTCTCTTTTATTGGGTCGTCCTTGGGAATTTGATACAGATGCTATTCATCATGGTAGAACCAATAAATATACTCTCATGCATAAGGGAAAGAAAATCACTTTGCTCCCCATGACTCCTGCTGAAATTGTGCATTTTGAGAAGAGTAAAATTCGTGAGGGCAAAGCAACTAAATTAGAATCTGAAAAACAGCAAGTTATTAAGTTAAAATCACCATCATTGCTCGCAACTAAATCTGAACTTGCTGATTTATTCGATGCTAAGGGGATGTGCTATGCTTTAGTTTGCAAAGAAGCCATGTTTTCACTTCATGAATTGTCTATTGCATTGCCCCCTGCTGTTGCTAACCTTTTGCAGGAGTTTGAGGATGTGTTTCCCTCCGAGATACCCCCTGGTTTACCACCGATGAGAGGCATTGAACACAAGATCGATTTGATTCCAGGAGCAAGTTTGCCAAATCGTGCAGCATACAGGGCAAATCCACAAGAAACTAAGGAAATTCAGCGACAAGTCCAAGATCTTTTGGACCGCGGGTACATTCGTGAAAGCCTTAGCCCTTGTTCCGTTCCTGTTCTTTCGGTTCCTAAGAAAGATGGTAGTTGGCGCATGTGTGTTGATTGTCGAGCGATTAATAACATCACCATTCGATATCGTTATCCTATTCCTCGATTAGATGACATGCTTGATGAATTAAGTGGTGCTATCATCTTCACAAAAATTGACTTGCGTAGTGGTTACCACCAAATTAGAATGGCACTAGGAGATGAATGGAAAACTGCATTTAAAACCAAGTTTGGACTTTATGAGTGGTTAGTCATGCCTTTTGGTTTAACTAATGCACCCAGCACCTTTATGCGATTAATGAACGAGGTTTTACGTGCTTTCATTGGACAATTTGTGGTGGTTTACTTCGATGATATCCTCATTTACAGCAAGTCATATGATGAACATCTTGATCATTTACGTGCTGTTTTTACTGTTTTGAGAGATGCACGTTTGTTTGGTAACCTCGAAAAGTGCGTTTTTTGCACCAATCGAGTCTCGTTTCTTGGCTATGTCGTTTCCTCGCAGGGAATTGAGATGGATGAGGCAAAAATTGAAGCAATCACCAGCTGGCCAGCCCCAACTACCGTCACACAGGTTCGTAGTTTTCTTGGTCTTGCAGGATTTTATCGGCGCTTTGTGCGGGATTTCAGCACCATTGCAGCACCTCTACATGAGCTAACGAAGAAGGGAGTTCCATTTCGATGGGGCGAACAGCAGCAACAAGCTTTTGATGCTCTCAAATCGAAGCTTACACAAGCACCATTATTACAACTTCCTGATTTTGACAAGACCTTTGAGCTAGAATGCGATGCAAGCGGCATTGGTATTGGAGGCGTTCTCATACAAGGAGGTAAACCCGTTGCTTTCTTTAGTGAAAAACTTCATGGTCCTTCTCTGAATTATTCCACTTATGATAAGGAATTGTATGCCTTAGTCCGTGTATTACAAACTTGGCAACATTATCTTTGGTCTAAGGAGTTTGTCATACATTCCGATCATGAATCATTGAAGTATCTTAAGTGTCAAACCAATCTGAATAAACGACATGCTAAATGGATTGAGTTCATAGAGTCGTTTCCATACATCATTAAGCATAAGAAAGGGAAGGAAAATATCATTGCCGATGCATTATCTAGGCGTTATACCATGCTGTCCCAACTTGATCATAAAATCTTTGGTTTGGAAACAATTAAAGCATTATATCCTACTGATTTGGACTTCAAAGTTGCTTTTGAAAATTGTAGAGAAGGAAGAACTTGGAATAAATATGTGCTGCGAGAGGGTCTCCTCTATCGTGCTAACAAGCTATGCGTTCCAGCTAGCTCCGTTCGTCTATTGCTTTTGCAGGAAGCACATGGAGGAGGTTTGATGGGACATTTTGGAGTGAAGAAAACTGAAGACGTGCTGTCCACACACTTCTTTTGGCCAAAGATGAGGCGTGATGTCGAGCGCTACGTGTCATGATGCACTACTTGCAATAAAGCTAAGTCTCGCCTTAACCCACATGGTCTTTATATGCCTCTTCCTGTTCCTAGTGTACCTTGGGAGGATATTTCTATGGACTTTGTTTTGGGATTGCCTAGGACTAAGAGGGGGAGGGATAGTATTTTTGTAGTTGTTGATCGTTTTTCCAAAATGGCACACTTTATACCTTGTCATAAGAATGATAATGCCTCACACATTGCTGATTTATTTATGACGGAAATTGTTCGTTTACATGGTGTGCCAAATACCATTGTTTCTGATCGTGATGCAAAATTTTTAAGTCATTTTTGGAGAACTTTGTGGTATAAATTGGGAACCAAGTTGCTGTTTTCAACTACATGTCACCCACAAACGGATGGACAGACCGAGAGAGTTAATCGTACTTTATCCACTATGTTACGGGCTGTCTTGAAAACAAATTTGAAGTTGTGGGAGGAGTGTTTACCACATATAGAATTTGCTTACAACAGATCCGTTCACTCCACGACAAAGGTAAGTCCATTCCAGGTAGTGTATGGTTTCAATCCCTGTGCTCCTATTGATTTACTACCTTTGCCTCCTTCTGAAACTATAAATTTGGATGCTACACAACGATCTGAATTCATTCTTAAGATGCATGAAACTACAAAGAAAAATATTGAAATGATGAATGAGAAGTATAGGATTGCAGGTAGTAAAGGTAGAAAAGAAGTAAAACTTGAACCGGGCGGTTTGGTGTGGTTACATTTGAGAAAAGAGCGATTTCCCGACTTGAGAAAATCTAAACTTATGCCACGAGCTGCTGGTCCTTTTAAGATCGTTGAAAAGATTAATGATAATGCATATAAGCTTGAATTACCTCCCGATTTTGGGGTTAGTCCTACATTTAACATTTCAGATTTGCGACCGTACTTGGGAGAAGAAGATGAACTTGAGTCGAGGACGACTCCAATTCAAGAGGGGGAGAATGATGAGGACATCACAACAGCGGAGACGCGCATTGAACTGCAAGGACCAATCACAAGAGCACGGGCACAGTTATTAAATCAGCAGGTGAATTCGTTCTTAACTTCTTTTGCATGTGAGTTTGAGAATAGATTGTTATGTGATGATTTAATTGTTATCAGGAATAATGGAGAAGATCAACAAGTGAAGGAAGGAGGCCTTGGGAGCGTGGACAACCACCTGGGACGTCCACAAGTAGATGGAAATAGTTTACAACTCGGACTCGAGTTCAACTCGGAGTCCAGGAGCAGTCCACCTTAAAACAGACGCCCAGGAGGCATACGGACTCCGTTTTCGACGTTCTACATATGCACAGAAAGAGTGGAAGATAAAATTTCCAATGGTTCTGGTCTCACCTCAAAATTCCTCCGGAGTCATTGGGAATCGTCGAAACAAGTCGAGTCCATATTTCTGTCCGGTGCTGCGCCACCGAATCGGGCCTTTGGGCCTTGTATCCCGTAAGAGTCCATTAGGGACGCGTCTAATCATGTTTTGGTCGAACCCTAGCCTATAAATACTGCAGCCGCCGGTCATATTCGGTGGGTTTTGCTTAGATCAATAAAATCGCCGTTCTACGGTTTGTGAGACCCCAATTTCGCGATTTCCGATCGTGTCTTCTACGTTCTTGCTCGTGTTCTCGATTGCACTTGCAGGGATTAGCCTTCTTGGCGAGGTCAAGCGTGTGCAGCACGGTTGATAAACAACGGAGCCGTGGTGTAGTGATTGCAGGGGTACTCGAACCGCTCGAGTGCCGCGGATCATCAACGTCGAGTTCTCCACCCCAATCGACATACCTTTCGGAAGATCGGGCCTAACCCTACTCATCAACTCCGACTCTGACACTGATGTAAGTGAAAATTCTCGCCAAAAATGCTGCATTGCAAATACAGGCAACAATATACAATCATTTCTATGGTTCACGCCGCCGCAACAAGGGGTGCAATGCCAGGAACTCATCGCGCAACCCTGTTTCAAACGACCGTCCCAAGGTATGGCACACTCTGCTGGACTACGAGCAAACGTGCCCAAACCTGGACAAGTACGCGTTCTGAGTTCAATTTTTTCAGCATACCGACCTAAGCACGGCACACTCTCATGCTCACTGCGCCTGGACCGACATCTTCGCTAGCACTGATGACCCCCTACACTTTGAACAGACAGGACAGAACATCACAGAAGCAGCCGAAGTATGTCAAGGTACACCTGAGCCAGCTGAATCTTGATTTAGACTCACCCATCAAGATCTCCAGCCTTTATTGATCAAGTTTTTGACCAGCATGTGGAAAGTTCTCACCTCCCGCGACGGATCAAGATCAACTCCGAACTGCCAAAGGACGACAACCCAACCCTGATGGGAGGCACCAGGGGGGAAAATAATCCACCCACTTTCCTTCTTCGGTGCATACTTGAGGAGCGACCCCCCGACCTTTGCCTGGCCCTTAGCGCTTGGCAAAAAACTTGGGAAGGGGTTGCAAAAGCTCAACCTGACTAGTACGACAACAAAGACGATCAAAGATTATGGCATTTCAAAAACCGACTAGTAAATTTATTGTTGAATCATGTTGATCTTCATATGGATAGCTTCAAAAGACAAAATATTTATCCTGGTTTGGGCCAAAAAGGCCCTACGTCTATAGGGAGTTTGTCGGTACCCAGCAGACTGGGTACCCTCGCACACATGATAAAAATGCCTAAGTACCCCACCTCCCCATTGAGGCAAGGTCCGATGGCGCCACGTGTCCGGTAGGTGCGGACCCCATCCCTCCTCAGGGGTGGACGCCAGTACTACCACGTGAACCTTAAGACAGGTCCCAACTCCCTCGAGGAGATGGGCTCCCGCGCTGCCATGTGTCCAGTGGGACTGGACCTCGCACCACCAAAGGAGTGGGCTCCAGTGCCACCACGTGGCCGAAGTTCATAGCCTGCCTCCCCCGTAGAGACAAGATCTGGATCCACCATGTGACCTACAGTCTTGGACCCCCAACTCGTCTTAGAGATGGGCTCTGGGCTTCCACGTAACCTGCAGTAAAGGACCTGGCCTCCCCCATAGAGGTTTGCCCCGGTGCTGCCACGCGTCCTGCAACTTGTACTGACCGGTAGGTTGCGGGAGTAAGTGGGCATTGCACCTTGACCAAGACAGGTTTCAAAGTAGCACACCTCCCCCAGGTGCAATACGTGGTGCACGCCTCTTTTCAAGTACTGCTACGCCCAATCGCATCATAGTAAAGGCACCGCAGGCCTACCACACTACACCAAGTGGGTAGCTTATGGCGACAAGATAGTCGAACGAGAAATCCCTTGCCTCCATCAACAGCTACACATGGGTCACTGGCGTTTGAGGCGCCAAAACAGCGTGTCTTTGTTGAAATTTTTTATGTCACAGATAAAAATCCGCAAGCGCACGAAAACTATCGTGTATAACTTCTCCTTAAAGAGTATTCCAAAGGGTATCAAATCCAAGGAACATATGTGCTAACCTTACGAACTAGCTCACCCAAGGACACAAAGTTGTATTGTAGGCAAGGAACAGAGAGGAATTCAAAGTATTGATTCTAATTCAAAGGAATTTGCTATAGCTACTTGCTTTGAGCATGGATTTACCCATAGCAACACTAGGACAACTCCCACCAAGTGCCTATGGCATAGCCGAACGTGGAGGATTACTATGAACAAATAGGGCTATCACCGCCTACTGCCTACCTCTTCAATCCGCGGGTCTACGAGATATTTGCTAGCGATTACTAACCTAAGCACCACACTTATGTTCTAAATCACTACTCTAGTTGTTTTGAACACAAAGCTACAACTAGAGACTTTATAAATTAAAGCAATGAACCCAGAAGTAACTACTTGTGCAAACTACTTTGAATTGGAAATCAAACTTGAGATGAATTCACAAAGACTTACTTGATTTTGAATCAAACCTTTGTAGGGGTACAAGTGTAGAATAGGGACTTGACAAGCCCAAGCCTCCTCCTAGACTCGTCACCACACTCTCCTTCTACTTGGCAGCCTTTAGGACTACTCTAAACCTTAAGAGTGGTATTTTATTCTCAACTTTTGGTGTGTGTGTGAGGTGAGGTGTGGGCTGCTATTTATAGGTGGATAAGGGTTGGTTCCCACCACCAAATGTGCGCGATTCAGTCATCCCTGCCACCAGGAAGCCAGGAGGAGTCGACACACGTCGATTGACTCAGTATGGCGCCAGGAACAGGTCAGCCGAACAGGTGGTTCGACCGACCCGGTCTTTGTATTGTTTGACGTGTGCTTTATCCAGGTCACTGCCAGGTGGGTCCCATTTAATGATATGGGTGATACACCGTTGGATGGCATCGGATACTTTTTTTTGTGGGCCATTTGATCCATGTGGTGCCACATGTCATCGTCTGATTTGTAAAAATCCAATTTAATGGATTACTCCCTGTATGTCTTGGTATTTTTGGGTATAAATTCACCTGCATACAAATAAATACTAACACTTGTTGAATTGGTTACTTTTTACCCCTACCACAACGTTGTGTTTCTCTTTCGTGCATATTATGAGGTGGAATGATGGTCTAAATATGGCACTTAAAGACCGTCAACAAACTCCCCCACACTTAGTCCTTTTCTCGTCCTCGAGTGAAGGCAAGAAGAAGAACTAAGGTGTTGTCATAAATTTGCTATAAGTTAGAAAATGAGAGTACTAGATATTTCAACTCATACCTCAATTCTTGAATTCCCTCTTTGGAAGTTGGCTATCACATCAATGTTGAGTGTTCGAAGAGTGGAATGGTTGGAATGTAGTTCTCTTGGATATTCTCTTGCTGAAATCATTTGACAATTTTCTATATTCGGAAAGTCAAGGAAACAATTGCCTTTACCTCTCATTTGGAATCTCTCAAATCTCTCAAAGTGTTTTGATCCTCACCTTGGCATGTTTTGCCAATTTTGTCCCTATACTAAATATGGCTATATCTGGAGCTTGGTAGGGATAAATGTGGCACACATTGCAATTCATATATTACTAAGTCAAACACTTGATCCTATGAGAAACTTAGGCAACAAACAATTTGACAAAGAAAATCCTCGTGCAAATGAATGAAATGGATAAATGTGGACTCCATGAATTTTCTCTCTTTAAGGATGAAACATGGCTATTTTTTCTCTCCTTTATTTTTATTATTAGTTTTTTTGCATACTTCCTCTTTTCAAGAGTAGACGTTTTTTTCTAGCCATGTCTTCTACTCCTTTTTATTTTTCTAGAGAGATTTTGATAATCATAATGTATGGAGATTCTTTATTGGATAGATGAATGGTGGATGCAAATTCTCAATGTGAGATATTTTGCATGAATAGGGTTCACAAGAATTTTTAAGTCAAAAGTTCATGCATGTTACTCAATCTGGTCACATGTTTGACAAAATTCAATGAAAAGCAAAGTGGCATATGCATGTGGTTTTCAATAAGTGTTTCATATGACTTTGGTGGGTATTTTAAATTTCCAATGAGAGAATCAGGCAAAGTTCAAGATTCCAATTTCTGCAAAAATCAAAATCAATTTCAAGTAAAGAGATATCTCCTCGAATAACGCATTTACCATATCACACAAAGTGGCATATGCATGTGGTTTTCAATAAGTGTAATGGTCTTGGTGGGTGTTTTAAATTTCCAATGAGAAAATCATGCAAGTTCAAGACTCCCAATTTTTGCAAACATCAAAATCAATTTCAAGCAAAGAGATATCTCCTCAAATAACTCATTTACCATATAACACTAGTCAAATACTTAGATGATGTGTTTTTCCTATTTTAATTTTGGGAATCACAAACAAGGCAATAAATTGAAATATAAAGTATTCAATTTTTCAGTTCAAGCAAATTTTGACTACCAAGTTTTAATCTTGAATGTTGAGTTGATTTGTTTTAAATATTCAGTTTTAAATAGGAAATCAACTTAAACAGTTGGGTAGCACATATATTCAAAGATAAGAGATCGAAACCGAACTTGTGGAGCAAAACGGAGTCGTGTGGGGGCCACACCAGGTCGGCCGACCCCCTTCTGGCCTCTCTGTTTCTCTGTTTCGACGTGTCGAGTCGTACGTTCGAATGCGACGTGTTTCGGGATGCAACACTATTTTTGCACATTGGGATTTCATGATTTGGGGTGCCTCCCCCACACTTGTTCCCTTGATTCTTTATTCAACAAAAGTAAACTAAAGGGGGAACTTTACCGGATTAGTGAACCGGTAAGTTCACTTTACTAAATTCAAAATATTGGGGATGCTTACATTATTCAATCAAAACTTGAGAAATAATTTTTTTTGAAATAAACTAAACTTAAGCTAGTAAGCATCCTATGATGTCAGGACGTCTAAACTATGGTGCGTTGTAGATGTCGGGCTCCCCAACGACATTGCATAAACGTCGTAGCTTGGCGCTCATGCCACGACGAACACAAACGATCTCCTCCTTGAGGAAGATGAGTTCATCTTTTAGCTCCACCCTCTCGATGCACCCTTCAGCCACTAAGTCAGATAACTTCTTGTTCTCCAGATAGAGAGAAGCTAACTCCTTAGAAAGTTGTGCCACTTTAGGGGCACAAGAAATTTCCCGTCGTTGTCCTCAAATTGGCCAGGTGGCCCTTTGATGGCAGGCGCCGAGAGGTGATGCCTAATATTGGATGCCTACAAGCCCGTGGACTCCTCCATCGCCAAATTGTCCACGCGCTTAAAAAAGCCTTTTGCATAGCCTCCTTCAGGCTTGCGCACCCCGTGGATAATAAGGCAGTCTCTCGTATGCTCCGGCGAGGTGCGCGTAGGTTACTTGTAGTGGTGGCCCTATACGTCACCATCCATGGTCTTCATAGTGTACATAAACTCCTCGCTAGGCTTCAGAGACTCGTCTTTTTCAGAAAAAAGACGGGTCTTGACAGGCTTGAGGCCAGCCACAATCGGACGATGTGTAGGCATCGTCGACTTCATGGCGTCCTCCGAGGGGAGAGCGACTGTGCAGCACCACGAGGTGTGGTGCTACGCCCACGCGGAGTCGTCATCACCGTCGATCATGGCGAGAGGTTTAGCATCTAGTTCCATGACGAACTACAAGAGAGGGTGGTGTTATCATTGGTCAGCACGATATCTCCGCTCAGGTTGAAGGTTGAGCTAGAGGAGGGGTGAGGGGCAATTTTATTGTCGGCCATGACTTGCATGGAAGGAACATGAGATGAATATCTTTCTGGGAGGTGCAAGATTCCCCTATCTATTCCCATCAATAAATAAGCGGGGAAAACATGATAGCACCCAGAATCTTGTTTGGATATGTTAGGATAGTCTGCACGAGAAAACAGAGCGTCTGCGGCGCGATGGGGACTTAGGCCAAGTTTCAGAGGGTCGACTAAATGGGCCCCATAGATAATTATTTCGATGAGCCCATCAGTTGGACGCGGAGAATTTAGACAGAATGTGAAGAAATGGCAAGAAAATCAATAAGATTTATCACGTGAATTTCTTTTTCTGCCTCCTCCCCCTGGGATTCAGGAAATAATTTGAGTTAGTGCCCATTCACCTTGAATAGTTGACCATCATCACCTTGGTGTGTGATTGCTCCATGGGATGAGGTTTCTATTACAATGAAGGGTCCTTCCCATTTACTTCTAAGCTTCCCATGTCGAAGAGTTTAACCCTAGAGTTAAAGGGAAAGACTCTAGGTTTGAACTCTTTTAACGAAATTCTCTTATCGTGCCATCTTTTGGTTCTTTCCTTGTAGATTCGGGCACTATGATACGCCTTATGTCTCCACTCTTCCAATTCGTTAAATTTGCTTTAGTTGGCATGTCAGACCTATGTGTGCTGAATACATTGGCTGTGATGATAAAAGTTTTAAATACTGCCAAAACACCCGTCTCAACAATGTCGGTCTCTAGGTCTAAGCTCCTGCAAGGTCCGACTCATTTTGGGTAGCTCCGGCAAGGTTCGACGTAAGGTCGACTTATTTTGCCTAGGTCCGACTTGTTTTGGCTAGGTCCGACTAGCTTTGGTAAGCTCTGGCACTAGGTACGACTAGCTTTGGTAAGCTCCGGCGCTAGGTCCGACTAGCTTTGGTTAGCTCCGGCACTAGGTCCTGCTTTGGTAAGCTCTGATTCAAGGTCTTGTGCTAAATTGCAATGGTTCTTCTTTTAACACGCAATGTTTTGAACTTGCTTTACACTTATGAAAAGTTTTCTTAGTATTCTTTACTATGTTTTTGATGCGTTTTGGCTGATCATGGTGGTTAATGTTTTTTCTATGGTTTGCAACATGCTTATGTGAGGTGCTCACGTAAGGTTTTGTGGTTTTAGAACTAACGTGAGTCAAGTCAAGGACTTGTGCTCGGAAGTATTGGCTGTTTATTCATGTGCGGGTATTGCTTTAGTTCAAGACATGGCCGGTGACGGGATCCATTGAACTAGTCTTAGGGAGAAGATGAGGTTCAACAACCAAGTTCGGGAGGAATTGTGGTTGAGTTGATCGGGAGGTTGCACAACATGTTTGAATCAAGAACAACGCATATGAAGGTATTGTGGACGTTGTTGGAAGATGTTGGCACGAGTGCATGGAGTGCATGGATGTGGCTGCATGGTTCCAAGGCGTGATGAAGATATGTGGACGTAAAGAATTGGTAGGAAAGGTCCAACCAACTAGGTTATGGACTCAGGCTGCGAGTGAGTCGGGTTTGACTCAAATATGGAAAGATTTGAGTTGGTTATAATATCATGTGGGTCACGAAGTTGAGTTGTTTTTAGGAATGTGGGATACTTTCCTAAGGTGTTTGTAAGTCTTAAGATTGCTTCTATTTGCGTATAGAAAAGTCTTGAACAGTTATGGATAGTTTCGGTGGAAACTGAGTAGGATACGAGTTCTAGTTTGGTTTAGGTTGGCCTCATGGCTGGTTATATAGGCAAGGGAGGCCAGAGCTCGTGGTGCACGGATTTTGGGCTGTTCCTCTTGTGTTCTATTGAATAAAAATCGTAGTTTAAAGGAACTTTTGTGCCTTGTTCGTCTGACTTGTTTCAAACAAGTTTTTCTCGTCGAGTTTCTGCACATCATTACCTTGCTTCGGTAGTTTTATCATAACTCAAGTTTTACAGATTCAATTGAAGTGATTATTTTTGGGTTGTCTTCAAAACTTGATTATCTATAATCTGTGAATATTTCACGGTCATTGGATTTGTGGTTTAGGATCTACACGATTTTGCAGTGTTGCAGATCTATTTTTCTTGAGTAGGACATATTGACTTTTGTTCGATCTTTCGATCGTAACTTGAGTTTTCCTCGATGGATTTTCGTGATTCTTGTTGTGACATCATCGCGAATTGATTCTCCACAATCTATACCAGTTTTTTCACAATTGATAACATTTAGATTAGTTGCGCACATTATTTTTTTAACAGATCAATTTTCTTCTGAGAGGTTTTTGTTGCTACCACTGAAATTTTTTTAATCTACCATTCACCCCCTCTGGTAGATTTTGACATGCTCTTTGACCCTACAATTGGTATCAGAGCCTATGTTGCTCTTATCTTTGAGATTTGCACGTGTTTTGAATAATAATCATGGAGAAATACTCCGCCAAACCTTGTGTGTTTAGTGGTGTTGATTTTCAGGTTTGGAAGGCACGCATGGAGGCTTTCATCTAGGCGCAAGGCTTTGCAATATGGGAAAAGGTGTACAAGCCTTACAAAGTGCCGCCAAACGATCAAGTTAGAGCGACAAACCTGAGAGATGTTGACAACAACAACAAGGCTCGAAACTTGATCATACAAGGACTAACTCAAAGCGACTTCGACCGTGTTGCTCACCTCCGATCTGCATACGATGTTTGGAAATCTCGATGTGATTACCACGAAGGATCCAACACGATCAAGGAGGTAAGGCAAGACATGTTCAAAAACGAGTACATGCACTTTGAGATGCAACCAGGTGAGTCCATCGATGACCTCTTTGCTCGCTTTAATAAAATTCACAGCAACTTGTGTAGCGTTAATGTTAATTTTTCAGTTGCTGAGAATACTAGGCTATTACTAAGTGCATTAGACATGTCAATTTGGTAGATGAAAGTCACATCTATTCGTGAATCTACTATAATGAGTATACTTACTTTATATGTTCTATATTCTAAATTGAAAGCTTATGAAATTGACATAATCTCACGTAAGAGCCCCAACAAGTCTCTTGCATTTGTTTCTCAATGTGACATACCTACCTCCGGCCAATCTTCATCCTTTGGAATACTTGCTTTGTTGTTCACTCTAACCCTTGAACAGATTGAAGAGTTTCTAGAGGACGAACTTGCACTCATCTCTACTCAGTTCTCAAAAGCATTGCAAAATTGAGAACTAGAAGGAGACAGAGTGTAAGACCTCAACGATGCTTCGAATGTGGTAAGACATGACATTTTCGCACGGATTGTCCTAACCTTTTAGGTACTACTTCCCGTGATAAAAAACAAACAAGATGAACCACTCCTCTGTAAACAACAACAAGAAAAAGAACAGTTTTACAGGATGCCAATTGGTGAATAGCTTTATCTCTGCACTTCAAGAACTTGGCTCGAGCGATGTGGACATTGGAAGTGACAAAGATGAAGATGATTTTGCAAAGTGCTTCAATGCGGGCAAGTGAAGATCAAGTATAGAGGAGGCAGAACATAACAACAATAATGAAGAGGTATGTCCTACTTGCGAAAAATGTGTGATACTATTTCTCGTGCCACGGTTATAGTTAAGAAAAAAGACAAAAAAGCTTAGGGACAATGCTGTTAAAATTGAGTCACTAGAATCTGAAATTAATTGTTTGAAATCTTTGATTACTAATGATGATTCTTATTCCTAATGTGATTTAATATATGAACAATTGTCCTCTCTAAGAATTGCACACACCTCCACACTTGATAAACATGAGTTAGAGATTGAAAAGAACAGCGAGCTTGCTGCACTCAATGATAAAAACTAGAAAGATGCTAGCTGTTCTACAATTGATTTTCATTGTTCTACTTGTGATGATCTTGATAAGAAACTACAAGATGCTATGAATGATATTTCTATATTGAACAATGCTTTACGTTCTTATGAAGTTAAATATTGTTCTAATTTCAAATTAAAAGGTAAAACTTCATGTGAAAACTACCTAGACTTGTCAAAGAAACTTGATGATATGAATAGGACACTAGAGCAGTTTTTTAATCAGAATAAGAATCTAAACTTGTTGCTGAATTCTTCCAAGTCTTGCATTGATAAAACTAGTTTAAGTTTTGATTCTCATGCTCATGCTAAGGCACATCCACCTAAAATTGTAATTTCATTAGGAAGTGGTTTGATTCAAACAGCTCCTAAACAAAAAGAAGTGGTTTTCAAATCTGCAGGGGTGTTGTCTCATTCAGCTTCCAATAAACATGTTGCTTACTCGTCTAGACATGAACACAAAGTAAAATTTCATTGTACCCACTATGGTAGAGATGGTCATCTCATAGATTTTCGTTATAGACTAGCTAAACAACAGAAAAAGGAAAGAATGCAAGCTAGATCTCATAACTCTCATGCAACATTTGCTGTACATGCTAAACCAAATATCAAGAACATGCAACCTGCTGTTATGAGTCAAAAACATGCAAAGTTTGCTCCCAAACCTACTATTTTTTGTGCTACACATGTAACACCTCGTAAGTCGGTAGTTGGGTACAAAATTTCTCAAACTTTGGCTCATAAACCTGCGGTTTTGTCTTAGCTTTTGCGTGTTTTTCCTGCTGCACGTCGTGTGACTCAGTACTGGATTCCTAAATCCCTTTTAACTAACCCCGGTATTGAGTCATCGATGTATAGTGATTCTATGTAGGTTACACATTTGAGGAAGGAGAACATTTGGATTGTAGATTCAGGTTGCTCATGCCACATGACTGGTTCACATACTCCTCTCACAATGACCATGGCAACTGCAATGGTTCTGCTTTTAACTTGCAATGTTTTGAACTTGCTTTACACTTATGGAAAGTTTGCTTAGTATTCTTTTACTAAGTTTTTGATGCGTTTTGGTTGATTATGGTGGTTAATGTTTTTTCTATAGTTTGCAACATGCTGATATGAGGTGCTCACGTAAGGTGTTGTGGTTTCGGAACTAACGTGAGTCACGTCGAGGACTTGTGCTCGGAAGTATTGATTGTTTATTCATGTGCAGGTGTTGATTGAGTTCAAAACATGGCTGGTGACAGGATCCATTGAACTAGTCTTAGGGAGAAGATGAGGTTCAATAACCAAGTTCGAGAGGAACTGTAGTTGAGTTGATCGGGAGGTTGCGCAACATGTTTGAATCAAGAACAATGCATATGAAGGTATCGTGGACATTGTTGGAAGATGTTTGCACGTGTGCATGGAGTGCATGGATGTGGCTGCATGGTTCCAAGGCGTGATGAAGAGATGTGGACATAAAGAATTGGTTGGAATGGTCCGACCGACTAGGTTATGGACTCAGGCTGCAGCTGAGTCAGGTTTGACTCAAATTTGGAAAGATTTGAGTTGGTTATCATAGGATTTTGTGTGGGTAATTAAGCTGAGTTGTTTTTAGGAATGTGGGATACATTCCTAAGGTGTTTGGAAGTCTTAAGATTGCTTCTATCTGTGTATAGAAGAGTCTTGAGAAGTTATGGAAAGTTTCAGTGGAAACTGAGTAGGATACGAGTCCTAGTTTGGTTTGGGTTGGCCTCATGGATGGTTATATAAGCAAGGGAGGCCAGAGATCGTGGTGCACGGATTTTGGGATGTTCCTATTGTGTTATATTGAATAAAAATCATAGTTTAAAGGAACTTTTGTGCCTTGTTCGTCCGACTTGTTTCAGAAATGTTTTTCTCGTCGAGTTTCTGCACAGCACTACCTTGCTTAGGTGGTTTTATCATAACTCAAGTTTTACAGATCCAATTGACGTGATTCATTTTGGGTTGTCTTAACAACTTTATTATATGTGATCTGTGAAAATTTCACGGTCGTTGGATTTGTGGTTTCTTATATACACGAGTTTCTTTACAGTGTTGCAGATCTGTTTTTTTCCTAGATAGCACATATTGACCGTTGTTCGATCTTTCGATCGTAACTTGAGTTTTTCTCAACGGATTTTCGTGATTCTTGTTGTGACGTCTTAGTTACTTGATTATCCAAAATCTATACTGGTTTCGTCACAATTGATCACGTTTAGATTAGTCGCACACACGATTTTTTTAACAGATCAATTTTCTACTGAGGGGTTTTCATTGCTTCCACTAAAAAAGTTTTAATCTACCATTTACCCCCCCATGGTAGTTTTTCACGTGCTCTTCGATCCTACCTAGTGTTTTCTGGCTTCATGGAGATCCATGTTCCACCGCTTGATGGCCCAATAGGCTCTATGTTCCAATTCTAGAGGAAGGTGACAAGTATTCCCATAGACAAGTTGGAATGGAGACATGCCGATAGGTGTTTTGTAGGCAGTACGGTAGGCCCACAATGCATCAGGTACCTTATGCTTCCATCATGTTTTCATTTCCAAGACGGTCTTTTGCAGAATATTCTTAATTTGCCTATTAGATGTTTCTCCTTGATCACTTGTTTGTGGGTGGTATGGAGTAGCAATGCTATGCTAGACACCAAGCTCCCTTAAAAAGTTTTGGAAAGTCTTGCCTATAAAATGAGACCCTCCATCACTTATGACCACACGAGGAGTGCTAAAGTTTAGGAAAACGATCTCATGAAACATTTTCCTAGCTTGCTTGGAATCAAAACTCTTGCATTGTAAGGCTTCTACCCATTTTGACACATAATACACGGCCACCAGGATATACTCGCAATCATAGGACCTTGGGAAAGGTCCCATGAATTTGATCCCCCACACATCAAATAATTCCACTTGAACATTATATGTTAGGGGCATCACATTATGAGCAGAGATTCCTCCATGCTTCTGGCATTTCCAACATCCACGAATGAATTCCTTTGTGTCTTCATACATAGAAGGCCAATAGAATCCACTCTGCCACATCTTTGCCTGGGTACGGTAAACACCGTAGTGACCACCATAGGGGCCAACCCCACATTTCTCATTAATCTTGGTGCCTTCGATTGATGGGACAAACCTTCTAAGAAGGCCATCAGCATGGACTTGATAGAGGTATGGGTCATCCCAAAGGTGTCTACGACTCTCATAGATGAGTTTCCTTTTGTTTTCCCATAGCGGTACGTATCTTGTGACTATGAAGTTCACGATATCCGCATACCAAGGGTGAGAGTCAGTCACCTTGAGAAGCATATCATCTCGTAGAAAGTCATTGATAGGAATGTCCATGGTTTGCGTGACTTTCATACATGAGAGATGATCTGCAACAGAATTTTCTACTCCTTTCTTATCGTTGATTTCTAAGTCAAACTCTTGAAGTAGAAGAAACCATCGGATTAGCCTAGGTTTAGCATCCTTTTTGGTGAGCAAGTACTTCAAGGCAGCATGGTCTGTGTCGACTATGACCTTGGATCCAACCAAATAGAACCTAAACTTATCGATAGCGAAAACTATAGCCAAGAGCTCTTTTTCAGTTATGGCATAATTGAGTTGAGCTCCTGTCAAAGTTTTGCTAGCGTAGGCTATTGCATGATGCTTTTTATCGTTGGTTTCTCCTAAGACCGCACCAACTGCAAAATCCATAGCATCACACATGAATTTGAATGGCAGCGTCCAATCGGGAGGTTGAATAATTTGAGCTGATATGAGTGCCTTTTTGAGTGTATCAAATGATTTAAGGCATTCATAATCGAAATCAAAGGGAGCTTTCTTAGCTAGTAGGTTGGTGAGGGGTCTAGCAACTTTCGAGAAATCTTTGATGAACTGCCGATAGAACCCCACATGACCTAAAAAGCTGCGGATTCCCTTAACACTGATAGGAGGTGGAAGTTTCTCAATAACTTCAATCTTTGCTTTGTCCACCTCTATCCGTATCTTAGACACTAAGTGTACAAGAACGATGCCTTCACGGACCATGAAATGCCACTTTTCCCAATTAAGCACTAGGTCCTTCTCTTGGCATCTTTGTAAGACGTTGTCTAAGTTTTCCAGACAATGATCAAAAGTTTTTCCATAGACAGAGAAATCGTCCATGAAAACTTCCATGATCTCCTCATTCATGTCAGAAAAGATAGACATCATGCATCTTAGAAAAGAGGCAGGAGCATTACATAGTCCAAAGGACATACACCGATAGACATAGTCCCGTAAGGACATGTGAATATGGTCTTACTTTGATCTTCGGGGTGGATTGGGATTTGATGATAACCCGAATACCAATCAAGGAAACGAAAGTAGAGTGTTCTGCCAAGCGTTCTAACATCTCATCGATGAAGGGCAGTGGAAAATGATCCTTTCTTGTATCCTTGTTAAGTTTTCGATAATCAATACACGTCCTCCATCCCGTGATGGTTCGTTGAGGAATTAATTCATTCTTCTCATTTTGAATGACCGTCATACCTCATTTCCTAGGCACTACTTGAATTGGGCTGGCCCACTCACTATGAGGAACAGGGTAGATAATCCCAGCATGCAAAAGTTTAAAGACTTCCTTCTTGTCAACTTCTCGCATTGCATTATTCAATTGCATTTGAGGTTCCCTTCAGGGGACACTCTCGGGGTCAATAGGAATCCAATGGGTGCATAACACTGGACTAATCCCCTTGAGATCCTCTAGTGAATATCCAAAAATAGCTCTATGCTTTTCTAGCATGGCTATGAGTTTGAGTGTCTCATTATCTGAAAGCTTGTCACTTATGATGACAGGGGCTTCCAAAAAGCCATTTAAAAAGGAATAACGTAGGCCTGGAGGTAGGATGTTGAGTTTGACAGGAGGTTTTTGAGAGAACTCTTCTTTTGGCAATTCGGTTGCCTCTTAAAATTCATCCTCCTCTATTGGTTCATCTTGGATGGTAGATTATGAGGATGCGTTCTTTGAACGCAGAATAGAAATAGATAACTCTCTCCCTCCAAGATTGACATTGAGGTTTCCTTCCAAAGGAATTTTTATGAGAAATTTCTCAATGGGAATCCCAATCACAAAATCTTGGATTTTGAACACATGGAAGTCTACGATAGCCTCAATATCTTTGTGTATTAGAGACACCTATTGCAAAACCTCACATCCTTCAAGGATGTTTGCAAAAGAATCTCAGAAGGATTCACATGCTGGTGCCAACGGCACATCGCCTAGAATGGCGAGAGCACATGAATCAGAAATGAGATTTGCTCCAACAGTGGGGTTGTATAGGAATATCATTGGTGTCCCTCTAATGAAACATAGAATGGTTGCCAAAGGTGAGGTCATCCGAAGGATTTTGGGTGACTGCTCCATCAGGTGGGTTAGGTGGAGTTAGTGGCAATGAGGGTTTTCTATGGCAACAGTACTTCGAGGTATTTCCAAAATCTTCAAATATTTCTTCCTCAAAGTAAAAGGGTAACTCCGAAGGTTGAATTTCTTCTTACTTCGTAGTTACTAGTTCGGGAGAGGATTCTTCAGGCAAGTTTTGCAATAAGCAATAAATAGGTTCATCCTTGTCCAGGGATTTATCCTTGGTTCTTGATGCGACTTTCTCTTGAGGAGGCTCATTAAGACCCATAATAAAGGAAGAATTTTCTAGAATTCTATTCAGAATATCCTTGCCTTCTTTCGGTGTCTTATGGAGGAAAGATCCTCCAGCCGTAATGTCAAGATGTAGTGCAGACTCTTTGTTCAATCACATGTAGAAGTGTTGCAAAAGAAATGGATTAGGGATGGACAAATCTAGGCCGGAATTTCTCAAATGAGAAAATCTATCCGAAGCTACACCTATGGATTCCCTCTCCATCTGCAGGAACCATAGTACTTCTTTCCGTAAGGAAACAATTCGAGCATTTGGAAAGAAAGCATGACAAAATCTATCTTGTAATTCATTCCAATTTCCGTTTGTCTTCCCAGTGTTGTGGTCATACCATTGTTTTGTTTTCTTCCTTGAAGGAAAAAGGAAACAACTTCCATTTGAGAGTTTCATGTGTCATACCTTTGATTAGAAGGCATGAACACAATTGTTCGAACTCTCGTAGATGGTATTAAGGGTTTTCACAATCCAATCCTAAGAGGGATTGTTCCAGAACCATGGCTATAAATCTAGGGCAAAGTTCATAGCTAGTAGAAAAAATAGGTTCCGCTGAAGGCGGTGGCTCACAGAACTTGCCCTTTGGGGCAGAATATGAAAGAATGGTGGGTTGCTCAATATATAAGGTGGTGGTAAGGAAAGGAATGGTAAGAAGACAGATACAAGGGTGAACATGGTTCGAAGATTAATAGCAACCGTTCCCCGACAACGGCGCCAAGAAATGCTTGTTGACCTTTCTTACATCACAGATAAAAATCCGCAAGCGCATGGAAACTGTCGTGTAGCACTTCCCCTTAAACATTATTCCAAAGGGTATCGAATTCAAGGAACGTATTGTGCTAACCTTACAAACTAGCTCACCCAAGGACACGAATTTGTTTTGTAGGCAAGGAACGAAGAGGAATTCAAAGTATTGATTCTAATTCAAAGGAATTTGTAGTAGATGCTTGCTTTAGGTATGGGTTTACCCCTAGCAACACTAGGAAGACTCCCGCCAAGAGCCTATGGCATAGCAGAACGTGGAGGATTACTAAGGACAGATAGGGCTGTCACCGCCTACTGCCTACCTCTTCAATTCGTGGGTATACGAGATATTCACATGTGATTACTAATCTAAGCACCATGCTTACATTCTAAATCACTACTCTAGTTGTTTCGAACACAAAGCTACAACTAGAGCCTCTAATAAATTAAAGCAATGAACCCACAAGTAACTACTTGTGCAAACTACTTTAAATTGGAAATAACAATTGATATTAATTCACAAAGGATTACTTGATTTTGATTCAAACCTTTGTAGGGGTACAAGTGTAGAAGAGGGACTTGACAATCCCAAGCCTCCTTCTCCTAGACTCTTCACCACACTCTCCTTCCACTTGGCAGCCTCTAGGACTACTGTAAACTTTAGGAGTGGTATTCTATTCTCAACTTTTGGGTATGTGTGTGAAGTGAGGTGTGGGGTGCTATTTATAGGTGGAGAAGGGTCGGTTCCCACCACCAAACGCGAGAAATTCAGTCATCCCCGCCACAAGGAAGCCAGGAGGAGCCGACATGCATCGATTGATCGAGTTTGGCGCCGGGATCAAGTCGACCGAACAGGTGGTTCAGTCGACCTGGTCTTTGCACAGTTTAGCGTGTGCTTTCCCCATGTCATCGCCAGGTGGTTCCCTTTTACTGATATGGGTGATACACCATTGGATGGCCTCGAATACTTCTGTTTGTGCGCCATTTGACCCGTGTGGTGCCACTTGTCATCGCCTAATTTGTCAAAATCCAATTTAATGGATTACTCCCTGCATGTCTTGGTATTTTTGGATATAAGTTCACCTGCATACAAATAAACACCAACACTTCAGGAATTGGTTACTTTTTACCCCTACCACTACGTTTCGTTTCTCTTTTGTGCACATTATGAGTTGGATTGACGGTCTAACTATAGCACTTAAGGACTGTCAACAATCTTCAAGTCGCGGTCAGAGGTAGCTTATGCGAGAAGCCTTAGATATTTAGGATAAGATCGCCAGGCCCGGACCCCACTTGAAAGGCGTCCGACCTTGTCTATAAAAGGACCAAACCGCCAATGTTACAAAGGATCCTGAATCCAAGCTCACACACCATTCACACCCAGGAGAGCACACTCTCTAGAAATACAACACACACCGTGGAGTAGGGTATTACGCTCCGGTAGCCCGAACCACAAAAAACCACCGTCTCTCCATCTCTCATACGCGCAGCCTCGCCTGAGGACTAAGCCCCCGCCGATCAAGAACCTCTGTGGGTTGCTCTCAAAGTAGGTCCAGGGGAAGTTTCGCGGAAACACTTCGACGTTTGGTGAGCCAGTTATGGGCTTTTCATCTAAAAAGTGGTTGCGCTTTCACCGCAATGGTGAACATCAAGCCTGCAGACGGGGGCCAAAACGAGCCGCGGAAGGTCGATCCTCAGGTCGGCAAAGATGTCAAAATGGAGTACTAGAAGCCTGAGTGGGCCATCAAGGCTGTCCAACAAGATGAAGACTCCACCTCCAACAGCGATCACGAGCATTGCAAGACACTCCATGTCATCTACGGGGGGTCTTGGGATCCCGCATCCTGTAACGCGGTCAAGACCCTACATTGGGTGGTGGCCTCGGTAGCTCCTACCCCCACTCTGGTGCTGTCCAAAAGTTGGATGGAGACACCAATCAGCTTTGACATCTCCGAGTGCCCCGAGAACATGGAGGGAGCCGAGATCCTTGCCCTCCTCGTTGCCTCCATCATTGCCAAGCTCTACCACGTCTTGATAGATGACGGGGCCGACCTCAATCTCATCAGCCGTGCAACCTTCGACAAGCTGCAGATCCCTGTGTACAACCTCGCCCCATCGAGACCGTTCTCGGGGTTAGGACCAGGGAGAATCATGCTGTACGGCGACATCCACCTTCGGGACATCCGAGATCTTCAAGATGGAAAACATCCTGTTCGATGTTATGCAGGTCTGCCTCCCCTACAATGCCATCATCGGCAGGCCAGCCCTGTATCGATTCTTGGCCATATCCCACTACGGTTACCTCGTCCTGAAGATGCCAACTCCCTTCCGGCGTCCTCAAGATTTTCGGATACCGCACTGCTGTAGTGTCGGCCTTGGAGAAGCTCCAAGCACTTGCTGTAGCTCCAGCGCCCACCCCAGCGCGACTCCACCACTGCACCCCGTGTGCAGCCCTCCAACAACGACGACATTCCCATTGAATCTATCTAGACCACCTGCATTGCGGGGAGTCATGACAGAAAGCAGGAATCTGTGCTCATCGCCTTCCTGCAGGATCATGTCGACGTGTTTGCCTGGCAGCCATCGCAGATGCCCGACATCCCTAGGGAGGTGATCGGGCACCATTTGAAGATCTATCCCGACGCCCAACCGTCACAACAGAGGCCACAGAAGCAGTCCATCGAGTGGCAAAACTTCATCCACGAAGAAATCAAGAAGTTGCTCGATGCTAGCTTCATACAGGAGGTCCACCACCCCAGGTGGCTGGCCAACCCTGTTGTGGTCCCCAAGGCTGGAGGGAAGCTCCGAATGTGCGTCGGCTACACCAACCTCAATAAGGCATGTCCTAAACATCCATTCCCTCTCCCTAGGATAGATGAGGTTGTAGATTCTACTTCGGGCTGCGATCTACTATGCTTTCTAGACGCTTACTGAGGTTTACACCAAATCCCTATGTCTAGAGAGGATGAAAAGCACACTGCATTTATAACAGTAGATGGCCTGTTTTGTTATGTCTCCATGCCTTAAGGTCTTAAGAATGCCCTCACTACTTTTGTACGTGTCATGCATAAACATTTGGGGACCTCATTCGGGACCTTGTAGAGGTGTATGTCGATGATATCATAGTCGAAATTCAAACGTGTGCATCATTGCTAGACAACCTCATCCTAGTCATTGACCAGCTACTAACCACACGCACAAAGCTCAACCCAGACAAGTGTGTGTTCAAAGTCTCAGCAGGGAAGCTCCTTGGTTTCGTGGTCTTGCACAGAGGAATCGAGGCCAACCTAGAGAAGATCAAGGCGGTGGAGCTGATGCGACCTCCAGCCAGCATCAAGGACGTGGAGAAGCTTGCAGGTTGTCTCGCAGCGCTCAACTGGTTTATCTCTAGACTGGCTGAGCGGGTCCTACCATTCATCAAGCTGCTGTGCAAGTCTCAACCGTTAACCTGGGTTGAGGAAGTAGAGAGGGCATTCCACGAGCTGAAGCAACAAATCACGTCCCTACCCATCATGGTGGCTCTGGAGCCCAAGGAGCCTCTATACCTCTACATTGCCACCACAACGGAAGTGGTAAGCATAGTCTTGGTTGCAGAGCGACCTAGTCCCTAGCAGCCCCAAGGGGCGGACGAGGCCCCTACCACTGGTCCTAAGACCCAGGGCTTGGATCCTGCAGGGGTCCATGACGACCAAGTTTCTTCCGGTTTCCAACCCCCGAAGGGTGACCGGATCCCCCCAGGGGGCCTCAAAAATCAAGACGCCTCTGGATCCTAGCCCCTGAGGACGCCTCGGGCTCAAAGAACCTTGAGCCCCTGGGCCCAGTGCAGATGGAAGAGGATGCGCTGGATTCCTCGGAGAGGGTACGGACCATCCAGCGCCCAGTCTACTTTGTCAGTGAAGTCCTGCATGAAGCAAAAACAAGGTACCTTGAAGTACAAAAGTTTCTATATTTAGTGTTAATCATGTTGAGGAAGCTCCGCTACTACTTTAAGGCACACAGGGTTTTAGTGGTGACCTTGTTCCCACTAGGGGCAGTGCTCCATAGTCCCAACAGGACCAACAACGTCGTTAAGTGGGCGGCAGAGTTGGCAGAGTTTGAGCTCGACTTCTTGCCACGGCATCCAGTCTAGAGTGAAGCACTGGCAGACTTCGTTGCTGAGTGGATGCCTTCACCAAGCAACCTAGGGGGCATCAACATTGGTGAGTCGGAGCCCAAAGCCCCGATTCTTACTGGACCCCACTGGACGCTCTTCTTTGACGGCTCCTCGCGGAAGCAGGGAGCCAGAGCCAGTGTTCTGCTCCTCTTGCAAACGGGGGAGCAGTCCTAATACGTAGTGTTCCTTGACTTCAAGGGAACCAACAACATGGAAGAGTACGAAGCCCTCATCTTCGGGCTAACAGCTGCACAGGGTCTCCGCGATCAGCAGATGCTGGTCAAAGGAGACTCCCAGCTGATCTTCAAGCAGGTTCGAGGTGAATGCTACTACAACGACCCCTAGCTCACAGCGTACCTGCTGCACGTTAAAAAGTTGGAGGCCGATTTCGAGGCCTTGGACCTCTGCCATGTACCACGTGCTGACAACTCTGTCACTGACACCCTGTGAGTGATGGCGTCTACCGAGTTCTCGATCCTGGAGGGTGTCTTCAAAAGGAAGTTGGTGCGACCAACCTCTAGGTCTGCACTTCGAAGCTAGCAGTCTCGGCAGCCTTGCAACCATGGTGACCGCCAAGGATTATATGCATCACAGGGGACTTCGTGCAACCAGGCGCCCAAGATCCAGAAGCTCAGGAGGGTCCCGATGCATGGATCACAGAGATTCGAGACTATCTGAAGGACAATATCCTTCCTGAAGAACATGTATCCGCTGAATGGATCGTGAGGGTTGCTAAACGCTACACTTTAGTATAGAGAGACCTCTGCCGACATGGCGCCAACGGCATTCTATTATGGTGCATAACACGAAAGAAGGGTTGTGACTTGCTTGCAGAGATCCACGAAGGAGAGTGTTCGAATCACACAGCTTCCCACACGCTGGTTGGTAAGGCCTTCCGACATGGCTTCTACTAGCCGACAACACTCCACAATGTCGTCAAGCTGGTGAAAAGGTGCAAGGCGTGCCAGTTTCACGCCAAGCAGATTCACACACCAGCGCAAGCACTGCAGATGATCCCACCCCCTGGTCGTCCGCGGTCAGGGCCGTCGCAGGGTACTGGTTCCTCTACATCGCCATAGACAAGTTCACCAAGTGGCTGGAAGCAACCCTGATAGTCACCATCATCAAGGAGTCCGCAGTCAAGTTCGTCAAGTTGATCGTCTGCAGGTTTGGGGTCTCGAACAGGATCATCACCGACAACGGGACCTAGTTCTCCAGGGCAGCTATCGAAGACTACTGCGAAGACCTTGGCGTCGAAGTTTGTTATTTGTCCGTGGCTCATCCAAAGAGCAACTGTCAAGTGGAAAGTGACAATGCTGAGATCCTCAGGGGCCCCAAGACACGACACATATGACAACTTGGATAAGTGTTGACAGTTCCTACGGATTACTAACAATTCATCCCTAGCGGTGGTGCTAGAAATGCTTGTTAATAGATTTTAGATTATACATGTAAATCTGCAAGCGCACGGAAACTATCGATGTAGCATTTCCCCTCTAAGAGTATTCCCAAAGGGTGTCATTTATATTCTCCCAAAGGAAGTCTAGATGGAAGTAAAACAATCATCAAGTGGAGAGGCCAGGTTGGCCTAGATAGGGTTCTTGCAAGGATGGATAGATGATAAATTGGAGTAGTGTGACACACACAAGACCATTCTATACTAAGGGGATAAATGGGGTAAAAAGGGACTAGGCAAAGAGTTAGGTAAAGACTCCTACAATGCTTCTAATGTACATATACATAGCCTAAGTTAATTACTAATGATCATGTCAATTATGAATTCTGATGCTAAGTGGATTAACACATCGGGCACGTGTTTACCCCTGACAATACTAGGACGACTCCCGCCAAGAGCCTGTGTCATAGCCTAACATGGAGGATTACAAAGGACAGATAGGACTGTCACCACCTATTGCCTACCTCTTCAATTCGTCGGTCTACAAGACATTCAATGCTACTCTCTATCCTAGCACCATGCTAGCATACTAAGTAATTACCTTAGAAGCCTAGGCACAAGCCATCCTACAGCAATGAACTAAATCATCGTTGAACCAATGTTAATTCATAGCATAATTGATTCATGTTAACATAATCATGTCATAGCTAATTAGACTATAGTGGAGGTTTATAGTGTTTATGATGGTATATTGAGAATGGTATAGCATACTCGTAAATACTACTCGTACCACATACATGGAATCCACAATCAAACAAAAAACTCCTGATGTGTGCTTCCTCGGGGTGACTTCAAGGTGGGTCCCATTGACTGATATGGGTGCCACACAATTGAATGGCCTCAAATACCCCTGTTTGTGGGCCATTTGATCCATGTGGTGTCACGTGGCATTTCCTAATTGGCTGGAATGATATTTTATAAGATCCATCCCCTTGTTTCACTTCAATTCTGCATAGAATGCTTGCATGCACTACTTTCTCCAAAGACAAGTGGAAATAGGTTAAATATAAAGGTGATGTGTGCAAGAAATGATGTTTCCTTCACATAACTGAGTTATATTGACGGGTGAAATTGGTATATAACAGCCGTCAACAAACTCCCCCAAGCTTATCTTTTGCTCGTCCCGAGCAAAGTCAAGACTTTAGTTTGATGATCAGGAGTTGCTACAATGTTCTACTTTTCAAAAGTACCATGTGTACAACAAAATATTCTACCTAATATTGCAAAAATTGGCATGGTACTTCACCCATCTCAAGTCATTATGGGGCTTATGCCATCTCCTATTCATGGGTGGTTGAAAGGTAGAATAGCAAATGGAGCACACATACCCTAGAAATCAAGTTACACTCAAATTTCGGAAAGTTCAATTTTGATTTTTAGTATCTCAATTTGTTTCTATCAAGTCTCTCCTTTGTGTGTAGTGGAAATATATCCTAACCAAGGTATTTTTGCCTAAATTCATCCTACCTCTACATAAGGCTTGTATGTGGAGCTTGGTAGGGAATATAGTAGGCATATTTGCAACACATAATATTGCTAAGTCAAAAGAGTAAACCTTAGGAGAAATTAATTCAAAACAATTTGATTCAAGACTTGTGCATGTGTGATGGAGGGGAAGTGGATGTGGATATTGAGATGACTCCTTTTTGAGTGCACTCTCTTATTTTGCAGGGATGAAACATGTCTACTTTTTTTTTCTCATGCTGATGATGTAAGCATGCATTTTCTTTCTCTCTTGTAGCCATGTATTCTACTTCCTTTTATGCAATAAATTTTGTAGAGATCACTTAAGCATGAATGATATGGAGTTTCTCTTTTTATTGTGGAATGGTGGTATGGTGGAATTTTGCTTACTTCTAGTGTAGAAGTATAGCATGTGCAAGTGAATTCTTGAAATCAAAAAGTAAGGAATGAAATCTCACATAGGTATATACTAGTTTGATGAAGCTCAATGTGAAGACGAATAGCATATGCATAAGGTCTATTAATGTAATGTATCATATGGCTTTGGTAGGTATTTCCAATCAAATGAGAGTAACTTAAATCTTTTTTAGAATTTCTCCAGAAATCTAAGTTTCACTTTCAAACTAGGAATAGCAACCCTATCACTATATCATATATCACAACAAATTAGAATGGATTAAGCTTTTGCTACCCCCAATTTCCAAATCAAGGCAAAAGCATTTTTAGCCAATGAGAGCAATATTTTGGAGAGTAGTAAGTTGTAAACTAGGGACTTAGGAAAATTAAAACAGAGCTACTATTTGTCATTTCATCTATCTGAATTCCAAACCATTCTTACCGCACATCATTTATTTTATTTGAAAGCAAATCTATCCTATATATTTTTTAAATGCAAGGTGGATGATGGGTGAGTGGAAAATAAATATGCAAGGGGTTTATACAATTTACCTCAAGTGGGGTCCTCCCCCAAGCTTGTTCTTCACTCACCTTCGTGACGAGAGTTGTACCCTTGATGAAGGAAGTCTGCTGTGAGATCGGCTTGTTCTTGTTGTAGCGTGGAGTTTAAGTTGATGAATTGGGCGTCCATGTGTTGTTGCCAGTCTTAGGTACCTTGGACATGCCCTTGGAGAGTGTTGTAGATGTTACCCGTTGTCACTTCAAGATCATCCATACGTCTAGTGAGATCCATCATTCCTTGACTATAGTCATGATGACTTCTAGTCGAAGAGGAACGACATCTTCTCATGGACGATGGAGGCAAGCTGCTAGATCTTGAAGTGGATAGGGGTGGCTCCCATCTGGCACCTGACCATCCATGCCAAGACGGACCTTCAGTCTCATACGATGGAGGTTGAGTCCATCTGGGTGCATGACCCGTTGGGTTCTATTACTCTTCATACTCATGGACCGTGGAGGTTTTCGGTGGCATAGCCGCTCTCCTTTTATGGCTTTTTGACATCCGGTTTCGAATATGAACCAAGCGTAACACATATGTGTGCCCAGGAAGTTCATCACACATATACGGTTGCATCACAAACAATAAACAAAATTTAACCACGTCTCAACTATTAAATAAGTACCTTATTATAATAATCCAATAGTTCACAAATGGCAAAACTCTAATTGATGCAGCGGAAAATAAACTAAGCAGCACGACTCCAATCCACATGCAATTGACGGCGGTACACAACCTAGTACTCTGCGTGATCCTCAGGGTACTCCCAATTATCTCCATTAGATGTTGGGGGGATTGCAAGGGTGAGTACGTGTCGTACTCAGCAAGTGTGGAAATAAATGACATGTGGCTAAACAAATGACTGGAATAAAATGGCTAATTGCGTAAAAGTACATTTCATAAACATGTAAAAGCAGCCTATCATGTCTATGCGAGTTTATTTCCCTTCATGACCCTTATCATACCATAAATCCAACAATTCTCATTTACCATCACAATTCATTTAATATCAGCCAACCATTAATTTAATACCATATGCCAATTCTATATTCTCTCATGTACCGATTATACTCAAGTAACAAACCAAACCATACCAACCATCCCAAAATTCCAAGTCCAATTCTAATAATGTAGGTCATCAAAGTGCTCTTAATCGGGAGCACGACTATCATGATAGTTTTTAACACTCTGCAGAGGTTGTACCACTTTACCCACATGTTCATGATTTCATCACCTTTCAGTGACTAAGAACCTCTATGTTGCCCTGTCACACTTCCGTTGGAGTGCGGCCAAGAGATCACAAAATAGCGTTTCAAAAGGGACTACTAATATGTACGGGCCCACTAAGGTTTCATCGGCAGGGTTGAATCTCTCTTCTCCCACCCACAGGCCCCCTCGTGTGCCGTGCGGATCCCAGGGTAGCCCTACTTGACTCCCATTTCCCGTGCCATCCAATGGTCCATACAATACTAGTAGCGCTCCTAATTATTCAGCTACGCCGCACCTATACTTGGCCTTGTGGTGGCACTGTTGTCCTGGCATATTCTCGTATGAACCGGTCCTTAGATCTAAGGCAAGCAAAACCACCGTATCATCCAACCCATTCCACAAAACCATGCTTGCTTAGATCTCCTAAATTCCATGTTGCTAAATTAATCATCATCTTATTACCATTCCAAGTTCTCATATTTTAAGTTGTCAACCACATTATTTACGTTACCCATAACCCATGTAGCGATGCGGTACAAAAAGGAAAAAAATACCCATACCCGACTCATCATGTATATCGCGAAGACAAGGGGTGGCAAACAACGCTAGCAAACTCCTACGTATGGGTTTCCCATCATATTGACACAAGCATGCAAGTTCGCAAACAAAACATTTAATAAAACGGGATCAATATGATCAAGGACACTTGCCTTGCTCCGACGGATGGGTTGCTCAAGCGCTTCATAGTCTTGGTTTTGGAAATCCTCGTATGCGGCCTCTGGAGCACGTCCCTCTACGCGTGATCACACATACAAGAAAATACATACAAATCGTCATAATGCACACAAATTAATCAACCTGCAATGACATGCATGCATGCAAAATTCAATAATTAATTAACTAAGGTTGTTTATTAATTAGATGCAACTAGTTCATACGTGTTCATATGAGTTTACGAGGGTTTTAGCAGGGATTAATGTTGCTGAAAATAAAAAGATGGTGCGACTACAATCAAACTACGTCTATTAGATTCAATACGTTCACTAAAATTCGCATCGGAAAACGTATCCTACCGTAGATGCGGTGACTTCGAAGATCGCGGGATGGGGACGACGTGTAGACGAAGTAGATGGCGCAAGGTCCTCCGGCGGCACGACGACGGCAACATGATGAACTCCAGCGGACGACGGCACCCTCCTCTTCTCTTCTTTTTCCCCTTCTTCCCCTGGCGGCGCAACCTCTCGTGCTTTTTCTATGTTGCTAGGGCTTTTTTTTTCTGGCAGCGACGTTGTTTCTGGCGGCGTTGGAGAAATTACGAACCCTACGGTAGTATATATTGAAAGTGCATCTAGGACTCCCTTGTGGGTTTTGGATGATTTATGACAAGCAATTGGGATCCTAATCCTTTTGTTGAGATGAATGCAGGAAAATGATGAAAAATGAGCAAAGTGCCAAAAAGAGGGAAATTGAGAAGGAAAATGAATTTGAGCTCAAGGAGAAGAAATTAGTAGTTTAGTATGTATGGAGTGTGTTAAGGAAACACACCCAAGAGCTCAATCTCATTTAATCACTCACACACAATGCACAAAGCTATACAGGACCGGAGTAGTCCGATTTCAGCCAGACTAGTCCGATATCACTTTCTGCACTAGATCGGACAAGTCTGGTCTCTACCGGACTAGTCCGATATCTTTCTGTTCCACTTCGGACTAGTCCTCCCCAGTGCGGACTAGTCCTCAACACAATGCACAAGTCACTAGATCGGACAAGTCCGGTCACCACCGGACTTGTCTGATATTCATTCTGATCCACTTCGGACAAGTCCGGTGATTACACGGACTAGTTCGATATACACACTGATCTAAATCGGACAAGTCCTCCAAGTGCGGACTTGTCATCCTAAACACTTAGGGTTTCACAGGTCCGGACAAGTACGATGACAATCGGACTAGTCCGAAGATTTCCAGCAGCGAAATCGGACAAGTCCGTTTTCAACCGGACTAGTCCGATATTCCTGGACACTTAGGGTTTGCTTCGCACAGCACACCGGACTAGTCCGGTCACCACCACGGACTAGTCCGATCTTTCTGAACCCTAACGGTCACTTTTAGAAACCCCATATAAATAGAGGTGCACGACTCACTTTCACCCTCTCTCGAACCCTAGCGCCGTCACACCTCCCAAGAGACTCAAAAACCATCTCTCTCCACGAAATTAAGTGCAAAATCAATCAATCCATTGAAGATCACTTCTAGATCATTGGAGAGGCACTTGGCACACGATTGAGCTCTTGGTTTGAATCTCTAACACACTCTTGCATCTCAATTTGTATATTTCGAAGTGTGTTATTGGTGGTCTTGAAACTTGTTATCAAGGGAGCTCTCAACTTGTGAGATCGCCCCTTCAACTTGGTGATTTACCCCTGTGTGATTAGTAGAAGAGGATTGGCCTTCGTGGCGATCCGACGAGGGAAGGGTTGGTGAAGACCCGGTCCTTTTGTGGGCTCCTCAACGTGGATGTAGGTTGCCTTCGTGGTAGCCGAACCACGGGATAAGTCTTGTGTCTTGTTCGTTGGTGTTCATCATTCTAGTTGATCAACATTATCTAGGGTTTGATTTATTTTGTTGAATTCAAGTTAAATAGTTGAACAAGAATCATACTTGCAATAGAACTTGACATACAACTATTGAACTGTTGTTAAAGTTTATATTTCCGCTACAAACGTCAATGAAACAATCAAATTGACCTAACTTGATCAACCCAGCCCGTGAAATCCGAACTAGTCCGCACTTTACCGGACTAGTCCGATATATCTGGTTTTGACCTTGTTGTTGAAGTGCTACAGGAACCGAGAAATTTCAATAAGGCCTATTCACCCCCCTCTAGGCCTACATTCAATTGGTATCAGAGCAGGTTCTTCAAGAAAGAGTGCAACCACTCGAAGAGATCATGTCGGACATGAAGGAAGTCCAGAAAATCAACAACCAGGAAGAAATGAACAATGACAAGCACCAAAAGCTTGAGAAGTATCTCGAAGCCATTCAAGACTTTGATGATGATGATGAGGGGACATTGGAGCTGAAAGCACTCCTTAGAAAGAAAGCGCTTTCCAAAGGGAAATCTAAAGTCGAAGAAAAGAAGAAGGGGTCACACCGACTACTCCCGATATCCTTTTAATTATGATCGTTTAAATTCTAACAGCAGTCATTATCTATCTATTCCTCTCAGAAAAGCCCCACACTTCGATGGGAGTGATTACTCCATGTGGAGGCAAAATATGAAGATGCACTTGATTTCCCTTAACCAAAGTTTATGGCATATTGTGTGCACAGGAATAAACATCCCTGATGATGATGAAGAGCTCACGCCAAGTCAAGAGCAAGCCATCCACAGGAATGCCCAAGCCGCAGCCGTTATCACCTCATCTCTAAGTCGAGATGAATTCACAAAGGTGGACGAATTGGAAATTGCCAAAGAAATCTGGGACACACTACAGACAGCACATGAAGGTGACCGACATGTGCGGGAGGCAAAGATTGAAATGATTGAAGGCGAACTAGGAAGGTTCGCGATTGAGGAAGATGAGTCTCCCCAGGACTGTACAACAGACTGAAGACTCTTGTGAACAAGGTTCGATCATATGGGAGCAAAAAGTGGAATGACCACGAGGTTGTAAAGCTCATCCTTAGAGCCTTTATGCCTCGCAACGTCACACTTTGCTCTATGATCCGAGAAAGTCCCGGGTACAAGAAAATGACTCCGGATGAACTGCTTGGCAAAATCATCAACTTTGAGATGATGGAGAAGCAATCCAAGCACGTAAAAGAAATAGCCGACCTCACATCAGCCAAGAAGAAGGGAGTTGCCCTAAAGTCCTCACTCAAGCCTCTATACAAAGAAGCAAGAGAAGCACAGCTTGAGGAGGACAGCGATGATGAAAGCAGTGAGCTGGACGAAGAAGATATGATTTTGTTCATGAAGAAGTTCAAAATAATTATGAAGAAAATACAAGGAACAAAATCGAGTGAAGGAAAATACAAGGAGAAGACAAAGCCGAAGATGAGGCGGGCATGCTATAATTGTGGTGAGTACAATCACTTTATAGTCGATTGCCCGTATGAGGACAACAAGAAGAAGAGTAAAGAGTCCAAGCCTCAGCCGAAGAAATTCTTCAAGAAGAAGAAACAAGTTGAACAAGCACACATCAGAAAGGAGTGGGACTCAAACGATGAGTCCTCATCGTCCGATGAAGAAGAAATGGCTAGCATAGCCATTGAAAGAATGTCCAAGAAACCCACACTCTTCCCCACGCTCGGTGCAAAGAAGGCAAATGGAACTTGCCTCATGGCTAAGGAAGGTAAACGCAAGGTAAACATCAAAACTCCTTCCTTGCATTCTTACTCAAGTGATGATGATCTAGATAGTGATGATGAAGATATGCTAATTGGCTTGGATAGAAAAACTGCTGCTAAAATGAAATTCTTGCTTAACCAACTTGTTGAGAAGGAAGAGCTAATTGATCGTCAAGAAGACATGATTATTTCCCGAAAGGAGAAGCATGTCGAACTTGACAAGCTTCTAGTTCTTGAAAAGGAGAGAAACCACTCACTAGAGCTTGAGCTAGCTTCAAGCAAGAAAACTTGCTTGGAGTTAACCAACTCAAACGTTGCAATCAAGGATCAACTTGATGACCTAATCAAGGTCAACAAGATCCTTGAAGTGCAGGTTGAGTCACTCAAGCTTAGTGAACATTCCCCCTCTTCAAGCCTACCTTCTCAACCCACTTCAACTAATATTGCTCATATTTGCAAATGTGATAAAATTAACACCAGGTTGAAGGGAAATTCTACCTCCACAAAGGACAAAAATCCTACCCAATGTGTAATATTTGACAAGGAGAGGATCAACTATGCACGTAGTGCATATTTGGTCCAAAGACCTCCAAATGTCAAGTATGGCATTGGTTACTCTTATGATGGAAAGCAATGAGCTGGAAATCATAAGAATAACAAGGGAAGGATTACCTTTGTGAAGGGAGGACCCTCACAACCTGGTAACTCAAAAACTAGAAACCTGAACTCTCATGAAAACCGGACTAGTCCGGCTGTGGTCCAGACAAGTCCGGTCATCTGGACAAGTCCGGTCACACAGACTAGTCCGACCCATAATCAACAGCAACTCTTGTTTAAAACCTTTGATGCTTCTTATGTATTAATGAAAAATAATGTTGGTAAAGTGTATGCTTATTATGCTGGGCCACGCCATGGGAACACAAAATCCCATGTGTGGGTGCCCAAATGTATTGTTACTAACCTCCAAGGACCCAAGCAAGCTTGGGTACCTAAAACCAAGGCGTAATTTGTTTTTGCAGGCCTACTCCTCCGGTGGATCCAAATGGGTGCTAGACAGTGGATGCACCAACCACATGACCGGAGAAAGGAGGATGTTTGTGGAGTATGAAGTGAACAAGGACCCAAACGAAGGCATCTACTTTGGGGATAACAGTCAAGGAAGGGTCCTCGGTACCGATAAAATAGCAATATCCTCTGAACATACTCTTTCTCATGTTTTACACGTTGAATCTTTAGATTATAACCTGCTGTCCATATCTCAATTATGTTACAAAGGTTATAATTGCCTGTTCACTAGCAAGGGTGTGACCGTCTCAAGGAGAAGTGATGGTTCTGTTGCATTCAAGGGTATGTTGAAGGGAAAGCTTTACCTTGTTGACTTCAACAAGGATAAAGCCGAACTCGACACATGCTTGATTGCAAAGACCAACATGGGTTGGCTGTGGCATAGACGGCTGGCACATGTTGGTATGAGGAACCTTCAAAAACTCCTGAAGGGCGATCACATCCGAGGTTTGAAAGATGTTGTGTTTGAGAAAGACAGGCCTTGTAGCGCGTGCCAAGCAGGGAAGCAAGTTGGAGCACAACATCCTGCAAAGAACATCATGACCACGACAAGACCGCTCGAACTACTTCATATGGACTTGTTTGGTCCAATTGCTTACATAAGCATCGGCGGTAATAAATACGGTTTAGTTGTTATTGATGATTTTTCCCGCTTCACTTGGGTGTTCTTTCTGCATGACAAGTCAGAAACACAAGGAACACTCAAGAAATTCTTCAAGCGAGCGCAAAACGAGTTCTCACTATCAATCAAGAGTATTCGGAGCGACAACGGCACGGAGTTCAAGAACATACAAGTGGAGGAGTACCTTGATGAGGAAGGAATCAAGCACGAATTCTCAGCACCATACTCTCCACAACAAAACGGAGTTGCCGAAAGGAAGAACCGAACGCTCATAGAGATGGCAAGAACAATGCTCGATGAATACAAGACCTCGGATCAATTTTGGGCGGAAGCAATCAACGCCGCTTGCCATGCCACAAATCGACTCTACCTTCATCGACTACTAAAGAAGACCCCCTATGAGCTACTCACCGGTAACAAACCGAACATTTCATATTTTCGAGTTTTCGGTTCTCCTTTCTATATTTTGAACAAGAAGCCCAGGACTTCAAAGTTCGCTTCAAAGTCCGATGAAGGTTTCTTGCTTGGTTATGATTCGAACACTTACGCCTATCGTGTTTTCAACAAGGCCTCCAGACTTGTTGAAGTGGCACGTGACGTAGTGTTCGATGAAACTAATGGCTCCCAAAAGGAGCAAGTTGATCAATGTGAATTAGGTAAAGAGGAAGCCCCCTATCAAGCATTGAAGAGGATGGCCGAGAAGTACGACCACAAGAGTCATCGTCACAAATACAAGAGGAAAGTGAACCACAAGAGGAGATCAACAATCAAGGGGGAGCCTCAATACAAGATCAATCACAGGAATATGAACATGGATCAACAAATCAATGAGGACAACAACTCAGGGGAGAAGAAGATGATCACACCAACATACGACCCCCCAAGTGCCACACTCAAGAGTACACCAATGCATTCAAAGGGATCATCCAATCGACAACATCATCGGCGACATCCAAAAGGGAGTAACCACTAGATCTCGTATAGCAAATTTCTGTGAACATTACTCGTTTGTCCTCCTTTTTGGAACCCCGCAGGACTGAGGATGCATTGAAGGATGCCGGACTGGGTGGTAGCAATGCAAGAAGAGTTGAACAATTTCAAGAGAAACGAAGTTTGGGAACTTGTGGGAAAGACCCAATGCAAATATTGTGGGCACCAAGTGGCGTCTTCCGCAACAACAAGACGACACGGAGTGAGTGACAAGAAACAAGGCACGACTTGTGGCCAAAGGTTACTCACAAGTCGAAGGTTTGGATTTCGATGAAACCTTTGCTCCAGTAGCTAGGCTTGAATCAATTAGAATATTACTTGCATATGCTACTCACCATGATTTCAAGCTGTATCAAATGGACGTGAAAAGCGCCTTCCTCAACGGACCGATCAAGGAGGAGGTGTACGTGGAGCAACCACCCAGATTTGAGAAACGAAGAGTTCCCCGACCTCGTGTATAAACTGCGTAAGGCTCTCTATGGCCTCAAACAAGCTCCTAGAGCTTGGTATGAGTGTCTTAGAGATTTTTTAATTGATAATGGTTTTCAAATTGGCAAAGTAGACTATACATTATTCACAAAAAATCTGGATAATGATCTTTTTATTTGCCAAATCTATGTTGAAGATATAATTTTTGGATCAACTAACCAATCTTTCTATGAAGAGTTTAGTAAAATTATGACAGACAGATTTGAAATGTCAATGATGGGAGAATTGAAGTACTTTTTGGGATTCCAAGTGCGGCAACAAAAGGAGGAAACATTCATAAGCCAAACCAAGTACACGCAGGACATACTCAAGAAGTTTGGCATGGGACAAGGCAAAGCCATAAAGACTCCCATGGCTACGAATGGCCACTTGGATCTCAATGAAGATGGACCAAGCGTCGACCAAAAGGTATATCGCTCATGATTGGATCCTTACTATACTTATGTGCATCTAGGCCAGATATTATGTTGAGTGTATGTTTGTGTGCAAGATTTCAAGCCAACCCTAAGGAATGTCATTGACAGCCGTAAAGAGAATCCTAAGATATTTAGTTCATACACCCAACCTTGGTCTTTGGTACCAAAAGGCTCAAAATTCAATCTCATTGGGTATTCCGATGCAGATTATGCCGGGTGCAAAGTTGATAGAAAAAGCACTTCCGGCACTTGCCAATTCCTAGGAAGATCCTTAGTTTCTTGTCATCCAAGAAACAGAATTCCATTGCATTATCCACAGCCGAAGCGGAGTATGTTGCAGCCGGGAGTTGTTGTGCACAACTCCTTTGGATGCGACAAACTCTAAGGGATTACGGTTACAATATGAACCGTATTCTCTCCTTTGTGGATAATGAGAGTGCCATAAAATAGCCCACAATCCAGTTGAGCACTCTAGGACTAAACACATTGACATAAGACCACCATTTCTTGAGAGACCATTCCATGAAAGGAGACATATCCATCTCTCATGTCAACACCCAAAAACAATTGGCCGACATATTCACCAAGCCACTTGATGAAAAACGTTTTTGCGAACTCCGAAATGAGCTAAATATTCTTGATTCTCGGAGTGTGGCTTGAGAAGTTGCATACCTGTATGATTGCTTCAAAATATTGATTGAATTGTGAAAAATCATCCCTCTTCATTTTTCTCTCGAAAAACTATGTCAATTATTAGATCTTGATGAATCTTTGATCATAGTATGATTGTTGTTTGCTTACTGGTCAAATTCATCAAGATTATTTGAATTGTTTTGCCTCTCTACTCTCAATTATTGGACCTTCAAATATATATGATATGGGCTATGCAATTCTTTCCTGGTGACCACGGACAAGTCCGTGGTTACCCGGTACTAGTCCACCATTGCAGACTAGTCCGTAGAGTGAGGCCCGGTTAGGCCGGACTAGTCCGACGGACCACGGACTAGTCCGATATAGGTCTCTGGATGACTTCGGACTAGTCCGGTCATGTCCGGACTTGTCCGATTTTTCGTGTCCATAACCCTAGCCACCACCAAACCCTAATCCCTTCAACCCACACTCGCCCACAAGCTTTCTCTCTCTTGCGCTCGAGCTCCCAAGGCGAATCCTTGATTCCTCCGTCGAAAAGCCTCATCTTGGGCGGGAGATCTAAGCTTGAAGACTCGGGATTGAAGTTAGCGGACAAGTCCGGCCTCCAACCCCCAAAATCTCAAGCTTCCTCTGATTTCTTGGTAAATTTTCTTCAAAACCCTAAGAAATCACTATTGCTTATCGTTTGGCCTAGCATTCTTCACTAGTTACATGTCTAGTTGATGTACTATGTGTATGCTAGACTAGTTTTACCTTAGGGATCAATTTTTGTCCAGTCCCGTTAGGTTTTTGCAGATGAACACCGGACTAGTCCGGTCCAGGTACGGACAAGTCCGGTCCCCAGACTAGTCCGTGCCTATGCACCGGACAAGTCCGTTGTTTCTGAACCAAAACCTAATTCTTTAATTCCCTAATGCTTTCCATTGCCATCTTACCTCACCAATACCTTGTATAACTTGTCCTTTCTCTTGATCACTCTTTCTCAGATCATGTCGAGCTCCGACAACGAAATCTCCGATTTCGAGGCTAGTTGGGACCATGAGGTGGCACCTCGGTCCTCGGTGGGTCTTGGCAAGAAACGCCAAGAAAGACCTTCCGAGCCTGCTCCTTCCCCTCCCCAGGTTCGGAGGAAAGTCCTTGCCAAGAAGCCTGCCTCGAAGGCTGCTCCGTCTACAAGCGGCCTTCGACAAGCTAAATGGAAAGGCAAGGGGGTTGCCACAGGGCCTGTTGGGCCCCTGAAACTGCATACTCCCAGAGAAGGGGTCGGGACCCCAATGAGGAAAGATTCACTGGCAAGGGCAGCGATGTGGCTGCGAAGTTGAGAAGTGTTGATTGCTATGCAAGGCCCAAGCAAGCAGCTGATGCAGATTTTGGTCAAATTTCCATGCTGATTTCTACAAGCTGGTCTACTTGCGATGAAGACCCCGTGGTGCGTAGTCAATCGATTGACTGGGGCCACCTTGAGAAGAGGAAATGTGCAGCTTTTGATGAAGTGATAGCAGCTGCAGAGAGACATGGTCTGAAGGATCTCTTTTCCTTCAGACACAACTGGAATGATGAAGTGATAGCACAATTTTATGCAACGTGCCACTTCTCAAGCGAGGACGAAGAAAGTGTGACTTGGATGACTCATGGATCCAAGTATTCTATTACTCAGGAAGAGTTTGCCAGCCTACTGCACCTTGACTCTGGAGGAAATGACCACCTAATCATCCACAACATAGGGGTCATTGAGAGGGACGGAATGAAGTTCATGTATGAGCCCAACTCTAAGTATGTTCCTCCCTCCACAAATAATATGAAGCCTTTCTTTGTGGTCCTCAACAGAGTCCTCAGGAAGACAATTGCCCCCAAGGATGGGGATGCAGGGAGTGTACAGGGCTACCTCCAGACCCTAATGAGGGTCATCAGCAAGAGGAGACAGTTTGATGTTGCAGACTATATTTGGAATGATATGGTCAATATCTCAAGTACCCCCAACCGATCCTGTGGCTATGCCCCTTACTTGATGTTTATGATTGAGAAGGTCACAGGGATCGAGTTTGTGAAGGATGTGGAGCACACTCCACTGAGGCCTCAGAAGCCTCAGCCAGTGAGTGTCCAGGCTGCTCCATCGCCGGCCTCAAGCCCCGAGGCACCAGCAAGGCAAGAAGAAGCTGCTAGGGCTCCTCCTCCCTCCAGGGTAGCCCCTCAGAAAGGATCTGCCAGTGGGATCCTCAAGTACTTGGCTACAATTTGTCTCCTCATGCAAGAAAACTGAAGTGAAGCTTCACAAGCTAATCAGAAGAGGAAGGAGAACATGAGGTACATAAAAGCCAATGTGAAGCAGCTGAGTGAGAGAGCTGGAGATCAACCCAATTGGATCTCCAGTACTTTCTGAAGATTCTGATCCGGACATCACGAGCTCAGCCCCTTGACTCCCTCCGAGCTTGCCTATTTTGGCATTGGGGCTCGAGCAGCTCCGCTCCTCCTCCTCCCCTCAACCTCGTCAAGCGGAAAGCGATGAAGACGATGAAGACGACGAGAGGACTGACAGCGAAGAGTGAAGCCCTAGGACCTTCCTCTCTCTCTTTTTGGTGTCTTGATGCCAAAGGGGGAGAGATTGAGAGTCTCTAGTCTTAGCTTTAGCTGAATAGGATGCGAGGAGAGAGCTCTCTATGTTTTTTTTAATTGTGATGGTATTTGTTTAACACTATTTTCATATCATGGTTGGTACTGTGTTAAATTGCTCAATTAATTTGCATGTGTGTGATGAAATCTGAATTTTTTGCTCCTAAAATGCCATATTCACTTGATATTAGTTGATCAATGCAAATTCTGTCATTCTTAATGCATTCATGCTCTTAGTATGCATCCCACCATAAAGAATGCACATATGAATAATTATCTTGTTGCTTGATGTATTTTTGAGTCATATGTGCATACTTTATGAAAATCTCATTTTATATCTCATTTTGTGAAATCTCAATTGGTTGTCATCAATCACCAAAAAGGGGGAGATTGAAAGTGCATCTAGGACTCCCTTGTGGGTTTTGGATGATTTATGACAAGCAATTGGGATCCTAATCCTTTTGTTGAGATGAATGCAGGAAAATGATGAAAAATGAGCAAAGTGCCAAAAAGAGGGAAATTGAGAAGGAAAATGAATTTGAGCTCAAGGAGAAGAAATTAGTAGTTTAGTATGTATGGAGTGTGTTAAGGAAAAACACCCAAGAGCTCAATCTCATTTAATCAGTCACACACAATGCACAAAGCTATACAGGACCGGACTAGTCCGATTTCAGCTGGACTAGTCCGATATCACTTTCTGCACTAGATCGGACAAGTCCGGTCTCTACCAGACTAGTCCGATATCTTTCTGTTCCACTTCGGACTAGTCCTCCCCAGTGCGGACTAGTCCTCAACACAATGCACAAGTCACTAGATCGGACAAGTCCGGTCACCACCGGACTAGTCCGATATTCATTTTGATCCACTTCGGACAAGTCCGGTGATTACACGGACTAGTCCGATATACACACTGATCTAAATCGGACAAGTCCTCCAAGTGCGGACTTGTCATCCTAAACACTTAGGGTTTCATAGGTCCGGACAAGTCCGATGACAATCGGACTAGTCCGAAGATTTCCAGCAGCGAAATCGGACAAGTCCGTTTTCAACCGGACTAGTCCGATATTCCTGGACACTTAGGGTTTGCTTCGCACAGCACAACGGACTAGTCCGGTCACCACCACGGACTAGTCCGATCTTTCTGAACCCTAACGGTCACTTTTGGAAACCCCATATAAATAGAGGTGCACGGCTCACTTTCACCCTCTCTCGAACCCTAGCGCCGTCACACCTCACAAGAGACTCAAAAACCATCTCTCTCCACAAAATTAAGTGCAAAATCAATCAATCCATTGAAGATCACTTCTAGATCATTGGAGAGGCACTTGGCACACGATTGAGCTCTTGGTTTGAATGTCTAACACACTCTTGCATCTCAATTTGTATATTTCGAAGTGTGTTATTGGTGGTCTTGAAACTTGTTATCAAGGGAGCTCTCAACTTGTGAGATCGCCCCTTCAACTTGGTGATTTACCCCTATGTGATTAGTGGAAGAGGATTGGCCTTCGTGGCGATCCGACGAGGGAAGGGTTGGTGAAGACCCGGTCCTTTTGTGGGCTCCTCAACGTGAATGTAGGTTGCCTTCGTGGTAGCCGAACCATGGGATAAGTCATGTGTCTTGTTCGTTGGTGTTCATCATTCTAGTTGATCAACATTATCTAGGGTTTGATTTATTTTGTTGAATTCAAGTTAAATAGTTGAACAAGAATCATACTTGCAATAGAACTTGACATACAACTATTGAACTGTTGTTAAAGTTTATATTTCCACTGCAAACGTCAATGAAACAATCAAATTGACCTAACTTGATCAACCTAGCCCGTGAAATCTGGACTAGTCCGCACTTTACCGGACTAGTCCGATATATCTGGTTTTGACCTTGTTGTTGAAGTGCTACAGGAACCGAGAAATTTCAAAAAGGCCTATTCACCCCCCCTCTAGGCCTACATTCATATATAGGCCACACAGTGCGTGTCCAACCCGGCCACGGGGCCAGCGAGGCGGGTGGCTCGGTCGCCCAGCGTCGACCCGGCCATGGGGCCAGCACGGGCGGCGGCTCTGCCAGGCGCGGGGCGCGGCTGGCGCGTGGGCCCTGGCGCGCGCCGGAGCGTGCAGCGCAGGCGCGTTGGGCGCGTGCGGGAGGTGCGGTGCGGGGGCGCGCCGGTTGGGCCGGCTCGGCCTGGCCGGCGGGGCGACGGTTGACTTTTTTTTCTTCTTTTTTTCTTTTACATACAAAAACATTATTATATATTATATATATATATGTTATTATATATATTATTTATTTATATATTTTTTCATTTGTTTCTTTAGGTTGAATATATATATTATTATTTTTTATATTTATCCCCTAATACATGTTTTATATTTTTATTTTCTTTTTCTTCTTTTTGCTACCCATGTTTGTACATGTATGTTTTATATTTTATTATCTTTCTTTTATTCTATTAATGTTTAATGCATGCACATGTATGGAATGCCTGATGCCAAAGTTTAGGGTGTTACAAACCTACCCCTCTTAAAGTGAATCTCGCCCTCGAGATTCAACAGCATGGAGAAAAGATGAGGGAATTCAGCCTTCAAGTTTTCTTCACGTTCCTAGGTAGCTTCGGCTTCCGTATGGTGGTCCCATTGCACTTTGCACAAACAGATCCTCTTATTCCTAGTGACCCTTTCCTTCATGTCTAAGATCTTGATAGGTTGCTCGACATAGGACAAATCCTCCTGAAGTTCTAACTCGTCCATCAGCACTTGTTCTTCCGGCACCCTGAGACACTTCTTGAGTTGAGAGACGTGAAACACGTCATGTACATCGGAGAGATACGCTGGCAGCTCAAGTCAGTAGGCTACTTCTCCTCGTTTGTCCAAAATTTGGAATGGACCGATGTAACGAGGTGCCAGTTTTCCTTTGACGTTAAACCGTCGCTGACCTCGGATAGGTGACACTTTGAGGTGTACAAAATCTCCAACTTCAAAAGTCAGACTCCTTCGCCTATTATCCGCATAACCTTTCTGTCGAGACTGGGCAGCCTTTAGGTTTTCACGTATTATTTGTACTTGTCTTTCAGCATCCTGTAACACATCAGGACCAAATACTTGATTCTCTCCGGTTTCATTCCAAAACAAGGGTGTCCTACACTTCCTTCCGTACAATGCTTCGTAGGGTGACATTTTCAAACTGGCTTTGTAGCTATTGTTGTACGAGAATTTAGCGTACGACAAACTTTTATCCCAGCTACGTCCATGTTTCAAGGCACAGGCTCTCAACATGTCTTCTAATATTTGATTGGTCCTCTCATTTTGTCCATTGGTTTGTCGGTGATATGCTGAACTAAAATTTAACCTTGTACCCATAGCTTCATGCAGCTTCTGCCAGAACCTAGAGGTAAACTGAGAACCTCGGTCCGAGACTATTTTCTTTGGGACTCCACGTCGGCACCCAATATGCTCCATATACAATTCTGCTAGCTTCGCGGTGATATATGTTGTCTTGACAGGAATGAAGTGAGCTGATTTTGTCAACCGATCCACAATAACCCATATTGAATCATAGCCGGATTGGGTTCGCGGTAATCCAACTACGAAGTCCATACCAATCTCCTCCCACTTCCACTCCGGGATCTTCAATGGTTGTAATAATCCAGCTGGCCTTTGATGTTCCGGCTTCACTCGTTGGCACACATCGCACAACGCTACATATTCAGCTATGTCCTTTTTCATGCTAGCCCACCAGTAGCATGTCTTTAAGTCCTTGTACATCTTCATACAGGCAGGATGAATTGAGTAAGGTGAGTCATGTACCTCCTTCAATATTGTTTCCCGAATATGCTTAAAGTTTGGTATCACAATCCTTTTTCCAAGCCATAAGGTACCATGTTCGTCCTCATCGAATCTGAATTCTCTTTCTTCTTGGATCTTTTCCTTGGTTTCCTGTATTTCCTCGTCCCTTGTCTGTCCTTCCCGTATTTCCTGCTCTAATGTTGGGTTGACTTCCATTGTTCCCATCTCATTTATGAATCCAAGGTTCAACCGTTCAACCTCCTTGCATAACTCGGATGGCAGCTCCTGGACTGTGAGTTGGTGGCTTACTCCTTTTCATCTCAAAGCATCGATCACTACGTTAGCCTTCCGTGGGTGATAGATGATTCCCACGTCATAATCCTTGATGAGCTACAACCATCGGTGTTGCCTCAGATTTAGATCCGTTTGCATAAATATGTACTTGAGACTCTTGTGATCCGTATAAATCTCACATCGGTGACAAAAAACATAATGTCTCCATATCTTAAAGGCGTGCACCACGGCTACGAGTTCAAGGTCGTGCGTAGGATAATTCAGCTCATGTTTCTTTTGTTGCCTCGATGCATAAGCTACCACTTGGCCTTCTTGCATGAGCATATATCCTAATCCTTTTCTTGGCACATCATAATATATATCAAAACTCTTGCTCACGTCCGGCAATACTAACACCAGCGCGGTTGTCAACCTTTTCTTTAACTCCTCAAAGCTATCCTGAAAAGCTTGAGTCCATCGAAATGCCTTCCCTTTCATAAGTAATTCGGTCATAGGCTTGGCTATTTTGGAGAAATCCTTGATGAATTGGCGGTAATATCCAACCATTCCAAGGAAACTCCGAATTTCCTTGACATTCTGTGGCGGTTCCCACTTAAGCACATCTCTCACTTTCCCTGGGTCAACTGATACTCCTCCTCTGGAAATAATATGGCCTAAGAAAGAGACTTCCCGTAACCAGAATTGACATTTAGTGAACTTGGCATACAATTGGTGTTCCCGTAGTTTCTGCAATGTAAGCTTCAAGTGTTCCTCATGTTCTTCCTCGCTTCTCGAGTATATCATATTGTCATCGATGAACACTACGACAAACTTATCCTGATATTCCATGAAGACCTTATTCATGAGATACATAAAGTACGCAGGCATGTTCGTCTATCCAAATGACATGACGGTGTACTCATAGGACCCATACCATGTCTGAAATGCTGTCTTGGGTATATCCGATGGTCTAATCTTCATTTGGAAGTATCCTGACCGCAAGTCGATCTTGGAGAAAATATAGGCACCCTTCATTTGGTCGAACAAATCCTCTATACGGGGCAGCGAGTACTTGTTCTTAATTTTCGCTTTGTTGAGAGACCTATAGTCCACACACATCCTCTGGGTCCATCCTTCTTTTCTACGAAGAGCACTGGTGCTCCCCACAGGGATAAGCTTGGGCGTATAAAACCCTTCTCTAGCTGCTCTTGAATTTGCTTCTTGAGCTCTGCTAATTCCTTAGGAGGCATCCTATACGGCCTCTTAGCTATAGATGCAGTTCCGAGTATCAACTCAATGGCAAATTCTATGTCACGATCAGGTGCCATACCTGGCAACTCATCTGGAAACACATCTGGGTACTCGCGAACGATCGGAACTCTTTCCAATGTCACACCTTCCACGTGATTCAGCATCACTTTCTCTCTTGCAGGTTAGGCTGCCTCAACTTCGATGCATGTACCGTGTTCACTTGTCAACTACACAATCCTCTTGGCACATTGAATGACTCCATTATACTTGCTCAGCCAGTCCATTCCAAGTATTATGTCTATTCCTTGGGAGTCCAAGACTATGAGGTTTGCGAGAAAGTCTAAACCCCTTTTTTAATGCTTAGTTTTGGACATACTATATTTTTCCTCATCTCTTCGCCAGGAGAACTTACTAGCATAGTTTGCTTCATATGAGATATAGGCAAATTTTACTTGGCAACATACTTTGACGAGATGAATAAATAAGATGCTCCCGAATCAAATAAAACAGTCGCGGGGTTGGAGTTGGCGAGGAACATACCAATCACGACGTCATCAGCTTGCTGGGCTTCCTCAGTGGAGACATGATTCACATTGCAAAATTCTGTTGTCCACGGTTGCCTTGTTGTGCTCCTCCATTTGATCGCGGGTAATTTGGCCTTGGGGCATTGTTCATCGGTCCATAGTTTCTTCTGGGGCATTGACTTGCAAAGTGCCCGGCCTCTCCACACACATAGCATGTCTTACCGCCCGTAGCATTTGGGAAAGCTTGGGCGCAGCTGATTTTGAGCATTAGACGCCATGTTAGGACGCGGTGCAGGTGGCATAGGATAGCGAGGCGCTTGCATGGCGGGGCATTGCTGCGGTGGCTGATTTGGGTGTTGTGGATAAGCAGCGCGGAATGCAGGAGCATATGGGTTGTAGTATGGTGCAGTTTGTGGTTCATAGCGGGGGTGAACATTGCTTCCTTGCAGTGGTTCATGATGTGGCATCTTCCTCTTGTTGTCCTGCTGTATCTCACGAATCTTGTTCTCAACCATAATAGCCATGTCAACCAGCTTCTGGAAGTTTGGATCGTCAGTATTGAGCAACTGGACTTGAATTTCATTGTTGAGACCCCTCATAAACAGATACTGCTTCCTACTATCAGTGTTGATGTCTTCTGGAGCATATCTTGATAGTTGAGTGAACTTATTGAGATACTCACTCATGCTCATCCTTCCTTGCCTAAGGTTTTCAAACTCTTGTCTTCTCAGTATCATAACTCCCTCAGGTACATAGTGGGAACGGAAAATCTGCTTAAACTCAGCCCAAGTGATTGTCTCCTGATTATCATGAGCGTTGCAAAGAGCTTCCCACCAGTCAGTAGCTGCTCCAACTAGTTGATGTGATGCAAAGAGAACCTTCTCCCTATCAGTGCACTGGACAATAGAAAGTTTCTTCTCAACGGACTTCAGCCAATCATCAGCTTCCATTGGATCTATGGCTTGTGCAAAGGTAGGTGGCCTGGTCCTCATGAACTCTCTCAAACGGTTGTGGTGTGGCGGGGGTGGTGGCAGTGGCGCTATATGAGGCTGATTATTGTTGCGAGCTTGCAGCTGTCCCATTGTTTGTATCATGGTCTGCATGAGCTGGTTCTGCATAGCTAACAACTGTTCAATATTGATAGCTCCATGAGAATGTTCCCGGTTGTTCTGAGGTACTTCATTGCGCTCCTCCTCATCGTTGGCGTCCCTATGGTTGCGAGTTCTCACCATCTGTTGGTGAAGGAAAGGTAGAGACAGAAGAATTTAGAATTTGGAAAGAAACGCCCCAACTATATGCATCAATGTATGTGACACTAAACAATCCTTTATTAATATAGACCTATATGAGGATGTGGACAAGTGCCAAAGCATCCCACAACTCTCTACTAAGCACACAAGCACTCAAGCAAGCACCAATCAAAATTCAGCACACCACACTATTTAAAACTAATACGATTCTAAGCGTTCTTATTACAAAATACTCATAGCGGACTTAATTTCCTAATTGTGAGGCGGTGAGGGTGTCCTTGGCTACGCAGATGTGATGGGGTTGCGCCATGGTGATGTAGGGGACCAGATTCTCTTGGGTGACCACGGTTCTCCTCTTGCTTCACATTCCTTCATCTCAAGTTGGCTTCTAAACGAGCTAGCTCCTAGCGAAGGTAGTGGATCTCCCCTTGTGCGGTTGCATAGCGATTGCTCATGTCCAATAATGTCTTTTGAGACCTATCCATTGTTGTAAGGTTGTCTGAAGCTTCTTGTGGTCCAATTATCCTCCCTGTACCACTCTCCCGCTGAGGGTGCAGCTCAGACGTGGTGTTCTCAAGCTCAAAGCGGCGAGTATGGCACAAACTTGTGAGTGCCGCCCATGCAGAATCATCCATAGCATCCTTCTGAGTAGACCTCCAGGTGGGAGCATAGTGCCGTGAGACCACTTTGTTGATGTAGAAGATGATAACCTCAGCATGCCATTTGTCGCGTCCGGGACGAGAGACCCTCTTCATGAAGTAGTTAGCACACATGCAACGGGGATAAAGGAATTCCGTCAGTTCCCGCGATGCATGCCCTGCATCGGTTCCGGTGGTCCAAATCTCCTCAACTTGGTGAAACTGCGGGCTGTTGTGTCCATTCTCATTCGCACCGGGTTGTGATCCCCCTCCATTTTCACCTCCGTTTCCTCCTCATCTAAAGCAGGCACGTAGTACTCCTCCTTAGGATCCTCATCCATGTTCTCCTCAAATGGCTCATACTCCTCCGGATCCTCCTCCATAGTGTTTGACTGATTAGCTTCCTCCTCCTCGGTCTGGATGTTCCCCTCCTCTTGCTCCCGCTCGTCAAGCTCAATGGGGTTAAGTCCACTTCCAAGGGGCGGCGGACAGGTGCTCTTGCGGGCTGCACTCCTAGTGATCGGCATCTATAGAAAACAAGAATACATTAGAGGAAAGAATATTGGAATATAAATCTGAAAATTGCAGCAGCTAAAATAATGGAAAAAGAGCAGTACAACTGTCCCAAAAGAACGAAAAAGAGAGGGAGAAAATGCAGCTGCCAACACAATAATTTTACCCACACATAGCAGTGGCAAAACACACACTTTACACAAAAATTCAAGCGGCAAAAACAGCAGCAAACAACATAAGACACGGCTGAAAATTGCATTGGAAACGCAGCGGCAATCGATACTTTTTGCAGCTGAAAATGAAGAAATAAAAACAGCAGCAAGAAATTTCGAAAAAAGCAATTTAGAGAAGTGTTCCTATGTGCTCTAGAGTGTCCATTCTACCTAGGCTTGCATCCTACGGACAACGCGGCTCTGATACCAATTTGTGACACCCGGTTCTGAATATGAACCAAGCGTAACGCATATGTGTGCCCAGGAAGTTCATCACATATATACGGTTGCATCACAAACGATATACATAATTTAACCACGTCTCAACTATTAAATAAGTACCTTATTACAATAATCCAATAGTTCACAAATGGTAAAACTTTAATTGATGCAGCGGAAAATAAACTAAGCAGCACGACTCCAATCCACAGGCAATTGACGGCGGTACGCAACCTAGTACTCCGCATGATCCTCAGGGTACTCCCAATTATCTCCAGTAGCTGTTGGGGGGGATTGCAAGGGTGAGTACGTGTCATACTCAGCAAGTGTGGAAAAAGATGACATGTGGCTAAACAAATGACTGGAATAAAATGGCTAATTGCAGAAAAGTACATTTCATAAACATGTAAAAGCAACCTATCATGTCTATGCGAGTTTATTTTCCTTCATGACCCAAGTAATTATCATACCATAAATCCAACAATTCTCATTTACCATCACAATTCATTTAATACCAGCCAACCATTAATTTAATACCATATGCATTTTCTATATTCTCTCATGTACCGACTGTACTCAAGTAACAAACCAAACCATACCAACCATCCCAAAATTCCAAGTCCAATTCTAATCATGTAGGTCATCCAAGTGCTCTTAACCGGGAGCACGACTATCATGATAGTTTTTAACACTCTGCAGAGGTTGTACCACTTTACCCACATGTTCGTGATTTCATCACCTTTCGATGACTAAGAACCTCTATGTTGCCCTGTCACACTTCCGTTGGTGTGCGGCCAAGAGATCACAAAAAAGCCTTTCAAAAGGGACTACTAGTATGTACGAGCCCACTAAGGTTTCACCGATAGGCTTGAATCTCCATTATCCCACCCATGGGCCCCCTCGTGTGCCATGCGGATCCCAGGGTAGCCCTCCTCGACTCCCATTCCCCGCGCCATCCAATGATCCATACAATACTAGTAGCGCTCATAATTATTCAGCTACGCCACACCCATACTTTGCCTTGTGGTGGCACTGTTGTCCTGGCATATTCTTGCATGAACCGATCCTTAGATCTAAGGCAAACAAAACCACCGTATCATCCAACCCATTCCAGAAAATCATGCTTGCTTAGATCTCCTAAATTCCATGTTGCTAAATTAATCATCATCTTATTACCATCCCAAGTTCTCATATTTTAAGTTGTCAACCACATTATTTACGTTACCCATGACCCATGTAGCGATGCGGTGCAAAAAGAAAAAATACCCATACCCGACTCATCATGTATATCCCGGCGACAAGGGGTGGCAAACAACTCTAGTAAACTCCTACGTATGGGTTTCCCATCATATTGACACGAGCATACAAGTTCGCAAACAAAACATTTAATAAAATGGGATCAATATGATCAAGGACACTTGCCTTTCTCTGACGGATGGGGTTGCTCAAGCGCTTCAAAGTCTTGGTTTTGGAAATCCTCGTATGCGGCCTCTTGAGCACGTCCCTCTACGCGTGATCACACATACAAGAGAATACGTACAAATTATCATAATGCACACAAACTAATCAACATTCAATGACATGCATGCATGCAAAATTCAATAGTTAATTAACTACGGTTGTTTATTTATTAGATGCATCTAGTTCATACGTGTTCATATGAGTTTACGAGGGTTTTAGTGGGGATTAATGCTGCTGAAAATAAAAAGATGGTGCGACTACGATCAAACTACGTCTATTAGATTCAATATGTTCGCTAAAATTTGCTTCGGAAAATGTATCCTGCCGTAGATGCAGTGACTTCAAATATCGCGGGATGGGGACGACGCGTAGACAAAGTAGATGGCGCAAGGTCCTCCGACGGCACGACGACGGCGACGTGACGAACTCAGGCGGATGACGGCACCCTCCTCTTCTCATCTTTTTCCCTCTTCCTCCCCTGGCGGCGCAGCCTCTCGTGCTTTTTCTACGTTGCTAGGGCTTTTTTTCTAGCGGCATTTGAGAAATTATGAACCCTACGGTAGTATATATCGGCGGCACATTGTGTGTCCAACCCGGCCACAGGGCCAGCGCGGCGGGCGGTGTAACACTCTTATTTTCATGTATCATGCCCTACATACATTCATATACACGTTTAACATTAACCCACAACAAGAGGAACGAGTTTAAAATTGATTTGGAGCAAAACCGCACTTAAAATGCAGGAAAGTGCAGACTAGTCTGATTTTACTGAGGACTAGTCCAATTTCTCTATGACTAAAAACGGACTTGTCCGTTTTTGCTGCGGACTAGTCCGATTTTGCCTCTGGAAACATTCGGACTTGTCCGATTTTGTGCGAACTAGTCCGATATTCCAAGAATCCTTAAAAATTTGCTAAGTCCCTGGACTTTTCCGGACTAGTCCGGTGTTCCACCGGACTTGTCCGTTTTCCTCTCTAACTAAAGTCGGACTTGTCCGATTTTTAGGCCAGACTTGTCCGATTTTCTCTCTAGACAACTTTGGACTAGTCCGGTCCTTTTCGGACTTGTCCGATATTTCGCGACTTCGAGTTGATCTTTTGTTTTACGACTTGTTTCTTGGGTTTCACATTAAGTGGGCCTAGGTACGTCATGCCTAACTCTTTTAGAGCCCATTGCGGACTCTAAACCGGCCTCTACTCATCTCAAACTCGAAATCCATCTAGCCCTAGCCTCCACCTCTATATAAACAACCCCACCCCTTGGCTTGACATCTATTTGCCACTTTTCCACCCCAACCAAACCCTAGTTCGTGGAGAGCCACCATCAAGGAGGGAGGAGGAGATCCCAAGCAAGAAGAAGAGGAGGAGGGAACGAAAGAGGATCAAGATCTCCACCAACTTTTTTCTTCATCACCAATTCATCTCCAAATTCATCACCAAACCTAGATCATCAAGATCCAAGTGTTACCTCCAAGTTTCTTGATTCATTAGAGTTCTAAACACCTGGTATACCTTCTATTCTCTTTTCCTTACATGAATTTGACCCCTAACCTCCAAATTCACGTCGATCTAGAAAACCCTAGTTTGCTAGTTCTGCGAAGTGCGGACTAGTCTGGCCTTCTGCAGACTAGTCTGATTTTTCTGACTAAATTGTGTCAAATTAATTCTAAAATTTGATATAATCAACTCCAAACCTGTATAAACTTGTTAAAAACAATTAGAACTACTTAGTGATCATTAAAAGCAATCTATTAACAAGTTCTACCTTGCATTTGCATCAATCATGCATGTCATGTCATATTGAGTAATATTTGTGCACTCTTTGATTGTGTTTCTTGCCTTGTATGTTTATTGTGTGGATTAGATGGATTTGTGCTAGAGAGTGCCGCGGAGGATCTACATCACCAAGAGTTTGAAAGCTTTGACCCTAATCAACCCCAAGAGCAAGGCAAGTGTCCTTGAAGCATATTGATCCTGTTTTGAAATAAATGTCTGCAAAACTGCATGCTTGTGTCAATTTGATGGGAAATCCTATGGTAGGAAGTTTACTAGCTTTGTTTAACCACCCTTGTCACCTGGAATATATGGTAGAGAGTCGCGAAGGGCTTTTTACCTTTTGCTTCGCTTAATCAACTGGGATGGGAAAACAACTATACCACTCAACTTAATTATGCATGGATGAGATTATGGTTAAAATGAACTGGTTAATATGATATGATAATGGGTGATCAAAGCAAGCCTGGTATGTGGATGGATTGGATGTTATGGTAGTTTTGCTTGCTTTAGATCTAAGGACCGGTTCGTGGAGCGACCATCCAGGATTTACAGTGCCACCACGAGGCCAAGTATGGGTGTGGCGTAGCTGATTAATTAGGGCTTTGCCAGTGCTATTTGGACAATTAAGGATGCTCGGGGAATGGGTAGTCAGATTGGGTTTGTTGATGATTGGTGGGACTACCCTGGGATCTGAGTGGCTCAAGAGGGGGCCCTTGGTTGAAGATGTGCTCAGTTGGAGACATCGCCACAGGTGAAACCTCAGTGGGGTCTATATAGGCTAGTAATCCCTTTGTAAAGGCTATTTTGTGATATCTTGGCCACACACCTACGGAAGTGTGAGACAACATAATTGAGATTCTATAGTCATCGAAAGGTGATGAAATCACAAACACGTGGGTAAAGCGGTACAACCTCTGCAGAGTGTGTCTAAAACTATCATGATAGCCGTGCTCCCGGTTATGAGCGACCTGAACCCTCACATGATTAGAGGAAACTTGGTGTTGGGATGGTATTTGGGATGGTTATGGTTGGTATTATGGTTATGGTTGGTATTATGGTTATGGTTGGTATTATAGTTATGGATGGTTATGAATTGAATTCTGGTATTGAATATGTATATTGGTATATGATGATGGAAATGGAATATGGATTGATACTATGATATTACTTATGGATTATGATGGGTTTATTTCATATACATAATATATATTGCTTTTCAAAAGTTTTAATGTACTTGTCAGCACTCAACCATTATTATATTCGTCATTTGAATCAGCTACATGTCATACTTTCCACACTTGCTAAGTACGACATGTACTCACTCTTGCAATCCCCCCCCCCAATAGTTGCAGGTCAGGATTGGGAGTTTAATGGTGATAATGCGGAGTTCTAGGCCGTGTCTACTGTCAGCTTGCCTGTGGTGTTTTGGAGCTGCGCTACCCTTTTGCTTATGCTGCCTAGCTGTTTAGTTTGCTTATTTAGTTTCTTTCCGCTGCATTAGTTGAACTTGTCATTAATATTCATTAGATCTTGTATTCGAGAATAATATGATTTGTGCAATAAAATTTGGTTAATTAATCTGTATACTCTTTTGTGAATGCACTCATATATGTGTGTTAAACGTCCTGGGCACACATATGCGTTCACCTGGTTCATTTTTCGGAACCAAGTGTCACAGGCGGTTCGGTCGCTATGCGTCCGACCCGTCCACGGGGCCAGCGCGAGGCCAGCGCGGGCGGCGGCTCGGCCATGCGCGGGGCGCGACTGGCGCGTGGGCCCTGGTGCGCGCGGGAGCGTGCGGCGCAGGCTCATTGGGCGCGTGCGGGAGGTGCGGTGCGGGGGCGCGCCGATTGGGCCGGCTTGGCCTGGCTGGCGGGGCGGCGGTTAACTTTTTTTTCTTTTACATATATAAATATTATATATATATGTTATTATATATATTATTTATTTATATATTTTTATTTGTTTCTTTAGGTTTCACAGATATATATATATTATATATATTATTATTATTTTATATTTATCCCCTAATACATGTTTTATATTTTTATTTTCTTTTTCTTATTTTTGCTACACATGTTTGTACATGTATGTTTTATATTTTATTATCTTTCTTTTATAATATTAATGTTTAATGCATGCACATGTATGCAATGCCTGATGCAAAAGTTTAGGGTGTTACAGTCTTCTAGTTACCCTGCTAGAGATATTTCTTCTTCCGGCTTCCTCGATGAGAAGGAGGTCAATGGTTAGCTTTCGGCATTTATACAAATTATAATCCGGGTTAGGTAACCGAATTTCATTGACAAAGCTGGGATAATAAAATATCAAAGAGCCATCTTGATCATGCTTAAGGGTATGTCCTTGCACTAAATAATCTTCATCAATTAATTCTCTTTCATTTTCAATATATTCAATTGAAGAATATTCGAGTGCTCCTACCCTAGTAGCAATACGGGTAATCGATGAAGTACATTCAATTGGCCCTACCCTTGGAATGTAATCTAACCATTGTGTCATCATGGCAATAACTGGAGCAACTTTTATCTTTTCATAGCAAACAAAATTTTTAGCTCATCATCACATACTACCCTTACATCTCCTCTAGGGAACATTGTCATAGCGACCCATCATGCATGAAGCACAAAGTAGGGTTGTGCAAGTAACTATTCCTAGGTGCACTACATCTGACCTCACTAGTTGAATCTTGCCAAAACTTTGTTTGTTAAACTTAGGCAAAGTGTCTAAATCTAGCAAACAATGTTTATGGAAGCCTAGGATTTCACTTAACTCTTTCCATAGGATATGTATTCTTTTTTAAATAATATAAAAGGAATACCATCAAATCCTATTTTGAGTGTGCAAAGGAATTGTATGGAGAGAAGGCGAGAACCTCTCTCCTCTATATGAGCAAAGTTTTCCCATCCTAGTGCACGCCAAATGGAAAAGAATTCAGAATCCATACCTATTTTGGAGATCATATCCGGATCATAAGATTTCGTATGAGAAAACTCACGATCTTAGAGGAGCTTGCGTCTTCATCTTCAACTTCACTTTGGATGTCAGGTCGTCATCATGAAGAAGGATGACCCTTCTTTGTTTTCGCATTTTATGTGAAAACAGAGTAGTGTATGTCTATTTCTGCTTGTCAGAAGACGTTGTTGAAGATCCCGAATCACTTCTGAGAGATCGACCTTGTGTCGTTACTCCTCGGATGCTTCGAGCAGCAAAGCAAGCCAGCGCAACTGCACCAACAACCAAAACGCTAATGGCCCAGAAGATCCTTCGTGAGTTTTCGGCTCCCTCTGCTAACAATGTGCCTGTTGGGCCCACTTTTAACATGGGAGACGTAAACATCGAAATCAAGACTAGCCTTATCACTATGGTGCAAGCCAACCAATTTAGTGGGAAGGCTAACGAGGATGCAAGTGCTCACCTGCAATAGTTCCTTGAGATCTACAACACTTTTAAGAGGACGTATCTCCTGATACTGTCTGTCTTAGGGTGTTTCCGTTCTCTCTTCTTGAGAGAGCGAAATAGTGGTTCTATGCAAACCGAAGTGTTGTAGATACTTGGGATAAGTGTTCTACGACATTCCTCACCAAGTTTTTCCTATTGGGCAAGACCAATGCCCTACGTGGAAGAGTTTCCAGCTTCCAGCAAGATGCCAAGGAATCTATTCCCCAAGATTGGGAAAGGTTTCAAGAGTACATCCTAGCCTGTCCCCACCATGGGATGGATGACTGGCTCATCATCGAAAATTTCTACAACGGGCTGATCCCTTCCGCTCGTGACCATGTTGATGCTGCTGCTGGAGGTGTCTCTCATTGACGGTGCCCAAAGCCAAAGATTTGATTGAGAAGATGGTGTCAAACATGGGTTGGAGCGACAATCGTCTCCATACCCGCCTGCGAGGCATGCACACCTTGAAGCAGGTGGACATGATCGCTGCCAAATTGGACCTCCTTATGAAAAAGATTAATGGACAAAGCAATGATGAGGTATGTGGCAATGCCGATGCATTAGATTCTCACATCACTTGTGACGTATGTGGAAACACAGGCCATTTGGGCAATGACTGCCCAGAAACCTGCGAGGATGCCCTATACGTAGCAACAAATGGAAACAACAATGGCTATCATCCAGGAGGTCAAGGTTGGGGCCCACCACGGTCATTCTTTCAAGGAGGGTACAACAACAATGGCAACAATGGAAATCAACCCAACTTGAGAGAACTTGCCATTGGCCAGCTGAAGATCAATGAGGCTATATCCAGGAAGCTGTCGGCCAATGAAAAGACCCTAAAAAACATTAATGCCAAGATTGAAGGACTATCCTCAGCCTTCAAGAATCAATTGAGTTTCAACAAGATGTTGGAAACTCAATTAACTCAACTGGGAGCTGTTGTTCCTCTAGTGGAGAATGGCAAAATGCCAGGACAACCCGAACCTCTAGTGGAGAATGTCAACATGATTTCTCTACGGGAAGACAACTGGTTGAAAGACCCTAGACGTTCTACAATTTCATGCTCAATTGGGGATCACCACTTTGACAAGGCCCTTTGTGACCTTGGAGCAAGTGTGATTGTGATACCCAAGGGGGTTTTTGACCAGCTGAACTTCATTGAACTTACTCCAACACCAATGTAGCTCCAACTAGCATAATCTTCAGCCCATTGTTCGATGGGTATTGCTGAAGATGTTCCGATGAAAATCCAGAATTGCTTCATACCCATGAATTTTGTGGTGCTCAACATGGAGGTCGAGAAGGATACGCCGCTCATTGTTGGGCTATCATTCCTTAGCAGCGCGAAGGCTCGCATAGATGTGGGAGTTGGAGAAATCCACTTCCATATCAATGGCAAGGAGAAGTTTAACTTTCGCCCAAAGTTGGAGCAATGCTCCATGATCCGTATCAAGTATGGGTTGAATGTTAAAAACATTCAAGAGGTCGAAATCACACCTCCAAAGATGGACCCGCTCATTGAATTCATGGGGAATTTGATCTATGCGAAGAACTCAAGAAGACAGAGAAGTCCAGGCCTCCACAAAGGCCCAAGTCCACCAAGCTGCCAAAGAAGGTATGGCAGAAGAAGCAAGAGAAGCCGTCCGAGCAAATCCCACCAGGCCCGGATGTCAAGAAATGAACAAGGAGGAATGTCCATCTCTTTGGACGGTGGTGAGACCTAGCCAATAGGTTAAATTGGTAGTTATCCTTTTCTTTGTTTTTCTTTTCTCTTTATTTGTTTTCCCCATTTAGTTTTATTTTCCCCACTGGTTTTCTTAGTAAGTTGAGAATCTTATATTCTCAACTATCATTTTTATTTCTTTATTTTCACAAAAAAGAAAATTGTTGGGTTTTGAAAAAGCAGTTTTTATTCAGAAATTTTTTTTTCTAAGCTGCAAAAGTGGTAATTTACCAACGTGCTTATCCCATAGCCGTTGGGGAGCCACCTGCCAAAAGGGAGAATAGGGAGCCCACTTGTCAGTTCGGCCGACCCCCTGTTCGGCCGACTAGGGGAAGGAGCCATTTTGGCTCTCCCTCCTCCAACAGCTACATTTGGTACCCTAGTGACCGTTGGCGAGTGCACACTGTAAATGGTGGCCGTGAGGGGGTACTTCTCACACTTCACCTCATCTCATACCTCCCCAAAGTCACTCTTGCTCACATTGTTTTTCTTGATCTTTGTTGAAGTACTCTTGATCAATTCCCAACTCAAAAAGATTTTCTTTTGCTTGCATTTGCAATTTGCTCTCAAGTTCTTCAAGGGAAAATTCGTCGGGGGTTTCGCTTTTGCTAACATCACATGTTTTGAGTTTTTGCCTTGTTGGGTTCTTGTTTGTTGTGGACATGAAAGGGATGAAGAGGTTGTTTGGAAAGAGGAAGGAGGTTGCAAGCTCAAGCCATGGTGGGGATTCAAGTGCGCATCCCTCTTTTGTTCCTACACCAAGCTCATAGAGGAGGAGTGTAGGTGAGGACACTCCCATGGGTGAGAGGAGCAACCCTCATCAACTTCTTCACAATGACGACCTAAACATACAAAGTGAAGTTGAAGATCAAGCACGCAAGATCCTCCAAGATCGTGAGTTTTCTCATACGAAAGCTTATGATCCAGATTTGATCTCTTAAATAGGTATGAATTTTGAATTCTTTTCCATTTGGCGTGCACTAGGATGGGAAAACTTTGCTCACATAGAGGAGAGAAGTTCACACCTTCTCTCCATACAATTCCTTTGCACACTCAAGATAGGATTTGATGGTATTACTTTTATATTATTTCACAAAGAATACAATATCCTTTAGAAAGAATTACGTGAAAATCTAGGCTTCCATAAACGATGTTTGCTAGATATGGACGCTTTGCCTAAGTTTAACAAACATAGTTTTTGGCAAGATTTAACTTGTGTGGTCAGATTTAGTGCACCTAGGAATAGCCACTTACACAACCTTACTTTACACTTCATGCATAGATGGATGGCTATGACTATGTTCCCTAGACGAGACGTATGGATAGTGCGTGATAATGAGCTGATAATTTTATTTGCCATGATTAAAAAGATGAAAGTTGCTCCAGTTATTGCCATGATGACACAATGGTTAGATTACATTTCAAGAACAGGGCCAACTTTTGTGCCTTGTTCGTCCGACTTGTTTTCTTCAAGTCTTTCTCATCGAGTTTCTGCACAGCACTACCTTTGTTCGGTGGTTTTATCATAACTCGAGTTTTACAGATCCGATTGATGTGATTATTTTTGGGTTGTCTTCACAAATTGACTTTCTATCATCTGTGAAAATTTCACGGTCATTGGATTATTGGTTTCTGATCTACACGAGTTTCTTTGCAGTGTTCCAGAACTGTTTTTCTGGGGTAGGATAGATTGACCTTTGTTCGATCTTTCGATCGTAAATTGAGTTTTTCTCGACATATTTTCATGATTCTTATTGTGATGTCTTCGTGACTTGTTTCTCTACGATATATACTAGTTTTGTCACATTTGAACACGTTTAGGTTAGTCGCACACATGGTTTCCTTAACATATCAGTTTTCTACCGAGGGGTGTTTTCGTTGCTTCCGCTGAAAAGTTTTAATCTACCATTCACCCCACTCTAGTAGCTTTACATGTGCTCTTTGATCCTACAATTGGTATCAGATCCACAATGCTCCAATCTTTGTGATTCGCACATGTTTTTGACTAATCCTCATGGAGAAATACTTGGCAAAACCTTGTGTGTTTGTTGGTATTGATTTTTAGGTTTGGAAGGCACGCATGGAAGCTTTTATCCAGGCGCAAGGCTTTGCGATATGGGAAAAGGTATACAAGCCTTACGATGCCGCCGAACGATCAAGTCACGGCTACAAACTTAAGAGATGTCGATAACTACAAAAAAACTCGCAACTTGATAATCCAAGGACTAACTCAGAGCGACTTCGACCGTGTTGCACACCTCCGATCAGCGTACGATGTGTGGAGAGCACTTTGTGACTACACGAAGGATCCAACACGATCAAGGAGGTAAAGCAGGATATGGTTAAAAAGGAATACATGCCCTTCGAGATGCAACACGGTGAGTCCATTGATGACCTTTTTGCTCGCTTTAATAAAATTCTTAGCAACTTGCGTAGTGTGAATGTTAATTTTTCAGATGCTGAAAATGCTAGGCAATTGTTAAGTGCATTAGACATGTCAATTTGGGAGATTAAAGTCACATCTATTCATGAATCTACTATCATGAGTACACTTACATTAGATGTGCTATATTCTAAATTGAAAACTCATGAAATTGACATAATCTCACGTAAGAACCCCAACAAGTCTACTGCTTTTGTTCCTCAACGTGACATGCCTAGCTCCGGTCAATCTTCATCTTGTGGTACACTTGCTTTGTTATCCTCTCTAACACTTGAACAGATTGAGGAGTTTCCAGAGGAGGAGCTGGCACTTCTCTCTACTAGGTTCTCAAGAGAGGAAGCTCCAGACCTCAACGATACTTCGAATGTTGTAAGACAGGACACTTTCGTACAGATTGTCCTAACCTTTCAGGTCCTACTTCCTGAGAAGAAAAACAATCAAGAACGAAGCACTCCTCAACAAATGATAAGAAGAAGAAGGACTTTACAGGTCGCCAATTGGTGAACAGTTTTATCTCCGCACTCTAGGAACTTGGCTCAAGCGACGTGGACATTGGAAGTGACAAAGATGAAGATGATTTGGCAAACTTGTGTTTCATGGCGGGCAAGTCAAGATCAAGTATGGAGGAGGCATAACACAACAACGACAATGAAAAGGTATGTCCCACTTGCGAAGAAATGTGTGATGCTATTTCTCGTGCTACTATTATTGTTAAGAAAAAGGACAAAAAGCTTAGGGACAATGTTGTTAAAATTGAGTCACTAGAATCTGAAATTAATCGTTTGAAATTCTTGATTCCTAGTGATGATTCTTGTTCCTCATGTGACTTAATATATAAACAATTGTCCTCCCTAAGAAGTGCACATACCTCCACACTTGATAAACATGAACTTGAAATTGAAAAGAACAAAATTCTTGCTGCACTTAATATTGGAAACTTAAAATATGCTTCTTGTTCTACAATTGATTTTGCATTGTTCTAGTTGTGATGATCTTGATAAGAAACTGTAAGATGCTATGATTGAGATTTCTGTTTTGAACAATGCTTTACGTGTTCATGAAGTTAAATATTGTTCTAATTGCAAACTAAAAGGAAAAACTTCATGTGAAAACTGACTAGAATTGTCTAAGAAACTTGATGACATGAATAGGACACTAGAGCAATTTTTTATTGGGAACAAAAATCTAAACTTGCTGCTGAATTCAACCAAATCTTGCAATGATAAAACTGGTGTAGGTTTTGATTCCTATGCTCATGCTAAAGCACATCCACCCAAAATTATAAAGTCATTAGGAACTGGTTTAATTAAAACAATTCCTAAATAAAAAGAAGTGGTTCTTAAATCTGCAGGAGTGTTGTCACATTCGGGATCTAATAAACATGTTGCATGCTCATCTAGACATGAACACAAAATTAAATTTCATTGTACCTATTGTGGTAGAGATGGTATTGTCATAGATTTTTGTTATAGACTATCCAAACAACATAAAAAGGAAAGAATGCAAGCTAGACCTTATAACTCTCATGCAAAATTTGCTGCACATACTAGACCGAATGTCAGGAACATGCAACCTACTGTTATGATTCAAAAACATTCAAAGTTTACCTCCGGAGTTTCAGTTTTTATCTCCGGACCTTCTGTTTTTGCTTCCGGAGTTACTAATTTTCATGCTGCACAAGTAACACCTCCTAGGTCAGTAGCCAAGAACAAGAAATCTCAAACTTTGACTCATAAAACTGCTGTTTTGTCTCGCGTGTTATTCCTGCTGGATGTCATGTGACTCAGTACTAGATTCCTCAATGCCTTTTGACTAATTCCAATATTGAGTCATCGACGTATTGTGCTTCTATGTAGGTTACACGCTTGAGGAAGGAGAACATTTAGATTGTGGATTCAGGTTGCTCACGCCACATGACCAGTAACAAAGAATGGTTCTCCTCCCTCTCTTTTGTGTCACGTGTAGAGAATGTTACTTTTGCCGATAATTTTTCAACTCCTATAATTGCTAAGGGTTCGGTTAGAGTAAATGATCACTACAGTATGAAGGATGTGGCACTTGTTAAAAATTTGAAATACAACTTGCTTTATGTTTCACAACTGCTAGATGAAAATACGGAAATTATTTTTACCAAACATTGCTGTAAAGTTGTAAATTCAAAGAGTGAGCTTATTTTTAACATGTCTCAGTCTGGAAGATTTTTAAAGCTGATTTTGATATGTCTTCCTCTAAGCATAGGTGTCTAGTTGCTAATGATTCAAATGACTTATATTTTTGGCATCATAGACTTGGTCACGTAGGCTTTGATTATCTAATGCGTGTTAGTGCTCTTGATCACATACGTGGGCTGCCTAAGCTTAAAGGGGACAAAGAAATTGTGTGCTCTTCTTGTAGACATGCTAAGATGGTTGCAGGTTCACATACTCCTCTCACAATGATCATGATAACTGAACCGGGTCAACTTTTGCACCTTGACACTGACCTTCGCGTGTTCAATCCTTCGGAGGTAAATGGTATGTTCTTGTGATTGTTGATGATTATTCTAGATACTCTTGGTTTCACTTTATGGCATCTAAGAATGAAGCTTTTAGTCACTTTAAAACTTTATTTCTTAGATTATCATTTGATCACCTAGGATCTTTAAAAGCAATTAGAAGTGATAATGGAACCGAATTTAAAAATCAATCTTTTGATCACTTTTGTGATGTACCTCAACAAAATGGTGCTGTAGAAAGAAAGAATAGAACCTTAGTTGAAATGGCTAGGACTATGCTTGATGAATATCAAACTCCTAGGAAATTTTGGCTGATGCGATTGCAACCGCTTGTTATGTCTCAAATCGTGTTTTCTTGCACGCTAAGCTAGGTAAAACACCATATGAGTTCCGGTTTGTACATAGGCCTAGTGTTACACACTTTTGGGTCTTTGGTTGCAAATGCTTTGTTAAGAAACATGGTAATCTTGGTAAATTTGAAACTAGATCCATTGATGGCATGTTTTTTGGTTATCCATCTCATACTAGAGGCTACCATATGCTTTTACTTGACACTAATGAAATTGTGGAGTCTTGTGAAGTGTATTTTGATGTATCTAACCCAGGTACTAGCTCAAACATTGCAGGTCCAGATCCATATCCTCATAGGAAGGGTATTTTTGAAGAAGAAGAAGAGTCGATGATATTGCCTGATAGTTCCAAAGCTGACACGAGTCCAACTCCGAACTTTGAACAAGCTCTGACTACCATCTCTGCTGGTCCTGATCGTCCAGAAGCCACAAGCTCATCAATTTGCGATGAACATGATGAAGAAGAAGCTTGTGAGACATCTGTTCCCCCACGGATTTACAAGAATCATCCCTCGCAACAGATAATTGGAAGCTTGCATGAACGAGTTACAAGATCCAGGTTTTCCGACCCCAATTCTCATGCTCATTCTGCTTTTGTTGCTTTTTTTTGAACCCAAAGATATATCACACACACTCACTAATGAATCTTGGATTATTGCCATGCAAGAAGAGTTAGAAATTTTTGAAAGAAATAATGTTTGGAAACTTGTACCTCCACCTCAAGATCACACTTTAATTGGAACTAAATTGGTGTTTAAAAATAAACAAAGTGAGGATGGGGTTGTGATTAGGAATAAGGCTAGATTGGTTGCTCAAGGTTTCACACAAATTGAAGGTCTAGGTTTTGATAAAACTTTTGCTCCTGTTGCTAGATTAGAAGCCATAAGAATTTTGTTAGCTTTTGCTGCATTCAAAGGTTTCAAGTTATATCAAATGGATGTAAAAGTGCTTTTCTTAATGGCTACATAGATGAGGAGGTTTATGTTAAGCAAGCACCTTGTTTTGAAAATTCAGATTTTCCTAATCATGTTTTCAAACTGACTAAAGCTCTGTATGGTCTAAAACAAGCTCCTAGAGCATGGTATGATAGGTTAAAAACATTCTTACTTGAAAAGGGGTTTACCATGGGCAAGGTTGATAAAAACTCTTTTTGTACTTAAGCATGGAAATGACTCATTATCTATTCAAGTGTAAGTGGATGATATTATCTTTTGTTGTGCTTCTCATGATCTTGTGTCCAAGTTTTCAGCAATGATGAGTTCAAAGTTTGAGATTAGTATGATGGGTGAACTCACTTACTTTTTGGGGCTGCAAATCAAGCAAACCGAGGAAGGTACCTTTGTGCATCAAACGAAGTATACAAGGGACCTTCTCAAGCGCTTCAACATGGACAAAAGCAATCTTCTTCGGACACCAATGGGAACAACACCAACACTTGAACTTGATGAAGATGGTGAAACCGTGGATCAGAAAGAATATAGAAGCATGATCGAATCACTTTTGTACCTCACGACATTATGACCAGACATACAATTCAACGTATGTCTTTGTGCACGGTTTCAAGCTTCTCCACGTGCTTCACATCATCAAGCCGTCACAAGAATTCTCAGGTACTTACATGAAACTCAAGAATTTGGCATTTTTCTTCCTTCTTCCTCAACTGTTACTTTGAAATTTTTTTTTGGATGCTGATTTTGGGGGTTGTAGGATTGATAGGAAAAGTACTTCTGGTGCTTGTCATTTTATTGGAAATTCTCTTGTTGCTTGGTCCTCTAGAAAACAAAACTCAGGTGCACAATCCACAACTGAATCTGAATATGTAGCTACTGCTAGTGCTTGCTCAAAAATTCTTTGGATTGTTCAAACACTGAAGGACTATAGGGTTGATCTAGATAGTGTTCCACTGTTTTGTGATAACACTAGTACTAGTTGCATTGCTAAAAACACTGTGCCACATTCTAGAACTAAGCACATTGATATTAGGTATCACTTTCTCCATGATAATGTTGAAAAAGGAAACATTGTGCTTCACCATGTAGAGACCGAACAACAATTGGCTGACATTTTTACAAAACCTTTGGATTTTACTCGTTTTTGTTACATTCGTAGTGAAATAGGGGTTATGCATCCTCATGGCTTAAATTGAGGGGGAGTTTTGAAACATCAGAACTTTATGTGTGAATCTGAATTTAAAATAATATGAGCATATTATTTCATAAATATATGACTTTGTGATTCCTTTTACATGCTGAAAGTTCTTACTACATTACTCATGTTATACATTTTGTAGTTTTTGCCATGACTAGTAATTGGAATAATTACTTATACTAAATCTGGTCATGATCAATCTTTTGTGCTGTTTTGAACTTGTTGCGTGCTCACAAGTGCTTTTAATAATAAAAAATTAAGCCATCAACTCACAAGTTGAGTTTTTATGTTCAAATGAGGAAATGAGAAAAGATCAAGAGAATATGTATGCATCACACTTCTTCTTTTGAGATGGGCTATCATTGCACTTAGATATGAACTTGAAAGAATTTGTGTATGACTAAAACCATGTCCTTAAGCTTTTGAATTTCAAATGACATAGACTTGGCTTGGTTGGTTAGAATAAGGCAGATGCACATATAATCTCTTGCAAATTTCATATGATCAAAATTTGTGCAGATTTTTTTTGCAGTAACAAGTGTCATGCTTTTAGGTTTTAAAATTATTAAGTTTGTGAGATCATGACTTGCTAAAATTGAAAATTACATTTGATCTCTAGCATGGCTTACACTACTTTATGTATCTCACTGTTGTGATAGTGTAAGTTACATGATACTGTGACATAAATGAGCTTTGTTTTATATGTATATGTTATAATGTGCTCATAACAAATTAAAATTTCTCCTTTGTACCTTGCTGAATACATTGTCAAAGGGGGAGAAGTATGCAAGGGGAGAAATTGTTTTCAAAACTTTTCATGTGAATAAGCCAATGTTCGGATTTTAAGTGGTGTTGCCAATGCATTCATCAAGGGGGAGATTGTGAGACCTATGTGTGCTAAATTCATTGGCTTTGATGATAAAAGTTTTGAATACTACCAAAACACCTTTATCATCAAGGTTCGACTCTAGGTCCGAGCTCCAGCAAGGTCCAACGATAGGTCCGGCTTGTTTTGGGTAGCTCCGGTAAGGTTCGATGTAAGGTCTGACTTGCTTTGGCTAGGTCCGACTTCTTTTTCTAGGTCCGATTAGCTTTGGTTAGCTCCAGCGCTAGGTCCGACTAGCTTTGGTAAGCTCTGGCGCTAGGTCTTACTAGCTTTGGTATGTTCCGCCGCTAGGTCCTGCTAGCTTTGGTAAGCTCCGGTTCAAGGTCCGGTTAGCTTTGGCAAGGTTCGGAGCTTGATTGCAATGTTCCTACTTTTAGTGTGAAATGTTTCGAACTTGATTTATATTCTTGGAAAGATTGCTTAGTATTCATTTGCTAAGTTTTCGGTGCGTTTTGTCTGAATATGGTTGACATCATTTTACTATGGTTTGCAACATGCTTATGTGAGGTGCTCACGTAAGGTGTTGTGGTTTCGGAACTAACGAGAGTCAAGTCGAGGACTTGTGCTCGGAAGTATTGATTGTTTATTCATGTGCAGGTGTTGCTTGAGTTCAAGACATGGCTGGTGACGGGATCCATTGGACTAGTCTCAGGGAGGAGATGAGGTTCCAACAATCAAATTCGGGAGGAACTATGGTTGAGCTGATCAGGAGGTCATGCAGGGTGATTGAATCAAGGGCAGTGCATATGAAGGAAACTGGACATCATTGGATGATGTTTGCACGTGTGCAAGGAGTGCATGGACATGGCTACATGGTTCCGAGGCGTGATGAAGAGAAGTGGACGTAAAGAATTGGTCGGAAAGGTCCAACCGACTAGGTTATGGACTCGGGTGCGGCGGAGTCGGTTATGAATCGGATATGGAAAGTATCGAGTTGGTTATGATAGTTTTTGTGTAGGACACAAAGTTAGGTTATTTTAGGAATGTGGGATACATTCCTAAGATGTTTGGAAGTCTTAAGATTGCTTCTATCTGCGTATAGAAGAGTCTTGAGCAGTTATGGAAGGTTTCGTTTCGTGATTTTAGTAGGATTAGAGTCCTAGTTAGGTTTGGGTTGGCCTAGGGGCTGGTTATATAAGCAAGGGAGGCCAGAGCTCATGGGAGACGACATTGAGGCTGCTCCTCTTGTAGTTTGATCAATAAAAATTGTAGTTTGAAGGAACTTTTGTGCCATGTTCGTCCGACTTGTTTTCTTCAAGTCTTTCCCGTTGAGTTTCTGCACAGCACTATCTTTCTTCGGTGGTTTTATCATAACTCGAGTTTTACAGATCCGATTGACGTGATTCTTTTTTATGTGTCTTCACAACTTGATTTTATATCACTTGTGAAAATTTCACGGTCATTGGATTTGTGGTTTCTGATCTACACGAGTTTCTTTGCAGTATTCCAGAACTATTTTTCTCGGGTAGGACAGATTGACCTTTGTTCGATCTTTCGATCGTAACTTGAGTTTTTCTCGATGGGTTTTCGTGATTTATGTTGTGACGTCTTCATGACTTGTTTGTCTACAATATATACTAGTTTTGTCACAGTTGAACTCGTTTAGATTAGTCGCACACACGGTTTCTTTAACAGATTGGTTTTCTGTCGAGGGGTGTTTTCGTTACTTTCGCTGAAAAGTTTTAATCTACCATTCACCCTCCCATCTGGTAGCTTTACCCGTAGGCTCTCGGCGAGAGTCACCTGGTAGACCAGGATAAGCTCGTGCCCGGTATGTTGGACCACTAAGTGAAAGTGCATCTAGGCATACCTTTTGGGTTTTGGTTGATTTATGACAAACAAATGAGATCCAAACCAAATTGTTGAGATGAGCGCAGGTTTTAATGAAATTATGAAGAAAGCGCAAAAAATAAAGGAGAATGAGGATATATATGGAAAAGAGCTCAAGAGCTGAATAGATTAGATTAGTGTGTATGGAGTGTGTCGAAGAAACACACCCCAAGAGCTCAAGCACAAGAAAACTCATCCACTGCACAAATTTGCACAGGACCGTACTAGTCCGATATACTCTGGACTAGTCCGATAATCCCTTTGTTCAAACTCGGACAAGTCCTCCTAGTGCGGACTTGTATGCACAGTCCAGGTTTACACAGACCGGACTAGTCCAATATCACCACACACTAGTCTGATATCTTTTTGACTAAGATCGGACTAGTCCTCCCCAGTGCGGACTAGTCCTCAACACTTCACAGCTTTGCACGAAATCGGACAAGTCCAATAATATCCAGACTAGTCCGATAACCTTTCTGACTAAAACTGGACAAGTCCTCCAAATGGGGACTTGTCCCCAAATTCACCAAGGGGTTCACCATAGCCGGACTAGTCCGATCATGACCGGACTAGACCGAACTTATCCAGAGCCTAAATTGTACTAGTCCGCCCAAGGCCGGACAAGTTCAATATTCCTAAGAACTTAGGGTTTCCTACACACCGCACACCGGACTAGTCCGGACTCCATCACAGACTAGTCTGGACTCTCGAAACCCTAACAGTAACCTTTGGAAACCTCTATATAAATAGATGTGCACGGCCCTACTTTCAACTCTCTCGACTCCCAACATCATCACACCCTCCAAGAGCCTAGAAAACACATCTCTCCACACAATCCATCGCAAGAAAGATCAAATCCTTGAGGATTAACTTTGGATCAAAGGAGAGACACGATTCTCATGTCTTGAGCTCTTGGGTTTCATTATCTAACACACTCCTGTTGTTTTATTGTGGATCTTACGAGTGTGTTCTTGGTGGTGTTCGATTTGTAATCTTGGGGAGCCCTCAACTTGTGAGAAGGCCCCTTGAACTTGGTGATTTACCCTCTGTGATTAGTGGAAGAGAATCAACCTCCATGGCGATTCAACGAGGGTAGGGTTGGAGAAGACCCGGTCCTTTCGTGGGCTCCTCGACGTGGACGTAGGTTGCTTCTATGGGAACCGAACCACGGGATAAACTCTTGTGTCAATCTTGTTCTTAGTTTTTCATATCACATTCTAGGGTTTACTTGATCTTGCATATCTTATGTTAAAACATTGAAACCAAAGTTAGTTTGTGCTACAATTAATTTCATTGACTCAATACCTTCAAGTTACAAGAAGGATATAAGCATAAGATGCTTTGTACAAGCTTTTCAAACAAGCTGCTTTTGTAACAAGTTCCAGCTGGTCCTGTACCCTAAGCATGCACACTCTGCCTCCCAATGTTACGGCTAAGTACAGGGGCCAGGAGTCTCACACACTGGGTAAGGCGGGAGCCAGATCCTGGGCGCTAACGCACCGAACTACCCAGGCCCCGCGTACCAGCCCAGGACTGTAAGATGTAACAAAACTAAAAGAGTAAGGAAAGGTGTTCGACGAGCAAATTTATTCCTCCTCTGTCATGTGTGTAGGACATACAAGGCAGGTCAGTTCAAGCACAACTCGTTGCAGCATTGGAAAGGTACATGCCTCCCAAGGGGCCCCGCCATCGACGTTTCTTCGCATCGATGATGGGCGCCACCGGAGCATCTAGCCGCCGCTCTTCTATATAATGGCAACAAGTGCTGATTTGTGAGTGCGATCTCTCATCCCGCTTATGTTGGTAACAAGGTTTATTTTGTCTCTGTCATCTAGGGCCCTACAGTCGATGTTCATCGCGTTGATGATGGATGGTGCTGGAGCAGCCCACTCCGGCACCACCTAGGGCCCGCCGTCGACATTTCTATGCGTTGATGGGGGTTGACGCCGGAGCATCCAGCTCCGGCACCTCCCAAGGGGCCCTCATTGACGTATCTATGTGTTGATGGTGGGCGGCGCCAGAGCAGCTAGCTCCGACACCTCCTAAGGGGCCCACCGTCGATGTTTCTATGCCGGAGCACATAGCTCCAGCACCTCCCAAGGGGCCCGCCATCAATGTTTCTACGCGTTGATGGTCGCGACACCGGAGCATCCAGCTCCGACACCTCCCAAAGGGCTCACTGTCGATGTTTCACGTTGATGGTGAGCGATGCTGGAGCATCCATCTCCGGCACCTCCCAAGGGGCCATCCATTGATGTTTCTACGCATTGATAGTGGGCGATGCTGGAGAAGCCAACTCTGGCACCTCCCAAGGGGCCCGCTGTCGATGTTTCTATGCGTTGATGGTGGGCGACGCTGGAGCAGCCAGTTTCAGCACCTCCCAAGGGGCCCGCCAACAACATTTCAAAGCGTTGATGGTGGGCGACACCAGAGCATCCAGCTCTGGCACCACCCAAGGGGCCCACGATCGATGTTTCTATGAGCTGATGGTGGGTGACGATGGAGCATCCAACTTCGGCATGTCCCAAGGGGCCTGCCATCGATGTTTCTACGAATTGATGGAGGGCGACGCTGGAGCATCCAGCTCCGGCACCTCCCAAGGAGCCCGCCGTTGATGTTTCTATGCGTTGATGCCTGGTGACGATGAAGCATCCAGCTCCGGCACCTCCCAAGTGGCCCGCCGTCAACGTTTCCACTCGTTGATGGTGGGCGACACCAGAGCATCTAGCTTCAGCACCTCTCAGGGAGCCCATTGTCGGCGTTTCTATACATTGAGGGTTGGTGCCTCCTGGCTCAGCAACTTCCTTGTCGATATTGCCACCGAACACTTCTTCGATGATGACCATGCATTTCAAATCAAGCCCGGAGGCCCCCAAGGAGCCCGCTGGCCTCAACCTCCAAGTCCGGTGCACCCCAGGTGGCCTGCCGGTGTCAACCACTCAAGATCCCTCGCTCTGCCAGGGACCTGTCAACGACATCCTGTGATCAAGTGGTAGGCGTGCCCAACCACTTGGCCACACCTAACAGGAGGCCTCTAAGGCGGGTTCCATAGGTAGGACATCAAACGGAACCAAGCGGCTACATCATGTGTGCGACCATTGATTCCTAAAAACTAATGAAGGCAACAAAGTTCTTTGCGCCCTGATGCTGCTAAGGACCCGGGTGGACAAGTTAAGAAGCAAGAGACAAGCCAAGAAACTGGACATGAATTCAAATTCATTAAATGTTTTTTACAAAGGGGCAAGCCCCGAATATAAAGGCTCTCCGCCTGGTCGCCACCGGCCTCAATCCCGCTTAAATGCGGAAGCCACCTACTTAATGAGGTCCTTAACTTGGGCTGTCGCCTTCTCCTACCGCAGCTCGTAGGGACCCTTGTCTACCAGATCCAGAGGGAGTTGCAGTACCAGCTCCGATAGCACACACAGTACGTGGGAGGCCACCTTCTTTGCTAATTCCCTCCCTTCGGCCTCCAGTCACGAGATGAGGATGGTGTTCACTGACACTAGCTTCAAGGAGACGGAGTCTAGGGATGGGAGTAGTTGGCTCACCCCTTGAGGCGGATCCCCACGTGGCACGGTGCCAAGTGCAAGAGGTTCCATAGCAGCATTGGCACGACTCAGAAGTCCCAGACCGCCCCATGCATTGGTCGCTTGGGAGGCCTGGAGATCCTGTATGTCTTTCCGAGCCACTTCCTCCCGCTCGGTGAGCTCCCAAGTGCGGCGCTCCTGGTCATCCTCTTGGCGTTTGACTGCGAGCTCCGAGTTCTGCACGGCTTGGCACCTGTCTTCCAACACATTGAGGGGCCAGGAGGCTCACACACTGGGTAAGGCAGGAGCCAGATCCTGGGCGCTAACGCAGCGAACTACCCAGGCCCCGCGTACCAGCCCAGGACTGTAAGATGTAACAAAACTAAAAGAGTAAGGAAAGGTGTTCGACGAGAAAAATTATTCCTCCTATGTCATGTGTGTAGGACATACAAGGCAGGTCAGTTTAAGCACAACTAGTAGCAGCATTGGAAAGGTACATGCCTCCCATGGGGCCCCGCCATCGATGTTTCTTCGCATCGATGATGGGCGCCACCGGAGCATCTAGCCGCCGCTCTTCTATATAATGGCAACAAGTGCTGATTTGTGAGTGCGATCTCTCATCCCGCTCATGTTGCCAACAAGGTTTCTTTTGTCTCTGTCAGCTAGGGCCCTACAGTCGATGTTCATCGCGTTGATGATGGATGGTGCTGGAGCAGCCCACTCCGGCACCACCAAGGGGCCCGCCGTCGACATTTCTATGCGTTGATGGGGGGTGACACCGGAGCATCCAGCTCCGGCACCTCCCAAGGGGCCCTTGTTGACGTATCTATGTGTTGATGGTGGGCGGCGCTAGAGCAGCTAGCTCCGATACCTCCTAAGGGGCCCACCGTCGATGTTTCTATGCCAGAGCACATAGCTCCAGCACCTCCCAAGGGGCCCTCCATCGATGTTTCTACGCATTGATGGTCGGCGACACTGGAGCATCCAGCTCCGACACCTCCCAAAGGGCTCATTGTCGATGTTTCGCGTTGATGGTGAGTGATGCTGGAGCATCCATCTCCGGCACCTCCCAAGGGGCCATCCATTGACGTTTCTACGCGTTGATAGTGGGCAATGCTGGAGAAGCCAGCTCTGGCAACTCCCAAGGGCCCGCTGTCGATGTTTCTGGGCGTTGATGGTGGGAGACGCTGGAGCAACCAAATTCAGCACCTCCCAAGGGGCCTACCAACAACGTTTCAAAGCGTTGATGGTGGGCAACGCCAGAGCATCTAGCTCTGGCACCTCCCAAGGGGCCCACGATCGATGTTTCTATGAGCTGATGTTGGGTGACGACGGAGCATCCAACTTCGGCATGTCCCAAGGGGCCTGCCATCGATGTTTCTACGCATTGATGGAGGGCGACGCTGGAGCATCCAGCTCCGGCACCTCCCAAGGAGCCCGCCGTTGACGTTTCTATGCGTTGATGCCTGGTGACGATGAAGCATCCAGCTCCAGCACCTCCCAAGTGGCCCGTGGTCAACATTTCCACTCGTTGATGGTGGGCGACACTAGAGCATCTAGCTTCGACACCTCTCAGGGAGCCCGTCGACGACTTTTCCATACGTTGAGGGTTGGTGCCTCCTGGCTCAGCAACTTCCTTGTCGATATTGCCGTCGAACACTTCTTCGATGATGACCATGCATTTCAAATCAAGCCCGGAGGCCCCCAAGGAGCCCGCTGGCCTCAACCTCCAAGTCCGGTGCTCCCCAGGTAGCCTGCCGGTGTCAACCACTCAAGATACCCCGCTCTGCCAGGGACCCGTAAACGACATCCTGTGATCAAGTGGTAGGCGTGCCCAACCATTTGGCCACACCTACCAGGAGGCCTTTAAGGCGGGTTCCATAGGTAGGACATCAAACACAACCAAGCGGCTACATCATGTTTGCGACCATTGATTCCTAAAAAGTAATGAAGGCAACAAAGTTCTTTGCGCCCTTACGCTGCTAAGGACCCGGGTGGACAAGTTAAGAAGCAAGAGACAAGCCAAGAAACTGGACATGAATTCAAATTCATTAAATGTTTTTTACAAAGGGGCAAGCCCCGAATATAAAGGCTCTCCGCCTGGTCGCCACCGGCCTCAATCCCGCTTAAATGCGGAAGCCACCTGCTTAACGAGGTCCTTAACTTGGGTTGTCGCCTTCTCCTACCGCAGCTCGTAGGGACCCTTGTCTACCAGATCCAGAGGGAGTTGCAGTACCAGCTCCGATAGCACACATAGTACGTGGGAGACCACCTTCTTTGCTAATTCCCTCCCTTCGGCCTCCGGTCACGAGATGGGGATGGTGTTAACTAACATTAGCTTCGAGCAGACGGAGTCTAGGGCTGGGAGCAGTTGGCTCACCCCTTGAGGCGGCTCCCCACGTGGCACGGTGCCAAGTGCAAGAGGTTCCATAGCAGCATCGGCACGACTCAGAAGTCCCAGACCCCCCGTTCATTGGTTGCTTGGGAGGCCTGGAAATCCTGTATGTTTTTCCGCGCCACTTCCTCCCGCTCGGTGAGCTCCCAAGTGCGGCGCTCCTGGTCGTCCTCTTGGCGTTTGACTACGAGCTTCGAGTTCTGCACGGCTTGGCGCCTTCTTCCAACACATTGAGGTTTCGGGGAGCCTCCTCTTCCATGTCCGCCACTGCCCATTCCCGATCAGCAACATCAATCTCACGACGGACCAGTTTTAGACGCGTGTCCTCACACAACTTAAGGCGACCGTTGGCGTTGGCGTGAGCCTTCAGGGCCAACCCATAGAGCTTCTTCGCCTTCGCGTCAACCAACTTTTATCTTACGCCACTATTTCGCAAGCTTTTTCCACTCCTAGTCGAGCAGCCTGCGTTTGGCACAAAATGGGTTGGGCCGCAACAATGGCCTCATAAAGAGGTATCAGCGCAGCCATCGTCGTAGACGATCGCCTTTCGGCCTCTTCGGCCGACTCGGTAGTAGCCACCAATGCTTGGGGATCTCAAGACACTCTGGTAGAAGCTCAAGAAGGGGTGCATCCCCACTCAGCACCAAGACATCTTCCTCTGGCACAGGCGTGTCACCGGCCATTGATGCAAGTCGCCACTTTGCGCACCAACAACATCGGGGTCCAGCGCTGTGTTGGCAGTGGACATGTCTGCCTCACTCAGGGCAATTGCGATGTCCAAGGTGTGCGCCTCGTCGCCCAGTACTACCTCAGCAATGTCCACTCCTTCAGGCATGGGAGCGCAAGGATCATCTACAACTACCGCAACATCGATAGAGGCTGGTGCATCCTTAAGCACAAGCTGTTCTGCAATGGGCGCCGTTCCTATTCTGGAAGAGGTTGGGGGTGTCACGCCTACCTCCGGTAGCACCAATGGTGCTAGTTCGGCCGACGACGTCCTGCAAAGCCAAAGTTGACCGTTGCATGCAAAAGGAGCAATGAAAACAACAGATGCAAAAAATTGTGCCTTATAGGCGGGCCTAGCAGCTCCAGATACCCTTGTCTCCAAGCCCATAGGGGCGGATTGATGCCTCTTGGACATAACGCTGAGGCCGGCGCCGCCACCTCTGGCTCCTGCTCCTGAACAGCCTCTGTCGGCATGATCATCGGCGTGCACCCTTCCATGCACCCTCTGAAGCCGCGACCACTATTCTTCACCCCGACTGATGCTGGGGTATCTACAGCTTGGGGCCCCCGGCCAAGACTGAACGGCCTTGGCATCTCCGGAGCCATCGCTGGGACTGGATTCCTGGTCGATAACGGGAGTACCGGTTGCCGTGGGCTCCTCTTGATGGGAGACAATGGCATCATCCCCTTGCACCAGCCTTTGCCTTTTCTCCTGGGAGATAGCTGCATCCCCGGCCGAACTTTCATCGCTCATCTTGGGTGGTTGGATGGAATCCCTAGCCTGCGTATTGGACCACTTCCCCAACATGGGGACGGGCACCACCTGCCTATCCCTCCCCTTCTCGGGGGTTGCTGTGGTGCTCTCCTCCACCATTGCTATAGGACGTCGGGTGGATCACGATCTTTGCTGGCCCCTAGCGTGGCTCTGATTCGAGGCGGCCAAAGAAGCTTGGGATGGTCCTCCGGACAGAACAAGGCTGACGACATTGACTTCGGCATCTGGCTCTATACTTCGCTGCTCAGATCAAGGGTCATGTGAAGTGGCATGCAGGCGGCTGGGACAGAGATGTGATCGTCATCAATGGGTTCGCAAGTCATCATCATTAGCATTCCACCAGCATCTGAGGGCTTGGGTCAGAGGCAGTGTCAATCCAGCACGGGCCATACACGCCATTGTATACCCAGGCCCCGTACTCGCACCGCTGGAGGGGGGCGATACGGCGGGACATGAAGTCCCTGTAACACCCTCATTTTCATCCATCATACATTGCATACATTCTTATACATTTCTAACATTAAGCAACACAAAAAGGAACAAGATTTAAGATGAATTAGAACCAAAACAGCAATTTAAAAAAACCTGATTCAGTACGGACTTGTCCGAATTGGACCCCGGACTAGTCTTACCTAGCTACTATTGTCGCTCGGACTCTTTCGCTAATTGCTATGGACTAGTCCAGAATTATGATGCCTTTCGGACTTGTCCGTTGTTTTTATAGAATAATTCAATTTTGTTTCTTTACATGTCTGAACTTGTCCATTGCCGGATATGTACTAGTCCGACGATATCTGTTGAAAACTCTGAAAACTTGGTCCAATTTTGAAAACTGGGCAAGGTTCCAGACTTGTCCGACCAAGTACCGTACTTCTCCATTTCACTTTCTGATCTTGATCGTACTTGTCCGGATTTGCACCTGATTTTTCCATTCAACCTTCTGTACCTAATCGGACTTGTCCGGACCTTCTATGCACTAGTCCGATGAGTTGGGTTTCAACTCAGATTCTATTTTTCCTCCACGATGAGTTATTGGGTAATTACCTTAATTGGGCCCAAGAACGTCGTGCCCACCCCTGGGGAGCCCCAAAGGGACTTTTCCATGACCTCTACTTATTTCCACCGCCTCATACTTGTATTCCACCAAACCCGACCACCTCTCTTCCTATATAAACACGCTACCATCCACCTTTCACCCTTTTACCCATGATAGCAACCTTAGCCCGTGCCATGCCATATGCCGCCGTTCTTCGAGAAGGAAGAGAAGGAGGAAGGAGGATCAACCAAGATCATCATCATTGCTGCGATCTCAATCATCAATTCTTCGACATCAACATCCTCCTTTGTCAGTTCTTTGTCTCCTTCGATCTAGACGCCAAGATCTCGAGTTTCGTCAAATCCTCAACCCTTGAACCCTTGGATTCACGGTAAATACCTTAGATCCATCTTCCCTACATAAATTATGGTTGTATATTAACTCAAACTATGCTCTAGTTGAAAATTCGCCAAAAACCCTAGCCGTCATAGCGAACTTGTCCAGTCCAGTGCGGACTAGTCTGGTCAACTTTTAGGTCCAGAGTAGACATGTCCGTCCCACGGTGCAGACTAGTCCGATCATCCAAATTTAAGAATTTCTAGAACTTCTTTAATATTGTTCCACTTGTTCTAACATGTAAGACTTAATTGTAACTAGATAATAAGCTCTAATATCAAACTACTAACATGCATCACCACAAAATTGCATCAATCATGCATGTCATGACATATTGAGTAATGTATGAGCACTTATTGATTGTAATATTTGTTTTGCATGTTTGTTGTGCGAAATAGAAGGTAACGCTTTAGAGGGTGCTTTCGGGGCAACCACCAGAACATTGAAGCTTTTGATCCTTACCAATCTCAACAGCAAGGCAAGTGTTCTTGAACATTTTGATCCTGTTTCTAAATGTTTTGTTTGCGAAACTGCATGCATGTGTCAAATTGATGGGAAACCCATGATATGTGTTTACTAGTCTTGTTTGACCATCCTTGTTTCTTAGAATATATGGTAGATAGTCAGGAAGGGCATTTTACCTTTCTGCTTCGCTCTAATTAACTGGGATGGGAAAAAATCAAATGGGTTAACTATGAATTAATGCACTTATGGGTGATGTGAATTGATGAATGTGGTTAGTTGGTAACATAGGATTTGGAGATTTAGGCAAGCATGGTTTGTCGATTGGGTTGAAAGATATGGTGGTTTCGCTTGCTCACTACGGGAAACGAGCAAATGTCCATCGGTTTGCAATAAGACCGTCGGGGCCGTCAGACTTAATAATTAAAATTGTCGGTTTTTGGTACCCGACGTTTATATTTTTATGAGCATCGGCTGTCCGATGGTCTAAACTAAATATGTCGGCTAGAGTTGGTAGACCGACGGTCATAAAACTAAAGTCGTCGGTCCCTCATCATACATCGACAGCTCTAATATGGTCGTCGGTTCGCGAGGTTCAACCGACGGTTTTAAAGTGAGCCCGGTCTAGCATTTGAGACGGGTCCTGTGGTTGGACAGTTATGGCCGCTGAAACCTAAGAAAGGACTGACGGTTTTAACTTAGTGGCGTCGAGGGCCGGCAATCGATGGTTCTAAGTGGGCTCGGCGCACGCGACGCATTAGACCCTATCTCCCGCCTGCCGCTTCTCACTCCCCGTCCGTGAGCCCGCGATCCTCGCCCGCCGCTTGTGCGCTGCATGCTGACCTCCTCCTGCGCGCTACCACCATCCGCCCGCGCGTCGTGTGCTGCCGCCCTCCGCCCGTGGACCGTCGCCATCCGGCCCCCGACGCTGCCCTTCGACCGCGCGTCGCCGCCCTCTGCCCGTGCCCTGCCGTTTTCAGGCCCTCAGGCACCCGCCCGCCCTCTGGCCCCTCAGCACCTGCCCCTCTGGCGCCCACCCCGTCGGTGCCGCCAGCCCCTGCGCATCCGAGCTAGAGCTGGCCGCCTCAACAAAAAAAATCGGGCAAGGTAAAATCTAGCTATTAGTTTCATTTCTAATGTATGTTTGTAGGTATTAGTTGCATTTGTAGCTATTAATTAGTTGAATTTCTAATGTATGTTTCTAGCTATTAATTAGTTGAATTTTTAATGTATGTTGCTAGCTATTAGTTGAGTTAAAATGTATGTTTGAAATGTGTTTTAACATACATTTTTAGCTATTAGTTGGAAATCGAAAAGTTGAGTTAAAATGAATTTCTAATGTATGTTTGTTGGAAGAGTAACATATATAAATTAAATTAGCATATGTTAGTTTGAATAATGTATGTTAAACAATAGAGTATGTGGTGGGTGATAGCATAATTGATTGATTCTTTTCTTCCTAGACTCTTATTACAAAATTGCAGTTATTCTTTATGTGTTATGTTAACTAGGTAATGTAGAGTGAGTCTCCGTGTTGTCATCCATAAAAGAACGATACATATCATGTATGTTATATGGTGTGTGTGTATTATCTATTAGATTTTTTACATTTTCTGTTTGAAGGTATAAGCTAAAAAATGAGTGATTGTCGTAAAGCGATGTATCATGGTTGGAGTTCAAGTAGTGCGCACACTGTAGAATGGGCTCGTATCGCGGATGTTTTCATCAACCAAGCCTTTGTTAGTGGTGCTCATCTTGCGAATTGTCCGTGTAGCCAGTGTCAGAATCATCGACATCTATATTAGGATGAAATTGAGTTGAACCTTTGGAAGCACGATTTTATGCCTGACTACCTAGTATGGCACGAGCATAAAGAGATGGTTCATGACAATCAGTTTTACACAAACGAGGATGATAATCGGATGGATGAGATGTTAGCGAACATTGGTAGAGAGTACGAAGATCGGTCAACATCGGAGGAGGTGAAGGAGTTTTATGACCTTCTTGCCGCCTCAGGTGAAAAAGTGCATGAGAGCACCAATGTGACTGTTCTGCAGGCGGTGACATGACTTATGGTGATGAAGTCCAAGTTCAATTGCGCAAGCAATTGCTATAATGGTATCTTGAAGCTGAATAGTGATCTCCTTCCATCTGGGAATAAGATGCCGGCAGACATATACCACTCGAAGAAGCTTTTGAGCGATCTGGGCATGAACTATAAGAATATTGATGCGTGCAATAATAATTGCATGTTGTTTTGGAAGGAACACATCAATGATACCCATTGTATGCATTGCAATGCATCTAGATATGTCAAGGTTCTGAACGATGGCAGAGAGGAAATAACTACAAAATTACCGATTAAATAGCTTCGGTACATGCCTATCACATCAAGGCTAAAACGGTTGTATCTATCCCATGAAATAGCGAAGCAGATGAGGTGGCATTCTGAAGGGATATGTGAGAGTGATGACAAAGATAATATGATGCATCCTTCTGATGGTGTGGCATGGCAAGCTCTAGACCGTTTTGATCTAGAGTTTGCAAGAGATCCCACAAATGGTCATCTTGGGTTGTCAATAGATGGTTTCACTCCTTTTAGCACCAGTAGCAGCCCATACTCTTGTTGTCTTGTATTTATCATGCCATACAATCTTCCTCCCAACATGTGCATGAAAGAAGGATACATATTTCTCATGGCTATCATTCCTGGCCTTAAATGTCCTATAAGAAAATCAATGTGTTTATGCAACCGTTGATTGAAGAGCTGAAAGAGCTATGGCATGGTGTAAAGGCATATGACAATCATCTAAAATGTGAATTTACCTTAAATGCTGCGTATCTATGGTCGATCCATGATTTGTTGGCATATGGCATTTCGGCTGGTTGGTATTCACGGACAATTGTGCTGTCCCATGTGTATGTGTGACACCAATGCCATCAGGTTAAAGTATGGAAAAAGTCAGCTTCTTTATTGTCATCGACGACTCCATCCTTCAAACCGTCCTTTCAGGAGTGATACACAATAATTCTGGAAAGGCAAAATGGTTAGAAAAGGTTTGTCTCATCGATTGACAAGCAAACAAAAAATGGCATGGCATGCAAAGTTAAAAGAGTCCCCTGAAGGTGGTTTCGAAGGGTATGGTACAAAACACCACTGGACTCATATTTCTTTTCTTTGGGAGCTACGATATGCAAAGGCGTTGCTTTTACCGCACAACATTGATTTGTTGCACCAGGAGCGTAATGTAGATGAGAGCATCATAAGCATTTGTTTTGATTTCACTGGTCAAACCAAAGATAATACGAATGCGAGAAAAGACTTAGCTGATCTTTGTGATCGTCTTGGGCTTGAGATTATAACTAATACAAGTGGAAATGATAGTAGTCCACGAGCTCCTTACTTTGTCAAGCCAGAAGAAAGGAGGCAAATACTTACTTGGTTGAAAACATTGACGTTTCTAGACTGCTATGCAGCTAATATAAAACGATGTGTTAACCTTGGTACCGGTAAACTAAATAGGCTGAAGAGTCATGATTACCAAATTATGATGGAGAGACTTGTGCCTGTAATGTTTTGTGGCTACTTCAAACCTGATTTGTGGAAGATATTTGCTGAACTTAGCTACTTTTATAGGTAGATATGTGTTAAGGAAGTGCCGAAGAACATGATGCGATAGTGGGAGAAAGAAATCGTTGTTCTTGTATGTAAGATGGAAAAGTCTTTCCACATGGTTTTATGAATGTTATGCAACATTTGCTGGTGCATTTACCTTATGACGCGTTGGTAGCGGGTCCTGCACACTTCAGGTGGATGTATAGTCAAAAAAGGGAATTGAGAAAACTTAGAGCTACAGTGCGCAACAAGGCAATAGTTGAGGTGTGTATTGCAAATGCATTTGCAGCTAAAGAGATTACAAATTTCTCTATGAAATATTTCTCATGTGCCAACAATTCGAATGCATATAAGATACGATATCATGATGTAGAAGAGCAACATATGACTGAGCTTAAGATTTTTAATTGGAAGGGTAAAGGTGTTGGAGCTGCCACTTCTCATCATATTTTAGAGAAAGAGAGGAACTACACCATGCTTTACATGTTTTTCAACATGGAGGAATTGTTACTATATTTTGAAATATTTGACAAGTTGTATTGGACATCTTCTCGTAGACCTACACAAATTCAATTGGATAAGATGCGTCTAGATGGCATAAATGGGCTAAGCTTTGTGGCATGGTTCCCTGAACATGTAATGTTTCTATCTATCTTTTTTATTCAATCATAGTTCACATGCTTGTCGTAAGATGCTAACTTTGTCTATTTATGTAGTGTATGCAATATCGCAACATCTCAGATGACTTGCGAAAAATTTCGCATGGTCAATTGAAAGCAAGAGAATTTAACCGATACGATATCAACAGATACCATTTTTGTACGACAAGTTTAGAAGCAAGCCGCCCACTTGCAGCCATATCAAACAGTGGAGTAATGATAACAACAGCAGAGGTTAGTGGAGAAGTCAATGCTTACTACAGTGTTCTTCAAAAAATAGTTAAGTATACATTTGGCGGTCCGGAAGAACTGAAGTTTGTGATTTTCAACTGTCAATGGTTTGATCCAACATCGGTCATGCGAGCCGATGATTTTGGAATGGTGGAAGTTACCACAACTCACGGTACACATCTCATAACAACAATGTTGTACTTGCCCATCAAGTGGAACAAGTGTACTATTTAAGTTATCCTCACCCAAGTTTCGAAAATTTGTGGGTTGTATACAAAGTTAATCCTGATGTTGACCTTTGTCATTATGATGGATACATAAAGAATCAGGAAGATGATGATGGTGGGGTCTATCAAGATGAAGTCAAGGAAGTAGAAGATTTGTGGATATCTTGCGGGACGGGATTAGCAGAGATAGCTAGTGGTACACTTGAGTTAATGTCTGAAGAACATACTGGCATTTGGAGGAAATGTATTCGACAGTCACAAAGGATTATTGAAAAGCAGAGAAGGATTATTAAGGAACAAGAAAGATTTGATCAAGATAGTGAAGGAGAAGAGTTTGAAGAAGAGATAGAAGAACAAGATATACGTGAACATCTTCAAGCATGTGTGGCAGAAGCAGATTATGATGCTGATAATATTTGATTCTTATTGAACGCATTTTGTTTGATTTTTATTCTTATTATACACGTTCTGTTAGATTTTGATTCTTATTGTACGCATTTTGAGTATCTTTTAGTGTTTATCATTTATTTTGTATAACTAATCATTATTTTGAAATTTATGCAGATGTTGAAGCATATCAAACTTGCAAGAAAAAGGCGGTAGTTCATCTTCCACATCTCACCCCACTAGTAGTTTGGACCACAAAGACTTGGTTTCAGGTACTTGTTTATTTTTATATACATTTTAGTATTATAATTAACTATCTAATATTTGTTACATGTTTATTTTCATTTGAAGGGTACAAGCGTAAGTGTGCATAGGCAGAGGCAGCTCATGTGGTGTGTCGCAGAGCCAGAGCCCTCACGATATCCATAGCCCTCACAAGAGCCAAAGACAAGTCTGGCTCAAGAGTTGCACGGGGAGGAGACAGGTACTATGAGACAGTCGTCAGAGCAAGGAGGAAACTCAAGTTCGGACACGAGAGACCGTACGCTTGCGGTGGTCTTTGGGCGGTCCTCCTCTGAGGGTGGTGATCAGGGGGACGACAAGGGCGGTGATGAAGAAGAGGGCGATGATCCCGCGCGAGATAGGAGGTTAGCAAGACTTGCGAAGCTAGCTGAGGCAGGTCAGCCGCCCGCTCGATGCCCTTTCAGGTACTATTTTGGATTAATTGATAAGCTATCTTATTTCTTTGTTTTATTGTTAACTAATTAACTAATATTGTTTGTACAGGCTATAGAGGCACCTTTTATGTACTCCAAGCAAAAGCTTGGACGGACGGATGGTTATAAAGTTGAAGGGTACTAGGTGCTGGATCGAGGTTAATTGAAATGAAAGGGGGCATCGACGAGTAGTTAACACGGAGTTGGGAAACTGTGACACCTGGTTTCGAAAAATGAACCAAGTGAACGCATATGTGTGCCCAGGATGTTCAACACACATACACGAGTGCATTCACAAAAGAGTATACAAAAAAATACCACATCACAAGCTTAATTAACCAAATTTTATTGCACAAACCATATTATCCTCGAATACAAACTCTAATGAATATTAATGACAAGTTCAAGTTAGTGCAGCGGAAACAACTAATTAAGAAAACTAAACAGCTAGGCAGCATAAGCAATAGGGTATAGCGCAGCTCCAAAACGCCACAGGCAAGATGACGGTAGACACGGCCTAGAACTCCGCATTATCGCCATTGAACTCCCAATCCTGACCTGCAAATGTTGGGGAGGGGATTGCAAGAGTGAGTACATGTCGTACTCAGCAAGTGTTGAAAGTGTGACATGTGGCTGATTTAAATGACGATAATAATAATGGCTAAGTGCTGAAAAGTACATTAAAACATATGAAAAGCAATATATTATATGTATGTGAAGTAAACCCGTCATAATCATAAATAATATCATAATACCAGTCTGAATTCACTACCATCATCAATAATTCCAGATTTCACCATTTGCCAATAACCATATTCAATACCAGAAATTAATCCATAACCAGCCATAACCATTACCAAACCATAACCATCCCAAATACCATCCCAATACCAAGTTCTCTCTAATCATGGAAGTTGTCCAGGTCCTCATAACCGGGAGCACAGCTATCATGATAGTTTATTAGACTCTGCAGAGTTTGTACCACTTACCCATGTGTTTGTGATTTCATCACCCGTCGGCGACTAAAGAACCCCCCTTATGCCAATTACACTTCCTTTGGTGTATGGCCAAGGGATCACAAAAGAGCCTTTACAAAGGGATTACTAGCCTATTTAGACCCCACTGAGGTTTCACCGGTGGTGATGTCTCCCACAGAACACATCTTCAACCAAGGGCCCCCTCTTGAGCCATTCGGATCCCAGGGTAGTCCCACCAATCATCAACAAACCCAATCCGACTACCCCTTCCCCGAGCATCCTTAATGGTCCAAATAGCACTAGCAAACCCCTAATTAATTAGCTACGCCGCACCCATACTTGGCCTCATGGTGGCACTGTAGTCCTGGCTTATTCTCGCATGAACCGATCCTTAGATCTAAAGCAAGCAAACCACCATAACATCCAACCCATCCACATACCAGGCTTGCTTAGATCACCCGTTACCATATCATGTTAACCAGTTCATGATAATCAATATATCATTAATGCATAATTAAATAATATAGTGGTTTCCCATCCCAATTGATTAAGCGAAGCAAAAAGGTAAAAATCCCACCCCGACTCTCTACCATGAACTCTAGGTGACAAGGGTGGTTAAACAAAAATAGTAAACTTCCTATCGTAGGATTCCCATCAATTTGACACAAGCATGCAGTTTTGTAAACAAAACATTTATTTTAGAAAGAGGATCAATATGCTTCAAGGACACTTGCCTTGCTCTTGCGGTTGATTAGGGTCGAAGCCTTCAAACTCTTGGTGCTGTAGATCCTCCGCGGCACTCTCTAGCGCAAATCCGTCTAATTCGCACAATAAACATACAAGACAAGAAGCACAATCAAAGAGTGCACAAATATTACTCAATATGACATGACATGCATGATTAATGCAAATGCAAGGTAGAACTTGTTAATAGATTGCTTTTAATGATCACTAGCTAGTTCTAATAGATTTTAACAAGTTTATACAATTTTGTATTTGATTAGATCAACTTTTAGAATCAATTCAACACAATTTAGTCAGCAAAAACGGACTAGTCTACAGAAGGCCGGACTAGTCCGCATTTCACAGAACTAGCGAACTAGGGTTTTCTAGATTAACGTGAATTTGGAGATTAGGGGTTGAATTCATGTAAGGAAAAGGGAATAGAAGGTATACCAGGTGTTTAGAACTCCAATGAATCAAGAAACATGGAGGTAACACTTGGATCTTGATGATCTAGGGTTGGGGATGAACTTGGAGATGAATTGGTGATGGAGAATGAAACTTGATGGAGATCTTGATCCTGTTTCGTTTCCTCCTCTTCTTCTTCTTGCTTGGGATCACCTCCTCCCTCCTTGGTGGTGGCTCTCCACGAACTAGGGTTTGGGTGGGGTGGAAAAGTGGCAAATAGATGTCAAGCCAAGGGGTGGGGTTGTTTATATAGAGGTGGAGGATAGGGTTAGATGGATTTCGAATTTGGGATGAGTAGAAGCCGGTTTAGAGTCCCACATGGGCTCTATAAGAGTTAGGCACGACGTCCCTAGGCCCACTTAACGTGAAACCCAAGAAACAAGTCATAAAACAAAATATCAACTCAAAGTCGCGAAATATCGGACAAGTCCGAAAGGGACCGGACTAGTCCGAAGTTAGTCAAAAAGAAATTGGACAAGTCTGGCCAAAAATCGGACAAGTCCGACTTTAGTCAGAGAGGAAAACGGACAAGTCCGCTGGAACACCGGACTAGTTCGGACAAGTCCAGGAACCTAGCAAATTTTCAAGGGTTCTTGGAATATCGGACTAGTCCGCACAAAATCGGACAAGTCCGAAAGTTTCCAAAGGCAAAATTGGACTAGTCCGCAGCAAAAACGGACAAATCCATTTTTAGTCAGAGAGAAATCGGACTAGTCCTCACCAAAATCGGACTAGTCCGCACTTTTCAGAATTTTAAGTGTGGTTTTGTTCCAAAACAATTTTAAACCTATTCCTCTTTATGTGGGTTAATGTTAAACATGTATATAAATGTATGCAGGGCATGATGCATGAAAATGAGGGTGTTACAAACTTACCCTCCTTAAAATGAATCTCACCCTCGAGATTCGATGCAGAAGAGAAAAGATAGGGAAATTCCTTCTTGATATCATCCTCCAATTCCCACGTCCTTTTTTTTTGTGTGGTGCTTCCATTGAACTTACACCATCTAATAACCTTGTTCCTTGTGACTGTCTCCTTGGTTTCCAAGATTTTGATCGGTTGTTCGGCATAAGTAAAATCTTCCTCTAGTTCCAATCCTTCCATGGGCACTTGTTCTTCTGGTACTCTCAAGCATTTCTTGAGCTGGGAAACATGAAAGACATCATGTACGTCTAAAAGATGAGTTGGCATCTCCAACTTATATGCTACTTCTCCTCTTTTGTCCAAAATCTTGAATGGTCCAATGTAGCGAGGTGCTAGCTTGCCTCTTATGTTAAACCTCTTATGACCTCTCATTGGTGACACCTTGAGGTAAACAAAATCTCCCACTTCAAAGGTTAATTTCCTTCTCCTATTGTCCACATAGCCTTTTTTGTCTTGATTGGGCAGCCCTCAAGTTTTCACGAATCATTTGGACTTGCTTTTCGGCTTCTTGCAACACATCCGGACAAAATACTTTAGTTTCTCTTGCTTCATTCCAGAATAAAGGTGTCTGACACTTCCTTCCATAAAGCGCTTCATATGGTGACATTTTCAAGCTTGCTTGGTAACTATTGTTGTATGAAAATTCTGCAAATGGCAAGCACTTGTCCTAACCTTTCCCATGCTTCAAAGCACAAGCTCTTAACATGTCCTCTAAAATCTTATTGGTCCTCTCGGTTTGTCCATCCGTTTGAGGGTGGTATGCTGAAGTAAAACTCAGCCTTGTTCCTAATGCTTCATGTAACTTTTGCCAAAACCTAGAGGTAAATTGAGAACCTCTACCCGAGACTATCTTCTTAGGGACTCCATGTCGACACACAATATGCTCCATGTATATTTCGGCCAATTGCAGATGTATACTTGGTCTTGACAGGAACAAAATGAGCTGAATTGGTCAATCGATCCACGATTACCCATATTGAGTCATACCCGGACTGGGTACGCGGTAAACCAACTATGAAGTCCATACCGATTTCTTCCCACTTCAATTCCGAAATCTTTAATGGTTGTAATAGTCCAGCTGGCCTTTGATGTTCCAACTTGACTCGTTGGCACACATCACACAATGCTACGTATTCAGCTATGTCCTTCTTCATGCTAGCCCACCAATATCAAGTCTTCAAGTCTTTGTACATCTTCGTATAACTGGGGTGAATTGAGTATGGTGAGTCATGTGCCTATTTTAATATCGTCTCCCGCATATGCTTCACATTAGGAACGACAATCCTTTTTCCCAGCCATAAGGTACCATGTTCATCCTCACCAAATCTGAATTCTCTCCCCTCTTGGGCCCTTTCCTTGATTTCCTGAATTTCCTCATCTGTGCCTCTCGAATTTCTTGCTCCAAGGTTGGGTTTAACTCCATCATCTCCATATCATTTACAAATCCAAGGTTCAACCGTTCAAACTCCTTACATAAGTCAGATGGAAACTCTCGAACTGTGAGTTGATGACTTACTCCTTTTCTACTCAAAGCATCAGCCACTACATTGGCTTTTTCCGAATGATAGTTGATCCCCAAATCATAATCTTTGATGAGCTCCAACCATCTCCGTTGCCTCAGATTCAGATCCGTCTGTGTGAAAATATACTTAAGACTCTTGTGATCCGTATAAATTTCACACCTATGTCCAAGAATATAGTGTCTCCAAATCTTCAATGCATGTACCACAGCTGCTAGTTCAAGATCATGCGTTGGGTAATTCTGCTCATGTTTCTTCAATTGTCTCGATGCATAGGCTACCACTTGACCTTCTTGCATCAATACACATCCAAGTCCCTGTCTCGATGTGTCGCAATAAATATCAAAACTCTTGCTTACACTCGGCAATACCAAAACTGGGGTTGTTGTCAACCTCTTCTTTAACTCCTCAAAACTGTTTTGACAAGCTTCAGTCCATTGGAACGCCTTTCCCTTTATTAGCAATTCCGTCATTGGCTTGGCTATCTTGGAAAAGTCCTTGATGAATCTACGGTAATATCCAGCCATCCCAAGAAAACTCCTTATTTACTTTACATGCTGCGGAGGTTCCCATTTCAACACGTCTCTCACTTTTCCAGGGTGAACCGATACTCCTCCTCCTGAGATGATATGACCTAAAAACGACACCTCTTTCAACCAAAACTGACACTTATTGAACTTTGCATGCAATTGATGCTCTCTCAATGTTTGCAACGTAAGCCCCAAGTGTTCCTCATGGTCCTTCTCATCCTTCGAGTAGATCATAATGTCATCAATAAACACCACAACAAATCTATCAAAGTACTCCATGAAGACCTTATTAATGAGGTACATAAAGTACGCAGGTTCATTGGTCAATTCAAAAGACATCACGGTGTACTCATAAGATCCATATCGCGTCCTAAAAGTTGTATTGGGTATGTCCGATGGTCTAATCTTTATTTGAAAATATCTCGACCTCAAATCAATCTTAGAGAAGACACAAGCACCCTTCATCTGATCAAACAAATCTTCTATGCGTGGCAAGGTGTACTTGTTCTTAATTGTTACCTTGTTGAGAGCTCGGTAATCTACGCACATCCTTTGCGATCCATCCTTCTTGTCCACAATTAGAACGGGTGCTCCCCAAGGTGAAGAGCTGGGACGAATAAAACCCTTCTCTAGTTGCTCTTGAATCTGCTTCTTGAGCTCCGCTAATTCCATAGGAGGCAACCTTTACGGCCTCTTAGCTATAGGTGCAGTTCCAGGTATTAAATCAATAACAAACTCAATATCTTGATCAGGTGGCATACCTGGCAACTCGTCCGGAAAAACATCCAAAAATTCACACACCACCGAAATCTCCTCTATTGCGGCACCGTCCATATGATTTAGCTCCAATTGCTTCGTTGCGGTTTGAGATGCTTCAAATTTTACGGTGATCCCTTCCTCATTAGTCAACTTCATCGTCTTCGTGGCACACTCAATAACTCCATTGTGCTTCATCAACCAGTCCATACCAAGTATAATTTCCAATCCTTGAGAATCCAAAACAATGAGGTTGGCGGAGAAGTCTACCCTCCTTATTGTAAGGCTTACTTTTGGACATACTATATTTGTCCTCATCTCTCCTCAAAGAAACAGAGTAAACTTCATATGAGAGATAGGCAAACTATACTTGGCAACATACTTTGATGCAATGAATGAATGCGATGCTCCAGAATCAAACAACATAGTCGCGGAGTTGGAGTTGGCGAGAAACATACCAATGACCACGTCATCCGCTTGTTGAGCATCCTCCGTAGAGACACGGTTCACATTGCCACGAGCAAAATTCTGCTGTCCACTGTTCCCTTGTGGCTGTCCTCCATTGGGTCTTGGGTTTTGCCTCGGTGCATTGCTTCCTTGACCAAGGCCTGACTTAGGACATTGATGCGCAAAGTGTCCAGCTTCTCCACAAGTATAGCACTTCCTAACTCCACCAGAATTATTGGGACGAGCTTGGTTTTGAGCGTTGGCACTAGGATAGTTGGCACGAGGTGCATAAGGCATTGGAGGCCTAGGTGCTTGCATAACAGAGCATTGCTGCGCAAACTGAGTTGGGCGCGGTGCATAACCAGGTCGCTCTACAGGAACAAAAGAGTTGTAATATGGCGCATTAGGAGGTGCAAAGAGAGAGCGCACATTACTTTCTTGTTGCTGTCCTTGATAGGGCGCCTTCCTCTTATCGTCTTGCTCCATCTCACGGATCTTGTTCTCCACCACAATTGCTTTTTCCACAAGCTTCTGGAAATTTGCATAGTCACAATTGAGCAATTGCACTTGAATCTCATTGTTCAAGCCCCTCATGAACAAATATTGCTTTCGGCTATACCGGCTCACATCCCCAGGCGCATACCTTGAAAGTTGAGTGAACTTATTGAGATATTCACTCACGCTTGATCTTCCTTGCCTTAATTTCTCAAATTCTTGCCTCTTCAAAATCATAACTCCCTCCGACACATAATGAGAACGAAAGCGCTCTTTGAATTCGGCCCAAGTGATCCTCTCCTGATTCTCATGAGCATTGCAATATGAATCCCACCAATCCGCAGCTATTCCAACTAGTTGATGAGAAGCAAATAAGACCTTCTGGTCACTGCATTGGACAATAGCAAGTTTCTTCTCCACGGACTTGTGCCAATCATCGGCATCCATAGGGTCAGCAGCTTGAGCAAAGGTCGGTGGCCTAGTCCTCATAAACTCTACCAATCGGTTATGAGGAGGCGGGGGTGGCGGTGGAGGCATATGGGGCTGATTATTGATGTTACCAGCCTGCAGTTGTCCCATCGTCTGTATCATGGTCTGCATGAGCTGGTTCTGCATAGCCAATAGCTGCTCAATATTGATAGCTCCATGAGTAGGTCCTTGTCCATTGTTGTTCTGAGGTCCTCCATGGTTCTCCTCCTCATCATTAGCATCTCTCTGGTTGCAAGTCCTCACCATCTGGAGAAAAGCAATAGGTAAGAATTAGAAAGCGTCCCCAACTATATGCATCAAGGGATATGAAACTAAACAACTAGCTACTCTAACCTACGTGGATATGGCAATGCTAAAGAATACCAAAATCCTCTATTAAGCACACAAGCAAACAATATGTAGCAACAACACACTAAACAAAACACATCGGTTCCTGAGTGCTCCTATGTGCTCTAAAGTGTCCATTCTATCTAGGTTGCGTCCTACGGTCAACCTGTGGCTCTGATACCAATCTGTGACACCGGTTCCGAAAAATGAACCAAGTGAACACATATGTGTGCCCAGGATGTTCAACACACATACACGAGTGCATTCACAAAAGAGTATACAGAAAATTACCACATCACAAGATTAATTAATAAAATTTTATTACACAAACCATATTGTCCTCCAATACAAACTCTAATGAATATTAATGACAAGTTCAAGTTAATGCAGCGGAAATAACTAATTAAGCAAACTAAACAGCTAGGCAGCATAAGCAATAATGTATAGCGCAGCTCCAAAACACCACATGCAAGCTGATGGTAGACACGGCCTAGAACTCCGCATTATCACCATTAAACTCCCAATCCTGACCTGCAACTGTTGGGGGGGGGGTTGCAAGAGTGAGTACATGTCGTACTCAGCAAGTGTGGAAAGTATGATATGTGGCTGATTCAAATGACGACAATAATAATGGCTGAGTGCTGAAAAGTACATTAAAACATTTGAAAAGCAATATATTATATGTATGCGAAGTAAACCCATCATAATCATAAGTAATATCATAATACCATTCTGAATTCACTACCATCATCAATAATTCCAGATTTCACCATTTGCCAATAACCATATTCAATACCAAAAATTAATCCATAACCAGACATAACCATTACCAAACCATAACCATTATAAACACCATCCCAATACCAAGTTCCCTCTAATCATGGAAGTTGTCAAGGTGCTCATAACCAGGAGCACGACTATCATGATAGTTTTATTAGACTCTACAGAGTTTGTACCACTTTACCCACATGTTTGTGATTCATCACCCGTCGGTGACTAAAGAACCTCCCTTATGCCAGTTACACTTCCTTTGGTGTATGGCCAATAGATCACAAAATAGCCTTTACAAAGGGATTACTAGCCTATTTAGACCCCACTGAGGTTTCACCTGTGGCAATGTCTCCCACAGATCACATCTTCAACCAAGGGCCCCCTCTTGAGCCATTCGGATCCCAGGGTAGTCCCACCAATCATCAACGAACCCATTCCGACTACCCCTTCCCCGAGCATCCTTAATGGTCCAAATAGCACTAGCAAAGCCCTAATTAATTAGCTACGCCGCACCCATACTTGGCCTCGTGGTGGCACTGTAGTCCTGGCTTATTCTCGCAATCGGTCCTTAGATCTAAAGCAAGCAAACCACCATAACATCCAACCCATCCACATACCAGGCTTGTTTAGATCACCTGTTACCATATCATGTTAACCAATTCATGATAATCAATATATCATTAATGCATAATTAAATAATATAGTGGTTTCCCATCCCAATTGATTAAGCGAAGCAAAAAGATAAAAATCCCACCCCGACTCTCTACCATGAACTCTAGGTGACATGGGTGGTTAAACAAAAATAGTAAACTTCCTATCGTAGGATTCCCATCAATTTGACACAAGCATGCAGTTTTGCAAACAAAACATTTATTTTAGAAAGAGGATCAATATGCTTCAAGGACACTTGCCTTGCTCTTGCAGTTGATTAGGGTCAAAGCCTTCAAACTCTTGGTGTTGTAGATCCTCCGCGGCACTCTCTAGCGCAAATCCGTCTAATTCGCACAATAAACATACAAGACAAGAAACACAATCAAAGAGTGCACAAATATTACTCAATCTGACATGACATGCATGATTAATGCAAATGCAAGGTAGAACTTGTTAATAGATTGCTTTTGATGATCACTAGCTAGTTCTAATAGATTTTAGCAAGTTCATACAATTTTGTATTTGATTAGATCAACTTTTAGAATCAATTCAACACAATTTAGTCAGCAAAAACGGACTAGTCTGCAGAAGGCCGGACTAGTCCGCACTTCGCAGAACTAGCAAACTAGGGTTTTCTAGATTAACGTGAATTTGGAGATTAGGGGTTGAATTCATGTAAGGAAAAGGGAATAGAAGGTATACTATGTGTTTAGAACTCCAATGAATCAAGAAACATGGAGGTAACACTTGGATCTTGATGATCTAGGGTTGGGGATGAACTTGGAGATAAATTGGTGATGGAGAATGAAACTTGATGGAGATCTTGATCCTGTTTCGTTTCCTCCTCTTCTTCTTCTTGCTTGGGATCTCCTCCTTCCTCCTTGGTGGTGGCTCTCCACGAACTAGGGTTTGGGTGGGGTGGAAAAGTGGCAAATAGATGTCAAGCCAAGGGGTGGGGTTTTTATATAGAGGCGGAGGCTAGGGTTAGATGGATTTCGAGTTTGGGATGAGTAGAGGCCGGTTTAGGGTCCCACATGGGCTCTAAAAAAGTTAGGCACAACGTCCCTGGGCCCACTTAACGTGAAACCCAAGAAACAAGTCGTAAAACAAAAGATCAACTCGGAGTCGCGAAATATCGAACAAGTCCGAAAAGGACCGGACTAGTCCGAAGTTAGTCAGAAAGAAATCGGACAAGTATGGCAAAAAATTGGACAAGTCTGACTTTAGTCAGAGAGGAAAATGGACAAGTCCGCTGGAACACCGGACTAGTCCGGACAAGTCCAAGGACCTAGCAAATTTTCAAGGATTCTTAGAATATCGAACTAGTCCACACAAAATCGGACAAGTCCGAAAGTTTCCAGAGGCAAAATCGGACTAGTCCGCAGCAAAAACGGACAAGTCCGTTTTTAGTCAGAGAGAAATCGGACTAGTCCTCACCAAAATCGGACTAGTCCGCACTTTTCAGCATTTTAAGTGTGGTTTTGTTCCAAATCAATTTTAAACCTATTCCTCTTTATGTGGGTTAATGTTAAACATGTATATGAATGTATTTAGGGCATGATGCATGAAAATGAGGGTGTTACAGAAACACCATCCGATTTTGCTTGGATGGTTGTGCTGGACGGTCGATGAATTGCACGCATTGTTGAGATCACTATGCGCTGAAAGAGTATGCCCCTGCGGGTACTTGTGAGAACAGAGTTTGGGATATGTTTTGAGTAAGTGTATTCATAGTCCTTTAATTATATTACATCTTGTTCTGATTGACATAAATTGTTGTTTGTATGTAGGGTGTGTTTCGTTTGCAGGAAGGTGAGAGTGAAGCATATGCAGGAGCGATTTTCCATGAGTCAGCGAAAAGGCGCACAAAGGACTCCTTCTCTGATGCTCGGATCAAAGCTGTGATTGTGTACCATAAGACTAAGTTGTTACACACGTATATAAAAAAATGGAGCAGCCAAATTACATCTAACTAAGGAGGAGTACTTGTATAGCAGCGTGGATTGGATAAGTGTCAATACGGAAGCTTGGAATGGCTAAGTGAGTACTGGGCATCGGATGAGTTCAAGTTAGTTTTGGATAGAAACCGAAAAAACTGGATGAGCAAGCCTGGAAAGCATTACTATGGGCCGGATGGACATGGGCGGATGGAAGAAAGAATGGTATGAATTCCTAAAATCATACTTCGATTGCTTCAAATAATTGTATTAATTAAACTTCAATTTTTTTTTTATTGCAGCAAGATGAAACTTGTGTCACTCCTAGCTTTTTTGAGGTTTACCTTAAGGGGCATAGAGGTCCAAACCCAATGCAAAAAGTGGTAAGTATGATTTATGCAAGTCATTTTATTTTTTATTACATCTACTCAGGAATTCATTGTATCCTCGCAGGCAAAATATGTTGAGTGATTCAGGAAAAATAATAGAGATGAGGCGGATTATGTAAGAGCGCCGTTGGATGTGGGTGCAGCGTACAAGCCAGTGGAGGTGTACCGCATGGGAGGTATGTGTAAAGATAATGATGTTTCTAAGTTAATGAATGTTGATTATCGCACTTGTATCTTTTGTACACTTGGGTTGGGCGACGGGTATGTGGAGTGTGAGGCCTATGTTAGGCGACGACACTCCAGTGCTCGTTCTAGTAGGTCCTAGTCTTCTGCGGAGACGGATGCATTAAGAGAAGAATTGGGACGCACTCAGGAAGAGATGCAGACGGAGCTGCAACAGCAACAGCAGTAGAAGACAGAGATGCAGATGCAGATGCAGCAATAGATATAGCAAAAGGTACAACAACAGATGCAGTATCTGTATATGGCACATGTAACAAGTAATCTTAACAATTGAGCTATTTATTCGATTTTAAAATGTTTCACTTAAGATCTCACAAATAATTTACTTGATGCAATTCTTGGGTCACAATAGCACCAGTACTCCGTTTCAGCACACCACAACCACCTTAGTTTGACATGATGTTGCAGGTATCCTTGTGTTTTTATTGATTTACAATACTCTTTACTGTATGTTTTAAACTAACTTAACTGAACATCTTTACTTGATGCAGTTAGTGGTATGCCTCGTCCAATGCAGCCAGGACAACATATTGTCTCCTCGTCACATGTATCACCACATGTCTTATTACATTGAGTTATAATACAATATTCTAACCATATGTGTATCAGAGTTTCGAGAGTGGTCAACCATTTGTTCCACAACCTCAGGAATTTATATCGTTGTTGGCTCCTGGATTGCAGCTGTATCCAAGTGTCCTACCATCGATGCCCTTTAATCTGGGACAGACTCAACCATCAACAACTCCGACCGCAGTGGTATGACTTCTAAATCATTATTTCTCATAAAAGCATAGGTTAATTTGAATAATACATAGTGACTTTGAGTCAAATTAGCATATTTCTGAGTTTTGTAACAAATAAGTCAATTAGCAAATTTTAGAGAGATAAAAACACTCGAATTATAAGTATAAATGCTAAGTGTAACTTGTATTTGTTTCTTGCAGGGTTCCGATCATCCGCAAGGTTGCGATGATTTTTTGAATTTGAACGAGGCTGGTCTGAGTGGCGGAGGTTCAAACATGGATGTGTGAATGCCATTTTCATTATCGCTTCATAAACTTCAATTTACATGTTATGCAGGTTTCAAACATTTGACTTTCGTTTATTGCCTGCTGTTGTGAATTTGTTGTGTGATGCTACTATGAATCGCAGCTATTGTTGATATGTGAATTTGTGAATCTGTGAATCTCTGTTGTGCTGCTGTGTGAGCGCTGCTCACTGGAGGCTCCCCAGCCGAGGAGGCAAGAAATGCCGATTATTTAAAAAAAATATAGATGAATACTGGAGGCTCCACGCTGGCCGACGATCTTACGGGCCAAAAAGGCATCAGCCTTGGTGCAGAGCTGACGCACATATCGTGTAAGACCGTTGTCCTCCACGCTGCCCGACGGTCTTACAAACTATTAAGGCATCAGGGGTAGTGTGCAGCTGACAGACATAAGCCCTATAATGGCATCAGGGTGTAGGGCCCAACCAACGACTTTAATGTAGTTAAAGGCGTCGGGCCTCTGGCCGACGGCTCTAAAGTTTATGAGTGTCAGGACCGATGACCATATTAGTTAAAAATGTCGAATCTAAGTCATCGCGTATGAACATTGGTGGACCGATGGTTCGTTATGAGCGTCAGTTTTAGGAAGCTACCGACGGCTATATGACCGACGGTCTTTTGCCCAATTCTTGTAGTGGCTTTAGATCTAAGTACCGGTTCATGAAGTGACAACCCAGGTTTTACAGTGCCACTACAGGGCCAAGTATGGGTTCGGGTTAGCTGATTAGTTAGGTGTATTGCCAGCCTTGTTCGAATCATTTGGAGGTGCAGGGAATGGGAGTCGGTTGGGTTTGCAATAGTGGCGGGACTACCCTGGGATCTGAATGGCACAAGAGGGGGCCCTTGGTTGGATGTGCTTGGCTGGAGGCATCACCACCGGTGAAACCTTAGTGGGTCTGAATATGCTGGTAGTCTGTTTGTAAAGGCTATTTTGTGATCTCTTGGTTACACACCGTTGGAAGTGTGTAATGTGTCCTATGGGTCATGGGCATGATGGAGGTTCTTTAGTCACTAAAAGGTGATGAAATCACAAACTTGTGGGTAAAGTGGTACAACCTCTGCGAAGTGTTAAATAGTATCATGATAACCGTGCTCCCGGTTATGAGCGACCTGGACCCTCACATGATTAGAGTGGAACTTGGAAATTGGTATGGTTTGGTTATAGTTATTGTTTGGGTTGTGATAAATGGACATGGTTGATGATGATGTTAAGAATCTGGTGTATGAATGGATAAATATTAATGGATGTGATGTGATGGTAAATGATGGTGTTGGACTCATAATTGGTAATTATTTGGGATATGATGTGATTGATTCCCATAGACATTGTAAGATGCTTTTTGCATATTTTAAATGTAATTTTCAGCAAATAGCCATTATTCATTATCATTCCTTGTTTGAGCCACATGTCATTATTCTCCCACACTTGCTAAGTACGACATGTGCTCAACCTTACAATTCCCCTACCAACAGTTTTAGGTGATGGTTGGGAGTACCCTTAGCATGGGCTTCGGTCCGCATCACCGCCCAATCCTCCCTCCAGTGGCTCCACTTGACTCCTTTGAGGGGTGCATTTTAAAGATGGGAGGTCTTCTCCTGGTGTTGAAAGTAGTAGGCCCCCACCTGGCTTGTTGCGCTCCTTCCGGTGGTCTTCATCACAAAGAAGAACTGGAACATCTCCACTGTGGGCGGAAGCCCCACGAATGCCTCATAGAGGTGGACAAACACGGTGACCATGGAGATGGAGTTCGGAGACAAGTGATGCAGCTACATGACGAACTCCCCCAGCAATGCGAGGAAGAATGAGGACACCGGGAGCTCGAGCCCCACAACCACGTACACGGCGAAAAGAACAGTCTCGTCTTCGCGCAAGTCGTGAAGAGAGGGAGATCCATAGCGGATCATACACCTTTGCTCTGCAGCCTACAGCCCAACAACTACCCCATCGGCATCACGTCCTCTTCCGTCTTGGCATGGGGAGGAGGTAGCAAGGAGGCCATTGGAGCAGGCAAAAACAAGAGCTTTGTAGGTGGTGAAGGCTTGATCACTCAAGGAGAAAGACGAAGGCTTGGGCGGTAGGGTGTGAGTAAGGAAGGAACTGCCATTGCCAGCAAAGGTTTCCTTTTTGATCACCACCGCGATGCTTAAGCACATTGTTAACATTTCTTAACATCATACATCATCTCTAGTAAGATATGAGGTCCGCAAGCGCACGAAAACTATCGTGTAGCATTTCACCCAAGAGTATTCCCATGGGTATCGTATTTATCGCAGAGGAAGGCAATGGAGTAAAGTAAACACTACTCTTATGATCAAGCTATGGGATATTAATCAATTATCAAATAAGGGGAAAGTTGATAATATATGGGTAGTGTGACACACACCTAAATAATCTATTCTAAAGGGTAGATGAGTCCTAATGGAGGTTAGACTAAGGATGGGGAGTTGCTACTACAATGCTTCTAATATAAATAACATAGCCTAGGTTAGATACTAATGAGTATGCCAATGGTGAATCCTTATACTAAGTTGTTCAACACTTCAGGCATGGGTTTACCCCTACCAATACTAGGTCGACTCCTGCCAAGAGCCTGTGGCATAGCCGAACATGGAGGATTACAAAGGACAGATAGGATTGTCACCACCTACTGCCTACCTCTTCAATCCGTGGGTCTAAGAGATACCCAACACTACTTAACTATCCTAGCACCATGCTAGCATATTAAGTAAATACCTTAAGAGTCGCGACACAAGCCATCCTAAGGCAATGAACTAAATCATCGTTGAACCAATGTTAAAACATAGCACAAGCAATGCTTGTTGACGTTTCTAACGTCACAGATCATCTCTTGTAAGAGATGGGTCCGCAAGCACATGGAAACTATTGTGTAGCATTTCACCCAAGAGTATTCCCAAGGGTATAATATTTATCTCAAAGGAAGGCAATGGAGTAAAGTAAACACTACTCTTATGATCAAGCTCTGGGATACTAATCAATTATCAAGACAGGGGTAAGTTGATAATATATGGGTAGTGTGACATACCTAGACAATCTATTCTAAAGTGTACATGAGTCCTAATGGAGGTTAGACTAAGATTGGGGAGTTGCTCCTACAATGCTTCTAATATACATATACATAGCCTAGGTTAGATACTCATGAGCATGTCAATGGTAACTCCTTATGCTAAGTTGTTCAACACATCGTGCATGGGTTTTACCCCTAGAAATACTAGGACAACTCCCACCAAGAGCCTGTGGCATAGCCGAACGTGGAGGATTACAAAGGACAGATAGGGCTGTCACCACCTACTGCCTACCTTTTCAATTCGTGGGTCTACGAGACATCCAACGCTAATTAACTATCATAGCACCATGCTGGCATATTAAGTAAATACCTTAGGTGTTGCAGCACAAGGCATCCTAAGGCAATGACTAACCTAAACATCATTGAACCAATGTTAAAACATAACAAAAGTCATTCATATTAACATGATCATATCATAGCTAATTAGACTACAGTGGGGGTTTATAGAGTTTAAGATGATAGTATAATGACATTAAGGCATGATCATAAAGACTATTCCTGCCACACACATGGAATCCATAATCAAACAAGAAACGCTTCGTCCAAGTATATGAATAAAAGAAGACTAAACATAATATCTTTATCATGCATAAAGTGGCAAATATAAGAAAAGATACATGAGCCATACCTTTCCCAATTTGGACTTGGGACTATATGCCCTCCTCCCTATAGACTAACTCCACTAAGGACTAAGAGAACTAGTGTATACAATCAAATGATGCTCAAGTGGTGTGTGTTGAAGTGAGCGGTGAGGGGTCCTATTTATAGGTGGAGAAGGGTCGGTTACTGCCACCAAAAGCGCGCAAATCAGTCACCGCTGACTTCTTTAAGCCTGGAGGAGCCAACACGTGGAAGCTGACTGAGTTTAGCGCCATCAACAGTTTGGCTGACTAGGGGGGTCAACCGACCTGGTCTTTGCACCGTTTTGCGTGTGCTTTCTCCAGGTCATTGCCAGGTGGGTCCCATGCCTTGATATGGGTGCTACACCATTGGATGGCCTCAGATACTTCTGTTTGTGGGCCATTTGATCCATGTGGTGCCACATGTTGGCACTTGATTGGCTGGGATGATATTTATAGGATCCATCCCCTTGTTTCATTTCAATTTTGTATAAAATACCTGCATGCACCATTTTCTCCAAGCACAAATGGAAATAGGTTAAATAGAAAGGTGATGTGCGCAACAAAAGATATTTCCTTCACATAATTGAGTTATATCGACGGGTGCAATTAGTATATAACAGCCGTCAACAAACTCCCCCAAGCTTATCCTTTGCTCGTCCCGAGCAAAGTCAAGACTTTAGGTTGATGATCAGGAGTTGCTACAATGTTCTACTTTTCAAAAGTACCATGTGCACAATAAAATACTCTACCTAGTATTGCAAAAATTGGCATGGACTTTGCCCATCTTAAGTCATTATGGGGTTTATGCCATCTCCTATTCATGGGTGGTTGAAAGATAGTACAGCAAGCGGAGCACACATACCTTAGAAATCAAGTTCCACTCAAATTCCAGAGAGTTCAATTTAGATTATAAGTACCTCAATTTTATTCTCTTAGTCTCTCCTTTATGTGTAGTGGAAATATGTCCTCACCAAGGCATTTTGCCTAAATTCATCCTACTACTAAATAAGGCTTGTATGTGGAGCTTGGTAGGGAATATAGTAGGCATATTTGCAACACATAATATTGCTATGTCAAAAAAGCAAGCCTTCAGAGAAATAAATTCAAAACTATTTGATTCAAGACTTGTGCATGTGTGACGGAATGGAGGGGGATGTGGATATTTGAGATGACTCCTTTTTGAGTGGACTCTATTATTTTGCAGGGATGAAACATGGCTACTTTTCTCTTTTTATTTCTCTCTCATGCTTTTGATGTAAGCATTCATTTTTTTTGTTGTAGCCATGTCTTCTACTCCATTTCTATGCAATAAATTTGTAGAGAGTACTAAGCATGAATGGTATGGAGTTTCTTATTTTATTGTGGAATGGTGGTATGACGGGAATTTGCTTACTTCTAGTGTAGAAGTACAACATGTGCAAGTGAAGTCTTGAACTCAAAAAGTAACGAATGAAATGTCACATAGGTCTATACTAGTTTGACAAAGCTCAATGTGAAGACAAATAGCATATGCATAAGGTCTATCAATGTAATGTATCATATGGCTTTAGTATGTATTTCCAATCAAATGAGAGTAACTTAAATCTTTTTTAGAATTTCTCCGGAAATTTAAGTTTCACTTTCAAACTAGGAATAGCTGCCTGTCACTATATCATATTTCACAACAACATAGATTGGATGAAGCTTTTGCTACCCACAATTTTTAAATCAAGGCAAAAGTAATTCTAGCCAATGAAAGCAATATTTTGGAGAGTAGTAAGTTATAAACTAGGGACTTAGGAAAATTAAAATAGAGCAACTATTCATTGTTTTATCTATGTGAATTCCATATCATTCTTACCGCAAGCAAAACTACTCTACATTCTTTTAGTTTTTTATGTACGTAAGGTGGATGATTGGTGAATGGAAATAAATATGCAAGGGGTGTGATACAAGTGACCTCAAGTGGGTGTCCTCCTCCAAGCTTGTTCTTGTTCAAGATCAGCAATACGGGCTGAAACCCTAACGACTGATGTAGGCCATGAGGCTGGCCTAAACTTGTTGCAGCATGGCTTTGGCATTCAAGGTTTGAGTGTCGATGTTGGATTGCCTTCCATGGGTTTCATGAGTGTGGACGAGGAGAGTGTTGTTGGTGTCGCTCATCCACACTTCAAGGTTTCCTTAGGTTGGATGTACCTTGTTATTCCTTGGCCAAGGTAAGGTGTACCATCCCTTCTTGCCATAAAGTAATAACTTGTACCCCTCATGTATTGGGTGTGATCCGTCTTTCCTTGGTTAAGGTAATGATACCCATTAGCCACAAAGGAGTGACATGTACCCAGCATATGTTTGAGTACGATCTGTTATTCCTTGGCTAAGTTACAACATACCTATGACCAGAAAGGGATGACGTGCACTCAACATGGGTTGAGTGTAATCCATTGTTCCTTAGCTAAGGTATAAAATACCTTCTGGCCACATAGGAACAACTTGCACCCAATATACATTGGATGTGATCTTGTCATTCCTAGGTTAAGGTACATCATATCTTTTAGCCACAAAGGAATAACTTACACCAAATGACGGTGGCAATTCCCTTGAGCTTGAATGAGTGCTTAGAATAGTTGAGAACATAATGCTCTCACATATTCGTAGCAGCCCATTGATTCCTCACAGAGAGTTTCCATATCAATTATCTGGCCTCGTATAGTTATGGTTGACCTTCGGGCTTAATTAGGTAACAACCATCCTAATTTACTCCTTGGCCAAGAGATATTAAAAAGGAATCCTCGTAGGGTTTCCAACAATCGTATATTTGAATGCCATCATAGTTATTTTTCTCTTGCAACTTCCTCTTTACGATAGAGAGGGATGGTTAGCTCCCGATACTTGTACCAATGATTTTTTGTGTTAGGTAACCAAATCTTCATTTGTACGCATGGGGAAGAACAAGAACAAAGATGCATTGGTTCCAATTTCCAGTGTATTCATGAACAATGTACGAATCATTGCTAGGAATGGGGCTTTATGGATAAATCAAGTTGAACATTTTCTAAAGCTCCTACTCATAGCAATGCAAGTCATATAAATACATTATATGGATCCCTTCATCTTGTAAAATTTCTAACCATCATAGTTTTTTACAAGAGCAAATGTTATCATTTAGATCATGGCAAACAAGAATTTCAATTTTATCCTCCTGAACATTTTTAGTTTCTTGCCTAGGAATTTGAAACTTAGTGATGCATGCATGAATGAGTTTAAAATCAAAATTATGGACATCACTATTCCTAGGTTGCTACATACCAATTCAACCATTAAATAATTCCATAAGCATTACCTAGGCAGAAAATGTCTAAGTCAATTAGCAATGCTTATGAAATTCTAGGTACTTGTTTAAATTTATTCCCAAGTAAGTTGACATTCCTTTTTGAAGAATCAAAAAGTGTAATTTAAACACTTACTCTCGTGAGGATGCATAAGAATTGAATGATGAGAAAGTGTAAACCTTCCTTAATAATGTAAGCAAAATTCATTAGATCCTAATGCAATTCATTTGAACGTGTACCTCAATTGAAGAGCAGCTCGGGTTGAAGGTCGTTGTGTGAGAAACTCACAACCATGGATTTTGGTGTAGCCTTCATGTTCAATGCCAAGTTGAGGTTGGAGTATAATGAGCTTCATATTGTTCCTCCATTGGGCCACCATCTTAAGCATTCCTCCACCATGAACTCAAAATGTGATCGATGGAGTGATATGCGCTTGATGAGGCATTTCAACCTCTTTAAAATTTTTTGTCTTGGCTGCACTAAAATCAAGAACAAACAAAACAACCCGAAAATGGGTTACGTTAGCTAAAAAGCATATTGTACCCTTTGTCAAAATGTTTTTCCCAACTTAAAACAACTTGCAAATGTATTGAATATTTAAGGGAAATATTTTTTGTTTGAATTAGTAAGATGAATTCAAGTTGTTACCCCCAAGGTTCATATCCAAATAAATTTATTTCCTAATTCAAATATTAAGTTTTATGATGGTTGGAAATTTTACTCTCCAACATGCAAGTGTGGAAATTCAAACATGCTAAATGCAAATGCAAAGATTGATGGGGAATTAAAATATGCAATTAGGAAATAAAATATGAGATAACTACCAATTAACTTATTGGCAAGGACACACCGAATTTTTGAAGTCTGATAAGTGGACTTACCCCTTCGTCTTGTTTAGTGCGATGATTGGTCATCCAATTCCGGAGTTGAAGATGTGGACAACTTATCTTGCTTGTCATGCCAAATCTCCTTTGGCATGTCATTCAGACATGTTGGCCACATGGTGGCCCGAGTCTCTTCGTCATCTTGATGAAGACTTGTTGATGTAGCAACGACTTTTCCCTCTTGAAGATATTCTCTCAAGAGCATGGTGAGGCTTGTCCTTCTTTTGGAGGTTTCACTTTTCGACCTTCTTGATATTCCTTAAGGTCAACCAAGACATTGATCATGGATCAAAAGCTTCCTAGGACATGATGACACGTGGACTCCACAATCAAACTAGAAACGCTTCATCCACAATGTCACTTGCCCTAGGTTGCATGGGCTTGGTTGAAGGGTAAGAATCCCAACAAGTAATCGTGGGTCATCTTGGATCTTGAATGCTATTTAAGTTTCTATTCCTTGGCCAAGAGCTTCACGTTGTCTTAATTTCTTGCCTGTCCATGGACAAGATACTTCAAGGTAGGCTAATTGAACTTAAATCCCTTGAAATATTCATAGCCTCCTTGAATTACAATGGTGATATTGACTCCACCCTTGACCTCCTTGTTGGTGATAGCCACTGGAGTTGTGTTTGAAAGGAAGAATCCTTATGGGTTTTAGGGAAATGCTTCCCCAAGTGGCCCATATTTCCAAGGATTTTCACAAATCATGTGAATAATATCCATGGCTTGGATTATCCAAACACTTCTCCATTGTCTTGATCTTCATGATATTTTAATAGGAGGTGTAGTTCCTTAGCTAGCATTTGCACCTGTTAAATGGTGTGCATGCCAACTAGAGCATTCTTTAATCCACCCCTTGAGTAGATACCATATTCTCATCCATGAAGAATGAGAATAGGGCTCCTTCACCTCCAGCATGAATGTGGTCATGGATTGGTGAAGCCAACCCATGACATGAGTGTTGGATGAAAGGTCAACTATCCACCCCATGATGGAGGCAAACCAAGAAGAACTCTTGGAGCCTGCCCCAAGCTTGGGGATGGATAACTTGGACTCCTACTAGAAGCTAAAATTCTTCTGCGAGAGGCAATGGTGTTGCCTAGCGGACATTTGTTGAGGTACTCCTTGAATTATCTTGCAGTTGAGCACTTGTGTCCTCGTTGGCAGTTCCATGAAATGGGTTAGCCAACACTACCCTATTTTCACAAAAAAGGAGAAAATAAACAAGGGTAATCCTGTATAATAACAATTAGTACATATAGCTTAATCACAAGTGATAGCTATCCTTCAATTCCTTTGCCTTCCCTGGCAACGGCGCCAGAAATGCTTGTTGACATTTCTTAATGTCACAAATCATATCTAGTAAGAGATGAGGTCCGCAAGTGCATGGAAACTATCGTGTAGAATTTCACACGAGAGTATTCCAAAGGGTATAATATTTATCTCAAAGGAAGGCAATAGAGTAAAATAAACACTACTCTTATGATCAAGCTATGGATACTAATCAATTATCAAGACAGGGGTAAGTTGATAATATATGGGTAGTGTGACACACTTAAACAATCTATTCTAAAGGGTACATGAGTCCTAATTGAGGTTAGACTAAGGATTGGGGAGTTGCTCCAACAATGCTTCTAATATACATATACATAACCTAGGTTAGATACTAATGAGCATGCCAATGGTAACTCCTTATGCTAAGTTGTTCAACACATCAGACATGGGTTTGCCGCTAGCAATATTAGGACAACTCTCGCCAAGAGCCTGTGGCATAGCCGAACATGGAGGATTACAAAGGACAGATAGGGCTGTCAACACCTACTGCCTACCATTTCAATTCGTGGGTCTACAAGACATCCAACACTAATTAACTGTCCTAGCACTATGCTGGCATATTAAGTAAATACCTTAGGAGCTGCAGCACAAGCTATCCTAAGGCAATGACTAACCTAAACATCATTGAACCAATGTTGAAACATAGCATAAGTCATTCATATTAACATGATCATATCATAGCAAATTAGACTATAGTGGGGGTTTATAGTGTTTATGATGATAATATAATGACATTAAGACATGATCATAAAGACAATTACTACCACATACATGGAATCCACAATCTAACAAGAAACGCTTCATCCATGTATATGAATAAAAGAAGACTAAAGATAATATCTTTATTATGCATAAAGTCACAAATATAAGAAAATATACATGAGCCATACCTTTCCCAATTTGGACTATAGTGGGGGTTTATAGTGTTTACGATGATAGTATAATGACATTAAGACGTGGTCATAAAGACTATTACTACCACATACATGGAATCCACAATCAAACAAGAAACGTTTCATCCAGGTATATGAATAAAAGAATACTAAATATAATATCTTTCTTATGCATAAAGTCACAAATATAAGAAAAGATACATGAGCCATACCTTTCCCAATTTAGACTTGGGACTAGAGGCTCTCCTCCCTGTAGCCTAACTCCACTAAGGACTAAGAGAACTAGTGTATACGATAGAATGATTCTCAATTGGTGTGTGTTGAACACTGATTTCTTCAAGCTGGGAGGAGCCAACACGTGGAAGTTGAACGAGTTTGGCTGTAACACCCTCGTTTTCATGCATAATGCAATGCGTACATCCTCATGTATGTTAACATAAAGCAACCTTAAAAAGGAACAAGATTGAAATGAATTTAGGCTTAATCAGGAATTCAAGTCTGTCAGGGTACAGACTTGTTCGGCCCTAAACCCGAACTAGTCCGACATCCCTCTCTGTTTTAGAAAATTCAGAATTCTTCAAGACTATGGACTAGTCCAGATAGAGCTTCTGATGTTTTCCGGACTTGTCAGATTCCAAGCGGACTAGTCCGTTCTGGCCAATTTTCAACCCGGAAGCCTTTTATTTTGCAACCCCGGACTTGTCCGGCCATACATACTGGATTTGTCCAAAAGCCTTTCTATTTCCAAATGGACTTGTCTGAAAATGTCTATGTTCGATAATGGACTTGTCCGATCCCTATTGCGGACTAGTCCGGACTTTTGAATTCCACTCGAGTTCTATTATTCTTTCATGATTGGTTATTGGGTAATTACCTTAATTGGGCCCAAGAACATCGTGCCGAACCTTAGAGGATCCCAAGTGGACCCCACCTCAGCCCCTACTCGTGCTCCACTGAAATTCACATGGAATTCACCCAAAAACCCTACCTCTTCACCCCTATATAAACAACCTAGTACCCTCACCTCTCCAACCTTTGAGAAAACCTTCGCTAGCGCTCCTTGATCGTGTGCTATCATCAAGAAGAAGTCCAGGAGCATGGAGGAGGAGGAGAAGTGGGAGAAGGATCAATCAAGATCGAGCTTCGTCAACTCTTTGACAATTGAATTTCTTCATCACCAAATCCTCATCAACTCATCTCCACCAACCCTAGATCGTCAAGACTCAAGCTTCACGCCCAATCCTTGATCTTTGGATCTGTAAATACATGGTACACCCTCTGCATTCAAGTTTCCATGATAATTTTACCCTAAAATCCGCTGTCTAGAAAACCCTATTTTCTGTTGTTCTAGACAGGGCAGACTAGTCCGGCCCTGACAGCAGACTAGTTCGGTGTTTGAATTTGTATAATGCTGAATTGAATCCAAATCAACTCAAATCACTTTGAAACTTGGCCAAACTTGTTAGAAACCATGGTAAATAGTTAGTAAACATTAATTGCAACTCATTTACCAGTTTTACATCACAATTACATTAATCATGCATATCATGGCATATTACGTAACATATGAGCATTTATTGTTTGTAATGTTTGTTTTGCATGATGTCACACGAAATAGAAGGTCTCGCTGTAGAGAGTGCTTTCGAGGACCTGCAGAACCAGAACATCGAAGCCTTTGATCCAAACCAAGCTCAAGAGCAAGGCAAGTGTCCTTGATCATTTTGATCCAGGTTTTAAATGTTTTGTTTGCAATATTGCATGCTTGTGTCAATTGATGGGAAAACCCAATTGTAGGAGTTTACTAGTTTTGTACGACCACCCTTGTTGTTTCAACACAATGTAGAGAGTAGGGAAGGGTATTTTTACACTTTTTCTTTGCTATACTCAATTGGGGTTGGGAAACACTCATATTACTTAATTATGAACTATTGAACACATGAATTGTGAGAATTGATATTAATGACCCTTTAGCAACATGGTGCCTAGGGATCTAAGCAAGCCAGTTATGTGGAATGGGTTGGACTATTTTGGTGGTTTAGCTTGCTTTAGATTTAAGGACCGGTTCGTGGAGCGACAATCCATTATTTACAGTGCCACCACATGGCCAAGTATGGGTGCGACTTAGCTAACTAATTAGTGTTTCACCATTATTATTTGGACCATTAAGAATGCTCGAGCAAGGGGTAGTCGGATGGGTTTGTAGAGATTGGTGAGACTACCCTGGGATCCGAATGGCTCAAGAGGGGGCCCTTGGTTTGATGGGCTCAATTGGAGACATCACCACCGGTGAAACCTCAGTGGTGTCTAAATATGCTAGTAATCACTTTGTAAAGGATATTTTGTGATCTCTCGGCCACACCAAAGGAAGTGTGAGACGGCATAATTGAGATTCCATAGTCATCGAAAGGTGATAAAATCATGAACTTGTATGTAAAGTGATACAACATCTGCAGAATGTGTTAAAAACTATCATGATAGTCGTGCTCCCGGAGATGAACGACCTGGACCCTCACATGACTAGAGTTATGGACCTTGAACATGATTTAATGACTGAAATTGAATTGGGAGTTGGTATTGGTTAATTAATTGTTGTTGGTATATGGAATTGATGAACATGAGACATATGAGCAGTTATGAGTTGATTATGGATTATTTATGCTGGTATTGGTTATTTGAGATGAAATTAATGTTATTTGGGTTATTTTGGGACGGACCTCACTTAATGATGATATAATTGCATTTTCAACTGTTTTGAATGTACTTTTATGCATTAGCCATTGTTTATTATCATTCCTTGTTTAAGCTACATGTAATACTTGCTCACCATTGCTATTCCCCCCAACAAATTCAGACACATGCAACAATGTGGAGGACTAGGAGGTTTTTGAGGAGTACTAAGCGCGCATGTTACCATCAAGCTTGCCTGTGGAGTTGGAGTCATTAGTGTTTAGTGTTTTTCTGCTGCAGACTTTTAGAGCTTATATTTAAGATTATTTGATTTGTAATAAGGTACTATTATTAGTGTTATTAATCGGGACATGGTTATAATTTGTTTATCGTTTGTGAATCACTTGTGTATGTGTGTAAACATCCTGGGCATAAATATGCATCACGCTTGGTTCATATTCGGAACCGGTGTCACAAATTGGTGTCAGAGCCATGTTTGACCGTAGGACGCATGCCTAGGTAGAATGGACACCACAAGTCACTTATGACTTCTTTCCTATTCAAAATTGGCCTGTTTTGCACTAATTTGCCTTCCACTAGCTATATAAAGTGGGAAAATCTGTGTTTTTTCTGCTGCTGCAATTTTGCCACTTCTCCATCATTTTGAGCAAATGCACGTTCTCTCATCTTGATTTATGGCTGCTGCAATTTTAGAACTAATATTTGTGTTTTCCTCTATTTTTCTCATGTTTTCTTGTAGATGGCTCACACCAAGATGACAGCCCCCAAGAGAGTTCATTTGCCACCCCTTGGAAGCAAGCTTAGGCCTCGCAAGGAGCAGCAAAATTGAACCAGCTCAAGAGGAGGAAGAAGTGAATTCTCCCACGAAGGAAGTTGAGCATGTACACTCCAACACAGCGGAGGAAGACCCTAAGATGGTGGAATTCTATGATGATGAGGAAGAGGAAGATCCGGAGATGGTGGAAATCAATGATAATGAGGAGGAGGAAGGTGAAGCCCACGAGGGAAATGAAGATGAAGCCCAAGATAAGGATCAACCGTAGGAAGAAGAGGACCCGCTGCACAGGAAGAAGTACCTGAATTCCAAAGGAATGCATCACATCCTAGTGAGGCAAAAAAGGAGGACAAATGCCTAGTTTAACGTGATGCTCAAGAATTCCGTTCTGATGGCACTAATGGAGGATTTGCAGCTAAACAGTTGAAGGAGTTCCTTGATCTATGCAGGATGCACCGGAGTACTATGTCAAGAGGATTCCTCACCGTGGACATGAAGAACGGAGAGCTCAAGTTATTGTTCTTGCAAAAGATGAGGTGGTCACCTGACACTTTGCATCCACATGGAGAAGTACAAGAGAGCAAGCTATTGATGATGTCGCTTGGGATGCACTTACCAGATTGTGCCACATCTATCGGGAGCAGGTTGGAGATACTAGTTGTGCGCTGCACCCACAACGCAAGAAGGGAACAAGGAAAGTCTTAAGATAAAAAGATGGAGCTCAAATCAATTCTCGTGCCATTGATAGATCTCAGGTAGTGTTCAACTTGGGAAATCGCTATGCTGATGCTATGGAAGAGATCCGTTACTTCCGTAAGCAGCTTTTCATCATGGAGAAGCAAGAGGAAGTCTGTGCCACCGTGGAGGTCAGTGGTGTAGCAACCTCTCCAACACCTACATGGATGGTTAACTCACCCTGGCGTGCGCCCATGTATGTTTTGCTGCCACCTTCGCCTTCACCGCCTCACGGCCAGGACAACCATGGCTCACACAATTAAGTCCAGGTCTCTTGTCTAGAAGTTAGAAAAGTGTTTATATCATTTGGTTTGTATTTAGTGTGGTGTGCTGATTTTTCATGGTGTGTACTTGTGCTTGTGTGCTCTGTGCGAGTTGTGGGACGCTTAGCGTTTTGTCCACATCCGCACGTAGTAGAGAGTTGTAGGATGCTTGTCCACATCCTCTAATAGGGGGTTATAGTATTAATAAGAGAGTTGTTAGTCACATACACCTTGATGCATATAGTTGGGGAGCTTTAATTCAAATTCTAAAATTCTTCCATCTCTACTATTCTTTCACCAACAGGTGTCGAGGACTCGCAACCAAAGGAATGCCAATGGTGAGGAGGAGAACAATGAAGCACCTAGAACAACTAGGGACCTGCACAAGGAGCTATCAACCTTGAGCAGTTGTTGGCTATGCAGAACTAGCTCATGCAGACCATGATACAGACCATGGGACAGCTGCAAGCTAGCAACAACAACAATCTCCACATGCCCCTACCACCAAACCCCCTTATGTAAATACATAATGGAAGATGGACACAACTGGAAGATTCCTTATTTCAGGTAAAGCGCCAAGGTAGCTGAGAAAGAAATTATAGTTTGACCAAAAGTAAGTCACATTATAAGGGGGGCATATTTCGTCGCCAATCTTATAGTCACGAATTCACAAGGCTTGGACATCATACTTTGAATGGACTTTCTAAGGAAGCATAATGGAGTGATTCAATGAGCCACTCGGACAGTGCAATTGACAAATGAAGAAGGAGTCAATATAGAATTCATGGCAGTTCAGCCAACAACTGAGAAGGCCATGGTGAATCATGTAGAAGGAGTAACTTTGGAGGAAATTCTGATTGTTCGTGAGTATCCAGATGTGTTTCCTGAGGAATTGCCAGGTATGCCACCTGATCGTGACATCGAGTTTGTCATTGATTTAATACCTAGAACTGCACCTATAGCTAAGAGGCCATATAGGATGCCTCCTACGGAATTAGCAGAGCTCAAGAAGCAGATTCAAGAGCAGTTAGAGAAGGGTTTTAAACGCCCGAGCTCATCGCCATGGTGAGCCCCAATGCTTTTCATAGATAAGAAAGATGGATCTCAAAGAATGTACATGGATTACCGGTCTCTCAACAAGGTGACAATAAAAAATAAGTACACGCTGCCCCACATAAAGGATCTATTTGACCAGATGAAGGGAGCCAAAAATATTCTCTAAGATTGATCTTCGGTCAGGGTATTTCCAAATGAAGATTAGACCATCAGACATACCCAAAACAACTTTTAGGACACGGTATGGATCCTACGAGTATACGGTCATGTCATTTGGATTGACTAATGCACCTGTGTACTTCATGTATCTTATGATCAAGGTTTTCATGGAGTATTTGGATAAGTTCATGGTATTGTTCGTTGATGACATTATGATCTACTCGAAAAGTGAAGAGTAGCACAAAGAGCATCTAAGGCTGACGTTGCAGAAATTGCGAGAGCATCAGTTGTATGCCAAGTTCAACAAGTGCCAATCCTGGTTGAGGGAGATATCATTCCTAGGCCATGTAACCTATGGAGAAGGAGTGTCAATCGACCCAGGAAAGGTTAGAGATGTGCTGAAGTGGGAGCTGCCGCAAAAGGTGAAGGAGATAGGAGTTTTCTGGGAATGGCTGGTGTTGACGACTGTTATATACCAATTTCACTAGTCAATATAACTCAATTATGCGAAGGAAATATCATTTCTTGCACACATCACCTTTCTATTTAACCTATTTCCACTTGTACGTGCATGCAGGCATTTTATACAGAATTGAAGTGAAATAAGGGGATGGACCCTATAAAATACCATCCCAGTCAATCAAGCATCGCCACGTGGCACCAAATGGATGAAATGGCCCACAAACAGAAGTATCCGAGACCATCCAACGGTGTAGCACCCATACCAGGGAAAGGGACCTACCTGTCAATCACCTGGAGGAAGAACTGACCGTTTGGAGCCAGGACCAGGTCGACCGACCCCTTCTTGGCGCCAAACGCTGTGAAACGACATGTGTTGGCTCCTCCCGGCTTGAAGAAGTCAGTGGTGACTGATTCGCGTGCTTTTGGGGGTGAGAACTGACCCTTCTCCACCTATAAATAGGAACCCTCACCCCTCACTTCATCACACACCACTTGAGCATCATTCTATTGTATACACTAGTTCTCTTAGTCCTTAGTGGAGTTAGGCTTTAGAGAGGAGAGCCTCTAGACCCAAGTCCAAGTTGTTAAAGGTATGGCTCATGTACCTTTTTTTATATTTGTGACTTTATGCATAATAAATATATTATCTTTAGTCTTCTTTTATTCAAATACTTGGATGAAGCATTTCTTGTTTAATTGTGGATTCCATGTATGTGGTAGGTATAGTCTTTATGATCATGCCTTAATGTCATTATACTATCATCATAAACACTATAAACCCCCACTATAGTCTAATTAGCTATGATATGATCATGTTAATATGAGTAAATTATGCGATGTTTTAACATTGGTTCAACTATGATTTAGTTCATTGCCTTAGGATGGCTTGTGCCGCGGCTCTTAAGGTATTTACTTAATATGGTAGCATGGTGCTAGGATATTTAGGTAGCGTTGGATGTCTCGTGGACCCACGGATTGAAGAGGTAGGCAGTAGGTAGTGACAGCCCTATCTGTTCTTTGTAATCCTCCACATTCGGTTATGCCACAGGCTCTTGGCAGAAGTCGTCCTATATTGCTAGGGGTAAACACGTGCCCGATGTGTTGAACAACTTAGCATAAGGACTCACCATTGACATGCTCATTAGTATCTAACCTAGGCTATGTATATGTATATTAGAAGCATTGTAGGAGTAACTCGCCAACTCTTAGTCTTACCTCCATTAGGACCCATTTACCCTTTAGAATAGATTGCTTAGGTGTGTGTCACACTACCCATATGTTATAAACTTATCCCTATCTTGATAATTGATTAGTATCCCATAGCTTGATCATAAGAGTAGTGTTTACATTACACCATTGCCTTCGTTTGGGATAAATACGATACCCTTGGGAATACTCTTGGGTGAAATGCTACACGACAGTTTCCGTGCGCTTGCGGACCTCATCTCTTTTAAGAGATGATATGTGATGCAAGAAACGTCAACAAGCATTTCTGGCGCCGTTGCCGGGGAAGGCAAAGGAAGTGAAGGATAGCTATCACTTGTGATTAAGCTATAGGTACTAATAGTTATTAGAAAGGATTACCCTTGTTTGTTTTCACATTTTGTGGTGAAAACATGGTAGTGTTGGCTTACCCACTTCAGGGGATGGCCAATGAGGATGCTAGTGCTCAGCTGCAAGATTATTGAAGGCGTACCTCAACAAATGTCCGCTAGGCAACACCATTGCCTTTCGCGGAAGAATTTCAGCTTCCAGAAGGAACCAAAGTCATCCATCCCTAAGATTGGTGGAGGCTCCAAGAGTTCTTCTTGGTTTTCCTTCACCATGGGGTGCATAGTTGGCTCCTCATCCAACATTTATGTCATGGGTTAGTCAATCAATCCATGACCACCTTTGTGTTGGAGCCGAAGGAGTCCTATTCTAATTCATCATGGATGGGAATATGGTCTCTACTCAAGGGATGGATTGAAGAGTATCTAGTTCCTTTAGCTGGGCACGCACACCACTTAACAAGGTGGACATTCTAGCTAAGGAACTACACCTCCCATTGAAGTATCATGAAGATCAAACCAGTGGAGAAGTGTTTGGAATTATCCAAGCCATGGATATTCACATGATTTGTGAAAATCCGTGTCAACATGGGCCACTTGGGGAATCATTTCCCTTAGACCCATGAGGATTCTTCCTTTCAAACACAACTCCAATGGCTATCACCTACAATGAGGTCAAGGGTGAATCAATATCACCCATGTAATCAAGGAGGCTATGGGATTCGAAGGGATTTAAGTTAAACTAACCTACCTTGAAGTATCTTCTCCATGGCCAAGCAAGAACTCAAGAAAACATTTACATGAAGCTCTTGACCAAGGACAAGAAACTTAAAAGAGCATTCATGATCCAAGATATCCCACGATAAATTGTTGGGATCCCAACCCTTCGACCAAGCCCATGCAACCTAGGGCAAGTGATATTGTGGATGAAGTGTTTCTTGTTTGATTGTGGAGTCCACATGTCATCATGACCAAGAAAGCTTTTGATCCATGATCAAAGTATGGGTTGACCTTACGGAATATCAACAAGGTCGAAGTGAAACCCCTAAAGAAGGACAAGCCTCACCATTCTCACAAGAGAATATCTTCAAGAGGGAGAAGCCATCGCTACATCAACAAGTATCCATCGAGACGACTTAGAGGCTAGGGACATCATGTGGCCCACATGTCCAACTGACATGCCAAAGGAGATTTGGCATGTCGATCAAGAGAAGTCCACAACTTCAACTCCAGGATTGGACAACGAATCATCGCACTAACCGGGATGGAGGTAAGTCCTACTCATCGGACTCAAAAATTCGGTGAGTCCTTGCCAATAGGTTAATTGCTAGTTATCTCATATTTGATTTTCCAATTGCATATTTGAATTTTCTATCAAATCTTGCATTTTCATTTAGCATGCTTGAATTTCCACACTTGCATGTTGGAAAGTAAATTTCCCAACCATCATGAAACTAAAACTTGGAATTAGGAAATAAATTTATTTGGATATGAACCTTTGAACCTTTGTGTAAACACTTGAATTCATCTTCCTAATTTAGACCAATAATATTTCCCTTAAATATTCAATGCATTTTCAAGTTGTTTCAAGTTGGGCAAAACAATTTGAGAAAGGTTACACCATGCTTATTAGCTAATGTAACCCGTTTTCGAGTTGTTTTGTTTGTTCTTGATTTTAGTGCAGCCAAGACAAAATTTGCAAAGAGGTTGGAAGGCCCCATCAAGCACATATCCCTCCATCAATCTCATTTTGAGTTCATGGTGGAGGAATGCTTAAGACAGTGACCCAATGGAGGAGCAAGATGAAGACCATTCAACTCCAACCTCAACTTGGCAGAAGGCATTGAACATGAAGGCTACACCAAAATTCATGGTTGTTTCTCACATAACAACCTTCAATCGGACTGCTCTTCAATTGAGGTACAAGTTTAAAAAAAATCCATCGTTTGAATTGCATTAGGATTGAATGATTTTTGCTTACCTTCTCATCATTCAATTCTTATGCATCCTCACGAGAGAAATATGGGCATTGATCTTTTTGATTCTTCAAAAAGAATGTCACCTTACCTAGGAATAAATTTAAACAAGTACATAGAATTTCATAAGCATTGCTAAAATTGACTTAGACATTTTCTACCTATGTAATGCTTATGGAATGACTTAATGGTTGAATTGGTATGTAGCAACCTAGGAATAGTGATATCCATAATTTTTATTTGAAACTCATTCATGGATGAATCACTAAATTTCAAATTCATAGGCAAGAAATTTTAAAATGTTCAGGAGGATAAAATTCAGAATCTTGTTTGCCATGATCCACATAATAAATATTTGCTCTTGTAAAAAAAAGCTATGATGGTTATAAAGTTTACAAGATGAAGGGATCCATATAGTGTACACCACTTGCATTGCTATGAGTAGGAGCTTTAGAAAATGTGTAAATTGATTTATCCATAAAGCCCCACTCCTATCAATGAATAATACATTGTTCATGAGTACACTTGAAATTGGACCCAATGCATCTTTGGTCTTGTTCTTCCCCGTACGTACAAATGAAGATTCGGTTACCTAACCCGAAAATTCATTTGTACAAGTATTGGGAGCTAACCATCCCTCTCTATTATAGAGGGGAAGTTTGGAGGAGTAAAATAACTATGCATGCATTCAAAGGTCCAATGGTTGGAAACCCTAGGAGGAGTCCATTTCAACATCTCTTGGCCAAGGAGTAAATTAGGATGGTTGCTACCTATCGGGAATTAAGCCCAAAGGTCAACCATAACTATACGAGGCCGAAGATTTGAGATGGAAACCCTCCGTGAGAAAGCAATGGGCTGTTACGAATATGTGAGAGCATTATGCTCTCAACTATTCTAAGCACTCATTCAGGCTCAAGGGAATTGCCACCATCATTGGGTGTAAGTTATTCCTTTGTCGCTAAAAGGTATGATGTACATTAATCAAGGAATGACAAGATCACATCCAATGTATATTGGGTGCAAGTTGTTCCTTTGTGGTTATAGGTATGTTGTACCTTAACCAAGGAACAACTTACACACAAAGATGGTACTCATTTACCCTTTAGAATAGATTGCTTAGGCGTTTCTATGTTATAATAGATTAGGACCCATTTACCCTTTAGAATAGATTGCTTAGGCGTGTGTCACACAACACATATATTATCAACTTACCCTTGTCTTGATAATTGATTAGTATCCCATAGCTTGATCATAGGAGTAGTGTTTACTTTACTCCATTGTCTTCCTTTGAAATAAATACGGTAACCTTGGGAATACTCTTGGGTGAAATGTACATTACAATTTCCGTGCGCTTGCGGACCTCCATCTCTTTCAAGAGATGATTTGTGACGTAAGAAACGCCAACAGATAGATATTATTGTCGATTCATCAAAGACTTTTCCAAGACAGCGAAGCCCATCACTGAACTGTTAATGAAGGAAGAGCCCTTCAAGTGGACTCAAGCTTGTTAGGATAGTTTTGAGGAGCTAAAGAAAAGATTGACAACAGCACATGTGTTGGTATTGCCAGATGTGAGCAACAGTTTTGATATCTATTGTGATGCATCAAGGCATGGACATGGTTGTGTATTGATGCAATAAGGTCGAGTTGTAGCCTATGCATCTAGGAAATTGAAGAAAAATGAGTAGAATTATCCTACAAATGATCTCGAACTTGCAGCCGTTGTGCATGCATTGAAGATTTGGAGACATTACGTTCTTGGTCATAGATGCAAGATTTATACGGATCATAAGAGTCTCAAGTATATATTCACGCAAATGGATCTGAATTTGAGATAACAACAATGGTTGGAACTCATTAAGGATTATGATGTGGGAATCAATTATCATCCAGGAAAAGCCAACGTAGTGGCTGATGCCTTAAGTCAAAAGGGAGCAAGCCACCAGCTCACCGTTAGGGAGTTGCCATCCAAGCTCTGCAAGGAGTTTGAACGGTTGAATGTAGCCTAGAGGGGCGTGAATAGGCTTTTTGAACTTTTGTCGTACGCTGAAACACTTAACAAATAGATCAAATACGGGGAGGCTGGACTAGTCCGTTATGGTGCGGACTAGTCCGGTGTGTGCGGACTAGAAGATCAAAGGAAATCTATAATTCTACTTCCAGGAATCTATGCAGCGGATATCAATTGACAGGTCAAGTGTATCGAGACAATGAAATAGTATATTGCAATAATCAAGTTTGATACAAAATTTCAATGTGAATTTTTCAATACTATGAAAACCCTAGAATATGATGAATAGTAAACAAGAACACGCGAGACACAAGATTTATCCCAAGGTTCGAACCCAAGAGGGATCTACATCCTCGTTGAGGAGTCCACAGAGGATCGGGTCTTCACTAACCCTTCACTTGGGGGTAATCGCCATGGAGGATGATCTTCACCACTAAGATTGTTCAAGGGGGCTTTCTCACACGTTGAGGGCTCCCCAAAGATTACAAGAGAAAAATCCACCAAACACATTCAAAAGATGTACAATAATCAACGAGAGAATGCAAGAGATCAAACCCAAGACCTCAAGATCGTGTAGAACAAGTTCTATACTTTGTCTAATCCCTAATCCTAAAATATTTGATCCTTTTAGGTTTAGAATGAGTGGAGAGATGTATTTTTGTGCTCTCGGGAGGTGTGATGATGCAAGGAGTCGAGAGAGGGTGTTGTATGGTCGTACACCTCTATTTATGTTAGGGTTTCCAAATGTTACCGTTAGGGTTTGCGAAGTCCGGACTAGTCCGGTGTGTAGTATGTGGAAAACCCTAAGTGTTGATGGATACTGGACTAGTCCATTAAGGTGCGGACTAGTCCGATCTGGTCACATAAACTTTTTGGACTAGTTAGGTTGATATCGAACTTGCCCGTGTGGTGAACACTGTGTAGAACTGAGGACAAGTCCGCGCCTGGAGGGACTTGTCTGATTTTAGTCAGAGAGTTTTCGGACTAGTCCGGTGGATATCGGACTTGTCCGTTGTTGTGCAAATGCAAAGTGTTGCGGACTAGTCTGCACTGGGGGGACTTGTCCATTTTAAGTCAGAGAGATATCGGACTAGTCCGTTAGATATCGGACTAGTCGCACATGCTGATTTTTGTGCTGTGAGTGTAATCTCTTTCACTTGAGCTCTTGGGGTATGTTTCTCCAACACACTCCATACAAAATGATTCTAATCTCTTCAGCTCTTGAGCTCTTTTCCCTTTGGATCATCATTCTTCTTTCTTTTTTGTGCTTTCTTCCTAATTGCTTTAAAACCGGCGCTCATCTCAACAACATTTGTTTCTCATTAATCAACCAAAACCCACAAGGGATGCCTAGATGCACTTTCTATCTCCCCCTTTTTGGTGATTGATGACAACCAATTGAGATTACACAAATATGATGAAAAATTCAGATTTTCATAAAGTGTGCACATATGAATTTTGAGCAAGATAGTCAATGTAGAAGTAATACATATGTGCACTCTTTATGGTGGGGGTGCAAAAACTATGTGTTTGAGTAATAATATTGATTTGAATGAGATAAGGAGCATAATCATAACAGCATCAAGGATAACAAGCACACATAGTAGTTTTAAAGCATAAACCATTTATCATAGAACGACATAATCATCATTTCACAAAACATGTCCAGAAGCATGATGAAAGAATAATTTAGGTTTTACAAGATTAAAAGCATGATCGAGTTTCTCAAAATAGGACTTAGTCTCTCAATCTCTCAATCTCTCAACCTGACCTACGACCTAGGAATCCTCCTCAATCTCTCCCCCTTTGGCATCAAGGCACCAAAAAGAAAGAGAAGAGGGATCTACTTGTCGTCGCCGGCTCACTCCGCGTTGTCAATCCTTTCGTCATCTTCTTCATCAGGCTGAGGAGGAGGAGGAGAGGAACCACTTGTCATGCCCCTAAGGCCAAAGTATGCAAGCTCGAAAGGAGAGAGAGGTGGAAGCTCCGAAAAGTCAGAGTCAGAGTCTTCAGAGATAACTAGAGATCCAACCGGCTCAATCTCCAGTTTTTGGCATATTGCTTTGACATTGTCCTTATGTATCTCATTTGCTCTTTTCTTGCCTTTTTCATCTTATGAACATTCACCTCAGTTTTGCGGCAAGAACCAAATATAGCAGCCAAGTATTTCATAATCCCACTAGCGGACCCTTTGTGAGATGGAGGGGCCCTTGAGATAAAGGGAGCTCATGCCTCTCCTTGGGCTCTCCTAGGAGCCTCTTCACTTGATGCAGGTGAGGGAGCAGTTGGGAGAGTAGCTTGATGTCGCTTCTGAGGCCTTAGTGCAGTATGCTCCACATCCTTCACAAACCCAATTCTTGTGACCTTTTCAATCACGAACATCAAGTATGGTGCATAGCCACAGGAGCGGTTTGGAGTGCAAGAAATGTTCACCATGTCATTCCAAATGTAGTTGAACACATCGAACCTCCTCTTTTTGCTTATCACCTTCATCAAGGTTCTCAAGTAACCTTGAATGTTGCCTGCGTACCCATCCTTAGGAGTAATCGTCTTCCGAAGCACTCTATTGATGACAATGAAGAATGGCTTCATGTTCTTGGTCGATGGGGGATTGTAGCGGAGGCAATTGTCATAGAGGAAATCTATCTTGTCCTTCTCTAGAGGACTATCATTGTGAATAACTATCTCATGGTCTCCGCTATCCTCAAGATGTAACAACTTTTCAAAATCAGCATAGGTGACAGAGTATATTGATCCATCAGTCATCCAAGTTACTCTTTCTTCACCCATTTGGGAAAAGTAGCAAGTGGAGTAGAATTGGGCTATCACTTCATCATTCCAGTTGTATCTAAAGTATAACAGATCCTTTATACCATGCCTCTCCACTGCAGCCACAAGCTCATCAAAGGCATCACAACTCTTCCTCTCAATGTAGCCCCAATCTATCCACTGATTGCGCACCACTGGAGTCTTCATAGTGAGGTAGACGCTGTTGTAGTAATCCGAGTCGAAATCACTCCAAAACCTCGGATCAGCAGCCACCTTCCCACTATTGTAGGCATCCACCTTCCTGTACTTCCAAGCTATATCGCTGCCCTTTCCATTGAACTTATCTTCTGAGGGATTTCTATTCCTCTGTCTTGGATGAGCCATTTTCAGGGGGCCAATTGTGTCGGAGGCAATTCCTTTGCCTTTGCCCTTAGCTTGGGGAGGAGCCGCCGAGCTGGGTCCAACAACATCCTTGCCCTTGGAGGTTGGTTTCTTAGCCGTAATAACCTTTCTCCACACCCGAGGTGGAGTGGGAGAAGAATCAGCAGCCCGATCTTGCCTTTTCTTGATGCGGTCCGCCGTAGCTTAGGCAATGTCTCTCGATTAAATTCAGTCTCAAAGTCGGATAGATGCTCGTTTGAGTTCGACATTGTCCTGACAAAGAGGAGATATACGACATACATAAGAATTGGTGGAAAGAGATGGCATTAAGTCGAGGTATGGTAGGGTTTTAGTTAGCAACCATCGGACTTGTCCGCACCGATAACAGACTAGTCTAGTATGCGGCTGCTCAAACCCTAGCCAAATAAAATAGTGGAGTTTCTCAATGCAAAAGTGAAGTAGTGTAGATGGAATACAAACAGGGAAGCATGTATTAACAAGAGGAGTCAAGCAATTTGAGCAATCAAAGAAAATTGAAGAGTTAGGGTTTTGTGAGAAAAATTACCAAATCCATCAATTCAAGGGGGTTTGGAGTGTTGTTGGAGCGGGTTAGACCGGTGTCTTTGATCTCCTTGCAATGTAGATCGACTCCTGCGGATATTTGAGGGGATTTGATGGAGGACTCGCAGAGCACTTGAGTGAGAAGAGAGAACTTGAGTGAAGATGTGAGGAGGAAAAAGGATAGGTCTGCGCTGGTCCTAAGGGCTTATGGAGTCGAAATACCGGACTAGTCCATGGTCAGACCAGACTAGTCCGGACTAGCGGATACTTTGTGGACTAGTCTACAATGTGCGGACTAGTCTGTGGTCACCTGGACAGAAAATTATATAGACCTTTCGTATATATCCGAGGGTGCCTAAAAAGAAATAGGAGACAAAAACACACAAATATTCTGTATGAATATGATTAGTAAACATACAACAACCAAGCTATGACCATAATTCATCAAGATCAAAAAATTAACATAGTTTTTTCATAGAAAATAGAGAAAGATGATTTTCAACACAATCAACTTGATTTTGAAGATGGCATACTGATATGCAAGTTTTCAGGCCACGTTTCGAGCATCGAGGATATTTAGTTCATTTCGGAGCTCACAAAAGTGTTTTTCATCAAGTGGCTTGGTGAAGATATCGACTAGTTGTTTCTCAGTTTTGACATGGGAAATGGCTATGTATCCTTAAATAGAGTAGATGGAATACATCAAGGAAACATGTATTGACAAGAGAAATCAAGCTATTTGAGCAATACCAAGGAAAGTTGAAGAGTTAGGGTTTGGGGAGAAAAAATACCAAATCATTCGATGCAAGGAGTTTGAAGAGTTGTTGGTGCGGATTAGTCCGGGGTCTTCGATCTCCTTGTGATGTAGATCGACTCCCATGGAGATTTGAGCAGATTTGAGGGAGAACTTGCAACATCGCCTTGGGAGCACTTGAGTGAGGAGAGAGAACTTGAGGGAAGTTGTGAGGAGGAAGAATGGTCTCCACCATCCTAAGGGGTTAAGGCGTCGATACACCGGACTAGTTCGTGGTCATACCGGACTAGTCCGGACAAGCAGACTCTTCGTGGACTATTCTGCATTGTGTGGACTAGTCCGGGGTATATATATTTCTGAAGGTGCCTAATAAAGAAATAGGGGACAAAGACACACAAATATTCTTGATCAATATGATCGGTAAACACACAACAATCAAGCTATGACCATAACTCATCAAGATCTAATAATTAACATAGTTTTTAGGAGAAAACAAGGAAATATGAGTTTTGAACAAAACGAACTTGATTTTGAAGATGGCATACAAATATGCAAGATTTCAAGCCATGTTCCGAGCATCAAGGATATTTAGTTCATTTCGAAGATCACAAAAGTGTTTTTCATCAAGTGGATTGGTGAAGATATTGGCTATTTGTTTCACAGTTTTGACATGGGAAATGGATATGTCTCCTTTCATTGAATGGTCTCTCAAAAAATGATTCCAGATATCAATGTGCTTGGTTCTAGAGTGCTCAACAGGGTTATGTGCTATTTTAATGCCACTCTCATTATCACAAAGAAGCGGAATACAATTTATATTGTAACCGTAGTCCCTTAGAGTTTGTCGCATCCAAAGGAGTTGTGCACAACAACTCCTGGCTGCAACATACTCCACTTCGGCTGTAGACAAGGCAATGGAGTTTTGTTTCTTGGAGGACCAAGAAACTAGGGACCTGCCTAGAAATTGGCAAGTATCGGAAGTGCTTTTTCTATCTACCTTGTATCCAGCATAATCTGCATCGGAGTATACAATGAGATTGAACTTTGAACCTTTAGGATACCAAAGGCCTACGTTGGGTGTATGAACTAAATATCGCAAGATCCTTTTTACGGATGTATGGCCTATATGCACATAATAAAGTAGAGAGCCAATCATGGAATGGTATTCCTTTTGATCCACGTTAGATCCATCTTCATTGAGGTCTAAGTGTCCATTTGTCACCATGGGAGTCTTTATAGGCTTCGCTTTGTCCATGCAAAATTTCCTGAGTGTACTTTGTTTGGCTTATGAACATTCCTTCCTTTAGTTGTTTCACTTGGAATCCCAAAAAGTATCTCAACTCTTCCATCATGGACATCTCAAATCCATCTATCATGATTTTACTAAATTCTTGACAAAAAGATTTTTTAGTTGAACCAAATATGATATCATCAAAATAAATTTGACAAATGAATAGATCATCATAGAAGTACTTGGTAAACAAGTTGTAATAAGCTTTACCAATTTTGAAGCCATTTTCAATCAAGAAATCTCTAAGGCCCTCATACAAAGCTATAGGAGCTTGCTTGAGGCCATAGAGAGCCTTACACAGTTTGAATACATGGTTGGGGAATTCTTGATCTTCAAATCTGGGGGGTTGCTCCATATACACCTCCTCCTTGATTGGTTCGTAGAGGAAGGCGCTTTTGACGTCCGTTTGATATAGCTTGAAATCATGGTGAGTAGCATATGCAAATTGATTCAAGCCTAGGTACGGGAGCAAAAGTCTCATTGAAATCCAAACCTTCAACTTGTGAGTAACCTTTGGCCACAAGTTGTGCCTTATTCCTTGTCACCACTCCGTGTTCGTCTTGCTTGTTGCTGGAGACCCATTTAGTGCTGACAATGTTGAATTTGGGTCTTTCAACAAGTTCTCATACTTCATTCTCTTTGAAGTTGTTCAATTCTTCTTGCATCGCCATCACCCAGTCGGGATCTTTTAATGCATCTTCAACCCTGTATGGTTCCAAAGAGGATACAAAAGACTAGTATTCACAAAAATTTGCTATACGAGATCGATTTGTCACTCCCTTTTGGATGTCACCAATTATGTTGTCAACGGGGTGATCTCTTTGTATTCTTTGGTGCACTCTTGGATGTGGTACTTGTGGTCCTGAATCCTCATGGTCATCATCTTCTTCGTCTCCACCTGGATAGTTGCCCTCATTCATAATTAGATCACCTTGATCTCCTTGAGGTTGATCTTGTGTGGAAGCTCCCCCTTGATCATTTTCCTCCATTTGTGGTTGTTCTTCTTCATTCGGATTTGAAGGTGGTGATTGTGGTCGAATATCGCCAACGCCATTCTTCTCAATGCTTGACCTGGAGTATCTTCTTGATCTAGCACACGCTTATGAACTTGCTCTACTTGAGAGCCATTAGTTTCATCGAACACTACATCACGTGCTACTTCAACATGTCCACAGGCTTTGTTGAAGACACAATGGGCGTAGGAGTTCGAATCCTAGCCAAGCAAGAAACCTTCATTGGACTTCGAAGAGAACTTCAAAGCCCTAGGCATCTTGTTTAGAATATAGCATTTTGAACCAAATACTCAAAAATATGAAATATTCAGTTTGTTACCCGTGGGTAGTTCATACAAGGTTTTCTTGAGTAGAAGTGAAGATATAGTCGGTTTATGGCATGACAAGCGGTGTTAACCGCTTCAGCCCAAAACCGATCCAAAGTCTTATATTCATCAAGCATTGTCCTCAGCATCTCAATGAGTGTTCTGTTCTTCCTTTCAGCTACTCCGTTTTGTTGAGGAGAATATGGTGCTGAAAATTCATGCTCTATTGAGTGTTCTTGAATTCCGTCCCATTGTCACTTCATATGTTCTTGATCTTCAATGAGAATTCATTTTGAGCTCGCCTGAGAAACTTCTTGAGTGTTCCTTGAGTTTCTGAGTTATCATGCAAAAAGAAAACCCACGTGAAGCGTGAAAATAATCGACAATGACTAAACCATAATTATTACCGTTGATGCTTATGTAAGCAATTGGGCCAAATAGGTCCATCTGAAGGAGCTCGAGCGTTCTTGTTGTAGTCATGACATTCTCTGCAGGATGAGGTACTCCTACTTGCTTCCCGGCTTGGCACGCGCTACAAGGCCTGTCTTTCTCAAAAATGACATCCTTTAAATCTCGGATGTGATCGCCTTTTAGAAGTTTTTGTAGATTCCTTGTACCAACATGTTCTAGACATCTATGCCACAGCCAACCCATGTTGGTTTTTGTAATCAAGCATGTGTCAAGTTCGGCATTATCTTTGTTGAAGTCAACTAGATAAAGTTTTCCCTTTAACACACCCTTGAATGCAATAGAGTTATCACTCCTTCTAGAGATGGTCACACCCTCATTAGTTAATAAACAATTATAACCTTTGTCACATAATTGAGATATGAATAAGAGGTTATAATCTAAGGAGTCAACATGTAAAACATGAGAAAGTGTATGTTGTGATGAAATTGCAATTTTACCGGTACTTAGCACCCTTCCTTGACTATTATCACTAAAATAGATAGCTTCACTTGAGTCTTAGTTTTGTTCATATTCCATGAATATTTTTCTTTCTCCAGTCATGTGATTTGTGCATCCACTATCTAGCACCCATTTTGCTCCACCGGATGAATAAGCCTGCAAAAAGAAATTATGCTTTGGTTTTAGATACCCAAGCTTGCTTGGGTCCTTGAGGTTAGTAACAAGTGATTTGGGCACCCACACATGAGACTTGGTGTTCTCATGGCGTGGCCCAATGTACTTAGCATAAGCTTTACTATAACCATTTTCATAAGCACATATGAAGCATCAAAGGTGATAAACAAGATTTGTTGTCCATATGAGTTTACAATGTTCAATTTATCAAAGTCATCATGTTTTCCAACATGGGAAGAGTTTCCCTTGAAAAAAGCAATGTGATCCTTGTTATTCTTGTGGCTTCTAGCGTTTTGCCTTTCGCAATAATAGTACCCAATGTCATATTTAACATTAGGAGGTATTGTTACCAAGTACGCACTGCGTGCATACTTGACCTTCTCCTTGTCAAATGCCACTTTGGGAGGGATGCTTGTCTTTTGTCAAGTTGGGCTTTTCTTTCAAGTTGGTGTTATTTTTAGCACATATACAGGTAATGACAGTTCTAGATTTTATATATTGAGAAGGTGAGCTTGAAGAGGATGAAGAGCCACTCTGCTTGAGCAATTCAACTTGTGTCTCAAGGATCTTGTTAGCTTTGGTTAAGTTAGCATGTTCATCCTTGATAGACACGTTTGAGTCTTTTAACCTCAAACAAGTTTCCTTGCTTGAAGCTAACTCAAGTTCCAGTGATTTACTTTGCTCCTTTTCAAGCTCAAGGAGTTTTTCAATCTTAAGATATTCCTCCTTTTGTAGAATGATCATATCTTCTTGGCGATCGACTAGCTCCTCCTTATCAACAAGCTTATTCATTAGAAATTTCATCTTAGCAGTAGTCTTTTTATATATAGCACTAAGCATATCTTCATCATCACTAGAATTATCAATATCACTAGTGAAGGAATGCGAGGAGGAAGATTTAGTTATGACCATCCTTTTTTCTTCCTTGGCCATTAGACATGTGTGGTCAATGTCCTTGCATGCGCCCATGGTTGGAAAAAGAGTGGATTTCTTGGAAGGCTTCTTCATGGCTATAGTGGCCATCTCCTCTTCTTCTTCATATGAGGACTCATAATTGGATTCCCACTCCTTCCCTAGATGTGCTTGGCCATATTGCTTCTTCTTCTTGAATACTTTCTTTTGTTGAGGCTTGTTGTCTTTAATCTTCATCTTATTATCTTCATGTGGACAATCCACTATGAAATGATCATACTCTCCACAATTATAGCATGCACGTCTCATCTTGGGTCTTGGTTTGTCCCTATGTCTTCCTTCATTTGAGCTGCCACCCTTTCTTCTTCTCATCATTTTCTTGAACTTTTTCATGAACAAGATCATGTCTTCTTCATTGACATCACTTCATCATCACCATCATCTTCTTCATGAGCTTCTCGTGCTTCTTTTGATGTCGGCTTGCAGGTTGCTTTTAGACCAACCCCTTTCTTCTTTGACGAGGTAAGATCGGCAAGTTCCTTGACATGCTTGGCTTCCTTCTCCATCATTTCGAAGTTGATGATCTTGCCAAGAAGTTCGTTCGGGGTCATTTTTCGATACCCCGGACTTTCTCTAATCATAGAGCAAAGCGTCAAGTTCCGAGGCATGAATGCCCTAAGAATCAGTTTTACAACTTCATGATCTGTCCACTTCTTGCTACCGTATGCTCGGACTTTGTTGATGAGAGCCTTTAGTCAACTGTACATACCTTGAGGTGATTCATCTTCTTCTATGGCAAATCTTCCCAATTCACCTTCAATCATCTCAATTTTGTCTTCTCGTACATGACGTCATGTGCAGTTTTGAGAGTATCCCAGATTTCCTTGGCAATCTCGAGTCATCCAACTTTGTGAACTCTTCTCGGCTCAATGATGATGTAATTACAGCTACGGCTTGAGCATTTTGATGAATGGCTTGTTCTTGACTTGGAGTTAGCTCTTCATCATCATCTCGAATATCTATCCCTGTACACACTATATGCCAAAGACTTGGGTTAAAAGATATTAGGTGCATTTTCATGTTTTGTCTCCACATTGAATAGTCATTTCCGTCAAAGTAAGGGGCTTTGCCTAAAGGAATTGATAAGTAATGACTATTATTAGATAGATGCTCATAGTTAAAAGGATATCGAGAGTAGTCTGTGTGACTACTCCCCTTTGTCACCTCATCTTGAGTCTTCTTCTTCCCTTTTGGAGAGATTGCCTTCTTCCGCAGAAGAGCCTTGATTTCAAGCATCTCCTAATTATCGTCCTCACAGTCTTAAATGGCATCGAGGAGTTTCTCCAGCTTTTAATTCTTTTCATCATCACCCTTTTCGTTGTTGAAGCTCTTGTGTACATCTTTGATGTCCGACATCGTCTATTCGAGTGGTGAGTACCTTTTGAAGAGTTTGGCTCTGATACCAATTGAATGTAGCCTAGAGGGGGGTGAATAGGCTTTTTGAACTTTTGCCAGACCCTATAACACTTAACAAATAGATCAAATACAAGGAGGTCGGACTAGTCCGTTATGGTGCAGACTAGTCCGGTGTACGCGGACTAGAAGATCAAAGAAAATTTGTCATTCTACTTTTAGGAATCTAAGCAGCGGAAATCAATTGACAAGTCAAGTGTATTGAGACAATGAAACAATATATTGCAATAATCAAGTTTAATACAAAGTTTCAATGTGAATTGTTCAATACTATGCAAACCCTAGAATATGATGAAAAGTAAACAAGAACATGCGAGACAAAAGATTTTTCCCGAGGTTTGATCCAACACAGGGATCTACGTCCTCGTTGAGGAGTCCACGGAGGACTGGGTCTTCACTAACCCTTCCCCTGGGGGTAGTCCCCACGGAGGCCGATCTTCACCACTAATCTTTTTCAAGGGGGATTTCTCACACGTTGAGGGCTCCCCAAACATTACAAGAACATACTCCACCAAACACACTCAAAAGATGTACAATAATCAACAAGAGTGTGCGAGAGATCAAACCCAAGAGCTCAAGATCGTGTAGAACAACTTCTCTCCTTTGTCCAATCCCTAATCCTCAAAGATTTGATCCTTTTAGGTTTAGAATGAGTGGAGAGATGTACTTTTTGGCTCTTGGGAGGTGTGACTGCGCAGGGAGTCGAGAGAGGGTGTTGTATGGCCGTACACCTCTATTTATATTAGGGTTTCCAAATGTTACCATTAGGGTTTGCGAAGTCCAGACTAGTCCATGGTGGACATCAGACTAGTCTGGTGTGCAGTGTGTGGAAAACCCTAAGTGTTGATGGATACCGGAGTAGTCCGTTAAGGAGCGGACTAGTCCGATCTGGGCATAGAAACTTTTCGGACTAGTCCGGTTGATATCAGACGTGTCCGGTGTGGTGAGCATCGTGTAGAACTGAGGACAAGTTCGCATCTGAATGGACTTGTCCGATTTTAGTCAAAAAGTTTTCGTACTAGTCTGGTGGATATCGGACTTGTCCGATGTTGTGCAAATGCAAAGTGCCGCGGACTAGTCCGCACTGGGGTGACTTGTCCGTTTTTAGTCAGAGAGATATCGGACTAGTCCGCACATGCTGATTTTTGTGCAGTGAGTGTAATCTCTTTCACTTGAGCTCTTGGGGTATGTTTCTCCAACACACTCCATACAAAATAATTCTAATATTTTCAGCTCTTGAGCTCTTTCCCCTTTGGGTCCTCATTCTTCTTTCTTTTTGTGCTTTCTTCCTAATTGCTTTAAAACCTGCGCTCATCTCAGCAATTTTGTTAGGATCTCATTTGTGTCATTAATCAACCAAAACCTACAATGAATGCCTAGATGCAATTTCAATGGTTGAATCTTGGATTTGCAAATGAGATGGGGATAATGAAATTAAATCGAACCCTGGAGCCAGAAATTCAAGAGGGACAGACAAAGGATAAGGAAATCCAGGAAATGAAGGAAAGGACCCAAGAAGGGAGAGAATTCAGATTTGATGAGGACAACCAAGGTACTTTATGGCTAGGAAAACGGATCGTTGTGCCTAATGATAAGAGACTATGACAGTTGATATTAAAGGAGGCACATGACTCACATTACTTTATTTATCCCAGTTGTATGAAGATGTACAAGGATCTGAAGACATGCTATTGGTGGGATGGTATGAAAAGGGACATAGCTGAATATGTCACATTTTGTGATGTATGCCAACGAGTCAAGGCTGAACATCAAAGACCAGCTCGATTATTGCAGCCGTTAAAGATTCCACAATGGAAGTGGGAAGATGTTGGTATGGATTTCATAGTCTGTTAACCTCGCACTTCAACAAGTTATGACTCAATATGGGTTATTGTTAATCAGTTGACAAAATCAGTGCATTTCATCCCTGTCAAGACTACTTTTAGTGGAGCGAAGTTGGAAGAATTGTATACAGGAAGAATAGTGTGTTTACACGGAGTGCCCAAGAAGATAGTGTCTGATAGAGGTTCTCATTTTACCTCAAGGTTCTAGGAAAAGCTACACAAATCAATGGGAACTCAATTGAATTTCAGTTTTGCCTGTCATCCTCAAACGGATGGACAAATCGAGAGAACAAATCAGGTATTGGAGGATATGCTAAGAGCATGTGCAATAAAGTATGGAGGAATTTGGGACAAAAGTATGTCATATGCTGAGTTTTCGTATAATAACAGTTATCAAGCAAGTTTGAAGATGTGGCCACGTGAAGCATTGTATGGTAGAAGGTTTAGGACACCCTTGTTTTGGAATGAAACAGGAGAAACTCAAGTGTTTGGACCTGATATGATACAAGATGCTGAAATGCATGTTTAGACAATCTGCGAGAATTTGAGAGCTGCTTAGTCAAGACAAAAGGGTTATGCGGACAATAGACGAAGAAGCATGTCTTTTGAGGTGGGAGACTTCGTATATCTCGAAGTGTCACCTATGCAATGTCACAAGAGATTTAATATCAAAGGCAGGTTGGCACCTCGCTATATTGGACCATTCAAGATTTTGGACAAACGGGGAGAAGTAGCATATAAGTTGCAGATGCCTGCAGATCTTTCCTATGTCCATGATGTGTTTCATGTTTCTCAGCTGAAGAAGTGCTTGAGGGTTCTGGAATATCAAGTACCAATGGAAGAATTGGAGCTTGAAGAACATTTGACCTATGCCGAGCAACCTGTCAAAATCTTGGACACCAAGGAAAGATTTACGAGGAACAAGGTGATTAAATGGTGCAAGGTGCAATGGAAGCATCATACAAAATCGGAAGTGACTTGGGAGCTGGAAAATGATCACAAGAAGGAAATTTCTTATCTTTTTCCTTCCACGTCGAATCTCGAGGGCAAGATTCATTTTAAGGGAGGTAGGTTTGTAACACCCTCATTTTCATGCATAATGCAATGCATACATACTCATGCATGTTAACATAAAGCAACCTTAAAAAGAACAAGATTGAAATGAATTTAGGCTTAATCAGGAATTCAAGTCTGTTAGGGTACAGACTTGTGCGGCCCTACATCCGGACTAGTCCGGCATCCCTCTTTGTTTCAGAAAATTCAGAATTCTTCAAGACTACAGACTTGTCCAGCACATTGTTCGGACTTGTCCGGATAGCGCTTCTGATGTTTTTCCGGACTTGTCTGATTCCAAACGGACTAGTCTGATCTGGCCAGTTTTCAACCCGGAAGCCTTTTATTTTGCAACCCCGGACTTGTCCAGCCATACATACTGGACTTGTCCGAAAACCTTTCTATTGCAAAACGGACTTGTCCGACCAAGTAAATCGAACTTGTTTGAAAATGTCTCTATTCCATAACGGACTTGTCCGATCCATATTGTGGACTAGTCCACCTGCTGAATTCCACTCGGATTCTATTATTCTTCCATGATTGGTTATTGGGTAATTTCCTTAGATGGGCCCAAGAATTTTGTGCCCAACCTCAGAGGAGCCCAAGTGGACCCCACCCCGGCCCCTACTCGTCCCCCACCAAATTCACTTGGAATTCGCCCCAAAACCCTACCTCTCCACCCCTATATAAACAACCCAATACCCTCACCTCTCCAACCTTTGAAAACCCTCGCTGTCGTTCCTTGGTTGTGTGCCGTCGTGAAGAAGAAGTCCATGAGCAAGGAGGAGGAGGAGAAGAGGGAGAAGGATCAATCAAGATCGATCTTCATCAATTTTCAACAATTGACGTTCTTCATCACCAAATCTTCATCAAATCATCTCCACCAACCCTAGATCGTCAAGACTCAAGCTTCACGCCCAATCCTTGATCTTTGGATCTCTAAATACATGGTACACCCTCTACATTAGATTTTCCACGATAATTTGACCCTAAAACTTAATGTCCGAAAAACCCTATTTTCTGTAGTTTTAGACAGGGCGAACTAGTCCGGTGTCTGAATCTGTTAAATGCTGATTTGAATACGAATCAACTCAAATCACTTCTAAACTTGTCCAAACATGTTAGAAACCATTGTAACTAGTTAGTAAACATTAATAGCAACTCATTAACAAGTTTTACCTCACAATTGCATTAATCATGCATATCATGGCATATTGAGTAATATATGAGCATTTATTGATTGGAATATTTGTTTTGCATGATTGTCGCACGGAATAGAAGGTCTCGCTGTAGAGAGTGCTTTCGAGGACCTGGAGAACCAGAACTTCGAAGCCTTCGATCCAAAGCAAGCTCAAGAGAAAGGCAAGTGTCCTTGATCATTTTGAACCAGGTTTTAAATGTTTTGTTGGCAAAATTGCATTCCTGTGTCAATTGATGGGAAAACCAAATTGTAGGAGCTTACTAGTTTTGTATGACCACCCTTGTCGTCTGAACACAATGTAGAGAGTCAGGAAGGGTATTTTTACACTTTTTCTTTGCTATACTCAATTGGGGTTGGGAAACACTCATATTACTTAATTATGAAGTATTGAATACATGAATGGTGAGAATTGATATTAATGACCCTTTAGCAACATGGTACCTAGGAATCTATGCAAGCCAGTTATGGGGAATGGGTTGGACTGAAAATTTTGGTGGTTTTCCTTACTTTAGATCTAAGAACCGGTTCGTGGAGCGACCATCCAAGATTTATAGTGCCACCACAGGGCCAAGTATGGGCGCGACTTAGTTGACTAATTAGTGTTTTGCCATTATTATTTAGACCATTAAGAATGCTCGAGAAGGGGTAGTTAGATGGGTTTGTAGAGATTGGTGGGACTACCCTGAGATCTGAATGGCTCAAGAGGGGGCCCTTGGTTGGATGGGCTCATTTGGAGACATAACTACCGGTGAAACCTCAATGGGGTCTAAATATGCTAGTAATCACTCTGTAAAGGTTGTTTTGTGATGTCTTGGCCACACACCAAAGGAAGTCTGAGATGATATAATTGAGATTCCATAGACATCGAAAGGTGATGAAATTAGGAACTTGTGGGTAAAGTGGTAGACCTCTGTAGAGTGTGGTAAAAACTATCATGACAGCTGTGCTCCCATACATGAGCGACTTGGACCCTCACATGATTAGAGTTATGGACCTTGAACATGGTTTAATGGCTGAAATTGAATTGGGAGTTGGTATTGGTTAATTAATTGTCTTTGGTATATGTAATTGATGAACATGAGACATATGAGCCGTTATGAGTTGATTATAGATTATTTATGCTGGTATTGGTTATTCGATATGAAATTAATGTTATTTGGGTTATTTTGGGAAGGACCTCACCTAATGATGATATAATTGCATTTTCAACTGTTTATAATGTACTTTTATGCAATAAGCCATTGTTTATTATCATTCCTTGTTTAAGCTACATGTCATACTTTCCCACACTTGCTGAGTACGACATGTGCTCACACTTGATATTCCCCCAACAAATTTAGACGCAGCCGACAATGTGGAGTACCAGGAGGTTTTTGAGGAGTTCTAGATGCACGTGTTACCATCAAGCTTGCCTGTGGAGTTGGAGTCATTAGTGTTTAGTGTTTTCCACTGCAGTCTTTTTGGAGCTTGTATTCAAGACTATTTGGTTTGTAATAAGGTACTATTATTAGTGTTATTAATCAAGACATGGTTATAATCTGTTTATTATTTGTGAATCACTCGTGTATGTGTGTTAAACATCCTAAGCACACATATGCATCACGCTTGGGTCATTTATGGAACCGGGTGTCACATTGGCGTCAGGACCAAGTCGGCCGACTAGGAGGGTGGGCTGACCTGGTCTTTGCACCGTTTCACGTGTGCTTTCTCCAGGTCACTGCCAGGTGGGTCCCATCCCTTGATATTGGTGCTACACCATTGGATGGCCTCAGATACTTCTGTTTGTGGGCCATTTGATCCATGTGCTGCCACATGTCGGCACTTGATTGGTTGGGATGATATTTTATAGGATCCATCCCCTTGTTTCACTTCAACTCTGTATAAAATACCTGCATCCACCAATTTATCCAAGTACAAGTGAAAAAAGGTTAAATAGAAAGGTGATGTGTGCAAGCAATGATATTTCCTTTACATAATTGAGTTATATTGACAGGTGAAATTGGTATATAATAGCAGTCACCACACATTGCGCGGGTCGCCTAGGATAGGCACGCGCTGCTCAAGCCGCAGCGCCCATGACAGCAGAGCCCAGGTCTCTTGTCAGAAGAACTGACCCGAGCAGTCAGTGTGACACCCGATTCCAAAAAAGAACCAAGTGAACTCATATGTGTGCCCAGGACGTTCAACACACATACACGAGTGCATTCACAAAAAGATTACTAGATCATTACCACAAGGCAAGATTAATTAAGAACCTTTATTACACAATTTGTAATATGCCCCAGAAATGACACCTCTTTCAACTAAAGCTGGCACTTGCTGAACTTGGCATACTATTGATGCTCCCTCAGTTTCCGCAATGTGAGCCTCAGATGTTCCTCATGCTCCTCCTCACTCTTCGTGTAGATCATAATTTTATCGATGAACAACACTACAAACTTATCCAAGTACTCTATGAAGAACTTATTCATGAGGTACATAAAATAGGCAGGTGCGTTTGTCAATCCAAATGACATAACTGTATACTCATAGATCCATATCGTGTCCAAAAAGTTGTCTTGGGTATGTCTGATGGTCTAATCTTCATTTGGAAGTATCCCGACCTCAAATCAATCTTGGAGAAAACACAAGCACCCTTCATCTTATTAAACAAGTCTGCTATGCGTGGCAAGGTGTACTTATTCTCGATGGTCACCTCATCGAGAGCTCGGTAATCCACACACATCCTTTGGGACCCATCCTTCTTGTCCATTAATAGAACTGACGCTCCCCAAGGTGAAGAACTTGGGCAAATGAAACCTTCTCTAGTTGCTCTTGAATTTGCTTCTTAAGCTCTGCTAACTCCTTAGGAGGCATGCTATGTGGCCTCATAGCTATAGGTGCAAGTTCCAGGTATACCTGGCAAACTCGATATCACGATCAGGTGGCTTACCTGGCAACTCATCCGGAAACAAATCCAAGAATTAACACACCACTGGAATCTCCTCAATTGTGGCACCGTCCATGTAATTTAGCTCCAGTTGCTTCGGTGCATGTTGAGATGCTTCAAATTCTATAGTGATCCCTTCCTCAGTCGTCAACTTCACCGTCTTTGTGGCACATTCAATGACTCCATTGTGCTTCCTCAACCAATCCATACCAAGTATAATGTCTAATCCTTGAGAATCCAAAACAATGAGGTTGGCAAAGAAGTCTACCCCCCTTATTCTAAGGCATACGTTTGGACATACTATATTTGTTCTCATCCCTCCTCCAGAAGATTTAACCAATAACGTATACTTCATAAGAGAGATAGGCAAACTATACTTGGCAACATACTTTGATGCAATGAATGAATGCGATGCTCCATAATCAAATAACATAGTCGTCGGGTTGGAGTTTGTGAGAAACATACCAATCACCACGTCATCTGCTTTGATGAGGACATCACAACAGCAGAGACACACATTGAAATGCAAGGACCAATCTCAAGAGCACGAGCACGGTTAATAAATCAGCTGGTGAACTCGCTCCCAACTTATTTTACATGTGAGTTCGAGAATAGATTGCTATGTGATGATTTAATGTTATTAGGAATAATGGAGAAGATCAACAAGTGAAGGAAAGAGGCCTTGGGAGAATCAGCTGGGACATCCACAAGTTGATGGAAGCAGTTTACAACTCGGACTCGAGTTCAACTCGGAGTCCAGGAGTATTCCACAATAAAATGGACGCCCAGGAGGCATACGGACTCCATTTTCAACATTCTACATATGCACGGAAAAGAGGAGAAGATAAACTTTCCAATGGTTCTGGTCCCACCTCAAAATTCCTCCGGAGTCATTGGGAATTGTCGAAATAAGTCGAGTCTAAATTTCTATCCGGTGCTGCGCCACCGAATCGGGCCTTTGGGCCTTGTGTCCCATAAGAGTCCATTAGGGAAGCGTCTAATTGTGTTTTGGCCAAACCCTAGCCTTTAAATACTGCAGCCGCCGGTAATATTCGGTGGATTTTGATTAGATCAATAATATTGCCGTTCTACGGTTTGTGAGACCCCAACTTCGCGATTTCAGATCGTGTCTTTGATGTTCTTGCTCATGTTCTCGGTTGCACTTGCAGGAATTAGCCTTCTTGGCAAGGTCAAGCGTGTGCAGTACGGTTGATAACCAATGGAGCTGTGGTGTAGTGATTGCAGGGGTACTCGAACCGCTCGAGTGTCGCGGATCATCAGCATCGAGTTCTCCACCCCAATCGACTTACCTTTCGGAAGATCGAGCCTAAACCTACTCATCAGTTGGTATCAGATTTCTAGTTGCCCGTGAGGTATCATTGTTTTCCTTCTATTAGATCGATTTTGTTTCGTACCTAGAGTCCACAAAAAAGCCACAAAAAAATCGGATCGTTTTTACCGCTTCCTAGACTATAGTGCCTGCAGTTTCGTTTTTCAGTTTGCATTGTTGAGTTTGCATTCGTGTGGTCGAGTCTTGGTGCTGGTATAGCTTTGTGTTTTGGGTCCTAGTTATCGTGTTTCATCCTTGTTTTTTTGCTGCTCGACACCTATTCCACAATCCTTAAATAGCAAACCGATCCACCACGTTCATCGGTTTGCCCTAGCTAGCCGCCTTGCGTGAACTCCTGCATCGCGAACCCTAGATTAGGTGACAAACCTTTGTGCCACTCATCCTTGAATCGTCACACACCGCCCCATTAGTTGCTATGCAAATTCGCGATCATTTTCATATCCGATTGCGAGTTTTGTTCTCAAACCGAGTTGGAATCAACATCCAAAAATTGTAACTCGGACAGCCTACCTTAAAACGGCTATAACTTTCGCATACGAACTCAAAATCGGTTGATTTTTTTTTCAAATTCATCTACGCGGAATTTTGCATCTGATTTTCCATGGAGTAGCCGCGTTCGGCGAAATTAGATTGCCCAAATTTCCCTCGGGAGATAGGCTATCCGGCCTCCAAAGTTTCTGCACGAATTTTAAAGAATCTTCTTGATTTTCTATAGGCCGCATATTACATCCAATTGAGATGAAATTTGTGTGCATCCTATAATTGTGCTCCTTAGTAAAGAAAAAATATCAAAAAAATATTACAAAAAAGAAAAAAATAGTGAAGAGCATGCATATTAAAGCAATTAGCATATACAACTTGGTGCTGTTTTGTTGGCTATATCATTCTGTCTTTCTTTTGCCTTGATACTTGCTTGTGTTGTGCTAGGCCCTAGGGCACTTGGTTGACCAGCAACAGTTTCCTACATTGAATACTTATTCAACTTTGTTTACCTGTTAACGATTTTCTGGTTATTAGCCACCATATTGTGTCATCCAAACTCCACCTTTCTCTGGAGCATAACATGTACCTTTGCAATCATCCCACGCTTCATTGGTTCATCTCACCATCCACACCACCTGCTGTGTGGGTAAGAACACTTGTAAGAGCGTGGTGAGACGCTTGAGCGAGAGAGATTGTTTTCTTCCACCTTTCAGATTGTCACTGTAGTTGATAGGTATAACATATTTTTGTTGTCTTTTGTTTCCTACTCACAATGGAAGGAGAAGACAATGATGACGAATGTGTCAAACATGCTGAGTTACGTGATATGATGAAGACCATGACAGATATGTTCGCCAAATACAACGCAACAACGGAGGATTCATTAGCGAACTTGACTTGCCAACTTGATAACCTTGCTCTTCGGATGAATACTTTTGAGGCTCGGTTGCCTATCGCTAGAAGACATGAAGACAATGCTTATGATGAACTGGAAGATCACAATAATCAGCCAAGACTGCCACTTTATCGTCGATGTATGAGAGGTAATAATCATAACAATTATAATTGTCCTCCTGATGATCCTTTTGCTAGAGTGAAATTTACTATACCCTCTTTTTCTGGTGCTTATGATGTTGAGGCTTATCTTGATTGGGAGATGACAGTAGAGCAAAAATTTAATTCCCATCTTGTTCCAGAACAACATAGAGTTCATCAAGCCACTAGTGAGTTTAAGGACTTTGCTATCACATGGTGGAATGAACTTGTTAAAACTAGAACTGATCCTCCAACATGGGATAGATTAAAGGAAGCTATGTGTGTTTGATTTGTTCCTCCATCTTTTCAGCGGGACCTTCGCAAAAAATTGCAGCGCTTAGACCAAGGTAACATGTCCGTAGAGGAATATTACCAAGAGTTACAAAAGGGTATGTTGCGTTGTGGGGTAGTAGAAAACATGGATGATAAAATAGCTTGTTTTTATGGGGGGTTGAGGCATGAAATTCAGGACATTGTTGATTACAAGGAATATGATACTGTTAACAGATTGTTTCAGCTTGCTATGTTGGCAGAAACAGAATTGCAGGGTCGACAACAATAGCAACAACGCACAAGGAGCAACTTCACGCCGTGTTCGACGCCCACACCATCCAAAACAGGACCATCTTCGACCCCGTGCAGCGACTACACCATCCAATGGCGGCCAACGAACTATATCTGCTGCTCCACCTTCTCGCGTGCCGGAGGGCAGCAAGGCGACATCATTCAAGCCTTCATCGTCCACTCCTTCTATGGGTCGTTCTTCCGACATTAAGTGTCATTGCTGCCAGGGACTTGGTCATATGATGAGAGATTGCCCGAGCAAACGAGCGTACATAGCACACGACGATGGCTGGTATGATAGTACTTTGGATGTTGAAGATGAATATTATCTTACTGCTAACTTTACAGATCCAAATGACGAACACACCGAAGAAGAGGTACTTGGTACAGCGGCAGCGGAGAACTATAGGAGCATCATTGTGCAGTGTGCCTTGAGCTCCAAAGTGGAGACCGACGACAAGCTACAACGACACAACCTCTTCCACATGTTTCTCGTCGTCAAGGACTGCCATTGACACACTATAATTGATGGAGGTAGCTGCAATAACTTGGTGAACACGGACGTCGTCAAGAAACTTGGTTTGACCACAAGAGCACACCCTCATCCATACCACATTCAATGGTTCAACAACAGCGGTAAGGTCCGGGTAACACAAACAACGAGAATACATTTTTCAATTGGTTCTTACCATGATTATTCTGATTTTGATGTCGTTCCTATGGATGCTTGTTCTTTTTTATTGGGTCGTCCTTGGGAATTTGATACAGATGCTATTCATCATGGTAGAACTAATAAATATACTCTCATTCATAAGGGAAAGAAAGTAACTTTGCTCCCCATGACTCCTGCTGAAATTGTGCATTTTGAGAAGAGTAAAATTCGTGATGGCAAAGCAACAAAATTAGAATCTAGAAAACAGCAAGTCATTATGTTAAAATCACCATCGTTGCTCGCAACTAAATCTGACCTTGCTGATTTATTCGATGTTAAGGGGATGTGCTATGCTTTAGTTTGCAAAGAAGCCATGTTTTCACTTCATGAATTGTCTATTGCATTGCCCCCTGCTGTTGCTAACCTTTTGCAAAAGTTTGCGGATGTGTTTCTCTTGGAGATACCCCCTGGTTTACCACCGATGAGAGGCATTGAACACAAGATCGATTTGATTCCAGGAGCAAGTTTGCCATATCGTGCAACATACAGGGTGAATCCACGAGAAACTAAGGAAATTCAGTGACAAGTCCAAGATCCTTTGGACCGTGGGTACATTCGTGAAAACCTCAGCCCTTGTTCCGTTCCTGTTCTTTTGGTTCCTAAGAAAGATGGTAGCTGGCGCATGTGTGTTGATTGTCAAGCGATTAATAACATCACCATTCGATATCGTTATCCTATTCCTCGCTTAGATGACATGCTTTATGAATTGAGTGATGCCATCATCTTCACAAAAATTGACTTGCGTAGCGGTTACCACCAAATTAGAATGACACTAGGAGATGAATGGAAAACTGCATTTAAAACCATGTTTGGACTTTATGAGTGGTAAGTCATGCCTTTTGGTTTAACTAATGCACCCATCACCTTTATGCGTTTAATGAATGAGGTTTTATGTGCTTTCATTGGACAATTTGTGGTGGTTTACTTCAATGATATCCTCATTTACAGCAAGTTATATGATGAACATCTTGATCATTTGCGTGCTGTTTTTATTATTTTGAGAGATGCACGTTTGTTTGGTAACCTTGAAAAGTGCGTCTTTTGCACGAAATCGAGTCTTGTTTCTTGGCTATGTCGTTTCCTCAAAGGGAATTGAGATGGATGAGGCAAAAATTGAAGCAATCACCAGCTGGCCAGCCCCAACAACCCTCACACAGGTTCGTAGTTTTCTTGGTCTTGCAGGTTTTTATCGGTGCTTTGTGCGGGATTTCAGCATCATTGCAGCACCTCTACATGAGCTAACGAAGAGGGGAGTGCCATTTTGATGGGGCGAACAGCAGCAACAAGCTTTTGATGCTCTCCAATTGAAGCTTACACAAGCACCATTGCTACAACTTCCTGATTTTGACAAGACCTTTGAGCTAGAATGCGATGCAAGTGGCATTGGTATTGGAGGCGTTCTCATACAAGGAGGTAAACCCGTTGCTTTCTTTAGTGAAAAACTTCATGGTCCTTCTCTAAATTATTCTACTTATGATAAGGAATTGTATGCCTTAGTGCGAGTATTACAAACTTGGTAACATTATCTTTGGTCTAAGGAGTTTGTCATACATTCCGATCATGAATTGTTGAAGTATCTTAAGTGTCAAACCAATTGGAATAAACGACATGCCAAATGGATTGAGTTCGTAGAGTCGTTTCCATACATCATTAAGCATAAGAAAGGGAAGGAAAATGTCATTGCCGATGCATTATCTAGGCGTTATACCATGCTGTCCCAACTTGATCATAAAATATTTTGTTTGGAAACAATAAAATCATTATCCTACTGACATGGACTTCAAAGATGCTTTTGAAAATTGTAGAGAAGGAAGAACTTTGAATAAATATGTGCTGCGAGAGGGTCTCCTCTATCGTGCTAACAAGCTATGCGTTTCAGCTAGCTCCGTCCGTCTATTACTTTTGCAGGAAGCACATGGAGGAGGTTTGATGGGACATTTTGGAGTGAAGAAAACTGAAGACGTGCTGTCCACACACTTCTTTTGGCCAAAGATGAGTTGTGATGTCGAGCGCTACGTGTCACGATGCACTACTTGCAATAAAGCCAAGTCTCTCCTTAACCCACATGGTCTTTATATGCCTCTTCCTTTTCCAAGTGTACCTTGGGAGGATATTTATATGGACTTTGTTTTGGGATTGCCTAGGATTAAGAGGGGGAGGGATAGTATTTTTGTAGTTGTTGATCATTTCTCCAAAATGGCACACTTTATACCTTGTCATAAGAATGATAATGCCTCACACATTGCGGATTTATTTATGACAGAAGTTGTTCGTTTAAATGGTGTGCCAAATACCATTGTTTTCTGACCATGGTGCAATATTTTTAAGTCATTTTTGGAGAACTTTGTGGTATAAATTGGGAACCAAGTTGCTGTTTTCAACTACATGTCACCCACAAACGGATGGACAAACCGAGGTAGTTAATCATACTTTATCTACTATGTTGCGGGCTGTCTTGAAAACAAATTTGAAGTTGTGGGAGGAGTGTTTACCACATATAGAATTTGCTTACAACAGATTCGTTCACTCCACGACAAAGGTAAGTCCATTGCAGGTAGTGTATGGTTTCAATCCCCGTGCTCCTATTGATTTACTACCTTTGCCTCTTTCTGAAACTATAAATTTGGATGCTACACAATGATCTGAATTCATTATTAATATGCATGAAACTACAAAGAAAAATATTGAAATAATGAATGAGAAGTGTAGGATTGCAGGTAGTAAAGGTAGAAAAGAAGTAAAACATGAACCGGGTGATTTGGTGTGGTTACATTTTGAGAAAAGAGTGATTTCCCTACTTGAGAAAATCTAAACTTATGCCACAAGCTGCTGGTCCTTTTAAGATTGTTGAAAAGATTAATGATAATGCATATAAGCTTGAATTGCCTCCCGATTTTGGGGTCAGTCCTACATTTAACATTTCAGATTTGCGACCATACTTGGGAGAAGAAGATGAACTTGAGTCGAGGACGACTCCAATTCAAGAGGGGGAGGATGATGAGGACATCACAACAGCGGAGACATACATTGAAATGCAAGGACCAATCACAAGGGCACAAGCACGGTTAATAAACACTACTACAAAAAGCATTTTTACAGGCGCCTCAATTTTTCAAACACAGGCGGTCCTTAAAAATATGCGACTGTGATGACGAATGATATAATAACCGTCTGTGATGAAAGAACAACACAGGCGGATTTTAAAGAACAACCGTCTGGGTAAATACATGATCTTCAGAATCGGTTCTTAATTAAGAACCGCCTGTAATGCAACGAACTTCACAGACGGATTTTAAGAAACAACCGTCTGGGTAAATACATGATCTTCATAGACGGTTATTAATTATTAACCGTCTGCAATGCAATGAACTTCACAGGCGGATTTTAAGAAACAACCGTATGGGTAAATACATGATCTTCACAGACGGTTATTAATTATTAACTGTCTGCAATGCCATGAACTTCACAGACGGATTTTAAGAAACAACCGTCTGGGTAAATACATGATCTTCGTTGGCGGTTCTTGATTAATAACCGTCTGTAATGCAATGAACTTCACAGATGGATTTTAAGGAACAACCGTCTGAGTAAATACATGATCTTCGTTGGCGGTTCTTAATTAATAACCGTCTGTAATGCAATAAACTTCATAGCCGGTTCTTGATTAACAACGGCCTGAGAAGATCATGTATTTTCAGTGGCGGTCATTGTTTAATTATCATAAGCGGTTTTCATTGAAATTACAGGGATGTAGTTGCAATTATATATCACAGCCGCATGTAGTCGTGCAGGCAAAATTGTATCAGGAAAAAAACACAGATGAGCTAGCGGATACTAGTACAATAATGCATTATAGGAAATGCTCGATCACCAGTGAGGCTGGCTTAATTGTGATAATACACCATTAGAGGCTTTACAATTGTTCAAAGATAATTTCTTTACACACTGAACAAAAATCATGCTACATTCATTGTAGATTGACGATGAAGCTCCCATCGATCAATCTAAATTGTACCATCCCGCTTGCTCCCGAACACGTCTCTTATATTCCGCTGGATCCTGAAAATATTGACATTATTTAAATTAACAAATGTCGAAGGAGGAATGAATAACCTACATTGGTCACTAACTCAAAGTGTCATCTAACCTTGATAAGTAGATTATAGCAATCATTTTCAACATCAGGCACATTTGGCTGATGCAGCAAACGCTGAACTTCAAGTAGTATAGTTTTGATTGTAAAAGCTGCACCACCCCTACGAAATATAATTTAAGCAATATAAGAAACCAGTTCAAATAAGTTCGACAAAAATTATAAGTAATAATTACATGAACAAAATAGGTCTATCTTACAGTCTCTTGATCAAGAATCCCGATACAGAGTGCTCCCGAACGATGGACATTTGGGTGGAAGAACCCAATTGGAAAGGAGCATCTTGGAGGCACCAAGGGATAGTCCTCAGAGAAGGAGATTGTCAGGGGGTAGTAACCATCTTCCCATTCAGTCTGCAAAAGAAATTTATTAATAGGAGGATGATAGTTAAACTCATATTGTGCTTGTTCTTCATGACTTACCCCTTCTTTACCGGGGACGATGCACTGCCACTTCAATAAATCTCCCGATTCAGGCTTCGCAGAGAAACCCTACGCGGAGAAATTGAAAATACCAAAAACAAAAAACACGGAAAAACAAACTACAGTTAAGTTCATCAGTCCATTACAGATACATATGTATATACAACCATGTGACCAGTGTGCCATATGTACATACATGGGGATGGTTCTTGCGCCACGCCAAGCGCTCCTCCTTCAATCGGCTACACGCCCGAGACATCATTATCTGAAGAAAGACCAAACTTCCAAACTTCCAAATCATTGAGTCCAAACGCATATGTACACAAATGCAAAAGGACACAATCCATATACCAACATTGTTCTAAGTTGATTTCAGAAGATACAAATATATACAATATATATCATCTCGCATTGCTATATACATTTTTTCCAGCATTGACATCTTCTCGCATATAGGGTTTCAAATTCTTTTTAATGCTTCTCTCTACGCGCTTGATGTTTTCTGGTTCGGTGAAAAGGTATATCTCTTCATACTGATTATATTCCTCTTCATTATCTCCCACATTGTCAACCCCAACAATATTTTGCTTTCCAGAAACAACTACGTGCAACTTCTCAGTTTCTGGATCTTGAACATAAAAAACTTGTGCAACATTATCGGCGAGAACCCACAGGTCATCTTTGTAACCCACTTTATTCAAGTCTACCAGTGTCAGTCCGTAATTGTCCACTTTCAAACCATCAGGATGTTTGACCCATTGGCACTTAAATACGGGCATTACCATTCTTTCGCCATAATCGAGTTCCCATATTTCCTCTATGAACCCGAAGTATGTGGTCTTCTGCCCTTGTGAATCATAAGCCTCAATACGAACACCACTATTTTGTGCAACACTCTTACCGTCTTTTTCTTTAGTGTAAAATGTGTAACCATTGATGTCATATGCTTGCCATGATGTTACCAAAGCAGATGGGCCACAAGCTAACTTTTTCATTGTTGCCTCTTCTATAGTGTTTCCGTATGATATATTTTTGTCCATTAACCATTCAGTGAAACATCTTCTGTGCTCTTTCATGATCCAGTCCTCTTTGCGGTCTTGGTTTTTATCACGAAGCTCAATTTGGTGTTCCTCGATGTACGGCTCAGCTATTGCGAGCTGTTGTAGTACACCAAAATGTGCACGGTGTACATTCTTGTAATCTTGAATAATAAAAGTTTTCTTACCCACTTTGCCTCTCCCACGTAGTCTACCCTCATGTACCGGTATAGGCACACCTATCGATTTTCCATCTTTGATGTAATCAGCGCAACCCTCAATCACTTCTTCAGTGGTGTATCCTTCCATAATTGAACCCTCTGGGTGAGCACGGTTCCGCACATAACCTTTTAATACTCCTAAATATCTCTCCAACGAAAACATATGATGTAAATATAGTGGCCCCAATGCTTTTATCTGATCAACAAGATGTATGATTAGGTGTACTTGCATATCAAAAAAGGATGGTGGGAAACACATCTCAAGCTTGCACATTGTCTCGACGATGTACGTTTTCAGATAGTCTAAATCTTCACGTGCTATCACCTTTTGCGATACTGCATTGAAGAAGTAACACAAACGTGTGATGACAACTTTTATATGCTCAGGTTTGATTACTCTTATTGCAATGGCAAGGAAAACTGTCATCATCATGTGACAGTCGTGAGAATTATAACCGAATAAAGACAAGTCTTTCATCGAGACTAGTTTGCGGATATTGGATGTGAAACTTGTGGGCACTTTGATCCCACGCAAGCATTCGCAAATTGCTTTTTTCTCTTCTAGTGTCAAGTTGTAGCTGGCTGGGGGAAGGTAATGCTTCCCGTTCGCCTTTTCTACTGGATGAAGCTCTGGTCTCAATTCAAGATTTACTAGGTCCATACGTGAATTTAATCCATCCTTTGTCTTCCTCGGCATGTCCAGCAAGGTCCCAATGATGCTGTCAAATACATTCTTTGTAACGTGCATCAAATCAATACTATGGCAACATTCCAGATTCTTCCAATACGGAAGATACTTGAAAAAAATTGATTGTTTCTTGAAAGCCATGTCAGTTGTATCATCCGAAGATGTACTTTTCTTTCTCTTAATTCCTTTACTCTTTTTTCCCTTACAGAAAGCAATATGAATGTTCTTGACCATTTCAAACACAAGTTTTCCACTGTAAGGTTTCGGTGCAGTATCTTTTTCGATTTTGTTATCAAATTGTTCTTTCATCTTCCTATACTTGTGTGTATCTGTCAAGAACCGTCGATGTCTCATGTACACCGTCTTTCTGGATGAAGTGAGGTATAGATATCCAGTTCTATCCACGCACCTAACGCAACCTTTATTCCCTTTCATTTGTCCCGATAATGTAAACAGTCCGGGATAATCATGCACGGTAACGAATATCATTGCTCTTAGCGTGAAATACTCCCGCTTGTACTCATCCCATGTACGTACCCCTTCATTCCACAATTTCGCCATATCTTCCATTAAAGGTTCCAAGAACACATCAATTTTGATGCCGGGTTGTTTCGGACCTTGGATAAGAACAGATAATAAGATATATTTCCTTTTGTGACACAACCACGTCGGTAGGTTGTACATAGTTAAGACCACGGGCCATGTGCTGTGTATGCTCCTTTTTTCACCAAACAGATTCATTCCATCTGTACCCAAGGCAAACCTCACATTTCTGATTTCCTTCGCAAATTCTGGATATTGAATATCAAAATTTTTCCACTGCGTTGCATCACCAGGGTGTCGTATATGTTTTTCATTCTTCTTGCGTTCCTCGGAATGCCAACGCATAAGTTCAGCCTCCCTAGGGTTTGAGAACAAACGCTTCAAGCGATCAATTACCAGAAGGTACCACATCACCAATGCAGGAATTTTTCTCTTATTCTTCCCGTCTGCATCGCCAGAAGTATCGTCATCGTCACCTTCAGGACCAATAATAAACTTCTTATTCTTCTGAGTCTTTTTCATGTTGGTAACATACTGTTGATTGTAGTCCTTCTTATATCTACTGACACCACAAATGGGGCATCTAGTTGCGAGCTCATGCTCTTTGCGATACAGAATACAATGGTTCACACAAGCGTGTATTTTTGTCACACCTAGTGCCATCGGGCAAAGAAGTTTCTTCGCTTTATAAGTGCTTCTAGGCAGTTTATTTGGATTTGGAAGAATTTCTGCCAGAAGATTCAAAAGATCAGAGAAACTACAATCGGACCATCCGTGCGTAGCTTTCAACTTTAGTAGTTCTAAGACTGCACGCAATGTAGTAAACTCTTTATCACAACCGTTTGATTCATCATATAAAAGCTCTGTGGCCGCATTCTGCAATGTCTCCATTTTACTTAAACCTTTGCTTGCTCCCATAGAAGTCAGTACATATGGTTCAATGTGACGCAACATCTCCTCACAATCGAACTCATCATCATCATCACCAGCTTGATTGTCACTACCATCATCGATATGAACATTATCATCATCTGAGCCTCTCTCATCATCTTTATCCACATCATGTGTATCTAACTCACCATGCTCTGTCCATATTGTGTAGTTATTTTTGAAACCTCTTTTAACCAAATGAGATTGGATTACTATAGTATCCGTCCAAGCAATCTTATTTTCGCAGTCGATACATGGACATAATATGTCATCTATCTTTTGCAACTTCGCATGTCTCTTGGATGCTTCAATAAAATTTGCAACATTACGAATGTACATAGGATCGGGTCTTGGCATCTTATACATCCACGCTCGACGGTCCATGCTTCAATAATAGAATTTTTTGTCAGATTTACAAAATTTGGCCACAAATATTCTCTAAAGGTCTTCTATAAAATGAATTTACAGAGACATAACAAGTATGATTAGGGCGACTAATGTAGGAGACGGGCGACGTCTTGAGGCGGACGGAGTCAAAGGGGGAAACAGGCCCAGCAGCATGGGCTAGGTCTGGGTGGGATCCAGTCCGTTATATCGGGAAACAAGGCCCAGATGCATCTTATATATATTACAATAGCATCTGTTAATTAAACATCATATTCATGTCATATAATAGGTACAAAAAGGAAACAATCCATATAGTCCATACATCAATATACCAGAACACAATCCATACAGTCCTTACATATGCAAAAGGACAGAATCCATATACCAGAACACACAAAACTAACAGCTTATCAGCTAATGAAAATATACAAAGAAAAAGTAAGGAAACTACATTTACCTTGCAGAGGCGTCAGCACGGTGGGGAGGCGTCAGCACGGTGGGCCGGCTGGGTGGAGAAGTGGCGGTGCGGGGTTGAGCGACGGCGCGGCAGTATGGGCTGGGCGGCGGAGCTGGAGGTTACTGCGTAGGCCTCCTCCCGGACCGCCGCCGGTGGCGCTGCCCGACATTGACGATGGCGTTTGCCGCTGCCCAACAGGGGGGAACCAGGGGCCTGCCCGCTGCGGCAGGCGAGGGTGGTCCGAGACCGTCTTCTGTACTGAGAACTGTAGGATTGAGCGCGAGTATGACCTGTTCTCCCATAACGTGTTGTACACTATGGGTTATATTAATTAAAAAGAAGTAAATATGAAAAAAGCACTATATTCATCAAGATAGAAAAATGAAAAATAGCATTTGTTGTATGTTTTTTATGTTCTGACCAATTTCAAAGGATTTATGAAGTGAAATTTAATGGTAACCTTTACTTATCAATAATATTACAAGAAAGTGGATTTTTGCCTTTTTAAAGGACCACATTTAATCAAGAATATTAATTAAGAAGAAGTAAATATCTTCACAGGCGGGTATTGCTTAACAACCGCCTGTGATAATGCCCGATACTGTTCTTCAGTTTCCTTATCCCTAGCTTCTTTTTTATTTAGATTCCAATATAAATACTCAAACATGTTTAGATTCTGCAAATTGTGTCCAAATTCGATGATTCTTTCTTCTACATTTGTATAAAATTAACATCTACCACCTGAACAAAATATTTTTAAAACTTGTATAGCTGACATTGTAATGTTTTGGTAAATATCAAATTAATTTCTACTCACATATTATTCACATTTGTGTATCTCATAAAAAAAGGTTCCTTCACTCAAAATTGTTGGTATGAACATATTTGTATAATTTATACATGTATGAATTTTTTTAATTTTTTTAAAAGCATTCCAACATGTCAAACTTCAAATTATCCACCATTCTAACTAAATGCTCATATTCATATGAGGCATTCATCAAATTATGAACACACATTGATTCCAAAAAATTTAAAAAAATATGAAAAAATTCGTAGATGTTGGTATGATGATTAAAAATGTCCACTGAAAAAATAAATGAAAAAAGCATTATATTCATCAAGATAGAAAAATGAAAAATAGCATTTGTTGTATGTTTTTTATGTTCTGACCAGTTTCAAAGGATTTATGAAGTGAAATTTAATGGTAACCTTTACTTATCAATAATATTACAAGAAAGTGGATTTTTGCCTTTTTAAAGGACCACATTTAATCAAGAATATTAATTAAGAAGAAGTAAATATCTTCACAGGCGGGTATTGCTTAACAACCGCCTAAGATAATGCCCGATACTGTTCTTCAGTTTCCTTATCCCTTGCTTCTTTTTTATTTAGATTCCAATATAAATACTCAAAATGTTTAGATTCTGCAAATTGTGTCCAAATTCGATGATTCTTTCTTCTACATTTGTATAAAATTAACATCTACCACCTGAACAAAATATTTTTAAAACTTTTATAGCTGACATTGTAATGTTTTGGTAAATATCAAATTAATTTCTACTCACATATTATTCACATTTGTGTATCTCATAAAAAAAAGTTCCTTCACTCAAAATTGTTGGTATGAACATATTTGTATAATTTATACATGTATGAATTTTTTTAATTTTTTTAAAAGCATTCCAACATGTCAAACATCAAATTATCCACCATTCTAACTAAATGCTCATATTCATATGAGGCATTCATCAAATTATGAACACACATTGATTCCAAAAAATTTAAAAAAATATGAAAAAATTCGTAGATGTTGGTATGATGATTAAAAATGTCCACTGAAAAAATAAATGAAAAAAGCATTATATTCATCAGGATAGAAAAATGAAAAATAGCATTTGTTGTATGTTTTTTATGTTCTGACAAATTTAAAAGGATTTATGAAGTGAAATTTAATGGTAACCTTTACTTATCAATAATATTACAAGAAAGTGGATTTTTGCCTTTTTAAAGGACCACATTTAATCAAGAATATTAAATAAGAAGAAGTAAATATCTTCACAGGCGGTTATTGCTTAACAACCGCCTGAGATAATGCCCGATACTGTTCTTCAGTTTCCTTATCCCTTGCTTCTTTTTTATTTAGATTCCAATATAAATACTCAAACATGTTTAGATTCTGCAAATTGTGTCCAAATTCGATGATTCTTTCTTCTACATTTGTATAAAATTAACATCTACCACCTGAACAAAATATTTTTAAAACTTGTATAGCTGACATTGTAATGTTTTGGTAAATATCAAATTAATTTCTTCTCAGACGTGAAATTTTAATTAACGATGAACACACTACATTCATTAACAATATTCAATCATTCACACAGTTGAAGAACACACAAGATACTCATTCATTAACAATATGCACATCTCACAAAAGAACACACAAGATGCACAATATTTACACAAGAACACACAAGAACACAAAAGATACACAAGTAATATTCAATCACATAGATGAAAAAAGATAGATTTCATTCATTAACAATATTTACAAAACATAAGCAACTAAAAACAACAAAAAGAAAAACTAATTAAATCCTACTCCTACTCCTCTTCCTTCTCCTCCTCCTCGTCCTCCGGCGGCGACTCCGGCACCGGTGCAACAGGAGACAGGGCCGGCTGCACCGGCTGCACCGGCTGCACCGGCGGTGCAACCCCGAGGTTGCTAGCCGTCGCCTCCACCAGCGTTCTACGGCCCTCGGGGCCAAGAACCTGGGCCATCGTCGCGAACAGAATGTCGAGACGATCAGCCACCCCCACGAGGGCGTAGAGGTAGTGGCCCAAGGTACCCATTCCAGTATACTCTGGAAGGGTACCCAGCCCCAAGGCACTCATGGCGCGAGACGTATTGTTGTATGCCTCTCGCGCCATGAGGAGGCGCTGCTCGGTGTTGATCTTCTCGGGGGAGCTGCAACATTGTTTCTTGCAAGGTGGCTCCCTCGGAGGGCTTGGCGGCGGAAGGTCGGCCATAGTGGTGTTGGGTCGTCGGAGCGGAGGAAGACGAAGAAAACAAGAGGATTCAAAGTGAGCGATGCGCTTGTGAGCGATAGCGCGTCTTTGAGGCTGCGCGGAGTGGAAAAGAAAGGTCGCGCACGCGTGACATGGTCACTGACGTGTGGGACCGGGTCCACATGTCAGTGACCGCTGATTAAGTCAGGGGATCCTCATCCCGGTTGGTGAGGGGTCTTTATGTAGGCGTTCATCAAATTAAGAAGAAGTAAATATCTTCACAGGCCCATGTTTAACTCAGGCGGGTGTTACTAACCAACTGCCTGAGATAATTGTATCTTCTCAGGCGGTTGGTAAGTAAAATCCGACTGAGGTAACAGTCTTCCCTGACGGTCGGTACTTAAAATCCGCCTGAGAAAATGTGAGTCTATATATACCCCTCGGCAGCATTGGAAAAACCTAACCCGGGCGAAACACTTAGTCGCCGTTAGGCTGCCAAAATTTCGTTTGCCGCCAAGTGTTCCCCCTGGTCACTTCCAGGTACGCCGCCGAGCTTCGCCGTCGCCGAGCTTCGCCGTCGTCGCCGAGCTTCGCCGTCGCCGCCGAGCTTCGCCCTCCTCACTTCCAGGTACGCCGAGCGAAGCCATTTCCGTCGCCGCCGAGCTTCAAGGTAAACCCTAAACCCTTCGACCTTCCATCCTCCTTCGCCGTGCCGCCTCCCTCCCCGCCCTCGCTGCCGCCTTGCATATCCTTGGTTAGGGTTTGGGAATTAGATAATGGTAGGCATCCTTGGTTAGGGTTCGGTGGAATTCGAAAAACTGTCAAGTTTGGTGGCATCTTTGGTTAGGGTTCGGTGGGGCAAGATTTATGTGGATGGTTATATCACGATAAATTGGTAGTTGGTTCTGTGTGTCTGAAACTGTTCTGACACATTAGTGGTAAACATGATTCTAGACTCTAGTAACAGCAGTATATTCCCTATTTCTGTCATCGGCCTTGCATATGCCACATAATTCTCTATTAGGGGCAAGATTTAGCTATATTTGGTTAAGTTGACAAAATTTGGCTAATTTTGGCTAAGTTACATTAGATATAGTTATACTTGACTAATTTTGACTAAGTTATGCTATATTTAGCTATATTTGGCTACTTTTGCTTAGAGTTAGCTATGCTAGACTAAGTTTGGCTAAGTTTGCTTTTATTTCTCTAAGTTTCATTTGAGCAATTGTAGCTAATCTGTGCTACCAAAGATGTCTGCACTTGTGGCTCCATCAGCTTCATTTGAGCAATTGTACCTAATCTGAGCTACCAAAGTTATGCTATATTTAGCTCTGAAGCCAAACAAAAGTTGTTGGCCAACTCATTTGTGATGCCAGGAGCATCCTCACGCCCATATCTAGGTAACACTAGGTGTGGCGATGGAGTCTGAGCATATGATGCCGATCTCTATGATACAAGAATTTAGTTAGACCTATATAACTTCAAAAATGTGTTTTGGCTAAATTTACTTAATTGAGCCAAAATTGAGAAAATTTGTTTTAAATATGACCAAATTTAGTTATGCCATTTATTAGATTTTTTGTCTTATTAGATCTAGCATGGAAAGCCCTAAGAAGACTGGTCCTGATTGTAACAAGAAAGAAGACAATATGGAGTTTACTGACTCCAGCAGTTCAGGCTCCTATCACAGTCCTTCGGATCCTTTTCCGAATATAAAAATTAAAAAGACTTCAGTGGATCTAGACCCGGAATATGATCCTGCCGACGAGGTATGGATCACGAATCTTAACTTCAGCAGTTCAAGTTAATGTTGGTTGTCAAGTATACGAAGTCTTATAATTTTTTTCTACCTAGATTAATCTCAAAGACAATGAGGTGACATCGGCTCCTAAAACCGCAGAAGGTTCACCAATGGATGAATCCTCAGCTTCACTCAAGCGGAAACGAGGGCAACGAGGTCCCAATAAGGGTCTATTGGACCGCATCATGTACATAACAAGGGTCGGTCCAGGTGGGCTTCCCCAAGAACCACTGGATTCAGTTACCAAGTACCGTAATGCATGCGGTTTTCTTGTTAGGGAGGTTGTGCCGATCACAACCGAGAATTGGAGGAAATTACCCGAGCAGACCAAGAATGATTTGTGGGAAAAGATAAAGAAACAATTCAAGTTCCCGAAAGGCACAGAAGAAGCTGTAAAGAAAGCAACATTGGTCTCTTGCGGCAAGAAGTTTCGATGCTGGAAGAGTGAAATGAATGCTTATGTTAAGGCCAATAAGGTCCCTAGCCTGAGGAAGATGGGAAAAATCACACAAGCTCAGTGGCAAGAGTTTGTTCGTCAAAAGAGCACACCTGATGCTAAAGCTCTAAGTGCAACTAGGTCAGAGCTTGCAAAAAAGAACAAATACCATCATCGCTTGGGGTCTACCGGATATGGCCCCAAAGTCCAGAAATGGAACAAGATAATAGACGAAATTCTTAGTAAGGGCAATCCTCACCCATTAGAAGGGTGCGATGAGCGAACTCAACGCTGGGTCTTTGCTCGGTCAGGTTTGACCAGCGAGGGCAAACTTGAAAAGCCCGACTCTCTGAATGAAGTAGAGGATAAAATGAAAGAAGTAATTGAAAAGCAACAGAAGGGTCTCTTCAAGCCGAAGAGGGAGAATGACCAACTTACCGCTATCTTGGGAAACCCTAAACACAGCGGACGGGTTCGAGCGGTCTCTTCTCAAATGTCTTGGCTAGATGGTTTCCCTAAAGATAAAGACACATATAGAAGACGTGAGAAGTTTAAGAAAACACTTGATGAAACAATTGCTCAAAAGGTCAAAGAAAATATGCAAGAAATAATGGAACAACTTAGACAATCAGGACAATTAGTGGCACCGAGTACAATGATGGTTCCGGTGCAAAAGGAGCAATTAGTATCTCCAACTGCCTACCCTAGCAGCGTTGGTTCCGTGCCAGGCTCAGGGTCAGCCCATAAGTTCCCTGTCGATGATATTGCTAACGACAAATCTTGTCGTCTTCTTGTCCCGATAGGCAGAGCAGGGAACAAAACCAAACAGGTTGCCACTGCTATGGCAAAGCCTGATCGTGACTTCAACGGGAGTCCACTTCCGTTGTATTATTCTGTGGTGCAAGTTCTTCAGATCATTGATAATGATTATGAAGATTATGAAATAGACCACGTCACACCTGAGGGGATCGTGACTCTGGGGCAGGCTGTCAACCAATTAATCCTTTTGCACCGACGCGATATCGTGTTGGACGATGAGCCAATTTCTAGCCCCGTCGCATCTCCAAATACTGCAACCCCATCTTCTAAGGCGAAAGTGCATGAAGATCCACTCCCAGTCCGGGAAGATCCACTCCCCCTATGTCTGAGCAAGGATGATGATATCCAAGAGCAACAAGTTGGACAACAACTTCAAGCAGTACCAGAGCAAGCTGTTGCTAGTAAAGAGCAACTAGTTGAGCAACAGCTTGAAGTAGTACTAGAGCCAGCTGCTGGGAGTAAAGAGCAATCAGTTGAACAACAGGTTCAACAACAAGCCAGTGTCCAACTTCCGACGACTACTCCTCGATCATCAGTGCCTGTCAAAGTTAGCTCATACGAAAATAAGAAACCTTCATCAGAAGTGACAAAGTATTTGGAAGCTATGAAGGAAAATATTAGAAAATCGAGTGCATCTCGTTCTTCTCATGAGCCAGCATTAGAAGATATCGAGGAGTGGGAAGAAGACGGTGTCATGTATAATCGGCGGACGGCTTTAGTTAAACCAGGAGTTCCAATATACAAGCTTGAGGATGTTCCTCCTAAATTTGAGAATGGGAAGCCGTTAATGACATCCGTACAACTTAGCAAACAACCCGTCGCGCTCAGAAGAATGCATGAGTGGTACATCACTGCCAGCACAAAATATGGTCTTAATTGCGTCACATTTCGTATTCCAAAAGAAGCATTCTGGAGCACTGGAGTAGATAAACGAGTCATTTTATTTGACGAGCTGCTTTCCCTTTTCCATCGGGGCATGCTCGAAATCAACCTGCTGCTCGTCTGGTGCTTGTAAGTGCTCTAATATTTTGTATTTGCTTTTCTTACTACACGCATACGCATTTCATGAGATTATAACAATTCTGGACTTCTTCAATAGGATGCAATACATGAATAATGAAAAGTTGGCGCACAAGACAGGTATCCTTGACCCTACTAGGATTGCAAAGTCGCTATTCGACGTCCAGGCGAATCGAGAATCAAGCCAGTACAAACACATGAAAAAAAAGATTTTGAAAGAGCAATTGCAAAACTTAAGAAGGATAGAAAGGAAGAAGTTGCAGCTTACATAGGACATGCGATGTTTAACTTTGTCAGAGACGGCCAGGACCTCGTAAAGGCTCCGTACCACTTCGAGTAAGTTCGACACATGGCATTGAAATAGCAATTATTGGTAATTGTTAACACGTGTGTTTGTATGTTTGCAGTAATCACTACATAATGATCTTCATCAAGCCAACGCAGGGAATGGCAACAGTCTTGGACTCGGCCGATTACCCACCAGATCGTTACAAAGATTTCCTTTCCATTTTGAAAAAGTACGTTTATTCAATAATTTTAATTTACGCACATTTAGAATGTGTTGACAAGTTTTATATGACATTTCTTGTATTACAGCGCTTGGCGGTTTTACGCGGAACAGCTTGGCGGTCAGAGACCTCCTAATACGAATGCATTGGACATTAAAACGTATTATGCTTGTCTGAAGCAGCCTGCTGGGAGTGTCTTATGCGGGTATTATGTATGCGAGCATCTTCGGACCGCCGCCGTATATAGAGTCAATCGTGAGGATGTAAGTTATCCTTAATATCGATACCTTATTTTCTTACTTTTGTGTTTCATTTTCATTGTAACTAGCATAGTTTAATGCTTATATTCTCTGCTGTTCAATATTACCAGAAACATTATTTTCATATTTTGATTCCAACTTCAAAATTTAATTGCTCATAGTACAACTGCTCCAAAAATACCTACTAAATTCTTGTATACTCTCACTTTGATCTATACTTTGAGATTGTTCAAACCAACACATTATAAACCTTGTTATGTGTTATATTGCAGCACAAGAAGAATCTGAACGAAGAATGGCCGGTTTGTAGAAGTATTCCTGATGGAGGAGCCGACAGGATTGCTTCTGAACTCTGTCAGTTCATTCGTCGCGAAATTTTGCACAAAACGGGGAAGTTCTTTGATAAGAGAGGTTCAGCAGCTGATGTGCCAGAACTTTCCGACTATGCCAATCTAAACAGTTTTTAGTGAAAACTTGTAAACTTTGAGATGAAATTGTATCTGTAACTTGTGTGTATGTATATTGTTTTAGTGAAATTGACTTCTGTGATGATAATATTGTTGTCTTTTGTTCTGTGATGATTGTTGTTTTTTGTTCTGTGATTATATTGAATTGACCTGGAAATTAGAAATAACAGCAGTAGTACTGCATGACTGTGAAAAACAATTATCACAGGCGGCTAGATACAAGTAAAGAAACATCTGTGATAACCTAATTTTCACAGGCGGTGTCTGTTATGGTAGAAACCGGCTGCGTTAAAGGGTCTTCACAGGCGGCTGATATAGGTAAACTCCGTCTGTGATAACACCATTATCATAGACGGGTTAGTTATGCTTCAATAACCGTCTGTAAAGACACATTATCATTGACGGTTAGTTATGCTTCAAAACCCGCCTGTGAAGACATATTATCATAGGCGGTTAGTTATGCTTCAAAATCCGCCTGTGAATACACATTATCATAGGCGGTTAGTTATGCTTCAATACCCGACTGTGAAGACTCATTATCATAGGCGGTTAGTTATGCTTCAAAATCCGCCTGTGAAGACAAATTATCATTGGCGGTTAGTTATGCTTCAATACTCGGCTGTGAAGACTTCTTATCATAGGCGGTTAGTTATTCTTCAATAATCGTCTGTGATAAGACGTTTATCACAAACGGTTATATATGCTGCACGACCCGTTTGTGATAAAGTATTTTCACAGACAGCTAGCCTAAGTAAAGAACCGCCTATGATAATCGGTCTTCACAGGCGGCTATCCTTAGTGAAGAACCGCCTATGATAATTAGTCTTCACAGGCGGTTTCACTTCTCCGCCTGTGAAATTGCGGATTATCACAGACTCTTCGTTTCAGGCGGTTTTAAAAGTCGTCTGTGATAATAGGTTTGGAGCCGCCTGTGATGAGGCTTATTGTAGCAGTGAAATCAGCAGGTGAACTCGCTCCTAACTTATTTTGCATGTGAGTTCGAGAATAGATTGCTATGTGATGATTTAATTGTTATTAGGAATAATGGAGAAGATCAACAAGTGAAGGAAAGAGGCCTTGTGAGCGTGGAGAACCAGCTGGGACGTCCACAAGTTGATGGAAGCAGTTTACAACTCGGTCTCGAGTTCAACTTCGAGTCCAGGAGCAGTCCATCTTAAAACGGACACTCAGGAGGCATACGGACTCTTTCTTCGATATTCTACATATGCACAGAAAGAGGAGAAGATAAAATTTCCAATGGTTCTGGTCCCACCTCAAAATTCCTCTGGAGTCATTGGGAATCGTCGAAAAAAGTGGAGTCCAGATTTCTGTCCAGTGCCGCGCCACCGAATCGGGCCTTTGGGCCTTGTTTCCCGTAAGAGTCCATTAGGGACGCATCTAATCATATTTTGGTTGAACCCTAGCCTTTAAATACTGCAGCAGACGGTCATATTCGGTGGATTTTGCTTAGATCAATAATATCGCCGTTCTATGGTTTGTGAGACCCCAACTTCGCGATTTCAGATCGTGTCTTCGACATTATTGCTCATGTTCTCGGTTGCACTTGTAGGGATTAGCCTTCTTGGGGAGGTCAAGTGTGTGCAGCACAGTTGATAACCAATGGAGCCGTGGTGTAGTGATTGCAGGGGTACTCGAATCGCTCGAGTGTCGCGGATCATCAACGTTGAATTCTCCACACCAATCGACTTACCTTTCGGAAGATCGGGCCTAAACCTACTCATCACGCTTGTTGAGCTTCCTCTGTAGAGACATGGTTTACGTTGCCACGAGAAAAATTCTGCTATCCACGGTTCCCTTGCGGATGTCCTCTTTGGGTCTTGGGTTTTGTCTTGGATCATTGCTTCCTTGACCAAGACCATACTTAGGACATTTAATTGCAAAGTGTCCTACTTCTCCACATGTGTAGCACTTCCTAACTGCACCAAAATTATTGGGATGAACTTGATTCTAAAAATTTGCACCAGGAAGGTTGGTACGAGGTGCAAAAGGCATTGGAGGCCTAGGTGCTTGCATGATGGGGCGTTGCTACACAAACTGAGTTAGGTGCAGTGCATAACCAGGGCGCTGTACAGGTGGAAAAGAGCTATAATAAGGAGCATTGGGTGGTGCAAAGCGAGGGCGCTCGTTACTTCCTTGTTGTTGCTCCTGATATGGTGCCTTCCTCTTGTTATCTAGCTCCATCTCACGGACTTTATTATCCACAACTATTGCTTTGTCCACTAGCTACTGGAAGTTGGCATTATCACAATTCATCAATTGTACTTGGATTTAATTGTTCAATCCTCTCATGAACAAGTATTGCTTCTGGCTGTCCCGACTGATATCTTCAGGTGCATACCTTGAAAGTTGAGTGAACTTATTGAGATATTCACTCACACTTGACCTTCCTTGCCTCAAGTTCTCAAATTCTTGTCTCTTTAGGATCATGACACCTTCCGACACATAATGAGAATAGAAACTCTCCTTGAATTCAGCCCAAGTAACTGTCTGTTGATTTTCATGGGCGTTGCATAGTGAATCCCACCAATCTGCAACTGCTCCAACTAGTTGGTGGGAAGCAAATAGAACCTCCTCCGGGTCACTGCATTGGACAATAGCTAGCTTCTTTTCCACAAACTTAAGCCAATCATCGGCGTCAATAGGGTAAGCAGCTTGGGCGAAGGTCGGTGGCCTAGTCCTCATAAACTCTCCCATCTGGTTATGAGGTGGTGGGGGTGGTGGCGGTGGAGGCATGTGAGGCTGATTGTTGTTGTAAGCAGCCTGCAGCTGTCCCATAGTCTGTATCATGGTCTGTATGAGCTGGTTTTGCATGGCCATTAGCTACTCAAGGTTGATAGCTCCCTGGGCAGGTCCTTGTCCATTGTTGTACTGAGGTGATCTATTGTTCTCCTCCTCATCATTACCATCCCTCTGGTTGCGAGTCCTCACCATATGAAGAAAAGCAAGAGAGAAGAATTTAGAAGATGTCCCCAACTATATGCATCAAGGAATATGAAACTTAACAATTATCTATACTAGCCTATGTGGACATGGTAATGCTAAAGCATCCCAAAATCATCTACTAAGCACACAAGCAACAATACTAGCAATAAGCACACCAAGAAAAAACACATCAATTCCTGAGTGTTCTTATGTGCTCTAAAGTGTCCATTCTATTTAGGTTGTGTCATACGGCCAACCTATGGCTCTGATACCAATTTGTGACACCCAATTTCGAAAAGAACCAAGTGAACGCATATGTGTGCCCAGGACATTCAACACACATACACGAGTTCATTAACAAAAGGATAACCAGATCATTACCACAATACAAGATTAATTAACAACTTCTATTACACAATTCATAATATCCTGGAATTACAGCTCTAATGATTATTAATGACAACTCTAAGACTAATGCAGCGGAAATAAACTTAATAAGCAAACTGAGCATCAAGGGTAGCGTGGCTCCAAGCAACACCACAGGCAAAGCTGACGGCAACACACAGCCTAGAACTCCTCATTAACGTCGTGATACTCCCAATCCTGACCTACAACTATTGGTGTGGGAATTGCAAGGGTGAGTACATGTCATATTCAACAAGTGTGAAAAAGTATGACATGTAGCTGATACTAATGACAACAATAATAAAGGCTAAGTGCTGAAAAGTACATTAAAACATTTGAAATGCAGTATATCATATGTATGTGAAGTAACCTATCATAAACCATCTAGTTTTCATAAAACCAGTCCATATTTTATTACCGTCATCCATATTCCAGATTTCTTATTACCATTAACCATATCCATTGACATAAACCATAATACCGTCCCATAACCAGTACCAAACCATCCCAATACCAAAACCCTTCTAATAATGTAGGTCATCCAGGTCCTCTTAACATGGAGCACGGCTATCATGATAGTTTTAATACTCTGCAGAGTTTGTACCACTTTACCCACATGTTTGTGATTTCATCACCTTTCGGTGACTAAGAACCTCCCTTATGCCCGTGACCCGTCGGTCACATTACACACTTCTGTTGGTGTGTGGCCAAGAAATCACAAAATAGCCTTTACAAAGGGATTAATAGTACGCACAGACCCACTGAGGTTTCACCAGTGGCAATGCCTCCAACTGAGCGCATCTTCAACCAAGGGCCCCCTCTTGTGCCATTCACATACCAGGCAGTCCCGCCACAAATCCAAACCCAATCCGACTCCCCTTCCCCGGTGCGCCAAATGATCCGTGCAATACTAGCAATACCCTGATAAATCAGCTACGCCGCACCCATACTTGGCCTTGTGGTGGCACTGTAGTCCTGACGTATTCTCGCATGAACCGGTCCTTAAATCCAAGGCAAGCAAACCACCATGACATTCAACACATCCACATACCATGCTTGCTTAAATCACCCACTACCATATCATATTAACCAATTCATATTAACCATAATCTCATTAATGCATAATTAAATAATATAGTTGTTTTCCCATCCCAATTAATTAGAGCGAAGCAAAAAAGTAAAAACCCTTCCCGCTCTCTACCATGTATTCTAGGTGACAAGGGTGGTTAAACAAAGCTAGAGAACTTCCTATTATAGGAATTCCCATCAAATTGACACAAGCATGTAGTTTTGAAAACAAACCATTTATTGTAAAAACAGGATCAATATGTTCAAGAATACTTGCCTTGCTCCTAAGCTTGGTTAGGGTCAAAGACTTTAAAATTCTGCTACTAGAGGTCCTCGACAGCACCCTCTAGCGCAACACCTTCTATTCCGAGCGACAAACATGCAAAGTACACAATTCAATCACATGATGCTCATATAGTACTCAATATGACATGACATGCATGATTAATGCAATTATGAAGTAAAACTTGTTAATGAGTTGCTATTAATGTTCACTGACTGGTTCTAATAGTTTTAACAAGTTTGGACAGACTTGGAATTGATTCGAGTCAATTTGGAATTAATTCTACACAATTCAAATTCAGAGGCCGGACAAGTCCTGTACCAGGGCCGGACTAGACCGCTCTGGCCAAAACCAGCGAGTTAGGGTTTTCTAAGGTTTCCTTGATCTGCGAGATTTTGGAGAATTGGGATTGAATTCATGTGGGAAAGAGAAAGTAGAAGGTGTACCACGTGTTTAGAACTCCAAAGATCAAGAATTGAAGATGAAACTTGAATCTTGACGATCTAGGGTTGATGATGAAGAGTTGAAGGTGAATTGGCGATGAAGAACGCAAAGTCGATGAAGATCTTGATTACTTGATCCTCTTTTGTTTCCTCATCTTCTTCTTCTTGCTCGGGATCTACTTCTCCCTCCTTGGCGGCGGCTATCCACGACCTAGGGTTCGTTTTGATTCAAATGTGGCAAAGAGAGATGAAAATAGGGTGTTGGATTACTTATATAGAGGTGGAGGTGTAAGGTTGGATGGGTTTCATATTTTGGGTGGGTGGAGACCGCGTAGGGGTCTTATGGTCTCCACAGGGGTTAAGCACGAGGTTCTTGGGCCCAAATAAGGCAGAAACCCAATAGCAAGTCGTGAAGGAAAAGACTGAGTCCGAGTCGGGCACACCGGACAAGTCCGCTGTGGGGACCGGACTAGTCCGATGTTGGACAGAGACAAAAACGGATAAGTCCGGTAGGAGGTTCGAACAAGTCCGGTCTTGTCCAGAGAGGAAAACGGAGAAGACCGACATAGATCTAATAAGTCCGAGGATTTGACATCTTATTCAAAAACTGGACCAAAGACCAGACTAGTCCGCACTCAATCGTGGACATGTCCAGAATGGAACAGAGACTTAATCGGACTAGTCCGCACCTCAAATGGACAAGTCCGGAAGGCATCAGAGGGGGAAAACCAGACTAGTCCGGGGTACAAACCGAACAAGTCTGTACTTATACAGACTTCTAAGTGTTGTTTTGCTTCTAATTCATTTTTAACTTGTTCCTTTTTATGTTGCTCCATATTAAAAATGTTGAAGAATGTATGCAATGCATGATGGATGAAAATGAGGGTTTTATAGTCAGCCACCTGGGAAGACAATTCGGCCGTTTCCATAAAGTCAAAGCAGCAGAAGCGCTGCAGCCATGTTGGGAACCGTCACGGTTAAAGGTACTTCAGCAAGCGAAGATATTGCAACAAGCATAGATTGCATCGCCACGAACCATCAACCGAGAGAGGTTGCATGGCCGTGATGGCAGGGACGTGCACCGCTTCACCTGACCAAGACAAAAATCAAAAGGCAATGCGGGAATGCAAAGGCTAGGGCTCAACCCTTGGTTTCATCACCTCTCCCCACGGTGGACCCAGGGGGCACTATCGGTACCCAACAGACTGGGTACCCTCGTCTATAAAATAAAAACGCCTAAGTACCCCGCCTCCCCACCGAGGCAGGGTTCGGTGGCACCGCATGTCTGAAAGGTGCGGACCCCATCCCTCCATAGGGGTGGGCTCTGGTACTTCCACGTGAACATCAAGACAGAACCCGACTCCCCTGAGGATCTCTCAGGCTACCACGTGTCCAACAGTACAGGACCTAGCTCCCCCTGCAGAGGTTTGCTCTGGTGCTACCACGTGTCCTGCAACTTGCCCTGACTGGTATGTTGCGGGAGTAAGTGGGTGTTGCACCTTGACCTAGAAGGTATTTAAGTAGCACGCCTCCCCCAGGCACAAGACGCGGTGCACGCCTCTTGTGAGGTACCGCTACACACAATCGCATCACAGTAAAGGCGCCGCAGGCCTACCCCACTCCACCAAGTGGTTAGCGTACGGCGATAAGATAGACGGAGAGGACATCCCCTGCCTCCATCAACGACTACACTTGGGCCACTGGTGTCTGAGGCAGGAAGATGACGGGTCTTCAAGCACGACGGGTCTTCAAGCCGTGGTTAGAGGTAGCTTATGCGAGAAGCCATAGATCTTTAATAGTATCAGGCCCCGAACCCCACTTGTAAGGTGTACGAACTTGTCTATAAAAGGATCGGACCGCCGCCCTTACAAAGGATCCTGAATCCAGACTAACAACCCATTCACACCCAGGAGAGCACACTCTCCAGCAATACAACACACATCGTGGAGTAGGCTATTACACTTCGGCAGCCTGAACCACGTAAGCCATAGTCCCTCCATCTCTCATACGCGCAGCCTCGCCTGAGGACTAAGCCCCCACCGATCATGAACCAATGCAGGCTTCTCTCAAAGCAAGTCCGGGGAAAGTGTCGCGGAAACACTTGAACATAGTCTATCCGTGATCTTTGTTAGCTCAAAAGGCAAGAGAACATATTACAAGCAAGCCCTCCTCGAGTACATGAACCACTGGAAAATAAAGTGCGTAAACAAAATGTGTATCTGAGTGCATAAAAGGAACGCATATGTAAATGTGTAAGTAAAGATCATATGTAAATGCGTAAATGGATATGCATAATGTAATATGTAAGTAAAGCGAGTACAACATGAACTTTCCACCCTCGAGTGATGCCTCGGGGCTCTTATATAGGGAGGTGAGGTGGTCATATAACCGACATTCCTTAGAGTGGAGTTGGGTTGTACATTGTTCGTTCTAGTTGCCCAGGCTACTTAGGGTGCAAAAGCTTCATAGTATTGACTTTTTCTTCATCGCCAAGGAAACATCGCGTGTGCGGGCTAATCATTCCTCTAAGACGGATGGGATGGATGGAAGGCTTATCCTCCAATAGGTCACATTGTGCATTATCCTTCCTGGCAAAGTTACTGCACCCACCATCCATCATAAATGCCCCTAACTGCCCGCCTCTCCCGAGCTTGAGCTCAGGAGGAATCGTTCGTCCGACCTCTCGGCTCGGGACTTGGGCAGGCTAGGTACCACAACCTCGGCAGGACAGGGTGTTGTGGGCAGGCCCTTGCTTATGACGGAGGGTATCGATAGTTTGTAGCCACATAGTGGTCGCGTACCATCGGGTGCTGTATCATCAGTACCCTAGGTACAAAACTCTGTCAGTAGCCCCTTAGCCTTCAGTCTAGTATTCGTGGAGTTGGTCGTAGGTTGAACTTGCACTCGCTTCGGGGACCCTGAAAAATGAGAGCTCAATAAACGAGTTAGTATCAACTCAATATACATGCATGACCACTAGCAGCCTGAACTACTTCGTGCGAGGTGCAAATGTACGGTAGGTTGTCAGTTCGCAAGTTTGTTTGCGCCCCACCGACAAGCCATTTGTAGCTCGAAGGGGTGAGCAGACCGGAAAGTACCTGAGGTAGAGCCTAGATCCCGCACTCGGTGAGTTATCTAATGGGTAATCCAAGTGAAACCCGGTCGAGCCAGTTCATTTGGCGTGACCGAAATGTGTCCATCGTTGTTCGTTAGGGATGGCAACACGTTGGGGCATGAATGCTGGTGTTTCATAAATCCACTATGGGACATCTACATAGTTCCCGGGTCTATGGAGGGAACCGAGTGGCTCAAGAGCGAAACCTCCGTAGGGATACTAACTACTAAGGATTCATGGAGCCAAGACTCGAAACCAGATAGTTGGAGACGTCGAGGGGAGCCGCTCCATCGAGTACGTCTGACTGCAGGCCATCTCAAGTCATCCACCCCTCACCATTGTTCATTCAGGGCAACACATTATGACCTATCAGACAGGTTGGCACCCAGAACTACACGTGGCCCCAAAATTGAGCACAAAACTTAACCATCTTACCGTGGCTCACTGGCTTGTGGGTGTAGTGCTGCAGGAGACAAGGAGGTGCCACATGACTTGGATTCAATGTCGATACGACTTAGAAGAAGGCAGGCCGCTACACAAATATTCATAGTGACTTTCATAATATCTATTGGAAGTGGCAACGGTTACAAGAGGTCTAGGGTCGTGGCATGCTTGCCAAGGTGACGTGCCCTAATAACCCACGTTCACCCTCAGCACCCGTACGTGCTCCTAAAAACTCTTGCCCATAACCTCCGTGCTGGGTGCTACAAAAGGTCTTGGTGTTTTAACTCTTATCTCCTTCGTGTTTTCTTTTCATCCACTTATCTTAATGCTTTGTCGTTCTTCCTGCAAAATAAGAGAGTTAGACTCATGCCGGTGAGAGGCAAAAGAAAAACCGTCCACTGTTGTTGCGCTCGTTTGTAGTCCTCACCGCTTGATGGCGGAGTTGTGTCTGTCCTCCATTCGCCCGAAGAAGCTCGATGACCTAGTCTCTCAGGCCCTGATGTCACCTGTTGAGCGCTATGTGCCCGTTTTCCATAAGGTGAGTGCATCCTGCAACTACGAATCATGAAGTTGTGTCCTTCTGGTCCTTCCCCTGTCGTGGTCTAGGGCTGCTGGTGACGCTGTTCCTCCTTGGGCTCCTTAATGTGTACCAACTAGAGCTCCAACACTTACAAATTCGATACACCACATCTTGGTGTTCGTCACCTTGTGCGAGGCTTTCCTTGAAATAACTCCCCACTACTTCCTTTGTAGACACTTCCTCTACTTTGATTCTTCTAAAACTCTAATCGTTCCTGTTGGCTCTACTTCACCCAGACCAGTGACGGTTGGCGCACTACTTCCATCTTCTGCTGCCGAATTCCCTCGAGGGCTGCATCGAGAATGGTTCTACATTGGAAACATGGAACCTGTGTGACACCCAGTTCTGAAAAACGAACCAAGTGCAGTGTATGTGTGCCCAGGATGTTCATCACACATACACAAATGCATCACAAACAGAAATCAGAAATAACCATGTCACAAAAAAGTAAATATACCTTGATTCTAGTGCAGCGGAAAATAATCTAGCGTAGGCGACTCCAACTCCACAGGCAATCGACGGTAGTACGCATGCCTAGTACTCCATGTTGATCTCGAAAATATCTCTAGCAGCTATTGGGGGGAATTGCAAGGGTGAGTACATGTCGTACTCAGCAAGTGTGGGAAAGTATGACATGTAGCTAAAAACAAGAATGATAATAAATAGTGTCTATTTGCAAAAAAGTACATTGTAAAACATATGAAAAAGCATCCTACAATGTCTATGTGAATTTAATCCCGTCATAACCCAAGTAATTATCATAACTTGTATCCAACATTTTCATTTACCATCATACCTCATCCATCAATTTAATAATCATCCATATACAAATTTCTCACTTTCATAACCAATCATATCCATTTATTATAATATTATAACCCAAACCATAACCCAACCAATATCAATCCATCCCAAATCCAAAGTTCCACTCTAATCATGGAAGTTGTCCAGGTGCTCATGACCGGGAGCACGGCTATCATGATAGTTTTAAACACTCCATAGAGGTTTTACCACTTTACCCACATGTTCGTGATTTCATCTCCTTTCGGTGAATAAGAACCTCTATTATTCCTTATCACACTTCCGTATGTGTTTGGCCAAGAGATCACAAAATAGCCTTTGAAAGGGACTACTAGTATGTACGGGACCACAATGGTTTCATCGGAAGACTTGAATCTCCATTCTCCCACCCAAGGACCCCCTCGTGTGCCATGCAGGGTAGCCCTCTTCGACTCCCATTCATCGCACCATTCATTGGTCCATATAATACTAGCAGCACTCCTAATTATTCAGCTACGCCGCACCCATACTTCGCCTAGTGGTGGCATTGTTGTCCTGGCATATTCTCGCATGAACTGGTCCTTATATCTAAGGCAAGCAAACCACCATATCATCCAACCCATCCACAAAACCATGCTTGCTTAGTTCACCCAAGTTCTATATTACCAATTAACCATGTTCATCAATTATCATCATCCATAACTTCATTAATTCACAATTAAGTCATTTGATTATTTTCCCAATTCCAATTAATTAGAGCGAAGCAAAAAGATAAAAAGTCCTTCCCGACTCTCTACAATGTACTCCAAGCGACAAGGGTGGTCATACAAGTCTAGTAAAAACCTATCATGGGTTTCGCATCAATTTGACACAAGCATGCAGTTTTGCAAACAAAACATTTAAAAAGAGGATCAATATGGTCAAGGACACTTGCCTTATACTCCGTAATTTGATGGTCAAGCAAATCAAAGTCTTGTACACGAAGATCCACGTATAATCGCTTCTCGATCGTAACTTTTTGATCGTACCGGTCTACCCGCAATCAACCACATACACAAACAAACATACATAATAAATGCATTGCAACCACTAATCAATACGCAAAATATGGATGCATGCAGAGAATATGTTCATATTAATGTTACATAAATTTCTATGGCTTTTTAATGATTTTCTATTTAATTGAGCAAGTTTGGAATTAATTAGAATTTATTTAGAGGCAAAATAATTATTTCAGAACATTAAATATGCTGAAAATATTATTAATAACTTAATAGAATTTATTCTAAATTTTTAGGAATTGTTTTGGATTTATTTTGTTAATTTATGAATTAACTAGGCTTTAATCTCATTTATTAAATCTGAAAAACAGATTAAATAATACTGAAAATATAATATTTAGTAAATCTAGAATAACCTATTAGGTGTTGCATGATTTAATATAACTTGTGACTTTAAAGTGATTTAATGATTTAATGATGATTAAAGGTTGCTCAAATAAAACACATCCTACACGTGATTTAATTCAAGTATTAGAACCAAAATAGTTGTCTGGATCTATACCGTAATACCTACAGTGTGCGCATATAGCCTGGATGGTCGTGGAATGGCGGCGCGACGTGTGTCTTCGGGATCCAGAGTTTGGTTGATGAAGATGACGGCGACATGACGTAGACGGAATAGATGGCGATGCGATCCTCCGGCGGCCTGATGACGGCGGCGCGACGATCTCCGGCGGACGACAGCTTCCTCCTATTTTTTTTTTCTCGGTGGCGCTATTTTCCTCTCTGAACAACGGCGATGCTAGGTTTTTTTGGGGAGCTGGAAAACTTCTGGCGAGGAAAACGACGGAGACTTAGAGCTGCTTAAATAGACGGAGAGACACCGAGTCTGGTGCATCACAGTGCCGAGCCAGCAACCGACTCGGCGCGCAGCTGGCGTGTTTGGATGCGCTGAATGCGCGTGTCCCACGTGGCCTGGCGTCGGCTCGGGCACATGGGGAGCATTGACGCAGTGCACGGGTAACTGGCTCGACCGCGGGCGCTGCTGGCGCGCTCGGGCACGCGGACGGGGCTCGGGGCAGACGCGCAATAGAGAGTCCCGATAAGGCTCGTTCCAGCCTGGCCATGGTTGCTTGTCCTTTTTTTTTATTTAGGCACCGCTTGGTACGGTTCCAGATTCACATAGAATCAGAAACATTTTAATTCTAATGCGGAAACGATTTCAGACTCTAGAATAGAATCACTTCAGAAACCGTTTGGCTAGCATATTTGTTTCAGTTTCAGGAGAGAGGAGAGAAATGTTGAATTGACCCATTTAACCATGGCTAGTTTGTGGTTGTTCTTCATTTATGTTTATGATTATGTAATGACGTTGATAATACAAAAAAAGTAGCCTCCGGTCGTAATGTTGACCCCTAGAACGTTGTAACATATCATGGCTATTATTTGGTTCCTGTAAATTTTTATTTTGTTTGTATTATCACGTTGATGAGTTCAGAAAAAAAACAAAGATAAAAAATTTTGGCCACTGATACGAAGCATTCTAAGGTGATGGCAAATTTTTGTAATTTTTCGATAACTTATACCCGAGTTACGATTGACCAAAGCGTTCCAAGGTGTGAAACACCTTTTCAGGTGTTTCACCTCTAAAGTTCAAAAAAATGAATCACTTCAGAATGTTTCTCCCCTAAAACGTTTCTCTTTTTTGCCGTTTGGATCAGTTTCAAGTGATTCTACCCAGAATCTCATCCATCCAAATAGGCCCCTATTTGGTCGTGCGCTGGTCTGGGCGGGAGTCCCGAGGGGATTGGTTTCTTGGCCGCAGGCTAGGTTGGCTTTTTTTTCTCCTCTTTTTGTTTTTGTTTGGTTGTGCGGCAGGCTGCTAGCGTTGATTTGTTTTTTTTTTCAAAGCGGTCAGGGATGAGCGGTCATGGTTGGTTGCTGCTGCCATGGTTGACTTTTGTTTCTCTTTTTCTTTTTTTTCTTTTGTTTTCTTTTTTAAATGTTTATTTTCTCTTTCTTTCCCTTTTTATTTATTATTTCCATATATTTTCTTAGTGCATATATATATATATATATATGTACACATGGTTTATCTTATTATTTTTTCTTTTCATATTAATTAATTTTTTTCTTTCCTTTATTTTTTATTTCCACATTCGTTATGGCAATTTAATTGCTTTTAATGTATTCATTTTGGTAAATAAATTTTAATATCTAGGGATGAATGCCAATGCAACATGAGATTCATATTTTATTTTTCTTTTATAAAATAATTTTCATCTTAGTATTAAATTCTAACTTCTGATTCAAATTTTTAATTTGCCTAAGTTTGAAAATCGAGATGTTACAGTTCTACCCTTTAACATGAATCTCGCCCTCGAGATTCGAGTGGACCAAATAAGAGATTTTGAAATAAAAATGTAGATTCTTATTTAAATTTGAATTAGCCAAAATTTGAAAATTGAGGATGTTACAACCTGGCCTACCGACTTTCATCAGTAGGGTGCTGGTGTCTTCGTGTTCTTGGGGTTTGGGATGCCCTATGAAGGAGCGGGGCTGCCTGAAGCTGATCCTAGTGGAGATGGACAAGCTAAAGACAGAAGGCCTCACTGGTGAGATCATCCTCCGAACACTCATCGAGCGCAAGGTCCTACTGCTTCGGGACAGGGCCAACACCATGTGGCTTTACGCCTCCGTGGGTGACTCGACGAGGGAGTCACAGGAGGAGTTGTCGTTATCCTAGTTCAGGCAACGAATGTCGAAGCACATGGGGCAGCCCCGGGCGACGCCTCGGACGTCCTGCTCCTGGCGAGTCGAGATCCTCAGGCGAGGCCTTATCAGGACCACAGGTCTCCCCAAGCTGGTGAATGCCTGGGGGATCCATTAGGAGGAGGCCCGCAGGTTGTGGCAGAAGGAGCTGAGGGCCGCCAAGCAGGACAGCTAGAGTCCTCCACGTGAGCCCGAGTCCTCTGATACAAATGACGGTTCCAGGTCAAAGACGCATAGGGTAGAGGTCGACTCTGGTTCATCGACCGTAGTCCTTGCGAAATGAAAGAGGTAGGCGGCATTCGGTTTCGCCTATCCTGCCAAGAGGGCGAGGGTGGGTGCCGATCAAGAGTCGTTCTCCCGCAAGAATTGAGTCTCGATGTTCAGGGTTCAAGCGCGTGGGTGACGCCCCACCACTCGGGGCTCAGGCCCTCGAGTTGTCGTGGATTAGGGTATCGTGTGTGAAACGCTCGCTTTTGTCGAGGTTTGTTGCATTCTTTGATCTCTGATTTTTTTTGTTTTTGTGTACTCCTTAAGTTTTCTCTCAATGCAGGAAGTACGAGGCCGACAAGGCTGTTTCGTCATGGATGCCAACAACGGTCTCGCCTGCCTCGCAGTTGTTGGGGGTGGTCTCGTGGACAGGGACAACCACATTCCAGGGTGTTAGGGTAGAGGCGCTAGATCGATCGCCGCTGACTCTTGTGGGCTACATCCAACTCGATTGGCTTCCCCGCTGCTTGAAGTTGTTTCGGCGGGCTCGGCAGAGCCGCCAGCTAGCGCGGCATTTACGGAGTTGACTACGGCTATTTCATCGGCTTTTTAGGCGACGATGTTAGGGTAGCAGTAGAGGGGGCGACGACGGCGAGCGGCAATCAGAGTGCCACCCGTGACCCCTTCGATGGCTCCGGTGGTGACATCAGCAGGGGCAATGGCAATCGGACACCACTGGCAGCCCTTGATCTAACTGTTCCCCAGCTGCCAGGGACCTCTGGCTCCGTCGGGGGAGGCACGGATGCCTCCGGGTTCGTTGACGTGGAGTTGATCGAGTGGGAGCAGCTCCACGAGGGAACCATCCACATGTGCTCGCGGCTTGATGTTATCCGGTTAAATCTGGTGTATCGGCTTGAGCATGTCCTCAATGTGTTCGAGTGCCTTCGGGGGACAATCGCTAATGGTCGGGTGAGCTATCTCGCCCTTGTTCCACATTTTTTGTTTGGTGTTTGTTTCTCACATGAGGTTTTTGACCCAGGTCCTTTTATAGAGGTTGGCGCGGCTTGTGGTTGATAGGTCATGAGAGCTCCCTTGGGGGCGACCTATTGGCAACAGGGGTAGTTCGAGCAAGCTCGAGCCAATGCCACAGTGGCTCTAAAGGAGGCAGCCATTGCTTGCTCTGAGGCGAAGGAGGCGGGTGAGCGGCACTTCGAGGTATCAATCCCTCAGCACCATGCCTTGTAGGATGCAAAGGAGTCCCCGGTCCTACTATTCAAGACCCAGGACACCCTGGACCAGTTAGCCCGAGTGGTGGAAGAGTTTGCTGTCCATATGGCAAAGGTCCATGCTGCGACCGACTCCTCCCAAGCAATGGCGAAAGGTGGGTTTTCCTATCTCCCGCCTTTTCCTTTGAGCGACAATTGTAATGTGCCCTTTGTGCCTGATGTTTGGCTGTTTGCAGAGCTTGCATCTCGGCTCATGGTCGCTGTGACACCCGGTTCCGAAAATGAACCAAGTGAACACCTATCTGGGCCCAGAATGTTCAACACACATACACAAGTGCATTCCCAAAAGGATATACAGAAAATTACCACAGAACAAGATTAATTAATCAAATTTTATTACACAAACCATATTATCCTCGAATATATGTTCTAATGAATGTTAATGACAAGTTCAACTAATGTAGCGGAAATACTCTAATTAAGTAACTATGCAACTAAGCAATAGGGTATAGCGCAGCTCCATGCAACACCACAGGCAAGCTGACGATAGACATGACCTATAACTCCGCATTATAATCATTAAACTCCTAGTCCTGACCTGCAATTGTTGGGGGGATTGCAAGGGTGAGTACATGTCGTACTTAGAAAGTGTGGAAAGTATGACATGTAGCTGATACAAATGACGACAATAATAATGGTAAAGTGCTGAAAAGTACATTAAAACATTTGAAAAGCAATATATTATATGTATATGAAAGAAACCCATCATAGGCCTACCAATTCATATTCCATATCCATCATCATATATGAATATCCATATTCAATACCAGAATTTAATTCATAACCATCCATAACCATCCCAAATACCATCTCGATATCGAGTGCCCTCTAATCATGGAAGTTGTCCAGATGCTCATAACTAGGAGCACGGCTATCATGATAGTTTTTATTACACTCTGCAAAGGTTGTACCTCTTTACCCACGTGTTTGTGATTTCATCACCCGTCGGCGACTAAAGAAAACCTCCATTATGCCAAAACACTACCATAGGTGTATGACCAAGAGATCAAAAAATAGACTTTACAAAGGGATTACTAGCCTATTTACACCCCACTGAGGTTTCACCGGTGGCGATGCTACCAGCTGAGCACATCTTCAACCAAGGGCCCCCTCTTGAGCCATTCGGATCCCAGGGTAGTCCCACCAATCATCAACAAACCCAATCCGACTACCCCTTCCTCGAGCATCCTTAATGGTCCAAATAGAACTGGCAAATCCCTAATTAATCATCTACGCCACACCCATACTTGGCCCCGTGGTGGCACTGTAGTCCTGGCTTATTCTCGCATGAACCGGTCCTTAGATCTAAAGCAAGCAAACCGCCATAACATCCAACCCGTCCACATACCAGGCTTGCTTAGATCACCCATTACCATATTACATTAACCAGTTCATGTTAATCATAATCTCATAATTACATAATTAAGGTAAGTGGTATAGTTGTTTTCCCATCCCAATTAATTAATCGAAGCAAAAAGGTAAAAGGCCATCCCGACTCTCTACCATAATTTCCAAGTGACAAGGGTGGTCAAGAATGCTAGTAAGCTTCCTATAATAGGATTCCCATCAAATTGACACAAGCATGCAGTTTACAAACAAAACTTTTATTGTCAAAATAGGATCAATATGCTTCAAGGACACTTGCCTTGCTCTAGGGATTGATTCGCGTCAAAGCCTTCAAACTCTTGGTGCTAGAGATCCTCCGCAACATTCTCTAGCGCAAATCCATCTAATCCACACAATAAACATACAAGACAAGAAACACAATCAAAGAGTGCACACATATTACTCAATATGACATGACATGCATGATTAATGAAAATGCAAGGTAGAACTTGTTAATAGATTGCCTTTAAATGATCACTATCTAGTTCTAATAGATTTTAACAATTTTATACAGGTTTGGATTTGATCAGATCAAATTTTAAAATTAATTCAACACAATTTAACCAGGAAAATCTGACTAGTCCGCTAGGGAACGGACAAGTCCGCACTTTACGAGATCAGCAGATTAGGGTTTTCTAGATCGATTTGAATTTGGAGATTAGAGGTCGAATTCACATAAGTAAAAGAGAACAGAAGGTATACCAGGTGTTTAGTACTCCAATGAATCAAGGATCTTGGAGGCAACACTTGGATCTTGACGATTTAGGGTTGGTGATGAACTTGGAGATGAATTGGTGATGAAGAACAAAACTAGATGGAGATCTTGATCCTCTTTCATTTCCTCCTCCTCTTCTTCTTGCTTGGGATCTCCTCCTCCCTCCTTGATGTTGGCTTTCCACGAACTAGGGTTTGGGTGGGGTGGAAAAGTGGCAAATAGATGTCAAACCAAGGGGTGGGGTTGTTTATATAGAGGTGGAGGCTAGGGTCAGATGGATTTCGAGTTTGTGATGAGTAGAGGCCGGTTTAGAGTCCCACATGGGCTCTAAAAGAGTTAGGCACGACATCCCTAGGCCCACTTAACGTAAAACCCAAGAAACAAGTCATAAAACAAAAGATTAATTCGGAGTGAAATATAGGACAAGTCCCCGTTGTCTTCTCATCATCTTCCTTGCCGTTTTTGCTTAGAAGTTTCTTTCTTAGAAGCTCCTTAAGTCGACACACTTCTTCATCATCGTGTTTGCTTTCCTTGAGTACATCAAATGCCTTGGTGTCTTGTTCATCTTCGGTGTTGGACACCTTAGGTATCTCGTTGTTCCTATCAGAGGCCATTGTCTCTCCTAGCGGTGAGTCTCGTAAATGGAGAACCTACTCTGTTACCTATTGAATGTGGCCTAGAGGGGGGTGAATAGGGTTTGAAAACATATCCCGCAACACTTAATCAAAAGGTCAAATACAGGATGGATCGAACTTGTCCGACGTGTTATACGGACTAGTCCGGTGTGCTTGAAGTATTATAAAAGATTAAGTGTTTATGCAAAATTCCCAGATGAAATAGCAGCGGAATGTAATCACTATTCTGACAACTTAAACAAGAGATCGGATTGATTAATTTTCACATGAAACACAAATTACTTGTTGATCGACGCTATTACCTTAGATGATAAAACGTGCAAAAGTAAAAGAATGGAACATGCGAGACAATGATTTTTACCGAGGTTCAATCTCACTAAAGAGATCTACATCCTCGTTGAGGAAGCCCACACAGAGCCAGGTTTCTTCAAACCCTTTTCCCTTGTCAAGTCACCACACAAGGCCGACTTGAGTTCCACTATCACAGGCTAATCACAAAGTTGGTGGCGCAACCTCACACGCTGAGGGCTCCCACAAAAACAGCGAAAAAGATGATCTAATACACTCAAAAATGTTACAAAGAATGCACGAGTGTATAAAAGATAAAACACCAAAAGCTCAACGATGCGTAGACGATGATCTAACTATCCCAAATCTGTATACCCAAAAGATTTAACTCTTTAGACCTTAAGATGTGTGGGGAGATGTGTTTTTGTGCTCTTGGGATGAGTGGCGGCACTAGGGTTTGTGTTCTTGACAGTAGAGTGTGGTTCTTGTCTTTGTTTGGTCGTGGATCACCTATTTATAGTATTTCTAGAAATATTATCGTTAGGGATCTCGATGGTTGAACTACTCTGCTGTGGTGACCGGACTTGTCCGGTGTGCCGTGTAAAATTTCGTTGAATGTGCATCACACTAAAAACCCTATTTTGTGTGAGGTACACCGGACCTGTCTGTATTGGAACAGAGAGTTCATCAGACTAGTCCGTAGTGATTATAGAAAGTTAATCGTACCAGTCTGCAATGTGACAAACTTGTCCGGTGCAAGGTGAATTGAAACATCAGAAAGTTTATCGAACTAGTCAGTATATGAACAGACTGGTCCGGTGCTCAGTGAATTACATAATTAATTAATTGTAGACCTTACCATCTACACAAAGACATCAGCTCTTGGGATGTGTCTCTCACACACATCCTATACAATTATGCCTACTTTGCGCTTCAATTGATCATTTGGGCTTCTTCATTTTCTTTACTCCTCATATTTTCACCTTTTTGAGTGCACCAAAATATCTAATCTTTGTTGTCCTGCATTCATCTCAATAAATTCATTAGGATCTCATTTGTTTGTCATCAATCGTCCACAACCCACAAGGGAATGCCTAGATGCACTTTCATGTACCAAATGGGATCTCATGAAATGTGAAGCATTGAGCCCCAACCTAAACTACTATCGCAACTGGGTGTAGGTTCCGTTTGCCAGAGTTGACTATGATCAGGTTTTGCTCGGATTAATCCCATAAGCGATTCAAGCGAACTCGGGAATTCGGCCATCGAAATACGTTTGTTGGGCTTGTCTCCTGTTAACTGTTGTGATATACCAATTTCACCCATCAATATAACTCATTATGTAAAGGAAATACCATTTATTTGCCACATGACCTTTCTATTTAACCTATTTCCACTTGTCCTTGGAGAAATAGTGCATGCAAACATTTATTTCAGGAGGATCAATCCAATAAAATATCATCCTAGCCAATCAAGTACTGACATGTGGCATCACCTGGATCAAATGGCCCAAAACAGAAGTATTCGAGACCATCCAACGGTGTATCACCCATATCTGTCAATGGGACCCACCTGGAAGTCGCCCCGAAGAAGCACACTAGAATTGGTCAATCTTTCTATTTGGCCGACTAGGGGGGGGGGGGGGAGGGGGGGGGGGGGTTGGCCGACCCCTTCCTGGCACCAATCTCGATCAGCTTCCACGTGTTGACTCCTTGTGGTGCCCTCATCACGATGAAGACTTATTCACGTGCTTTTGGTGGCGGGAACCGACCCTTCTCCAGCTACAAATAGGACCCCCTACCCTCACTTCATACACACACCACTTGAGTATTCATTCTATTTTATCCACTACTCTCCATATGTTTAGAGGAGTTTAGGATGTAGAGAGGAGAGCCTCTAGTCCATAGTCCAAGTAGGAAATGGGTATAAGAAGCTCTTCCCAATTGGGAAAGGTATAGCTCTCATATTCCTATTTGTATTTATGAATTTATTCTTAATAAAAATATTATCTTTAGTCTTTTTATTCATATACTTGGATGAAGCGTTTCTTGTTTTACTGTGGATTTCGTGTATGTGGTAGGAGTAGTCTTTATGAATATGCCATAACAACATTATTCTATAATCATAAACACTACAAACCCCCACTATAGTCTAATTAGTTATGATATGATCATGGCAATATGAATTACTTATGCTACGTCTCAACATTGGTTCAATGATGTTTAGGTTAGTCATTGCCTTAAGATGGTTTGTGTCATGACTCTTAAGGTATTTACTTAATATGCTAGTGTGGTGTTAGGATAGTTAGGTAATGCTGGATGTCTCGTAGACCCACAGTTTGAAGAGGTAAGCAGTAGGTGGTGACATCCCTATCTGTCCTTGTAATGCTCCACGTTCGGCTATGCCACAGGCTCTTTGCGGGAGTCGTCCTAGTATTGCTAGGGGTAAACCCGTGCCCGATGTGTTGAACAACTTAGCATGAGAATTCACCATTGATACGATCATTAGTATCTTACCTAGGCTATGTATATGTATACTAGAAGCATTGTAGGAGTATCATCCTAACTCTTAGCCTAATCCCTCTTGACCCATTTCCCCCTTAGGATAGAATGCTCTTGTGCGTGTCACACTACCTCTACATATCAATTATCCATCCTTGCTAGAACCCTACCTAGACCAACCTATCCCCTCCATTTGATGATTGCTATGCTTCTACCTAGCCTTCCTTTAGGAGAATATAAATGACACCCTTGGAATACTCTTTTAAGGGGAAATGCTAAATGATAGTTTTTGTGCGCTTGCGGATTTTCGCTGTGATGTAAGAAACATCAACAAGCATTTCTTGCGGTGTTGCCGGGAAAAGCAGCTGAAGTATTGCATGATTGAGTGAATAGGATAGGACCCTGTGTAGGTCTTGTAGGCTAATCCTTTTTGTTTTCGCATGTTATGTGAAAACAGGGTAGTGTATGTCTGATTTCTGCTTGCCGAAAAACTTTGTTGAAGATCCCGAACCCCTTCTAAGAGATCTTCCTAGTGTCGTTACTCCTCAAAAGCTTCATGCGGAAAAGAAATCCAGCGCAACTGAACCAACAACTGAAATGCCAATGGCCGAGAAGACCCTTCATGAGTTTTTGCCTCCCTCTGCTAACAATGTTCCTATTGGATCTACTGTTAACACGGGAGACATGAACATCGAAATCTAGACCGGCCTGATAACTATGATGCAAGCCAACCAATTTTGTGGGAAGGCTAATGAGGATGCAAGTGCTCACCTGCAACACTTCCTTGAGATCTGCAATAGTTTTAAGATCTAGGACGTATCTCCTGATGTTGTCCTTCTTAGGCTATTCTGTTCTCCCTTCTTGGGAGGGCGAAGCAGTGGTTCTACGCGAACTGAAGTGCTATAGACACTCGAGAGAAATGTTCTACGACATTCCTCGCCAAGTTCTTTCAATTGGGCAAGACCAATGCCTTGCGTGGAAGAATTTCCAGCTTCAAGCAAGATGCTAAAGAGTCTATTCATGAGCCTTGGGAAAGGTTGCAGGAGTACATATTGGCTTGTCCCCACCATGGGATGAAATGACAGAGATTTTTCAAAACTTCTACAACGGGCTGATCCCTTCCGCCTTTGACCATGTCGATGCTGCTGATGGAGGTGCCTTCTTCTCATTGACGGTGCCCAAAGTCAAAGACTTAATTGAGAAGATGGTGTCAAATATTGGTTGGAGCGATGAGCGTCTCCATACTCGTCAACGAGGCATGCACACCTTGAAGGAGGTTGTGACACCCGGTTCCAAAAATGTACACACGTGCGATGCATATGTGTGTACAGGATGTTCAACACACATACACAAGTGCATCACAACAATATACAGAAAATTACCACGACATAAACTAGTAATGAGGTACTTTTATTACAATATTCAAATAATTCTTTGAATTACAAACTCTAATTATCATTATTACTAATACTACTAATACTGCAGTGGAAAATAATCTAAGCATTAAGCAAACTAAGCAAATGGGATAGCGCGGCTCCAAGCATAACCACAGGCAAGTCAACGGCAGCACACAACCTAGAACACCACATTATCCTTAGGGTACTCGCAACCATCACCTGAAACTGTTTGTGAGGGAATTGCAAGGGTGAGCACATTTCGTGCTCAGCAAGTATGGGAAAATAATGACATGTATCTTAAACAAGGAATGATAATGAGTAATGGCTATTTGATAAAAAAATATATGTGTGAATCAATCCCATCATATCCCAAATAATTACCAATTATGAGTCCAACACCATCATTTACAATCATATCACATCCATCAATATTTATCATCCATACAATAGATTCTTACCATCATCGTCAACCATGTCCATTTATCACAAGCTAAACCAAAACTATAACCAAACCGACCAAATTCCCAATTTCAACTCTAATCACGTGAGGGCCAGATCGCTCATAACCGGGAGCACGACTATCATGATAGTTTTTAACACTTTGCAGAGGTTTTACCACTTCACCCACAAGTCAGTGATTTCATCACCTTTCAGTGACTAAGGAACTTCCATCATGCCCGTGACCCGTCAGTCACATTACACACTTCCATCGGTGTGTGACCAAGAGATCACAAAATAGCCTTTACAAAGCGATTACTAGCATATTCATACCCACCAATGTTTCACCATTGGTGACGCCTCCAACTGAGCACATCCAACCAAGGGACCCCTCTTGTGCTGTTCGGATCCCAAGGAGTCCTGCCACTATTGCAAACCCAAGTGACTCTCATTCCCAGCTCCTCCAAATGATCTGAACAATGATAGCAATACACATAATTAATCAGCTAAGCTGCACCCATCGTCGCCCTGTGGTGGCACTGTAAAACCTGGGTTGTTGCTATAAGAATAGGTCCTTAGATATAAAGCACGGAAAACCACCATATCTTCCAACATAATCCACAAACCAATGCTTGCTTAGATCTCCCAACCCCATGTTACCAATTAACCATATTCATCAATTCACACCATACATAAGTTCATTAATTCATAGTTAAGCCATTTTGTTGTTTTTCCATCCCTTTTAATTAGAGCAAAGAAAAAAGGTAAAATACCCTTCCCGACTCTCTACAATATATTCCAAGTGATAAGGATGGTCAAACAAGACTAGTAAACACCTATCATGGGTTTCCCATTAATTTGACACAAGCATGCAGTTTCGCAAACAAAACATTTTAAAACAGGATCAAAATGATCAAGGGCACTTGCTTACTCTTGAGATTGGTTAGGATCAAAAGCTTCGATGTTCTGGTGCTGGAGGTCCTCGAAAACACCCTCTAGACCTCCTAATCTGCGCATCAAACATACTAAACAAACGTTACAATCAATAAATGCTCATGTATTACTCATTATGCCATGAAATGCATGAAAGATGCAATTATGTGGTAATGCATGTTATCAAGTTGCTATCATTGCTTAGTAACTAGTTACAATTAAGTTTTACATGTAGAGCAAGTTTTAAATCATTCTGGAGAAAAATAAAGAAGTTCTAGAAAATTTCAGAACTGAAGGCCCAGACTAGTCCGCACCTTGGCCGGACATGTCCATTCTGGACCAGAGAGTTGATCGGACTGGTCCGCACTGAAACAGACAAGTCCGCTATGACTAGGGTTTTGGCGAATTTTCAACTAGGGCATAGTTTGAGTTAATATAGGACCATAATTTACATAGGAAAGATAAATCTAAGATATTTACTGTAAATCCTAGGGTTCAGGGGTTGAGGATTCGATGGAACTCTAGAACTTGATGTCTAGATCCGAAGAAGACAAAGAATTAGGGAAGAAGAGTGTCGATGTCGAAGAGTTGATGAGGAAGATCACAGTAGCGATGACGATCTCGCTTGATCCTCCTTCTTCCTTCTTTTCATTCTCACTGGCGGTGAAGTCTCCTTGATGACGGCTCTCACATGAACAAGAGTCTTGGGTTTCTTCTAATGTAACAAAGGGATGAAAGGGAGGGTGGTGGGTGTTTATATAGAGGTAGAGGTGGTAGGGTTTGGTGGAATTCAGGTTTAAGGCGGTGGAGGCATTTTTAGAGTCCCTCTTGGGCTCCTCATGGGCGGGGCATGACGTCCTTGGGCCCAATTAAGGTAATTACCCAATAATCGGTCTTGGAGGAAAAATAGAATCCAAGTCGAAACTCTACACATCGGACTAGTCCGTAAAGGGGACGGACAGGTCTGAACGGTACAGAAGGTTTGTAGGATCGAAGAGCACATGTAAAGCTACTATAGGGGTGTGAATGGTAGATTAAACTTTTCAGCGGAAGCAACAAAAAACCCCTCGGCAGAAAAATGATCTGTTAAAGAAATTGTGTGTGCGACTAATCTAAAGGTCATCAATTGTAATTAAACAAGTATAGATTGTGGAGAATCAAGATACGAAGACGTCACAACAAGAATTTCAAAAATCCGTCGAGAAAAACTCAAGTTACAATCGAATGATCAAACAAAGGTCAATCTGTTTTACCCAAGAAAAACAGTTCTAGAATACTGCAAAGAAACTAGTGTAGATCCAAAACAACAAACCCAATGACCGAGAAATTTTCACAGATGATAGAAAATCAAGATGTAAAGACAACCAAAAAATGACACCAATCAGATCTGTAAAACTCGAGTTATGATAAAACCATCGAAGAAAGGTAGTGCTGTGCAGAAACTCGATGGGAAAGACTTGACGAAAACAAGTCAGACGAACAAGGCACAAAAGTCCCTTCAAACTATGAATTTTCTTGATCAAAACACAAGATAAACAGTCCCAAAGTCATGCAACACGAGCTCTGGTCTCCCTTGCTTATATAACCAGCCCTCGGGCCAACCCAAACCTAACTAGGACTCTAATCCTACTCGATTCACGAATCAAAACTTTCCATAACTGCTCAAGACTCTTCTATACGCAAATAGAAGCAATCTTAAGACTTCCAAACACCATAGGAACGTATCCCACATTCCTAAAACAACTCAAATTCGTGAACCATATGAGATCCTATAATAACCAACTCAAATCTTTCCATATTTGAGTCAAACATGACTCAGCTGCAGCCTGAGTCCATAACCTAGTCAGTTGGACCTTTCCGACCAATTCTTTATGTCCACATCTCTTCATCACACCTTGAAACCATGTAGCCACGTACATGCTCTCTATGCACACATGCAAACATCTTCCAACGATGTCCATGATACCTTCATATGCATTGTTCTTGATTCAACTATGTTGCGCAACCTCCCGATTGAATGTGGCCTAGAGGGGGGGGGGGGGGCGAATAGGCCTTTTTGATTTTCTGTCGAAACCTGCAACACTTAACAACTAGATCAAATCTCGAGATATCGGACTAGTCCAGTCGAGTGCGGACTAGTCCGGTGTATGCCGACTAGGTTGATCAAATTTGATCGATTATCTTGATCCTAGGATGTATGCAACGGAAATATACTTTTAATTAAAGTGTTATACAACTATGAACTAGGATGTACCACAAGTTAATCTTATATTCAATGTTCCAACGTAAAGTGAACAAGATTGATTGAAACCCTAGATTGTTATGAAGTGTAAGAACAATGGGCACACAGAAAGAACACAAGCACTTTATCCCGTGGTTCGGTTCCCACAGAGGCAACCTACATCCACGTTGAGGAGTCCACAAAAGACCGGGTCTTCTCCAACCCTACCATCATCGGATCGCCACGAAGGCCAATCCTCTTCACTAATCACAAAGGGCAAATAACCAAATTCAAGGGGCCTTCTCAAACTTTGAGGGCTCCCCAAGATTACAATATGAACACCACCAAGAACACACTCTTAAGATCACAATGAAAACCACATGAGTGTGTTAGGGAATCAAACCAAGAGCTCAATGAGTGATAAACCATGTCTCTCCAATGATCCAAAGTGTATCCTCAATGAATTGATCTTTCTTGCATTTGATTTCATGGAGAGAGGCGTCTTCTAGGCTCTCAGGAGGTGTGACGACGCAGGGGGTCGAGAGTTGTGAAAGATGGGTCGTGCACACCTATTTATATGGGATTTCTAAAAGTTACCGTTATGGTTTAGGAATATCGTACTAGTCCATGGTGGACACCAGACTAGTCCGGTGTGCTGCGTGTAGCAAACTCTATGTGTCCCGAGATATCGGACTTGTCCGGCTAAGAGCAGACTTGTCCGATTTTGGTTCTGGAAAACATTGGACTAGTCAAATAAATATCGGACTTGTCTGGGTATGTGAAACCCTAAGTGAATTTGGAACAAGTCCTCACTTGGAGGATTTGTCCAATTTAGGTCGGAGGGTTTTTCGGACTAGTCCGTGCTAATATCGGACTTGTCCGATTGACATCAGAAAGATATCGGACTAGTCCTTTGTGTTATCGGATTTGTCTGATTTTGTGCAACTTGTGAAGGTTTTTGGGGACTAGTCCGCACTAGGGAGGACTAGTCCGATTCTAGTCAGAGAGATATCAGACTAGTCCGTGGTGATATCGGACTAGTCCGGTCATTGAAAACTGGACTGAGTGGACAAGTCCGCATTGTGAGGACTTGTCCGATCTTGTGCAGAAAGATATCGGACTAGTCCGGTGTCGATCGGACTTGTTTGGTCCTGTATAGTTTTGTGCAATGTGTGAGATTATTTGTGCTTGAGCTCTTGATGTGTGTTTCCTTAACACACTCCATACACAATGATATACTACACTTGTTTCTTGAGCTCTTTTCTACATTACTCCCCATTCTCCTTTCTTTTTGGCACTTTGCTCATTTTCTCATTAGAACCTGTGCTCATTTCAACAAAGTGGTTAGGATCTCATTTGCTTGTGATAAATCATCCAAAACCCACAAGGGATTCCTAGGTGCACATATGAGTTTAAAACACATTAAGCAATGAAAACATGATCCATATGTGGACCCTTTATGGTGGGATGCAGAACTATGTGTATAGAAAAAATAATCATGATGAGAATGACATAATTGACATCAACATGTTAACAACAAGCATATATGCCATTCTTAGAGCAAAATCACAGATTTCAACAATATCTTCACAAACAGTTCAAAACTTTGCATCACAAGACCAATAGTACTAAAAGAGCATATTATAAGACTTACAACCCACAAATAGACAAGAGACATAAAAAGAGAGAGCTCTCCTCGCATCCTACAGCTAGAGCCTAAGACTCTAAGACTCCCCCTCAATCTCTCCCCCTTTGGCATCAAGACACCAAAAAGAAGGAGAGGATGGACCTAAGGTCTTCAAGCCTCGTTGTCAGTCCTCTCATTGTCTTCATTTTCATTATCGGGCTGATGAGGAGGAGGAGGAGGAACGGAGCCACTCGATTCCCCAATGCCGAGATAGCCAAGCTGAGAGGGAGTCAAGGGCCCGAGCTCGGTGAAGTCAGAATCAGAATCAGCAGAAATGACTGGAGATCCAATGGGCTTGATCTCCAGCTTCTGGCAAATTTGCTTCACATTCTCTTTGACATATCTCATGTCGGCCTTTCTCCTCTTGTTCAGCTTGTTGGCTTTTATTTCGTCCTTTTTGCAAGAGGCGAAGATGGCTGACAGATACTTCAAGATCCCAATTGGGGACCCCTTTTGAGGAGGGGCCCTAGGGGCAGGAGCAGCCCTAGCATCTCCACTGGCTCTCACTGGAGCCTCAGGGCTGGAAGATGGAGAGGGAGCTGCCTGAATACTAGGCTGTTGAGGCTTCTGGGGCCTCAAGGGAAGATGCTCCACATCCTTGACAAATTCTATGCCTATGACCTTCTCAATCAATGACACCAATGTTGTGGATGATCAAATTGTCATTGCTCAAGGTGTTAAGATGCAGCAATCTTGCAAAATCTTCATAAGTGATGGTGTACTTGGATCCATGAGTCATCCAAGTCACCCTTTCTTCCTCGTCACTCACAAAGTGGCAAGTAGCATAAAACTGGGCAATCACCTCATCATTCCAATTGTTTATGAAGGCGAAGAGGTCCTTCAAGCCATGTCTTGCAACTACCTCGACCACCTCCACAAAAGGTGAGCAACCCTTCTTCTCAAAATGCGCCCAATCTATCCATTGGCTGCGCACCACGGGCATCTTCATTGGGAGATAGGCGGACTTGTAGAAATCCGCATGAAAATTACTCCAAAACCTCCCATCAGTAGCTTGCTTAGGACGGCTATAGCAATCCACATTCCTAAACTTTGCAGCCGTGTCATTGCCCTTGCCATTGAATCTCTCCTCCGCGGGATCCTTGTCCCCTTGCCTTGGAGATGACATCTTCAGAGGGCCAATCGGGACCGTTGCAATCCATTTGCCCTTGCCCTTGGCTTGACGAGCACTTGCCGAGCTAGGGCCACCTCCAGCTGAAGCCTTGGAGGCCGGATTCTTTGCGAGCACTTTCCTTCGAGCTTGGGGAGGAGAAGTAGCCAGCTCGGATGGGCGCTCTTGGCGCTTCTTGCATAGGCTCGTCGAGGACCGAAGCACGGGTTTATGGTCCATCTCGGCCTCGAATCAGAGATTTCATTGTTGGTGCTCGACATTGTCCTGAGAATGGATTTCACAAGGTATTTATGAGAATAGATGACAAGGAATTGCATTGAGAATTTAATAAGTTAGGGTTGAGTACAGAAAAATCAGACTAGTCCGGTGTACAGGCACGGACTAGTCCGGTGTTCAACCTCTAGAACCCTAACTATGAGACAAATGGTGATTCCTAATGCACAACTAGCTGAGCATCAATGTAATACATCAAGGAAGCATGTATATGGTGACATGAACCAAGCTAGTTGATCAACATTGAAGGAAATAGCAATTTCTAGGGTTTGGAATGAGATTTTACCGAAATTGCTTGATTCTCGGAGATGTAGGGGTTGAAGGATAGGACAAGTCCGTGGTATTCAATCCCTACACGAAGAAGGTCAATTTCCACCCAAACTTGCAAAGTTTTGATGGAGGAATCAAAGAATCGCCTTGGGGAGCTCGAGCGTGGAGAGAGAAAGCTTGAGGCAAGTGTGGGGTGAGGAAGATTAGAGTTTGGCGATGGCTAGGGTTATGGACATGAAAATCGGACAAGTCCGAAAATGATCGGACTAGTCTGATCTTTTCCAGACACTATATTAGTGTAGTCCGTGGTTTGCCAGACTAGTCCGGCCTAACCGCCACACCGCGGACTAGTCTGCATGGGCGGACTAGTCCGGGCAACCACGAACTAGTCCGTCGTCACCAGGAAAGAAATTCTTAGCCCATTCGTATATATTCGAAGGCACTTATTAAGAAAATAGGGAGGCAAATCAAATCAAATAATCTTGATGAATATGATCAGTAAGCATTCAACAATAAAGCGATGATCATAATTCACCAAGATCTAGTAATTGACATAGTTTTTCGGAAAAAATGAGAGAGATGATTTTCACAACACAATCAATACATTTTGAAGATAGCATTCAGGTATACAAGATTTCAAGCCACGCTCCGAGCATCGAGGATATTTAGTTCATTTCGGAGTTTGCAAAAGCGTTTTTCATCAAGTGGCTTGGTGAATATATCGGCTAGTTGCTTTTCGATATTGACATGTGAAATGGCTATATCTCCCTTCATTGAATGGTCTCTCAAAAAGTGATGTCGGATGTCTATGTGTTTGGTCCTAGAGTGCTCAACGGGATTATGGGCAATTATAATGGCACTCTCATTATCACAAAGGAGTGGAATACGGTTCATATTGTAACTGTAATCCCTTAGAGTTTGGTGCATCCAAAGGAGTTGTGCACAACAACTCCGGTGAAAGCATCTAGGCCCCCACGAGGTACGGTTTCGGTGATTAATGACAACCGTTATTTACTACTAATGAGTTTGTGGATGCGAGGTTTCATGTACAATGAATCAAACGTCGATCAATCAATCATAAATGTCATCTACTGCTCATTGGATGCAAAAGGAGACCCCTCAACGAACTAACCTAAGGGGTTAATCGGAAACAAATGAAGAACTCGTACAACGACGCAACCTTATCAAAATTGGCAACACAAGAAGCTTCATATCCATCAGAAGAGCCATACAAACAAGTGTTCAAGAGGTCACAAGTCCAAAATCCAAAGGATCAGTTCAACTCAACTCGAAGGAAACAAATTGTTCACACCGGATCATCCGGTGATCTGAAGAATGACTGCATCGGTCGATTTGGACTCAACAGAAGAAGAAGACCTCAGAATGAAGTACACACCGGATCATCCGATGTGTATCAAGTGAACATCGGATGAATACAACAGTAAGCAAATTTTCTGAAGTGTTCTGAAGGACTGAACACCGGAGCATCCGATGCTGAAGGCAGATGCACATCGGTCGATTACAACAGAAGCAAATTATCAACTCAACCAGAATGAAGATCTATTCATCGGATCCTCCGATGATGAAGAAGGTGAAGCATCGGTCTAATAACGGTCATTTCTGACAGAATGACGTCAGCTAATCAAATTAGACCGATGCTCATAAAAGGGGGTCATCGGATCATCCGATGTACACAGAAAAAGTAATCAGCCCACTTTTCCAACGGCTAATTCGGTTGGGCTGAGTATTTAACCCCCTCCCACCAGTCATTTCGATGTGGCTGAACAACAAGAGCACCACTACACATTCCCCAAGTGTCCAAGACTTAGAATACTCATTTTCACACTCTTGTAACCTTTTCACACCTCAAGATATAGGCTAGTTCCTCTTAGAGTTAAGCTTGTGTGCGTCCTCTCTGGGTGAGTGGAGACTCTAGAGTAGGGAGAGCCGTGAGAAAGTGCATTCTTGGTGATTGCACTCACCTTGTATCAAGAGGAGAGTGAAGAGATCGCTCCGGAGCTTGCCGAGACCATTGTGGAAGCCCGGAGGATCGAAGTTGTACAAGGCTTGAGCTCCACCTTGCCAAGAATGGCGAACGGAGGAAGTTAGTGGATTCCCTCGTCTCGGTGACTTGGGAGTGGCGATACCCTTAGGTGGGTGCCACAACGTGGACGTAGGTGGATCCCAGTGATCTTACCGAACCACGGGAAAAATCGACGTGTCCCCGTGTCTTCGAGCGTTTGCATTCCTCCTCCCTACTCCTTTACGATTACGCAACTCTCAATTCCGCACTTAATTCTCTTAATTGCACTGTTGGCTTGCTTGGAGGATTAGATTTCACTTAAGCTTTAAATTGACTTAAAATTTGAAGTAGCCCAATTCACCCCCCCCCCTCTTGGGCATTCGATCCCTACAATTGGTATCAGAGCGAGGTTGCTCATTGGATCATTCTAGCTTCACCGCTAGAGAGCAAAAATGGCCAAGAATGGGGGTTCGGTTCCTACCTTCGAGGGCAAGAATTTTGCTTATTGGAAAGCACGCATGCGCGCTTACCTTGAGGCAATTTCTCCCGAGGTGTGGGAAGCGACCCATGCGGGGTTTGGCAACCATGAATATATTGGTGATCAACTAAAATGGGATGCTAAGGCTAGGAATGCTATTTATGAGTGCATTAGTCAAGATGTATTTGCTAGAATTGCTAGTAAGGAGAAAGCTTGTGAAATTTGGGCTTGCTTGATTGAGATCCATGAGGGTTCTTCTCGTGTCAAAGAGCTCAAATATCACTTACTTAAATCCAAGTATGATGATTTTAAAATGCTTCCTCATGAGAATGTTAATCAAATGTTTTCTCGCTTAAATGTACTCATTGAGGAAATTAATGCTCTTGACATTGCTTCTCTTGGCAAGGGACTCATCAACCGCAAGATCCTCATGCTACTTCCCAAGCCCAAGTACAACATCATCAACTCAATGCTCCAAAAGGAGTCACTTGACAACATTGAGGTTTCGGAGCTCATTGGAGAGATACATGCTCATGAGATGAGTGTGCTTGGAATGATGGAGGAGTCATCATCATCAAAGACCATTGCTCTCAAGGCCTCAACCAAGAAGACACATACCAAGAAGAAGAAAGTGGTTGAGCCTAGCTCAAGTGAGGAAGAACAAGCTACAAGTGAAGATGATGATGATGAGCTTGCATTGATGATGAGGAAGTTTTCACGTCTCAACTCAAAGATTGCCAAGAAGGGATACTCGTTTGATCCCAAGAAGAAAGCCTTCTTGCCAAGGAGAGATGAAAACAAGACGTGCTACAATTGTGGCGATCAAGGCCACATATCATATGATTGTCCAAGACCGGACAAGAGGAAGGACAAGGGCAAGCATCGCAAGCTAGAAGAGAGTGATGATGATGAAGATGCAAAGCCCAAGCGCACCTTTGGAAAGAAGAAACTTGACAAAGGCAAGAAGACCAAGCTCTTTCCAAAGAAGAGAAGAGGACCTCAAAAGGTCTTCATGTGCGAAGCAAATGAGTGGGTCACCGATGAAGAAACAAGTGATGATAGTGAAGATGAGGAAGAAAACTTGGCAAGCCTCGCTATCGTCAACAAGGATGACTCACACCTTCCTCCACCGCCTATGTGCCTCATGGCGAAAGGTAACACAAAGGTATGTGATGACTCAAGTGATGATGAACTTTCTCCCGATGAACTAGCATCTATGATTAATGAATATCATGCCATTATCAAAAGGGAAAAGGCTAAGGTTAAGGCACTTGAGCTAACTCGCGCTAAGCTAGAGGGTGCCAACCTTGATTTGCAAGACAAGTATGTCACCATACTTAATGAGCATGAAACGCTCAAGTCACATGTCAAGCAAATCGAGGAGGAGAAGGCTCAAATCAAGCTTGAGTTCCATGAGCTTGACTTAGCTAACTCGGCACTATTGGCTAAGCATAACGAGTTAGTTCAAGAGCATGAGACACTTAGTCTTTCCTATGAAGCAATGGAACTAAAATTGAATAACTTGAAGAAAGAAACTATTGATGGCAAAACACCCGCTAGTTCACATGCCACTAACAATTTGCATGAGTCTTTGCCATTGAAAGCTAATAGGGAGAAGGAGCTAATGGACGAGATCGAAAGTCTCCGCACTAGTGTAGCTAGACATTCCAAGGGAGAGGACAAGCACAAGGAGATCCTCTTCCAACAAGCTAAAGGCTTCAACAAGAGGGGACTTGGGACCTTCCCTACGCCCAACAAATGGAAGGTGCCCTCACCGGAGCTTAGGACAAGCTTCATCAAGGAAGTGGGATCCTATTGCCAACATTGTGAGGTCACCGGACATCACACTAGGGAGTGCCCTCTTCCCACTCGTCCTTCTCCAAAATTACCTCCTAACTATTCATCTACTTTCAATGATTGTCACTATCTATTGAGCAAAGTAGGTGGAAAGGTGAAGGCGAAGTTCATTGGCAAAAACATCAAGGGCATGAAGGGGAAGCTCCCCAAGCAACTTTGGGTCCCAAAATCACTTGTATCACACATACAAGGACCTAAGTTGGCTTGGGTTCCTAAACTCAAAAACTAACTTCATGTGTGTAGGTGAACTACAAAGCCGGAGGAAAACATTGGGTACTCGATAGTGGGTGCACTCAACACATGACCGGCAATGATGGTATGTTCACCTCCATAGAAGACCCCGGCAATCATGAACAAGTCACCTTTGGTGATAACTCAAAAGGGAAGGTAATTGGGTTAGGTAAAATTGCAATTTCTAATGACTTGTCCATTTCGAATGTGCTTTACGTTAAGTCTCTTAGCTTTAATTTGCTCTCCATTGCTCAACTTTGTGATCTTGGACTAACGTGCACATTTGACAAAGATGGTGTTGTGGTGTCTAGTGTAGCTAGCAAAGAGCTAATATTCAAGGGCTTTAGGCATGGTCATCTATATTTGGTGGACTTCTCCAACAAGAGCGCAAGCCTAACCACTTGTCTTTTCACCAAGACAAGTTTGGGGTGGCTATGGCATCGGAGGATTGCTCACATAGGAATGAGCAAGCTCAAGAAGTCCTTCAAGCTAGGGATGGTGACCGGCGTAAAGGACGTGACGTTTGAAAAGAACAAGCTATGTAGCGCATGTCAAGCCGGGAAGCAAGTGGCTTCGCACCATCCGATGAAGACAATGGTGTCTACCTCCAAGCCGCTTGAACTACTTCACATGGACCTCTTCGGACCGTCCACCTACCAAAGCCTTGGCGGTAATCTCTATTGTCTCGTTATTGTTGATGATTACTCTCGCTATGCTTGGACTGTGTTTTTAGGTGACAAGGGTGAAACTCCGGAAGTCTTCAAGACCTTTGCAAAACGAGCACAACGGGAATTCCAACTTCCCATCATCAAGGTCCGGAGTGACAACGGCACCGAGTTCAAGAACTACAATATTGGGGAGTGGTGTGACCGTGAAGGAGTCAAGCACGAATTTTCGGCTACATACACCCCTCAACAAAACGGTGTTGTTGAGAGAAAGAACAAGACACTAATCACCCTCGCGAGAGCCATGCTTGATGATTATGGGATGTCGGAGAAGTTTTGGGCGGAAGCGATCAACACGGCATGCCATGCCGCAAATAGAGTCTACCTTCATCGACTTCTCCAAAAGACTCCCTACGAGCTCCTCATTGGGAGAAAGCCCAACATCTCCTACTTCCGGGTCTTCGGATGCAAGTGCTACATCTACCGCAAGAAAAGACTTGGTAAGTTTGAAAGAAGGTGCGATGTTGGCATTTTCCTTGGTTATGCGTCAAACTCAAAGGCATATCGAGTATTCAACCAAACCTCCGGGTTAGTTGAAGAAAGTTGTGACGTTGAGTTTGATGAGACTAATGGCTCCCAAGAGGAGAGTTTTGGTCATGATGATATAGATGATGAGCCTCTACGAGAAGCTATGAAGAACATGACCATAGGAGACATCAAGCCCGAAGTTGAGGAGAGCCATGATCAAGGGGGAGCTTCAAGTCCGAACATCAACACCTCCATGGCGCCTCAAGTGGATGAAGAAGAAGACAAAGATGATCCATTGCCTATGCAAGACCAACAAGCCACACAACACCAAGAAGAAGATGAAGTCCAAGATGAAGTCCAACCACAAGACGAGCAAAATGCTTCACCACCACCAAGTGACTCACAACCGTTGATGAGACATGGGCGCATCTCCAAGGCACATCCAATGGATCAAATCATTGGAAGTCCTTCACGGGGAGTAAGTACTCGTTCACGTCATGTTGCATCTTTTTGTGAGCACTACTCTTTTGTGTCGTGTGTAGAACCCAAAAGCATTGAGGAAGCTCTCCAAGACTCCAATTGGGTGATGGCTATGCAAGAGGAACTCAACAACTTCACCCGCAATGAAGTTTGGGTGTTGGAGGAGCGACCCAAGGACAAGAATGTGATTGGAACGAAGTGGGTCTACCGCAACAAGCAAGATGAGAATGGCGTGGTGGTCCGCAACAAAGCTAGGCTTGTGGCAAAGGGATTTGCTCAAGTTGAAGGTTTGGATTTTGGGGAGACATTCGCCCCGGTAGCACGGTTAGAAGCTATCCGCATACTCCTTGCTTTTGCTTCTCATCATAATATCATGCTTTATCAAATGGATGTTAAGAGTGCATTTCTCAATGGCTATATTAATGAACTTGTGTTTGTTGAGCAACCTCCCGGGTTTGAGGACCCAAGAAACCCTAACCATGTCTATAGGCTAAACAAAGCACTCTATGGACTCAAGCAAGCTCCAAGGGCATGGTACGAGCGCTTAAGGGACTTCCTCGTCATGCAAGGTTTCAAGATTGGGAGGGTGGACACTACACTCTTCACCAAGGACATCGACGGAGACTTATTTCTTTGTCAAATTTATGTCGATGATATTATTTTTGGCTCAACTAACAAAGCTCTTAGCCATGAGTTTGGCAAAATGATGTCTAGGGAATTCGAGATGTCAATGATTGGAGAGCTCAACTTCTTCCTAGGATTTCAAATCAAGCAACTTCAAGAGGGGACCTTCATCCATCAAGAGAAGTACACTAAGGACCTCTTGAAGAAATTTGAGATGGGAGATTGTAGCTCAAGAAGCACTCCAATGGCGACAAATTGTCATCTCGACGCGGACATGGACGGTAAATCTATTGATCAATCTCATTACCGTTCCATGATTGGTTCATTGCTATATCTTACCGCATCTAGGCCCGATATTATGTTTAGTGTGTGCTTGTGTGCTCGCTTTCAAGCGGCACCTAAAGAATCGCACAAGAAGGCGGTCTTTAGGATACTTCGGTATCTCAAGCATACCCCAAGTGTAGGTTTGTGGTACCCCAAGAACACCAGTTTTCATCTCTTAGGTTACTCGGATTCGGACTTTGCCGGATGCCGTGTAGACCGCAAGAGTACCTCCGGGGGTTGCCACTTACTTGGGCGTTCCCTAGTTTCTTGGTCGAGCAAGAAGCAAAATTCCGTGGCTTTGTCCACCGCGGAGGCGGAGTATATAGCGGCCGGTGCATGTTGTGCCCAAATCCTATATATGAAGCAAACCCTCTTGGACTTTGGAATTAAGTTTGGTTGTGTGCCTCTCCTTTGTGACAATGAAAGTGCGGTTAAGATAGCTAGAAACCCCGTTCAACACTCCCGCACTAAACACATTGATATTCGCCATCACTTCTTGCGGGACCATGAGGCTAAGGGAGAAATCTCTTTGCAAGGTGTTAGGTCCGAAGAACAATTGGCGGATATCTTCACCAAACCACTTGATGAGAAAACTTTTTCTAGGCTTAGAAGTGAGTTAAATGTGCTAGATGCATCTAACGTCATGTAAATTGCCATGTTCATGTAAGGTTGCATGTCATATAGGTCTTGCCTAACTCCCAAAGGATAGGGGCGAGCTAGAAATAGTTTTCCCTGAGTAAGCCTTTGGCAGGTTTAAACTTGGCAAGATAGATTTATTTTATGCCTTGCATGATTCCTGTCATATAAACTTGCATTCATCTAATATTTTGCATTATCTTGTTTGACATTGCATACGGTAGATTGTCACAAAGGGAAACCCACATCATGAGAAGGAGACTTGTTTGAAATGCAATATCTCAACTCATATGATGTGGAAAGAGCAAAATTCTAAAGGAACATGCGTTAATGAGATAGAAGTTTCCATACTCTACCTCACAAAGCATGGGCCTTACATTTTCTTTGGATATTTTTCCTCCATTGTTTTCTCGGTGTTCCATTTGCATTAAGGACTAGCCAAGTTATTGGCATATTAGCTTCTTGAGGGGTAAGGGGTTGCCCAAAAAGTCCTAAGACATGTGTTTCTCTTTGATTGGTTGTTTGGTCAAAGGACATATATGGGATGTTCTCGTTCTGTTGTCATCGGATAATCCGATGCCCCTGTCAATCCCTCATCGGTCAAATAGGTGTTCAATCCTCAAAGCCCAACTCTGTCAGAACCTCAAATGATCCGACGCGTTCATCCTGGAAAACATCGGTCCATCCGATGTTCACTCTTCTGGAGCTGTGATCCATTCAACCGATGTCTACCTCCCTCTAACGTCGGATCATCCGGTGTCAATATCACTCGGTTGAACACCCTTACTGTGCTATTCGACCGATGTTCAAAACCCTAATCATCGGTTCATCCGATGTCAACAGCAATTCTTGAATATCCTTACTGTTGCAATTGACCGATGTTCACTGCATCTATCATCGGTCCATCCGGTGTTTGAAAAACGGCTAGGGTTTGGGCCCCACTATTTAAACTCCCGCGCCGCCGCCGTTCCTTCTCTCTCCCCGATTCTTCTCTCTCACCGCCGCCGCTCGCCCTACTCGCCGCCACCTCCGCCGCCGCATCCAAGCACCGCCTCTCCACGCGCCGCCGCCGTCCCCTGCTCGCGCCACCGCCGCCGGCCACCTCTCCCGCGCGCCGCCGCCCTTCCCTCGCGCCGCCGCCGCCGTGCTCCACCCGCAGCACCGCCGCCGCTGCCTCCCCAAGCGCCGCCGCCGCCGCCCCTCCAGGGCGCCGCCGCCGCTTCTCCTCTAGTCGCCGCCACCACCTCCTTCACCAGCCTCCACCGCCGGCAGTTCTCCCTGCTAGGGTTTCTCGCCCGAGCCATCCATCGTCGCCGTTCGTCGCCTTTCATCGATCTCGTGTCTTTTCGTCGACGTGGTTTGTTCCGTGCAGCGCGACGTCCTTCATTGTTCCCGTCATCTTTTCGCTAACCCTTGCTCTCGAATTTCTTGAAGATGGCCCGTGATCGCAAAGGCAAAGGCAAGGCTATCACGGAGCCCGCCGCGAAAAAGCGGAAACTTTCGAAGGATGAGAAGAAGGCCTTGATGGCCGCTCGCGCCGCCGAGGAGCGTGAGCGCGGCCGTGGGGGTTCCTTGAGGATCCGTGAGGCCCGTCCGAGGCCGCCTCCAGTGGTCGACGACTCCGACGCCGAAGAGGAGCCCGTTGAGCCCCTCGTCCGCCGGCGCTCAGCCCGGACGCGTGGGGGTCACACCGAGGCTGCTCCTCGTCCGAGACCGACGGCTGCCGACCGTCGTGAGGACAGGGAGGCTGAGAGGGACATCCATGAGGTGGACACGGCCGTCCTGGTCCGAGAAGGAGTCCGTCTTGTGGACTACCGGAAGATGAAGGCGAAGCAACTCCGGAAGCTCAGATGGAGTGTTCTTCTTGAGGAGTGGTTCCCACAGCCCCGAGAGTTGCTTGTTGACAGTCGCTTCTGGACTGTCACCCAGGCGTCTCTCTATGAGACCTACAAGCGCTGGGGGCACAAGCTCTTTCAGCACAACCACCTGGACTGGAGGCAGCTTGCAGTGGTCGCGGAGACTGAGATCCGCCCCTTCTTTGAAAGGTACAGAGGCTTGGTGGAGCTACTGGACTATGAGAGGAGTGCCTATGTGGAAGAGTGGGTCCGTGTCTTCTACGCGACCCTATACATCTCAGAGGGCAGAAGATCCATTGCATTCATGTTCAATGGTCAGCACTACCATCTCACGAGGCAGACTTTGGGGCACATCCTTGGCTTGGACCTGCACGACACTAGCATACACGAGAAGGTCTATGGGCAGGTAGATCCACCGAGGAGGCCACTTACTGGAGGGGTAGCACCTCAGCTGGACGAGATCCGCTCCTTGTTTGGCCCCACGTTCTCTCCAGATCAGCCGAGAGTCCCAGCACTCCTGACCCCAGCTGCGCGTATTGTGCACCTCGCCTTGCGCCGCACGCTCCTGCCGAGGTCAGGATACTTGGAGGGGTTCACGAGTCTCCAGCAGACCCTTCTGTTCTACATAATGAACGGGATGGATTTTGATATCATAGACATACTTCTCTGCGAGATGGAGGACGTTATTACAGATGGAGTGGGCATGATGAGGCAGATGGTCTATGGGCACTGGATCAGCTTTATTTGTTCTATGGTGGTGCCAGAAGGACATTCAGCACAGGCCCGTCTTGCTGACGAGAGCGTGACCCGCTTCGGCCACTACCGTGCGTCCGCTCCTAGAGACCGCCGTCTTGGTCGTCCAGTTGAGCGCCAGGTCAGGGCGCGCTTGACTGAGGAGGATTGGTCTGACCTCGAGAAGGAAGATGAGCGTCTGGCTGAGGCAGAAGCTCAAGGTGGAGACTTACAGCACGTCTGGTCCGAGAGCGACACAGACGACAGTGTCGAGGAGTACTTCCCTCCTCCTCCACCTTCACCGAGGCAGCACGACGCCGAGGCCGGAGGATCAGCTGCTCCGCCACCGACACCACCTCCTGTGTCCGAGGCGCAGGTAACGCAGCCGTCTGAGCTGACGTCGCTTCTTCAGCAGATGATCGAGCAGCAGCACCAGGACAGGCTCGCTGCTGAGCAGGCCAGGGCAGAGCAGGCTGCGCGGCTCGCAGAGCTTCAAAGGCAGCAGACAGAGATGCAGCTAGAGATGGCCCGCCAGAGGCGTGAGGACACGGACCGGTTCACGAGTCTGGTGGACCAGATGCACCGGAGGACACTGGACCAGCAGCAGCAGACCCAGCAGGCGATGATGGGTATCCTGGGGTTGATCACCAACCTCTACCAGCAGACCGGGATAGCCCTTCCGCCACAGCACACCGGTCTCAGTCAGCCTCCAGCAGCACCTCCTCTGGCTCCAGCTCCAGCCACGTCAGCACCTCCGGCTCCTCCCGCTCCAGCACCAGCTCCGGCGACGTCTACCTCGAGCAGCTCCGACACCGCCGACGTCGTCCGCTTCACCGTCGCCCCGAGAGCTCCGGAGTCCTAGGTACTCCTCTTCCCTTTTTGGTGTCTTGATGCCAAAGGGGGAGAAGAGTTAGAGTTAGGGGGAGTGTCTTGGGCTTAGGGGGAGTGCTAGTTATCTATTTGCTTTCAGTCTTGTTATTTGCTTCTTTTTGAGACTTGATTGTTATCATTTGCTACTATTTGTAATTCAGTATGCTACTTCACTCTTATGATTTATATTTGATCACTGTTTGAGCCTTCGAGCTCCTTGTGTTGCATGTTGTTCCGATTACATTTCTTTATGAGCATTGCGTTTGCATTTCAAAATTCCATTACTTTTATGCTCTACTCGTTGTGTTGTCATCAATCACCAAAAAGGGGGAGATTGAAAGCATCTAGGCCCCCACGAGGTACGGTTTCGGTGATTAATGACAACCGTTATTTACTACTAATGAGTTTGTGGATGCGAGGTTTCATGTACAATGAATCAAACGTCGATCAATCAATCATAAATGTCATCTACTGCTCATTGGATGCAAAAGGAGACCCCTCAACGAACTAACCTAAGGGGTTAATCGGAAACAAATGAAGAACTCGTACAACGACGCAACCTTATCAAAATTGGCAACACAAGAAGCTTCATATCCATCAGAAGAGCCATACAAACAAGTGTTCAAGAGGTCACAAGTCCAAAATCCAAAGTATCAGTTCAACTCAACTCGAAGGAAACAAATTGTTCACACCGGATCATCTGGTGATCTGAAGAATGACTGCATCGGTCGATTTGGACTCAACAGAAGAAGAAGACCTCAGAATGAAGTACACACCGGATCATCCGATGTGTATCAAGTGAACATCGGATGAATACAACAGTAAGCAAATTTTCTGAAGTGTTCTGAAGGACTGAACACCGGAGCATCCGATGCTGAAGGCAGATGCACATCGGTCGATTACAACAGAAGCAAATTATCAACTCAACCAGAATGAAGATCTATTCATCGGATCCTCCGATGATGAAGAAGGTGAAGCATCGGTCTAATAACGGTCATTTCTGACAGAATGACGTCAGCTAATCAAATTAGACCGATGCTCATAAAAGGGGGTCATCGGATCATCCGATGTACACAGAAAAAGTAATCAGCCCACTTTTCCAACGGCTAATTCGGTTGGGCTGAGTATTTAACCCCCTCCCACCAGTCATTTCGATGTGGCTGAACAACAAGAGCACCACTACACATTCCCCAAGTGTCCAAGACTTAGAATACTCATTTTCACACTCTTGTAACCTTTTCACACCTCAAGATATAGGCTAGTTCCTCTTAGAGTTAAGCTTGTGTGCGTCCTCTCTGGGTGAGTGGAGACTCTAGAGTAGGGAGAGCCGTGAGAAAGTGCATTCTTGGTGATTGCACTCACCTTGTATCAAGAGGAGAGTGAAGAGATCGCTCCGGAGCTTGCCGAGACCATTGTGGAAGCCCGGAGGATCGAAGTTGTACAAGGCTTGAGCTCCACCTTGCCAAGAATGGCGAACGGAGGAAGTTAGTGGATTCCCTCGTCTCGGTGACTTGGAAGTGGCGATACCCTTAGGTGGGTGCCACAACGTGGACGTAGGTGGATCCCAGTGATCTTACCGAACCACGGGAAAAATCGACGTGTCCCCGTGTCTTCGAGCGTTTGCATTCCTCCTCCCTACTCCTTTACGATTACGCAACTCTCAATTCCGCACTTAATTCTCTTAATTGCACTGTTGGCTTGCTTGGAGGATTAGATTTCACTTAAGCTTTAAATTGACTTAAAATTTGAAGTAGCCCAATTCACCCCCCCCCCCCTCTTGGGCATTCGATCCCTACATCCGGCTGCAACATACTCCGCTTCGGCTGTGGATAAGGCAATGGAGTTTTGTTTCATGGAGGACCAAGAAACTAGGGATCTATTTAGGAATTGGCATGTACTGGAGGTACTTTTTCTATCTACTTTGCATCCGGCATAATCTGCATCGGAGTAACCAATGAAATTGAATTTGGAACCTTTGGGGTACCAAAGGCCTAGGTTGGGTGTATGAACTAAATACTGCAAGATTCTCTTAACGGCTGTCAAATGACACTCTTTTGGGTCGGCTTCAAACCTTGCACACAAGCATACACTCAACATAATGTCTGGCCTAGATGCACATAAATAGAGTAGAGATCCAATCATGGAGCAATATACCTTTTGATCGACGTTTGGTCCATCTTCATTGAGATCCAAGTGTCCATTCGTTGCCATGGGAGTCTTTATAGGCTTTGCCTTGTCCATTCCAAACTTCTTGTGTATGTCTTGAGTGTACTTAGTTTGGTTTATGAACGTCCCTTCCTTTTGTTGCCTCACCTGGAATCCCAAGAAGTACTTTAGCTCTCCCATCATAGACATCTCAAACCTATCTGTCATAATCTTACTAAATTCCTCACAACAAGATTTGTTAGTAGAATCAAAGATTATATCATCAACATAAATTTGACAAATAAAGAGATCATTGTCAAAGTTCTTTGTAAACAATATATAATCTACTTTACCGATCTTAAAACTATTTTCAATTAAGAAATCTCCAAGACACTCATACCAACCTCTAGGAGCTTGTTTGAGGCCGTAGAGAGCCTTACGCAGTTTAAATATGTGGTCGGGGAACTCTTCATCTTCAAACCCGGGGGTTGCTCCACATACACCTCCTCCTTGATTGGTCCGTTGAGAAAGACGCTTTTCACATCCATTTGATACAGCTTGAAATCATGGTGAGTAGCATATGCAAGTAATATGCTAATAGACTCAAGTCTAGCTACTGGAGCAAAGTATTCATCGAAATCCAAACCTTCGACTTGTGAATACCCTTTGGCCACAAGTCATGCCTTGTTCCTTTTCACCACCCCGTGTTCATCTTGTTTGTTGCGGAAGACCCAATTGGTGCCGACGACGTTCGACTTGGGTCTTTCGACTAGTTCCCACACCTCATTCTGTTTGAAATTGTTGAGTTCTTCTTGCATGGCCACTACCCAATCCAGGTCCTTCAACACATCCTCAACCCTGCGCGGTTCCAAAAAGTATACAAACAAATAATGCTCACAAAAATTAGCTATGCGAGATCTAGTAGTTACTCCTTTCTGGATGTCACCAATGATGTTGTCGATTGGGTGATCCCTTTGGACGCATTGGTGAACTCTTGTGGCACTTGCTGTCTTGAATCTTCATGATCATCTTCTTCTCCCCCTAAATGGTTGCCCTCATTGACTTGTTGATCATTTTCATCTTCTTGAGGTTGATCTTGTATGGAAGCTCCCCTTGATCTTTGGCCTCCTCTTGTGGTTCATCTTCCTCATGCATATGTAGAGGTGGTTCTAGTGGTCGAACTTCACCCAATGCCATTCTTCTCAATGCTTGGCAAGGAGCTTCTTCTTTATCTAGCACGCATGAATCAACTTGCTCCTTTTGGGAGCCGTTAGTCTCATCGAACACTACGTCACGTGCTACTTCAACAATTCGGGAGGTCTTGTTGAAGACACGATAGGCGTAAGAGTTCGAATCATAACCAAGCAAGAACCCTTCATCGGACTTTGAAGCGAACTTTGAAGTCCTAGGCTTCTTGTTCAAAATATAGCATTTGGAGCCGAAGACTCGAAAATATGAAATATTAGGCTTGTTACCAATGAGTAGCTCATAGGATGTCTTCTTGAGTAGTCGATGAAGATAAAGTCGATTTATGGCGTGGCAAGCAGTGTTGACTGCTTCCGCCCAAAATCGATCCGAGGTCTTGTACTCATCGAGCATTGTTCTTGCCATCTCTATGAGGGTTCCGTTCTTCCTTTTGACAACTCCATTTTGTTGAGGGGAGTAAGGAGCTAAAAATTCATGTTTTATGCCTTCTTCATCTAGGTACTCCTCAACTTGTGTGTTATTGAACTCCGTGCTGTTGTCGCTTTGAATGTTCTTGATTGTCAATGAAAACTCATTTTGAGCACGCTTGAAAAACTTCTTGAGTGTTCCTTGTGTTCCTGAATTATCATGTAAAAAGAAAACCCAAGTGAAGTGAGAAAATCACTGACAATTACTAAACCATATTTGTTATCGCCGATGCTTATGTAAGCAATTGGACCAAATAGGTCCATGTGGAGTATCTCGAGCGGTCTTGTTGTAGTCATGACGTTCTTAGCGGGATGAGGTGCTCCAACTTGCTTCCCATCTTGGCACACCCTACAAGGCCCGTCTTTCTCCAAAACAACATCCTTCAAACCTCAGATGTGATCGCCCTTGAGGATTTTTTGAAGATTCCTCATACCAACATGTGCTAGCCGTCTATGCCACAGCCAACCCATGTTGGTCTTTGCAATCAAGCTTGTGTCAAGTTCGGCTTTATCCTTGTTGAAGTCAACAAGGTAAAGCTTTCCCTTCAATATACCCTTGAATGCAATGGAACCATCACTCCTAGAGACGGTCACACCCTCATTAGTGAACAAGCAACTATAACCTTTGTCACATAATTGAGATACGGACAACAGTTATAATCTAAGGAATCAACATGTAGCACATGAGAAAGAGTGTGTTTAGATGATATGGCAGTTCTACCGGTATCGAGCACCTTTCCTTGACTATTGTCTCCAAAATAGATGCCCTCTTCATACTCAACAAACATCCTTCTTTCTCCGGTCATGTGGTTGGTGCAGCCACTGTCTACCACCCATTTAGATTCACCGGAGGAATAGGCCTACAAAAACAAATCATGCCTTGGTTTTAGGTACCCAAGCTTGCTAGGGTCCTTTTAGGTTAGTCACAAGGGATTTAGGGACCCACACATGAGACTTGGTGTTCCCATAACGTGGACCAACATAATGAGCATAAAATTTACAAAAATTACTTCTCATTAAAACATAGGATGCATCAAAGGTTCTAAAAAGCAACCGTTGTTGTTTATATACAGGACTAGTCTGGGAGATCGGACTTGTCCGGAGGACCGGACTTGTCCGCGTCCGGACCGGACTAGTCCGGTGATCATGTGTGTTAACTTTGGACTTTCCAGTTTGAGAGGGTATTCCCTTTACAAAGGCAATGCTCTCCTTGTTATTCTTATGGCTTATAGCATGTTGCTTTTCACCATAAGAGTAACCAATGCCATATTTGACATTTGGAGATCTTGTGACCAAGTATGCACTACATGCATATTTGATCTTCTCCTTGTAAAATATGCCATTTTGTGAAGTATGCTTGTCCTTGGTAGAGGTTGACTTGTCTTTCAAGCTGGTGTCAACTTTACCATATGTACAAGTAGAAGCAGTTTCAGTTTTAAGGGGTTGAGAAGGTGAGCTTGAAGAGGATGAAGGGTCACCTTGCTTGAGTGAATCAACTTGTATTTCAAGGATCTTGTTAATCTTGATTAGGTTAGCAAGTTCGTCCTTGATTGTAGCATTTGAGTCGCTTAACTCCAAGCAAGCTTCCTTGCTTGAAGCTAACTCAAGCTCTAGTGACTTGCTTCGCTCCTTTTTAAGTTCTAGAAGCTTGTCAAGTTCAACATATTCCTCTTTTTTCGAGATAATCATGTCTTCTTGAAGATGTATCAACTTCTCCTTCTCAACAAGTTGATCAAGTAAAAATTTCATTTTTGCAGTTGTTTTCTTGTCTAAGCCGATGAGCATATATTCATTATCACTAGCCATTTCACTATCACTAGAATAGGAATGTACGGAAGAGGGTTTTGTTGTTACCTTGCATTTACCTTTCTTTGCCCTGAGGCAAGTGTCGTTCCCTTTCCATGCACCGAGAGTAGGGAAGAGAGTGGACTTCTTGGATGTCTTCTCGATGGCTATGTTAGCCATCTCTTCTTCTTCTTCGGATGAGGTCTCATCATTTGATCCCCACTCTTTCCCTATATGCGCTTGTTCGGCTTGCTTATTCTTCTCGAAGAATTTCTTGGGTTGAGGCTTCTTCCTTGGTCTTCTTTTTGTTCTCTCCATATGAGCAATCAACTATAAAGTGGCTATACCCACCACAGTTATAGCATGCCCGCCTCAACATTGTTTTTGATCTTTCCTTGTACTTTGCTTCACTTGATTTAGCCCCTTGTCTTTTCTTCATCATTCTTTTGAATTTCTTCATGAATAGTATCATGTCATCTTCATCCACGTCCTTGCTCTCATCATCACCGTATTCTTCTAGTTGAGCTTCTCAAGCTTCTTTAGACAAGGGCTTGAGAGTGGACTTTAACGCGACCCCTTTCTTCTTTGCCGAGATGAGATCAGCAATCTCCTTAACATGCTTGGTCTGCTTTTCCATCATCTCAAAGTTGATGATTTTCCCAAGTAACTCATCTGGGGTCATCTTCTTGTACCCAGGGCTCTCTCGTATCATCGAGCACAAGGTGACAATGCGAGGCATGAAAGCTCTAAGGATGAGCTTCACCACCTCATGATCGTTCCACTTCTTGCTTCAGTATGCTCGCACCTTGTTGATGAGCGTCTTTAGTCAATTGTACATATCTTGTGGCGACTCGTCTTCTTCGATGGCGAATCTTCCCAACTCGCCTTCAATCATCTCGATCTTCACTTCTCGCACATGACGATCGCCTTCATGTGCAGTTTGCAACGTATCCCATATCTCCTTTGCGATCTCGAGTCCATCCGCCTTTGTGAATTCATCCCGACTGAGTGATGAGGTGATGACTACAGCAGCTTGGGCATTTCGATGGATTGCTTGCTCTTGGCTAGGTGTGAGCTCCTCATCATCATCCGAGATATCTATTCCTGTGCATACTATGTGCCACAAACATGGATTGAGAGAAATCAAATGCATTTTCATGTTTTGCCCCCACATTGAGTAGTCATTGCCATCGAAGTGTGGTGCTTTTCCATGTGGAATAGATAGATAATGATTATTATTAGAATTAAGGTGATCATAATTAAAAGGATATCGAGAGTAGTCGGTGTGACTACTCCCCTTCTTTTTCTTCTCATCTTCGATCTTCACCTTTCCCTTGGCAAGGGTTTTCTTCCTTAGGAGTGCCTTGAGTTCCAACGTCTCCTCATCAACATCCTCGAAGTCTTGAATGGCCTTGAGGAGCCTCTCCAATTGTTGGTTCTTGTCTTCTTCAACCTTCTCTTGGTTGATGCTCTTGTGTACGTCCTTCATGTTCGACATGATCTCTTCGATCGATTAGTCTCCCTTTGAAGAGTTCTGCTCTGATACCAATTCAATGTGGCCTAGAGGGGGGGGTTTGAATAGGCATTTTTGATTTTCTGTCGAAACCTGCAACACTTAACAACCAGATCAAATCTCAAGATATCGGACTAGTCCGGTCGAGTGCGGACTCGTCCGGTGTATGCCGACTAGTTTGATCAAATTTGATCGATTATCTTATCCTAGGATGTATGCAGCAGAAATATACTTGTAATTAAAGTGTTATACAACTATGAACTAGGATGTATAACAAGTTAATCTTATATAAAGTGAACAAGATTGATTGAAACCCTAGATTGTTATGAAATGTAAGAGCAATGGGCACAAAGAAAGAACACAAACACTTTATCCCGTGGTTCAGTTCCCACAGAGGCAACCTACATCCACGTTGAGGAGTCCAAAAAAGGATCGGGTCTTCTCCAACCCTACCCTCGTCGGATCGCCACAGAGGCCAATCCTCTTCACTAATCACAATGGGCAAATAACCAAATTCAAGGGGCCTTCTCACACTTTGAGGGCTCCCCAAGATTACAATATGAACACCACCAAGAACACACTCTTAAGATCACACTGAAAACCACAAGAGTGTGTTAGGGAATCAAACCAAGAGCTCAATGAGTGATGAACCGTGTCTCTCCAATGATCTCAAGTGTATCCTCAAGGGATTGATCTTTATTGCATTTGATTTCATGGAGAGAGGTGTCTTCTAGGCTCTTGGGAGGTATGATGGCGCAGGGGGTCGAGAATTGTGAAACATGGGCCGTGCACACCTATTTATATGGGGTTTCCAAAAGTTACCATTATGGTTTACTAATATCGTACTAGTCCGGTGTGCTGCGTGTAGCAAACCCTAGGTGTCCCGAGATATCGGACTTGTCCAGCTGAGAGAGGACTTGTCCGATTTTGGTTCCAGAAAACTTCAGACTAGTCCGATAAATATCGGACTTGTCCGGATAAGTGAAAACCTAAGTAAATTTGGAACAAGTCCGCACTTGGAGGACTTGCCCGATTAAGGTCAGAGGGTTTTTCGGACTAGTCCGTGCTAATATCGGACTTGTCCGATTGACATCAGAAAGATATCGGACTAGTCCTTTGTGTTATCAAACTTGTCCGATTTTGTGCAACTTGTGAAGTGTTTGGGTTATGAGGACATCACTCCTATGGATACACACAATACTCCATCGTACATACAAGATGCAATTCACACACAACAATTAATTTTAGAGGTGAGCTCATTCTTATATGTTTCCTTATATATTTTTGAGAATAGATTGCTAACTAATAATTTAATTGTGATTAGGATACATGGAGTGATTCAAGGATTAATTGGAGGAAGGTTTAGGGGCGTGGAGGACCAGAGGATACGTTCAAAGAAGATGGAAACCGACCCCAACTCAAAATCATATCCAACTTGGAGTCCAGGAGCATTACGCACTAAAACGGACGCCCAGGACCCATACGAACTCCGTTTTGGACGTTCTACATATGCACGGAAAGAGGAGAGGATAGAATTTCCAACGCCGCTAGTCCCATGTCAAAATTCCTTTGGAGTCGACCGGAATCATTGAAACTAAATCGAGTTCAGAATCTGTCAGGGTGTTGTGCCACCGTATTGGGCCATTGGGCCTTGTATCAAGTCTAAGTCCATTATTTTCAAGCATTAGGGTTAGGTCACGACCCCAACACCCCCTTGGACGTCTTCCCACCTATATATACTCAATTTTAGCCGCCATAAACAATTGGGTTTTGCTTAGATTAATAATATCGCCGTTTATCGGTTTGTGAAACCCCCATTCATCAATTTCAGATTGCTTCTTTTATGTTCTTGCTTGTGTTCTCTGTTTCACTTGTAGGGATTAACCTTTTTGGCGAGGTCAATCGTGTGCAGCACGATTGATAACCAACGGAGCGGTGGTGTAGTGATTGCAGGGGCTGTTCGTGTTCTACTCGAGAGCCTCAGATCATCAACGTCGAGATCTCCATCAATCGACTTACCCATTACCTTTCGGAAGATCTGGGCTAAATCTCACTCATCAATTGGTATCAGATTTCTAGGTTTAGGTAATTCATCTATCCTTTTGATTTGTTTGTTTTTCATACCTAGAGTCCACAAAAAATCCACAAAAAACTTGTAGTTTAGTAGATCTATTCATCACTTTGTCCAAACCACATTGAGCCTTTGCAACTTTGTTATTCAGTTTGATTTTGTTGAGTTTGTGTCCGTGGTTCAGTAATATTGCTGGTTTAGAAGTGTTTTTGGTCTTAGTTTGAGTTTTGCATTGTGTTGATTCATCCTTTTGAATCATGTCATCACGTTTAGATTAGATTCATCACTGTAGAGTTTCGTATTTTCATCATATCTCTCTCATATGAACTCGGATTTTTGTGTTCTTGTACTTCCTGGAAATCCTACGAAGTTCTCTATAACTTTTGTATTCATCAGTTTCCCAGAAAATAGAGTTATTGAGGTCGAAATTGCATTAGATCCGAATCTGTTCTCGACCTAGAATTTCTGAATAGTCTGTATTTCAGAGGCAATATCTCCTATTATTCTTGTCCAAAATAGGTCTTCCATATAATAAAAATAAAGAGGAGAGATATATCTACAATATTGATGTTTTAAGTGTTTCTATTTTTAGCTTCTACGTGTGCCTAATTCTCCTTGGAAGATTGAGCAGAAAATCTGTGACAGACCTACGAGATATCTTTGATTGTCTTGCATTGTGTTCTTCTTTTGCAGCACATTCTGAAAAAAAAAAGACAATAGAAAAGGCAATTGCAAAAATAAAAAGATACAAAAGACCCACAAAAAAAGAGAAAAATGAAAAAAACAGAAGTGCTTGCATCCTTTGTGTCCTATAGTTTTTGTTTCATGTCTCGCTAGATTGAACTACTAGGAACAATTTTAGGCCAGCAACTTTGACAAGTACTTTGGACACTTATTCAACTTTACTATATGATTGCATTGTTGCTAATCCTTGCTAAATATAAAGTGTCATCCAAGCTACACTTTACTCTTGAGCTGAGATACACCTTTACAATTATCCCACGCTTCATTGGTTTCTTCATACCAGCCACCGTTTGCCACCTGCACTGTCGGTAAGAACACTTGTAAGATCGTGGTAAGACGCTTGAGAGTGTGTGATTAAACTTCCACATTGCCATTATCCTTTGTAATTGATAGAGATAACACATTTTTTTGTCTTCCATTTGCTACTAACAATGTCAGGTAAAAGCAAGAATCATGCATTATATGCTGAGATGATTGACATGATGAAGACGGCGATGGAGTTGCTCACTAAGAGTCAAACATCAACCAAGGTTTCACATGACATTCAGACCATCTTTACAACTCCTTCCATAGAAAGTAATTACATTCTCCCATCTCTTCCTTCTTATGATGGTTTTGGTTACGATGAATATATTGCTTGGGAAATAGAGTTGGATAAAATTTTTGGGCAATGTCATATGTGTGACAGAAGAAAGATTAGAAATGTTGCAAGTGCATTAGTAGGTTGTGCATTAACTTGGTGGAACAATTTAAATGATTTAGAAAAACCTCGAACATGGAAGGATATGAAAATTCTGTATGCGAGAAACTTTTATGAATGTATCTAACAGCAAAGATGAAGTGCATCAATTTGAGGAGAAATTTCTTGTTGTACCTCCTTTTGTGTCTAACGTTTTGCAGGAGAATATAGAAAATAATGTAGATGATGCAAAAGAGAACGAGGCTTTCAACAACACTTGTGAAATTTTACATGGATCAACTCATAATGCACTCGAAATCACTGCTGAAAATGGTAAGGTAAAACATTCTACAAATACAGAAGGTGAGAAGTTTTTGGATATTCTGAATTTTCCACCAATCATGCTATTTTTGAGGAGCAATTATTAGAATCGTTTATTTATACACCATTGTCACATGTTGATTTTCCTGTTGATCGTTGGGCTAAGAAAGAGTTGTGTGCTGATAACTCTATTTTACCTATGTGAAAACAAGTTAATGTACTAGATGATTGTGTTTTGGATTCACCTACTTGTGCTGAAATTCATAATTTGATCACCGCTACTGCTGAAAATGATGAGCTGAAATTTTTGTCTTCTCTAAATACTTTGAGTTATATTGAATTTGACACTCTTTGTGATCTAAATATTGTAGAGAGGAGAATATTTTACCAATCTGAATTGCCTTTGTTAAGTAGAAATATTATTCATGCTATAGGCAAATATGAACATAGTGGTATGTTTATGGTGGATAAAGTTTACATATGTTTAAATGAGAAAGCTCCTTTTGTCCTGCAACAACATGGTCAAGCAAATGAATGTACTAATGCTAATAATGTATTGCCAAGTTTTTCTAGCATTTTTTCTTGCAGCAAGGACAATATATAAAAGAGGAGCATTGTTTGCTGCGGTTGTGCAATATGTAAAACGCTCATTCTACCCCCAAAGCAAGCCTCTTGGCTGGACATACGAGCAAGCCGAGTACAGCTTGTCATAAAGAATGGGAGAATGATGATATCATGCACATTATCATTGCACAAATAAACATGGCACAATGTTTATTTGTTTGGGATCCTGGCTCAAGTGAATGGTCATGCTTATTTGATGGAGAATATGGAGATGGTGCACCATATCGTCCACCACCTTGGCCTCCTCCTTTGATGCACACAAGAGGATTTGATGGCGTTGCACATATGGACCCACACATGAGAGAAGATGAACTTGAGTCGAGAACGACTCCATTTCAAGAAGGGTAGGATGATGAGAACATCAATCCTATGGATATACACAATACTCCATTGAACATACAAGATGCAATTCGCACACAACAATTAATTTTAGAGCTGAGCTTGTTCTTATATGTTTCCTTATATATTTTTGGGAATAGATTGCTACCTAATAATTTAATTGTGATTATGATACATGGAGTGATTAAAGTATTAATTGGAGGAAGGTTTAGGGGCATGGAGGACCAGAGGATATGTTCAAAGAAGATGGAAACTGACCCCATCTCAAAATCATGTCCAACTCGGAGTCCAGGAGCAGTAGGCACTAAAACGGACGCCCAGGACCCATACGAACTCCGTTTTTGACGTTCTACATATACACGGAAAGAGGAGAGAATAAACTTGCCAACAGCGCTGCTCCCATGTCAAAATTTCTTGGGAGTTGAACGGAATCGTCGAAACAAAATCGAGTTCAGAATTTGTCAGGGTGTTGTGCCGCCGTATTGGGCCATTGGGCCTTGTATCAAGTCTAACTCCATTATTTTCATGTGTTAGGGTTAGGTCAAGACCCCAACACCCCCTTGGACGTCCTCCCACCTATATATACTCAATTGTAGCCGCCATAAATAATTGGGTTTTGCTTAGATTAATAATATCGCCATTTATCGGTTTGTGAAACCCCCATTCAGCAATTTCAGATTGCTTCTTCTATGTTCTTGCTTGTGTTCTCGGTTGCACTTCCAGGGATTAGCCTTCTTGGTGAGGTCAACCGTGTGCAGCACGGTTGATAACCAACGGAGCGGTGGTGTAGTGATTGCAGGGGCTGTTCGTGTTTACTCGAGAGCCTCGGATCATCAACGTTCGACTTACCCATTACCTTTTGGAAGATCGGGCCTAAATCACAATCATCAATTGTTTAGGGGCTTAATGGGGGTTTCACAAACCGATAAACGGTGATATTATCAATCTAAGCAAAACCCAATTATTTATGGCGGCTACAATTGAGTATATATGGGTGGGAGGACGTCCAAGGGGGTGTTGGGGTCATGACCTAACCCTAACACATGAAAATAATGGACTTAGACTTGATACAAGGTCCAATGGCCCAATACGGTGGCATAGCACCCTGACAGATTCTGAACTCGATTTTGTTTTGACGATTCCGGTCGACTCCGAAGAAATTTTGATATGGGACCAGTGCCGTTGGAAAGGTTATACTCTCCTCTTCCCGTGCAGATGTAGAATGTCCAAAATGGAGTTCGTATGGGTCCTGGGCATCCGTTTTAGTGCCTACTGCTCCTGGACTCCGAGTTGGATATGATTTTGAGTTCGGGTCGGTTTCCATCTTCTTTGAACGTATCCTATGGTCCTCCACGCCCCTAAACCTTCCTCCAATTAATCCTTGAATCACTCCAAGTATCCTAATCACAATTAAATTATTAGGTAGCAATCTATTTTCAAAAATATATAAGGAAACATATAAGAACGAGCTCGCCTCTAAAATTAATTGTTGTGTGCGAATTGCATCTTGTATGTTGAATGGTGTATTGTGTATATCCATAGGAGTGATGTCCTCATCATCCTCCCCTTCTTGAATTGGAGTCGTCCTCGACTCAAGTTCATCTTCTCTCATGTGTGGGTCCATATGTGCAACGCCATCAAATCCTCTTGTGTGCATCAAAGGAGGAGGCCAAGGTGGTGGACGATATAGTGCACCATCTCCATATTCTCCATCAAATAAGCATGACAATTCACTTGAGCCAGGATCCCAAACAAATAATCATTGCGCCATGTTTATTTGTGTAATGATAATGTGCATGACTAGTCCGCACTGGGGAGGACTAGTCCGATTCTAGTCAGAGAGATATCGAACTAGTCCGTGGTGATATCGGACTAGTCCGGTCAGTGGAAAACTAGACTGAGAGGACAAGTCCGTATTGTGAGGACTTGTCCGATCTTGTGCAGAAAGATATCGGACTAGTCCGGTGTCAATCGGTATAGTCTGGTCCTAAATAGTTTTGTGCAATGTGTGAGATTATTTGTGCTTGAGCTCTTGGTGTGTGTTTCCTTAACACACTCCGTACACAATGATCTACTACACTTGTTTCGTGAGCTCTTTTCCGCATTACTCCTCATTCTCCTTTCTTTTTGGCACTTTGCTCATTTTCTCATTAGAACTTGTGCTCATCTCAACAAAGTGGTTAGGATCTCATTTGCTTGTCATAAATCATACAAAACCCACAAGGGATTCCTAGATGCACTTTCATCAATCAACTCAACCACAATTCCTCCCGAACTTGGTTGTTGAACCTCATCTTATCCCTAAGACTAGTTCAATGGATCCCGTCACCAGCCATGTCCGGAAGTGAAGTAACCCCTGCACATGCATAAACAACCAATACTTGCAAGCACAAGTCATTGACTTGACTCCCATTAGTTTCGATAACCACAACACCTTACGTGAGCACCTCACATAAGCATGTTGCAAACCATAGCAAAATCATATCAACCATAACTGCCAAAACACACCAAAAACTTAGTAAAAGAAAACTAAGCAAAATTTCCATAATCCAAAAAGCAAGTTTGAGACATTGCAAATTAAAAGCAGAACCACTGCTATCAAACTCCGAACCTTGCCAAAGCTAACCGGACCTTGAACCGGAGCTTACCAAAACTAACAGGATCTAGCACTGGAACTTACTAAAGCTATCAGGACCTAGCGCCGGAGCTAACCATAGCTAGTCGAACCTAGTGCCGAAGCTTACCAAAGCTAGTCGGACCTAGAGCCAGAGCTAACCAAAGCTAGTCAGACCTAGACAGTCGGACCTAGCCAAAGCAAGTCGGACCTTACGTTGGACCTTGCTGGAGCTATCCAAAACAAGCCAGTCCTATCGTCGGACCTTGCTGGAGATTCGACCTAGAGTCGGACCTTGATGATAAAGGTGTTTTGGTAGTAATTAAAACTTTTATCGCCATAGCCAATGTATTCAGCACACGTAGGTCTCACAATCTTCTCCTTTATGAATGCATTGGCAACACCACTTAAAATCCAAACATTGGCTCGTTCACATGAAAAGTTTTGAAAACAATTTATCCCTCTTTTTGAAAATCAAATGATATAGAAATAAATTTCTCCCCTTATGCTTATTTCTCCCCCTTGCATACTTCTCCCCCTTTGACAATGTATTCAGCAAGGTACAAAAGAGAAATTTTAATTTGTTATGAGCACATTATAACATATACATATAGAACAAAGCTCATCCAAGTCATACTATCAAGTAACTTACACTATCACAATAATGAGATACATAAAGTATTGTAAGCCATGCTAGAGATCGAATGTAATTTTCAATTTAAGCAAGTCATGATCTCACAAACTTAACTATTTCAAAACCTGGAGGCATGATACTTGTTGCTGCAATTGTTTTAAGCACAAATTTTGATCATATGAAATCTGTCTTATTCTAACCAACCAAGCCAAGCCTATGTCATTTGAAAATCAGAAGCTTAAGGACATAGTTTTAGTCATACACAACTTCTTCCAAGTTCATATCTAAGTGCAATGATAAGCCATCTCAAAAAAAAGTGTGATGCATGCATATTCTCTTGATCTTTTCTATTTTCATTTGAACATAAAGCTCAACACGTGGATAGTTGATTGATTAATTTTTCATTATCAACCACACTTGTGAGCATGCAACAAGTTCAAAATAGCAAGAAAGTTCGATCATGACCAGATTTAGTATAAGTAATTATTCCAACATGAGTAATGTAGTAAGAACTTTCAGCATTTTAAATGAATCACCAAGTCATATATGTATGAAATACTATGCTCATATTATTTTAAATTCAAATACGCACAAAAAGTTCTGAAGTTTCAAAACTCCCCCTCAATTTAAGCCATGAGGATGCATAACCCCTATTTCACTACGAATTAACAAAAACAAGTGAAATCCAAAGGTTTTGTAAAAATGTCAGCCAACTATTTTTCGGTATCTACATGGTGAAGCACAATGTTTCCTTTTTCAACATTATCACGGAGAAAGTGATACCTAATGTCAATGTGCTTAGTTCTAGAATGTTGCATGGGGTTTTTAGCAATGTAAATGGCACTAGTGTTATCACAAAATAATAGAACACTATCTAGATCAACCCCATAGTCCTTAAGTGTTTGAACAATCCAAAGAATTTGTGAGCAAGCACTAGGAGAAGCTACATATTCAGATTCGGCTGTGGATTGTGCAACTGAACTTTGTTTTCTAGAGGAGCAAGCAACAAGTGAATTACCAAGAAAATGACAAGCGTCAGAAGTACTTTTCCTATCAATCCTACAATCCACAAAATCAGCATCCAAAAAGGATTTCAAAGTAACAGTTGAGGAAGGAGGAAGAAAAATGCCAAATTCTTGAGTTCCATGTAAGTACATGAGAATTCTTTTGATGGCTTGATGATGTGAAGCATGTGGGGAAGCTTGAAACCATGCACAAAGACATACGCTGAATTGTATGTCTGGTCATAATGTCATGAGGTACAGAAGTGATCCGATCATGCTTCTATATTCTATTTGATCCACGAGTTCACCATCTTCATCAAGTTCAAGTGTTGATGATGTTCATTGATGTCCAAAGAGGCTTGATTTTGTCCATGTTGAAGTGCTTGAGAAGGTCCCTTGTATACTTCATTTGATGAACAAAGGTACCTTTCTTGGTTTGCTTGATTTGAAGCCCCGAAAAGTAAGTGAGTTCACCCATCATACTCATTCAAATTCTGACCTCATCATTGCTGAAAACTTGGACACAAGATCATGATAAGCACAACCAAAGATAATATCATCCACATACACTTGAACGAATAATGAGTCATTGCAATGCTTAAGCACAAAAAGAGTTTTATTAACCTTGCCCATGGTAAACCCCTTTTCATGTAGATGTTTTTAACCTATCATACCATGCTCTAGGAGCTTGTTTTAGACCATACATGGCTTTACTCAGTTTGAAAACATGATTAGGAAAATCTAGATTTTCAAAACAAGGTGGTTGCGTAACATAACCTCCTCATCTATGTAGCCATTAAGAAAAACACTTTTTACATCCATTTGATATAACATGAAACCTTTAGATGCAGCAAAAGATAACAAAATTCTTATGGCTTCTAATCTAGCAATAGGAGCAAAAGTTTCATCAAAATATAGACCTTCATTTTGTGTGAAACCTTGAGCAACCAGTCTAGCCTTATTCCTAATCACAACCCCATCCTCACTTTGTTTATTTTTAGACACCCATTTAGTTCCAATTAAAGTGTGATCTTGCGGTGGAGGTACAAGTTTACAAACATTATTATTTTCAAAATTTTCTAACACTTCTTTCATGGCAATAATCCAAGATTCATTAGTGAGTGCGTGTGATATATCTTTTGGTTCAAAAGAAGCAACAAAAGCAGAATGAGCATGAGAATTGGGGTCGGAAAACCTGGATCTTGTAACTCGTTCATGCAAGCTTCCAATTATCTGTTGCGGGGGATGATTCTTGTAAATCCGTAGAGGAACAGATGTCTCACAGACTTCTTCTTCATCATGTTCATCACAAATCGATGAGCTTGTGACTTGAAGATGATCCGGATCAGCAATGATGGTTGTCGGTGCTGGTTGAGAATCAACATCTGGAGTTAAACCAAAGTCATTAGCTGCTGAATTTTTGGGCAGCAGCTCGACTTCTTTCTCATCTTCAATGAAAGTGCTCTCCCCCTGCGGATATGGATCCAGACCTGCAATGTTTGAGCTAGTACCTGGGCTAGCTTCATCAAAAGACACCTCACAAGTCTCCACAATTTTGTTAGTGTCAAGTAAAAGCACACGGTAGCCTCTAGTATGAGATCGATAACCAAGAAACATGCCATCAATGGATATAGGTTCAAATTTATCATGATTACCATGTTTCTTAACTAAGCATTTGCAACCAAAGACCCGAAAGTGTGTAACATTAGGCCTATGTCCAAACTGAAGCTCATATGGTATTTTACCTAGCTTAGCACGCAAGAAAACATGATTTGAGACATAACAAGCGGTTGCAATTGCCTCAGACCAAAATTTTCTAGGATTTGGATATTCATCAAGCATAGTCCTAGCCATCTCAACTAAGGTTCCATTCTTTCTTTCTACAACACCATTTTTTTGAGGTAAATATGGTGAAGAAAATTGATGATCTATTCCATTTTTAGCGCAAAAGTGATCAAAAGATTGATTTTTAAATTCAGTTCCGTTATCACTTCTAATTGCTTTTAAAGATCTTGGGTGATCAATTGATAAACTAAGAAATAAAGTTATAAAGTGACTAAAAGCTTCATTCATAGAAGCAGTAAAGGAAACCCGAGAGTATCTAGAATAATCATCAACAATCACAAGAATATACCATTTACCTCTGAAGGATTGAACACGTGAAGGTCCTACGGTGTCAAGGTGCAAAAGTTTACCCGGTTCAGTTGTCATGATCATTGTGAGAGGAGTATGTGAACTTGCAACCATCTTAGCATGTATACAAGAAGAGCACACAATTTCTTTGTCCCATTTCAGCTTAGGCAGCCCACATACTCGATCAAGAGCACTAACATGCATGAGATGATCAAAGCCAACATGACCAAGTCTACGATGCCAAAAATATAAGTCTTTGGAATCATTAGCAACTAGACACCTATGCTTAGGAGAACACATAGCAAAGTCAGCTTTAAAATCTCTTCCAAACCGAGACATGTTAAAAATAAGCTCACTATTTGAATCTACAACTTTGCAGCAATTTGTATTGAAAATAATTTCCAAATTTTCATCTAGCAATTGTGAAACATAAAGCAAGTTGTATTTCAAAATTTTGACAAGTGACACATCTTTGAAAGTGTAGTGATCATTTACCATAACTGAACCCGTACAAATTATAGGAGTTGAAAAATTATTGTCAAAAGTAACATTCTCTACACGTGACACAAAAGAGAGGGAGGAGAACTATTCTTTATTATTGGTCATGTGGCATTAGCAACCTGAATCCACAATCAAAATGTTCTCCTTCCTCAAGCGTGTAACCTACATAGAAGCACAATACATCGATGACTCAATACTAGGGTTAGTCAATAGGCATTTAGGAATCCAGTACTGAGTCACACGACATCCAGTAGGAACAACACGCGACAGCTGAGATAAAACAGCAGGTTTATGAGTCAAAGTCTGAGATTTTTTGTTCTTAACTACTGACGTATAAGGTGTTACTTGCGTAGCACGAAAATCAGTAGCTTCAGAGGCAAAAATAAAAGGCCTGGAGGTAACAACAGAAGGTCCGGAGGTAGAAACTGAAGCTCCAAAGGTAAACTTTGAGTGTTTTTGACTCATAACAGCATGTTGCATGTTCCTGATATTCGGTTTAGTATTTGCAGCAAATTTTGCATGAGAGTTATAAGATCTAGCTTCCATTTTTTCCTTTTTATGTTGTTTAGCTAGTCTATAACAAAAATATATGACATGACTATCTCTACCACAATAGGTACAACGAAATTTAACTTTGTGTTCATGTCTAGATGAGCATGCAGTATGTTTATTTGAACCCGAATGTGACAACACTGCTGCAGATTTAAAAGCAACCTCTTTTGGTTTAGGAACTGTTTTAATCAAACCACTTCCTAATGACTTTACAACTTTAGGTGGATGTGCTTTAGCATGAGCATGGGAATCAAAACCTAAACCAGTTTTATCATTACAAGATTTGGATGAATTCAGCAGCAAGTTTAGATTTTTGTTCCAAATACAAAACTACTCTAGTGTCCTATTCATGTCATCATGTTTCTTAGACAATTCTAGGCAGGTTTCGAATGAAGTTTTTCCTTTTAGTTTTCAATTAGAACAATATTTAACTTCATGAGCATGTAAAGCATTGTTCAGTATTGAAATTTCAATCATAGCATCTTTTAGTTTCTTTTCAAGATCATTACAGGTAGAACAATGCAAATCAATTGTAGAACAAGAAGCATCTTTTAATTTTCTGTCATTAAGTGCAACAAGATTTTTGTTATTTTCAATCTCTAACTCAAGTTTATAAAGAGTGGAGGAGTGTGCATTTCTTAAGGAGGACAATTGTTCATATATTAAATCGCATGAGGAACAAGAATCATCACTAGGAATCAAGGTTTTCAAACTATTAATTTCAGATTCTAGTGACTCAATTTTAATAGCATTGTCTCTAAACATTTTGTTCTTTTTCTTAACAATAACAGTTGCATAGGAAATAGCATCATACATTTCATCACAAGTAGGACATACCTCTTCATAATCACTATTTTGTTCTGCATCCTCCATACTTGATCTTGATTTGCCCGCCATGAAGCACAAGTTTGCTAGATCATCTTCATCTTCATCACTTCCAATGTCTACATCACTTGAGCCAAGTTCTTGATGTGCGGTGATGAAATTGTTTATCAGTCTGCGTCCTGTAAAACCCTTCTTCTTCTTGTTGTTATTGACAGAAGAGGACTTGACTTTATTCTGTTTTTCATCATGGGTAGAAGGACCTAAAAGGTTAGGACAATCTGTATGAAAGTGTCCTGTCTTACCACATATAAAGCATCGTTGAGGTCCGTAGCTTCCTCTCCTTCTAGTTCTCACATTTTGCTATGCTTTTGAGAACCGAGTAGAGATGAGCGCTAGCTCTTCTTCAGGAAATTCTTCAACCTGTTCCAGGGTTAGTGAAGATAGCAAAGCAAGTGTATTGCTAGACAAAGATTGGTCGGAGCTAGGCATATCACGTTGAGAAACAAATGCAAGAGACTTGTTGGGGTTCTTACGTTATATTATTTCAATTTCATGAGTTTTCAATTTAGAATATAGCAAATCTGATGTAAGTGTACTCATGATAGTAGATTCACAAATAGATGTGACTTTCATCTCCCAAATTGACATGTCTAATGCACATAACAATTGCCTAGCATTTTCAGCATCTAAAAATTTAACATTGACACTATGCAAGTTGCTGAGAATTTTATTAAAGTGAGCAAAAAGGTCATCAGTGGACTCACCGGGTTGCATCTCAAAGTGCATGTATTTCTTTTTGAACATATCCTGCTTTATCTCCTTGATCGTATTGGATCCTTCGTGGTAATCATAAAGTGCTCTCCACACATCGTACGCCGATCGGAGGTGTGCAACACAGTCGAAGTCGCTCTGAATTAGTCCTTGGATTATCAAGTTGCGGTCTTTGTTATTGTTGTCGACATCTCATAAGTTTGTAGCCGTGACTTGATCGTTCGGCGGCACGTCGTAAGGCTTGTACACTTTTTCTCATATCACGAAGCCTTGTGCCTGGATAAAAGCTTCCATGTGTGCCTTCAAAACATGAAAATCAATACCAACAAACACACAAGGTTTTGCCGAGTATTTCCCCATGATCATTAGTCAAAAACATGTGCGAATCACAAATTAGAGCATCGTGGCTCTGATACCAATTGTAGGATAGAAGAGCACGTGTAAAGCTACCAGAGGGGGGTGGGTGAATGGTAGATTAAATCTTTTTTAGCGGAAGCAACAAAAAACTCCTCAGCAGAAAAACGATCTGTTAAAGAAATCGTGTGTGCGACTTATCTAAAGTGATCAATTGTAACTAAAAAACTATAGATTATGGTGAACAATTCACGAAGATGTCACAACAAGAATCACGAAAATCAGTTAAGAAAAACTCATGTTACGATCGAAAGATCAAACAAAGGTCAATCTGTTTTACCCAAGAAAAAGAGTTTTGGAATACTGCAAAGAAACTCGTGTAGATACAAAACCACAAATCCAATGACCGTGATATTTTCAAAAATGATAGAAAATCAAGTTGTGAAGACATCCAAAAAAACATTCACATCAATCAGATATGTAAAACTCGAGATATGATAAAACCACTGAAGAAAGATAGTACTGTGCAGAAACTCAACGAGGAAGACTTCACGAAAATAGGTCGGATGAATAAGGCACAAAAGTTCCTTCAAACTACGAATTTTATTGATCAAAACACAAGAGAAACAGTCCCAAAGTTGTGCACCACGAGATCTGGTCTCCCTTGCTTATATAACCAGCCCTTAGGCCAACCCAAACCTAACTAGGACTCCAATCCTAGTCAATTCATGAATCGAAACTTTCCATAACTGCTCAAGACACTTCATACGCAGATAGAAGCAATCTTAAGACTTCCAAACACCTTAGGAACGTATCCTACGTTCCTAAAACAACTCAAATTCGTGACCCACATGAGATCCTATCATAACCAACTCAAATCTTTCCATATTTGAGTCAAACACGACTCAGCCGCTACTTGAGTCCATAACCTAGTCGGTTGGACCTTTCTGACCAATTCTTTATGTCCACATCTCTTGATCAAGCCTTGGAACCATGTAGCCACGTCCATGCACTCTTTTGCACACGTGCACACATCTTACAACGACGTCCATGATTTCTTCATATGCATTGTTCTTGATTCAACCATGTTGCGCAACCTCCTGATCAACTCAACCACAATTCCTCCCGAACTTGGTTGTTGAACATCATCCTCTAGATAAGGATAGTTCAATGGATCCCATCACCGGCCATGTCTTGAGCTGAAGTAACACCTGCACATCAATAAACAACTAATACTTCCGAGCACAAGTCCTCAACTTGAATCTCATTAGTTCCGATAACCACAGCACCTTACGTGAGCACCTCACATAAGCTTGTTGCAAACCATAGCAAAAAGTTATCAACCATAACCGCCAGAACACACCAAAAACTTAGTAAAAGAAAACTAAGAAAAATTTCCATAATCCAAAAAGCAAGTGCGAAACATTGTAAATTAAAAGCAGAACCACTACGATCAAGCTCCGAACCTTACCAAAGCTAACCGGACCTTGAACCGGAGCTTACCAAAACTAACAGGATCTGGCGCCAAAACTTGCCAAAGCTAGCAGGACCTAGTGCCGGAGCTAACCAAAGCTAGTCGGACCTAGCGTTGGAGCTTACCAAAGATAGCTGGACCTAGAGCTGGAGCTAACCAAAGCTAGTCAGACCTAGACAAAGACGTCGGACCTAGCCAAGGCAAGTCGGACCTTACGTCGGACCTTGCCGAGCTACCCAAAACAAGCCGAACCTTTCATCGGACCTTGCTGGAGCTTGGACCTAGAGTCAGACCTTGATGATAAATGTGTTTTGGTAGTAATCAAAATTTTTATCGCCATAGCCAATATATTCAGCACACATAGGTCTCACAAGGTTGAATAGACATGTTCGATGCAAATTCGGACAAGTCTGATCAGGACCAGAAAGTAAAATGGACAAGTCCGGTACGGGGTCGGACAAGTCCGGGCGCTTGTCCATTTTTCCAAAACCGAACCAAATTGAGGAATTACCGGAAAACTCTAAAAAGTTCTAGTGACGAAGATCGGACTGGTTCGTACATGAGAACGGACAAGTGCAGGAACCAACAGAAACGTTTTTCAGACTAATCCGTAGCAAAATAAGGATAAGTCTAAAAAACAATAGGGAGTACATTGGACTAGTCTGGCGTGCAATCCGGACAAGTCTACACTGATACATGTTTTTAATTTCTGTTTTGGTTCTAATTCCTTTTAAACTTGTTCCTTTTTGCGTTGTTTAATGTTAACTATATATAAGAATGTATGCAATGCATGATGGATGAACCCCCCCCCCCCCCAAAAAAAGAAATGAATCTCGCCCTCGAGATTCGACGTCGAAGGGAAGAGATAGGGAAATTCTCTCTTGAGGTCATCTTCCAGCTTCCATGTTGCTCCTGATTCTGCATGATGCTTCTATTGTACTTTGCGCAATCGAATCACCTTGTTTTAGTGACTCTCTCCTTCATCTCCTTGGTTTTGACCGGTTGCTGTGCATAAGTCAAATCTGCCTCTAATTCCAATTCGTCCATTAGTACTTGTTCTTTCGATACTATTAAGCACTTCTTGAGCTGAGAAATGTGAAACACATCATGAACATCAGAAAAATGTGCTGGCATATCCAACTTATATGCCACTTCACCACATTTGTCCAACATCTTTAATGGTCCAATATAGCGAGGTGACAACTTGCCTTTGACGTTAAATGGCTTATGGCCTCACATGGGTGACACTTAGAGGTATACGAAGTCTCCTACTTCAAGAGCAAAGTTTCTTCGCCTATTATCCACATATCCTTTTTATCTTGATTGAGCAACCCTCAAATTCTCGCGGATTATCTGAACTTGCTTTTTGTCATCCTGTATTACATTAGGTCCCAATACTTGAGTTTCTCCTGTCTCATTCCAAAATAAGAGTGTTATTCACCTTCTCCAAACAATGCTTCATATAGTGAGATTTTAAAACTTGCTTGATAAATGTTGTTGTAGGAGAATTCATCATATGGAAGACTTTTGTCCCAACTTCCTCCATATTTTAGTGCACAAACTCTTTGCATGTCTTCCAATATTTGATTTGTTCTCTCAGTTTGCGCATCCGTTTGAGGGTGCTATGCAGAACTAAAATTCAATTGGGTTCACAAAGACTTGTGCAGCTTTTGCCAGAACCTTGAGGTAAATTTAGAACCTCTATCGGACACTATTTTATTTGGTTCTCCATGTAAACACACTATTCTTCCCATATACAATTCCGCCAACTTTGCTCCACTATAGGTAGTCTTGATAGGAATAAAGTGCGCAGATTTGGTCAATCGATCCACAATAACCCATATTGAGTCATATACTGATAAGGTGCATGGTAAACCAACTATGAAGTCCATACCAACTTCTTCCCACATCAATTCTTGTATGTTCAATGGTTGTAGTAGTCCAGCTAACCTTTGATGTTCAACCTTCACTCGTTGTCACGTGTCACACAATGCAACATATTCAGCTATGTCCCTTTTCATGTCGTCCCACCAATAACAAGTTTTCAAATCCTTGTACATGTTTGTACAATCGAGATGGATGGAGTAAAGCGAGTCATGTGTCTCCTTTAATATCATCTCCTGAATATGCTTCACATTAGGCACAACAATCCTCTTCCCAAGCCATAGAGTACCATGGTCATCCTCATGAAATCTGAATTATCTCCCCTCTTGAGTCCTTTCCTTAATTTCCTTGATTTCCTCATCCCTGATCTAACCTTCTCGAATTTCCTGCTCTAGAGTTTTATTTAACTCCATCACTCCCATCTTATTTACGAATCCAAGGTGTAACCGTTCAAACTCCTTTAATAGCTCGGATGTCAACTCTCAAACCATGAGTTGGTGGCTTTCACCTTTTATACTCAAGGTGTCGGTCACTACATTAGCTTTTCCTGGATGATAGTTGATTCCAACATTATAATCCTTAATGAGTTCCAACCATCTCCGTTGCCTCAAATTCAGATCCATTTGTGCGAAATGTACTTGAGGCTCTTGCGGTCCATGTAAACCTCACACCTATGAATGCCTCCAAATCTTCAAGGCATGCACTACAGCTGCATGTTCAAGATCATGTGTAGGATAATTCTGCTCATGTTTCTTCAATTGCTTGGATGCATAGGCCACCACTTGGCGTTCTTGCATGAGCACACTTCCAAGCCCTTGTCTTGATGCGTTGCAATAGATATCAAAACTTTTGCTCACATCTGACAATACCAACACAGGTTCTGTTGTTAACCTCTTCTTTAGCTCCTCAAAACTATATTGACACGCTTGAGTCCATTGGAAAGCCTTTCCCTTCATTAATAATTCAGTCATGGGCTTCACTATTTTAGATAAATCCTTGATAAACAGACGGTAATATCCAACCATTCCAAGAAAACTCCGGATTTCCTTCACATTCTATGGTAGTTCCCATTTTTGCACATCCCTCACTTTTCCTGGGTCAACCAACACTCCTCTTCCAGAGATGATATGTCCCAAAAATAACACTTCCCTTAACGAAAACAGACACTTGCTGAATTTGGCATATAATTGGTGTTTCCTTAATTTCTGCAATGTGATCCTCAAATGCTCCTCATGCTCCTCCTCGCTTATCATGTAGATCATAATGTCATCAATTAACACCACAACGAACTTATCCAAGTACTCCATAAATACCTTATTCATGAGGTACATGAAGTATGCTGGTGCATTCGTCAGTCCAAAAGTGTGAGATCTATGTGTGCTGAATATATTAGCAATGAGAATAAAAGTGAAGGTTTACTTCAATGTTTTGAAGCTTACATCGATACACCACGATACACCCCGATACACACTCAGAGTTTTCTTATTGAGTTTGATTGATCTGTTTTTGCTCTGTTTTAACTCACAATGTTTTAACTTGGTTTTTGGCTTATGGAATGTTTGCTTAGTATTCTATGACTAAGTTTTTGGTGTGTTTTGGTCGTTATGGCTGATATCATTTTGCTATGGTTTGCATCATGCCTATGTAAGGTTCTCACATAAGGTGTTATGGTTATCGGACTAATGTGAGTCAATTCGAGGACTTGTGCTCAGAAGAATTGGTTGTTTGTTCATGTCCAGGTGTTGCTTGAGGTCAAGACAAGGCTGGTGATAGGATCCATTGAACTAGTCTTAGGGAAAAGATGAGGTTGAACAACCAAGTTCAGGAGGAATTGTGGTTGAGTTGATCAGGAGGTCGCGCAGCATGTTTGGGTCAAGAACAATGCATATGAAGGTGTCATGGACGTTTTTGGAAGGTGTTTGCATGTGTGCAAGGAGGGCATTTATATGTCAACATGGTTCCAAGGCATGATGAAGATAAGTGGACGTAAAGAATTGGCCAGAAAGGTCCAACCGGCTGGATTATGCCTCAGACTGCGGCTGAGGAGGTTATGGTTTGTTTATAGAAAGTTTCAAGTTTGTTTTTGTAAGCTTTCGTGTAGGTCACAAAGTTGAGTTGTTTTAGGAACGTTTAGGACATTCACAAGGTGTTTGGAAGTCTTAAGATTGCTTCTATTTGCATATAGAAGAGTCTTGAGCTGTTATGGAAAATTTTGGTTGAAACTCAGTAGGATTAGAGTCCTAGATTGGATTGGGTTGTCCTTAGAGAAGGTTATAAAAGCAAGAGAGGCCAGAGCTCGAGTAGAAATGACTTTGGTCTGTTCCCCTTGTGTTTTGATCAATAAAATTCGAAGTTTAGAGGAGCTTTTGTGCCTCGTTCATCCGACTTGTTTCAGACATCTTTTTCTCGTCGAGTTTCTCCACAACACTACGTTGTTTTGGTGTTTTAGTCATAACTTGAGTTTTACAAATCCAATTGATGTGATTCTTTTCGGGTTGTCTCATATCTTGATTATCTATCATCTGTGAAAATTTGACGATCATTGCATTTGCGGTTTCTGATCTACAAGAGTGTTTATAGTGTTGCATATCTGTTTTTACTCGGGTAGAACAGATTGACCTTTGTTCGTTATTTTCGATCATAACTTGAGTTTTTCTTGATGGTATTTCGTGATTCTCGTTGTCATGTCTTTATGGCTTTATTCTCTATACAATCTACAACATTTGTCACGGTTGAACACGTTTAGATCAGTTGCACACATGGTTTCTTAACATATTGATTTTTTGTCGAGGGGTTTTTGTTGCTTCTGCTAAAAAAGTTTTAATCTACCATTTACCCCCCGCTCTGGTAGCTTTTCACGTGCTCTTCAATCCTACAAAAAGGCATAACAGTGTACTCATAAGATCCTATCGAAGTGTTAGAGTGACACTTCCCCCGGATCTCCTAAGGAGCAGCCCGCAGAGGTTCTTTGTTCGGCGGGGCTTAGGCCTCAATCAAGTGTTCTAGCGGATGGGTATATGAGACAGTGGTTTTTACGTGGTTCTGGCCGCAAGGAGCGTAACACCCTACTCCACGGTGGATGGTATTGCTAGTATGTGTGTATGTGTGTGTGATGTTTCGGTTTGGTCCTTTGTAACGGTGGCGGTCTGGGCCTTTTATATACAAGGACGGATGCCTTACAAGTGGGGTCTCAGGGCCCGACAAGTGGTCCCGAGGCGATCCTATCCTAAAGATCTAAGTATTCTTTCGTAAGCTTGCTCTGATCGTGGTCTTGAAGACTCACCGTATTGCCGCCTGCATTGTCAGTAGCCCATGCGCCATTGCTGACATTGGCAGGGGATGTCCCGTCCAACTGTCTCTGTCGCCGTAAGTTACTAACTTGGCAGAGTGGGATAGGCCCGCGACGTCTTCACTGTGATGCGATTAGTTGCAGTGGTACCTCACATTAGTCATGCGTCGCGCCATGCATCTGGGGAAGACGCGTATCTTCAATCCTCAACAGGGACAAGGCGCGCCGTCCTCTTAACTCGTGCGTCCCTCCATCCAGGGCAAGTGGCTGGACTATGTGACAGCTCGGGAGCTCACCTCTATGGAGGAGGTCAGGTCCCGTCTTGCGGACCACATGGCACCTTGGGAGATCACCTCTACGGAGGAGGTCAGGTCCTGCCTTGCGGGCCACGTGGCCGCTCTTGAGCTCATCTCTGCAGGGAAGGCTCGGCCCCGTCCTGCTGGACACGTGTCGGTGCCGGGAGCTCACCTCCACGAAGGAGGTTAGGTCCCGCCTTGCGGGACACGTGGCAGCGATGGAGCCCACCCATATGGGATGTGGCCCGTCTGATGTCTTGGTCCACGTGGCAGCTCTGGAGCCCTGTCTCACGGGGAGGAGGGATCCTTACCTACTGGACACGTGGTTACCTAGGGACTCGTCTCCAAAGGGGGTGTTGAGCTTCTCCTTAGGGTTTCTTGTGGATATCATGGACCTACCATCTAGGATTGATGGGTCCTGGTCTCTTGAACATGTGGCGCCCTAGGACCCCACCTCTTCTGAGAGGCGGGGTACCTAGGTGGCTCTAGCTTGTGCGCAGGGGTACCCGGTATGTCGGGTATCGATAGTGGCCCCTGGGTCCACCTTGGGGGAAGGCGACGAGCCCGAGGGTGGAGGCCTTATCCTGCTTTCCTGCATAGCCTTTTAATTTTGTCTTGATCAGTCGAAGCAGTCTACTGCTATGACCATGCGTCCCTCTCTAGTTGAGGGGTCATAACGACAGGATCTTTGCTTGTTGCCACATTATCGCAACGGTTCCCAAGTCGCCTGCTGCACTTCTGTTGCTTTCACTTTTGTCTTTATGGGAACCGCCGGGTTGCCTTCTTAGGCGAAGAACTGCCAGGCTGGTTTTTCTGACAGGGAACCTGGTCCTGTTTGTCATGGACGTCGTGGTACGAGCCGATGATTCGGAGCCCGCTCAAATTTGTATGGTGCGCCCAAACGCCACTAGGGTGCTTAAAAGGGGTACCTTTGTGCACAATGGAGGTTCCTTCCTTCCGCACCCCCCAAGCATTCGAGCGTTCGTATTCCTCCTTGAGAGTCTAACCACCCTTGAGGTTCTCGACCCCTCCTCCAATGGACTCAGCCCTGCCTCCTTCCCGGATGGAGGATGTCTCACCTGTGAGGCGGCGTTTCCGCTGGGATGACAAGGAGCGACGGGACCTGATCCGTCTTGGCTCCTTGCCACTAAAGTTGGGGGGAGAAGGAGATCATCTTCTTCCAGGCGTACGCATACTTCGTGTTTGTCCCTCCTCTTTCCTCATTCCTGGTGACACTCCTGGAAGTCATTGGGCTTTAGCTTCATCATGTATCGCCGAACTCTCTGATGGTGGCAGCGGTGTCCTCGTATTTCTGCAAAATGTTCGTCGGGGTGCATCTGAGCGTACCGGTGTTTCGGCAGTTCGTCGTGCTGAGGCGGACCGGGAAGAAGAACAAATCCAACTTCCTCGGTGGCTAATGCTTCCAGCATTGGGCCAACAACCCCTTCAAGTACATCACACCACTCTCTTTGGCGAAGTGGGCTGATTGGAGGAAGGACTGGTGATCGTACAAGTCGATGCCCACGACTGCCTGGTTATGCCCACCGGATGGGCGACGATTAGGAAGGAGACCTGGGAGGAGCGGCTGGAGTTGGAGTAGGTCTACACCCTGATGATGGACAGGATCCAATTCTTTGCGGATCATGGTCTGTCGAAGTTGAAGGTGATGGTGGACTTTGTCCATCAACGCTTGGCCCCCCTTCAGCTCTGTTGCCATCCTACATGGCTCTACTTCGGGCTACACGATGGCACTTAGCTGGTGTGGGGTCGCGACACAGAGACAACCTCGAAAGAAGTGCTCAACGCAATGTCCAAGGCGTGCAGCAACCAGCTGTCAGATGACATCTTCAACTTCTCGCGGGCTTGCCCACTACTTTGCACAGATCGAGACCTTTGGACGAAGGTTCTGAAGGAAATGCCCAACCTAGATGCAATCGATCTTTGCATCAGGGCAGGTTGGTGATGAGAGTCGGGGCTTGGCCCTTGTCGACTCTTTGGAGGAGTCCGCACCTTCTTCTAGCTCCGAAGCTTCCAGGGCAGAGGAGGCACCCGCTGTTGGAGGGAAAGGAAAGGCACCGGTCCCAGACATAGGAAAGGGGAAGGCACCGGTCCACGACACCAGCAAGTGGAAGGCCCTGGCGGTCAAGGTCATGAAGGAGAAATGCCCTCAGTCACCACCGAGGGTGCCGCCGCATGTGGCCTTCGCCCAAGTCAACGTCCCCTGGTGCACCCCTCTTCAGTATTTGGCATCGGTGGTTCTTTGGAGGGAAGCTCGGTCTGTCAAGTGGTGGCTCTGCCGATAGCAGCAGCTGGCACATCATCCAGCATCCCCGTCACCAGCGCGGTCTAGGGTGCCATCGAGAGCTCCAGCAGCATCATACCTTTGGAGCCTAAGGCAAAAAGGCCTCGAGCCGACGTCGTCGGCAGCTCGGGAGGAGGCTCTGGGAGTCGTTCTGTTGGAGCTGGTGGAGGCACACCGTTGCAGGGTGGTGGCGTTGCTATTGGTTTTGGCGGAGACCCAACTAGGATGACCTTGCTTGTTATGCCATTGTCATGGCTTGCGGCTTTAGGGTCGTCGTAAGTGGAGGCTCGCTGGACCTTCTAGGGACGTTGGTAAGGCATTCTTGCCAATGCTTGCTCTATCATCTCACCTACCTTTGTTGATTGGTCAAAGCTTCATCTTGATTTGCAGGACTACGTTAGCTGTTCTACGGCACTTACCACCGTGGGTAGTGCCCGGAAGCACTTCGAAGGCGGTCGAGGAGGCTATGGCTGTGCCGGTAGGGCAGCCCACCAAGCTTGTTCTGGGGAGCGCTCCTCCATCGTCTGTGCCCAGCGTAGGTAGTGAAGCATCTCCGGCTGTATCTCTAGCTATCGCACCGGAGGAAACCCCAGCTGTCGCACTAGAGGCACCTCCAGCCGTCGCTCCGGAGGCATCTCCAACCGTCGTGGCAGAGGCACCTCCAGCCGTCGTGGTAGAGGCAATGTCGGAGTCGACTCTAGGCATTGAAAGCCTGGCCTCCACTACTGTAAAGCTAGCGGGTGGCTCCTTGAGCGATGATGGTGCTGCTGCTTTGGGTGGCGCCGCAACTTCTGCTTAGCCCCCGGGGGCAAGATCCCCGGTAATGGTGGCCTCACCTTCACCGCTACGGGAGGAAAAGGTCTTTGAGATGATCACCAGACGACCTTCCCTGACGTCAGCGCAGCCAGAGCACCTCTTTGACATCATAGACTTGACACAGTCCAGCATCCTTCAGGTGCAATCCAACCTCCATCGGGCGCAGGAGGCTCTTGCCGCAGAGTGGGAGAAGCTACGTGCCGAAGGCGAGCGCCTTCGAGGTTGGGAGGACCTTCTGAGGTCTAGGATCGCCGAGGCGAAGGTGACGTACCAAAAGGAGAGCAAGGAGATGGAGCTGAGGCACCGCTTGGTGAAGGCCACGGATGCCCTGTTTCAGAAGATTCTGGTCGATGCCAAGGTATACAATGACACGGTTGATGCCCACCTGCGTGCCCTTGAAGAAGGTCGAGAGGCCCTGAGTCGCCAAAAAGTCGTTGTTCCCGAGAGGGAGGCTGTTGTTGCCGAGCAGGAGGTGACGACCAAGGCAATGATGGCTCGCGCTGAGGCTGATCGGGACAGGCTGTAGTCCCGCCTTGAAGATCTTGAGATCAAGGAAAGGGACTTGTCGTGGGATCATGCACAGCACTCAGCTGAGCATCATGAACTTCTCTTGCGCAATCTTGATGTCCAAGCCCGGAAGTGCTCGATGGAGCATCGCGCCCTAGAGCTCGATCTGCAGGAGCGTCAGCTGGCTCAGCACTTGGAAGCCAAGGGTAGGGCAGTGGCGGAGTCGGTAGCAACCCATGTCCTTGTGTGCTACCAGAGCCGGTACACTAATCTGCCTCTGGAGCCAATTTATTTAGGTCCTGTTGAGGAGCGCGGGGATGCGGCAGCGGCAGAGGTCATGAATGCAGCGAAACATGTCGTCGCGCAATTCTCCAGGGACTGAGGCTGGCAGTCCGACTTTCTATCTGGTGTTCACCCCTTTGTAAATATTCCTTAATGAATATGAATTTGTGTCTGGCTTTTTTTCTTTTCTTTTGTGCTTCACAACTGTTGCTCTGGGTCCTTAGTAACGTAAGGGTTTGCAGAACCTTTGTTGAGCCCATTAGCTTTTGAGGACCAACGGTTGCACAATTGTTATAGATGAGGTGTTTCCCATTGACTTCCTGCCTATGGAACCCCCTTAGAGGCTCCTTTGTAGATGTGGTTAGTTGGCGCAAGATGTCTTCAACGTGCCCCCAGTGGAGAAGGGGAGTTGGAGTGTTGTAACGCTACCAATTACCGGAACTGGATGCTCCGTTATCGCCCACCACCATCGTGGAGACGTCTACGACAAGACCCATGGGAGGTGCCAGAGTTGAGTGCACCGGCATTGCCCACCATCGTCGTTGAGGTGTCGACGGCAGGCCCCTTCGGGGGTGCCGGAGCTGGATGCTCGGGCGTCATCCACCATCGTCGTAGAGTCATCGACGATAAGCCCCTAGTGTACAGGCTATCACAAGAGAACCCTGTTAGCAATAGGAGCGGGGCAGGAGAGTGTACTCACTTATTCGCGCTTGGTGTTGTCATTGACATGCTGAGAAGTCGGTGGCAGGCCCCTTGCGGGGTGCCAGGGCTGGATGCTCCGGTGATGTTCGCCATTTTCATTGATACGTCGACGGCAGGCCCCTTGGGAAGTGCTGGAGCTGGATGCTCCGGCGTCGCCCACCATCATCATGAAGATGTCAACGGTAGGCCCCTTGCAAGGTGCCAGAGTTGAAGGCTCCAGCGCCGCTCACCATTGTTGTGAAGACGTCAACAGCAGGCCCCTTGGGAGGTGCCGGAGCTATGTGCTCCGATGTCGCCCACCATCGTCATTGGGACATCGACGACACGCCCCTTGGGAGGTGTTGGAGCTGGATGCTCCAGCGTCGTCCACCATCATCGTAGAGTCATCGATGGCAAGCCCCTGGTGTACAGGCTATCGCAAGAGAACCCTGTTAGCAACAAGAGCGGGGCAGGAGAGTTTACTCACATATCTGTGCTTGGTGCTGTCGTTGATGTGTAGGGACATCGACGACAGGCCCCTTGTGAGGTGTTGAAGCTGGATGCTCCGGCGACGTCCGCCATCTTCGTAGATACGTCACCGGTAGGCCCCTTGCGAGGTGCCAGAGCTGGATGCTCCGTCGTTGTCCACCATCGCCGTTGAGATGTCGATGGTAGGCCCCTTGGGAGGTGCCGAAGCTGAATGCTCCGGTGTTGCCAACCATCGTTGTGAAGACGTCGCCGGCGGGCCCCTTCGGATGTGACAGAGCTGGGTGCTCCGGCGTCACTCACCATCGTTGTTGGGATGTCAACGGCAGACCTCTTGGGAGGTGCCAGAGCTGGATGCTCTAGCATCGTCCAGCATCGTCGTAGAGTCATCTACGGCAGATCCTTAGTGTACAGGCTATCGCAAGAGAACCCTATTAGCAACAAGAGCGAGGCAGGATATTTTACTCACTTATCCGCGCTTGGTGCTGTCGTTGACGTGCTGGGACGTCGACGGCAGGCCCCTTGCAAGGTTTCGAAGCTGGATGCTCTGGCGACGTCCACCATCTTCGTATATACGTCAACGGCAGACCACTTGGGAGGTGCTGGAGCTGGATGCTCTGGCGTCATCCACCATCATCGTTGAGTCGTTGACGGCAGGCCCCTTGGGAGGTGCCGAAGCTGAATGCTCCAGCGTCGCCCACCAGCGTCGTGATGACGTCAATGGCAGGCCCCTTGGGAGGTGTCGAAGCTGGGTGCTCTGGTATGGCCCACCATCATCGTTGGGACGTTGATTACATGCCTCTTGGAATGTGTCGGAGCTGGATGCTACGGCGTCATCCACCATCGTCGTAGAGTCATCGACGGCAGGCCTCTGGGGTACAGGTTATCGCAAGAGAACCCTATTAGCAACAAGAGCAGGGCAGGAGAGTTTACTCACTTATCCATGCTTGGTGCTGTCATTGACGTGTTGGGACGTCGACGGCATACCCCTTGCGAGGTGCCGGAGGTGGATGATCCGGCGATGTCCGCCATCTTCGTAGATACATCAATGACAGGCCCCTTGGGAGGTGCTGGAGCTGGATGCTCCGGCGTCATCTACCATTGTCGTTGAGACGTCGACGACAGGCCCCTTGGGAGGTGCCAGAGCTGAATGCTCCGGTGTCACCCACCATCGTCGTGAAGATGTCAACGGTAGACCCCTTGGGAGGTGCCGGAGCTGGGTGCTCCAGCGTTACCCGCCATCATCGTTGGGACATCTACAGCAGGCCCCTTGGGAGGTGTCGGAGCTGGATACTCCGGCGTCGTCCACCATCATTGTAGAGTCGTCGACGGCAGGCCTCTGGTTTACAGGCTATCGCAAGAGAACCCTGTTAGCAACAAGAGCGGGGCATGAGAGTTTACTCACTTATATGTGCTTGGTGCTGTCATTGACGTGTTGGGACATCGACGACAGGCCCCTTTGCGAGGTGCTAGAGCTGGATGCTCTGACGACTATTGACGGTCCTTAAGCACCACATTTTGACCATCAATTCACCTCATAATGTGCATAAAAGAAACACAAAACATAGTGGTAGGGTTACACACTAACCCAATTCCACAAGTGCTGGTGTTTATTTGTATGCAGGTGAATTATTACCCAAAATACCAAAACATGCAGGGATGAATCCATGAAAATGGATTTCAACGAATCAGGAGATGACACGTGGCAACACATGGATAAAATGGCCCATAAAAAGAAGAATACGAGGAGATCCAACGGTGTTGCACCCATATACATCAAGGGGGCCCACTTGGAAGCCACCTGGAGGAAGCACTCCCCGAGGGGAGCCTTGACCAGGTCGGCCGAACCAGGGGTTTGGCCTACCTCTTCCTGGCACCAAACTCGGTCAAATGACACGTGTTGGCTCCTCCCAACTCCTTGGAGTCAATGGTGACTGATTCGCGCGTTAATTGTGGCAGGAACCGACCCTTCTCCACCTATAAATAGACCCCCTTACCTCACTTCTCACACACACCAAAAGTTGAGAATAGTGCTACACTCCAAAGGTTTAGAGTAGTCCTAGAGGCTACTAAAGTAGAAGGAGAGTGTGGTGAAGAGTCTAGAAGAAGGAGGCTTGGGCTTGTCAAGTCCCTCTTCCACACTTGTACCCCGAAAAAGTTTTAGTCAATCATGTAAGCCTTTGTGAATTCAATACAAGTTTGATCTTTTATTCTTAGTAGTTTGCACAAGAAGTTACTTGTGGGTTCACTGCTTTAATTCATTAGAGGCTCTAGTTGTAGCTTTGTGTTCGAAACAACTAGAGTAATGATCTAGAACGTAAGTGTGGTGCTTAGGTTATAAATCATCAGTAGATATCTCGTAGACCCACGGATTGAAGAGGTAGGCAGTAGGTGGTGACATCCCTATATGTTCTTCATAATCCTCCACGTTCGGCTATGTCATAGGCTCTCTGCGGGAGTCATCCTAGTATTGCTAGGAGTAAGCCTGTGCTTGAAGCAAGCATCTACTGCAAACTACCTTGAATTAGGATCAATACTTTAAATTCCTCTCTGTTCCTTGCCTACCAAACAACTTTTTGTTCTTGGGTGAGCTAGTTCGAAAGATTAGCACACACGTTCTTTGGATTCGATACCCTTGGGAATACTCCTTAAGGGGAAGTGATATAACGGTATTTCCGTGCGCTTGCGGATAACTATGTGGTGTTAAGAAATACCAACAAACATTTCTGGCGCTGTTGCCGAGGAACAGTTGCTGTTAATCTTCAAACCAAGATCACCCTCGTATCATATCCCCCTTATCTATCATCTTACCTTTCTTATTCTTACCTTACCGCCACCATATAAATGGAGCAACCCACCATTCATTCTTATTCTGCTCCGAAGGGCAAGTTCTGTGAGCCACCGCCTTCGGCAGAACCTATTTGTTCAACCAGCTATGAACTTCGCCCTCGATTTATAGCCATGGTTCGGGAACAATCCTTCTCAAGAACGGATTGTGAAAACCCTTACCACCATCTACGAGAGTTCGGACAACTGTGTTCAGCCTTCTAATCAAAGGTATGACACAGGAAACTCTCAAATGGAAGTTGTTTCCTTTTCCCCTCAAGGAAAAAGCCAAACAATGGTACAACCACTACGTTGGGAAGACAAACGGTGATTGGAGTGAATTACGAGACAAATTTTTTCTTGTTTTCTTTCCCATTGCCTGAATTGTTTCCTTACAAAAGGAAGTACTATGCTTCCAGCAGATGGAGAAGGAATCCATATGTGCAGCTTGGGATAGATTTTCTCTTTTGAAAAATTCTGGCCCAGATTTTTTAATCCCTGATCCAATGCTTTTGCAACATTTCTTCATGGGATTGAACAAAGAGTCTGCCCTATATCTTGACATTACAGCTGGAGGATCTTTCCTCCATAAGACTCCAGAAGAAGGCAAGGATCTTCTGGACAGAATTCTAGAAAATTCTTCCTTCATTATGGGTCTTAATAAGCCTCCCGAAGAGGAAGTCGTGTCAAGAATGGAGGATACACTCTTGGACAAGGATGAACCCGTTTCTTGTTTACCCCAAGCCTTGCCAGAGGAATCCTCTCCCAAACCTGAGACTACGAAGGTAGAAAAAATTCAACCCTCGCAGTTTCCATTTTACTTTGAGGAAGAGCTTTTTGAAGATTATGGAAATACCTCGAAGTATTGTTGCTATAGGAAACCTTCATTGCCATCATCTCCACTTGAACCACCTGACGGGGTGTTTGTCCGTCAGACGGTCAAGGAGTTGACCTCTATCCTGAGCTGAGAGTGGACAACTGAAGTCGAGAATTCACCCGCAATTCTTCGGATGACCTCACCTTTGGCTACCATTTTATGTTCTATTAGAGGGACACCAATGAGAATCCTATACAATCCTACTGTTGGAGTAAATCTCATTTCCAATTCTTGTGCTCTCGCCATTCTTTGCGATGTGCCCTTGGCACCAACAGCAAATCCTTCCGAGATTCATTTGGAACCATTCTTGAAGGATGTGGGGTTCTGCAACAAGTGTCTATTAAACACAAATTTGTTGAGGCTCTCCTAGATTTTCACTTGTACAAAATCCAAGATTTTGACATCATGATAGGGATTCCCATAGAGAAAATTCTCATGGAAGTTCCTTTGGAAGGAAGCCTCAATATCAATCTTGGAGGGAGAAATTTTTCCATGCCTATTCTGCGTTCAAAGAACACATCTGCAGAATCTCCCGTCCAAGATGAGCCAATGGAGGAGGTTAGGACTCCTCCATTTTTAGAACCCCCTGAAATTGAAGGAGAAGAAGACTTCGTCCAAGCGGAGGATGAATTTCAGGAGGAAATTGAATTGCCAAAAGAAGAGACCTCCCCAAAACCTCCTGTTGAGCTCAAGATTCTACCTACAGGCCTACGTTATGCCTTCCTAAATGGCGATTTGGAAGCCCCTGTCATCATAAGTGACAAGCTTTCAGATGATGAAACACTCAAACTCATAGCCATGTTAGAAAGGCATAGAGCTGTTTTTGGATATTCACTTCAGGATCTCAAGGGAATTAGTCCAGCGTTATGCACCCATCGTATTCCTATTGGTCCTGAGAGTATCCCCTCAAGGGAACTTCAAAGGCGATTGAATAATGCGATGCGGGGAGTTGTCAAGAAAGAAGTCTTGAAACTTTTGCATGCCAGGATTATTTACCCTGTTCCTCATAGTGAATGGGTAATTCCAATTGAAGTAGTGCCTAAGAAGGGAGGTATGACGATCGTTCAAAACGAGAGGAATGAATTAATTCCTCAACAGACCATCACGTGATGGAGGATGTGCATTGACTACCGAAAACTTAACAAGGCAATAAGGAAAGACCATTTTCCATTGCCCTTCATCGATGAGATGTTAGAGCGATTGGCAAAACACTCCTACTTCGGTTTCCTTGATGGGTATTTAGGATATCATCAAATTCCTATCCATCCCGATGATCAAAGTAAGACCATGTTCACATGTCCTTACGGGACCTATGACTACCGGCGTATGTCCTTTGGACTGTGTAATGCTCCTGCCTCTTTCCAGAGATGCATGATGTTTATATTTTCATACATGATCGAGGATATAATGGAAGTTTTCATGGACAATTTCTCCATCTATGGAAAAACTTTTGATCATTGTCTAGAAAATTTAGACAGGGTCTTACAAAGATGCCAGGAGAAGGACCTTGTGCTTAATTGGGAAAAGTGTCATTTCATGGTTCGGGAAGGCATCATTCTTGGTCACTTGGTGTCCGAGAGAGGAGGTGGATAAAGCTAAAATTGAAGTTATTGAAAAACTTCCACCTCCTATCAATGTTAAGGGAATCCGCAGCTTTTTAGGTCATGCGGGGTTCTAGCGACGATTTATCAAGGATTTCTCCAAAATCTCTAGATCCCTCACCAACCTATTAGCTAAAGAAGCTCCCTTTGATTTCGATGATGAATGCCTTAAATCATTTGATATACTCAAGAAGGCACTCATCTTAGCTCCAATTATCCAACCTCCTGATTGGACGCTGCCATTCGAAATCATGTGTGATGCCAGTGACTTTGTTGTTGGTGCGGTCTTAGGCCAAACCAAAGTTAAAAAGCATCACGCAATAGCCTACGCTAGAAAAACTCTGACAGGATCCCAACTCAAATATTCCACAACTGAGAAAGAGCTCCTAGCAGTAGTTTTTGCTATCGACAATTTTAGATCCTATTTGGTTGGAGCAAATGTCATAGTCTACACAGACCATGCTGCTTTGAAATATCTGCATACCAAAAAGGATGCTAAACCCAGGCTAATTGGATGGATTCTTCTACTCCAAGAATTTGATCTGGAAATAAGAGATAAGAAAGGAGTAGGGAATTCAGTAGCAGATCATCTTTCACGTACGGAAGTCACACAAACCATGGACATACCTATCAATGACTTCCTACGAGATGATATGCTCATCAAGGTGACAGACTCTCACCCTTGGTATGCGGATCTCGTGAACTTTATGGTCACGGGATACGTACCACCAGGGGAGAACAAAAAGAAACTCATTTATGAGAGTCGTAGACACCTTTGGGTTGACCCTTACCTCTATTGAGTATGTGCTGATGGCCTTCTTAGAAGGTGCGTGTCATCAATCGAAGGCACCAAAATTATAGAGAAATGCCATGCTGGCCCCTATGGTGGTCATTACGGTGTTTACCGTACTCAGGCAAAGATCTGGCAAAGTGGATTCTATTGGCCTTCAATGTATGAAGATACCAAGGAATTCATTCGCAGATGTTGGAAATGCCAGAAGCATGGAGGAATCTCTACTCGCGATGTGATTCCCCTAACATACAATCTCCAAGTGGAATTATTTGATGTATGGGGTATTGATTTCATGGGACCTTTTCCTAGGTCTTACGATTGCGAGTATATTCTGGTTGCCGTCGACTATGTGTCAAAATGGGTAAAAGCATTGCCATGCAAAAATGCTGATTCCAAGCAAGTAAGTAAAATGTTCCATGAGATCATTTTCCCACGCTTTGGAACTCCCTGTATGGTCATAAGTGATGGAGGGTCTCATTTCATAGATAAGACCTTCCGGAACTTTTTAAAGGAACTTGGAGTCCAGCATAACATTGGTACCCCATACCACACACAGACAAGTGGTGAAGCAGAAACATCTAATAAGCAAATTAAGAATATTCTGTAAAAGACTGTCTTAAAAATGGGAATGGGATGGAAGCAAAAGCTACTCGACGCATTGTGGGCATATCGTACTGCCTACAAGAGACCTATCGGCATGTCTCCTTTCCAACTTGTCTATGGGAAGACTTGCCATCTTCCAGTAGAATTGGAACATAGAGCGTATTGGGCCATCAAGCGTTGGAACATGAATCTTAAAAAAGCTGGAAATCACCGATTGAAGCAAATCTCTAAGTTGGAGGAATGGAGAGATAAGGCATACCACAGTGCCAGAATTTATAAAGAGAGAACCAAAAGATGGCACGATAAGAGGATTACGCCGAAAGAGTTCAAACCTGGAGATAAAGTTTTACTCTTTAACTCTAGGGTTAAACTCTTTGGACATGGGAAGCTTAGAAGTAATGGGTAGGACCCTTCACTGTAGTAGAGACTTCATCCCATGGAGCAATCACACTCCAAGGTGATGACGGTCAACTATTCAAAGTGAATGGGCACCGACTCAAATTATTTCTCGATTCCCAAAAGGATATAGAAAAAGATTTTGACGTGGTAAATCTAATCGATTTCCATGACATTTCTTTCAATTATGTTTAAATTCTCCACGTCCAACTAATGGGCCCATCCAATTCTTCATCTATGAGGCCCTATTTAATCGACCCGAGAAAATGTGGCCCGAACAGAGCTAGAAGGGGGTCAAGCTAAAGCCCCTGGTCGGCCGACTCTCCCTTCACACCGTTCGCGTTCCATTTTCTCGTGTTGATCCTCCTCGATATCCTCCACAAAATCCTCTGTGAAATGCATCGTTCCCCGCCTACTGAAAGAATTCAGGAAACGAGTGTGGGGGAAACATGTCCCCAAGTCACGAAATCCTGACGTGAAAAATTAACGTTGCATATCAAAACACGTCGCGACTAAATGAGCAAAACGACCCAACGAAACAGAGCCATAGAAGAGCTAACAGGAGGTCGGCCGACCTGTTTTCTGCTCCATACAACTCCATTTCGCTCCAAAAAATCGGTTTGGATTTATCCCCACTTTTATGCACTACGCTGCTTTTTGAGTTGATTTCATATTTTTTCATTGCATTTCTAAAATGAATCAACTCAACAATTTGAAATAAAATTTGGTAGTCAAGTATTTTCTTAAGCTGAAAATTTTAATACTTTATATTTCAATTTATTACCTTGTTTATGATTCCCATAATTCATTAGGAAAAACACATCATCTAGGTATTTGACTAGTGTGATATGGTAAATGAGTTCTTTAGAAATCATCCTTTTGCTTGAAATAGATTTTTGACATTTGTAACTATTTGAAGTATTGAACTTTGCCTAAATCTCTCATTGGAAATTTATATACCCACCAAGGCCATATGATGTATTCATTGAAAACCACAAGCATATGCCACTTTGCTTTTCATTGAACTTTGTCAAACCCGTGACCCAATTGAGTGACATCCATGAACTTTTTGAATTGAAAACTCTTGTGCACTCCATTCATGCAAAATTTCTCACATTGAGAGTTTGCATCCATCCGCCAAAAAGAATCTCCATACAATACAAAGGAAAGCCTCTCTAAAAAATAAAAAGGAGTAGAAGACATGGCTACAAGAAAAAGAAAAAGCATCCACTCTTGAAAAAGAGTAAGAGTGCTCAAAAAAAAAGTAGCCATGTTTCATCCTTAAAAGACAGCAAATTCATGGGAGTTATCACCTCACCCCTGCATTCCATTCATGTGCACAAGAATTTTCCCTTCACTTTGTTCATTGCGTAAGTCTCTCATAGGATCAAGTTTTTGACTTAGTAACATATGAATTGCAAATGTGTGCCACATTCATCCTTACCAAGCTCCAGATATAGCCACATTTAGTATAGGGACATGAATTGGCAAAACATGCCATGGTGAGGACTCAAACACTTTGAGAGATTTGAGAGATTCCAATCGAGAAGGCAAGGGCAAAAGTTCCTATGACTTTCAAATATAGCAATTGCCAAATCATTTCAGCAGAGAATGATCCAAGGAAACATCATTTTAACTGTTCCATTTTTCAAACACCCAAGAATTATGTGGTAGCCACATACACAAAGGGGATCCATGAATTCAGGTATAAGTTGAAATATCTAGTATCCTTATTTTCTACCTTATAGCAAATTCATGACAACACTCTAGTTCTTCTTGCCTTTACTCGAGGACGAGCAAAGGACTAAGTGTGGGGGATTTTGTTGACGGTCCTTAAGTACCACATTTTGACCGTCAATTCACCTCATAATGTGCATAAAAGAAACACAAAACATAGTGGTAGGGTTATACACTAACCCAATTCCACAAGTGTTGGTGTTTATTTGTATGCAGGTGAATTATTACCCAAAATACCAAAACATGCAGGGATGAATCCATGAAAATGGATTTCAACGAATCAGGCGATGACACGTGGCAACACATGGATCAAATGGCCAACAAACAGAAGAATACGAGGAGATCCAACGGTGTTGCACCCATATACATCAAGGAGGCCCACCTGGAAGCCACCTTGAGGAAGCACTCCTCAAGGGGAGCCTTGACCAAGTCGGCCGAACCAGGGGTTCGGCCGACCTCTTCCTGGCGCCAAACTAGGTCAAATGACACGTGTTGGCTCCTCCCGACTCCCTGGAGTCAATGGTGACTGATTCACGCATTAATTGTGGCGGGAACCGACCCTTCTCCACCTATAAATAGACCCCCTCACTTCACTTCTCACACACACAAAAAGTTGAGAATAGTGCTATACTCCAAAGGTTTAGAGTAGTCCTAGAGGCTACCAAAGTAGAAGGAAAGTGTGGTGAAGAGTCTAGAAGAAAGAGGCTTGGGCTTATCAAGTCCCTCTTCTACACTTGTACCCCTACAAAAGTTTTACTCAATCAAGTAAGCCTTGATGAATTTAATACAAGTTTGATCTTTTATTATTAGTAGTTTGCACAAGTAGTTACTTGTGGATTCACAGCTTTAATTCATCAGAGGCTCTAGTTGTAGCTTTGTGTTCGAAACAACTAGAGTAGTGATTTAGAACGTAAGCGTGGTGCTTAGGTTATAAATCATCAGTGGATATCTCGTAGACCCATGGATTGAAGAGGAAGGCGTAGGTGGTGACAGCCCTATCTATCCTTCGTAATCCTCCACGTTCGACTATGCCATAGGCTCTTGGCGGGAGTCGTCCTAGTACTGCTAGGAGTAAGCCCGTGCCCAAAGCAAGCATCTACTGCAAACTACCTTGAATTAGGATCAATACTTTGAATTCCTCTCTGTTCCTTGCCTACCAAACAACTTTGTGTCCTTGGGTGAGCTAGTTCAAAAGATTAGCACACACGTTCTTTGGATTCGATACCCTCGGGAATACTCCTTAAGGGGAAGTGCTACAACGGTATTTCCGTGCGCTTGCGGATAACTCTGGGGTGTTAAGAAATACCAACAAGCATTTCTTAGAAATACTTGTTGACGGTGCCAAAAATGCTTGTTGGTATTTCTTAACACCACAGATCATCTCCGGTAAAGAGATGAGATCCGCAAGCGCACGGAAGATACCATTGTAGCATTTCACCCATGAGTATTCCCAAGGGTGTCGTATTTATCCCAAAGGAAGGCAATAGAGTAAAGTATATACTATTCTTATGGTCAAGCTATGGGATACTAATCCATAATCCGGACAGGGGTAAGTTGATAATAGGGGTAGTGTGACACACACCTAGGTGATATATTCTATAGGGTAACATGGGTCCTTGAGGGAGATTGGATTGAGAGTTAGAGAGTTGCTCCTACAATGCTCCTAATACATATACATAGCCTAAGGTAGATACTAATTGTCACGCCAATGATGAATTCCTATGCAATGCTATTCAACACATCGGGCACGGGCTTATCCCTAGCAATACTAGGGCGACTCCCGCCAAGAGCCTGTGGCATAGCCGAACGTGGAGGATTACAAAGGACAGATAGGGTTGTGACCACCTACTGCCTACCTGTTCAATCCGTGGGTCTATGAGACATCCAACGCTACTTAAATACCCTAGCACCATGCTAGCATACTAAACAAATACCTTAGGAGCCTTGGCACAAGCCATCCTAAGGCAATGACTAACCTAAACATCGTTGAACCAATGTTGAAGCATAGCATAAGTCATTCATATTAACATAATTATATCATAACTACATAGACTATAGTGGGGTCTATAGTGTTTATGACCATAAGATGTGATCATGAGAGTGAAATCATAAAGACTATACCTTCCACATACATGGACTCCACAATCAAACAAGAAACGCTTTGTCCAATGATACATATAAAAGAAGACTAAAGATAATATCTTTATTGAGCACAAAGTCACAAATACAAGAAGGAATACATAAGTCATACCTTTCCCAATGTGGAATTGGGAAGAGAGACTCCTTCTACTCCTTTCCCAATTTGGACTTGGGACTAGAGGCTCTCCTCTCTACATCCTAACTCCTCTATGGACTATGGAAGATAGTGTACACAATAGAATGATGCCCAAGTGGTGTGTGTTGAAGTGAGGGGTAGGGGGTCGTATTGATACTACTGTTGAGGTTGGTTCCCGCCACCAAAAGCGCGTGAATCAGTCACCATTGACTCCAGGGAGCCAGAAGGAGCCAACACGTGGAGGCTGATCGAGTTTGGTGCAAAGACCAGGTGGCTGCTAGGTGGGTCCCATTGATGTATATGGGTGATACACCATTGGATGTCCTCAGATACTTCTGTTTGTGGGCCATTTGATCCATGGGATGCCACGTGTCATCGCCTGATTGGCTGGGATGATATTTTATAGGATTGGTCCCTCTACATTTCCTCGTTTCCTGCATAAAATGCTGCATACACATATTTCTCCAAGTCCAAGTGGAATTGGGTTAGATAGAAAGGTGATGTGTGCAAGAAATGACAAATCCTTCACATAATTGATTTAAATTGACGGATGAAATTAGTATATAACAGCCGTCAACAGCGACGCCCGCTATCTTTGTAGATATGTTAATGGTGGGCCCCATGGGAGGTGTCAGGGCTGGGTGCTCCCGTGTCGCCCACGATCATCATTGGGACGCCGACGGCAGGACCCTAGGTGGTGCTGAATCTCGACGCTCTAGCAGTTTGTCCTGCACATATGATAGAAAGAGGGGGGACTAGTCTTGCTCGTCAGTCATGCCTGTTCCTCTCCTTAGCTCTGTCATGTCTTACTGTCCTGGACTGACGCACGGGGCTTGGGTAATTCGATGCGTTGGTGCCCCGTGGTCCGGCTCCTGCCGTCTTCAGGGTGTGAGCTTTCTGGTTCCAGTACTCAGCTGTAGCGCTGGGAGGCAGGGTGTGTATGCTTAGGGTGGAGGACCAGGCTAAGCAATTTACACCTCCTGGACCTTCTGCTCGACACAAACCTTTCCTGGGAAGCCTTCTGGCGCCATAGGACCCTAATGACGAGAGCAGCCGGAAGAACGCCTCACACACTAAAGGTACCTCAAGTGAACCCGCCTGTAGCTGGACTGCATGACTTCAGCAGGGGTGAGTTACAGAGCATTCAACCGTGTATATGAAGATAACATACAATAAACAAGGCTAGTATGGTATGATTATAAAATTAATGTGTAATTAAATGAATAATGTTTTTAAGAAAGCATTAAGTAAAACAATGATTCTTTTTTATCGGAGTTCATAGAGGGAGTCAGGCTTTTACAAAAGAGAGCAACGGCTTGCTTCCGGATGATGAGGGGGGCAGGGTGTACAGGCTTAGGGTTTGGAACCAAAACTAAGCTGACTGCACACTCTGGACCTGACCCTCCCGGTGCTCGGCTGTCCTTAGTGCTGCTCCTAGATCCTATGAAAACCTTTACACTATCCTACTTAAACTTAATATTTAAAATAGGGTGCCCAAGGCTCCAAGGCAGCTGTGATGGTTGTTGAAAGTGCATCTAGGAATCCCTTGTGGGTTTTGGATGATTTATGACAAGCAAATGAGATCCTAACCACTTTGTTGAGATGAGCACAAGTTTTAATGTGAAAATAAGCAAAGTGCCAAAAAGAAGGGAGAATGAGGAGCAATGTGAAAAAGAGCTCAAGTAACAAGTGTAGTAGATCATTGTGTATGGAGTGTGTTAAGGAAACACACCCCAAGAGCTCAAACACAAATAAACACACACGTTGCACAAATTTATACAGGACCAAACTAGTCTGATTGACACCGGACGAGTCCGATATCTCTCTGCACAAGATCAGACAAGTCCGATATCACCACGAACTAGTCCAATACCTCTCTGACTAGAATCGGACTAGTCCTCCCCAGTGCGGACTGGTCCTTAAAACACTTCACAAGATGCACAAAATTGGACAAGTCCGATCACACAACGGACTAGTCTGATATCATTCTAATCTAAATCGGACAAGTCCGATATTGGCACAGACTAGTTCAAAAACCCTCTGACCTAAATCGGACAAGTCCTACAAGTGCGGACTTGTCACCCAATTCACTTAGGGATTCACTGATCCGGACAAGTTTGATGATTATCGGACTAGTCCGAAGATTTCCAGAAGTGAAATCGGACAAGTCCGGTCCTAGCCGGACTAGTCCGATATTTCGGGACACTTAGGGTTTGCTACACACAGCACACCGGACTAGTCCGGTGTCCACCACGGACTAGTTCGATCTTTCTAAACCCTAACAGTCACTTTTAGAAACCCCATATAAATAGATGTGCATGGCCCAACTTTAATCACACTCGACCCCCTGCACCATCACACCTCCCAAGAGCCTCAAAAACACATCTCTCCACGAAATCAAAAGCCAAAAAGATCAATCCCTTGAGGATACACTTTGGAACATTGGAGAGACACGATTCATCACTCTTGAGCTCTTGGTTTGATTCCCTAACACACTCCTCTGATTTTCATTGTAATCTTTTGAGTGTGTTGTTTGTGAAGTTCTCATTGTAATCTAGGGGAGCCCTCAACGTGTGAGAAGGCCCCTTGAATTTGGTTATTTAACCTTTGTGATAAGAGAAGAGGATTGGCCTTCGTGGCGATCCGACGAGGGTAGGGTTGGAGAAGACCCGGTCCTTTTGTGGACTCCACGACGTGGATGTAGGTTGCCTCTGTGGGAACCGAACCACGGGATAAATTGCTTGTGTTCTTGCCTTGCGTTCATCATTCTTATACATCATATCAAACTTGGGTTTCAATCAATATTGCTTACTTTACGTTGAAACACTAAACATAAGATTGACTTGTGGTATACCCTAGTTCATAATCTTGTAACACTTCAATTACAACTATATTTCCGCTACATACATCCTAGAATCAAATTAATCGATCAAACTTGATACACCTAGTCGGTACACACCGGACTAGTCCGCACCTGACTGAACTAGTCCGATATCTCGAGTTTTGATCTGGTTTTTAAGTGTTGCAGGTTCTGACAAAATTAAAAAAGGCCTATTCACCCCCCCTCTAGGCCACATTCAATTGGTATTAGAGCAAGGTTCTTCAAGAAGGAGACTAATCGCTCGAAGAGATCATGTCGGACATGAAAGACGTACACAAGAGCAACAACCAAGAGAAGTTGATGAAGATAAGAACCAGAAATTAGAGAAGCTCCTCGAAGCCATTCAAGACTTCGAGGATCTCAACGAGGAGACGCTGGAACTCAAGGCGCTCCTAAGGAAGAAAAACCTTTCCAAGGGAAAGGTGAAAATTGAAGATGAAAAGAAGAAGAAGGGGAGTAGTCACACCGACTACTCCTGATATCCTTTCAACTACGATCGTCTTAATTCTAGCAATAATCATTATTTGTCTATCCCTTTAGGAAAAACCCCACACTTTGATGGAAGTGATTACTCAATGTGGAGGCAAAATATGAAAATTCATCTAATTTCTCTCAATCCAAGTTTATGGCATATTGTGTGCACAGGGATAGATATTCCGGACGACGATGAAGAGCTTACACCAAGCCAAGAGCACGCAATTCATCGAAATGCCCAAGCCGCGGCAGTCATTACCTCTTCGCTCAGTTGGGACGAGTTCACCAAGGTGGATGTACTCGAGATTGCAAAGGAGATCTGGGACACATTGCAAACTGCACATGATGGTGATGTCATGTGCGCGAAGCGAAGATCGAGATGATCGAAGGAGAATTGGGAAGATTCGCAATTGAAGAAGATGAGTCGCCTCAAGATATGTACAACCGACTAAAAACGCTCATCAACAAGGTTTGATCTTACGGAAGCAAGAAGTGGAACGACCACGAGGTGGTGAAGCTCATCCTTAGAGCTTTCATGCCTCACAATGTCACCTTATGCTCAATGATTAGAGAAAGCCCCGGATACAAGAGAATGACATCGGATGAGCTACTTGGAAAAATCATCAATTTTGAGATGATGGAAAAGCAAGTGAAGCATGTCAGGGAAATTGCCGACCTCACCTCGGCAAAGAAGAAAGGGGTTGCTTTGATGTCCACCCTCAAGCCCTTATCTAAAGAAGCGCGAGAAGCACAACTAGAAGAAGACGGTGATGATGAGAGCAGTGATTTGGATGAAGATGACATGATACTATTCATGAAGAAATTAAAGAAGTTGATGAAGAGAGAAGGCGCCAAATCAAGTGAAGGAAAATACAAGGAAAGATCTAAGTCAAAGTTGAGGCGGGCATGCTATAATTGTGGTGAGTATAGCCACTTTATAGTTGATTTCCCATATGAAGAGAACAAGAAGAAGACCAAAGAAGCCAAGCCTCAACCCAAGAAATTCTTCAAGGATAAGAAACAAGCTAAACAAGCGCATATAGGGAAAGAGTGGGAGTCAAATGATGAGTCCTCGTCGGAAGAAGAAGAGATGGCTAGCATAGCCATCGAGAAAACATCCAAAAATTCTACTCTCTTCCCTACACTCGGCGCATGGAAGGGAAACGGCACTTGCCTCATGGCAAAGTAAGGTAAATGCAAGGTAACGACAAAACCCTCTTCCGTACATTCTTATTCTAGTGATAGTGAAATTGCTAGCGATAATGAAGACATGCTCATTGGGTTAGATAAGAAAACAGCCACTAAAATGAAATTTTTGCTTGATCAACTTGTTGGGAAGGAGAGGTTAATACATCGTCAAGAAGACATGATTGTCTCCCAAAAGGAGGAGTATGTTGAACTTGACAAGCTTCTAGAGCTTGAAAAGGAGCGGAGCAAGTCACTAGAGCTTGAATTAGCTTCAAGCAAGGAAACTTGCTTGGAGTTAAGCGACTCAAATGCTACAATCAAGGAAGAACTTGCTAACCTAATCAAGGTTAACAAGATCCTTGAGGTACAAGCTGAGTCACTCAAGCAAGGTGATCCTTCATCCTCTTCAAGCTCACCTTCTCAACAAATTAAAACTGAAGTTGCTTCTACTTGTACATGTGGTAAAGTTGACAACAGTTTGAAAGACAAGTCAACCTCTACCAAGGACAAGCATCTTGCACAAAATGGCATATTTGACAAGGAGAAGATCAAATATGCACGTAGTGCATACTTGGTCACAGGACCTCCAAAGGTCAAATATGGCATTGGTTACTCTTATGGTGAAAAGCAACAAGCTAAAAGTCATAAGAATAACAAGGATAGCAATGTCTTTGTAAAGGGAAGACTCTCTCAAACTGGAAGATCCAAAATTAATGAATACAACATGCATGACCACCGGACTAGTCCAGTCAAGATCCGGACAAGTCTGGTCCTCCGGACAAGTGCGGCCTCCCAGACTAGTCCTGTGTATAAACAACAAAAGTTGCTATTCAGAACTTTCGATGCATCTTATGTCTTAATGAGAAGTAATTATGGAAAAATTTATGCTCGTTATGTTGGGCCACGCCATGGGAACACCAAGTCTCATGTGTGGGTGCCCAAATCCCTTGTGACTAACCTAAAAGGACCCAAGCAAGCTTGGGTACCTAAAACCAAGGCATAATTTGTTTTTGCGGGCCTATTCCCCCGGTGGATCCAAATGGGTGCTAGACAGTGGCTGAACCAACCATATGATCGGAGAAAGACGGATGTTCGTTGAATATGAAGCAAATGAGGATTCAAGCGAGGGCATCTATTTTGGAGGCAATAGTCAAGGAAAGGTGCTCGGTACCGGTAAAATTGCCATATCACCACAACACACTCTTTCTCATGTATTACATGTTGATTCCTTAGATTATAACCTGCTGTGCATATCTCAATTATGTGACAAAGGTTATAATTGCTTGTTCACTAACGAGGGTGTGACCGTCTCTAGGAGGAGTGATGGTTCCATTGCATTCAAGGGTATGTTGAAGGGAAAGCTTTATCTTGTTGACTTCAACAAGGATAAAGCCGAACTTGACACATGCTTGATTGCAAAGACCAACATGGATTGCCTGTGTCATAGACGGCTAGCGCATGTTGGTATGAGGAATCTTCAATAACTCCTCAAGGGCACTCACATACGAGGTTTGAAGGATGTTGTTTTTGAGAAAGATGGGCCTTGTAGCGCGTGCCAAGTCGGAAAGCAAGTTGGAGCACCTCATCCCGCGAAGAACGTCATGACTACAACAAGACCGCTCGAGCTACTTCACATGGACTTATTTGGTCCAATTACTTAAATAAGCATCGACGGTAACAAATATGGTTTAGTAGTTGTTGATGATTTTTCTCGCTTCACTTGGGTTTTCTTTTTGCATGATAAGTCAGAAACACAAGGAATACTCAAGAAGTTGTTCATGCGAGCTCAAAATGAATTATCCTTGACAATCAAGAACATTTGAAGTGACAACAGCACGGAGTTCAAGAACACACAAGTGGAGGAGTACCTAGATGAAGAAGGCATAAAGCACAAGTTTTCAGCTCCGTACTCCCCTCAAGAACACAGAGTTGCCAAAAAAAAGAACCAAACTCTCATAGAGATGGCAAGAACAATGCTCGATGAGTACAAGACCTCAGATCGATTTTTCGCGGAAGCGGTCAATACCGCTTGCCACGCCATAAATCGACTTTATCTTCATCGACTACTCAAGAAGACATCCTATGAGCTACTCACCAGTAACAAGCCTAATATCTCATATTTTCGAGTTTTCGGTTTCAAATGCTATATTTTGAACAAGAAGCCTAGGACTTCAAAGTTCACTTTGAAGTTTGATGAAGGTTTCTTGCTTGGTTATGATTCGAACACTTACGCCTATCGTGTCTACAACAAGACCTCTGGACTTGTTGAAGTAGCACGTGATGTAGTGTTCGATGAAACTAATGGCTCCCAAAAGGAGCAAGTTGATCCATGTGTGCTAGATAATGAAGAAGCTCCTTGTCAAGCATTGCGAAGAATGGTGTCTGGTGAAGTTCGACCACAAGAGCCTCCTCTACATATCCATGAGGAAAATGAACCACAAGAGGAGGCCAATGATCAAGGGGGAGCTTCCATACAAGATCAACCTCAAGAAAGTGAAGATGATCAACAAGTCAATGAGGGCAACCACTTAGGGGGAGAAGAAGATGATCATGAAGATTCAAGACAGCAAGTACCACACCTAAGAGTACACCAATGCGGCCAAAGGGATCACCCAATCGACAACATCATCGGTGATATCGAAAAGGGAGTAACTACTAGATCTCACATAGCTAATTTTTGTGAGCATTACTCGTTTGTGTCCTTTTTGGAACCACGAAGGGTTGAGGATGCATTGAAGGATCCAGATTAGGAAGTGGCCATGCAAGAAGAACTCAACAATTTCAAAAGGAACGAGGTGTGGGAACTAGTCGAAAGACCCAAATCCAACGTCGTCGGCACCAAATGGGTCTTCCGCAACAAACAAGACGAACACGAGTGGTGACGAGGAACAAGGCACAACTTGTGGCCAAAGGGTATTCACAAGTCGAAGGTTTGGATTTCGATGAAACCTTTGCTCCTGTAGCTAGACTCGAGTCCATTAGAATATTACTTGCATATGCTACTCACCATGATTTCAAGCTCTATCAAATGGATGTGAAAAGTGCCTTCCTCAACGGACCAATCAAGGAGGAGGTGTATGTGGAGCAACCCCCTAGGTTTGAAGACGAATTGTTCCCCAACCACGTATTTAAGTTGCGTAAGGCTCTCTATGGCCTCAAACAAGCTCCTAGAGCTTGGTATGAGTGTCGTAGAGATTTCTTAATTGAAAATGGCTTTAAGATTGGTAAAGTAGATTATACATTGTTTACAAAGAATTTTGACATTGATCTTTTTATTTGTCAAATTTATGTTGATGACATAATCTTTGGTTCAACTAACAAATCTTTTTGTGAGGAATTTAGTAAAATTATGACAAATAGATTTGAGATGTCTATGATGGGAGAGCTAAAGTACTTCTTGGGATTCCAAGTGAGGCAACAAAAGGAAGGGACGTTCATAAGCCAAACTAAGTACATTCAAGACATACTCAAGAAGTTTGGAATGGACAAGGCGAAGCCCATAAAGACTCCCATGGCAACGAATGGTCAGTTGGATCACAATGAAGATGGACCTAGCGTCGACCAAAAGGTATATTGCTCCATGATTGGATCTCTACTCTATTTATGTGCATATAGGCCAGACATTATGTTGAGTGTATGTTTGTGTGCAAGATTTCAAGCAAATCCTAAGGAGTGTCACATGACAGCTGTAAAAAGGATCTTGAGATATTTAGTTCATACACCCAACCTTGGTCTTTGGTATCCAAAAGGCTCCAAATTCAATCCCATTGGTTACTCCGTTGCAGATTATGCCAGATGCAAAGTAGATAGAAAAAGTACCTCCGATACATGCCAATTCCTAGGTAGATCCCTAGTTTCTTGGTCCTCCAAGAAACAAAACTCCATTGCATTATCCACAGCCGAAGCGGAGTATGTTGCAGCCGGGACTTGTTGTGCACAACTTCTTTGGATGCGACAAACTCCCAGGGATTACGGTTACAATGTGAACCATATTCCACTTCTTTGTGATAATGAGAGTGCCATTAAAATTGCCCATAATCCAGTTGAGCACTCTAGAACCAAACACAAAGACATCCGGCATCACATCTTGAGAGACCACTCCATGAAAGGAGATATAGCCATTTCCCATGTCAACACAAAAAAGCAGTTAGCTGACATATTCACCAAGCCACTTGATGAAAACGCTTTTGCGAGCTTCGAAATGAACTAAATATCCTTGATGCTCGGAACGTGGCTTGAAAATTTGCATACCTGTATGAATTCTTCAAAATATGTTGATTGGATTGTGAAAACCATCTCTCTCAATTTTCTCTAAAAACTATGTCAATTACTAGATCTTGGTGAATTATGGTCATTGCTTGATTGTCGTATGCTTACTGATCATATTCATCAAGATTATTTGATTTGATTTGCCTCCCTATTTTCTAAATAAGTACATTCGAATATATACGAATGGGCTAAGAAGTTCTTCCCTGGTGACCATGGACTAGTCCATGGTTACCAAGACTAGTCCAACCATGCAGACTAGTCCGCAGAGTGTCGGTTAGACCAGACTAGTCCGGTAGACCACGGACTAGTACGATATAGCCTCTGGAAAAGTTCGGACTAGTCCGATCATTTTCGTACTTGTCCGATTTTTTGTGTCCTTAACCCTAGCTGCCACCAAACCCAAATTTCCTCACCCCCACACTTGCCTCAAGCTTCCTCTCTCCATGCTCGAGCTCCCCAAGGCGATATTGCATCTCCTCCATCAAAAAGATCCACATTTGGGTAGAAATCAAGCTTTCTTGCTTAGGGATTGAAGTTCGCGGACTTGTCTGGCCTTCAGCACCCTACTCTTCAAGATTCAAGCGATTTCTTTGGTAATTTTCCCCCAAACCCTAGAAATCTCCATTTTCTTCATTGTTGATCGAATAGCCTAGCTTCTTTCACCTAATACTAGTGTCCTTGATGTATTACAATGCTATTAGGCCAGTTTTGCATTGAGCAACTCCAATTGTCTCATAGTTAGGGTTCTTGAGGATGAATACCGGACTAGTCCGGTCCATACACGGACAAGTCCGGTCACCCCAAACTAGTCCGTGTATGTACACCGGACCTGTCCGATTTTTCTGGACTCAAATCTAAACTTTTACTTCCTCAATGCAATTCCTTGTTATCCTTTCTCACCCATACCTTGTACAATCCATTCTTAGGGCATGTTAAACTCTCACGACGAAGTTTCCGACTTCAAAGCCGAGATGGAACAAGAAGCCCCGCTTCGGTCCTCGACGGACCAAAGCAAGAAGCGACCTTCTAAGTCAGCCCCATCTCCTCCTCAGTCTCAATAGAGGGTGGCTCGACGAAAGGTGCCTGCTTCCAGGGCCTCCGCTGGTGGTGGCCCTAGCTCGGCGAGTGCCTGCCTAGCCAAGGGCAAGGGCAAGGGGATCGCAACGGGCCCGATTGGCCCGCTAAGGATGACAGCTCCAAAGCAAGTGGCTCGGGATCCCACAGATGAAAAGTTTAATGGGAAGGCAGCGACTCAGTGGCTAAGTTCTAAAATGTTGATTACTACAGCCATCCAATGCAAGCTGCCGATGGAAGATTCTGGAGCAATTTCCATGCAGATTTCTACAAGTCTGTATACCTCCCCATGAATACACATGTTGTGCGCAGCCAATGGATTGATTGGGTACACTTTGAGAAGAAGGGCTGCTCACTGTTTGTTGATGTGGTGGAGGCAGTTGAGAGGCATGGCCTCAAGGATCTCTTCGCCTTCAGGATCAATTGGAATGATGAGGTCATAGCACAATTCTTTGCATTTTGTCATTTCTCAAGTGATGAGGAAGAGAGTGTTACTTGGATGACTCATGGATCCAAGTACAGTATAACTTATGAAGACTTTGCAAGCCTGCTACACCTTGACACCTCAAGCCATGACAACTTGATCATCCACAACATAGGTGTCATTGAGAAGGACAAGATGAAATTCCTCTATGAGCCCAACTCCAAGTTCAACCCTCCCTCCACAAAGAACATGAATCCTTTCTTTGTGGTCTTGAACTTAGTCTTGAGGAAGACAATTGCCCCCAAGGATGGGGATGCTGGGAGTGTGCATGGCTATCTCCGGACCTTGATGAGGGTCATAAGCAAGGACCGCAAATTTGATGTGGCTGACCATATCTGGAACGATACGGTCAATGTCTCTTGCACACCCAACAGGTCATGTGGCTATGATTTGTATCTTATATTCATGATTGAGAAGGTCACTGGCATTGAATTTGTCAAAGATGTGGACCACCTTCCTTTGAGGCCCCAAATGCCTCAAAAACCAAGCATTCAGGCTCCTCCATCTCCGACCTTCAGTCCTGAGGCTCCGACAAGAGCAAGTGGAGATGCCAGGGCTGCCCCTGCCACTACGGCAGCTCCTCAAAAGGGATCTGCAAGTGGCATCTTCAAATACTTGGCTGCTATCTTTGCTTCCTGCAGAAAGGCCGAGGTGAAGGTCCATAAGCTTAACAAGAGAAGAAAAGAAGACATGAAGTATGTCAAGGCAAATGTGAAGCAGATTTGCCAAACTGGAGATCGAGCCCATTGGGTCTCCAGTAATCTCTCATGACTCCGACTTCGACTACACTAAGCTCGGGCCCTTGACCCCCTCCGAGCTTGCCTACTTTGGCATTGGGGGCTCGAGTGGCTCCGTTCCTCCTCATCCTCCTCCTCAGCCCGAAGACAAAGATGAAGACGATGAGAGGACCGACAGCGAGGCTTGAAGACTATGTAACACCCTGATTTTTGAGTTTCGGCAAAATTAAAAATTTAAATAGGAATTTAGAGTTAATAATGGGAGGAAATTGTTTTTATAAATAAAAATATAAAATATAGGCATCTCATATTGCATTTTGCATTTTGCATTCATCCTCATGTATTCAAAATTTATTACCAAAAATAAACAAGCGAAAAGAAATTTATTTACCAGAGTAAGTACATGAAAATAAATTAAATTAGCATAACAAAATGGAAGAAAAGAAATAAAAAGAAAAGAAAAAGAACTAAATCGTCTATGCACATGCATTCATATTGAGATATAAACTGAGTAACTAGATCTATTAAAATAAAAATAGAAATTTTATACAATAGAAAAGTAATTGTAAAAGAAAATTTTAGAAGAAGATGAATAATATTAATAATAAAAGATGGAGCATATATATAAAATATGTGTAGCAAAAGAAGAAAAAGAAAATAATAGCGTAAAACATGTATTAGGGAATAAATATAATAATAATAATATATAAAAAGAAATATATATAAATAAATAATATATAATATATATATATAAATAAATAAAAAAAATAAATAAGATAACTAAAATAAATAATTATATAATAATATATGTAAAAAAAGAAAGAAAAAAAAGAAGGCAGTCCAGCCGGCCAGGCTGAGCCAGGCCCAACCAGCGCGCCCCGGCCCCGCTCCCGCGCCCTCCCACATGCGCCGCCCGCGCCCCAACCTCCTGCGCGCGCCCCGCTGCCCCGCTGGCCCCAACGCGCCGCACCGCGTGACCCCACCCCGCACTGCGCCATGCGTCCCTGCCCGACCGCGCGCTCGCCCAGGCCGAGTCGGCCACGGCGCCGGCCCTAGCGCCACACCCCGCCAGAATAGCCCCGCTGCGGCTATAAAAGCCCCGGAGGCTTCGTAATTTTTCCCGACACCAGGACCGCAACGCCGCCGCCAGGGAAAAAGGGAAAAACCCTAGCCGCCAGAAAATAAGAAGGAGAGGAACAGAGGCACCGCCAGGGAAGAAAAAGAGGAGGAAGAGGAAGAAAAAGAGGAGGGCACCGTTGTCCGCCGGAGATCGTCCCACCGACGTCGTGCCGCCAGAGGACCGTTGCGCCATCCACTTCTTCTACGCGTCGCCTCCGTTCTGCGATCTCCGAACCCGTCACAACTACGGTAGGGTTCGTTTTTCCGATGCAAATTTTAGTGACGTATTAGATCTAATAGACGTATATTGATTGTAGATGCACCATAGTTTTATTTTCAGCAGCACTAATTCTCGCTAAAACCCCGTAAACTCATATGAACACGTATGAACTAATTGCATCTAATTAATAAACAACCGTAGTTAATTAATTATTGAACTTTGCATGCATGCATGTCATTGCATGTTGATTAATGTGTGTGCATCATGTTGATTTGTATGTATTTCTTGTATGTGTGATCGTGAGTAGAGGGAAGTGCTCAAGAGGTCGTGTACGAGGATTTTCAGAACCATGACTTCGAAGCGCTTGAGCAACCCTATCCGTCGGAACAAGGCAAGTGTCCTTGAAGCATATTGATCCTATTTTAAAATAAATGTTTTGTTTGCAAACTGCATGCTTGTTTCAATTTGATGGGAATCCTATGGTAGGAAGTTTACTAGCGTTGTTTGACCACCCTTGTCACCTGGAATTTATGGTAGAGAGTCGGGAAGGACTGTTACCTTTTTGCTTCGCTTGATTAGTTGGGATGGGAAAACAACATTACAAATTTAATTATGTATTAATGATATTCTGGTCAATGTGAACTGGTTAATACGGTATGGTAATGTGTGATCTAAGCAAGCCTGGTATGTCGATGGGTTGGATGTTATGGTGGTTTGCTTGCTTTAGATCTAAGGACCGGTTCATGCGAGAATAGGCCAGGACTACAGTGCCACCACGAGGCCAAGTATGGGTGTGGCGTAGATGATTAATTAGGGCTTTGCCAGTGCTATTTGGACCATTATGGATGCTCGGGGAAGGGGTAGTCGGATTGGGTTTGTTGATGATTGGCGGGACTACCCCAGGATCCGAATGGCTTAAGAGGGGGCCCTTGGTTGAAGACGTGCTCAGTTGGAGACATCACCACCGGTGAAACCTCGGTGGGGTCTAAATAGGCTAGTAATCACTTTGTAAAGGCTATTTTGTGATCTCTTGGCCATACACCAAAGGAAGTGTAATTGGTGAAAGCGAGGTTCTCTAGTCGCCGACGCGTAATGAAATCACAAACACGTGGGTAAAGTGGTACAAACTCTGCAGAGTATTAAAACTATCATGATAGTTGTGCTCCCGGTTAAGAGCACCTGGATGACCTACATGATTAGAGGGAAATTGGGATTTGGGATTGTTATGGTTTGGTAATGGTTATGGTTGATATTATAGTTATGGTTATGGTTATGGGATGGAATCATGGTTTATGACATTGATTATGGTTATTGGTAATGGTGTGTGATGATGGATATGGAATATGGACTGGTGTTATGATGGTTACATGGTTTATGATGGGTTTACTTCACATAAATATGATACATTGCTTTTCCAAATGGTTTTTACTGTACTTTTCAGAACATAGCCTTTATTACATTCGTCATTTGAATCAGCCACATGTCATACTTTCCACACATGCTGAGTACGACATGTACTCACTCTTGCAATCCCCCGCCACCAGTAGTTTCAGGTGATGGTTGGGAGTGTCATGAGGATAATGCGGAGTTCTAGGCTGTGTGCTACCATCGACTTGCCTGTGGTGTTGCATGGAGCTGCGCTATCCCTCTTGCTTAGTTTGCTAATTAGTTTATTTCCGCTACAGTAGTTGAACTTGTCATTAATACTTATTAGGGCTTGTATTCGAGGATATTATGAATTGTGTAATAAAATTTGGTTAATTAATCTTGTTCTGTGGTAATTTTCTGTATACTCTTTTGTGAATGCACTCGTGTATGTGTGTTGAACGTCCTGGGCACACATATGCGTTCACTTGGTTCATTTTCGGAACCGGGTGTCACCCTTTAGGTCCCTCCTCTCCTTTTGTTTGGTGTCTTGATGCCAGTGGAGGAGAGATTGAGGGGGAGTCTTAGGTCATAGGTCTTAAGCTGTAGGATGCGAGGAGAGAGCTTCCTGTGTGCTTTTTGTCTATTTTGTGGGTTGTAAAACTCTTACTATGCTCTTATGATAATTATGGTCCTGTGATGAAATGTTTTGAACTACTTGTCAAGTAATTGATGGAATCTGTGATTTTGCTCCTAGAATGACATATATGCTTGTTGTTGGTATGTTAATGTCAATTATGTCATTCTCTTCATGATTATTGTTTCAATGCACTTAGTTATGCATCCCACCATAAAGAATGCACATATGGATCATTTTTTCATTGCTTGATGTATTATAAACTCATATGTGCATACTTTATGAAAATCTCAACTTTTTGTCATATTTTGTGAAATCTCAATTAGTTGTCATCAATCACCAAAAAGGGGGAGATTGAAAGTGCATCTAGGAATCCCTTGTGGGTTTTGGATGATTTATGACAAGCAAATGAGATCCTAACCACTTTGTTTAGATGAGCACAGGTTTTAATGTGAAAATAAGCAAAGTGCCAAAAAGAAGGGAGAATGAGGAGCAACGAGGAAAAGAGCTCAAGGAACAAGTGTAGTAGATCATTGTGTATGGAGTGTGTTAAGGAAACACACCCCAAGAGCTCAAACACAAATAAACACACACATTGCACAAATTTATACAGGACCGAACTAGTCCGATTGACACCGGACTAGTCCGATATCACCATGGACTAGTCCGATATCTCTCTGACTAGAATCGGACTAGTCCTCCCCAGTGCGGACCAGTCCTCAAAACACTTCACAAGATGCACAAAATCGGACAAGTCTGATCACAAAACAGACTAGTCTGATATCATTCTGATCTAAATCGGACAAGTCCGATATTGGCACGGACTAGTCTGAAAACCCTCTGACCTAAATCCGACAAGTCCTACAAGTGCGGACTTGTCACCCAATTCACATAGGGTTTTTTTTATCTGGACAAGTCCGATAATTATCGGACAAGTCCGAAGATTTCCAGAAGCAAAATCGGACAAATCCGCTCTTAGACAGACTAGTCCGATACTTCTGGACACTTACGGTTTGCTACACACAGCACACCGGACTAGTCCGGTGTCCACCACGGACTAGTCCGATCTTTCTAAACCCTAACGGTCACTTTTAGAAACTCCATATAAATAGATGTACATGGCCCAACATTAATCACACTCGACCCCCTGCGCCGTCACACCTCCCAAGAGCCTCAAAAACACATCTCTCCATGAAATCAAAAGCCAAAATGATCAATCCCTTGAGGATCCACATTGGAACATTGGAGAGACACGATTCATCACTCTTGAGCTCTTGGTTTGATTCTCTAACACACTCCTGTGATTTTCATTGTAATCTTTTGAGTGTGTTCTTTGTGAAGTTCTCGTTGTAATCTAGGGGAGCCCTCAACGTGTGAGAAGGCCCCTCTAATTTGGTTATTTACCATTTGTGATAAGAGAAGAGGATTGGCCTTCGTGGCGATCCAACAAGGGTAGGGTTGGAGAAGACCCAGTCCTTTCGTGGACTCCTTAATGTGGATGTAGGTTGCCTCTGTGGGAACCAAAGCACGAGATAAATTGCTTGTGTTCTTGCTTTGCGTTCACCATTCTTATACATCATATCAAACTAGGGTTTCAATCAATCTTGCTTAATTTACGTTGAAACACTAAACATAAGATTGACTTGTGGTATACCCTAGTTCATAATCTTGTAACACTTCAATTACAACTATATTTCTGCTGCATACATCCTGGAATCAAATTAATCGATTAAACATGATACACCTAGTCGGTACACACAGGACTAGTCCGCATCTGACCGGACTAGTCCGATATCTCGAGTTTTGATCTAGTTGTTAAGTGTTGCAGGTTCCGACAAAATTCAAAAAGGCCTATTCACCCCCCCCCCCTCTAGGCTACATTCAGTTGTGCTGCAACCTTGCTGTCGACAGCTCCCAGAGGGGCGATGAGCAAGTGTCCCTACTTCCTGCCCCTGCCACCCGTCTTGCGGGTTGTATGAGCGGTGCAGGGATTGAGCTCGGCAGCTTTGACGAGGATGTCGGTGCCGCCGGAGGGCTGCAGTCGGGGTGAAGTGTGTGCTCTGCACTGACATGAGCTCGGCGGAGGCTGACTTGCTCTAGCGTCGCCTGGGGTTGGTGTTCGGTCTGCTAGAAGGGCTTGGAGGTTTTCCAAGGCTAACATCGCGGAAGTGCGGTCTCGGCATGAATGTAGCCTAGAGGGGGTGAATAGGCTTTTTGAACTTTTTTTGAAACCTGAATCACTTAGCAACCTGATCAAACACAGAGAAATCAGACTAGTCTTGTAGTGTGCGGACTAGTCCTGTGTGTGCGGACTAGATCGATCAAGTTTGATCGATGATTTCCATCTAAGAACTCTATGCAACGGAAATTGAGTTGTAACTTGAGTGTATTGCTTCAATGAAACTAGATATGGCACAAGTTAACTTTAGTTTCAAACTTTTAACGTAAGTTGAACATGATCGAGCAAACCCTAGATTGCAATGAATAGTAAGAACAAAAGTAAAGTTTGATTCCACAGAGAAAATCTACATCCACATTGAGGAATCCACGGAGGATCGGGTCTTCACCAACCCTACCCTCGTCGAATCGTCACGGCGGCCGATTCTCTTCAACTAATCACAAAGGGGGTAAATAACCGAGTTCAAGGGACCTTCTCACAAGTTGAGGGCCGCCCAAGATTTACAATTGCAAACACCACCAAACACACTCGAAAGATATGCAATACAACAGTGAGAGTATGTGAGAGATTCAAACCCAAGAGCTCAAGACGTGAAGAACATGTCTCTTCTTTGATCTATGGTTAATCCTCAAGGATTTGATCTTTCTTGCGTTGGATTGTGTGGAGACGCGTGTTTTCTGGGCTCTTGGAAGGTGTGACGGCGCAGGGGGTCGAGAGAGTTCATAGTAGGGCCGTGCACCTCTATTTATACTAGGGTTTCCAAAGGTTACCGTTAGGGTTTACAAAGTCCAGACTAGTCCATGGTGGACTCCAGTCTAGTCTGGTGTGTGGCATGTGGGAAACCCTAAGTGTCCAAATTATCGGACTTGTCCGACAATTGGAGGACTAGTACGATTTTGTCTCTGGAGATATTCGAACTAGTACGGCACATATAAGACTAGTCCGGTGTGATCAATCCCTTAGTGAATTGAGGACAAGTCCGCACTTGGAGGACTTAGAGTTTAGTCAGAGAGGTTATCGCACTAGTCCGGATAATATCGGACTAGTCCGGTGTCGTGAAATTTTGAGGGGCTAAAGACAAGTCCAAAATTTGGGTAAGTTGTTTGAAGTTGGTCAATGAGGATTTTAGACTTGTCCGTGGAATGCCGGTCTTGTCCGATGTTGATCAGAGGTATTAACGGACTAGTCCGGACTTTATCGGACTAGTCCATTTCGGATAAGTCCGCACTGGGAGGACTTGTCCTATCCTGGACAAAGAGATTATCGGACTAATCCGAGATATATCGGACTAGTTCGGACCTGTGTAAATTTGTGCAGTGAGAGTGTTTTCTTTTGCTTGAGCTCTTGGGGTGTGTTTCTCCAACACACTCCATACATAAAGAGTATTCTATTCATCTCTTGAGCTCTTTTCAACTTGATTACTCACTCTCCTTTTTTTACGCTTTCTTCATAATTTTATTGAAACCTGTGCTCATCTCAACAGTTTAGTTAGGATCTCATTTGTTTGTCAAAAATCAACCAAAACCCACAACGGATGCCTATATGCACTTTCAATCTCCCCCTTTTTGGTGATTGATGACACCAATTGAGATTTCACAAATATGATTAAAAATCCAGATTTTCATAAAGTGTGCACATATGAGCTTGGAATAAATTAAGCAATGAAAATATAAGACATATGTGCACTCTTTATGGTGGGGTGCAAAACTAAGTGTGTGTAGGCAATAATAGTGATGAGAATGAGATAATTGACATAATCATATAAACAGCAAGGATATATGTCAATGATAATGCATAAACATAGATTATATCAAAGTATCATCACAAACTCCATAAACATAACTAACAAGCATAATAAGAGTCTTACAACATTAAAAATACAGTCTTACACCACCAAAAGCACATTAGAGATCAAAAGATGCAAATGGAGCTCTCATCTCTCATCTACAGCTACAACCTAATGACTCCCCCTCAGTCTCTCCCCCTTTGGCATCAAGGCACCAAAAAGAAGGACAGGAGGGATCTAGAAGTCGCCGCAGGCTCATTCCTCGCTGTCGGTCCTCTCATCGTCTTCATCATCAGGCTGAGGAGGGGGAGGAGGAGTGGATCCACTTGAAGTGGCCCCAACACAAAAAGTGGTGAGATCGGAGGTAGAGAGAGGTGGCAGCTCAGAGAAGTCTGAAGCTGAGTCATCAGAGATAATAGGAGATCCAATAGGCTCGATCTCCAGCTTCTAACAAATATTCTTGACATTTTCTTTCACGTACTTCATGTTGCTTTTCTTGCCTTGTTCGACTTGTGTAGCTTCACTTCAGCCTTTTTGCAGGAGCCAAAGATGGCGGCCAAGTACTTCAAGATGCCACTAGGAGATCGTTTTTGAGGAGGGGCTCTAGTTGTGGAGGCAGGCTTCGCATCTCCTCAAGCTTTCCTCGGAGCCTCTTCACTTGAGATAGGAGATGGAGTAGTTGGAAAAGAGGCTTGAGGAGGCTTCTGAGGCCATAGAGGAGTATGCTCTACATCCTTCACGAACTCAATTCCTGTGACTTTCTCAATCATAAACATCAAGTATGGTGCATAGCCATAGGAGCGCTTTGGTGTGCAGGATATGTTCACCATATCATTCCAGATGTAGTCAAAAACATCAAACTTCCTATCCTTGCTGATCACCTGCATCTCCATCTTTCGGAGCAATAGTCTTCTGGAGCACTATATTTAGAACCATGAAGAATGGCTTCATGTTCTTGGTGGAAGGGAGATTGAATTTCAGGCGAGTGTCATAGAACAACTTCATCTTGTCATTGTCCAAGACACCGATATTGTGGATGATGGGCTCATTGCTGCTAGTTTCCTCAAGGTGCAGCAGTCTCGCAAACTCATCATCAGACACTATGTACTTGGATCCATGAGTCATCCAAGTCACCCTTTCCTCTTCATCACTGGCAAAATAGCAGGTAGCATAAAACTGAGCAATGACTTCATCATTCCAGTTGTATCTGAAGGCAAACAAATCCTTCAGACCATGCCTTACGGCAGCCTCTACCACTTCATTGAAAGCACCATGGCTTTTTCTTTTAAAATGGTTCCAGTCAATCCGCTGGCTGCGGACCATCGGAGTTTTCATCGTGAGATACACGAAACTATAGTAGTCTGCGTGGAAGTTGCTCCAGATCCTTGCATCAGCTGCCTTCCTAGAACTGCTGTAACAGTCAATCGTCCTGAGCTTTGAAGCCACATCGCTTCCTTTTCCATTAAATCTTTCTTCAGCGGGGTCTTTGTTCCTCTGTCTTGGAGCACTCATCTTGAGAGGGCCAATCGGGCCAGAGGCAATCCCTTTGCCTTTCCCATTGGATTGGCGATGAGCTACTGAGATAGGGCCAATCAAATCTTGAGCTTTCAAGGCTGGCTTCTTTGCTGCAACCTCGTGTCGCATCCTAGGATTTGTGGGTGACTGTTCGGCAGCACGCTCTTGCCTTTTCTTGCTTTGCCCCGTTGAAGCACGAGGCTAAGAGTCTTGTTCCATCTCGGCCTCGAACTCGTAGATCTCATCATTGGACCTCGACATGGTCCTAACAAGAGAATTATACAATACATGGATGAGGATTTATGGCAAGGAAATGCTTTGAGTAGTTGGAATTTAGGGTTGAGTTCAGTTAAAAAATTGAACTTGTTCGGTGCTCAAGTGTGGACTAGTCCGGCATACCGGACTTGTCCGTACCGAGACCGGACTAGTCTAGTGTTCAACTGCTCAAACCCTAACTAGCAACACAATGGTGCTTCTCAATGCAAAAATAGCTCAAGATAGATGTAATACAATAAGGAGTCATGTATTAACTAGTGGAGCTAAGCTATTTGGTCCGTAACAACAGGAATTGAAGGTTCTAGGGTTTTGGAGAATGTTTACCAAAATACTTCGATTCTTGAAGTTGGAGGAGTTGTTGTTGCGGACTAGTCCGTAGACCTCGATCCCCTTGCGATGAAGATTTTTTTCCACGAAGAGTTGAAGAGATTTGGTGGAGAAATCACCAAATCACCTTGGTGGGACTCGAGTGAGGAGATAGAATGTGAGGAACGTTGTGAGGATGAAGGAGATTAGGGTTTGGTGGCCTTAGGGTTATGGAGTCGAAAAATCAGACTAGTCTGTGGTCAACCGGGCTAGTCCGGACTAGTCTGCTGTGTGCGGACTAGTCCGGGTAACCACGGACTAGTCCGTGGTCACCAGAAGAGAAGCATTTAGCCCATTCATATGTATTTGAAGGTGCATACAAAGAAAATAGGGGGCAAAACACACAAATAATCTTGATGAATATGATCAGTAAACATACAACAATCAAGCTATGACCATAATTCACCAAGATCAAGTAATTGAAATAGTTTTCCGGAGAAACTTGAGAGAGATGATTTACATAATAAAATCAACAAATTTTGAAGATGGCATACAAGTATGATAGTTTTCAAGCAACGTTCCGAGCATCAAGGATATTTAGTTCATTTTGGAGCTCGCAAAAACATTTTTCATCAAGTGGCTTGGTAAATATATCAGCTAGTTGTTTTTTGAAGTTGACATGGGAAATAGCTATGTCTCCTTTCATTGAGTGGTCTCTCAAAAAGTTGTGCCGGATGTCTATGTGTTTGGTCCTAGAGTGCTCAACGGGGTCATGGGCAATTTTAATAGCACTCTTATTATAACAAAGGAGTGGAATACGGCTCATATTGTAACCGTAATCCCTTAGCGTTTGTCGCATCCAAAGGAGTTGTGCACAACAACTCCTGGCTGTAACATACTCCGCTTCGGCGGTGGATAAGGCAATGGAGTTTTGTTTCTTGGAGGACCAAGAAATTAGGGATCTACCTAGGAATTGGCATGTACCAGATGTACTTTTTCTATCTACTTTGCATCCGGCATAATCTGCATCAGAGTATCCAATGAGATTGAACTTGGAACCTTTAGGATACCAAAGGCCTAGGTTGGGTGTATGAACTAAATATTGCAAGATTCTTTTTATGGCTATCAAATGACACTCCTTAGGATTGGCTTGAAATCTTGCACACAAACATACACTCAACATAATATCAGGCCTATATGCACATAAGTAAAGTAGGGAGCCAATCATGGAACGATATACCTTTTGATCCATGTTCGGTCTGTCTTCATTGAGATCCAAGTGTCCATTTGTTGCCATGCGAGTCTTTATAGGTTTCGCCTTGTCCATTCCAAACTTCTTGAGTATGTCTTGAGTATACTTGGTTTATCTTATGAACGTCCCTTCCTTTTGTTGCCTCACTTGGAATCCTAAGAAATATCTTAATTCTCCCATCATAGACATCTCGAATCTATTTGTCATAATCTTACTAAATTCTTCATAAAAGGATTTGTTAGTTGAACCAAATATAATATCATCAACATAAATTTGACAGATAAATAGATCATTGTCAAAATGCTTGGTAAATAGCGTGTAATCAGCTTTGCCAATCTTAAATCCATTTTCAATCAAAAAATCTCTAAGGCACTCATACCAAGCTCTAGAAGCTTGTTTGAGTCCATAGATAGCCTTACGCAATTTGAACACATGGTCGGGGAACTCTTGATCTTGAAACCCGGGGGGTTGCTCCACGTACACCTCCTCCTTGATTGGTCCGTTGAGGAAGGCGATTTTCACATCTATTTGATAGAGCTTGAAATCATGGTGAGTAGCATATGCAAGTAATATTTGAATCGATTCAAACCTAGCTACGGGAGCAAAAGTTTCATCAAAATCCAAACCTTCGACTTGTGAATATCCCTTTGCCACAAGTCACGCCTTGTTTGTTGTCACCACCCTGTGTTTGTCTTGCTTGTTGCGAAAGACATATGTAGTGCTGACGACGTTGAACTTCGGCCTTTCAACAAGTTCCCACACCTCGTTCCGTTTGAAGTTGTTCAATTCTGCTTGAATTGCCACCATCCAATACGGATCTTTCAATGCATTTTCAAAGCTGTGTGGTTCCAAAGAGGATACATACGAATAATGTTCACAAAAATAAGCAATTCGAGATCTAGTTGTTACTCCCTTTTGGATGTCACCTATTATGTTGTTGATGGGGTGATCTCTTTGGATGCATTGGTGTACTCTTGGATGTGGCACTTGTGGTCTTGAACCTTCATGGTCATCTTCTTCTCCCCCTTGATGGTTGCCCTTATTGATTTGTTGGTCACCTTGATCTTCATGAGGCTGATCCTGTGTAGAAGCTCCCCCTTGATCGTTTTCCTCCTCTTGTGGCTCATCTTCTTCATTCGCATTTGGGGGTGGCGCTTGTGGTCGAACATCGCCCAATGCCATTCTCCTCAATGCTTTACATGGAGCTTCTTCTCTATCTAGGACACATTGATCAACTTGCTTTTCTTGAGAGCTGTTAGTTTCATCGAACACTACGTCGCGTGCTACTTCAACAAGTCTGGGGACCTTGTTGAAGACACGATAGGCGTAAGAGTTCGAATCATAGCCAAGCAAGAAACCTTCAACGGACTTCTAAGCAAACTTTGAAGTCCTAGGTTCTTGTTCAAAATATAACATTTAGAACCGAAAACTCGAAAATAGGAAATATTCGGCATGTTACCGGTGAGTAGTTCAAATGACATTTTATTGAGTGGGCGATGAAGATAGAGTCGGTTTATGGTGTGACAAGCGATGTTAACTGCTTTATCCCAAAACAGATCTGAAGTCTTGTACTCATCGAGCATTGTCCTCGCCATCTCTATGAGGGTTAGGTTCTTCCTTTCGACTACTCCATTTTTTTGAGGGGAATACGGTGCTGAAAATTCATGTTTTATCCCTTCTTCGTCTAGGTACTCCTCAACTTGTCACTTCGTATGTTCTTGATCTTCAATGAAAATTAATTTTGGGCACGCTTGAGAAACTTCTTGAGGGTTCCTTGAGTTTCTATCTTATCATGCAAGAATAAAACCCACATGAAGCGCGAAAAATCATCAACAATTACTAAACCATATTTTTTACCGCTGATGCTTATGTAAGCAATTGGTCCAAATAGATCTATGTGAAGTAGCTCGAGCGGTCTCGTTGTTGTCGTGACATTCTTCGCGGGATGGGGTGCTCCTACTTGCTTCCTGGCTTGGCACGTGCTAGAAGGCCTGTATTTCTCAGAAACAACGTCCTTCAAACCTCGGATATGATCGCCCTTAAGGAGTTTTTGAAGATTCCTCATAACAACATGTGCTAGCCATCTATGCCACAACCAACCCATAATGGTCTTTGCAATCAAGCATGTGTCAAGTTCAGCTTTATATTTGATGAAGTCAACAAGATAAAGCTTTCCATTTAACACACCCTTGAATGCAACCGAGTCATCACTCCTTCTAGAGACGGTCACACCCTCATCAGTGAACAGGCAATTATAACCCTTGTCACATAATTGAGATATGGACTGTAGGTTATAATCTAAGGAATCGACATTTAAAACATGAGAAATAGTATGTTGAGGCGAAATCGCAATTTTACCAGTACCGAGCACCCTTCCTTGACTCTTGTCTCAAAAATAGATGCCTTCGCTTGGATCTTCATTTTCTTCATATTCAACAAACATCCTTCTTTCTCCGGTCATGTGGTTGGTGCATCCACTATCTAGCACCCATTTTGATCCACCAGAAGAATAGGCATGCAAGAACAAATCACGTCTTGATCAAGCCTGCTTGGGTCCTTTGAGATTAGTCACAAGTGGTTTGGGCACCCACACATGAGACTTGGTGTTTCCATGGCGTGGCCCAACATGTTTAGCATAAACTCTACCAAGATTACTTTTCATGAGAATATATGATGCATCAAAGGTTCTAAACAATAGTTGTTGTTCATATGTGTTAACATTTTTGGACTTATCAACATTATTAGGCTTTCTAACTTGAGAGGAGTTTCCCTTGACAAAAGCAATGTGTTCTTTGTTATTCTTGTGGCTTCTAGCATTTTGCTTTTCACCATAAGAATACCCAATTTGGACATTAGGAGTTCTTGTGGCCAAGTATGCACTGTGTGCATACTTGACCTTCTCCTTGTCAAATATGCCACTTCGGGAAGGATGCTTGTCCCTTGTCAAGTTTTACTTCTCCTTCAAGTTAGTGTCAATTTTAGCACATGCACAAGTAATAGTAGTTTCAGATTTTAAGTGTTGAGAAGGTGAGCTTGAAGATGATGAAGGGTCACTTTGCTTGAGTGACTCAACTTGTACCTCAAGGATCTTGTTAACTTTGGTTAAGTTAGCATGTTCATCCTTGATGATTACATTTGAGTCGCTTAACTTCAAGCAAGCTTGCTTGCTTGAAGCTAACTAGAGTTCTAGTGACTTTCTTCGCTCCTTTTCGAGTTTAAGGAGCTTTTTGATCTTAAGATATTCTTCCTTTTGAAGTATGATCATATCTTGTTTGTGATTAGCAAGCTCCTCCTTATCAATAAGCTTATCCATTAGAAATTTAATCCTAGAAGCAGTTTTATTGTGTAAACCACTAAGCAAGTATTCATTTTTATCACAACTATCGTATTCACTAGAATCATCACTATCACTGGCAAAGGAATACGAGGAGGAAGATTTAGTTGTTTTCTTTCTTTTACCTTCCTTCGCTATTATACATGTATCGTTGTCCTTCCATGCGCCAATATTTGGGAAGAGGGTGGATTTCTTGGTTGTCTTGTTGATGGCTATGCTAGCCATCTCCTCTTCCTCTATGGATGAGGACTCATCATTGGAGTCCCACTCCTTTCCTAGTTGCGCTTTTCCAATTTGATTTTTATTCTTGAACATCTTCTTGGGTTGAGGCTTTGTATCCTTGGTCTTCTTCTTGTTTTCTTCATAAGGACAATCAACTATAAAGTGATCGTATTCACAACAGTTATAGCAAGCGCGCCTCAACTTTGGTCTTGATTTGTATTTGTGTCTTCCTTCATTTTATCTACCACCTTGTCTTCTTTTCATCATCTTCTTTAATTTCTTCATAAATAGGATCACATCTTCTTCATCTATATCGCTGCTTTTGTCGTCGCTGTCCTCTTCATGTTGAGCTTCTCGAGCTTCTTTTTACATAGGCTTGCAAGTGGATTTCAAAGTGACTCCTTTCTTCTTTGTCAAGGTGAGGTCGGCAATCTCTTTGACATGTTTTGATTGCTTCTCCATCATCTCGAAATTGATGATCTTTCCAAGCAATTCATCCGGGTTCATTTTCCGATACCTGAGGCTTTCTATAATCATCGAACATAGGGTTACATTGCGGGGCATGAAGGCTCTAAGAATTAGCTTCACCACCTCGTGATAATTCCACTTCTTGCTTCCATATGCTCGAACATTGTTGATGAGATTCTTCAACCGCTTGTACATATCTTGTGGTGACTCATCTTCTTCTATGGCGAATCTGCCCAATTCACCTTCGATCATTTCAATCCTGGCTTCTCGCACATGACGATTGCCTTCATGTGCAGTTTGTAATGTGTCCCATATCTCTTTTGCAATTTCAAGTCCATCCACCTTGGTGAACTCATCTCGACTGAATGATGAAGGTATGAAAGTTGCAGCTTGAGCGTTCCGATGAATAGCTTGCTCTTGACTTGGTGTGAGCTCCTCATCGTCATTCGAGATATCTATCCCTGTACAAACTATATGCCACAAGATGGGGTTAGCTGATGTTAGGTGCATCTTCATATTCTGTCTCCACATAGAATAATCATTGCCATCAAAGAAAGGAGCTTTTCCTATAGGAATAGACAAGTAATTATTATTGTTTCAAATTAATCGATCATAGTTAAATGGATATTGGGAGTAGTCAGTGTGACTACTCCCCTTCTTCTTTGTCTTCTCATCTTCGATCATTATCTTCCCTTTGGAGAGTGCCTTCTTCCTTATGAGTGCCTTGAGTTCAAGGATCTCCTCCTCCTCATCATCATCGTAGTCTTGGATTGCCTCGAGGAGCTTCTCCATCTTCTGAGCCTTTTCATCATCAACCTTCTCTTGCTTGAAATTCTTGTGCACATCCTTCATGTCCGACATCTTCTCTTCGAGCGATTAGTCTCTTTTGAAGAGTCCAGATCTGATACCAATTGAATGTATCCTAGAGGGGGGTGAATAGGCTTTTTGAACTTTTGTCAGAACCCGAAACACTTAGCAACCTGATCAAACACAGAGAAATCGGACTAGTCCGATAGTGTGCGAACTAGTTCGGTGTGTGCGGACTAGATCGATCAAGTTTGATCAATGATTTCGATCTAAGTACTCTATGAAGTAGAAATTGAGTTGTGACTTGAGTGTATTGCTTCAATGAAACTAGATACGGCACAAGTTAAATTTAGTTTCAAACTTTTAATGTAAGCTGAACAAGATCGAGCAAATCCTAGATTGCAATGAATAGTAAGAACAAAAGTAAAGACACAATGATTTTATCCTGTGGTTCAATTTCACAGGGGAAATCTACATCCATGACCGGGAGTCCACGGAGGACCGGGTCTTCACCAACCTTACCCTCGACGAATCGCTACAAAGGCCGATTCTCTTCCACTAATCACAAAAGGGGTAAATAACTGAGTTCAAGGGGCCTTCTCACAAGTTGAGGGCTCCCCAAGATTTACAATTGCAAACACCACCAAACACACTCGAAAGATATGCAATAAAACAGCAAGAGTGTGTGAGAGATTCAAATCCAAGAGCTCAAGACGTGAAGAACGTGTCTCTCCTTTGATCTATGATTAATCCTAAAGGATTTGATCTTTCTTGCGTTGGATTGTGTGGAGAGACGTGTTTTCTGGGCTCTTGGAAGGTGTGACGGCGCAGGGGGTCGAGAGAGTTCATAGTAGGGCCGTGCTTCTCTATTTATACTAGGGTTTCCAAAGGTTACCGTTAGGGTTTATAAAGTCCGGACTAGTCCATGGTGGACTCGGGACTAGTCCGGTGTGCAGCGTGTGGAAAACCTAAGTGTCCCGAATTATCGAACTTGTCCGGCAATTGGCAGACTAGTCGAATTTTTTCTGTGGGGATATTCAGACTAGTCTGACACATATCAGACTAGTCCAGTGTGATGAATTCCTTAGTGAATTGAGGACAAGTCCGCACTTGGAGGACTTGTTCGATTTTAGTCAGAGAGGTTATCGGACTAGTCTGGAGAATATTGGACTAGTCCGGTGTCGTGAAATTTCGAGGGGCTAAAGACAAGTCCGAAATTTGGGGAACTTGTCCGATGTTGGTCAGTGAGGATTTCGGACTATTTCGTTGAATGCCGTACTTGTCCGATATTGATTAGAGGTGTTATTGTACTAGTCCGGACATTATCGGACTAGTCCATTCGGGACAAGTCCGCACTGGGAGGACTTGTACGATCCTGGATAGAGAGATTATCAGACTAATCCGGGGTATATCGGACTAGTCCACACCTGTGTAAATTTGTGCAGTGAGAGTGCTTTCTTTTGCTTGAGCTCTTGGGGTGTGTTTCTCCAACAAACTCCATACACAAAGAGTATTCTATTCATCTCTCGAGCTCTTTTCAACTTGATTCCTCACTCGCCTTTGTTTTTGCACTTTCTTCATAATTTTTTTTTGAAACTTGCGCTCATCTCAACAATTTAGTTAGGATCTCATTTGTCTGTCATAAATCAACCAAAACCCACAACGGATGCCTATATGCACTTTCAAGGCGGATCCTTAGGACGCCAGAGGGGGTTGGTATCTTTAGGACGAGGTAGCCGTGGTGGGCTACGACCATGAATCGGTACATGGCTGGCCTGCCGATGATGGCATTGAAGGGGAGGCTGACATCGGCGACATAAAAGAGGATGCTCTCCGTCCTGTAGGTTTCGGGGTTCCAAAGGTCACCCAGAGATGGATGTTGCTGTATGGGATGATGCTCCCTGGTCCAACCCCTGAGAATGTGCTCGAGGTGGTGATTTTTGACACCAGAATATGCAACTGCTCGAAGGCTGCACGGCTGAGGAGGTTGAGGCCAGCCTCGCCATCTATCAAGACGTAGTGGAGCTTGACGTTGGCTATGGTGGGGGCAACTAGAAGAGGTATAACTCCTGCCCAGCCATATTCTTGTGGCAGTCAGAGATGTCGAAGCTGATCGGCGTCTCCTTCCAGCTGTGGTGCCGCGTCAGAGTGGGTACACGGGCTATCAAAGCCACTACAGGTCTTCACAGGATCCAAAGACCCTCCGAAGATGACGTGGAGGGTCTTGCGACATTCGTGGTCGCTGCTAGCGTCGGAGTCCACATCTCGGTGGACCACTTTGACAACCCGCTCTTGCTTCTGGTACTCCATCTCCTCGTCATCGACAACCTTGGGGTCAACCTTCTGCTTGCCGTCCCACTGGTAGAAGAGGGCGCCGTCTGGGTGCTGCTGCGCCTGCTCTTGGTAGCATTCGACGCATCTCGTTATCTCTCGGCACTCGCTTGCGGTGTGGTCGCGAGTTTTGTGCACCCGGCAGGGATCAATGCTTTCATCAGTGGCAGGTGGCTAACATGGGCGCTTCTCCGGGTGCGGGAGTTTGCCACCTCCGGTTGCGGCTGCTGTCGCGACGGGGGACCAATGCAGCGGCTTGTTCTGGCCGCCACCCCAGGTTCTTGTTCTTCTTCTTGCCTCTACCAGGTGTAGTGACTCCTTCTCCAGTCTGACCTGGGAGAGTGGGATGAGCGTGCTAATCGCGGCCTTCTTCCACCCTCGCGCACCGGTCGGTGATGGAGAAGAGCTCGGAGACGTCTTGCACGTTGTACATGGCTAGCTTCTCGAGCATCTTGCGGTCATGCACTCCCTGTCGGAATGCCACTATGACAGAGGCATTTGGGATGTTGGGGATGTAGTTGCGTACCTGGGAGAAATGTTGGATGAATGATCTCAGCGTCTCCTTGGGCTGTTGTCGCACGGCATGGAGGTCGAGGTCGGTGTCGGGGCGAGTGTAGGAGCTGCCAAAGTTCGCCGTGAACTATCGGCATAGGTCATCCCAAGAGGTTATAGATCCCTCAGGCAAGTTCATCAGCCATGAGCGGGCTGATCCAGTCAGGGTGACTGGGAAGTAGTTCGCCAGGATGGTCTCATCCGCTCCTGCAACAAGGAGCGTCGTGGTGTAGATCTGCAAGAACTCGGCCGGGATGATGCTTCCGTCGAACCTGTCCGACATATGTTGCCGGAACTTGCACGGCCACATCGCTATGTAGAGGTGCAGAGACAACACTGCGCAACCTCTGATGGGTTTCGTTGGAGAGGCATACGGGGTACCATAGCCCAAGGGGCCTGCTGCACGACGTGCGGCGCCTGTGGAACCTGCAGTTGTGGCACTGGTTGTGCCATGCGTTGCTGCAATGGTACCGGCTGTGCCAAGTACTGTTGTTGCATGTCCTGCTGTACCAAGTACTGCAGTGGGGCTATCGAGCCAACATACTCCCAGTCAGGTGGCAGAGGGTTTACTTGCGGTGCACCTTGGAGGGAAGATGCCTCGTGAACAAAGCATTGGGGGCCATATTCGGCGTCAAGGTTGCGCCGCCTCTCTCGCTGCCCCTCGATCATGACTCAGCCATCCAAGTGAGCTTGATGACGGTCAAGCTCAGCCCTGAGATCCTCCGTGGGGAGCCGACCAACGCTCGTAGGCCTGGGGGAGCGGGAGTTGGCGGAGCAACGGTTGATGGACTATGTTCGTGACAATGACACGAGGTGCCTTCCCTTGTTGGGTGAGTTGATGGCTGTGATGACGAAATGGTTGATGTCTTGGACCCATTGCTGAGCCTCTCCCTGAGAAGCGTTAAGTGATGGTGGGTGGTGGAGAAGGGCTCTGGCCACTGCTAGAGTGCTGTCCGGGCTTGCAGTCGGTGGTGCCGGCAGGGCTGACTGAGCCAGGATGTGTCTCAACGTGCCGTCCAGGCCAATTGTACCTTCACGTGGGCGTGATGGACCAAAGAGCGCTGCTCGAGTGACGGATCTAGTCACCAGACGACGGCCGTGGAAACCGCCTTCCACGGGCCTGATGAACACTATGGTGGTGAAAGCGCTACCACTTTTTTGAGGGAAAGATCCCCCCACCTAGCATGCCAAATGTCGAAGTGTTAAAGCAACACTTTCCCTGGATCTGCTAAGGAGCAGCCCGTAGAGGTTCTTTGTTCTGTGGGGCTTAGGTCTCAATCAAGTGTTCTAGCGGATGGGTATATGAGGCAGTGATTTTTACGTGGTTCGGGTTGCAAGGAGCTTAACACCCTACTCCACGGTGGATGGTATTGCTAGTATGTGTGTATGTGTGTGTGATGTTTTCATCTAGTCCTTTGTAACAGTGGCGGTCCGGGCCTTTTATAGACAAGGCCAGATGCCTTACAAGTATGGTCCTAGGGCCCGACAAGTGGTCCCAGGGTGACCTTATCCAAAAGATCTAAGGCTTCTTCTGTTAGCTTGCTCTGACTGTGGTCTTGAAGACTCGCCCTCTTGCCGCCTGCATCGTCAGTAGCCCATGCTCTGTTGCTGACATTGGCACGGGATGTCCCGTGCAACTGTCTCTATCGTTGTAAGCTACCCACTTGACAGAGTGGGATAGGCTTGCGGCGTCTTCACCATGATGCGATTGGTCACAGCGGTACCTGACGTTAGGTGTGCGCCGCGCCATGCATGTGGGGAAGACGCGTATCTTCAGTCCTTCATAGGGACAAGGTGCACCGTCCTCTTAACTCCCGCATCCCTCCGTCCAGGGCAAGTGGTTGGACTATGTGACATCTCGGGAGCTCACCTCTGCGGGGGAGGTCAGGTCCCGCCTTGCGGACCACGTGGCAGCTCAAAAGCTCACATCTGCGGAGGAGGTCAGGTCCCGCCTTGTGGGCCACGTGGCGGCTCGAAAGCTCTTCTCTGTAGGGAAGGCTCGGCCCCGTCATGCAAGACAGGTGTCAGTACCGGGAGCTCACCTCTGCAGAGGAGGTTAGGTGCCGCCTTGCAGGACACGTGGCAGCGCCAGTGCCCACCCATATGGGACGTGGCCCGTCTAATGTCCTTGTCCACGTGGCAGCTCTGGAGCCCTGTCTCACGGGAAGGAGGGATCCTTACCTGTTGGACATGTGGTTACCTGGGGGCTCGTGTCCAAAGGGCACCACCAGGATTCCGGTTTATTGCAACAAAAAAATTGTTGCAATAGGTCGAAATTCGTCGCAATAGGTTTTGTCGCAACAAAATAGAACATCGCGATAGTTTTTCTGACTCGTGGCGATACCAGCCGTGGCAATAGGTTATTGCGACGACTTGACATCCGTGGAAAATAGTATGGTATTGCGACGACTCCACGTTGGTGGAAAATAGTATGGTATTGCAACGGTTTAATGTATTGCCATGATTTAACATATTGCGATGAAAATATCGGTGTTGCAACGATGTCACATTCATGGCAAAAAGTATGGTACTGCAACGACTCCATGTTTGTTGCAAAGAGTATGGTATTGCAACGGTTTAACGTATTGCGACGATTTAACGTATTGCAACGGAAATAACGGTGTTGCAATGATGCCACATTTGTGGCAAAAAGTATGGTATTGCAACGACTCCACGTTCATGGCAAATAATATGGTATTGCCACGGTTTAATGTATTGTGACGATTTAACGTATTGCAACAAAAATAATGGTGTTGCAATGATGTCACAATCGTGGCAAAAAGTATAGTATTGCAACAACTCCACGTTCGTAGCAAATAGTATGGTATTGCAACATTTTAACGTATTGCGACGATATAACGTATTGCAACGAAAATAACGGTGTTGCAATGATGTCACATTTGTGGCAAAAAGTATGTATTGCAACGACTCCACGTTCGTGGCAAATAGTATGGTATTGCAATGGTTTATGTTATTGCGACGATTTAACGTATTGCAATGAATAGTACGTTATTTGCAATGATTTCACATCTGTGGCGATAAGTACGGTATCACGACAATTTCATACATGTGGCGAATAGTATGGTATCGCGGCGTTTTCACATTCGCGACGAATAGTACAGTGTTGCAACGATTTCACATCCGTAGCGAATAGTACGGTATGGCAACGTTTTTACATTCGTGGCAAATAGTATGGTGTTGCAACGATTTCATATCCGGGGCGAATAGTACGGTATCGCGACGATTTCACACTCGTGGCGAATAATATGGTATCGTGACATTTTCACATCCGCGGCGAATAGTGCGGTATCGCGACGATTTCACACTCGTGGCGAATAATATCATATCGCGACGTTTTCACATTCCTAGCAAATACTACGGTGTTGCAACGATTTCACTTCCGTGGCGAATAGTACGGTATCGCGACTATTTCACACTCGTGGCAAATAATATGGTATCGCAACGATTTCACAGCCAGGGCCAATAATATGGTATTGCAACGATTTCACGTTCATGGCGGATAGTATGGTATTACAACGATTTCAAAACTGTGGCAACAGTATTGTATTGCAATGATTTTTGATGTGTGGCAATAGGTTCGTAATGCAACATATTCAAATCTGTTGCAACAGGGTCGTAATGCAACGTTCTCTGGGTGATGGCAATAGCAGTCTAGTGCAACGCTTTTTTGGTCATAGCCAAATGTTTGTAGTGCAACGTTTTATAATTTGTGCCAATAGCTAGCTTCCTATTGCAACAGTTTATTTTTGTCGCAATAATCTGTTAATGCCACGTTTTATAATTAGTAGCACTAGAATCCTAATGCACCAGGTTTGAAAATTAGTGGCAACAGAATCAATTTATTCGCACACGATACGTCTGTCGACTTAACAACAAACATCCAGCAATTGATGCAATGCTCAAGGACCCTTGCGTCATTGCGAGACGATGTTATTTACAGTTTTTTCAGTTTGCAACATTGCACCCATTAAAATAGCACCGCGACGAGTTGTAGTATTAGGAATAGTTTCTTGAACATCCAGCTTCGACTTGGTGCGAGCAGGAGCCTTTTGTGGAGTTGTTGCTAGCCGTTGTTGATTTTGCAAGCTCTCCATCATTCTGCGCATGTCTGCGCTCCTTTTCTTGCCGTGCAGAATTGGCTGCCATCTGATCATGTAAAGCCCGGACTTCCTAGTTGAGGTGTTCATTTGCCTGGACGAAGCCATCCATCCGGGAGGTCATATGATCATTTCTTCCTTCCAACTCTTGCACCTGAGAGCTGAGGTCTTCATTTCTATTTGGCAAGGGTCGAACTTGCTGGCCGAGCTGGTCTGACATCTGGATATGCAGTCTTTCAGAAACATTAGGTTTAGCCATATAACCACGCCCCCGAAACTGTGATCCTCCAGAACCAGTTGCGGATATATAAGTAAGCTGGAAGATGTTGTTTCCTTCCTCATCTGGGATTCGGACTCCCAACTCAGCTTCCTTGACGTTGAATTGGGCACGTGCCTGGGTCTATATACAAAAAGAAAAGTCACATGTACATTGCAAATATTTATTTAAATGAGGGCTGTTTGAAGTGTTTCTCACATGTACCGCTTCTGCCTGCTCGTTTGCCCATTGACCGTTCTTCGCATGGCTTGCCTCCTACAGTTCTATGTCATCGGGTTCTTTTCCGATCTCTGGGTCTTGTTACATCAAATAGAAGTAAAATTTGATTGAATGATTGCAGTGCAAAGTAAAAGCATGATTTAGTATTCATACCTTCTCATAACTAAGTTGGGCGTAGGATTTCGAGCCAAGCAAGTGTTTTGTCTTTTGAGTACTTCGATTTTGTGAATTGGTTCTGCTTATTGACTGCAATTTTAAGAATTAATTTCACGAATGGGTGTTATCAAATAGTTTTTGTAGGATATGAAGGTATTAGAAATCTAGCTGACCTTGAATCGCTCGGACCCAAAATAGTCCATAAGCGCCAACCAATCGGAATCTGCTATGTCAACAGGCTTGTATTATATACGTTCCTCATTGGTCGAATACTTCTTATAGGTGGCATGCAATGTTCATCACCACCCCTTGTAGCGCTCACCAGCAATCTTCAATATTTTTCTTCTGGTATCATCTGTGTCCTCCAAGTCCCAGGCATTCTGTACATTGTATATCACACTGTTATAAACGTACAAGATGGATGTTGCTAGAAAAACATACTTATGTGTGGTGTCACAACACTAACCAGAATGTCTCTCACTATATCGCTCTTCGAGGGGTGCATTTTTGTTGTTGTAATAACCACATCATCGACAAAGTGCCGCTGATTAGGACCAACCGCAGCACCCAACCTATCGGACCACTGAATTTGTAGCTTCCGATTCTGATCATTCGTTCTATTTGCAGATGCTAGATAGCGCAATTTAGCAACCTTAAGTCCTTTAGCCACCCCTCTTCCAAACTTCTTTCCTTCTGTTAGTGTCATTTAAATGGTAAACATTTGAAGCAAATTAGCAACTGACCAGGCCTAGTATCATGTACAAATAGTGTGAAAGAAGAAGAAGTCTGATGTTTTACCATCTTCAGGACGAGTGCGGCAAATACGAGCGTGGGAACACCGCGTCGCAACAGCATTTTGCTCCATATTGGGCGATGCATCGACTTGTTGACTTCTTTGTTTCTGTTCATACCCTACAATCAGGCATCAGGCAGTAGTCAGTGGCGCTACAGCACCCGTAGTACTGCAGGGGATTTTCTGTCTAGCTGCGAAGCAGGCAAGACAGTAGGTGGCGATGCTAGAGAAAGAGAGGGTTCGCTGGGTGCTCATCCTCTGCAGTACTGTCAGTTCGGTCTGACCGACATCAGCAGGAGCGCGTCTCGAGGCGATTTGGTGGCAGGGCGAGTCATGGACGTCAGCGGTATTAGTAGGTAGAGGATGCAAGACAGATGAGGCCGGCAACTTGCGACGTTTAACGAAGCTAGGGTTCGGTCTGGCAGTGCAGTGACCACATTTAAGTCAGAGGATCGACGTCCAGATCACATCGGTGATCTCACGTGACTTACGTTTTTACTACAGGCGATGCAGTAAAGATCCAACGGTGTGATTCCGTTGGATCTTTACTGCATCGCATGCAGTAAAAACGTATAAGTCAGGTGATCTGCGTCCACTGATATCACCCCGGAGCAAGTCTCGAGGCTAGGAGGACAGTGTGGCAGATCTAGGAATTAAATTTAGGTAATTTGCATACTGATATTTTGCTCTGCATGTTAGCATCTCACCCTAAAGTGCTAGAACGGATACATGAATATAATCTTGCGTTAATTACTAGACATTAGCAACGCATTTGGCAGTGTAAAAAACGGAATTGAGATCATATAGGCAGCAATGAACCCTCATGTACATGCATCTCTAAACTATATCATACTAACATTTCTTAGTGGACAGGGGTTAATGATATTGGACTATTTTTTCTACGGTATGCCATGTCATATGGGGCATAGCATGTAGGTACGCCGTAATGGCCAGGGGTTTGCGGGCGGCGGGGTCATCATGGCACGAGAACGATGGGACGTGGAGATGGAGTGAGATGCGTCGGGGAGGACAGTGAAGTGACCACCAGCAGGGCGTGGGCACCGGCCGGTGTCGGAGTGACCGGCATCGACATAGGTTTGCGGGCGGCGGGGTCATCATGACACGCGAAGGATGGGACGTGGCGATGGTCGAGGGAGACGTGTTTCTGAGGACACTGAAGTGAGCAGCAGTAGGGCGTGGTCGCCGGTGCCGGAGTGGCGGCGGCGAGAGAGCCCAGCGTGCGCGTGTAGGCATCAATAAATCATGCCATCACATATACTCACCAGCAGGGCGTGGGCGCGTGCCGGTGCCGGAGTGACCGGCGGCGACAAGGGTTTGCGGGCTGCGGGGTCATCATGACACGTGAAGGATGGGACGTGGCGATGGTGGAGGGAGACGCGTCGGGGAGGACACTGAAGTGAGCAGCAGCAGGGTGTGGTCGCTGGTGCTGGGGTGGCCCGCGGCGAGAGAGCCCATCGTGCGTGTGTAGGCATCAATAAATCACGCAATCACATATACTGATTAACTGTTAACTGGGACTAGGAAACTACAATCGCAATGCTAAAATATTTAGTAGAGCCCGGTACAAATTTATACTTGTAGTACCAGCATGGGATGACGAATCTCGGGGTTCTGAGCATCAGGTGCTACAATATTCTCTACATACGATGCAAAGGAATTAACGTATTATAAATATGTGTATTTTGATAGTAAACACATTTATAGTTATACCAGGTGCTTGTTGCCCATCACGATTACTTGTAGATGACATGATGGTTTGGTGTCTTGTTCCTAAAGTAAAGAGTATATATAGTAAGTAACAGTGATAACATTAGATTACATGAGGATATGTATTTTAGATCGGGCGGTGTGGTTGCTATGAACCGAAAATGTTTGTTTTGAACGGAGGAATTAGAAATGAAGGAGTAGGAAAAAAACCTTACAATCCGAGAAAGAAAAACAAGAAAAACGTGTATAAACCGTGGGAACTGAAAATCTTAGGAATACAAGTTTGGAACACAGGAATGTGAGTACAACATTTGGAGTGGTTGATAAGATAACCCTGGCGTCATTTACTTCTAAATCATGAAATTACATAGTACATGCAGTTTTTAATAGTTATCTTCCTTGACATGGAAATGTACTAGAAATACACTACCATAAACTATCGGAGTGACATTTATTTCGGGGCAGAGGTGTAGTGTATTTTATATATGGAAACAAGTAAAATACAATCAGATGCTAGGGTGAAATAAAAAGATGAATCGACTATAGGATGAGATCTAACGATTGAGGATAGTTGATTGCATGATTGCACCATTAATCAGATTTTATACTAGACATTAATGAAACATAAGAGCATATAAGGAGTTGGGACGACAACTAGGAATGAACTGGCTGCAGCTGTTGGGACGACAACTAAAGCGATAAGGAGGGAGTAGCTCTATAAAAAGATGGCATGGATCATGTAGAACTTACGTAGCACAAAACTGGAGTCCGGGATGTCACAGGGCGGGGTTGGCGACGAAGAGGTTCGGTAGAGCCCGTCAAACTTGGTCGCTCGACGTTGTACCCACAGTCACGACCACCACTCACACGGGAATTTCTTAGGAATGCAAGTTTGGAACACAACACTAAGAGGAGAACATGTGGGCCGGGAATGGAAGCCACTGTGGGATTAGAGGGAGACGCACATTTATATCCGTCGTGGATAGCTACAAATGGGCGGTACTGGAATTTTGGGCGCATGGAGTGAAGTTTCAATTGTGAAAATCTCAATTTTGCGCGCCAAGAAGAACGAAAAATTTTTCGAGGGCGTGTAGAATTTGGTGCCGTGCCCCTCTGCACACATGCAATCGTGATTAAATTCATGTAATGTCGCGACGATTCCTGCACATGGGTTTACTCTTTACCGGTACATCTACCTAGAGCTAGAGGGGTAGACCTCTTCGGACTGCTGCCTCGCCGTGGGACCGCTACCTGCCGTTCATCTTTGTTTTCATGGAGATGTAAAAGCAGTCATGTGGTAGTGGGACATTCCAAAAAAAATATGAACAACAATATTAATCGCCAAATGTATCATTATGCTAATGCAAACGACATGCAAATACAGAACACCCATGTACACGAAAGGAGGACGGTAAATCCATGGTCTAGTAAAAGGTAAACAATCAGCATTTTATATATAACATTCGTCGCAATGAAATGATAACATATACAGAGTATATACTACTACTACTACAAAAAAAATCATTTTCCCCAGTGATGTCTAATCTTCAGGCCGTCGATCCAACGCCGCCTGTGATACGAGTATCACAGGTACATACGATATATATATATCAATAATGTCATTGGATATTAGTTACAACGGATAAAGTACTTTTCATGCACCTATTGCATCAGGCGATGGACTAGTTAGCAATTTAGATGACGTAATTTCCTAATAAAGTTAATTATGTATCATGTCTGTTGTTAGTTCTATTACTTGTAAGGATAATGTTTACCGGATTTCATTCATTCAGCCACAAGAAATATAGACGGTCCCAAGTTACAAACATATAGGAGATGTTTTTGATAAAAGAAGTTTTTCGATACTGCATATCTAGAACACATTGTTCATGAACATAAAGACATATTTCATTAACAAACAAGTAATAGGAAAACACGTAGTAGACAGCAAGAACAAGATAAACTACACCTAATACTACTCTATTCAGAGATCACGAAATAGATAACCTACTCCTAATACTACTCTACTGGGAGAAAACCACGTCCTCCTCCTCCGCTGCTGCCGCCTCCTCCGCCTACGCCGCCGGTGCCGCCTCCTCCTCCGCCTCCGCTGCCGCTGCCGCCTCCTCCTGCTCCTCCTCCGCTGCTGCCGCCGCCTCCAAAGCCGCGTCCACCTCCGCCTCTTGAGACGCCTCCTGCTCCGCCTCCTCTGCTGCCGCCGCTGCCCAAGCCGCCTCATACTCCTCAACCTCCATCACAGTCCGAAGCTTCCTGGCGACGCGGTGCAGAATCTTCAGGAGGCCCTCTACCCCACGCGATTGTCTCGTGGAGGGCGTCGAGACGACCGACCACAGTTATAAACCCATAGCAGTACTGGCTCGCGATGTCCATGCTCGGGTGGAGGGGAAGGGTCCGAAGAACCAAAAGGCAACACAAGCGATCTGTGTTAGAATAGACCTTCTGCACCACTGTGTTGAGCGGTAGTGCGCTATGAGCGGCAGCGGACTTTGTGTCGGTGGCCACCTTAAGGTGCCGATCGAGTTCGTCGATGCAGTCGGTGAGGAGTCTGAGAGTCTGCTCAACCCAACCGGGATGAGGAAGTGCAGGCGCCACAGGCGGAGATGCGGGCACCTCCATCATTTCCACTGGCATTACCGGCGGCGATGGAAACGGAGAAGGAGGTTCGGAGGACGTCGATGGCCTAGAGCTCTTCGGCGTGGGGCTACCCATTTGTGTGGCGGCGGAGGTGCAGAGAAAGAGTGAGAGGTGGTCGATGGTGGCGGGGGGAGAAGTTTAGATGCTAGGATCTAAGGAGTGGTGCGACGGAGAAGCAAGAGGACGGTGAGCCTTTATAGCGGGTCGTCGTCTAAGCAGGCGTGTTGAGATGATCGGACGCTAGAGGAAGCTGTGCTTAATTATGAACCGGTCGGTGGCCCCGGTTTCCTCGAAACCGCAGTTTGCATCCTCTCGATCCCAACGGCTCGACGCGTCCCATCCGCTTCAGTGGCAGTTTTTTAGGAGTAAATTTACACGCGGGGAAAAACAATTTTTTGTTATATAAAAAAATCCATTTGTACACGCCTAAGCCAACTTCGTGACCGCACATCCGTGCTAGCGGACGCCTTGCAGCGAACATGGGTCTAGTCCTGCACGCATTACTTTCATTCGGATTTTTAACTTTCCGTGGTGGGACTAATCCTTCACACCTGTTCCATATGTTCTTTTCTTCTCTGTCTGTTGTCTAATACTATTTCTATTCTATGTTCAACATGCATGTGCGACCTCGATCCACGATCATGTTTCATGGTGTTATACGTGTGTTTTCTCTTTTTGTTGAAAGATCGTCATGTACTGTTTGAGGTATATATATGCATGCATGTTAGTGTTATTAAACATGGCCGAGGTGTTTTAATTCTAGCTATGTCTAACATGCACGGACCGCAAACATGATCAACTAATTAAACTACGTAAGAAACCCAAATAGGAGACAACGATGGGCGACAGATCGGATGTCCATCGAGCACAAAGTGATGCGAGACGCGCTTAAAGTCATTGTTTGTCTCCTTTAGCTTTGCAATTACAAATCGAGACGAGCTTCAAACCCTAAGATCTTTTGTTTTTGTCCAATTTGCTCGGTTCACTTGTGATAGATTAACACATCACTAAACTTAGAGCACATTCACTTGATTGAAATCCGGAAATTCTAACACACCAGTATTCATTGACACGAATGAACACATATATATTACAAAACACGAGAAATATGTACAAGAACAGAATTGAAGCTAAAAATGTACAAGAACTCCTAAAACTACAAAAGAAATATGTACAAGAACTCCTAAAACTACTCTGCTGGCCCTGCCTCCTCCACCCTCTCCCCCAACTTCTCAAACCACGACAAGCGGTCCTCCTCCTCCTCGTCGTCGTTGTCGTCATCTTCGTGGTGGTGGTGGTGGTCGCCATCGTCATCGCCATCGTCATCGTCGTCATCATCATCGTCGTCGTTGTCGTCATCATCATCGTCATCGTCGTCGTCGTCCTCCTCCTCCTCCTCCTCCTCCTCCCCCTCCTCCTCCGGCGACGATGCAGCAGGAGAGTGGGCCGGCTGCTCCAGCTGAGCCGATTGCTCCGGCTGCATCGGTGGCTCCGGCTGCACCGGCGATGGAACCCCGCCGCGACGGAAGTTCCTCTCCTTCGCCGCCACCAGGGCACTATGGCCCTCGGCGCCGAGCTCCTGGGCCATCGTCCCGCACAAGATGTCCAGGCGATCAACCACACCAGTGAGGCATAGAGGTAGCAGCCGGTGGTATCCATTCCCGGAAACTTGGGAAGGGTACCAAGACCCAAGGCGTCCAAGGCCCGAGACGTACTGTTGTACGCCTCTCGCGCCATAATGAGGCGCTGGTCATCGTTCACCCTCTCGGGGATGCTGCAGCATATCCGCTTGCAGGGTGGTTGCCTCAGCGGGCTAGGAGGCGGAAGGTTGGCCATGGTTGTGGTGGTTCGTCGGCGCCGGGCTAGGAGGTGGAACGATGGAAGAAGAAGAAAGGAGTGCAAAAGTTCTGTGCTTGTACATAACTGACGACGCGCCTTATACTTGGTCTGTGTAGAGTAGACGAGGGAGTGGTTCGTTTCCCGTGCATTGAACTCTTTGCAGACCTCGTGCGGTGCAATTAAACCACTGTGGAAGATGATCTTCAGAGATCCTTCCGTCTCTCTTGTATCCATGTGGAACATCGCGCACGTGTCCCTGCACCATGGCTTCTTAACTTCTCCGCAGACCTCGTGTGGCGCGTCAGTTACTTGGCACACTGGAAAGGCCAGCGGCGAGATCTCCGGCGAGCCCTGCCACGAGGGCGCCGCGCGCGCGCCCTCGGGGCGAGGAGGAACAAAGGGTCTGTGATGTTGGTTTTCTTGTTTCGTGATGTTGTTTTTCTTGTTTTGTAGTATTGTTTTATGTTAATGAACACAATTTCATTGTTCCTCTGTTCCATCTGTTATTTTGTTTTCTGTATGTTATTTAATGAACTATCGGTTCTATATATTTGTATTATCTGTTAATGAACGACCGTTGCGTACGTGCGTTTTTTTTTGTTGTCAAAGTTGGATTCGATAGTAGGATCATCTATGTTTTTGTATACTGGATCTCGATCCATGCTAGTTGATGTTTCATTGGATGTACTGGATGATCAAAAAGTTTTTGTTTCGTAGGTTGGATTGGACCATCCATGTTGATATTTCATATGATAATATTTATTTATATATTAATTCTTTATTTTACTAATGTATATTAATTAATAATATACAGATAATAAACATGACAATAGTTTTTTCAACAAAAAGAGAAAACACTTGTATAACACCATCAATTTAACATGATCGTGGATCGAGGTCTTGCACATGCATGTTACACATAGAACACAAATACGGAGTACGTAGTTCATTAGACAACAGACAGAGAAGAAAATAACATATGGAATAGACGAACAACATTAATATGGAACATTACAAAACAAGAGAAATGTCATTATGAAACAAGAAAATCAACATCACAAATCCTCATCAACAAGTGATCAATCATGCATGAAACATGATGGAGACCTCGCTGGCTCTCTTTCAAAAGCATGCATGCATGTCCGGCCATCATACATGATCATGACAAAGCATTAATGCTCGAATATTCGGAAGTGTGGCGTACACGTGTTAATTTTCTCTTATGCCGATGGGACACGTCGAGTCGTTGGGACTGAGAGGATGCAAACCGCGGTTTGGAGTAAACCGGGGCCACCGACCAGTTCATAAGCGCGGTTTCCTCTAGCGTCCGATCATCTCCACACACCCTCTTATACGTGTGTTTCCTCTTTTTGTTGAAAGATCGTCTTGTTTGAGGTATGCATGTTAATTTTGTCAAACGTGACTGATGTCTTTTCTATGTCTAACTTGCATGCACCCCAAACATGTTCAACCAATTAATACGTGTTCAATTTCTCATTTTGATGATGGATATCCTTAGAGTATGAGGCCTTGCTGATGTATGCTACGGCCCAAACATTCGTGATCAAAGAGCCTACAACTCTAGACGATATCCAACTTCAAAAAGAGGAATTAGTACGCATCAAAAAGAGGAACTAGTTGTGACGCCTGGTTCCGAAAAACTGAACCAAGCTAACGCATATGTGTGCCCAGGATGTTCATCACACATACACGAGTGCAATCACAAAAGAGTATACAGAAAATTACCACAAGACAAGATTAATTAACCAAATTTTATTACACAAACCAGATTATCCTCGAATACAAGCTCTAATGAATATTAATGACAAGTTCAACTAATGCAGCAGAAATAAACTAATTAAGCAAACTAAGCAACTATGCAGCATAAGTGACAGGGTATGTATGCGCAGCTCCAATCGACACCACAGGCAAAGCTGACGGTAGACACGGCCTATAACTCCGCATTATCGCCATTAAACTCCCAATCCTGACCTGCAACTGTTGGGGGGGGGGATTGCAAGAGTGAGTACATGTCGTACTCAGCAAGTGTGGAAAGTATGACATGTGGCTGATTCAAATGATGACAATAATAATGGCTAAGTGCTGAAAAGTACATAAAAACATTTGAAAAGCAATATATTACATGTATGTGAAATAAACCCATCATAATCATAAATAATACCATAATACCAGTCCACAGTTCACCATCCTCATCCATAATTCCAGATTTCACCATTGCCAATAACCATATTCAATACCAAAAATAAATCCATAACCATCCATAACCATTACCAAACCATAACCATCCCAATTACCAATTTCCCTCTAATCATGTAGGTCATCCAGGCGCTCATAACCGGGAGCACGGCTATCATGATAGTTTTAATACTCTGCAGAGTTTGTACCACTTTACCCACGTGTTCGTGATTTCATCACCTTTCGGCGACTAAGAATCTCCCTTATGCCCATGACCCGTCGGTCACATTACACACTTCCATTGGTGTGTGGCCAAGAGATCACAAAATAGCCTTTACAAAGGGATTACTAGCTTATTTAGACCCCACTGAGGTTTCACCGGTGGCGATGCCTCCAACTGAGCACATCTTCAACCAAGGGCCCCTCTCGAGCCATTCGGATCCCAGGGTAGTCCCACAATCCTCAACAAACCCAATCCGACTACCCCTTCCCCGAGCATCCACAATGGTCCAAACAGCACTAGCAAAGCCCTAATTAATCAGCTACGCCGCACCCATACTTGGCCTCGTGGTGGCACTGTAGTCCTGGCTTATTCTCGCATGAACCGGTCCTTAGATCTAAAGCAAGCAAACCACCATAACATCCAACCCATCCACATACCAGGCTTGCTTAGATCACCCATTACCATACCGTATCGACCAGTTCAGAGTAACAAGAATATCATTAATACGTAATTAAATATGTAGTGTTGTTTTCCATCCCAATTAATTAAGCGAAGCAAAAAGGTAAAAACCCTTCCCGACTCTCTACCATAAATTCCAGGTGACAAGGGTGGTCAAACAAATCTAGTAAACTTCCTACAATAGGATTTCCCATCAAATTGACACAAGCATGCAGTTTTGCAAACAAAACATTTATTTTAAAAACAGGATCAATATGCTTCAAGGACACTTGCCTTGCTCTTGCTGTTGATTAGGGTCAAAGCCTTCAAACTCCTGGTGCTGTAGATCCTCCGCGGCTCTTTCTAGCGCAAATCCGTCTAATCCACACAATAAACATACAAGACAAGAAACACAATCAAAGAGTGCACAAATATTACTCAATATGACATGACATGCATGATTGATGCAAATGCAAGGTAGAACTTGTTACTAGATTGCTTTTAATGATCACTAACTAGTTCTAATAGCTTCTAACAAGTTATACAGGTGTGGAGATGATTAGATCAAATTTTAGAGTCAATTCAACACAATTTAACAAGGAAGATCGGACTAGTCCGCTAGGGACCGGACAAGTCCGCACTTGACGAGATCGGCAGATTAGGGTTTTCTAGATCGACGTAATTTCGGAGATTAGGGGTTGAATTCACGTAAGGAAAAGAGAATAGAAGGTATACCAGGTGTTTAGAACTCCAATGAACCAAGAAACTTGGAGGTAACACTTGGATCTTGATGATCTAGGGTTGATGAACTTGGAGATGAATTGGTGGTGAAGGACGAAACTTGGTGGAGATCTTGATCCTCTTTCGTTTCCTCCTCTTTTTCTTCTTGTTTGGGATCTTCTCCTCCCTCCTTGATGGTGGCTCCCCACGAACTAGGGTTTGGGTGGGTGGAAAAGTGGCAAATAGATGTCAAACCAAGGGGTGGAGCTGTTTATATAGAGCTGGAGGCTAGGGTTAGATGGATTTTGAGTTTTGGGATGAGTAGAGGCCGATTTAGAGTCCCACATGGGCTCTAAAAGAGTTAGAAATGACGTACCTAGGCCCACTTAACGTGAAACCCAAGAAACATGTCGTACAACAAAAGGTCAATTTCGGAGTCACGAAATATCGGACAAGTCCGGAAAGGACCGGACTAGTCCGAAGTCGTCCAGAGAGAAAATCGGACAAGTCTGGCCAAACATCGAACAAGTCCGAATTTGAACAGAAAGGAAAACGGACAAGTACGCTGGAACACCAGACTAGTCCGGAAAAGTCCAGGGACTTAGCAAATTTCCAAGGATTCATGAAATATCGGACTAGTCCGCACAAAATCAGACAAGTTCGAAAGTTTCCAGGGGCAGAATCGGACTAATCCGTAGCAAAAACGGACAAGTCCGTTTTTAGACAGAGAGAAATCAGACTAGTCTGCACTTTCCTACATTTTTAAGTGTGGTTTTGCTCCAAATCAATTTTAAACTTGTTCCTCTTGATGTGGGTTAATGTTAAACATGTGTATGAGTGTATGTAGGTCATGATGCATGAAAATGAGGGTGTTACAAACCTACCCCCTTAAAATGAATCTTGCCCTCGAGATTCAACGCGGAAGAGAAGAGATAGGGAAATTCCTTCTTGAGATCATCTTCTAGCTCCCAAGTTGCTTCTTTTTCGGTGTGGTGCTTCCATTGAACTTTAAACCATCTAATGACCTTGTTCCTTGTGACCCTCTCCTTAGTTTCCAAGATTTTGACCGGTTGCTCGGCATACGTCAAATCTTCCTCTAGTTCCAATTCTTCCATTGGCACTTGTTCTTCAGGTACTCTCAAACACTTCTTGAGCTGGGAAACATGAAAGACATCATGCACGTCTGAAAGATGAGGTGGCATCTCCAACTTATACGCTACTTCTCCTCTTTTGTCCAAAATCTTGAATGGTCCAATATAGCGAGGTGCAAGCTTCCCTCTTATGTTAAACCTCTTATGACCTCTCATTGGTGACACCTTGAGGTAAACAAAATCTCCCACTTCAAAGGCTAGTTCCCTTCTCCTATTGTCCGCATAGCCTTTTTGTCTTGATTGGGCAGCCCTCAAGTTTTCACGAATTATTTGGACTTGCTTTTCGGCTTCTTGCAACACATCCGGACAAAATACTTGAGTTTCCCCTGCTTCATTCCAGAATAAAGGTGTCCTACACTTCCTCCCATAAAGTGCTTCATATGGTGACATCTTCAAACTTGCTTGGTAACTATTGTTGTATGAAAATTCCGCGTATGGCAAGCTTTTGTCCCAACTTTTCCCATGCTTTAAAGCACATGCTCTTAACATGTCCTCCAAAATCTGATTGGTCCTCTCGGTTTGTCCATCCGTTTGAGAAAGATATGTTGAACTAAAATCAACCTCGTTCCCAAAGCTTTATGCAATTTTTGCCAAAATCTGGAGGTAAATTGAGAACCTCTATCCGAGACTATCTTCTTCGGTACTCCATGTCGGCACACAATATGCTCCATATACAATTCTGCTAGCTTCGCGGTGGTATATGATGAGGACATCACAACAGCAGAGACGCGCATTGAACTGCAAGGACCAATCACAAGAGCACGGGCACGGTTATTAAATCAGCAGGTGAATTCGTTCTTAACTTCTTTTGCATGTGAGTTTGAGAATAGATTGCTATGTGATGATTTAATTGTTATTAGGAATAATGGAAAAGATCAATAAGTGAAGGAAGGAGGCCTTGGGAGCGTGGAGAACCACCTGGGACGTCCACAAGTAGATGGAAACAGTTTACAACTCGGACTCGAGTTCAACTCGGAGTCCAGGAGCAGTCCACCTTAAAACAGACGCCCAGGAGGAATACGGACTCCGTTTTCGACGTTCTACAAATGAACGGAAAGAGGATAAGATAAACTTTCCAATGGTTCTGGTCCCACCTCAAAATTCCTCCGGAGTCATTGGGAATCGTCGAAACAATTCGAGTCCAGATTTCTGTCCGGTGCTGCACCACCGAATCGGGCCTTTGGGCCTTGTATCCCGTAAGAGTACATTAGGGACGCGTCTAATCGTGTTTTGGTCGAACCTTAGCCTATAAATACTACAGCCGCCGGTCATATTCGGTGGGTTTTGCTTAGATCAATAAAATCGCCGTTCTACGGTTTGTGAGACCCCAATTTCACGATTTCCGATCGTGTCTTCTACATTCTTGCTTGTGTTCTCGATTGCACTTGCAGGGATTAGCCTTCTTGGCGAGGTCAAGCGTGTGCAGCACGGTTGATAACCAACGGAGCCGTGGTGTAGTGATTGCAGGGGTACTCGAACCGCTCGAGTGCCGCGGATCATCAACGTCGAGTTCTCCACCCCAATTGACATACCTTTCGGAAGATCGGGCCTAAACCTACTCATCAGTATATGTGGTCTTGACAGGAATAAAGTGAGCTGATTTTGTCAACCGATCTACAATGACCCATATTGAATCATAGCCATACTGGGTTCGCGGTAATCCAACTATAAAGTCCATACCAATCTCTTCCCACTTCCATTCTGGAATCTTCAATGGCTGCAATAACCCTGCTGGCCTTTGATGTTCCGCCTTGACTCGTTGGCACACGTCACACAATGCAACATATTCGGCTATGTCCTTCTTCATGCTATCCCACCAATAGCAAGTCTTCAAGTCTTTGTACATCTTCGTACAACCTGGGTGAATCGAGTAAGGCGAGTCATGTGCCTCCTTTAATATTGTCTCCCGAATATGCTTTACATTAGGCACAACGATCCTCTTTCCAAGCCATAAGGTACCATGTTCATCCTCGTCAAATCTGAATTCTCTCCCTTCTTCGGTTCTTTCCTTGATTTCCTTGATCTCCTCATCCGTGGTTTGTGCCTCTCGAATTTCTTGCTCCAAGGTTGGGTTTAACTCCATCATCTCCGTCTCATTTGCAAATCCGAGGTTCAACCGTTCAAACTCCTTACATAACTCGAATGGTAACTCTCGAACCGTGAGTTGATGACTTACTCCTTTTCTACTCAAAGCATCGGCCACTACATTGGCCGTTCCCGGATGATAGTTGATCCCCAAATCATAATCTTTGATGAGCTCCAACCATCTTTGTTGCCTCAAATTCAGATCCGTTTGTTTGAAAATATACTTCAAACTCTTATGATCCGTGTAAATTTCACACCTATGTCCAAGAATATAGTGTCTCCAAATCATCAATGCATGTACCACGGCTGCAAGTTCTAAATCATGTGTTGGGTAATTCTGCTCATGTTTCTTCAATTGTCTTGACTCATAGGCGACCACTTGACCTTCTTGCATCAATACACACCCAAGTCCTTGTCTCGATGCATCACAATAGATGTCGAAACTCTTGCTTACATCCGGCAATACCAAAATTGGGGCTGTTGTTAACCTCTTCTTCAACTCCTCAAAACTATTCTGACAAGCTTGAGTCCATCGGAATGCCTTCCCCTTCATTAGCAATTCCGTCATAGGCTTGGCTATTTTGGAGAAGTCCTTGATGAATCGACGGTAATATCCAGCCATTCCAAGAAAACTCCTTATTTCCTTGACATTTTGCGGCGGCTCCCACTTCAACACGTCTCTCACTTTTCCGGGGTCAACCGATACTCCTCCTCCTGAGATTATATGACCCAAAAATGGCACCTCTTTCAACCAAAACTGGCACTTGTTGAACTTGGCATACAATTGGTGTTCCCTTAATTTCTGCAGCGTAAGCCTCAAGTGTTCCTCATGTCCCTTCTCATCCTTCGAGTAGATCATAATATCATCAATAAACACCACAACGAACTTACCCAAGTACTCCATGAAGACCATATTCATGAGGTACATAAAGTAGGCAGGAGCATTTGTCAATCCAAAATACATCACGATGTACTCATAAGATCCATACCGTGTCCTAAAAGCTGTCTTGGGTATGTCCGATGGTCTAATCTTCATTTGAAAGTATCCCGACCTCAAATCAATCTTGGAAAATACACAGGCACCTTTCATCTGATCAAACAAATCCTCTATACGGGGCAAGGTGTACTTGTTCTTGTTGGTCACCTCGTTGAGAGCTCGGTAATCCACGCACATCCTTTGCGTTCCATCCATCTTGTCCACAAATAGAACGGGCGCTCCCCAAGGTGAAGAGCCTGGGCGAATAAAACCCTTCTCTAATTGCTCTTGAATTTGCTTCTTGAGCTCCGCTAATTCCATAGGAGGCATCCTATACGGCCTCTTAGCTATAGGTGCAGTTCCAGGTATTAAATCAATAACAAACTCAATGTCTCGATCAGGTGGCATACCTGGCAACTCATTCGGAAAAACATCCAAAAATTCACACACCACCGGAATCTCCTCAATTGCGGCACCGTCCATATGATTCAATTCCAATTGCTTCGGTGTGGTTTGAGATGCTTCAAATTCTACGGCGATCCCTTCCTCATTGGTCAACTTCACCGTCTTCGTGGCACACTCAATAACTCCATTGTGCTTCCTCAACCAGTCCATACTAAGTATAATGTCCAATCCTTGAGAATCCAAAACTATAAGGTTGGTGGAGAAGTCTACCCCCCTTATTCTAAGGCTTACTTTTGGACATACTATATTTGTCCTCATCTCTCCTCCAGGAGACTTAACCAACAGAGTAAACTTCATATGAGAGATAGGCAAACTATACTTGGCAACATACTTCGATGCAATGAATGAATGCAATGCTCCAGAATCAAATAACATAGTCGCGGGGTTGGAGTAGGCGAGAAACATACCAATGACCACATCATCCGCTTGTTGAGCATCCTCCGTAGAGACATGGTTCACGTTGCCACGAGCAAAATTCTGCTGTCCACGGCTTCCTTGTGGTTGTCCTCCATTAGGTCTTGAGTTTTGCCTCGGTGCATTGCTTCCTTGACCAAGGCCCGACATAGGACATTGATGCGCAAAGTGTCCAGCTTCTCCACAAGTATAACACTTCTTAACCCCTCCAGAATTGTTGGGACGAGCTTGGTTTTGAGCATTTGCAGCAGGAAAATTAGTACGAGGCTCATAAGGCATTGGAGGCCTAGGTGCTTGCATAACAGGGCACTGCTGCACAAACTGAGTTGGGCGCGGTGCATAACCAGGGCGCTGAGCAGGAATAGAGGAGCTGTAATGAGGCGCATTGGGCAGTGCAAAGCAAGGGCGCACATTACTTCCTTGTTGCTGTCCTCGATACGACGCCTTCCTCTTGATTTCTTGCTCCATCTCACGGATCTTGTTGTCAACCACAATCGCTTTGTCCACAAGCTTCTGGAAATTGACATAATCACAATTGAGCAATTGCACTTGGATCTCATTGTTCAAGCCCCTCATGAACAGGTATTGTTTCCGGCTGTCCCGACTCACATCCTCAGGCGCATACCTTGAGAGTTGAGTGAATTTATTGAGATATTCACTCACACTTGATCTTCCTTGCCTTAAATTCTCAAATTATTGCCTCTTCAAGATCATAACTCCCTCGGGCACATAATGAGAACGAAAATTCTCCTTGAATTCGGCCCAAGTGATTCTTCCTTGGTTCTCATGAGCATTGCAATAAGAATCCCACCAATCCGCAGCTGCTCCAACAAGTTGATGAGAAGCAAATAGGACCTTCTCCCGGTCACTACATTGGACAATAGCTAGCTTCTTCTCCACGGACTTGAGCCAATCATCCACATCCATAGGGTTTGTGGCTTGAGCAAAGGTTGGCGGCCTAGTCCTCATAAACTCTCCCGACCGGTTATGAGGAGGCGGGGGTGGCGGTGGAGGCATGTGGGGCTGATTGTTGATATTGCCAGCCTGCAGCTGTCCCATAGTCTGTATCATGGTCTGCATGAGCTGGTTTTGCATGGCCAATAGCTGCTCGATGTTGATACCTCCCTAAGTAGATCCTTGCCCATTGTTGTTTTGAGGCACTCCATTGTTCTCCTCTTCATCATTGCCATCCCTCTGGTTGCGAGTCCTCACCATCTGAAGAAAAGCAGTAGGTAAGAATTAGAAAACGTCCCCAACTATATACATCAAGGGATATCAAACTAAAGAGCTAGCTACACTAGCCTAGGTGGACATGGCAATGCTAAGGCATCCCAAAATCCTCTATTAAGCACACAAACAAACAATATATATAGCAAACAACACTCCAAGCAAAAACACATCGATTTCTGAGTGCTCCTATGTGCTCTAAAGTGTCCATTCTATCTAGGCTGCATCCAACGGTCAACCTGTGGCTCTGATACCAATCTGTGATGCCCGGTTCCGAAAAACTAAACCAAGCTAACGCATATGTGTGCCCAGGATGTTCATCACACATACACGAGTGCAATCACAAAAGAGTATACAGAAAATTACCACAAGACAAGATTAATTAACCAAATTTTATTACACAAACAAGATTATCCTCGAATACAAGCTCTAATTAATATTAATGACAAGTTCAACTAATGCAGCGGAAATAAACTAATTAAGCAAACTAAGCAACTATGCAGCATAAGTGACAGGGTATGTATGCGCAGCTCCAATCGACACCACAGGCAAAGCTGACGGTACACACGGCCTAGAACTCTGCATTATCGCCGTTAAACTCCCAATCCTGACCTGCAACTGTTGGGGGGGGGGGTTGCAAGAGTGAGTACATGTCGTACTCAGCAAGTGTGGAAAGTATGACATGTGGCTGATTCAAATGACGACAATAATAATGGCTAAGTGCTGAAAAGTACATAAAAACATTTGAAAAGCAATATATTACATGTATGTGAAATAAACCCATCATAATCATAAATAATACCATAATACCAGTCCACAGTTCACCATCCTCATCCATAATTCCAGATTTCACCATTGCCAATAACCATATTCAATACCAAAAATAAATCCATAACCATCCATAACCATTACCAAACCATGACCATCCCAATTACCAATTTCCCTCTAATCATGTAGGTCATCCAGGCGCTCATAATTGGGAGCACGGCTATCATGATAGTTTTAATACTCTGCAGAGTTTGTACCACTTTACCCACGTGTTCGTGATTTCATCACCTTTCGGCGACTAAGAATCTCCCTTATGCCCATGACCCATCAGTCACATTACACACTTCCATTGGTGTGTGGCCAAGAGATCACAAAATAGCCTTTACAAAGGGATTACTAGCCTATTTAGACCCCACTGAGGTTTCACCGGTGGCGATGGCTCCAACTGAGCACATCTTCAACCAAGGGCCCCCTCTTGAGCCATTCGGATCCCAGGGTAGTACCACCAATCCTCAACAAACCCAATCCGACTACCCCTTCCCCGAGCATCCACAATGGTCCAAACAGCACTAGCAAAGCCCTAATTAATCAGCTACGCAGCACCCATACTTGGCCTCGTGGTGGCACTTTAGTCCTGGCTTATTCTTGCATGAACCGGTCCTTAGATCTAAAGCAAGCAAACCACCATAACATCCAACCCATCCACATACCAGGCTTTCTTAGATCACCCATTACCATACCGTATCGACCAGCTCACATTAACAAGAATATCATTAATACATAATTAAATGTGTAGTGTTGTTTTCCATCCCAATTAATTAAGTGAAGCAAAAAGGTAAAATCCCTTCCCGACTCTCTACCATAAATTTTAGGTGACAAGGGTGGTCAAACAAAACTAGTAAACTTCCTACCATAGGATTTCCCATCAAATTGACACAAGCATGCAGTTTTGCAGACAAAACATTTATTTTAAAAACAGGATCAATATGCTTCAAGGACACTTGCCTTGCTCTTGCTGTTGATTAGGGTCAAAGCCTTCAAACTCCTGGTGCTGTAGATCCTCCGCGGCACTTTCTAGCGCAAATCCGTCTAATCCACACAATAAACATACAAGACAAGAAACACAATCAAAGAGTGCACAAATATTACTCAATATGACATGACATGCATGATTGATGCAAATGCAATGTAGAACTTGTTACTAGATTGCTTTTAATGATCACTAACTAGTTCTAATAGCTTCTAACAAGTTATACAGGTGTGGAGTTGATTAGATCAAATTTTAGAGTCAATTCAACACAATTTAACAAGGAAGATCGGACTAGTCCGCTAGGGACCGGACAAGTCCGCACTTGACGAGATCGGCAGATTAGGGTTTTCTAGATCGACGTAATTTCGGAGATTAGGGGTTGAATTCACGTAAGGAAAAGAGAATAGAAGGTATACCAGGTGTTTAGAACTCCAATGAACCAAGAAACTTGGAGGTAACACTTGGATCTTGATGATCTAGGGTTGGTGATGAACTTGGAGATGAATTGGTGGTGAAGGACGAAACTTGGTGTAGATCTTGATCCTCTTTCGTTTCCTCCTCTTCTTCTTCTTGTTTGGGATCTTCTCCTCCCTCCTTGATGGTGGCTCCCCACGAACTAGGGTTTGGGTGGGTGGAAAAGTGGCAAATAGATGTCAAACCAAGGGGTGGAGCTGTTTATATAGAGGTGGAGGCTAGGGTTAGATGGATTTCAAGTTTTGGGATGAGTAGAGGCCGATTTAGAGTCCCACATGGGCTCTAAAAGAGTTAGAAATGACGTACCTAGGCCCACTTAACGTGAAACCCAAGAAACAAGTCGTAAAACAAAAGGTCAATTTCGGAGTCACGAAATATCGGACAAGTCCGGAAAGGACCGGACTAGTCCAAAGTCGTCCAGAGAGAAAATCGGACAAGTCTGGCCAAACATCGGACAAGTCCGAATTTGAACAGAAAGGAAAACGGACAAGTCCGCTGGAACACCGGACCAGTCCGGAAAAGTCCAGGGACTTAGCAAATTTCCAAGGATTCATGGAATATCGGACTAGTCCGCACAAAATCGGACAAGTCCGAAAGTTTACAGGGGCAAAATCGGACTAATCCGCAGCAAAAACGGACAAGTCCGTTTTTAGACAGAGATAAATCGGACTAGTCCTCAGCAAAACCGGACTAGTCCGCACTTTCCTACATTTTAAGTGCGGTTTTGCTCCAAATCAATTTTAAACTTGTTCCTCTTGATGTGGGTTAATGTTAAACATGTGTATGAGTGTATGTAGGGCATGATGCATGAAAATGAGGGTGTTACATTAGTACAACTCTAGCTAGCTCGGTTCCTCTCTTCTCTTTCACATTTTCTACCCCGCTCGCACGCCGCCGACCTCACCTTGGAACTCCAATGATAGCTTGCCAACTAGGCAAGGATCGATCGGGAGTCCTTTACCAAAGTTGTTCAAAACTTGCTTGTGCACCTTCTCAACCTTTTGTTTCAGTGTTTCCTCAAACGGTTGGGCGGTATTTCGCAATTTCCCGACAACCGCGGGTGAAGCTGCCGAGACCCGCCCCTACTCCACCGTCGACAAGCCGGATGAAGCCTCTACAGGCCCAGACTTCTATAAGGGAAAGGTGTGTTATCACGCCTTAAGCATGCTCACCATGTTTCAAGCCATGCCATGCCTTGTAGTGTCTTTATTGCCAGTTTCCCCGATGATAGTTCATACCTATGTTTCTAGGTCATGGATTTAATCCATTTTATACATCTAATAATCCTTGACCATAGTTAGGGGATAGTTTACCTATCTCCCTGCAAACACTCCGGATTGAAAAGATTTGAAAACCATGGACGAGTGATGACCGATCGAGATAGCCGAGTTTTGGTCGCCGCCTGTGAGAAAGCCGCGATTCACCATCGAGCTCCTAGTTTCCAGCCGTTTTTCTCCTAATTTCCTAGTCATGGTTCATGATCCTCAAGGCACAAGAAAGCTTTTGGAGGAGAAACCAAGTCGTTTGAGCTAGAGATAAGGGAGTTCTACCCTGTTGGAGCTGTGGCCACTGCCGCCGCCATCGCACTGCCGTTTCCAGCCGTCGGCAAGCCTCGGGGGCAACACCGACGTGCTCCGCATGGTGAAAAACCCCCAAGCGGCAAGATTGGGGAAGCTTGGCGCACTGGAAAGGCCAGCAGCGAGACCTCCGGCGAGCCCCGCCACGGTGGCGCCACGCGCGTGCCCTCGGCGCGAGGAGGAAGAAAGGGTCTGTGATGTTGGTTTTCTTGTTTCGTGATGTTGTTTTTCTTGTTTTGTAGTATTGTTTTATGTTAATGAACTCAATGTCATTATTCCTATGTTCCATCTGTTATTTTGTTTCCTGTCTGTTATTTAATGAACTATCGGTTCTATATACTTGTATTATCTGTTAATGAACGATCGTTGTGTACGTGCGTTTTTTGTTGTCAAAGTTGGATTCAATAGGATCATCCAAGTTTTTGTATACTGGATCTCGATCCATGCTAGTTGATGTTTCATTGGATGTACTGGACGATCAAAAAGTTTTTGTTTCGTAGGTTGGATTGGACCATCCATGTTGATATTTCATATGATAATATTTATTTATATATTAATTCTTTATTTTACTAATGTATATTAATTAATAATATACAAATAATAAACATGATGATCGTTTTTTCAACAAAAAGACAAAACACTCGTGTAACACCATCAATTTAACATGATTGTGGATCGAGGTCTTGCACATGCATGTTACGCATAGAACACAAATACGGAGTATGTAGTTCATTAGACAATAGACAGATAAGAAAATAACATATGGAATAGACGAACAACATTGAGTTTAGTAACATAGAACATTACAAAACAAGAGAAATGTCATCATGAAACAAGAAAATCAACATCACAAATCCTTATGAACAAGTGATCAATCATGCATGAAACATGATGGAGTCCTCGCTGGCTCTCTTTCAAAAGCATGCATGCATGTCCGGCCATCATACATGATCACGACAAAGCATTAATGCTCGGGTAGTCGGACGTGTGGCGTACACGTGTTACTTTTCTCTTATGCCGATGAGACGCGTCGAGCCGTTGGGACCGAGAGGATGCAAACAGCGGTTTGGAGTAAACCGGGGCCACCGACCAGTTCATATTCCTTTAAGCTGGAGGACTCTGTCCATCCGACCGTGGAGAGACAAACTACAAAACAGGAAATCGATTGACATAGATTAATCCAGTCCTGACGTTGTTTTTCTCTTCTTGTTTCCAATGTTTTTTTTCTTGTTTTGTGATGCAACGGCTGGAACCGGCCAGAAGTACTTATTACCACTGGCCCTATGCCCCTATATGCGGTTTCATCATTACCAGAACTCCCATCGCCCTCGTAGAGCGCGCAGTTGCGATACCCGAGAGGATGCAAACAAGAGTTAATTTTCTCTTTTTGTTGAGAGATATATATAGTCATCCAATAATATATATATATATATATATATATTATTGTTTGACGCTAGACGACCCTCGATCATGTACATGTCGATGTGAATTATATACGTTGGGCCCTTTGCGTGTGAAATTACTCCTAAAAAACTGCCACTGAAGCCGATGGGATGCGTCGAGCCATTGGGACTGAGAGTATGCAAACCGCGGTTTCGAGGAAACCTGGGCCATCGACCGGTTCATAATTAATCGCGGTTTCCTCTAGCGTCCGATCATCTCCACACACCTGCTATTAGACGACAACCCACTATAAAGGCTCACTGTTCTCTTGCTTCTCCGCCGCACCGCTCCTTAGATCCTAGCCTCCAAACTTCTCCCGCCACCACCGTCGACCACCTCTCGCTCTTTCTCTACACCTCCGTCGCCACACAAATGGGTAGCCCTGCGCCGAAGCGCACTAGGCCATCGACGTCCTCCGAACCTCCTTCTCCGTTTCCATCGCCGCCGGCAATGCCGGTGGAACTGATGGCGGTGCCCGCATCTCCTTAGCCCGACTGGTTACAGGAGACTGTCCGCCTCTTTACCGCTCGCATCGACGAATTAATGCGCCGAATTAAAGATGTCGAAGACGACGTGTCCTCCGCCGTCGAACATGCAAGAGCGCTGGACACAATGTCGCAGGATGTATTTAACAATACATCTCTCATCAGTCGCCGTCTGGGTCTTGGGAGGCTTCCCCAGCTCCCCAGCATGGACTCCGCCGGCTACTACTTGTTCGGGTTAAGCTTTGTGGCCGCTCATCTCAACGCCCTCCACGAGACGATCGCGGAGGTTGCTGGGGTACAAGGCCACTGGAAGATTCTGCACAGCGTCGCATGTAAGCTCGGTGTGGAGACGGAAGACGAGTTGCCACCACCGTCGGAGGCGGAGGCGGAGCCGCCGGAGGATGCATCGGCCGCGGCGCGCACGGCGACGGAGGTGGACGAGGCCTCTGAGTAGAATAGGATTAGGGATAGTTTTGTTCTTGTTTCTACTTGTTTTTCGTCCATGTTTTCTTTACTCTTGTTTGTAATATATGTGTTGTAGTATGTTAATGTAATATGTCTTTTATGTTCATGAACAATGTGTCTGATGTATTATCGAAAAATTCTCCTTTTATCGAAAAACATCTCCTTTAGCGACGCCAAGTTTTAACCTTTAACCCACTTCGTGCTTGAATCGAAAAACATCTCCAGTTGTGATGTTGTGTTTCTCTTGTTTTTTTTATATTTTTTCTTTTCACGTTTTGTCATGTTGTTTTCCTACAAAAATCTAAACAGTCGCGAGACTCGCAATGTTATTATTGCACGGACTGGAACAGGCTGGAAGTTACCCCTATACGCGGTGTCATCATTACAATGTCACGGCATCCCCTGTAGTACCGCAGGTGCAGTAGCAGGGGCTGACATGTGGGTCCTATGAGGTGTGGGGCCCACATGTCAGCCCTTGCTACTGCACCTGCAGCACTGCAGGGGATGTGCGGCAGTTCCATGTTGTTTCGCTTTATAATATAGGAGTACTCCGGAGACTCCCAAGAAACCGCAACCTCCAAATACTAGTAGTACACCCTTTTTTTCTCTCAGGCAGATTTGTTTCTTCGCCGCTCGTCGCTCATTAATGTCAAACTTCTCCATCGACCCCCGTCGGTTTTGTCCGCGGCTGATGATCCCAGAAGATGGTGGTCCTCTGAGGAGGACCAGAAGCGTGTGCCACATATCTGGCAAAATTGCGAAGAAAAATGAGGAATATGCGGTTGCGGTCACAAATGAGGTACTAACTCCTGCCCAGCGTAATGAATTTATGGACCAGATAGCAGTGTACATCCAAGATCAGGCAAGAATGCACGTAGTTACTTACGGTGCACGTCCCCATGGTATTGGCATATACTACAAGTTAAGAAATAAACTGGAGAGAGATGCTTTGGTCCTAGCAAATCCCCACGTGGTCGGGAATCGGGAGTTCAGATTTGAAAAACATGATGAGGCAAGTCTTAATATGCGTCGTGCTCAATTTACTAGAAGGTGTTGGATTTTGCTACTTGGTTATCCTCTGGATCTAAAGGAGCGAAGGTTTATTGAACAAACCTGCTCCAGTTTTGGCCAGTTGCTTCATTGGGATGAAAATGATCCAAACCCGACTAGGGTCATTCTGCTGGTGATGGTAGATAATCCACTTGACATCCCTTGAAGCCTTGTTCTCAGGAGAGGCAACGAAGTCGACGGGTAAGGATGTTCATGGACCGTACCAATTTACGTCCTAGATCTTGATTTTGTGGACCACCTTCCGGGTGATGAGGAGGACCCTCCGCCTTTCAATGGCAACCCCTACCCTTACCACAGACCAGTCTTGCCTGGTCCTTATCTTGATGATCAAGGTCCTCCGCCTGCTGCCCCAGATGACTTGGGGCAGAATGATCCTGGTGACTAGAATAATGAAGCATCGGATATGTTGTCCACGGTGCAGGTAGCATATAATATCCTAATCTTTCTCCTCATATATAGCGTGTTAACTATTTTTTTGGCCCCAAATGATCTAGAAAAATTACTCCAAATTTGATGATGCCATAAACTAATCGCTGCTGAAAACAATGACAGTGGTCCAAGCAAGGTTGTCGTGATGCAGGATGCATGGAGGTAGACCCAAGCAAGGTGGTGGTGCAGGACGATGCATGGAGCTAGCTGACGGACTGAAGGTGCTTGTCGGTACCCTGGAAAACGTACACCCCTTGAGGTTACAAAGATCTCAAAGGAAAGTCACCTACTTGATCTGAAGACCTTCGGAGGCCCACATGTCAGATATAACCGGGCCCGCTTCTCCAACATGGTTGATCCCAGGGTCGCCACGTGTACTATCAAACCGGAGCTACCGCCCACAAGGGGGAAGATCCGGGCTATGTACCGAAATGGCACCCCCGGACCTAACCCCAGACCGAGGGAAGTTCCGGATCTGACACGTGTCAGGTAGCTCCGGAGCTACCTGTTTCCCACAGTATGCTCCGGAGCTGCCGCGTGTCCAACCGTCGGATCTTCAGCCTCTAACCTCCGGAAGACTCCACAACGGCTCTGGATCTTCAAAGAGGAATCAAGGACTTCAAGACTCGATTAAGTGTCATTAATACCATATTAATGACACACGATCGGATGACCTTAATTACCAGTAACGATGCTATCAAAGCCCATTATCCGGTCATTAAGGGCAATTAAACGTGTTGAATGGGTATCAATACTAGTAACCGCCGGGGTCACATGTCGGGCCAGGCTAACTTGTAACGGCCTGCCCTTGTACTATAAAAGGACAGGCCGACGACGGACTCTACACGTTCAGTAACGCTACACACGTCTTATAGACGCTCGACACAAGCTCATACAGCTAATACAACACCAACACACCCGTGGAGTAGGGTATTACGCTCAGGCGGCCCGAACCACGTAAACCTCTGTGTCTCCTGTGTCATTTCCAATTAACTTTCTTGAATCTCTGTGCACCCACACCGAACCACAAAACTCCTCTAACACTTTAGTAGTGTCGGGAGATCTGCCGGATCCAAACCACCGACAGTGCTGCTTGAAGAGATGTCGTGCGGACTAGATGTGCCGATTAGTTTATTTTGTGTTTTTTGATTACGTAAGAGCTAGTACTATCAAATTAATTAGTTTGTTGCCTGGAATGGTACATTGAACACTATTGTTTGGTTTCGCCGATGTTTATATCTAGTATTTAATCCTTGTTTATATCACTGTGTTGCTGGTTGAAGAGATTTTATGCGTATGTTTTATTTTAATCCTTGTTTATATCACTGTAACTAGTAGTACTTAATTACGAACCTGTATAGAAGTAGCAATTTATACAACTTTATTATTAGTGAAGCCAAAATTTATAGAACCTAGATTTTTTAAAGCACATGTGTCACTTCCGGAGGAATCCATTCCTTTAAACTGCCCCGTGAGTTTCCTTTGATGCAAACGGGGCTAAACAAAAGACGAGCGTGCATAGGGGAAACACAACAAGTGCAACATTCATCAGAGACGAGCATGCATATATAGGTGAAACACATCAACATGCCTTATACAAGTCTATTTTGTATACTCTCTTTGTTCACTTTTCATTGGCGTTGGGAGAACTAGGGGTAGCGCATCCAAAAGGGAATGGAGGGAATATAACCCATAGAGTACAACACGTTATGGCAGAACAGGTCATACTCGTGCTCAATCCTATAGTTCTCAGTACAGAAGACCGTCCACTCGTACCACCCTCGCCGGCTGCAGCAGGCAGGCCCCTGGTTCCCCCCTATTGGGCAGCGGCAAACGTCATCGTCAATGTCGGGCAGCACCACCGGCGGCGGTCCCGGAGGAGGCCTACGCAGTAACCACCAGCTCACGAAAACATCGAGCCTCTGCATGGCTCGATTCCGACATCGGCAACACTCCGTGTTGGTCCTCTCCATCGCGACGGACCCGGCCGCATTGTCGCCGACGTGGGCCTGGCCTTCGACCTATCGGATATACTCGAGGGTGTCACAGTCTCCGCGGTCGCCATCGTAGCGGAGCATGGCGAGGACGTAGGCCGCCACCTTGTGGCCGTTCGCGGCCGCCCAGGCAAGAATCTGGGTGCCCCGCTGCACCTGCGCGCTGTCGTTGTTGAAGACGAGGTCGAACCCGGTGATGTAGCACGCATGAGGGTTGCCCACGTTGGCCAGGCGCTCCACGAGGGCGTCGTAGCTCCCGTTCCCGTGCTGTTGGAACCACTCCCAGCTGCTCTCCTGCTCCAGCGCCACGCACCTTCCCACGGCGGGATCACGGCACGCTGCGTGCATGGCCTTGCAGGTGGCGCGCAGACTGGAGAGGTCGTCCATGGGCTGGGTGGAGGTTGCGGCGACCCACCCCGCGATCAGGACCGCAATATCGTGCGGGAAGGGGAACTCCATGGGCTTCGAAGGGAACCAATGAGGGCACGCGCGATGGAGAGGAAGAGTACGCATGGAGAAGAGGATGGTGTGTGTGGCGGAGTAGAGGATGGTGTGTCGTCTTACTACTCTTTATTAGTACGCGCGGAGAAAACGATGAGACGCCCAGTGATTTTTAGTATGCGCGGAGAAGAGGGATGGTGGTGTGCGGGCAGTTACTGCAGAGGATGTGAATGCGTGGTGTGTGTGGGGGTGGGGGGAGAAGAAAATGGTGTGTGACGTGTGTCTTTAGTACGCGCCGATAACACGATGAGACGCACGCAGACTACTGGAAAACACAACAGGCCGGTAGCGACGACTTGAAAGGAAAGTGGAGACACTAAACTCCAAAGCAGTCTATAAAGTAGTAGTACTACTGGAAAATGCAACAGGCCGGTAGTGAAGAATGGAAAGAAAAGTGGACACAATGAACTCCATAAAATAAAAGAAAGGACGACAAAAATGTTAGAAAAATATAGGAAGTACTCCTATATGTTAGAACAATATAGTTCTAAAAATATAGTTCTAACAAAAATGTTAGAACTAGTTCTAAAAACTTCATACTTTTGGGGATGGAGGGAGTACGTAGTGTACGATTTAAGGTATAACAGCGTGGAGACCCGAAATGTGAAACAGGAAATCTTTTCGTGAAACTGATGCGACCGGGTGCACAGAGCGATTGTGCGCGCAAGTAACCGAGGCGAGTAACACGCGCAACGCATGCGCATCATTTGAATTAAATTTGACGCGTCCCCTCCCCTGACCACTGCTACAATGCTACTACCTCCGTCCCAGCTAAAGATTATTTTCGGCAAATTTTTTTTATCCCAGCTCAACTTTACTTTCACTATATGGTCATGTCAGCTGTGTGCTCTGCACATTTTCAGCTACTGTCCTTTGTTGCCATAGCAACTTGCTGGCATTGAGACTGGGCCACCTTCCGCCGCCGGATCCCAAGGCGCTAGAGGAGGGTCAGGAGCCTGAGGACCCACCCGAGGAGGAGGAGGTGGAGGCTGAGTAGAGTAGTATTTAGGTGTTTTCTTTTCATGTTTTTAGTTGTAGTTTTTCATTTCATGTTTTTAGTTGTAGTTTTTCGTTTCATGTTTTTAGTTGTAGTTTATATTTTCTTGTGTTTGTAATATATTCCCTCCATCCAAAGCGACAAGTATTTTGGGACGAAGATACTCCCTCCATCGAAAGGGACAAGTATTTTGGTACGGAGGGAGTAATGTTTTTAAGTTAAATGTACTTGGTGTTCTTGTTCATAGATGTACTATCTGTGCAAAATTAGTTCGAATTTTCCGATCGCCAAACCCTCCTTGTCCCCAAACCGGTGGAGTTGCCAGGAGATCGCTCGTAGTGGGGCCTGCAAAGTGGTCTGTAAAGTAGTAGTAACAGGAAAATGCAACAGGCCGGTAGCTAGGACTGGAAAGAAAAAAGTGAAGACAATACAACGAAGAAAATGTTTGAAAAAATGGAAGGACAACAAAAATGTTAAACATGAAATCTTTTCACGGAAATTAATACAGTCGTAATCCTCTCAAACATAGGCTCCCTTTGAAGGATAGGATTTGTAAAGGATTTTTAGTTTCCATAGGAAACGTAACACATGAGCTAGGAAACTTTGGTAGCCATACTAAAAGAGCTGCTTATCCGCCTCATCCACTTCCCCACGTCGCCAGTAGAATCTCTTCGGCCGCGCGAAGGTGTCCCCCAAAGAGCTCGAGGACACCGAGGAGTGTCCGTTGGAAGAGTCGCCTGATGATGAGGAGGTCGGGGAGTTGGGGTGGACCGACGGCGTATAGTCGAGGTAGTGATCCAGGTGGATGATGAGCTCCGTCGTGAGGTCGCCAGGCTAGACCACTGCGACATGGTTGAAAGGTTCCGCCGGGGGCCTGCCGTCACTCCCAGTCCGGCCATCACTTCCTGCAAAGAAGGTTGCCATTTTAGCCCGAGGCAGGAGGCTTGGGTCTTTCATCAACCCAACGACCGTGCACAGGTCAGCACGCTCCCGGTGGTAAGTGGAAGCATCGAAGTGATCAAAGAGGATGATGTCACCCAGAACCTGTCTGATGCCCTCCGCAGACCAGACATGCAGAGGGAGGTTCTCGATGACAACCTGCACGTGGAAGAACCACCCGATGATCGGCACACCGACGCCAAAGATCCATGGCCGGAAGTAGTGGTTATCATCTGGCATGGAGATGATTGCCGTCTCGATGGCGAGCTCCCGATAGTCATCACGGGTGAATCGCACCAGGAACTCACCATCCCCAAACGTGGACATGGTGAAAGCCCAATGCGGGATTTCAAGTTAATGATGGATGGCCAGGGTGATCTCCATGGGCCGCCTCACTGCGACCTCCTCTGGGTCCCAAAACAGCTGCTTGGCAGCGCAAACGGATAAACTCCATTGTCATGAGGCGGTTGTTGACCACCGTGCATTGCCCCTCACGAGGGCGCAGGGACGGTGAGCCTGCAGGTACCTGCTCGCGTCTAACATGGTTGCAAGGCATGGCGCTGCGACAACAGAGGCAAAGGACTTCTCAGGCAACACATGGGAGCATGGATGGGAATCAGTAGGGAACTTGCGCCTGGAAGCAATAGGGGGGGGGGTGGTTTAAGAAGGCGAGGATGAAGAGGCCTCTTGCTATTTGGCCCCTTGGGCACATGGCACCGACTGGAGCGGTGACCAGGGAACTAGCAGGCCGACTTTAATTATGAAATGGCCCGTGGGCTGACCAGTCCTAGACGCGGTGGGTCACGGCATGCTGCCGCAATGTGACCATGCGCCAAACATCGGAAGCAGCGTCCCTTGAGGATCTCACGAAAATCCGGTGATAGGACCGGACCTTTCGAGGCCTTCGGCTCTGTGCAAGCATCATGAATGCGTGAAGGCCCAGCTTGAATATAAAGTGAATCAGCGCAGTTTCAGCCCACAAATAACAAGCGGCCCAGCTTTTTCATCCTGCCCGCCTGCCTGCCCGCGGCGGAAAAATTTTTTCACGCCGAATGAAGAAGGAAAATAAGAAACAAAAATAATATTTTATTACGGTACCCTTCGACCCGCAACGTCGGCCCCCTCTCTGCAACGCGCTTGTAGGAGCATCTGCCGGCCGCCACGATTGTAGGAGCATCCGCCGGCCGCCATGCTTGTAGGAGCATCCGCGGGCTGCCACGCTTGGAGGAGCATTCGCCGGCTGCCACGCTTGGAGGAGCATCCGCTGGCCGCCACGCTTGGAGGAGCATCCGCCGGCCGCTACGCTTGGAGGAGCATCCGCCGGCCGCCAAGCTTGGAGGAGCATTCGCCGGCTGTCACGCTTGTAGGAGCATCCGCTGACCGCCACTCTTGTAGGAGCATCTGGCGGCCGCCAAGCTTGGAGGACCAACCACCGGCCGCCACGCTTGGAGGAGCATCCGCTGGCCGCCACGCTTGTAGGAGAATCCGCTGGCCGTAGCGCGTGGAGTAACAACAGCTAGGTACAATTGCTCACATAATGTGTTCTTGTACATCTATCCTCTTACGGATAGGCTGATGGCTGATTGAATTGTAGGAAGCGATGTCAGAAGATAAGACATGGATGGGAAAAGACAGGCATACGAGGGAGTGGCAGGATGGAATGAAGTCATTTTTAAATTTTACATTTCAGGGCACTCGTGAAGGAGGAACTGTGCCTTGTCCTTGCACGAGATGTCGTAATATTTGCCACAAGACACGCAAGGGAGTTCATTTACACCTGCTTAGAAATGGGATGTTATTGGATTATACTTGTTGGATACACCATGGAGAAATACGAGTTCAGGAAAGTATTGCTGAGGAATCAGCAAATAATGAGGAGATAATTTCTGATGATGGTGCCATGCAAAATATGTTGTCCAGTCTACTTAGAGGCACTGATCATGGTGGTACTTCAGCAGATGTTGATGATCAAGAAAATGCTATAAACCAGCAGGAGCCAACTGGGGATGCAAAGAAATTCTATGACTTATTAACTGATGCCAAAAAGGAGTTGTATCCAGGTTGTTCGCAGCTGACCCAATTATCCTACATTGTCAGGTTCTACCAGATAAAGTGTTTAATTGGTATGAGCAAAGTAGCTTGTGAGATGTTACTTGAACTATTCTCATTTGCGCTTCCAAAGGGCCACTGCATTCCTAATACACTTGATAAACTTCAGAAGGTTGTTCGTGACCTCGGGCTGGACTACCAAAAGATCGATGCATGTGTCAATGACTGTGTGTTATTACAGAAGGACTATTCTCTGCTGAATAGTTGCCCAAAATGTGGTGAATTAAGATGGAAAAATAGTACTGCTGGGGATGCAAGAGAGGCTTTACCTTGTGGAAAATCCAAGAAGCTTGTAGCACGCAAGATTCTACGTTACTTCCCTCTTATTCCCCGTCTACAAAGGTTTTATATGGGAGAATCAACGGCATCAAACATGCGCTGGCACAAAGAAGGTCGTGCTGATGATGGAATATTACGCCATCCCACCGATTCAAAACCATGGAAGCATCTTGATAGCATTCACCCAAATTTCTCATCTGATCCTTGCAACATAAGACTTGGGCTAGCATCTGATGGTTTCAATCCTTTTGGAGTAATGAATGTTTCTTACAGTACATGGCCTGTGATTCTAATCCCTTATAATCTACCACCTTGGTTGTGTATGAAGCAGTCTTATTGGGTGATGTCAATGATAACTCCTGGGCCAAAGTCACCTGGAAACAACAATGATGTGTATCTGCAGCCTTTGATTGATGAGCTACTAAAATTATGGTCTGATGGTGTTGAAACATATGACAGTTTAAAGAAAGAGACATTTGTCATGCGAGCTTCTTTATTGTGGACAATAAATGATTTTCCAGCATATGCAATGCTATGTGGATGGAGCACAAAAGGGAAGCTAGCATGTCCATACTGCCATATAAACACTGACGCCTTCGTGTTGAAATATGGACAAAAGCATTGTTACATGGTTCATCGTCGTTTCCTACCTCAGGATCACAGATGGCGTTGAAACAAAGGTTCTTTCAACAACAACGCAGAGAATAGAGAGGCTCCAACATCACTCTCTGGTGACGAAGTACTCCAACAATACGGGTGTTTTGATCAAGTGAGTTTTGGACAGACAAATAATAAGAGAAAGCACACCGAGGAAAATAGATGGCATAATTGGAAGAAGAAAAGTATATTTTTCGACCTCCCTTATTGGAAGACATTGCTAATAAGGCATAACTTGGATGTCATGCACATTGAGAAAAACATTTGTGATAGCATATTGGGGACATTGCTTGCTATGGATGGTAAAACAAAAGATAGTCTACAAGCTCGTCTTGATATGAAGGATATGGGTATACGGCCAGATCAACATCTGAAGTTCATAAAGAGCAAGTACACATTCTCACCAGCATTATATACTTTGGGCAAAGATGAGAAGACCACCTTGTGCAAGTTTTTGGGGAATGTGAAGGTGCCTGATGGTTATGCCTCAAACATCAAGAGATGTGTGGACATAAAAGCATGTAAGGTATCGGGTCTAAAAACTCATGACTGCCATATTATATTTCAGAAGCTCCTTCCTATTGCAATACATAACATATTGCCTGAAAAGGTTGTTGCACCATTAATTGAGTTTAGCACATTCTTTTCTGGAATTTGTTCTAAAGAATTGGCGGAACCAGATTTTGACAAGATGAGCAAACAAATTCCTGAAACAATTTGTAAGCTTGAGATGTTGTTTCCTCCTGCTTTCTTTGATATCATGGTACATCTTCCAACCCATCTTGCCGAAGAAGCACGGTTGGGTGGACCTATTTCTTACAGATGGATGTATCCAATTGAGAGGTACCTTGGTACATTGAAGAGGTATGTACGTAACAAAGCTCACCCGGAGGGTTCTATAGCTGAGGGATATAGTGCCGAAGAGTGTATGACTTTTTGTAGTCAGTTTTTGGATAACATCAGCACCAAGTGTAATAGGCCAGAACGTCATGAAGCTACAGCTACAAATGAACCTTCTATTGATAATTCTAACATATTTACAGAAGTTGATAATTCTGAAAAAGGGTATAAATGGGACCAACTTACTATGGTGGAACTACATAACATCAGGCATTATCTTATTACTAACGTTGAAGAGGCCGCTCCATGGATCAAGTAATAATGTATAACTCAGATGTTGTATACTGTATATATGGCTTATTGTAGATGGCTAATTTAATTTTGTACCCTTTTTAGTTAGCATATTGAAGAATTGAAAAAGATTCATTCTCATGATGTTGATAAACGCCATAGAGATGAGTATGTTGATTGGTTTCAGAAACGAGTAAGTACATGCAAGTTTGCACTTTGATGAAATATTGAACAAATATGTGTTCTGAAATTGGTTTGTCGTCGATAACCCCTGTTATACTAGTGTGTACATATTACAACATTACACAAAGAAGGCAAAGCAACCGATTATCTGTATGCATTATCTAGAGGACCTGATCGTCGGGCACGTTTTTTTAGTCGGTTATTCATCAATGGCTTCTTCTTTCGAACTGCAGATGTGGAAAAAGATTTACGGACCCAAAACAGTGGTATTGTTGTTCGGGGCACTGATCATGATTGGTTTGGAGTAATCAAGAAAATCATTGCTGTTGATTTTGAAAAGAAATCAAGAGGTTTTGTTATTTTAGTGTGAATGGTTTGATCGGCCTTTTGGAAGCAGTCAAAACCAAAGCAGAGGCTACAAAAAGGATCAATACGGAATGATAGATGTTGACACTACTCTGTTTCGATTCCAATATGAGCCTTACATTCTAGCCACCCAAGCAGAACAAGTTTTTTATGTTCCAAGTGTGAAGCATCCTAAATGGGCTACAGTTGTTAAAACGAAGCCACGAAACCTTTTTGCCATGCGCCCTGGAGACAGTGAAAATAATGTGACTGAGACGATGGAGGATGAGACATTTCGTGATGATCTGCTTACTGATGATATCAATAATGAGGATACGATCACATGGGCTAGGAATGACAATGAGGGAGCCAGCGGCAATGCTTCCACTCTTATAATGACAATGTCAGGTGATCAGTTTGAGGTAGATGGAGTTGCATCAGAAAATGAAGACGACGACGACGACGATACATATACCAATGATAGTCATGTAGCTCCATTGTGGGGGGACAACAGCAAAGATGATGATTTTTAGTATAATTAAGTACGTACTGCATGTATACGTGTGTGAGCTGTGAACTGGAGTACTATTTGTGACGATAGGCTAATATATGGAAGTGCGACTAATTAATCATTTATTACATGTGGGACTAATCATTTATTACATCTCCACTGTTGCATTAATTTGTGGGTGCTTATCTCGATCGTTTTGGCGTCAGCACCCTCGGCCGCCTTGGATCCCTTTGCCTTTGGCGCACGAACTACTGAATTGTGGCAACAAAACATAATGCAACGATTGAGTTTTGTTGCATTAGTATCCTGACGCCACGAAACAGTGAATCGTGGCCACACATCCTAATTGCAACGATTGGGGTCCGTGGCGACAGATCCTAACGCCACGAACCAGTGAATCGTGGCAACACATCCTAATGCAACGATTGTGGTCCGTGGCGATAGATCCTGACGCCACGAAAAAGTGAATCATGGCAACACATCCTAATGCAATGATTGTGGTCTCGTGGCGATAGATCATAACGCCACGAACCAGTGAATCGTGGGAAGACATCCTAATGCAACGACGTGTTTTGTTGCATTAGTATCCTGACGCCACAAAAAAGTGAATCGTGGCCACACATCCTAATTGCTACGATTGGGGTCCATGGCCATTGATACTAACGCCACGAACCAGAGTATCGTGGCAACACATCCTAATGCAACGATTGTGTTCGTGGTGATAGATCATGTAACGCCACGAACCAGTAATTCGTGGCAACAGATCCTAATGCAATGATTGTGGTCTGTTGCATTAGCATCCTGACGCCACGAACTAGTGAATCGTGGCAAGACATCCTAATGCAACGATTGTGTTTCATTGCATTAGCATCCTAACGCCACAAAAAAGTGAATCATGGCCACACATCCTAATTGCTACGATTGGGGTTCGTGGCCATTTATACTAACTCCACAAACCAGAGTATCGTGGCAACACATCCTAATGCAACGATTCTGTTTCGTTGCATTACGGTCCAAATGCAAATGTTTGCTGATTCATGGCAACAAATCCTAATGCAATGATTGTGTTTCGTGGCAATAAAGCTATAACGCCACAAACCAGTAATTCATGGCAACAGATCCTAATGCAACGATTGTGTTCCGTGGCAATAAAGCTGTAACGCCACGAACCAGTAATTCGTGCCAACAGATCCTAATGCAACGATTGTGTTCCATGGCAATAAAGTTGTAACGCCACGAACCAGTAATTTGTGGCAACAGATCCTAATGCAATGATTGTGGTCTGTGGCGATAGATCATGTAACGCCACGAACCAGTAATTCGTGGCAACAGATCCTAATGCAACAATTGTGGTCCGTTGCATTAGCATCCTGACGCCACGAACTAGTGATTCGTTGTAACAGATCCTAATGCAACGATTGTGTTTTGTTGCATTAGCATCCTGACGCCACGAAAAATTGAATTGTGGCCACACATCCTAATTGCTACGATTGGGGTCCGTGGCCATTGATACTAACGCCACGAACCAGAGTATCATGGCAACTCATCCTAATGCTACAATTCTGTTTCGTTGCATTACAGTCCAAATGCAACTGTTTGCTGATTCGTGGCAACAGATCCTAATGCAATGATTGTGTTCCGTGGCAATAAAGCTGTAATGCCACGAACTAGTAATTTGTGGCAACATATCCTAATGCAACGATTGTGTTCCGTGGCAATAGATCCTATAACGCCACGAACTAGTGATTCGTGGCAACAGATCCTAATGCAACGACTGTGTTTCGTGGCGATAGATCCTGTAACGCAACGAACCAGTAATTCGTGGCAACAGATCCTAATGCAACGATTGTGTTTCGTGGTGATAGATCCTAGTGCTACGAACTAGTGACTCGTGGCAACAGATCCTAATGCAACGATTGTGTTCCATGGCGATAGATCCTAGTGCCATGAACTAGTGAATCGTGGCAAAAAGCCAAGCTTACTGCAACGATTTAGTATTCGTTGCAGTACAATCGTTGCAACAGGTCGGAATCCTTGTAGTGGGGGGTGATGAGCTTCTCCTTCGGGTTTCTTGCAGATATCTTGGACCTTCCATCTAGGACTGATGGGTCCGGTTCTCTTGAACATGTGGTGCCCTAGGACCCCGCCTCTGCTGGGAGGCGGGGTACCTAGGCGGCTCTAGCTTGTGCACGAGGGTGCCCGATATGCGTGGTACCAGCAGATCCATACTGTGTCCAAAAGGCTGTTTTGGGTATATCCGACGGTCTAATCTTCATTTGGAAATAACCTGACCTCAAATCACTCTTAGAGAAACACAGGCACCCTTAATTTGATCAAACAATTCCTCTATACGGGGAAATGTATACTTGTTCTTAATAGTCACCTCATTGAGAGCCCGGTAATCCACACACATTCTTTGGGATGCATCCTTCTTATCCACAAAAAGCTCTGGCACTGTCCAAGGTGAAGAGCTTGGGTGAATGAAACCTTTCTATAGTTGCTCTTGAATTTACTTTGTGAGCTTCGCTTACTCCATATGGGGCATCCAATATGGCCTCTTAGCTATAGGTGCAGTTCTAGGTATTAATTCAATGACTAACTTGATATCATGATCAGGTGGCATACCTGGCAACTCATCCGGAAACACATCCGAAAATTCACATACCACTGGATTCTCCTCTATTGTTGCACCATCCATTTGATTCAGCTCCACCTACTTTGGTGTGTGTCAAAGTGTTAATGCAACACTTCCCCCGGATCTACTAAGGAGCAGCCCGCGGAGGTTCTTTGATCGGCAGGGCTTAGTCCTCTATCGAGTGATCACGCGTATGAGAGTGTGAGACTGTGGTTTTTACGTGGTTTGGACTGCAAGATCTTAACACCCTACTCCATGATGAAGTTGTATTGTTGGTGCGTGTGTGTGTGAATGCGTAGATTGGGGATCCTTTGTAACGGTGGCGATCTGGTCCTTTTATAGACAATGCCAGATGCCTTACAAGTGGGGTACAGGGCCCGATAGGTGGCCCCGGGGTAATCTTATCCTAAAGATTTAAGGCTTCTCGCATAAGCTTCCTTTGACCGCACCTTAAGGACTCGCCATCTTACACCTCTAGTAGCCCATGCGTAGTCATTGATGATGGCAAGGAATGTCCCATCTGACTGTCCCTGTCGCTGTAAGCTACCCACTTGGCGCAGTGGGGTAGGCATGCGGCATTTTCACTGCTATGCGATTGGGTGCAACGGTACCTGGCAGCAGGCATACACCGCGTCATGTGCCTGGGGAAGACGCGAGTCTTCAATGACTAATCTGGACAAGGCTCATTGCCCTCTTAACTCCCGCAACCACCGCCTAGGGAAAGTTGCAGGATACATGGCAACTCGAGAGCTAGCCTCTGCTGGGGAGGTCGGGTCCCGACCTGCTGACCACATGGCAGCATAGAGCCCACTCCTAAGTAGAGCGGAGGTTCCAGGGCCGCGGGACATGTGGCAGAGTCAGAGCCTTCCTCTTTGGGAAGATGGCCGTTCTGTTGTCTCAAACCACGTGATAGCACCAGAGCCCTCTCCCATGGGGGAGCAGGATCCCGTCCAGTTGGACATGTGGCCGCTTGAGAGCTCATCCATGAGGGGGAGCTGGACTCCTCCTGGAGGTCCATGTGGGTACTCCAAACACTGTATCTGAGGTAGAGGGATTCGTGCCTTTTGGACACGTGGCGCATATGGGCCCTGCCTTTGTAGGAAGGATGGGCTCCTAGGCGGCTTTAGCTTATGCGCGAGGGTACCCGGTATGATGGGTACCAACAATTTGTGTTGAGATGCTACAAATTCTATGCAGACCGCTTCCTCATTTGTCAGCTTCACATCTTTGTGGCACATTGATTTGTCCCATTGTGCTTCCTAAACCGGTCCATACCAAGTATTATGTCCAATCCTTGTGATTCCAAAACAATGAGGTTGGCGAGGAAATCTACCCCCTTATGCTAAGGCTTACTTTTGGACATACTATACTCGTCCTCATCTTCCCTCCAGGAGACTTAACCAACAGGGTACACTTCATGTGAGATATGGCAAACTATACTTGGCAACGTACTTTGATGCAATGAATGAATGCGATACTCCAGAATCAAATAACATAGTTGTTGGGTTGGAGTTTGCGAGAAACATACCAATCACCACATCATTTGCTTGTTGGGCCTCCTCTGTAGAGACATGGTTCACCTTGCCACGAACAAAATTATGCGGTCCACAGTTGCCTTGTGGCGCTCGTCCATTGGTCTTGGGTTCTGCCTTGGAGTGTTGTTCACTTGACCAAGGCATTGGGATGAAAAGTGTCCAACTGCACCACAAGTATAGCATGTCCTTGCTGCACCAGAATTGTTAGAGCGAGCTTGGTTTTGTGCATTAGTAGGAAAACTGGCACGGGGCGCATGTGTGACACTCGGTTCCAAAAATGAACCAAGTGTAATTCATATGTGTGCCCAGGATGTTTAACACACATATACAAGTGATTCACAATTGATAAACAGATTATAAACCATGTCTCGAATAAAATTACTAATAATAGTACCTTATTACAAACCAAATAGTCTTGATTACAAGATCTAATGGAACTTCAGCGGAAAAGCTAAACACTAATGATTTCAACACCACAGGCAGGTTTGACGGTAACACGTGCCTACTCCTCAAAAACCTCCGGGTACTCCACCTAGTCGCCTGCGTCTGGATTTGTTGGGCGAATAGCAAGGGTGAGCACATGTCATACTCAGCAAGTGTGCGAAAGTATGACATGTAGCTTAAACAAGACATGATAGATAAATAGGCTAATTGCATAAAAGTACATTCAAAATAGTTGAAAATGCAATTACATCATTATTAGGTGAGGTCCTTCCCAAAATAACCCAAATAACATCAATTTAACCTTAAATAACTAATTCCAGCAATAGTAAACCATATTGAACTCATAACTGCTCATTTGTCTTAATTTCATCAATTCCATCTTCCAATGCCATTTAATTAACCAATACCAGTTCGCAATTCAATTTCAGCCATTAAACCATGTTAAAGTCCAAATTATAATCATGTGAGGGTCCAGGTTGCTCATCATCGGGAGCACGGCTATTATGATAGTTTTAAACAGACTCTGCAGAGGTTGTACCACTTTACCCACAAGTTTGTGATTTCATCACCTTTTGATGACTATGGAATTTTAATTATGCTATCACACACTTCCTTAGTTGTGTGGCCCAGAGATCACAAAATAGCCTTTACAAAGTGATTAATAGCCTATTTAGACCCCATTGAGGTTTCATCGGTGGTGATGTCTCCAACTGAGCAAATCGAACCAAGGGCCCCCTCTTGTGGCATTCGGATCCCAGGGTAGTCCCACCAATCTCTACCAAACACAATCTGACTACCCCTTCCTTGAGCATTCTTAATGGTCCAAATAGTACTAGCAATTAACTAATTAGGCAGCAAAGCTGCACCCATACTTGGCCGTGTGGTGGCACTGTAAATCCTGGATGGTCGCTCCACGAATCGATCCTTAGATCTAAAGCAAGCAAAACCACCAAAACAGTCCAACCCATTCCACATAACCGACATGCTTAGATCCCTAGGCACCATGTTGGTAAAGGGTCATTATTACCAATTCTCATCATTCACATGTTCAATATTTCATAATTAAGTGGTACGAGTGTTTCCCAAACCCAAACTTGATCATTGTGAAGCAAAAAGTGCAAAATACCCTTCTCGGCTCTCTATATAGTGTTCAAGCGACAAGGGTGGTCATACAAAACTAGTAAACTCCTACAATTAGGTTTTCCCGCCAATTTCAACACAAGCATGCAATTTTGCAAATAAAACCTTTAAAACGGGATCAATATAGTCAAGGACACTTTCCTTACTCTTGAGTTTGATTTGGGTCGATGGCTTCATAGTTCTGGTTCAGTAGGTCCTCAAAAGCACTCTCAACGGCAGTTCCTTCTATTACGAGCGACAAACATGCAAAACAAACAATTCAATCAAATAATGCTCATATGATACTCAATATACCATGCTATGCATGATTAATGCAATTGTGAGGTAAGACAGGTTAATGAGTTGCTAATAATGTTTACTCACTGGTTCTAAAAGTTTCTAACAAGTTTAAACAATTTCGGAATTGATTTAAGTTGATTTGGAATTAATTAAGCACTGTTCAGATTCAGAGGCCGAACAAGTTCGTATACACTAGCCATACTAGTCCGTTCCCTAACATATTTAATTCCTTGATTAAGCCTAAATTCATTTTATTCTTGTTTCTTTTTACATGACTTAATGTTAAATATGTATGAGGATGTATGAAATGCATCATGCATCAAAATGAGGGTGTTACAGCATGGGGGCATTTGAGGGCGTGGTGCTTGCATAGCGGGGCATTGCTGCATAGCCTGAGATGGGCACGGTGGAATACAGGCGCGATATGCAGGGTCAGAGGGGTTCTAGTATGGTGCATTTGGTGGTGGAAAGCGGGGACGAACATTGCTTCTTTGTGGGTGTCCTTGATATGGCGTCTTCCTCTTATTTTCTTGTTCCATCTCACGAACCGTGTTCTCAAACACAATAGTTCTGTCCACAATCTTCTGGAAATTTGCATAGTCGCAATTGAGCAATTGGACATGAATCTAATTGTTTAGGCCCCTCATGAACAAATATTGCTTACGGCTGTCCCAGTTGACATCCTCTGAAGCATACCTTGAGAGTTGAGTCAATTTATTGAGATACTCACTCGCACAAGACTTTCCCTTTCTTAGGTTATCAAATTCCTGCCTCTTCAAGATCATAACACCTTTAGGAACAAAATGAGAACGGAAGCTCTCGTTGAATTCAGGCCAAGTGATCCTCTATTGATTAGCATGGATATTGCAAAGCGAGTCCCACAAATCTGCAACTGCTCCAACTAGTTGATGAGAGGCAAGAACCTTCTCTTGGTCATTGCATTGGACAATCGAAAGCTTCTTCTCCGTAGATTTTAGCCAGTCATTAGCTTCCATAGGATCATTGGTTTGAGCAAACGTGGGTGGCCTAGTCCTCATAGAATCTCCCATTCTGTTATGAGGCGGTGGGGGTGGTGGTGGTGGCATGTGGGGTTAATTCTGGTTATTGGCTTGCAGCTGCCCCAATGTTTGCATCACAGTCTGCATAAGCTGATTCTGCATAGCCATCAACCGCTCAAGGTTGCTAGCCTCAGGTCCAAGTCCATTATTGTTGTTCTCATATGCCCATTGTTCTCCTTTTCCTTATTGGCATTCCTTTGGTTGCGGGTCCTCGACATCTGAAGAAAGATCAAGAGATGGAAGAATTTAGAAAATGTCCCCAACTATAGGCATCAAGGGATATGAAACTAAGCAACTACCTATATAATCCTATATAGATATGGCAAATGCCAAAGCATTCCAGGATCCTCTACTAGGCACACAAGAACACAAACAACAACACATAGAAATCAGCACACCAAACAAACCACAACTATTTCTAAGTGCTCCTATGTGCTCTAAAGTGTCCTTTCTATCTAGGTTGCGTCCTACGGTCAACCTTTAGCTCTGATACCAATTTGTGACATCCGGTTCCAAAAATAAACCAAGTGCTACGCGTATGTGTGTCCAGGATGTTCAACACACTTACACGAGTGCAACACAGCGAAATACGGAAAATTAACATGGCACAAACTAGTAACTAGGTACCTTTATTACAATATTCAAATAATTCTCTGAATTACAAACTCTAATATCATTATTACTAATACTACTAATACTGTAGCAGAAAATAATCCAAGCATAACCACAGACAAGTCGACGGCACCACACAACCTAGAACTCCGCATTATCTGTAGGGTACTCCCAACAATCACCCGAAACTATTGGTGGGGGAATTGCAAGGGTGAGCACATATCGTACTCAGCAAGTGTGGGAAAATAATGACATGTAGCTTAAACAAGGAATGATAATGAATAATGGCTATTTGCTGAAAAGTACATTTAAACATGTAAAAAGCATCCTACAATGTCTATGTGAATCAATCTCATTATATCCCAAATAATTACCAATTATGAGTCCAACACCATCATTTAGCATCATATCAGACCCATCAATATTTATCCATCCATACACCAGATTCTTACTATCATCATCAACCATGTTCAAGTATCACAACCCAAACCATAACTATAACCAAACCGTCCAAATTCCCTATTTCCACTCTAATCATCTGAGGGTCCACGTCGCTCATAACCGGGAGCACGACTATCATGATAGTTTTTAACACTCTACAGAGGTTGTACCACTTTACCCACATGTCTGTGATTTTGTCACCTTTCGATGACTAAGAAACCTCCATCATGCCCATGACCCGTCAGTCACATTAAACACTTCCATCGGTGTGTGGCCAAGAGATGACAAAATAGCCTTTACAAAGGGATTACCGGCATATTCAGACCCACTGAGGTTTTACCAGCGGTGATGCCTCCAACTGAGCACATCCATCGAAGGGCCCCTCTTGTGCCGTTCGGATTCCATGGAGTCCCGCCACTATTGCAAACCCAACTGAATCCCATTCCCCACTCCTCCAAATGATCCAAACAATGTTGGCAATACACCTAATTAATCATCTAAGCCGCACCCATACTTGGCCCTGTGGTGGCACTGTAAACCTGGGTTGCCGCTCCAAGTACCAGTCCTTAGATCTAAAGCAAGCGAAACCACCATATCTTCCAACCCAATTCACAAACCATGCTTTCTTAGATCTCTCAATCCCTTGTTACCAAGTAACCATATTCCTCAATTCACATCATCCATAGGTGCATTATTTTATAGTTACGCCATTTGGTTGTTTCCCCATCCCAAATAATTAGAGCTAAGCAAAACGGTAAAATACCCTTCCCAACACTCTACAATATATTCCAAACTACAAGGATGGTCAAACAATACTAGTAAACACCTATCGTGGGTTTCCCATCTGTTTGACACAACCATGCAATTTTGAAAAACAAACATTTAAAAACAGGATTAAAATGATTAAGGGCACTTGCCTTGCACTTGAGATTGGTTAGGATCAAAAGCTTCGCAGTTTTGGTGTTGGAGGTCCTCGAAAGCATCGTCTAGAGCGTTACCTCCTAATCCTCGCAACAAACATACAAAACAAACATTACAATCAATAATGCTCATGTATTACTCATTATGCCATGACATGCATGAAAGATGCAATTATGTGGTAATGCATGTTATCAAGTTGCCATCATTGCTTACTAACTAGTTACAATTAAGGTTTACATGTTAGAGCAAGTTTTAAGTCGTTATGAAGAACATTAAAGATGTTCCAGAAGGTTTCAAAACTGAAGGACCGGACTAGTTCGCACCTTGGTCGGACATGTCCGTTCTAGACCAGAGAGTTGATCGGACTTGTCCGCATTGAACCGGACAAGTCCGCTACAGCTAGAGTTTGGGCGAATTTTCAACTAGAGCATATTTTGAGTTAATATAGGATCATATTATGTATTAAATATAAATCTAAGATATTTACTGTGAATCCTAGGGTTCAGGAGTTAAGGATTCAATGGAACTCGAGAACTTGATGTCTAGATTCGAAGAAGACAAAGAATTGGTGAAGAAGAGTGTCGACATCGAAGAGTTGATGAAAAAGATTGCAACAGCGATGACGATCTCGCTTGATACTCATTCTTTCTCTTCCTTCTATCTTGGCGTGAAGGCTTCTTGATGGTGGCTCTCACGTGAACAAGAGTGTAGTGTTTCTTATAATGTGACAAAGGGATGATAGGGTTGGTGGTGGGGTGTTTATATAGAGGTAGAGGTGGTAGGGTTTTGTGGAATTCAGGTATAAGGCAGTGGATGCCTTTGTAGAGTCCCTCTTGGTATCCTTAGAGGCGGGGCACAACATCCTTAGGCCCAACTAAGGTAATTACCCAATAACCCATCATGGAGGAAAAATGGAATCCAAGTCGAAACCCTACACACCAGACTAGTTTGTAGAGGGGACATACATGTATGAACGGTACAGAAGGTTGAACGAACAAGTCCGTGCAAATTCGAACAAGTCCGATCAGGTCCAGAAAGCAAAATATACAAGTCCAGTACTAGGTCGGACAACTCTGGGCGCTTGTCCAGTTTTCAAAAACTGGACCAAATTGAGGAATTATCGGACAACTCCAAAAAGTTCCAGTGACGAAGATCGGACTAGTCCGTACATGAGAACGGACAAGTCTAGATAACAACGGAAAAGTTTTTCAGACTAATCCATAGCAAAACGTGGATAAATCCAGAAAACAACAGGGTGTACATCGGACTAGTCCGTTGTCCAATCTGGACAAGTCCACACTGATACAGATTTTTTATTGTTGTTTTGGTTCTAATTCCTTTTAAACTTGTTCCAATGGGGACGTATGTTGCAAAGCATATGCCCTAGACTCTCACATTACATGTGAAGTCTGTTGCAACATGGGGTATTTGGGCAATGACTGCTCAGAAACCCGTGAGGATGCCTTATATGTAGCCAAGAATGGGAATACCAATGGCTATCGTCCAGGAGGTCAAGGGTGGGGCCAACCACGCCCTTTCATTCAAGGAGGGTAAAACAACAGTGGCAACAATGGAAATCAACCCATCTTGAGAGAGCTTGCCATTAGCCAATTGAAGATTAATGATGCCCTATCAAAGAAGTTGTCGGCTAATGACAAGGCCCTAGAGAATGTCAATGCCAAGATAGAAGGACTATCCTCGGCCTTCAAGAATCAAATAAGCTCAACAAGATGCTGGAGACTCAGTTGGCTCAACTGGTAGCTGCCGTTCCACTAGTGGAGAATGGCAATATGCTAGGACAACCCAAACCTCTCGTGGAAAATGTCAACATGATTTCTCTACGGGAATGCAGCTGGCTAAAGGACCTTGAATCCCTTCATATCTTGCTCGATTGGGGCTCACTACTTTGACAAGGCACTTAGTGACCTTGCAGCAAGTGTAAGTGTGATGCCCAAGGTGGTCTTCGGCCAACTGAACTTCATGGAGTTTATTCAAACACCAATGCAGCTGCAACTGGCTGATTCTTCAGTCCGTTATTCAGCTGGTATTGTTGAAGACGTTCTGGTGAAAATCCGGAATTGCTTCATATCCGTGGATTTTGTGGTGCTCGACATGGATGTCGAGAAGGATACCATGCTCATTCTTTGGGGCCTGTTCCTTAGCACCACGAAGGCTCTCATAGATTTGGGAGCTGGAGAAATCCACTTCCATATCAATGTCAAGGAGGAAAAGTTTAACTTTCGCCCAAAGCCAGAACAATGTGCCATGATCCACATCAAGTATGGGCCGAATGTTAAACACATTCAAGAGGTTTAGCTCACACCAAGGTGGATATGCTCATTGCATTCACGAGGGAACTGATCTATGTGGAGAAACCTCTTCTCGTCCACGCTAACACCCCAAGAAGACGTAGAAATTTGGGCCTCTTAAAGGCCCAAGTCCACCAACCCACCAAAGAAGGAGTGGCGGAAGAAGCAAGACAAATCGTCCGAACCCATCCCTCCGGGCCCAGGTGTCCAAAAATGAAGAAGGGGGAATGTCCATCTCAACGGACGGTGGTGAGACTGTGACACCCGGTTCTGAAAAACGAATCAAGTGCATTGTATGTGTGCTCAGGATGTTGCTTCACATATACAGATCAACATCACAAATGATAATCAAAATTTAACCATGTCATAAATAATAAATATACCTTGATTCTATTGCATCGGTAAATAATCTAGCGTAGGCGACTCCAACTCCACAGACAATCAACGGTAGTACGCATGCCTAGTACTCTATGATGACCTCCAAAATATTTCTTGTAGCTGAATTAATGTGTGAATAACAAGAGTGAGCACATGTTGTACTCAGCAAGTGCGGGAAAATATGACATGTAGCTAAAAACTAGGATTTATAATAAATGGCTATTTACTAAAAAGTACTTATAAAACATGTAAAAAGTATCCTATAATGTCTATGTGAATTAATCCGGTCATATCTTAAATAATTACCAATTACATGAATCCATCATCATTTACCATCATATCACATCCAACAATATTTATCCACCCATGATCCAATTTTTCACTTTCATCAATAACCATGTTCATTTATCACAAACCAATCCATAAAAATATCCAACCCATCCCAAATGCCATATTTCCAATTCCACTCTAATAATGGAAGTTGTCCAGGTGCTCATGATCTGGAGCACGACTATCGTGATAGTGTTTAACACTCTGCAGAGGTTGTACCACTTTACCCACAAGTTCGTGATTTCGTCCACTTTCGGTGGCTAAAGAACCTGTGTTATGCCTGTGACCCGTTGGTCACTTACACACTTCCATCATTGTGTGGCCAAGAGATCACAAAATAGCCTTTACAAAAGGACTACCAGCATATTCAGACTCACTAAGGTTTCACTGGTGTTGATGCCTCCAACTGAGCACAACCAACCAAGGGCCCCCTCTTGTGCCGTTCGGATCACAGGGCAGTTCCGCCACTATTGCAAACCCAACTCACTCTCATTCCCCACTCCCCCTAATGATCCGAACAATGCTTGCAATACACCTAATTAATTGGCTAAGCCACACCCATATTTGGCCCTGTGGTGGCACTGTTATCCTGACTTATTCTCGCATGAACCGATCCTCAGATCTAAAGTAAGCAAACCGTCATATCATCCAACCCAATCCACAAACCATGCTTGCTTATATCTCCTATGTTCCATAGTTATCCATGTTCATCAATTCTAATCGTCCACAAGTTTATTAATTCATAATTAAACCATTTTGTTATTAACTAATCCCAAATAAGTTTAAACGGAGCAAAAAGGTAAAATACTCTTCCTGACTCTCAACATCATATTCTAAGTGACAAGGGTGGTTATACAAGTCTAGTAAACACCTATTCCTAGGTTTCCCATCAATTTGATACAAGCATTTAGTTTTACAAGCAAAACATTTAAAAACAGGATCAAAATGATCAAGGACACTTGCCTTAATATTCCGCAAATTGATGGTTCAAGCAATTCAAAGTCTTGCATACGAAGATTCTCGAATGCTCGCTTCTCGATCGTAACCAGTTGAGCGTACCCGTCTACTCACGATCACACACATAAATGAAAACACATGCAAATCAATACAGTGCACACATATTAATCAATATGCAATGACATGAATGCATGCAAAGTTCAATAATTAAATATCTATGGTTGTTTATGAATTAGATGCAACTAGTTCATACGTGTCCATGCAAGTTTCCAGGGTTTTGATGATAATGGTTTGCAGCTAAAATAAAATAGGTGCAATTACAATTTAATTTCGGTTATTACATCTATTACGCTGTTAAAGTTAGTCTTGGAAAAGCGTATCTTACCGTAGGTGCAGCGGCTTCGGGGGTCACGGGTCGGAGGCGTAAGTAGACGGCGCAGCGATCCTCCGGCGAAGAGATGACTGCAGCACAGCGATCTCTGAAGGATGGCTTCTCAAGGCGGTTGCGCACGTGAACATGGAACAGCAGGGTTCATGGTGCAAACAGAAGGTAGGGCGCCGGCCATGTTTTTTTTTCTCTCGGGAGCCCTCTCGGTGCAGCAAAAGCAATATGGTTTTGTGTTGGCTGCTGCCTTAGCTTTACTTTTCTCCTGGCGGCAGCAAGGTTTTCTTATCTGACGGGCAGGACTCACGGTAACAGCGCATCGCTCTTTTTTCTTTCTCTGCTCCAGGCGGCTGCATATGTGAACATGCTCTTTTTTTTTATAGGGGCACGGCTAGGTATCGGGAGTATTCCCGATCGGTTACGTATGGGCATTGATTTCTTTTTTTTTCTTTTTTTGACCAGCGTGGTTTTCTTTCCTTTTTATTTTCTTTAGCTGGCGGTGGTGGCTTTTTTTTTTATTTCTTTGTGCTGTCACGCTATTTGTGCGGTGAGGGCTTTGGTCAGATTGACTTTTTTTCCATTTGCTTTTCTTCTTTATTTAATTATATTTCGTATATATATTTCTTTGTTGCTTATTTTTCTTTATTTATTAATTTTTATTTATTATTTCTTTCGCCGGTGACAAGGCTTTTTATGCGGTTCGTGATCAGACTAGCGGTCGACCTTATGTTTATTATTTATACATCCGGTTGTGAAGTGTTAAAATACATCAAATTGTAGGGTACCAGACTAGTCTTTTTAATGCCAGACAAGTCCGGTGTCGTGTCGAACAAGTTCGGGGCTGTACAGTGAGGGACTTCGAACAGTCTGTTGTTGTAACGGACAAATCCGGGGGGGGGGGGATTTGATTATGTTTGTGCATACCGGACTAATCCAATATTGTATCGGACAAGTCCGTTGCTGTCCAGGGATTTGATTATGTTTGTGCATACCGAAATAATCCAGTATTGTATCGGACAAGTTTTTGGACTAGTCCATTATTGTCCGTACTAATCCAGTGTTTCGCTCAATTTTTACTTGTTTCTTTATTCTTATTCTTTTACGTTTGCTCATTTTCATCCTACTTAATGATTTTACATGAACTCATAATATAATTAAAATATTATATTTATATATGTATTATCAATTACATTTATTTCTTTTATCTCATAGTTGTTATGGAAAATAAATTACTTTTGGTGTATTTATTTTGGTAATTAATTTTCAATGCTTGAGGATAAATGCAAAATGCAATATGAGATGCATATATTTTATATTTTTCTTTATAAAAACCTCTTCTTCCTATTATTAACTCTAAATTCCCATTTGAGTTTTTAATTTGCCAAAACTAAAAAATCAGGGTGTCACAATTCTACCCACTTAAAATGAATCTCGCCATTGAGATTTGGATGGGTTGAAGAAGAGATTTGGAAATAAAAAAATTCTAAATTCCCTTTTATATTTGAATTAGCCAAGTTTGAAAATATTGGGGTGTTACAATCTACCCCCCTTAAAAGGAACCTCGTCCTCGAGGTTCGGACGAATTGGAGAAGAGATGAGAAAACTCTTGATAACATCTTTACGCTCCCATGTAGCTTCATCCGTGATATTGATTCTTCTAGTGGTGACCATTTTCTGCGGGAGTAGAGACGGGAATGAAGGAAGATAGAAGGAATCCTAATCTATATGCACGCATCAAGGTGTATGATCTTAAATAATGCATTAATGGATGAGGATGTGGATATATATAAAAGTGTTCGATAATGCACATCCAAACACACAAATATACAAGCAAGCAATCAAATAGTCATCAGACCACCAAATCTAGCACACCAACAAACTAAGCGTTAGGTACATATTAAATAAGATCAAAATTAAATCCTAATTTAAGAGTTATAAATTTATTAAGTTACGAAAAGGTGAAGGCATCCTATATTTTTTTTTCAATTACGAGCTTGAGGCAACGCCAAGGTGGCAATCTAGGTGGGGTGAGGAATGATTTCGGCCTGCCGAAATTTCACAAGCGGCTCTCTAAGATGGTGACATGCTTCCCATGAACTCGATTGTCGGTGAAGATGCAACATTCGATTCTCAAATCTTCGTGCCGAGAAGGTATTCATCTTTAAGTGCATGCTTCTCAAATCCATCTTAGATTTTACTTCTTCTATGTCTTCATTGGAAGAGCCAGAGGGGTGCGGTCATCCTTATGGGTTGGTTGTTCCTGCTCTATGTGTATCGATGTAAGATGTGCATAGCATGAAAGTTTCAGCACTAAGAAGGGACAAGAAAAGAGAACGGGACAGCGAGGAAAAAGGAGAAAAATCAATTTTAGCACAGTAGTGTGAGACCTATGTGTGCTGAATACATTAGCTTTGACAAATAAAAGGTTTGAATGTTGCCATAACATCTTTTTAGCAAGGTCCGACTCTTACTCCGAGCTTTTGCAAGGTTTGACAATAAGTCGAACTTTCTTTGTCTAGGTCTGAGATGTTTTTGGGTAGCTCCGGTGAGCTTTTTCTTTAGCTCCGGCATTTCTTTGATAGCTCCGGCATGTCGTTGATAAGATCCGATATGTTTTGATAGGTCCGACTTACGTTGGTTAGCTCCAACATGTTTTTCTAGCTCCAGCTTTTGGGTTTACTAGTTCCGATAAGCTTTGGCAAGCTTTGGCGCTAGGTTGTACTATCTTTGATAGCTCCGGCTCAAGCTCCGGTTAGTTTTGGTAAGATTCGGAGCTTGATCACAATATTCTTACTTTTACTGTGAAATGTTTCGAACTTGCTTTACATTGTTGGAAAGATTGCTTAGTATTCATTTGCTAAGTTTTTGGTGCGTTTTGGTTGTTAAGGCTGATATCATTTTGCTATGGTTTGCAACATGCTTATGTAAAGTGCTCACGTAAGATGTTGTAGTTTCAGAACTAACGTGAGTCAAGTCGAGGACTTGCGCTCGGAAGTATTGGTTGTTTATTCATGTGCAGGTGTTGCTTAAGTTCAAGACATGGCTGGTGACAAGATCCATTGAACTAGTCTTAGGGAGAAGATGAGGTTCAACAACCATGTTCGGGAGGAATTGTGGTTGAGTTGATTGGGATGTTGTGCAGCATGTTTGAATCAAGAACAATGCATATGAAGGTGTCGTGGACGTCGTTGGAAGATGTTTGCATGTATGCAAGGAGTGCATGGACGTGGCTACATGGATCTGAGGCATGATGAAGAGATGTGGACTTAATGAATTGGTCGGAAAGGTCCAACCGACTAGGTTATGGACTCAAGCTGCGGGTGAGTTGTGTTTGACTCAAATATGGAAAGATTTGAGTTGGTTATGATAGAAGTTCATGTGGGTCACGAATTTGAGTTGTTTTAGGAATGTGGGACACGTTACTAAGGTGTTTGGAAGTCTTAAGATTGCTTCTATCTGCGTATAGAAGAGTCCTAAGCAGTCATGAAAAGTTTTGATTCGTGATTTGAGTAGGATTAGAGTCCTAGTTGAGTTTGGGTTGGCCTAAGGGCTGGTTATATAGGCAAGGGAGGCCAGAGCTCATGGAGACGACTTTGGATCTGTTCCTATTGTGTTCTATTGAATAAATATCGTAGTTTAAAGGAACTTTTGTGCCTTGTTCATCCAACTCGTTTCTGTCAAGTCTTTCTCGTCGAGTTTTCTGCATAGCACTACCTTGTTTTGGTGGTTTTATCATAACTCGAGTTTTACCAACCGAATTGATGTGATTCTTTTTGAGTTGTCTTCACAACCTGATTTTCTAGCATCTGTGAAAATTTCACGGTCATTGGATTTGTGGGTTCTGATCTACATGAGTTTTTTGTTGTGTTCCAGAACTGTTTTTCTCGGGTAGGACAGATTGACCTTTGTTCGATCTATCGATCGTAACTTGAGTTTCTCTCGACGGATTTGAGTGATTCTTGTTGTGTCATCATCGTGACTTGATTCCCTCTGATATCTTTCACTTTTGTCACGGTGAAACACGTTTAGATTAGTCTCACACATGTTTTTTTAACAGATTGTTTTTCTTCCGAAGGGGTTGGAATTTAATTATTTCCGCTTTGTAAGATTTTTTTTAAATCTACCATTCGCCCGCCCCCCCTCTGGTAGCTTTTCTTGTGCTCTTTGATCCTACAAGTAGCAAACATATGTGGGAATAATAAAAGTATTGAGTTGAGAGTGTTTTAAAATGCAGCAGCAAAGAGGAGGGAAAAACAGAGGGGTTGCAGCAGCAAAAAGGAGAGGAAAAACGAAAAAATGCAGCAGTGAGTAAAGGTTCTAAACAATAGTTGTTGTTCATATGTGTTAACATTTTTGGACTTATCAACATTATTAGGCTTTCTAGCTTGAGAGGAGTTTCCCTTGACAAAAGCAATGAGTTCCTTGTTATTCTTGTGGCTTCTAGCATTTTGCTTTTCACCATAAGAATACCCAATGCCATATTGGACATTAGGAGGTCTTGTGGCCAAGTATGCACTGTGTGCATAATTGACCTTCTCCTTGTCAAATATGCCACTTTGGAAAGGATGCTTGTCCCTTGTCAAGTTTGACTTCTCCTTCAAGTTAGTGTCAATTTTAGCACATGCACAAGTAATAGTAGTTTCAGATTTTAAGTGTTGAGAAGGTGAGCTTGAAGATGATGAAGGTTCACTTTGCTTGAGTGACTCAACTTGTACCTCGAGGATCTTGTTAACTTTGGTTAAGTTAGCATGTTCATCCTTGATGATTACATTTGAGTCACTTAACTTCAAGCAAGCTTGCTTGCTTGAAGCTAACTCAAGTTCTAGTGACTTGCTTCGCTCCTTTTCAAGTTCAAGGAGCTTTTTGATCTTAAGATATTCTTCCTTTTGAAGTATGATCATATCTTCTTGGCGATTAGCAAGCTCCTCCTTATCAATAAGCTTATCCATTAGAAATTTAATCCTAGAAGCAGTTTTCTTATCTAAACCACTAAGCAAGTATTCATTTTCATCACAACTATCGTATTCAATAGAATCATCACTATCACTGGCAAAGGAATACGAGGAGGAAGATTTAGTTGTTACCTTTCTTTTACCTTCCTTCGCCATTAGACATGTATCGTTGTCCTTGCATGCACCAATAGTTGGGAAGAGGGTGGATTTCTTGGTTGTCTTGTTGATGGCTATGCTAGCCATCTCCTCTTCCTCTTTGGATGAGGACTCATCATTGGAGTCCCACTCCTTTCCTAGTTGCGCTTGTCCAATTTGCTTTTTATTCTTGAACATCTTCTTGGGTTGAGGCTTTGTATCCTTGGTCTTATTCTTGTTTTCTTCATAAGGACAATCAACTATAAAGTGATCGTATTCACCACAGTTATAGCAAGCGCGCCTCAACTTTGGTCTTGATTTGTATTTGTGTCTTCCTTCATTTTATCTACCACCTTGTCTTCTTTTCATCATCTTATTGAATTTCTTCATAAATAGGATCACATCTTCTTCATCTATATCGCTGCTTTCGTCGTCGCTGTCCTCTTCATGTTGAGCTTCTCGAGCTTCTTTTTACATAGGCTTGCAAGGGGATTTCAATGTGACTCCTTTCTTCCTTGTCGAGGTGAGGTCGGCAATCTCTTTGACATGTTTTGCTTGCTTCTCCATCATCTCGAAATTGATGATCTTTCCAAGCAATTCATCCGGGTTCATTTTCCGATACCCGAGGCTTTCTATAATCATCGAACATAGGGTTACATTGTGGGGCATGAAGGCTCTGAGAATTATCTTCACCACCTCGTGATAATTCCACTTCTTGCTTCCATATGCTTGAACTTTGTTGATGAGATTCTTCAACCGATTGTACATATCTTGTGGTGACTCATCTTCTTCTATGGCGAATCTGCCCAATTCGCCTTCGATCATTTCGATCTTGGCTTCTCGCACATGATGATCGCCTTCATGTGCAGTTTGTAATGTGTCCCATATCTCTTTTGCAATTTCGAGTCCATCCACCTTGGTGAACTCATCTCGACTAAATGATGAAGTTATGACAGTTGCAGTTTGAGCATTCTGATGAATAGCTTGCTCTTCACTTGGTGTGAGCTCCTCATCGTCATTCGAGATATCTATCCCTATACACAATATATGCCACAAGATGGGATTAACATATGTTAGGTGCATCTTCATATTTTGTCTCCACATAGAATAATTATTGCCATCAAAGAAAGGAGCTTTTCCTATAGGAATAGACAAGTAATTATTATTGTTTCAATTTAATCGATCATAGTTAAATGGATATTGGGAGTAGTCAGTGTGACTACTCCCCTTCTTCTTCTTCTTCTTCTTCTTCTTCTTCTTCTTCTTCTTCTTCTTCTTCTTCTTCTTCTTCTTCTTCTTCTTCTTCTTCTTCTTCTTCTTCTTCTTCTTCTTCTTCTTCTTCTTCTTCTTCTTCTTCTTCTTCTTCTTCTTCTTCTTCTTCTTCTTCTTCTTCTTCTTCTTCTTCTTCTTCTTCTCATCTTCGATCATTATCTTCCCTTTGGAGAGTGCCTTCTACCTTAGGAGTGCCTTGAGTTCAAGCATCTCCGCATCATCATCCTCGCAGTCTTGGATTGCCTCGAGGAGCTTCTCCATCTTTTGAGCCTTTTCATCATCAACCTTCTCTTGGTTGAAATTCTTGTGCACATCCTTCATGTCCGACATCTTCTCTTCGGGCGATTAGTCTCTTTTGAAGAGTCCAGCTCTGATACCAATTGAATGTAGCCTAGAGGGGGGTGAATAGGCTTTTTGAACTTTTGTCGGAACCTCAAACACTTAGCAACCTGATGAAACAAAGAGAAATCGGACTAGTCCGATAGTGTGCGAACTAGTCTGGTGTGTGCGGACTAGATCGATCAAGTTTGATCGATGATTTCGATCTAAGTACTCTATGCAGCAGAAATTGAGTTGTAACTTGAGTGTATTGCTTCAATGAAACTAGATATGGCACAAGTTAACTTTAGTTTCAAACTTTTAACGTAAGCGGAAGAAGATCGAGCAAATCCTAGATTGCAATGAATAGTAAGAACAAAAGTAAAGACACAATGATTTTATCTCGTGGTTCGATTTCATAGGGGAAATCTACATCCACGATCGGGAGTCCACGGAGGACCGGGTCTTCACCAACCCTACCCTTGACGAATCGCCACAAAGGCCGATTCTCTTCCACTAATCACAAAAGGGGTAAATAACCGAGTTCAAGGAGCCTTCTCACAAGTTGAGGGCTCCCCAAGATTTACAATTGCAAACACCACCAAACACACTCAAAAGATATGCAATAAAACAGCGAGAGTGTGTGAGAGATTCAAATCCAAGACCTCAAGACGTGAAGAACGTGTCTCTCCTTTGATCTATGGTTAATCCTAAAGGATTTGATCTTTCTTGCGTTGGATTGTGTGAAGAGACGTGTTTTCTGGGCTCTTGGAAGGTGTGACGGCGCGGGGGTCGAGAGAGTTCATAGTAGGGCCGTGCTTCTCTATTTATACTAGGGTTTCCAAAGGTTACCGTTAGGGTTTACAAAGTCCAAACTAGTCCGTGGTGGACTCGGGACTAGTCCGGTGTGCGGCGTGTGGGAAACCCTAAGTGTCCCGAATTATCGGACTTGTCCGACAATTGGCGGACTAATCCAATTTTGTCTCTAGAGATATTCAGACTAGTCCGACACATGTCAGACTAGTCCGGCGTGATGAATTCCTTAGTGAATTGAAGACAAGTCCGCACTTGGAGGACTTGTCCGATTTTAGTCAGAGAGGTTATCGGACTAGTTTGGAGAATATTGGACTAGTCTGGTGTCGTGAAATTTTGAGGGGGTAAAGACAAGTCCAAAATTTAGGGAACTTGTCCGATGTTGGTCAGTGAGGATTTCGGACTAGTCCGTTGAATGCCGTACTTGTCCGATATTGATCAGAGGTGTTATTGTACTAGTCCGGACATTATCGGACTAGTCTGTTTGGGACAAGTTCGCACTGGGAGGACTTGTCCGATCCTAGATAGAGAGATTATCAGACTAATCTGGGGTATATCAGACTAGTCCAGACCTGTGTAAATTTGTGCAGTGAGAGTATTTTCTTTTGCTTGAGCTCTTGGGGTGTGTTTCTCCAACACACTCAATACACAAAGAGTATTCTATTCATCTCTTAAGCTCTTTTCAACTTGATTCCTCACTCTCCTTTGTTTTTGCACTTTCTTCATAATTTTTTTTGAAACTTGCGCTCATCTCAACAATTTAGTTAGGATCTCATTTGTTTGTCATAAATCAACCAAAACCCACAACGGATGCCTATATGTACTTTCAAGGCGGACCCTGAGGACGCCTGAGGGGGTTGGTATCTTTAGGACGAGGTAGCCGTAGTGGGCTACAACCATGAATCGGTACATGGCTGGCCTGCCGATGATGGCGTTGAAGGGGAGGCTGACATCGGCGACATCAAAGAGGATGCTCTTTGTCCTGTAGGTTTCGAGGTTCCAAAGGTGACCCAAAGATGGATGTTGCCGTGTAGGATGATGCTCCCTGGTCCAACCCCTGAGAATGTGCTCGAGGTGGTGATCTTTGACACCGGGATATGCAACTGCTGGAAGGCTGCACGGCTGAGGAGGTTGAGGCCGGCATCGCCATCTATCAAGACGTAGTGGAGCTTGACGTTGGCTATGGTGGGGGCGACTAGAAGAGGTATAACTCCTGCCGAGCCATATTCTTGGGGCAGTCAGAGATGTCGAAGCTGATCGGCATCTCCTTCAAGCTGTGGTGCCGCATCGGAGTGGGTACACGGGCTATCGAAGCCACTACACAACAAAGGGTCTTCACAGGATCCAAAGACCCTCCGAAGATGATGTGGAGGGTCTTGCAACGTTCGTGGTCGCTGCTGGCGTCGGAGTCCTCATCTCGGTGGACCACTTTGACAACTCGCTCTTGCTTCTGGTACTCCATCTCCTCGTCATCATCGACCTTGGGGTCAACCTTCTGCCTGCCGTCCCGCTGGCAGAAGGGGGTGCCGTCTGGGCGCTGCTGCGCCCGCTCTTGGTAGTGTTCGGCGCATCTCTTTATGTCCCGGCACTCGCTCGCGGTGTGGTCGCGAGTTTTGTGAACCTGACAGGTCTCAATGCTTTCATCCGCGGCAGGTGGCTAATGTTTGCGCTTCTCCGAGTGCGGGGGTTTGCCACCTCCGGTCGCGGCTGCTGTTGCGACGGGGGACCAATGCAGCAGCTTGTTCTGGCCGCCACCCCAGGTTCTTGTTCTTCTTCTTGCCTCTTCCAGGGGTACTGACTCCTCCTCCAATCTGGCCTAGCAGACTGGGCTGAGCGTGCTAGTCGCGGCCTTCTTCCACCCTCGCGCACAGGTCGATGATGGAGAAGAGCTCGAAGACGTCTTGCACGTTGTACATTGCGTTCATGCACTCCCTGTTGGAATGCCACTATGACAGAGGCATTTGGGATGTTGCGGATGGAGTTGCGTACCTGGGAGAAATGTTGGATGAATGATCTCAGTGTCTCCTTGGGTTGTTGTCGCACGACGTGGAGGTCGAGGTCGGTGTCGGGGCGAGTGCAGGAGCTGCCAAAGTTCACCGTGAACTGTCAGCACAGGTCATCCCAAGAAGTTATAGATCCCTCAGGCAAGTTCATCAGCCACGAGCGGGCCGATCCTGTCAGGGCGACTGGGAAGTAGTTTACTAGGATGGTCTCATCCGCTCCTGCAGCAAGGAGCATCGTGGTGTAGATCTGCAAGAACTCGGTCGGGTTGATGCTTCCGTCGAACCTGTCCATCATATGTTGTCGGAACTTGCGCGGCCACATCGCGATGCAGAGGTGCAGAAACATCGTTGCGCATCCTCTGATAGGTTTCGTTGAGGAGGCATACGGGGTACCATAGCCCAAGGGGTCTGCTGCACGACGTGTGGCGCCTGTGGAACCTGCAGTTGTTGCACTGGTTGTTCCATGCGTTGCTGCAATGGTACCAGCTGTGTCAAGTACTGTTGTCGCATGTCCTGCTGCACCGAGTACTGCAGGGGGGCTATCGAGCCAACATACTCTCGGTCAGGTGGCAGAGGGTTTACTTGCGGTGCACCTTGGAGGGAAGACGCCTCGTGAACAAAGCATTGGGGGCCATATTCGGCGTCAAGGTTGCGCCGCCTCTCTCGCTGCCCCTCGATCATGACTCGGCTGTCCAAGTGAGCTTGATGACAGTCAAGCTCAGCCCTGAGATCCTCCATGGGGAGCCGACCAACACTCGTAGGCTTGGGGGAGCGGGAGTTGGCGGAGCGGCGGTTGATGGACGACATTCGTAACAGCGACACGAGGTGCCTTCCCCTATTGGGGGAGTTGATGGCTGCAACGACGAAATGGTCGATGTCTTGGACCCATTGCTGAGCCTCTCCCTGAGAAGCGTTAAGTGACGGTGGGTGGTGGAGAAGGGCTCTGGCTGCTACTAGAGTGCTCTCCAGGCTTGCAGTCGGTGGTGCCGGCGGGGCCGACTGAGCCGGGATGTGTCTCGACGTGTTGTCCAGGCCAATTGTACCTTCACGGGGGCGTTATGGACCAAAGAGTGCTACTCGAGTGACAGATCTAGTCACCGGATGACGGCCGCGGAAACCGCCTTCCACGGGCCTGATGAACACTATGGTGGTGAAAGCGCTACCACTTTTTTGAGGGAAAAATCCCCCCACCTAGCGTGCCAAATGTCGAAGTGTTAGAGCGACACTTTCCCCGGATCTGCTAAGGAGCAGCCCGCGGAGGTTCATTGTTCGGCAGGGCCTAGGCCTCAATCAAGTGTTCTAGCGAATGGGTATATGAGACGGTGATTTTTATGTGGTTCGGGCTGCAAGGAGCGTAACACCCTACTCCACGGTGGATGGTATTGCTAGTATGTGTGTGTGATGTTTTTGTCTGGTCCTTTGTAATGGTGGTGGTCCGGTCCTTTTATAGACAAGGCCGGATACCTTACAAGTAGGGTCCTAGGGCCCGACAAGTGGTCCCGGGGTGATCTTATCCAAAAGATCTAAGGCTTCTTCTGTTAGCTTTGACTGTTGTCTTGAATACTCGCCCTCTTGCTGCCTGCGTCGTCAGTAGCCCATGCGCCGTTGCTGGCATTGGCACGGGTGTCCCATGCAATTGTCTCTGTCGCCGTAAGCTACCCACTTGACGGAGTGGGATAGGCTTGCGGCATCTTTACTGTGATGTGATTGGTCACAGTGGTACCTGACATTACGTGTGCGTCGTGCCATGCGTCTGGGGAAGACACGTATCTTCAGTCCTTGATAGGGACAAGGTGCACCGTCCTCTTAACTCTCGCGTCCCTCTATCCAGGGCAAGTGGCTGGACTATGTGACAGCTCGGGAGCTCACCTCTGTGGAGGAGGTCAGCTCCCGCCTTGCAGACCACATGGCAGCTCAAAAGCTCACAACTGCGGAGGAGGTCAGGTCCCGCCTTGTGGGCCACGTGGCAGCTCGGAAGCTCTTCTCTGTAGGGAAGGCTAGGCCCCGTCCTGCGAGATAGGTGTCAGTATCGGGAGCTTACCTCCGCGGAGGAGGTTAGGTCCCGCCTTGCGGGACACATGGCAGCGCCAGTGCCCACCCATAAGGGACGTGGCCCGTCTAATGTCCTTGTCCACGTGGCAGCTTTGGAGCCCTGTCTCACGGGAAGGAGGGATCCTTACCTGTTGGACATGTTGTTACCTGGGGGCTCATCTCCAAAGGGGGTGATGACCTTCTCCTTCGGGTTTATTGCGGATATCTTGGACCTTCCATCTGGGACTGATGGGTCCGGTTCTCTTGAACACGTGGTGCCCTAGGACCCTGCCTCTGCTGGGAGGCGGGGTACCTAGGCAACTCTAGCTTTTGCGCGAGGGTACCCGATATGCGGGGTACCAACAGATCCATACTGTGTCCAAAAGGCTGTTTTGTGTATATCCAACGGTCTAATCTTCATTTGGAAATAACCTAACCTCAAATCGATCTTAGAGAAACACAGGCACCCTTAATTTGATCAAACAATTCATCTATATGGGGCAATGTATACTTGTTCTTAATAGTCACCTCATTGAGAGCCCGGTAATCCACACACATCCTTTGGGATGCATCCTTCTTATCCACGAAAAGCTTTGTCACTGTCCAAGGTGAAGAGCTTGGGCGAATGAAACCTTTCTCTAGTTGCTCTTGAATTTACTTTGTGAGCTCCGCTTACTCCATAGGGGGCATCCAATATGGCCTCTTAGGTATAGGTGCAGTTCTAGGTATTAATTCAATGACTAACTCGATATCATGATCAGGTGCCATACCTGGCAACTCATCCGGAAACACATCCGAAAATTCACACACCACTGGATTCTCCTCTATTGCCGCACCATCCATTCGATTCAGCTCCACATGCTTTGGTGTGTGTAAAAGTGTTAATGCAACACTTCCCCCAGATCTGCTAAGGAGGAGCCCGCGGAGGTTCTTTGAGCGGCAGGGCTTAGTCCTCTATCGAGGGATCATGCATATGAGAGCGTGAGACTGTGGTTTTTACGTGGTTCGGGCTGCAAGAGCTTAACACCCTACTCCATGATGAAGTTTTATTGTTGGTGCGTGTGTGTGTGAATGCGTAGATTGGGGATCCTTTGTAATGGTGGTGATCTGGTCCTTTTATAGACAATGTCAGACGCCTGACAAGTGGGGTACAGGGCCTGATAAGTGGCCCCGGGGCAATCTTATCCTAAAGATCTAAGGCTTCTCGCATAAGCTTCCTTTGACCGTGGCTTAAGGACTCGTCGTCTTGCCGCCTCTAGTGGCCCATGCGTAGTCATTGATGATGGCAGGGAATGTCCCATCTGACTGTCCCTGTCGTTGTAAGCTACCCACTTGGCGGAGTGGGGTAGGCATGCGACGTTTTCACTGCTATGTGATTGGGTGCAACAGTACCTGACAGCAGGCATACACCGCGTCATGTGCATGGCGAAGACGAGAGTCTTCAATGCCTAATCTAGACAAGGCGCATTGCCCTCTTAACTCCTACAACCACCGCCTAGGGAAATTTGCAGGATACATGGCAGCTCGAGAGCTAGCCTCTGCTAGGGAGGCCGGGTCCCGACCCGCTGACCACATTGCAGCCCAGAGCCCACTCCTAAGTAGAGCGGAGGTTCCAGGGCCGCGGTACACGTGGCAGAGTTGGAGCCTTCCTCTTTGGGGAGATGGTCTGTCTGTTGTCTCGAGCCACGTGACAGCACTAGAGCCCTCTCCCATGGGGGAGCAGGATCCCGTCCAGTTGGACATGTGGCCGCTTGGGAGCTCATCCCTGAGGGGGAGCTGGACTCCTCCTTGAGGTCCATGTGGGTACTCCAAACACTGTATCTGAGGTAGAGGGATCCGGGCCTTCTGGACACGTGGTGCATATGGGCCCTACCTTTGTAGGAAGGATGGGCTCCTAGGTGGCTTTAGCTTGTGCGCGAGGGTACCCGGTATGACGGGTACCGACAGTTTGTGTTGATATGCTACAAATTCTATGCAGACCCCTTCCTCATTTGTCAACTTCACCATCTTTGTGCCACATTGATTTATCCCATTGTGCTTCCTAAACCGGTCCATACCACGTATTATGTCCAATCCTTGTGATTCCAAAACAATGAGGTTGGCGAGGAAATCTACCCCCTTATTCTAAGGCTTACTTTTGGACATACTATACTCATCCTCATCTTCCCTCCAGGAGACTTAACCAACGGGGTACACTTCATGTGAGATATGGGCAAACTACACTTGGCAACATACTTTGATGCAATGAATGAATGCGATGCTCCAGAATCAAATAACATAGTTGTTGGGTTGGAGTTTGCGAGAAACATACCAATAACCACATCATTTGCTTGTTGGGCCTCCTCCGTAGAGACATGGTTCACCTTGCCACGAACAAAATTCTGCGGTCCACAGTTGCCTTGTTGCGCTCGTCCATTGGTCTTGGGTTTTGCCTTGGAGTGTTGTTCACTTGACCAAGGCATTGGGATGAAAAGTGTCCAACCGCACCACAAGTATAGCATGTCCTTGCTGCATCAGAATTGTTAGAGCGAGCTTGGTTTTGCGCATTAGTAGGAAAACTAGCACGGGGCGCATGTGTGACACTCGGTTCCAAAAATGAACCAAGTGTAATGCATATGTGTGCCCATGATGTTTAACACATATACACAAGTTATTCACAATTGATAAACATATTATAAACCATGTCTCGAATAAAATTACTAATAATAGTACCTTATTACAAACCAAGTAGTCCGGATTACAAGCTCTAATGGAACTACAGCGGAAAAGCTAAACACTAATGATTTCAACACCACAGGCAGGTTTGACGGTAACACGTGCCTACTCCTCAAAAACCTCCTGGTACTCCACCTAGTCGCCAACGTCTGGATTTGTGGGCGAATAGCAAGGGTGAGCACATGTCATACTCAACAAGTGTGCGAAAGTATGACATGTAGCTTAAACAAGACATGATAGATAAATAGGCTAATTGCATAAAAGTACATTCAAAACAGTTGAAAATGCAATTACGTCATTATTAGGTGAGGTTGTTCCCAAAATAACCCAAATAACATCAATTTCAACTTAAATAACTAATTCCAGCAATAGTAAACCATATTGAACTCATAACTGCTGATTTGTCTAAAGTTCATCAATTCCATCTTCCAATGCCATTTAATTAACCAATACCAGTTCCCAATTCAATTTCAGCCATTAAACCATGTTAAAGTCCAAATTCTAATCATGTGAGGGTCCAGGTTGCTCATCATCGGGAGCACAGCTATTATGATAGTTTTAAACACACTCTACAGAGGTTGTACCACTTTACCCACAAGTTTGTGATTTCATCACCTTTTGATGACTATGTAATTTTAATTATGCTATCTCACACTTCCTTAGGTGTGTGGCCCAGAGATCACAAAATAGCCTTTACAAAGTGATTACTAGCCTATTTAGACCCCACTGAGGTTTCACCGGTGGTGATGTCTCCAACTGAGCACATCCAACCAAGGGCCCCCTCTTGTGGCATTCGGATCCCAGGGTAGTCCCAGCAATCTCTACCAAACACAATCTGAATACCCCTTCCTTGAGCATTCTTAATGGTCCAAACAGTACTGGCAATTTACTAATTAGTCAGCAAAGCTGCACCCATACCTGGCCGTGTGGTGGCACTATAAATCCTGGATGGTCGCTCCACGAATCGGTCCTTAGATCTAAAGCAAGCAAAACCACCATAACAGTCCAACCCATTCCACGTAACCGGCTTCCTTAGATCCCTAGGCACCATGTTGCTAAAGGGTCATTATTACCAATTCTCATCATTCACATCTTCAATATTTTATAATTAAGTAGTACGAGTGTTTCCCAAACCCAAAATTGATCATTGCGAAGCAAAAAGTGCAAAATACCCTTCCTGACTCTCTATATAGTGTTCAAGCGACAAGTGTGGTCACACAAAACTAGTAAACTCCTACAATTAGGTTTTCCCGCCAATTTCAACACAAGCATGCAATTTTGCAAACAAAACCTTTAAAACGGGATCAATATAGTCAAGGACACTTTCCTTACTCTTGAGTTTGATTTGGGTCGATGGCTTCATAGTTCTGGTTCTGTAGGTCCTCAAAAGCACTCTCAACGGCAGTTCCTTCTATTACGAGTGACAAACATGCAAAACACACAATTCAATCAAATAATGCTCATATGATACTCAATATACCATGATATGCATGATTAATGCAATTGTGAGGTAAGACAGGTTAATGAGTTGCTAATAATGTTTACTCACTGGTTCTAAAAGTTTCTAACAAGTTTAAACAATTTCGGAATTGATTTAAGTTGATTTGGAATTAATTAAGCACTGTTATGATTCAGAGGCCGGACTAGTTCGTATACACTAGCCATACTAGTCCGTTCCCTGACAGATTTAATTCCTTGATTAAGCCTAAATTCATTTTATTCTTGTTTCTTTTTACATGACTTAATGTTAAATATGTATGAGGATGTATGAAATGCATCATGCATCAAAATGAGGGTGTTACAGCATGGGGCTTTTGAGGGCGCGGTGCTTGCATAGCGGGGCATTGCTGCATAGCCTGAGATGGGCACGGTGGAATAGAGGCGCGATATGCAGGGTCAGAGGGGTTATAGTATGGTGCATTTGGTGGTGGAAAGCGGGGGCGAACATTGCTTCTTCGTGGGTGTCCTTGATATGGCGTCTTCCTCTTATTTTCTTGTTCTATCTCACGAACCGTGTTTTCAAACACAATAGTTCTGTCCACAATCTTCTGGAAATTTGCATAGTCGCAATTGAGCAATTGGACATGAATCTCATTGTTTAGGCCCCTCATGAACAAATATTGCTTACGGCTGTCCCAGTTGACATCCTCTGAAGCATACCTTGAGAGTTGAGTCAATTTATTGAGATACTCACTCGCACAAGACTTTCACTTCCTTAGGTTATCAAATTCTTGCCTCTTCAAGATCATGACACCTTTAGAAACAAAATGAGAACAGAAGCTCTCCTTGAATTCAGCCCAAGTGATCCTCTATTGATTAGCATGGATATAGCAAAGCGAGTCCCACCAATCTACAGCTGCTCCAACTAGTTGATGGGAGGCAAGAACCTTCTCCCGGTCATTGCATTGGACAATGGAAAGCTTCTTCTCCGTAGATTTTAGCCAGTCATTAGCTTCCATAGGATCATTGGCTTGAGCAAACGTGGGTGGCCTAGTCCTCACAGAATCTCTCATTCTGTTATGAGGCGGTGGGGGTTGTGGTGGTGGCATGTGGGGTTGATTCTGGTTATTGGCTTGCAGCTGCCCCAAAGTTTGCATCACAGTCTGCATAAGCTGATTATGCATAGCCATCAACCGCTCAAGGTTGCTAGCCTCAGGTCCAAGTCCATTATTGTTGTTCTCGTATGCCCATTGTTCTCCTTCTCCTCATTGGCATTCCTTTGGTTGCGGGTCCTCGACATCTGAAGAAAGATCAAGAGATGGAAGAATTTAGAAAATGTCCCCAACTATAGGCATCATGGGATATGAAACTAAGCAACTACCTATATAATCTTTTATAGATATGGCAAATGCCAAAGCATCCCAGGATCCTCTACTGGGCACACAAGAACACAAACAACAAAACATAGAAATCAGCACACCAAACAAACCACAACTATTTATAAGTGCTCCTATGTTCTCTAAAGTGTCCTTTCTATCTAGGTTGCGTCCTACGGTCAACCTTTAGCTCTGATACCAATTTGTGACATCCGGTTCCAAAAATAAACCAAGTGCTACGCGTATGTGTGCCCAAGATGTTCAACACACTTACACGAGTGCATCACAACGAAATACAGAAAATTACCATGGCACAAACTAGAAACTAGGTACCTTTATTACAATATTCAAATAATTCTCTGTATACAAACTCTAATATCATTATTACTAATACTACTAATACCGTAGCAGAAAATAATCCAAGCAGAACCACAGGCAAGTCGACGGCACCACACAACCTAGAACTCCGCATTATCCGTAGGGTACTCCCAACAATCACCCGAAACTGTTGGTGGGGGAATTGCAAGAGTGAGCACATGTCGTACTCAGCAAGTGTGGGAAAATAATGACATGTAGCTTAAACAAGGAATGATAATGAACAATGGCTATTTGCTGAAAAGTACATTTAAACATGTAAAAAGCATCCTACAATGTCTATGTGAATCAATCTCATTATATCCCAAATAATTACCAATTATGAGTCCAACACCATCATTTAGCATCATATCAGACCCATCAATATTTATCCATCCATACACCAGATTCTTACTATCATCATCAACCATGTTCAAATATCACAACCCAAACCATAACTATAACCAAACCGTCCAAATTCCCTATTTCCACTATAATCATCTTAGGTTTCACATCACTCATAACCGGGAGCACGACTATCATGATAGTTTTTAATACTCTGCAGAGGTTGTACCACTTTACCCACATGTCTGTGATTTTGTCACCTTTCGATGACTAAGGAACCTCCATCATGCTCATGACCCGTCAGTCACATTACACACTTCCATCAGTGTGTGGCCAAGAGATGACAAAATAGCCTTTACAAAGGGACTACTAGCATATTCATACCCACTAAGGTTTTACCAGTGGTGATGCCTCCAACTGAGCAAATCCAACCAAGGGCCCCCTCTTGTGCCGTTCGGATTCCAAGGAGTCCCGCCACTATTGCAAACCCAACTGAATCCCATTCCCCACTCCGCCAAATGATCCAAACAATGTTGGCAATACACCTAATTAATCATCTAAGTCGCACCCATACTTGGCCTTGTGGTGGCACTGTAAACCTGGGTTGCCGCTCTAAGTACCAGTCCTTAGATCTAAAGCAAGCGAAACCACCATATCTTCCAACCCAATCCACAAACCATGCTTGCTTAGATCTCTCAATCCCATGTTACCAATTAACCATATTCCTCAATTCACATCATCCATAGGTGCATTACTTTATAGTTACGCCATTTGGTTGTTTCCCCGTCCCAAATAATTAGAGCAAAGCAAAAAGGTAAAATACCCTTCCCGACTCTCTACAATATATTCCAAACGACAAGGATGGTCAAACAAGACTAGTAAACACCTATCGTGGGTTTCCCATCTATTTGACACAACCATGCAATTTTGAAAACAAAACAATTAAAAACAGGATTAAAATGATTAAGGGCACTTGCCTTGCTCTTGAGATTGGTTAGGATCAAAAGCTTCGCAGTATTGGTGTTGGAGGTCCTCGAAAGCATCGTCTAGAGCGTTACCTCCTAATCTGCGCAACAAACATACAAAACAAACATTACAATCAATAAATGCTCATCGATTACTCATTATGCCATGACGTGCATGAAATATGCAATTATGTGGTAATGCATGTTATCAAGTTGCCATCATTCTTTACTAACTAGTTACAATTAAGGTTTACATGTTAGAGCAAGTTTTAAGTCATTATGAAGAAAATTAAAGAAGTTCCAAAAGGTTTCAAAACTGAAGGACCGGATTAGTCCACACCTTGGTCGGACATGTCCGTTCTAGACCAGAGAGTTGATTGGACTTGTCCGCATTGAACCGGACAAGACCGCTACAACTAGAGTTTTGGCGAATTTTCAACTAGAGCATATTTTGAGTTAATATAGGATCATAATTTATGTATGAAAGATAAATCTAAGATATTTACTGTGAATCCTATGGTTCAGGGGTTAAGGATTCGATGGAACTCGAGAACTTGATGTCTAGATTCGAAGAAGATGAAGAATTGGTGAAGAAGAGTGTCGACATCGAAGAGTTGATGAAAAAGATCGCAACAGCAATGACGATCTCGCTTGATACTCATTCCTTCTCTTCCTTCTATCTTGGCGTGAAGGCTTCTTGATGGTGGCTCTCATGTGAACAAGAGTCTAGTGTTTCTTATAATGTGACAAAGGGATGAAAGGGTTGGTGGTGGGGTGTTTATATAGAGGTTGAGGTGGTAGGGTTTCGTGGAATTCAGGTATAAGGCGGTGGATGCCTTTGTAGAGTCCCTCTTGGGCTCCTCAGAGGCGGGGCACAACGTCCTTGGGCCCAATTAAGTTGATTACCCAATAACACATCGTGGAGGTAAAATGGAATCCATGTCGAAACCCTACACACAAGACTAGTTCGTAGAGGGGACAGACAGGTACGAATGGTACAGAAGGTTGAACGAACAAGTCCGTGCAAATTCGAACAAGTCCGATCAGGTCCATAAAGCAAAATATACAAGTCCAGTACTAGGACGGACAACTCTGGCGCTCGTCCAGTTTTCAAAAATAGGACCAAATTGAGGAATTATCGGACAACTCCAAAAAGTTCCAGTGACGAAGATCGGACTAGTCCGTACATGAGAACGGACAAGTCCAGGAAACAACAGAAATGTATTTCAGACTAATCCGTAGCAAAATGCGGATAAATCCAGAAAACAACAGGGAGTACATCGGTCTAGTCCGTTCTCCAATCTGGACAAGTCCGCACTGATATAGGTTTTTTATTTTTGTTTTGGTTATAATTCCTTTTAAACTTGTTCCAATGGGGACGTATGTGGCAAAGCATATGCCCTAGACTCTCACATTACATGTGAAGTCTGTGGCAACACGGGGTATTTGGGCAACGACTGCTCAGAAACCCGTGAGGATGCCTTATACGTAGCCAAGAATGGGAACAACAATGGCTATCGTCCAGGAGGTCAAGGGTGGGCCAACCACACCCTTTCATTCAAGGAGGGTACAACAAAAGTGGCAACAATGGAAATCAACCCATCTTGAGAGAGCTTGCCATTAGCCAACTGAAGATTAATGATGCCCTGTCAAAGAAGTTGTCGTCTAATGACAAGGCCCTAGAGAATGTCAATGCCAAGATAGAAGGACTATCCTCGACCTTCAAGAATCAACTAAGCTTCAACAAGATGCTGGAGACTCAGTTGGCTCAACTAGTAGCTGCCGTTCCACTAGTGGAGAATGGCAAGATGCTAGGACAACCCAAACCTCTCATGGAAAATGTCAACACGATTTCTCTACGGGAATGCAACTGGCCGAAGGACCCTGAATATCCCTTCATATCTTGATCGATTGGGGCTCACTACTTTGACAGGGCACTTAGTGAGGAAGTGTATGTGTGATGCCCAAGGTGGTCTTCAGCCAACTGAACTTAATGGAGCTTATTCAAACACCAATGCAGCTGCAACTGGCTGATTCTTCAGTCCATTATTTAGCTGGTATTGTTGAAGATGTTATGGTGAAAATCCGGAATTGCTTCATATCCGTGGATTTTGTGGTGCTCGACATGGATGTCGAGAAGGATACCATGCTCATTCTTTGGCGCCTGTTCCTTAGCACCACGAAGGCTCTCATAGATGTGGGAGCTGGAGAAATCCACTTCCATATCAATGGCAAGGAGTAAAAGTTTAACTTTCGCCCAAAGCCGGAACAATGTGCCATGATCCACATCAAGTATGGGCCGAATGTTAAACACATTCAAGAGGTTTAGCTCACACCAAGGTGGATATGCTCATTGCATTCACGAGGGAATTGATCTATGCGGAGAAATGTCTTCTCGTCCACGTTGGCACCACAAGAAGACGTAGAAATTTGGGCCTCCTCAAAGGCCCAATTCCACCAACCCACCAAAGAAGGAGTGGCGGAAGAAGCAAGACAAACCGTCCGAACCCATTCCTCCAGGCCCGGATGTCCAAAAATGCAGAAGGAGGAATGTCCATCTCATCGGACGGTGGTGAAACTGTGAGACCCGGTTCTGAAAAACGAATCAAGTGCATTGTATGTGTGCCCAGGATGTTGCTTCACATATACAGATCAACATCACAAATGATAATCAAAATTTAACCATGTCGCGAATAATAAATATATCTTGATTCTATTACAGCGGTAAATAATCTAGCGTAGGCGACTCCAACTCCACAGAAAATCCACGGTAGTACACATGCCTAGTACTCCATGATGACCTCCAAAATATTTCTTGTAGCTGAATTAATGTGTAAATAACAAGGGTGAGCACATGTCATACTCAGCAAGTGTGGGGAAATATGATATGTAGCTAAAAACAAGGAATGATAATAAATGTCTATTTGCTGAAAAGTACTTTTAAAACATGTAAAAAGTATCCTACAATATCTATGTGAATTAATCCGATCATATCTTAAATAATTACCAATTACATGAATCCATCATCATTTACCATCATATCACATCCATCAATATTTATCCACCCATGATCCAATTTCTCACTTTCATCACCATGTTCATTTATCACAACCCAATCCATAAACACATTCAACCCATCCCAAATCCTATATTTCCAATTTCCACTCTGATCATGGAAGTTATCCAGGTGCTCGTGCCCGGCAGCATGACTATTGTGATAGCTTTTAACACTCTGCAGAGGTTGTATCACTTTACCCACAAGTTTGTATTTCGTCCTGTTTTGGTTACCAAATAATCTCCATTATGCCTGTTATCAGTCGGTCATATTACATACTTCCATCGATGTGTGACCAAGATACCACAAAATAGCCTTTACAAAGGGACGACCAGCATATTCAGACTCACTTAGGTTTCACCGGTGGTGATGACTCCAACTTAGCACATCCAACCAAGGGCCCTCTCTTGTTCTGTTCGGATCCCAGGGTTCCCGCCACTATTGCAAACCCAACCGACTCCCATTTCCCGCTCCCCCAAATGATTTGAACAATGCTGGAAATACACCTAATTAATTGGCTAAGCCACACCCATACTTGGCCTTGTGGTGGCATTGTTATCCTGGCTTATTCTCGCATGAAACGGTCCTTGGATCTAAAGCAAGCAAATCACCATATCATCCAACCCAATCCACAAACCATGCTTGCTTAGATCTCCCAAGTCCCATGTTACCAATTATCCATGTTCATCAATTCTCATCATCCGTAAGTTTATTAATTCATAATCAAGCCATTTGGTTATTTTCCAATTCCAATTAAGTTTAAGCGGAGCAAAAAGGAAAAATAACCTTCTTGACTCTCAACATCATATTCCAAGCAACAAGGGTGGTTATACAAGTCTAGTAAACACCTATTCATGTGTTTCCCATCAATTTGCCAGAAGCATATAGTTTTGCAAACAAAACATTAAAAATAAGATCAAAATGATCAAGGACACTTGCTTTAATATTTCACAATTTGATGGCTCAAGCAATTCAAAGTCTTGCATATGAAGATCCTCAGATACTCAAATCTCGACTGTAACCAGTTGAGCATACCCATCTACTCACGATCACACACATACAAGAAAACGCATGCAAATCAATACAACGCATGCATATTAATCAATATACAATGACATGAATGCATGCAAAGTTCGATAACTAATGATCTACGGTTATTTATGAATTAGATGCAACTAGTTCATTTGTGTTCATGCAAGTTTACAGGGTTTTAGTGATAATTGTTTGCTGCTGAAATAGAACAGGTGCAACTACAATTTAAAGCGGCTTTGAGGGTCGCGGAACGGAGGCGTAATGTAGACGAAGTAGACGGCACAACGATCCTCCGGCGAAGAGATGACTATGCCGCGACAATGTCCGGCAGTCGGTGACTCCTTTCTTTTTCTCCTCTTCTTCAGGCAGTTGCGCACGTGAACATGGAACAGCAGGGTTCACGGTGCAAACAGAAGGCAGGGATGGCAGCCATGTTTTTTTCTCTCGGGAGCCCTCACGGTGCAGCAAAAGCAATAGGATTTTGTGCTGGCTGCTGCCTTAGCTTTACTTTTCTCATGGCGGCGGCAGGGTTTTCTTATCTCACGGGCAGGACTCACGGTAACAGCACATCGCTCTTTTTTATCTCTGCTCCAGGCGGCTGCGTACGTGAACAGGCGCTTTTTTATATAGGGGCGCGGCCAGGGGCTCAGGAGAAGTCCCGATCGGTTACGTACTGGGCCTCGGCATTGATTTCTCTTTTTTTCTTTTTTTTTTTTCTTTTGACCAGCGTGGTTTTCTTTCCAGTTTATTTTCTTTGGCTGGCGGTGGTGGCTTTCCCTTTTTTTATTTTTTGTGCCGTCACATTTGTTTGTGCGGTGAGGGCTTTGGTCAGATTGACTTTTTTTTTTCATTTGCTTTTCTTCTTTATTTAATTATATTTTCTATATATATTTTTTTGTTGCTTATTTTGTTTATTTATTATTTTTTATTTATTTATGTATTTATTTATTATTTCTTTCGCCGGCGACAAGGCTCTTTGTGCGGTTTGTGATCAGACTAGCGGTCGACCATATGTTTATTATTTATACGCCCAGTTTGTGAAGTGTTAAAATACATCAAACTGTAGGGTACCGGACTAGTCCATTTAATGCCGGACAAGTCCAGAGTTGTACAGTAAGGGACTTCATACTAGTCTAATGTTGTAACGGATAAGTCCATGGTAGGGGAAAATTTGATTAAATTTGTGCATACCGGACTAAACCGGTATTGTACCGGACAAGTCCGTTGTTATTCAGTAAAGTCTTTCAGACTAGTCCATTATTGTCCGGACTAATCCGATGCCTGGCTCGATTTTGACTCGTTTCTGTCTTCTATTTTTTACGTTTGTTCATTTTCATCCTACTTAATGATTTTCCTTGAACTCATAATATAATGAAACTATTATATTTATATATATACTTTTAGTTTCATTTATTCCTTTTATCTCATAGTTGTTATGGCAAATAAATTACTTTTGTCGTATTTATTTTGGTAATTAATTTTCAATGCTTGAGGATCAATGCAAAATGCAATATGAGGTGCATATATTTTATATTTTTCTTTATAGAAACAACTTCTTCCTATTATTAACTCTAAATTCCCATTTAAGTTTTCAATTTGCCAAAAGTCGAAAGTCATGGTGTCACAAAGATCTAGCCAATAGGTTAAATTGGTAGTACTCTTTTCTTTGTTTTTTGTTTCTCTTCATTTGTTTCTCTCCACTTGGTTTGATTTTTCTCACTGCATATTTGAGTTTTCTTAGCTAGTTGAGAATCTTATATTCTCAACTATTATTTTTATTTTTCTTTATTTTTCACAAAAGGAAAATTGTTGGGTTTTGATAAAGGGTTTTTATTCGAAAAAAAATTTTTTCTCAGCTGCAAATGTGGTATTCCACCAACGTGCTAATTTTATAGCCGTTGGGGAGTCACCTGGCAAAACAGAGAACATGGGGCCCACATTTCAGTATGGCTGTGCCCCCTGTTCGGCCGACATGGGGAAAGGGCCAGATTTGATCTCTCTTCTCCAACGGCTACATTGGATTCCTTGTGACCATTGGGGAGTGTACACTATAAATGGTGGTTGTGAGGAGCACTCCTCTTCACACTTGACCTCCTTTCACACCTCCCCAAAGTCACTCTTTGCTCATATTGTTTTTCTTGCTCTTCATTGAACCACTCTTGCTCAAATCTAACACAAAAAGATTTGCTTTTGTTTACATTTGCAATTTGCTCTCAAGTTAAAATTTGTCGGGGTTTTTGGCTTTCATTAACATCACCTCTGTCGAGTTTTTGGTTTGTTTTGTTCTTACTTGTTGTGGCCATGAAAGGAATAAAGAGGTTGTTTGGGAAGAAGAAGGAGGCTGCAAGCTCAAGCCATGGTGGAGACTCAAGTGCACGTCCCTCCTCTGTTGCTACACCAAGTTTCAAGGAGGAGTTTATGTGAGGACACTCCCATGGGTGAGAGGAGCAACCCGCGACAACTTCTCCATGAGGATAACCTCGACATACAAAGTGAAGTTGAAGATCAAGCATGCAAGCTCCTCCAAGATCGTGAGTTTTCTCATACAAAAGCTTATGATCCGGTTTTGATCTCCAAAATAGGTATGGATTCCGAATTCTTTTTCATTTGGTGTGTATTAGGATGGGAGAATTTTGCTCACATAGAGGAGAGAGGTTCATGCCATCTCTCCATGCAATTCCTTTGCATCATAAAAATAGGATTGATGGTATTTCTTTTTTATTATTTCAAAAAAAATACAACATCCTATGGAATGAGTTAAGTGAAATCCTAGGCTTCCATAAATGTTGGTTGCTAGATTTAGACACTTTGCCTAAGTTCAACAAACAAAGTTTTTTGGCACGAATTGACTAATGAGGTCAGATGTAGTGCTCCTAGGAATAGCCACTTGCAGAATCCTACTTTACGCTTCATGCATAGTTGGGTGGCTATGACTATGTTCCCTACAGGATATGTTAGAGTAGTGCGTGATGATGAGCAAAAAATTCTATTTGTCATTATTAAAAAGATAAAAGATGCTTCAGGTATCTTCATGATGAGACAATGGTTAGATTATGTTTCAAGGACAGGGCCAATTTAATGCACTTCGTTGATAAACCGCATAGCTATTACGGTAGGAGCACCAGAATATACTTTATTTGAATATATTGAAACCGAACGAGAATTAATTAGTGAAGATTATCTAGTGCAAGTACATACCCTTAAGCATGATCAAGATGGCTCTTTGATACCCTTAAGCATGATCAATTACCTAACACGGATAATCATTTGTAAAAATGTTGGAGGCCAACCATTGATCTTCTTCCCATCGAGGAAGCTCGAAGAAGTAATGTCTCTGGCAGGGTAACTAGAAGCCGTGCAAGGAGAGCGGCCATGCCTCCGACAACCTCCACAGCCCAAGAGTACAAAGAGGAAGAGAACCCAACAGGTGATGAACCCAGATGGACTCAACCTCCATCGTATGAGACCGAAGGTCCGTCTTGGCATGGATGGCCAATACCACGTGGGAGCCACCCCTATCCACTTCAAGCTCTAGCAACTTGCCTCCAACGTCCATGAGAAGATGTCGTTTCTCTTCGTCTAGAAGTCGTCATGACTATAGCCAAGGAATGACGGATCTCACTAGACGTATGGAAGATCTCGAAGTGAGGACGAGAGACATCTACAACACTATCCAAGAGCATGTCAAAGGTACCGAAGATTGGCAAAAACACATGGACACTCAATTCACCAACTTCATCTCGACGCTACAACAACAACAAGCCAATCTCGTGGCATACTTCGGTCATCAAGGGTTCAACCCTCATCACAGAAGTGAGTGAAGAACAAGCTTGGGGGAGGACCCCCACTTGAGGTAAATTGTATCACACCCCTTGCATATTTGTTTTCCATTCATCCACCATTCACCTTGCATATAAAAAGAAAAGTAGAGTAGATTTGCTTTCAAAAAACTAAAAGATGTGCGGTACGAATGGTTTAGAATTCACATAGATGAAATGATGAATAGTTGCTCTATTTTAATTTTCCTAAGTCCCTAGTTTACAACTTACTACTCTCCAAAATATTGCTTTCATTGGTTAAAATTACTTTAGCCTTGATTTAGAAATTGTGGGTAGCAAAAGCTCAATCCAATTCTAAGTTGCTGCGAGATATGATATAGTGATAGGGCTGCTATTCCTAGTTTGAATGTGAAACTTAGATTACCGGAGAAATTCTAAAAATATTTAAGTTACTCTCATTTGATTGGAAATATCTACCAAAATCATATGATATTTTACATTGATAGATCTTATGCATATGATATTTGTCTTCATATTAAGCTTAGTCAAACTAGTATAGACCTAGGTGAGATTTCATTCATTTCTTTTTTTAATTCAAGACTTGACTTGCACATGCTATACTTCTACACTAGAAGTAAGCAAATTGCATCATACCATCATTCCAAAATAAAAAGGGAAACTCCATACCCTTCATGCTTAGTACTCTCTCTAAAGTTTATTGTATAAAAAGGGAGTAAAAGACATGGCTACAAGAAAAAAGAAAATGAAAATGCATGCTTACATCATAAGCATGAGAAAAAAGAAGAAGAAAGAAAGTAGCCATGTTCCATCCCAGCAAAATAGGAGGGTCTATATAAATAGGAGTCATCTCAAACATCCACATTCACTTCTACTTCATCAGACATGCACAAGTCTTGAATCAAATAGTTTTGAATAGATTTCTCCTAAGGCTTGCTTTTTTGACTTAGGAATATTATATGTTGCAAATATGCCTACTACATTCCCTACAAAGCTCCACATACACGCCTTATTTAGTTGTAGGATGAGTACAGGCATAATGCCTTGATGAGGAAATATTTCAACTACACACAAAGGAGTGATTGAAAGAGTCAATTTGAGGTACTTAAAATCCAAATTGAAATCTCCGGAATTTGAGTGGAACTTTATCTCTAGGGTATGCTTGCTCCATTTGCTATTCTATCTTCAACCACCCATGAATAAGAAGGCATAAGCCCCATAATGACTTAAGATGGGTGAAGTACCATGCCAATTTTTCCAATACTAGGTAGAGTATTTTGTTGTGCACATGGTACTTTTGGAAAATAGAACATTGTAGCAACTCCTAATAGTCAACCCAAAGTCTTGACTTTGCTCGGGACGAGCAAAGGATAAGGTTGGGGGAGTTTGTTAACGGCTGTTATATATCAATATCACCCATCAATATAACTCAATTATGTGGAGGAAATATCATTTCTTGCACACATTACCTTTCTATTTAACCTATTTCCACTTGTTCTTGGAGAAATAGTGCATGCAGACATTTATTGTAAGAAATGAGGTAAAAGAGGGAGAGCAATCCTATAAAATATCATCTCAACCAATCAAGCGCTGACATGTTGCATCACATGGATCAAATGGCCCACAAATAGAAGTATTAGAGGCCACCCAACGGTGTACCACCCATGTTAGTCAATGAGACCCACCTGGAAGTCACCTCGAGGAAGCACAATGGAATTGGTCCAACTTTCTGTTCGGCTGACTAGGGGGTTTGGCCGACCCCTTCCTGGCGCCAAACTTGGTCAGCTTCCACGTGTTGACTCCCTAAGGTGCCCTGATCATGATGAAGACAAATTCACGCGCTTTGGGTGGCGGGAACTGACCCTTATCCAGGTATAAATAGGACCCCCTACCCTCACTTCACACACACACCACTTGAGTATTCATTCTATTGTATCCACTACTCTCCATAGGTTTAGAGGACTTAAGGCTGTAGAGAGGAGAGCCTCTAGTCCTTAGTCCAAGTAGAAAAGGAGTAGAAGGAGTCTCTTCCCAATTGGGAAAGGTATGGCTCTCATATTTCTATTTGTATTTGTGACTTTATTCTTACTAAATATTATCTTTAATCTTCTTTTATTCATATACTTGGATGAAGCGTTTCTTGTTTGATTGTGGATTCCATGTATGTGGTAGGAGTAGTCTATATAATTCCATAATAATATTATTCTATCATCATAAGCACTAAAACCCCCCACTATAGTCTAATTAGTTATGATATGATCATGTTATTATGAATAACTTATGCTATGTCTCAACATTGATTCAACGATGTTTCACTACAGGAATATCGATCAATTACGTCGGCTGAGGCCGACGTAGTTAAGGCCTAAACCGACGTAAGTTACTTAATTACATTGGTTTATCCTTAATTACGTCGGCGGCTGGCCGACATAGCGGTTTGGATGTAATTAAGGTAACTTACGTCGGTCGCCGACGTAAGTTATCTTAATTACATCGGTCTGCAGCAGCCGACGTAAGTCACGTACCGGGATGGGCCGCGGGCTAGGCCGGAGTACTTACATCGGCCACAGCGGGCCGACGTAAGTTAAGTGGTCTAACTTACATCGGTTGCTCCAAACCGACGTAAGATAAGTGGTTTAATTTATGTCGGTATGGTCTGACTAACGTAAGTTAAACTGGGCTAACTTACGTCGGCAAGGCCATAGCCAACTTAAGTTAAGTTTTCGATTTTTTTTTAAAACAGAAATTGTCTACCTCGCTCGATGGCGAGAACACATAATAGATATAACTGTACACAGATGTACATAACAGTATACAGAACACAAAACAGTTGCAAATTATGTTCTAAAACATCAACAACAACAAAACATCCACCGGGCTACACGCTAGCCCGGGATCTTCTCGGCGCATTCTCGAACCCTGCAAAAGAAACATAATCACTAGTAAGCATCAATGTCAACTCAGTGATAACATCAGAGTCCAAGAACATCAGTGACAAAAGAAGGAAGCATGTTGTAGTTTCAAATGAAGTAATGTTGCATATATAAATAGCAAACTAGCATGTATCAGAGTTGGAGACTTTAGGTAACAGGTCAAGCTTATGAACCACTAGCCCTTTGTTAAATGGAAGCACTAACAACTTATTAACTATATACTAATCACGATCAACATCATGCACCCTACTCCTTAAACCAGCCCATCGGTCTTCTTCTTCCGCATATCATTTTCGTTTGCGCAAATCAGCAGGTTCGACTATGTCATCGATATCTTGAATTTCCAATTCTGATTCTTTTTCTGCTTCCGTGCCAGCCTCGATATCTTGAGCGTGTCAAACTAAGTCATCGAGTCCTACACCGGGCTCGACTGAGAAGGAGTCTGGCAACTCTTCCTCTTGGTAGACACAATCAACCTCAGCTTCGTCGTGGTAATCATCATCTCCCGGAGTGTATAACCGCTCATGAGGATTCACCTTATGTACCACCCACCAAGCTTTGAATTTATTTCATGGATAAGGTAGATAGTACACTTGCTCTACTTGGTGTGCAAGAACTAATGAATCGAATCCTTTCAACCATTCCTTGTGTTTTACTTGACCATGCCAAATTCATTCACTCGAATTCGACGAATGGAATCAAACCATTCGCAGTCAAACAATACCGCTCGAATTGGCTTGTTTGCGACAAAATTGAATTCAAGGATTTTTTTTAATAATCTCGTAGTACTGTGTTTCATGATCTTGCGAATCGATTGCCCTCATCACAACTCCGGTATTACATGTTGCCGCGAGAGGGCGAAGAGATTCAAATTGAGTTGTACGTAATCGAAAGCCGTTGACATCATATCGACCATAGCTTCTAACATTAACCACTCCACGGGATAGTTGTCGCAAATCTTCATAGACGTTGGCATCTTTTTTGTACTGTCCAAAATATGGAGTTATTAGAAAACGTAAGCATTCTTAAGTTATAAGAAAACGTTGTTAACATTGATTATTTATCGAGAAAACGTTACTTGATCTTGAAACCAGGAGAGAAAATTAGATCCCCCGTTTGTTCCTTCCCGTCGAATCTGTTCTATTTGCTTGCTCGTGAGTTGATGTCTATATCTCCAATTTTGCTTGTCCAACATACTACACGAAAAAGAGAACCTTTTAGAATACATGTGTCGGAAAAGATAGTGAAAAGCATAAGTGTAGGAGAAACACTTACTTGAAATATTCATTCATTTCTTCCATATTAGCGTACATGTCAAAGAATGCAGAACGCCTTTCTTTTTCGCTAACATCGTAGGAAATGTAACTGCCAATAGTAGTGCCTCTTGTTGCAAAAATGGAGAGATCTCTACAAGGAGGTTGCTCATCCATATTGTACCACATTACAGAAGTATTAACATTGTGTTCCTCTGCAAAGTAAACACTTGAGAAGTGTCCTACTTCCTTAAGAGTAAAAGCTTCGGCGATGCAACCTTCAACCCTTGCCCTGTTACCAACCACTGGTTTCAGATATCTAAGTGATCTTTCAATATGATACATCTACCTATATTGCACGGGACCGCCCACTTTCGCTTCAAATGGAAGATGAATTAAGAGATGTTGCATTGAATTGAAAAATCCCGAAGGAAATTTTTTTTCCATCTTACACAAAAGTACCGAAATCTCCTTTTCCAATTTAGTCATCATATATGGCGTGATTTCTTTAGCACAGAGTTGCCTATAGAAGTGGCTAAGCTCGGCTAACACCTTCCACACTGCATCGTAAAAATAGCCTCAAAACATAACAGGCAGAAGTCATTCCATGATTATGTGATAATCATGACTCTGCAACCCAATGAGCTTTCCCGTTTTCACATTCACCGCTTGTCTCAGACTAGCTGCATAACCATCTGGGAATCTCAACCTTTGCAACCATTCGAGAACTTCTTTTTTTTTTCTTTAGGTCGAAGACAGAAAGGAGTGTGTGGTTCACAACCATTTTCGAGAGCTCAAGAGTTTGATGGTTACAAAGCTTGGAAAGATCCTTTCGAGCCTTTAAATTGTCTTTTGTTTTGCCCATCATGTCCATGCATGTGCTTATGATACATTCGGCCATGTTACGCTCTTGATGCATAACATCAATGTTGTGCTTTAGAATCAATGACTTCACATATGGTAGCTCCCAAAGTCCACATATGTGAGTCCAATTGTGTTTGTCTTTGTAACCTTCGAAATATCTAGGATGACCTTCATCTGACACCAATTTGTCCAACATATCAGATATTTTTGACCCGTTAAGACGTTTCGGTGGTCCTTTAGTGACAACGGTGTTTTTTCTGAAGACATTCCTCTGTTGTATAAACAAGTGATTCAGAGGCAACCAACGTCTATGACAATCGAAGTAAGATATCTTGCCTCCATGGGTAAGTCGAAAGCAATCGGTATCCGAGGCACATATCGGACACGTCAACAGACCATGAGTGCTCCATCCAGAAAACATGCCGTATGCCGGAAAATCATGAACGAACCACAAATAAGCAGCTCGGAGGTTGAATTTCTGCTTCTTGTAACAGTCGTACACTTCGACTCCTGTCCACAACATTTTCAACTCTTCGATCAACGGTTTCAACATCACGTTGAGATGTGACCCAGGATGATCTGGCCCAGGTACAATGAGGCTAAGAAACATAAATTCATTCTTCATGCAAAAAGCCGGAGAAAGATTGAATGGAATGACAAAGACAGGCCAACAGGAGTATGGTGCGGCGTTTGCGCTGAACAGCTGAACCCATCTGTCGCCAACCCGATACGAACATTTCTCGCTCCACAAGCGAATTCTAGGTCGAACCGGTCCAGCGCCTTCCATGCCTCACCATCGGACGGGTGCGTCATTACTCCATTGTTCTCACGCTCACCTTGTTTGCGCCATCTCATGTGTCTGGCCATTTTTTTGAAAGGAACAGCCACTTCAACCTCGGTGTCACAGGTAAGTAACGAAGCTGCTTACGTGCGACTTTTGTCATCACAATATTACCATCGTTATTAACAACTTCGACAAACCTCAGTTGACCACATTTCAAACATTAGTTCTCATTGGCATGCTCTCTCCAGAAAAGCATGCAGTTGTCCGGACACACATCAATCTTCTCATGCTTCATACCGAGACCGGAAAGAATTTTCTTCGAGTTGTACATATCCTTAGGCACTTTGTTGGGTTGTGGAAGGGCATCTTTGAACAAATCGATGAGCATGTTGTAACAATTGTTAGAAAAGAAGAACTTAGACTTACTTTCCATAAGTCTAGTCACAAAATTGAGGATTGACATTTTAGTGTGTCCATGCAGTGCCTCTTCTGAATCTTTGAGACGTTTGAAGAATTATTTAACCTCTGTTGTTTGAGGACCTTCTGTAAGCTCTGGTCGTATAGCTTCCAGCATCTCATCCATCATATCAACCTCTGTGGCATCATCATTGTCCCTTCCACTGCTTGTACAGCTTGAGAAGCTGTCTTGCCGTGGAAGTTCCACAACTCATAATGTGACACGTAACCGTTTCGACACAAGTGCTTTGTAAGTTCCACTTTGTCCAAAAATGTTCCGTTTCGGCATTTCGTACATGAGCACCGCGCCTTATCGCTATTTGACAATGAAAAAGCTCGTTCCACAAAAGCTTTTGTCTTGGCATACCACTCATCTGAGTGACCACCAGTTCTGCTCTTCCAAGCAATGTACATCCAACTACGATCTTCGCCCATGTTTGACTCTGCAATTAATAGCCGGACAAATTACCGTTAGTTTCTCATTAATTTATGCATGATAGAGAAAATAATGAGAGAGACAGTGAACTGGGTCCGTGCTAGTTTGAAGCCCAACACGGGCCATGCTCGGGCTTGACCTCAGACCCAGCTTGGCCGCCCTCGGCTCTCTCGCCTCGTATTGAATCTATGAGGATGCGAGGCGATCCCAAGGAGCGACGACTCCTAGACTCTCGTCCAGAGGAGGCGAGGCGAGGACCCCGGTGAGATGACGAAATTGTTAGCAAAGAAGCTGTGGAGGAGGCCATGACTACAATGGTCTACACGGTACGATCACACTTATTGCGTGTCGTGCCCATCTAGATTGGTCACTTAACCCTAACGATTCATCAATGTTTGATTATCATCTGTCTCAGAAATCATGAAATTTCGGCAGCATAACGCCTCATATTTAACACTACACCCCCCCTATCCAGTGCAGTTCTTAAAGTACAAAGGGGGGCAACTATTTAGCTTGGAAACCTGTTGCCTTACGGATCTTGCGTGTCAAGTACAAATACTCGCAACATACATTTTTGGAGTTTCTATGGACTTATACATACTCACAAACACCCCGATTTGAACGTACAGGGGTCCTTGCGACGAAGAGATACCTAGCTACAGACATTTAGTGTTAGTAATGGGCCGCCCGACCCATATATACTTAACCCTAACAATTCACCTCATGTCACCAGTCATGTGTCACGATCGTGACCCACACTGCCTATATACGCTAGGGTTGGGCCCGATGGGCCGTATATACGCTACATGTATACCATGGCTCTACCAGGCTTCGGGACGACACGACATGCTCGGCCCGCGAACGGGCCTGGCATGGACAGATAGGAGAAAATGGGATCCATCCTGCTTGGCTTTGGCTTATGGCCCGTCGTGTTGGCCCGTCCCGGTACAGCAAATTTGTGGGCCGCGACGAGCATAATGTTTTCATGCACGAGACCGGCCGAGCTCGGGCCGGGCCGGCCCGACACAGCCCATTGGCCATCTATAGCCACGACAGAACCTAAGTGCCCCGACAGTCGGTCGCCCTCGACACCGCCCTCGATATAAACCAATTAAGCATAATCTACACTACACTAATTAAGCATAATCTACACTAAGCAAATTAAGCACAATTAAGAAACTTAACCACTTAAGCATAATTAAATAAACATAATCTAAAGTAAGCAAATTAACTAATTAAGCATAATTAAATAAACAATTAAGCAATTTAAGCATAATTTAAACAATTCAATTCAATTCAATTTCAAAATTGAACAATTCAATTCAATTCAATTTTAAACAATGCAATTTAATTAAATTCAAATTTCAATAGAGGGGAGGGGGTCTGTGGAGGGGTTGTGGGGTGGGGGGGGTCTGTGGAGGGGGAGGGGGTGGGGGGTCTGTGGAGGGGGGTGGGGGTCTGTGGAGGGGAGGGGGGCTGGGGAGGGGAGGGGGAGGTGGGGTGGCCGTCGGCCAGGGAGGGTAGGGGGAGGGAGGCCGGAGAGGGGAGGTGGAGGGGGAGGGGGAGGGGGCCGGGGAGAGGAGGCACTACAGGAGAAGCGATCATTTGCGACGGCTAGATTTATTTACGACAGCCAGCAGTCGCAAATAGATTAAACTGTGACGACCCGCATCTGACCGTCGCAAATAACATTGCCATTGCAAATAAAAGCTTATTTGCGACGGCCAACCCTAGGGCCGTCGCAAATAACATCTTATTTGTGACGACCAACCCTAGTACCGTCGCAACTAAGGCAGCCGTCGCAAATAAATGTTTATTTGCCACGACTGCTAAAAAGGCTGTCACAAGTAACATTAATTGCGACGGCCGTAAGGTCGGGCCGTCGCAGTTTAGAGGGCCGTCGCAAATAAGGGCCTTTATCCCGACCCGATAGTTCATTCTCGTCCACTCAACTCACCAGCCCCGCCGCTGCTCGCCGCCCTGCCGCACCCTGCCCTGTCGCCTGCCCGCCGTCGTCGCCCTGCCGCCGGCCCGGCGCCCCGCCGTCGCCGCCCCGCCGCTACCCCGGCTCGCCGCCCCTTGTCCATCGCGCCCCCGGAGTCGCCGCCCCCGGCCTCGGCTCGCCGCGCCCCCAGCGTCGCCGCCGCCAGTCTCGCCGGCCCCGGGCCGCCGCGCCCCCGCTGCGCCGCAACCGCCCCCAGCCCCCGACGCCTCGGAGGTGAGCCAGTGCTTGATCTTTTGCTTCGTGGTTCATTATTTTGTCCGTTTGGTTTCAGCTTGTGCCGGTGCTAGCGGTTGGCAATGTACTGTCTCTATTGTGGAGACTATACATAATGTCGGTCAGTTCTTAGTAGTTAGTACTAATTGTGTTGCTAAGAATGCTTTGCTTAGTTGCGCGTGCGTGGGGCAAATTGGTGGATGAAAGGGACTCGAGGATAACAACGGTTGCTGCTAGAAGATTCTTGATTCCTCGTGGGCATATTTTTGGCTTATGAATAGGAAATGTGTACACGATTGGTTGGTTCGAACCAGTGTTTTTGAGGCGTCGCCTAGGCGGCGCCTAGGCGTCCAGTCGGTGAACTGTGGACGCCGCAAGCCCTCGCCTCGCCTGGACAGGGCATGGCACTCGCCTGGGACAACTAGGTGTCCCCGTGGCGCCTAGGCGTCGTTCCTAGGCGGATGTCCAGGGCGACATGCTCGTCGGGCGAGTCCGGGACAGAGGCGACATCTGGCTCGATCGAGCAGGGCGATGGTGGCCGGAGCAGGGGAGGAGAGATCGGGAGAGGGAGGAAGAAAGACGGGCAACAGGGAGAAGAAGAAACATCAGAGGCGGCGGGCGGACGGGCAAGCGACGATTAGGGTTGGGGCGGCGCCGGAGAAAACCATATTGGAGCTGTTGGATTAAAAAGGACTGGTTGTACATTTTTTGGGCCAATTGGGCCTTAATTATATCCCAACCCTAGCTGCAGGCCTGCACCCTCCCTTTCTTCTCCCCGCAGTCGCGCGTCACTCCCCGACTCCGCCCGTTCCTCTCATGTCCGTGCCCGACTCCCCACCTCCGCCAAGGTCCGGCGGCAAATACACCCTGCTCGCAGCTGCCAGATGCCTCCCGCCGCCTGCCCCTTCCCCCAGGCGCGCTCCTCTTCCCCTCCCCTTTTGCGCCTCTCTGGATTCTCGGCCGAAATCTCCATGTGTCTCCTCGCCTAGCCCTCGCCTAGGTGTCCCGGCAGCCGGCGGGCACCTAGGCGTCCAGGCGTGGATTCACAACACTGGTTCGAACGACAAGTTGCATAGCATGTGCTAGCCAATGATGCGCTTCCATGTATTAGCCAGCCGTGACTTGATGCAATATCATGCGATTTCTCTACTTCTAAAATCGTTGCAGCCATGACAAGTCTGTTTAGCTTATGCATTTTGGAGCCATGGAGCTTCGGGTGGCAGATCAGTTCTATTTAGCTTACGCAGCCATGAATCGCTGGAGCTTGTTTAGGTTGAGCTGCCCCTTCCTGGGTGCTCCTGGTTTTGGCATCCCCAAGAACCATAGTGGAGATAGATGTCTGAGGATTTAGAGATGTCTCAGTAGATGCAACACATGTCCTGTTTTTTGCCATTCTTTTTTTCCATAGACTTCATTCTTTCATTATTGGGTAGACAAGCTGAATCTTTGGGCTTAACAAGGAGGCAGGTGATCTTTGGGCTTTCCTAAAGCTGCAACTTAGGAAAGGAAAGCTCCAAGATCTGTCATCACCTAGCTAACTCCACTGCCCTATATTGCAGATGCCTGCAAATGCATATGCCTACCTGACAGTGAGTCCCAAATGCATAAGTTGTTGGCTTGCTGCGTACCTGGACAGCGAGCAGCCAATGCCTGCAATGCATAAGTTGTTTCCTAATTGCCTTGATGCACATATTTGGAACTGGATAATTTGCTAGGTAGCATTCATAGGATAGCGTCTTCATAGTCTTCTGTTTCATGGGTCCAGATCAATAGTAAATAAAATGCTCCTTCCAAGTGATAAGGCTGTAGATATGGACCGATGGATGAGAGAGATACAATAAGACTTGATTACCTGAACACTAGGATTCAGTTCTTTGAGTGTTCTAGCTATTTTTATCAAATCGTTCTTGACATAATGCATTTTCTTTACATTGCTCAGGTCCCCTCCCCACCGTGCACACTCAGATCCACTTCACTGATCAGGTATGGCACCATCATTCTTCTCATATTGTATATGACGGATAGTACAATGCTTTTAGCTGTATATGACGACTTGTTGCTTTTATAGTAGCTTCTCTGATATGTATAATGTTCCAACTGTTTTTTATCAAACTTTTAATGATGTAACACATTTTCTTTAGATTTGCATCACCATGTTACTAGTTCAGCCTATGTAAAGTTTGTGATCTAGATGTTGCTACATGATTATGGTTTTTTAGGTTTAGATAATTTTTTGTCATGCTTTGGTAAATATGTTTATTATGTAGGTTACTAGAATTAATAATTTTTCCTCTTGTTCTTTTGATTTAATGAGTGTTTATAATTAATATTTTTTTTTCTATTCTGTTTAGTGTATGTTTGGACTTTAGTGCATTCATATAATGTTTTTGAGTGACTACTTAATATATATAAATAAAGGGGTTTTGGGCCGGCTCGGACCAACCCGGAAGGGCACGACACGCAATAAGTGTGATCGTGCCGTGTAGATCATAGTAGTCAAGGCGACATGGAAGCGAACGGGTTGGCAAGGATGTCAATGACCCGCGATTGCGTGGACGGTGGAAATGGATATGGAATTGTCATCTAAGACCAACTTTCCTCTCACTCTTTCTCTAGTTCTTTCCTCTCTCTTAAATGATCTGGAAATGAAAATGAGCAACGTAACCTATGGCAATGTATTACCCGTTGCGGATCGGCACGTCTCACATGCCATTGGCATGTGAGACGTGCAGGTTCGGAATTGTCCCTTTTTGGACAGCCTCGGAGTGACCGAGGGGGCGTGGCTTGTGATGAGACGCGGGTCCGGATTTGGACAAGATTTCGGTGGCGTAACCCTGTTGTTCTCTATTGCACCATTTTTGGCCGTGCAGTGGAGAACAGCGGGGTTATGCTGCCGAAATTTTGTTCGAATCCGGATCACGCGTCTTGTCATGAGCACGCTCCGCTCGGTCACTCTTGGGTGGGTTTAGGATCTATCTGCCTAGGTTGTAGGGCCGTGACATAACACAACAATACATTAACGACAATTTCTTTCGTGTTAAACTGCAGAGCCAAACATGGGTGAAGACCGCAGTTGGATGTATACTGGCTGGAAGAGTAGAACTGGTGGTCTCTCTGATGAGTGGTTTATCAAGTTAGATCAATTTTTGGATCGAGCATTTTCGTTATCAACGGAAGATATGGTGTGGTGCCCATGTACAAAATGCCAGAACACCAAGTTTTTGAGAAGATTGGAGCTTTCGTTTCACTTATGTCGAAACGGTTTCACTCCACATTATGAAGTGTGGACCTTTCACGGCGAAACTAATTCTCGAGTCATAGCCGAAGTGGATGAGGATGATGATATAACAGAGGTTGATAGGATGGATGAGATGCTAGAAGCTCTGGAAGTGGAGGATCCTCTTACAAATGAGGTAGAGAAGTTCTTCGAGGAGCTGAAGAAATCACAAGAGCCGTTGCATGAACACAAGGCTGTGACTGTACTTGCTTTCTTGACCAGATTTATGGCAATTAAGTGCATGTACTTTTTTTCCATCAACTTCTACAATGATCTCATGAAATTGATCTGCGATATCCTTCCACAACCTCACAAAGCGCCACCAGATATGAATCAGTCAAAGATCAAGATATCTGGTCTCGGTATGAAGTATGAGAAAATCGATGTGTGCCCAGACAATTGCATGCTATTCTGGAAAGAGCACACCAATGAGAAGATGTGCTTGAAATGTGGTAAATCGAGGTATGTCGAAGTTGTTAATGATGATGGCGATAATGTGATGACAGATGTCGCACATAAGCAGCTTTGTTACTTGCATGTGACACCTCAGTTGAAGCGGATGTTTCTTTCAAAAAGAACCAGAAGACACATGAGATGGCACAAAGAAGGTGAACGTGAGAACAAAGAATTATTGACGCATCCGTCCGACGGTGATGCATGGAAGGCGCTAGACCGTTTCGATCCAGACTTTTCTCGTGATGCGAGGAAAGTTCGCATCGGATTAGCAATAGACGGATTCTCACCATTCAGTACGAACACCACGCCATACTCATGTTGGCCTGTCTTTGTCATTCAGTACAACCTGCAACCTGCTTTTTCTACGAAGAACGAGTTCATGTTTCTCAGCCTCATTGTACATGGACCTGATTATACCGGGTCACGTCTCAACGTGATGTTAAAACCACTAATCGAAGAATTGAAAGTCTTGTGGACAGGAGTCGAAGCGTACGACAGTTACAAGAAGCAGAAATTCAACCTTTGAGCTGCTTAATTGTGGTCCGTCCATGATTTGCCGGCATACGACATGTTTTCTGGATGGAGCACTCACAGTCGTCTGACGTGTCCGATATGTGCTTCAGACACGGATTGCTTTCGACTAACTGATGGAGGCAAAATATCTTACTTCGATTGTCACAGATGTTGGCTGCCCTCGAATCATATATTTAGGCAGCAGAGGCATGTCTTTCGAAAGAACACTGTTGTTACTAAAGGACCACCAAAGCATCTCAACGGGTCAGAAATTCTGATATGTTGGACAAACTGGTGTCTGATGAAGGTTGTCCTGGATATTTCGTAGGTTATGGAGAGGAACACAATTGGACTCACGTATGTGGACTTTGGGAGCTACCATATTTGAAGTCGTTGATTCTAATGCACAACATTGATGTCGTGCCTCAGGAGCGTAATATGTGCAAAAGTATCATAAGCACTTGCATGGATATGCCTGGCAAAACGAAAGACAATTATAAAGCTAGACTAGATTTGACAGACATTTGTCACCGTCCAACTCTTGAAATCTCTGAAAGTGGTGGAAAGCCACGTGCTTCTTTCTGTCTTCGATCTAAAGAAAAGAAAGAAGTTATGAAATGGATGAAAACTTTGAAATTCCCAGATGGTTACACAGCTAGCCTGAAACGAGCTGTAAATGTTAACACAGGAAACCTCACTGGGTTGAAGAGTCATGATTATCACATTATAATGGAAAGACTCCTACCTGTTATGTTTCGAGGCTATCTAGATGATGCGGTGTGGAAGGTTTTAGCCGAGCTCAGCTATTTCTATAGACAGCTTTGTGCTAAAGAAATCAAGATCGGGATGATGGATAAGTTAGAGAAGGAGATACCCATACTTTTATGTAAGATGGAAAAATTTTTCACCGGGTTTCTTCAATCCAATGCAACATCTGCTTATCCATCTTCCATTCGAAGCTAAAGTTGGCGGTCCTGTGCAATATAGGTGGATGTATCACATTGAAAGAGCTCTACGATATCTGAAACCAATGGTTGGCAACAGGGCAAGGGTGGAAGGGTGCATCGCTGAAGCATATGCTCTTAAGGAAGTAGGATACCTTTCAAGTGTCTACTTTGCGAAAGAAAACAATATCAATACTTCGGCGATGCGGTACAATGTGGACGAAACACCCTCTCTAAGTGACCTTTCCATTTTTCAAACGAGAGGCGCCACCGTTGGTAGCTACACGACCTACGTGCTATCCGAACATGAAAGGACTGTTGCTTTACTCTACATGTACGCAAATATAGAAGGCATGCAAGAATAGTTTGAGTAAGTGTTTCTCCTACGTTTATGATAATCGACATATTTTGCTACACATGTACTCTAAAATATGTTTTTTCATGTTCAGCGAGTTCCACAGACAATATTGGCCACATAGACATCAACCTACGGCCAAACAAGTAGAAGCAATGCGAAAGGAAGGAAAAATGGGGGGGGCAGAGTTTTCTATCCTAGTTTCGAGAATATGTAATATTCTCTTGTCTTCGATGTATTATAAATTACTATTATTAAAGAAGTATTATTTTAACTCACGATCATTTATGACAGTGTCGGACTCACAATGTCCATGAAGATTTGCGGCAGCTATCTTATGGATTGGTGAATGTTAGAAGCTATGGTCGATATGACGTAAATGGCTTCCGATTCCGTACAACTCATTTTGAAGCTCATCGTCCTCTCGCGGCAACATCAAATTCCGGTGTTGTGACGAGAGCAATGCACACTCAAGGGAATTTAACCGATTATTATGGGATCATTAACAAAATCCTTGAATTTACTTTTACCGGAAATAAGACCCTTTGAGTTGTCTTCTTTGACTGTGACTGGTTTGATCGTACTCATGGAACTCGAGAAAACCAATTTGGAATGGTGGAAATGAAACATAAGGACCGACTACGAGGTTACGATACATTTGTTCTTGCGCATCAAGTTGAACAAGTGTATTATCTACCTTATCCATGCACGAAGCTCAGTGCTTGGTGGGTGGTATATAAGGTGAATCCACGTGAGCGGCTATATACTCCTGGGGATGATGGTTACCATGATAGCGAAGACGTTGAAGAAGTGTACCAAGAAGAAGAGTTGCCAGACACTTTTATCGTTGAACTTGGTGTAGGACTCGATCAATTAGTTGGAGATGATGAAGACATTGAAGATGTATAGGCAGATGATACGCGAAAACGAAAATTAGAACAGGCCACGATGGAAGATCGTTGGGCTGGTTTAAGGAGTAGGGCACAGGCACATGACAATGATGTTGATGAATTTTGAAAGTGACTACAAGTAATGTTTTCTTGAAGATAGTAACATGAATTTTGTATATTTTATTTGCATATTTACTGATTATCTACTTACAACAGGATGGCGTCAAAGAAGGGTAAGAAGGTGCCGCCGACGAGGGGGTTCTACCCCTCTAGACCTGAGGACGCTTTCGTTGGTGCCTCGTCGACTGGCAGCAGACGCTCTCAGCTGCTGGGGCACGTTCAGACCAGCTCTAGAGCTTCGTCACAGGTAAATGTCACTCGTTTTTGACAAATTCTTTAAATTAAATTTCACATTAAAATTACTTATGAATCATTTGAATATTGTAGTCCTCACCGGCTGACTCAGAGGCCGCGGCGCCTTCGGTGAGCCAGCCCTCGGCCAGCCAGCCCTCGGCGAGCCAGCCCTCGGCCAGCCAGCCCCCGGCTGGCGATGAGTTTGTTCCTGAGGCCTTTGAATCAGCTGGTGAGGAGTCCTCTGGGTCACCTGACGTGGTGCCCTAGCAGACGTGGAGGACGAGGAGGACTTACTTTGTCAGTCCTCCCGCAGTCCCTTCACAGAGGATCGTGATTCGTCCAGTCGGGGACAAGTAATAAAAATTATAGTGTTCAATTTTATTTTCTTTTGATTACTTAAGTAATGAATGAATAAATATCTTGCAGGGCTTGGGACGACATGTCTTTCACCGGTGAGAGACACCATAGATCGGTGAACGGTGTCCTCGGGTCCATAGTGCGTTTGCACTATCCCGGGGTCATCGACGGGGTGCCTGCTCTTTCGTGGGAGGACTACGCACGCGTCCATCACCAGGAGCACGTCAACCTTCAGGAGGCTGTATGGGCCGATTTTATGGTAAGTATGTTAAAAAAGTTTCTAAGTTTCAACTCTTAAACTCTTTTAGTGAACATCTCTTAAATATATTCTTTATCGCAGGCAAGATATACTTTAGAGGACCCGAACGACCATCGCCAGTTTGAGGATGCGAGGCGAGTGTTTCACTACAATGCTGCCAAGGCGCTTCGACAAGCTTTGTCGAACACCCGCGTTCAACTTGTTAATGAGCACTTGAAGGCGAACCAGCAGCCCGTGCTACACTTCCAGCAAGCGAGCGAGATGCACCTGACGGAGGAGGAGTACGCGCAGGTACGTGGAGAGTAGTAAGTATTTTTCTTTGATAATTTCCTCGATGGTATTTTTAATGACTTCCAACTATGTGCAGGGCCACGTGAGCTGGTTGCAGGGTCGGACCGATGCATTTCGGGCCCTTTGTCACTACTGGGCTAGCGATGAGTTTAAAGTTAAGTCCGAGAAGGCTCGAGACTGCAGAGGGGTCGAGGGGAAGAGCAGGCACGGGCAAGGTAACCACTGCGTTTAGCTAAACGCATGGTAAGTGTGTGTAACTTATGTTTATATATTCAGAATATATTGTTCGTACTAACACGTATTGACAGGAGCGCTAGACGGGGGTGCCACCCACCCCTGTTGAGGTCTGGAAGAGAGGTCACAGGGACCATTCTCAGCCGACGGGGTGCAGTCAGGCTGCAGCTGAGCGGTTGGTAAGTTTAGAAATCATTCATATTAAATATAACCATATAGATTGTTGAACTTAAACGGGTTTCTTGTTTTGCAGGCTAAGTACGGGGACGGGGCTACGAAGATACACGGCGAGGATTTCGATTGGGAACGTCAACCAATCGATCCTCAAGTCGTGTATGCAACCGGAGGTGGAAAAGCACACGGAAGGTGAGTTTACAAGTCATTTTATCGTTTTCAATTCAAAGTATTCAAGATATTTAAATTTCATATTACTGACTCTCTTTTTTATAGGCTCGCCATATTCGACAGAGTTGTCGACTCGAGGGCGGGGAGACCTGCGAGTGGCAGCTCCACGCAGGCTTCTTCGGTGGGCACGACTAGTCGTCGCGCCTCGCAGAGGGAAATTGAGATGCAGTCCCTCTTTAGGCGACAGGAGGAGTCAAAACGCCAAAGGATCACGATGGAGGCCACGATCCAAACCTAGGCAGTAGTGTTGGCGCAGATGCGGGAAGCAATGGAGGTAACAAAATAAAAACTAAAGTTCTCACTAATTCAGCGTAAATGACTTACTAATAGATAGCATTTAATGTTTGCAATGACAGGCCATGGCTCTGGCGCAAGGTCTGGGGATCCAGCTACCGGTACTACCACCGGTCCTTCCAGGCGATACTTCTTCAGCGGGTCAGGTAATTTTCTATGTAATCCTTCTTCTCCAGCGTAATAAGATTGAGATAGATGAAAGAGAGAGATAGTTAGATAGAAGAAAATGATTGAGATAGAAGAAAGAGAGAGATAGAAGAAAGAGAGAGACAGAAGAAAGAGTGAAAGATAGTTAGATAGAGTAGGAGGGGAATGCAGAGAGAGAGTAAGATGTAGATGGAGATAGAGAGAGGGGAAGATAGAGGGAGGGAGATGTAGATGGAGATAGAGGGGGGGAAGATAGAGGGAAAAGGATAGCAATAGAGAGATAGAGTGAGAGAGAAAGATAGAGTGAGAGACAAAGAGAGAAATGAAAAGAGAGAGGAAGAGAGGGGGATCTAGATGAAGATAGAGGGAGAGGAAGGGAGGGAGAGAGATGTCGATGCATTTATATTCTAACTCTAAGTTTCATTAATTGCAGGGATCCGCGACGGCTGCACAAACACCGTCGCCGTTGCTACCGCCACCTGGAATGAGGCGCGATAACGACTTCGAGTTCGGAGGTGGCTCCGAAGGTGGCTACGGAGGTCAGATGGGCGAGTGAGCCCTTCTTTGCTTTGTTGATGACGATGTGAGATGTATCGGAACTTATTAGTTGGTGATTGTGATGATGTTTGTGTGTTATATAGTGTGTGATATATTGTATCTGTTCTGTGATTCTGGCCATCGAGCCGGGTAGTATTTTCTTTTTTTTAAAAAAAAAATAATAAAACCTTATTTGCGACGGCTTTTTATACAGGACCGTCGCAAATAAGGATTAAGGCCGTCGCAATTAATCCACTGCTATTTACGACGGTCGGGCCGTCGCAAATAAGGGTTAATTGCGATGGCCCGACCGTCACAAATAGCGGTGTGGGTCCCGGAGGAGGACACGTGGGCCCTGCCCACCGAACTTATTTGCGACGGCCCGGCTGTCGCAAATAGAGGCACTTAATTGCAACAGCCTGGCCGTCACAAATAAGCTTTAATTGCGACGGCCCGGCCGTCGCAAATACTGTGGTGGGGCCCACCGGCCCGCGGCAATAACTTGTGACAGCCGCTGTTAGCCGTCGCAATTAAGCTTATTTGCGACGGTGGCCGTCGCAAATAAGCTTAATTGCGACGACTTATTGGCGACGGCCAAAAACCGTCGCAAATAAGGAAAGCTGTCGCAAATAGCTTATTTGCGACGGCATATATCTTGTTTGCAACAGCCCTGGCCGTCGCAGATTGTCGAGTTTCCTGTTGTGAGGGGGAGGGGGGCAGCGCTCGGCCGTGGAGGGGAGGGGCAGGGGAGGTGGAGGGGGAGGGGGAGGGAGGGCCGGACGGCAGTGGTCTGGGAGGGAGGGCGGGGCGGTGCTAGGGGAGGGGCGGGGGGAGGGGGCGGCTGTCGGGGAGGGGAGGGGAGGATACCTGGCGGTAGCGGCGTCAGATGGCGGCGGCGGGGAGCGGCGGCGTCGGGCGCGGGCGGCGGGGAGAAGAGAGAAAGCAGCGCGCGGCGGGTAAGGAAGAAAAGAGAAGGCGCGTGCGGAGTAGGTTAAAATACGTAACCTACATCGGCTAAATAATAAACTTATGTCAGCCAATATAACTTACGACGGCCATCCTCCCAGCCGACGTAAGTTAAGGCTTATTTACGTCGGCCATCTTATTCACGTCGGCTTGTTGTCCAGGCCGACGTAAGTGCACATTTACTGCTGTCGGTCTACTTACTTACGTTGGCCGGCGACGTAAGTTAACTTACATACGTCGATTTTCTCTAGCCGACATAAGTTAGTTTATTTATGTCGGCCAGCTGACTTAAATTAAATGGGCCGATGTAAGTATCAGCATTTCCTGTAGTGTTTAGGTTAATCATTGCATTAAGGTGGCTCGTGTGATGACTCTTAAGGTATTTACTTAATATGCTAGCGTGGTGCTAGGATAGTTAGGTAACGTTGGATGTCTCGTAGACCCACGAATTGAAGAGGTATGCAGTAAGTGGTGACAACCCTATCTTCCCTTGTAATCCTCCACATTCGGTTATGCCACAGACTCTTTGTGGGAGTCATCCTAGTATTGCTAGTGGTAAACCCATGCCTGATGTGTTGAACAACTTAGTATGATAATTCACCATTGATATGATCATTAGTATCTAACCTAGGCTATGTATATGTATACTAGAAGCATAGTAGGAGTATCAACCTAACTCTTAGCCTAATCCCTCTTGACCCATTTTCCCCCCTTTAGAATGCTCTTGTGTGTGTCACACTACCTCTACATATCTATTACCCATCCTTGCTAGAACCCTACCTATACCAACCTATCCCCTCCACTTGATGATTGGTATGCTTCTACCTAGCCTTCCTTTGGGAGAAAATAAATGACACCCTTGGAATACTCTTTTAAGGGGAAATGCTACATCGATAGTTTCAATGCACTTTTGGATTTTTATCTGTGATGTAAGAAACATCAACACCTCCACCGAGTCGTGAGTATCTTGTAGATGGGGCCCGATGGGCTCCTGACCCTGCTTTTGCAAAGGAAGCGTGAAGGGCCCGACGCAGAGGTCAGGCCATGATCTACCCAATAGTTCCCGAAGGAAGGCAATATCTCCGTTGCTTCCAAGAAGCTCCCCGAATGTAAAATGGATCGCTCGATACTGATGACGACAAGATCGACATGTACCAGCCTCCAGCCGAGCAAGTTGCTCGACCAGATGATCGGGTGCAACTGATGGGGTCTGGCTACCTGGGTATCCGGAGTGCATGATTGGTCTGGTTGATCCCAAGTTAGCGGGACCAGGCGAGTTCTGACCCAGTTAGCGGAACCCCCCCCCCCCCCGGCCTGGGCGGTTAGAAGAACGAGCTCCCCAGCCCAAGCAAAGCAAGGTTATGTGCTCGTCTTGTCAAGTCCCGACCATGAGGGTCAAGATCATGAGCATCAGGCCTCCGCATGGGAGATCGCACCAATACCACTGCCACCTCCCTGCACGCCCTGTACGATCCTGTCGTGTATGCCACGCTATCCTGGATACCGAAGCGCTGGTAGAGGGCTTGAAGTGACCAAACAAGGAGGGTGCAGTGCTTGTAGCCTCCAATGTTCGACCCCGCCCCTAGCAGCAGGGTGGATAGGAATGAATATGTAAACCCCGCTTCCCATATGAGAAAAGTGGGAAGTAGTTAGGAAGTAGAGGGTCCGCCTCCCCCTATAAAAGGGGCTCCCCTCCACAAGAGAACTAGAACCTCTCCTCATGCATGTACTACCCGCCATTGATACGGAGAACAAGAGACCACCAGACTGGACGTAGGGCACCTTGCCTGAACTAGTATACATCATTTGTTCTAGTTCTTAGGTCGCATCGAGGCAGAACATGTGGTACATTCTTCACTAGTCGACAATTGATACGCCAACAAGTGCTCCTCCAGAAAATATCATCGTCGATGATAACAAATGATTTAGCTTGGCAGGCTAGCTGTCGGGCTTCGATGAACGGCGCCTGATAGCCGAGTTAGGATATGAGTGGGTTGTCGGTCATATTGCCCGAGATGTCCAATGGCGAGGCCTGGGCAACAAGCTCAAAAACTATCCCTAGGCTTGGGGGATGAATTGGGATATCACTCATGAATGCCCGAGAGGAACGAGCTTCGACTTCAAATGAGTTTGGCTAGAGAGTCGACTGTCTTGTTGTCCCGCCAGGGGATGTGGCAAAGTTTTAGCCCCTCGAACCTATCCTCCGTCTTCCTCACCTTCTTGTAGTATGCGGTCTACCATGGGTCGTGGTAGCTAGATTCCTTCATCACCTGGTTAACCACCGGCTCAGAATCCCCTTGTACGTAGAGGCATTGCAGGCCGAGCTCGACAGTGATTCTTAGCATGTTGCGAAGCGCTTCATATTTGGCAAGTTGTTGCTGACTTTAAAATGCAGTCGCAACGCGTACTGGAGCGGATCCCCTTTCGGGGAAGTCAGTATCACGCCACCACCGACACCGTTCAGGGTTAGGAGCCATCAAAATACATCATCTAGTACATGGGGCTGGTAAGGGGAGTTGATACCTGGGTCCCTGTCCATTTAACGGTGAAGTTGGCAAACACTTGGGATTTGATCACTGTACGTGGGGTGTAGGATATGTCGAATCCCATAGGCTCGAGAGCCCACTTGGTGATCCTGCCCGACGCGTCCTGGCTGTTGATGATGGCTCCTAACCCATACATCGTGACCACCCACATCGGGTGGCTCTCCAAGTAGTGATGCAATTTGCACATGGTTAGCAGTATGGCGTACACGAGGTTCTGAACATACGGATTGTGAGTCTCGCAGTTCGACAATGCTTTACTAATGAAGTAGACTGGCTTATACACCTTGTGGTCATGTCTGGGCTCTTCCTTTCCACAACGAGGACAGTGCTAACCACCTGATGTGTCGCCGCTATGTAGAGGAGGAGCTTCTCATTTGGCTCGGGGGACGCCAAAGTTGTGGGGGGAGCGGGGTTGTGAGGAAATATTTTACCTTATCTAGGGCAAAGTGCACTTCCTCGATCCATCTAAACGGCTCGACCTACTTTAGCAACTAGTAAAGGGGCAGATACCCTTTCCCGGATCGAGAAATGAAGCGCCCCAATGTCGCAAGGTACCCCATCAATTTCTCTACACTCTTGATGTTGCGAATATGTGCCATATCAGTGATGGCCATTATCTTTTTGGGATTGGCCTTGGTACCGCACTACAAGATGATGAAACCCAATAATTTACCTCTAGGTACGTCGAAGATGCATTTTTCTGAGTTGAGATTGATAATGTTGCTCTTAAGTTTGGCAAAGGTCTCTTCCAGGTCAGAGACAAGCTCTTAGGCCTTCTTGGATTTCACCATAATGTCTTCAAAGTACACTTCTAGTTTCCACCTCATTCGCTTTTGGAGACACTTATGCATGCATCATTGATAGGTGGCCTCGATGTTTTTCAACCCGAACGGCATTCTCACATAACAGTAGGAGCCATGAGGGTGATGAATGCGATAGCCAATTGTTTCTCCATGCGAAGCTCAATCTGGTGGAAGCCCAAGTAGGCTTCCAAAAAACTCAAGGATTCACTCCTTGAGGTCAGGACGACAACCTGGTCCATTCGGGGTAGCAGGAAGGGGTCCTTTGAGCGTACCTTGTTAAGGCTCATGTAGTCGATACACATCCTCCACTACTCTTTCTTCTTCCTGATGACGACTGGGTTGGCCAACCAGTCGGGGTGTTGGACCTTCTTGATGAAGCCGACTGCGAGGAGCTTGCTGGCCTCAGTCTCGATAGCCAATCTTTTTTCCTCATTGAATTGTTGTAGCCTATGTTTCACGGGTTTGGAGCCCAAATTTTTTTCAGGGTGTGCTCGACGACTTCATTCAGCATTCATGGCTTGTTTGTGGCCTGTCAGGCGAAGGAAGTCAATGACCAGACCTTCCTATTTGTCGGTGAACGAGGCGCCAATCCACACTATCCTAGCCGAATCCTTAGGGGCGACCTAGATGGCCTTGGTGTCCTCGGCGGGTTTGAAAGCACCGGAGGTTGAAGCTCGGTTGGAGTCAAGCGAGCTCGTGGTGATGGCTTGGGCCAGCTCATCATGCTTGGCCACGTCTATCGCTACCGGACCCTACTGGTAGCTATCTTGTTCGCACACCAGGGCATGTTGGAACTTCGCGTCTAGTGTGATGGCCCTGCGCAAACCCGAGATTTTTAGCTTTAGGTAAGCATAGTTTGGGATGGCCATCACCTTTGCGTAGCACGACCTTCCCATGATGGCACGATAGGACCATTTAAATTTGGCGATCTCGAACATAAGGGTTTCCGTGCAGAAGTTCGACTTATCCTCAAACGTGATGGGAAGATCGATCTGTTCGAGCGACATCGCCTGCTTCCAGGGTATGGCACTATGGAAAGGAGCTCTTCTAGGGCGAATGCGGGAGAAGGGGATCCCCATCGCGTCCAGGGTCCCCATATACAAGATGTTGAGGCTGCTCCCCCATCCATGAGCACTCTAGTCAACCGCTTAGTTTCTACGATAGGGTCCACCACTAGGGGGAACCACCTAGGCTGCGGGATATGTCTTGGGAGATCCGTTGTGTCAAAGGTGACGGCTACCTCAGACCACTCGAGGTAGGTTGGGATGGTCAGCTCGAGGGTGTTCACCTCCTAGGCTATCAACTTTTGCTTGCTTCGGCATTCATCAACGTAGGTGCCACCGAAAATTGAGGCATCTTTCCAGCTCGAGAAAGGCCATCTTCTCCTACTCGATGCTCGGACGCTCGGGTTTTCTAGCCCCATCGCGTATGGGCTCCCCGCTAAATAATAGTTTGAGGAGGAGGCAGTCTTTGAGAGCGGGATTGACTGGGTAGGCAGGTTAGTGCACAACTCATCAACTGCTTTTTGAAAGGAGTTGGTGTGAGGTTGGGCCTGTCTTTCTTTGTAGCCATGCTCTGCGGCCACGACTAGGTTCAGGTGTTCTACTCGGGGGCAACATCTCTTGGTGCCATTGTTGACCATCCTCAAAAATGCCATATCTGACCGTCAATTCCTTGCATAAAAGATACGAATTGGACATCCAACATTGTGGTAGGAGTTATTTACTAACTATTTCCACAAGTGTTGGTGTAATTTTATATGCAGGTGAATTATGCCCATAATAAAGAGATTTATAGCGACCAAACCAAGAAACACACCTTGTGAGACCTATGTGTGCTGAATTTATTGGCAATTTAAATAAAAGTGAGGCTTCACACGCAAAGTATTGAATATTGCTGAAAAGCCCACTTTAGACTACCCGAACTTGCGAGAATCCCAGTTCACTTTCAGTCACGTGAGCCACCAATGTTTTTCGCTTTGGACAGTCCAAACTTTTCCTCACGTGAGTTGCACGTGTTTTTCAGTTTGGAGTGTCCGAACTTGTAGCACACATGAATTGCACGTGTTGTTTGATTCGCACTTCTGAACCTCACTCACATGAGCTGCACGTGAGCGAATGCTTCGGAGTCTCTGACCTTATCTCATACATTGCATAGCGGCTGCTTTGGATTGTCTGATCTTTCATTTGCTGAAATATTCGTGCGGCTGTTATTTTTTTATTTGCAATGTTTCGAACTTGCTTTTTTGACTTATAGGAAGAATTGCTTACTATCAGTTGCTATGTTTTTGGTGTGTTTTGGTGGTTGTGGATGATTTTATTTTTCTATGGTTTGCAACATGCTTATGTGAGGTGCTCACGTAAGGTGTTGTGTTTATTCGGACTAACAAGAGTCAAGTCAAGAACTTGCGCTGGCAAAGATTGGTTGTTTATTCATGTGGAAGTGTTGTTTGAGGTCAAGACATGGCTGGTGATGGATATCCATTTAGCTAGTCTCGAGGAGAAGATGAGGTTCAAAAAACAACTTCAGGGGGAATTGTGGTTGAGTTGATCGGGAGGTCACACAACATATTTGGGTCAAGAACAATGCATATGAAGGTATCATGGATGTTGTTGGAAGGTGCTTGCACGTGTGCAAGGAATGCATGGACGTGGAAACATGATTCCAAGGCATGATAAAGAGAAGTGGACGTAAAGAATTTGTCAGAAAGGTCCAACCGTCTGGATTATGGACTCAGGCTGCGACTGAGTCGGTTATGGCTCAAATATGGAAAGATTTGAGTTGGTTTTGGTTAGATTTCATATTGGTCACGAAGTTGAGTTGTTTTAGGGATGTTTAGGACGTTGCTAAGGTGTTTGGAAGTCTTAATTTTGCTTCTATCTATTCATGGAAGAGTCTTGAGCAGTTATGAAAAGTTTCGGTTGAAACTTAGTAGGATTAGAATCCTAGTTTGGATTGGGTTGACCTTAGCGCCGGTTATATAAGAAAAGGAGGCCAGAGCTCGTGGTAAGACAGCTTTGGGATGTTTCTCTTGTTTTCTATTGAATAAATATTGTAGTTTTAGAGGAGCTTTTGTGCCTTGTTCGTCCGACTTGTTTTCGTCAAGTCTTTCTCATCGAGTTTCTGAACAGCACGGCATTGGCTCGATTTTTTGATCCTAACTTGAGTTTTATAGATCCGATCGACATTATTCTTTTTGTGTTCTCTTCATAAATCAATTTTATATCATCTGAGGTAGTTTCATGGTCATTAATTTTTTGGTTTCTGATCTATACGAGTTTCTTTGGAGTGTTGCAGATCTGGTTTTTTACTCAAGTAGGACAGATTGACCCTTGTTCGATCTTTCGATCATAACTTGAGTTTTTCTTGACGGTTTTTTCATGATTCTTTTTGTCATGTCTTCGTGACTTGATTCTCTACAATCTCTATAACCATTGTCATAGTGGAACAAATTTATATTAGTCGCACACATTATTCCTTTATTAGATTGATTTTCTGTCGACGGTTTTTGTTGCTTCCGCTGAAAATGTTTTAATCAACCATTCACCCCACTCTGGAAGCTTCTTACATGCTCTTAGATCCTAAAATTGGTATAAAAGCCACGATTCTCTAATCTCTATGATTTGCTCGTGTTTTTGAGTAACCAACATGGACAAATACTTTGCAAAACCATGTGTGTTTAGTGGCATTGATTTTAGGTTTGGAAAGCAAGTATGGAGGCTTACATACAAGCAAAAGGCTTCGCCATCTGGGAGAAGGTCTATAAGTCCTTTGATGTGCCACCAACCGATCAATTTACGGCTGCGGACATGAGTTATGTCGACAATAACAACAAGGCACGAAACTAGATTATACAAGGATCGTCTCAAAACGACTTCGATCGTCTGGCACACCTCCGATCTTCATATGATGTTTGGAAAGCTCTATGTGATTATCATGAAGGATCCAACAATATCAAGGAGGTAAGACGAGACAAGTTCAAGAATGAATAGATGTGCTTCAGGATGCAACCCGATGAGTCAATTGATGACCTCTTTGCTCGCTTTAACAAAATTATCAGCAACTTGTGTTGTGTCAATGTTAATTATTCAGATGCTTAAAATGCTAGGCAATTACTAAGTGAATTAGACATGTCAATTTGGGAGATAAAAGTTACATCTATTCTTGAATCTACTGTCATGAGTACACATACTTTGGATGTGCTATATTCTAAGTTGAAAACTCATGAAATTGACATAATCTCCCGTAAAAACCCCAACAAGTCTTTTGCATTTGTTTCTCAACGTGGCATGCCTAGATCTAGCCAATATTCATCATGTGGTACGCTTGCTTTGTTATCCTCTCTAACCCTTGAACAGATTGAAGAGATACTAGAGGAGGAGCTAGCACTTCTTTCTACTAAGTTCTCAAAAGCATTGCAAAATGTGAGAAATAGAAGGAGAGGAAGTGCCAGTTATCAACGATGCTTTGAATGTGGTAAGAAAAGACATTTTCGTACAGATTGCTCTAATATTTCAGGTCCTACTTCTCGTGATGAAAAGCAGACAAGAACGAAGCACTCCTCTGCAAACAATAAGAAGAAGAAGGGTTTTACAGGTCACCAACTAGTAAACAGTTTTGTCTCCGCACTTCATGAACTTGGCTCGAGCGATGAGGACATCGAGAGTGACAAAGATAAAGAGGATTTGGCAAATATGAGCTTCATGGCGGGCAACTCAAAATCATGTATGGAAGAGGCAGAACACAACAGTGACGATGAAGAGGTATGTCCCACTTGCGAAGAAATGTATGATGCTATTTCTCGTACCATTGTTATACTTAAGAAAAAGGACAAAAAACTTAGGGACAATGTGGTTAAAACAGAATCACTGGAATCTGAAATTAATTGTTTAAAACCTTTGATTCCTATTGATGATTCTTGTTCCTCATGTGAGCTTATATATGAAAAATTGTCCTCTTCAAGAAATGCGCACACCTCCACACTTGATAAACATGAACTTGAAATTGAAAAGAACAAAAATCTTTCTGCACTTAATGATAAAAACTTGAAAGATGCTAGTTGTTCAACAAGTGATTTGCATTGTTCTAACTGTGATGAGCTTGATAAGAAACTGCATGATACTTTGGATGAGGTTTCTATTTTGAACAATGATTTACGTTCTCATGAAGTTAAATATTATTCTAATTTCAAATTACAAGGAAAAACTTCATGTGAAAATTGCCTTGATCTGTCCAATAAACTTGATGACATGCATAGGACACTAGATCAGTTTTGTAATGCAAATAAGAACCTAAACTTGCTGTCGGATTTTTCCAAGTCTTGCAATGATAAAACTAGTTTAGGTTTTGATTCCCATGGTCATGCTAAGGCACATCCACCTAAAATTGTAAAGTCATTAGGAAGTCATTTGTTTCTAACCATTCCTAAACAAAAAGAAGTAGTTTTCAAATCTGCAGGAGTGTTGTTTCAAACGGTTTCTAATAAACATGTTGCTTGCTCATCTATACATGAACACAAAGTTAAATTTCATTGTACCTACTGTGATAGAGATGGCCATGTCATAGATTTTTTTATAGACTAGCTAAACAGCTGTGATGCCCGGTTCCAAAAATGAACCAAGCTAACGCATATGTGTGCCCGGGGTGTTCAACACACATACACGAGTGCATTCACAAAAGAGTATATAGAAAATTACCACAGAACAAGATTAATTATCATATTTTATTGCAAAAACCATATTATCCTCGAGTACAAACTCTAATGAATATTAATGGCAAGTTTGAACTAATGCAGCAGGAAATAAACTAATTAAGCAAACTAAGCAAAAGGGGTAGCGCAACTCCATGCAACACCATAGGCAAGTCGATGGTAGCACACAGCCCAGAACTCCGTATTATCGCCATTAAACTCACAATCCTGACCTGCAACTGTGGGGGGGGGGGGATTGCAAGGGTGAGTACATGTCGTACTTAGCAAGTGTGGAAAGTATGACATGTGGCTGATTCAAATGACGACAATGATAATGGCTAAGTGCTAAAAAGTACAGTAAAACCATTTGGAAAAGCAATGTATTACATGTATGCGAAGTAATCCCATCATAAACCATAATTAATAACATAGCACCAATCCATATTCCATATCCATCACCATCATACCATTAACCATATTCAATGCCATAGTTAATCCATAACCAACCAATACCAGTACCAACCATAACCATCCCAAATCCCAATTTTCCTCTAATCATGTAGGTCATCCAGGTGCTCTTAACCGGTAGCACGGCTATCACGATAGTTTTAGTACTCTGCAGAGTTTGTACCACTTTACCCACGTGTTTGTGATTTCATCACCCGTCAGCGACTAGAGAACCTCCCTTTCGCCAATTACACTTCCTTTGGTGTATGGCCAAGAGATCACAAAATAGCCGTTACAAAGGGATTACTAGTCTTTCCATACCCCACTGAGGTTTCACTGGTGGCGATGTCTCCAACTGAGCACATCTTCAACCAAGGGCCCCCTCTTCAGCCATTCGGATCCCAAGGTAGTCCCGCCAATCATCAACAAACCCAATCCGACTACCTCTTCCCCGAGTATCCTTAATGGTCCAAATAGCACTGGCAAAACCCTAATTAATCAGCTACGCCACACCCATACTTGGCCTCGTGGTGGCACTGTAGTCCTGGTCTATTCTTGCATAAACCGGTCCTTAGATTTAAAGCAAGCAAACCACCATAACATCCAACCCATCCACATACCAGGCTTGCTTAGATCAGCCGTTACCATACTGTATCGACTAGTTCACATTAACCAGAATATCATTAATACATAATTAAATATGGTGTTGTTTTCCCATCCTAATTAATCCAGCGAAGCCAAAAGGTAAAAGCCCTTCCTGACTCTCTATCATAAATTCCAGGTGACAAGGGTGGTCAACAAAACTACTAAACTTCCTACCATAGGATTCCTATCAAATTGACACAAGCATGCAGTTTGCAAACAAAACATTTATTTCAAAACAGGATCAATATGCTTCAAGGACACTTGCCTTGCTCCGACGGATAGGGTTGCTCAAGCGCTTCGAAGTCTTGGTTCTGAAAATCCTCGTACACGACCTCTTGAGCACTTCCCTCTACTAGTCATCACACATACAAGAAAATACATACAAATCAACAGGATGCACACATATTAACCAACATGCGATGACATGCATGCATGCAAAGTTTAATAATTAATTAACTACAGTTGTTTATTAATTTGATGCAACTAGTTCATACGTGTTCATACGAGTTTATGGGGGTTTTAACGAGAATTAATGCTGCTGGAAATAAAAAGACGATGCAACTAAAATCAATTTACATCTATTAGATTTAACACGTCGCTAAAATTCGCATAGGAAAAACGAACCCCACCGTAGACGCGACGGCTTTGACAATCCCAGAACGAAGGCGACGCGTAGACGAAGCGGATGGCGCAATGGTCCTCCGGCGGCACGACGACGGCGACGCAATGACGACGATGATGATCCCCGACGAACGACGGCGCCCTCCTGTTCTTCTTATTCCCCTTCCTTTTTCTTCTCTTTTTCTCTGTGGCGGCGCAGCTCTGTTTTTTTTCTACCGGCAATAGGGCTTCTCTGGAGGCGCTAGAAATCGTTCCATCGAAAAAGTACAGAGCTTCGGCTGCTTTTATAGGCGGAGGTCATCGAGTCTGGCTGCTGCGCAATCGACGGGGTCGCAACCGACTCGGCCTCTAGTCAAAGCGCGGCGCGTGGACGCCTCGGACGCGGGCGCTCGGTCCCACTCGGCCTGTGGCCTGGCGCGTGTGTGTGCATCTCCGGAGACCCTGGTGGACTCGGTTCCTGGAGTAGCCGGCTGAGGGCGTTAACCTTTATCTTATTCCTTTTCTTGTTTTTTTTTGTGCGGTGGTTCTTTCTGCATGGCCGTGCGGCAGCATTTGTTGTTTCTTTTTTGGTTTCTAGCGGTGCTGCACGCCTTTGGCTTGCTTTGACTTCCTTTTGTGTCTTCTAGGCACCTGCCAGCCGGTGGGTTCCCTCTTTTTTTTTTTTGTTTATTATCTTGTGCTGCCAGGGTGACAGCAAAGGTTGACTTTCCCTTTTTCTTTTTTTTTTCTTTTCATATTATTTGTCTATTATTTCTTAACTAATTGTTACTTATTATTTATTTCATTCTTTTTGTTATTTATTATTGATTTTATAGTTTATTTTTGTATTATTTATTATTTCTATTATATATATATATATATACTTCTCCATCTTTTATTATTATTATTATTCATATTCTTCTATAATTTTCTTTTCCAATTACTTTTCTATTGTATAAAATTTGTAATTTATTTTTTAATAGTTTTAGTTACTCAGTTTATATCTAAATGTGAATGCATGTGCATAGATGATTTAATTCTTTTTCTTTTCTTTTTATTTCTTTTCTTCCATATTCGTTATGCCAATTTAATTACTTTTATTGTATCTATTTTGGTAAATAAATTTGAATACTGGAGGATGAATGCAAATGCAAAATGCAATATGAGATGCATATATTTTATATTTTTATTTATAAAAACGATTTCCTCCCATTATTAACTCTAAATTCCCATTTAAATTTTTAATTGCCGAAACTCAAAAATCAGGGTGTTACAATTCTACCCCCCTTAAAATGAATCTTGCCATTGAGATTCGGATAGGTTGAAGAAGAGATTTGGAAAAAATTTTAAATTCCCTTTCATATTTAAATTAGCCAAGTTTGGAAATTTTGGGATGTTACAACAACAGAAAAAGATAAGAGTGAAATATAGATCTCATAATTCTCATGCAAAATTTGCTACATATGCTGAACCGGTTGTTAGGAACTTGTAACCTGTTTTGATGAGTCATAAAAATGCAAAGTTTGCTCCCAAACCTACTATTTTTTGTGCTACACATGTAACACCTCGTAGATCAGTAGTTGGGTACAAAAATCCTCAAACTTTGGCTTATAAGCCTGCTGTTTTATCCCAGCTTTCGCGTGTTATTCCTGTTCGACATTGGGTGACTTAGTACTTGATTCCTAAAAGCCTTTTGACTAACCCCAATATTGAGCCATCGGCGTATTGTGTTGCTATGTAGGTTACACGCTTGAGGAACGAGAACATTTGGATTGTGGATTGAGGTTGCTCACATCACATGACCGGTAACAAAGATTGGTTCTGCTCCCTCTCTTTTGTGTCATGTGTAGAAAATGTTACTTTTGCGGATAATTCTTCAACTCCTATAATTGCTATGATATTGGTTAGAGTCAATAGTCACTACACTTTGAAAGATGTGGCACTTGTTAAAAATTTAAAATACAACTTGTTTTTTGTTTCAGAATTGCTAGATCAAAATCAGAAAGCTAACTTCACTAAAATATGCTACAAGGTTGTAGATTTAAATAGAGATATCATTCTTAACATATCCTTGTTTGGAAGAGTTTTTAAAGCTGATTTTGATATGTCAACTTCTAAGCATAGGTGTCTAGTTGCTAATGATTCAAAGGACTTATATTTTTGGCATCGTAGATTTGGTCACGTAGGCTTTGATCATCTCACACGTGTTAGTGCTATTGATTGTATACTTGGGCTGCCTAAAGTTAAAGGGGACAAATAATTTTTTTGCTCTTCTTGTAGACATGCTAAAATGGTTGTAGGTTCACATCCTCCTCTCACAATAACCATGACAACTGAACCGGGACATATTTTGCACCTTGACACCGTAGGTCCTTCATGTGGTCAATCCTTTGGAGGTAAATGGTATTTTCTTGTGCTTGAATGTGGCCTGGGGGTGAATACGTGTTGAAAACTTGGGGTGAATAGGTGTTGAAAACTTTTCTTTCAACACTTAAAAAATTTGTCAATTACAGGAGGAACCGGACTTGTCCGGTGTGGTGTACGGACTAATCTAGTGTGCTAGACGTACTATGAAAAGATCAAGTGTTTATGTAGATTTCACAAACGATATAGCAGCTGAATGTAATTAGTTATTCTAATAACTTAAGTAAGTGATTAGACTAATTGATTTGTACATGGAATACAAAATTGAAACAAGTTACCTGTTTGATCAACCCTATGCCCTAGATGATGATTATTGCAAAAGTAAAAATGAAGAACACAAGAGACAAGGATATTTACCGAGGTTCAATCTCACCAAAGAGATTTACTTCCTTGTTGAGGAGCCCACACGGAGTTGGGTCTCAATCAACCCTTTACCTCTTCAAGTCACCACGAAGGCCAACTTGAGTTCCACTATCACGGGGGCAATCACCAAGTCAGAGGGGTAACCACACACGTTGAGAGCTCCCACAAAATTACAAAGAGAAGAGTGATCAAACACAATCAAAATATTTACAACAGATGCGTATAAGAGATCAAATCGCAAGAGCATAGCAATGCGTAGAAGACTATCTCCCTATCCCAAATCTGGATTCCCACAAGATTTAACTTTTAAGGGCTTTAGATGTGTGGGAAGAGGTGTTGATGTGCTCTTGGGACAAGTGTCAGCACTAGGTTACTTAGTTGTTCAATGTTGTGTACGGTGTATATGTTTTGGGGTCATGGATCACCTATTTATAGAATTTCCAAAAAAGTTACTGTTACGGATCCCGACGGCTGGGCTAGTCCGCTTTAAGGACCGGACTAGTCCAGTGTGCTGTGTAAAATTTACGTTAATTGTGCAGCACTCTTGAAACCCTAATTTGTGTGAGGTTTACCGGACTAGTCCGTACTGGAACTAAAAGTTAACTGGACTAGTCCGTGATGAGTCCAGAGACTCAACCAGACTAGTCCGCAACTGGACGAACTTGTCCGGTGCATGGTGATATGTGTTGAGCGAACATCACAAAGTTGAACGGACTTGTCCGACAAGTTTTCAGACTTGTCTGAGTGAGGTTAGTGAGTTGAACGGACTAGTCCGGTGCTGCTCTGGACTTGTTCGAGTGTGGACAAGAAGTTGACCGAACTAGTCCGCTGGTGAACGGACTAGTCCGGTGCTTCAGTGTATTGCTTAATTAATTGATTTTAGCCCGTACCCTTTACGCAAAGATATAATCTCTTGGGGATGTGTCTCTCATGCACATCCTATACATTGATATCTACTTTGCGCTTCCTTGATCATTTGGGCTTTTCCTTTTCTCACTCCTCATTTTTCAAATTTTTGAGTGCACCATAAGTTCTAGTCTTTATAGACCTGCATTCATCTCAATGAATTCGTTAGGATCTCATTTGTTTGTCATCAATCGTCCAAAATCCACAAGGAAATGCCTAGATGCACTTTCAGTGATTGTTGATTATTATTCGAGATACTCTCGAGTTAAGTTTATGGTTTATACGAATGAAGCTTTTAATCACTTTAGAACATTATTTTTTAGATTATCAATTGATCACCCAAGATCTTTAAAAGCAATTAGAAGTGATAAAGGAACCGAATTTAAAAGTCAACTGTTTGATCACTTTTGTGCTGAAAAAGGAATAGATCATCATTTTTTTTCACCTTATGTACCTCAACAAAACAGTGTTGTAGATGGCAAGGACTATGCTTGATGAATATCAAACTCTTAGAAAATTTAGGACTGATGGAATTGCAGCTGCTTGTTATGTCTCAAATAGAGTTTCCTTGCATGCTAAGCTTGGAAAAACTCCATATGAGCTTTGGTTTGGACATAGGCATAGTGTCACACACTTTAGGGTCTTTGATTGCAAATGTTTCATTAAGAAACATGGTAATCTTGATAAATTTTGTGATGCCCGGTTCCGAAAATGAACCAAGCTAACGCATATGTGTGCCCAGGATGTTCATCACACATACACGAGTGCAATCACAAAAGGATATACAGAAAATTACCACAGAACAAGTTTAATTAACCAAGTTTCATTACACAAACCATATTATCCTCGAATACAAGCTCTAATAAATATTAATGACAAGTTCAACTAATGCAGTGGAAATAAACTAATTAAGCAAACTAAGCAGCATAAGCGACAGGGTATGTATGCGCAGCTCCAAACAACACCACAGGCAAAGCTGACGGTAGACACGGCCTAGAACTCCGCATTATCGCCATTAAACTCCCAATCCTGACCTGCAACTGTTGGGGGGGATTGCAAGAGTGAGTACATGTCGTACTCAGCAAGTGTGGAAAGTATGACATGTGGCTGATTCGAATGACGACAATAATAATGGTAAAGTGCTGAAAAGTACATTAAAACATTTGAAAAGCAATATAGTATAAGTATGTGAAGTAATCCCAACATAATCACGAGTAATACCATAATATCAAACTGAATTCATTACCATCATCAGTAAGTCCAGATTTCACCATTGCCAATAACCATATTCAATACCAGAGATTAATCCATAACCATCCATAACCATTACCAAACCATAACCATCCCGAATTCCAATTTGCCTCTAATCATGGAAGTTGTCCAGGTGCTCATAACCGGAAGCACGGCTATCATGATAGTTTTAGTTAACTCTGCAGAGTTTGTACCTCTTTACCCACGTGTTCGGGATTTCATCACCCTTCGGCGACTAAGAACCTCCCTTATGCCCATGACCCGTCGGTCACACTACACACTTCCGTTGGTGTGTGGCCAAGAGATCACAAAATAGCCTTTACAAAGGGATTACTAGCCTATTTAGACCCCACTGAGGTTTCACCGGTGGCGATGTGTCCCGCAGAGCACATCTTCAACCAAGGGCCCCCTCTTGAGCCATTCGGATCCCAGGGTAGTCCCACCAATCATCAACAAACCCAATCCTACTACCCCTTCCCCGAGCATCCACAATGGTCCAAACAGCACTAGCAAAGCCCTAATTAATCAGCTACACGACACCCATACTTGGTCTCATGGTGGCACTGTAGTCCTGGCTTATTCTCGCATGAACTGGTCCTTAGATCTAAAGCAAGCAAACCACCATAACATCCAACCCATCCACATACCAGGATTGCTTAGATCATCCATTACCATACCATGTTTAACCAGTTCATGTTAACCATAATCTCATCCATGCATGAATAAATTGAGTGATATAGTTGTTTCCCATCCCAGTTGATTAAGCGAAGCAAAAAGTAAAGAGCCCTTTCCGACTTTCTACCATATATTCCATGTGACAAGGGTGGTTTAACAAGTCTAGTAAACTTCCTACCACAGGATTTCCCATAAATTTGACACAAGCATGCAGTTTTGCAAACAAAACATTTATTTTAAAACAGGATCAATATGCTTCAAGGACACTTGCCTTGCTCTTGCTGTTGATTAGGGTCAAAGCCTTCAAACTCTTGATGCTGTAGATCTTCCGCGGCACTCTCTAGCGCAAATCCGTCTAATCCACACAATAAACATACAAGACAAGAAACACAATCAAAGAGTGCACAAATATTACTCAATATGACATGAAATGCATGATTAATGCAAATGCAAGGTAGAACTTGTTAATTGATTGCATTTAATGATAACTATCTAGTTCTAATAGCTTTTAACAAGTTTTATACAGGTTTGGATTCAATTAGATCAAATTTTAGAACCAATTCAACACAATTTAACCAGAAAGATCGGACTAGTCCGCTAGGGACCGGACAAGTCCGCACCCTGCGAGATCAGCATATTAGGGTTTTCTAGATCGACGTGAATTTGGAGATTATTGGTTGAATTCGCATAAGGAAAAGAGAATAGAAGGTATACCAGGTGTTTAGAACTCCAATGAACCAAGAAACTTGGAGGTAACACTTGGATCTTGATGATCTAGGGTTGGTGATGATCTTGGAGATGAATTGGTGGTGAAGAACGAAACTTGGTGGAGATCTTGATCCTCCTTCGTTTCCTCCTCTCTTCTTCTTGTTTGGGATCTTCTCCTCCCTCCTTGATGGTGGCTCCCCACGAACTAGGGTTTGGGTGGGTGGAAAAGTGGCAAATAGATGTCAAACCAAGGGGTGGGGTTGTTTATATAGATGTGGAGGCTAGGGTTAGATGGATTTCGAGTTTAGGATGAGTAGAGGTCGGTTTAGAGTCCCACATGGGCTCTAAAAGAGTTGGGCACGACGTCCCTAGGCCCACTTGACGTGAAACCCAAGAAACAAGTCGTAAAACAAAAGGTCAATCTCGGAGTCACGAAATATCGGACAAGTCCGGACAGGACCGGACTAGTCCGAAGTTGTCTAGAGAGAAAATCGGACAAGTCTGGCCTAAAATCGGACAAGTCCGATCTTAGTCAGAAAGGAAAACGGACAAGTCCGCTGGGACACCGGACTAGTCCAGAAAAGTCCAGGGACTTAGCAAATTTTCAAGGATTCATGGAACATCGGACTAGTCCGCACAAAATCGGACAAGTCCGAAGTTATCCAGAGGCAAAAATCGGACTAATCCGCAGCAAAAACGGACAAGTCCGTTTTTAGACAGAGAGAAATCGGACTAGTCCTCAGCAAAACCGTACTAGTCCGCACTTTCCTACATTTTTTTTGTGCGGTTTTGCTCCAGATCAATTTTAAACTTGTTCCTCTTGTTATGGGTTAATGTTAAACATGTATATGAGTGCATGTAGGGCATGATGCATGAAAATGAAGGTGTTACAAACCTACCCCCCTTAAAATGAATCTCGCCCTCGAGATTCGATGCGGAAGAGAAGAGATAGGGAAATTCCTTCTTGAGATCATCCTCTAATTCCCACGTCGCTTCTTTTTCTGTGTGGTGCTTCCATTGAACTTTACACCATCTAATGACCTTGTTCCTTGTGACCCTCTCCTTGGTTTCCAAGATTTTGGCCGGTTGCTCGGCATACGTCAAATCCTCCTCGAGTTCCAATTCTCCCATTGGCACTTGATCTTCCGGTACCCTCAAACACTTCTTGAGCTGGGAAACATGAAACACATCATGTACGTCTGAAAGATGGGCTGGCATCTCCAACTTATAGGCTACTTCTCCTCTTTTGTCCAAAATCTTGAACGGTCCAATATAACGAGGTGCGAGCTTGCCTCTTATGTTAAACCTCTTATGACCTCTCATTGGTGACACCTTGAGGTAAACAAAATATCCTATTTGAAAGGCTAATTTCCTTCTCCTATTATCCGCATAGCCTTTTTGCCTTGATTGGGCAGCCCTCAAGTTTCCACGAATTATTTGGACTTGCTTTTCGGCTTCTTGCAACACGTCCGGACCAAATACTTGAGTTTCTCCTGCCTCATTCCAGAATAAAAGTGTCCTACACTTCCTCCCATAAAGCGCTTCATATGGTGACATTTTCAAGCTTGCTTGGTAACTATTGTTGTATGAAAATTCTGCGTATGGCAAGCTTTTGTCCCAACCTTTCCCATGCTTTAAAGCACAAGCTCTTAACGTGTCCTCCAAAATCTGATTGGTCCTCTCGGTTTGTCCATCCGTTTGAGGATGATATGCTGAACTAAAATTCAACCTCCTTCCCAAAGCTTCATGCAATTTTTGCCAAAATCTGGAGGTAAATTGAGAACCTCTATCCGAGACTATCTTCTTAGGGACTCCATGTCGACACACAATATGCTCCATGTATATTTCGGCCAATCGTGCAGCTGTATACTTGGTCTTCACAGGGACAAAATGAGCTGTCTTGGTTAAGCGATCCACAATTACCCAAATTGAGTCATATCCGGACTGAGTACGTGGTAACCCAACTATGAAGTCCATTCCAATTTCTTCCCACTTCCATTCTAGAATCTTCAACGGTTGCAATAATCCGGCTGGCCTTTGATGTTCTGCCTTGACTCGTTGGCACACATCACACAGTGCTACGTATTCAGCTATGTCCTTCTTCATGCTATTCCACCAATAGCAAGTCTTCAAGTCTTTGTACATCTTTGTACAACCAGGGTGAATTGAGTAAGGCAAGTCATGTGCCTCCTTTAATATTGTCTCCCGAATATGCTTTTCATTAGGCACAACAATTCTCTTTCCAAGCCATAAGGTACCATGTTCGTCTTCATCAAATCTGAATTCTCTCCCTTATTCGATTCTTTCCTTGATTTCCTTGATCTCCTCATCTGTGGTTTGTGCTTCTCGAATTTCTTGCTCCAAGTTCGGATTTAACTCCAGCATCTACATCTCATTTACAAACCCGAGGTTCAACCGTTCAAACTCCTTACATAACTCGGACGGCAACTCTCGAACTGTAAGTTGATGGCTTACTCCTTTCCGACTCAAGGCATCGGCCACTACATTGGCTTTTCCCGGATGATAGTTGATCCCCAAATCATAATCTTTGATGAGCTCTAACCATCTTCGTTGCCTCAAGTTCAGATCCGTTTGTGTGAAAATATACTTCAAACTCTTATGATCCATGTAAATTTCACACCTATGTCCAAGAATATAGTGTCTCCAAATCTTCAATGCATGTACCACGGGTGCTAGTTCAAGATCATGCGTGGGGTAATTCTGCTCATGTTTCTTCAATTGTCTCGACGCATAGGCGACCACTTGACCTCCTTGCATCAATACACATCCAAGCCTTGTCTTGATGCATCACAATAGATGTCGAAACTCTTGCTTACATCCGGCAATACCAAAACTGGGGCGGTGGTCAACCGCTTCTTCAACTCCTCAAAACTCTCTTGACAAGCTTGAGTCCATTGGAATGCCTTTCCCTTCATTAGCAACTCCGTCATAGGCTTGGCTATCTTGGAAAAATCCTTGATAAACCGACGGTAATATCCAGCCATCCCAAGAAAACTCCTTATTTCCATGACGTTTTGCGGCGGTTCCCACTTCAACACATCCCTCACTTTACCAGGGTCAACCGATACTCCTCCTCCGGAAATAATATGGCCTAAGAAGGAAACTTCCCGTAACCAGAATTGACATTTACTGAACTTGGCATAAAATTGATGCTCCCTCAATTTCTGCAATGTAAGCCTCAAGTGTTCCTCATGTTCCTTCTCATCCTTCGAGTAGATCATAATATCATCAATAAACACCACAACAAACTTATCTAAGTACTCCATGAAGACCTTATTCATGAGGTACATAAAGTAGGTAGGTGCATTTGTCAATCCAAAAGACATCACGGTGTACTCATAAGATCCATACCGTGTCCTAAAAGCTGTCTTGGGTATGTCCGATGGTCTAATCTTCATTTGAAAGTATCCCGACCTCAAATCAATCTTAGAGAAGACACAAGCACCCTTCATTTGATCAAACAAGTCTTCTATGTGTGGCAAGGTGTACTTGTTCTTGATTGTTACCTCGTTGAGAGCTTGGTAATCCACGCACATCCTTTGGGATCCATCCTTCTTGTCCACGAATAGAACGGGCGCTCCCCAAGGTGAAGAGCGAGGGCGAATAAAACCCTTCTCTAATTGCTCTTGAATTTGCTTCTTGAGCTCCGCTAATTCCATAGGAGGCATCCTATACGGCCTCTTAGCTATAGGTGCAGTTCCAGGTATTAAATCAATAACAAACTCAATGTCTCGATCGGGTGGCATACCTGGCAACTCGTCCGGAAAAACATCCAAAAATTCACACACCACCGGAATCTCCTCAATTGCGACACCGTCCATATGATTCAACTCTAGTTGCTTCGGTGCATGTTGGGTTGCTTCAAATTCTACGGTGATCCCTTCTTCATTAGTCAACTTCACCGTCTTTGTGGCACATTCAATAACTCCATTGTGCTTCCTCAACCAATCCATACCAAGTATAATATCCAACCCTTGAGAATCTAAAACAATGAGGTTGGCGGAGAAATCTACCCCCCTTATTCTAAGGCTTACTTTTGGACATACTATATTTGTCCTCATCTCTCCTCCAGGAGACTTAACCAACAGAGTAAACTTCATATGAGAGATAGGCAAACTATACTTGGCAACATACTTCGATGTAATGAATGAATGCGATGCTCCAGAATCAAATAACATAGTTGCGGGGTTGGAGTTGGCGAGAAACATACCAATGACCACGTCATCCGCTTGTTGAGCATCCTCCGTAGAGACATGGTTCACGTTGCCACGAGCAAAATTCTGCTGTCCACGACTTCCTTGTGATTGTCCTCCGTTAGGTCTTGGGTTTTGCCTCGGCGCATTGCTTCCTTGACCAAGGCCTGACTTAGGACATTGATTCGCAAAGTGCCTAGCTTCTCCACAAGTATAGCACTTCTTAACTCCACCAGAATTATTGGTACGAGCTTGGTTTTGAACATTGGCTCCAGGAAAATCAGCACGAGGTGCATAAGGCATCGGAGGCCTAGGTGCTTGCATGACAGGGCGCTGCTGCACAAACTGAGTTGGGCGCGGTGCATAACCAGGGCGCTGAGCAGGAATAGAGGAGCTGTAATGAGGTGCATTGGGCGGCGCAAAGCGAGGGCACACATTACTTCCTTGTTGCTGTCCTTGATATGGCGCCTTCCTCTTGATTTCTTGCTCCATCTCACGGATCTTGTTCTCAACCACAATTGCTTTGTCCACAAGCTTCTGAAAATTGACATAATCACAGTTGAGCAATTGCACTTGGATCGTATTGTTCAATCCCCTCATGAACAAGTATTGCTTCCGGCTGTCCCGGCTAACATCCTCAGGTGCGTACCTTGAGAGTTGAGTGAATTTTTTGAGATATTCACTCACGCTTGATCTTCCTTGCCTTAAATTCTCAAATTCTTGCCTCTTCAAGATCATAACACCCTCGGGCACATAATGAGAACGAAAATTCTCCTTGAATTCGGCCCAAGTGATTCTTTCTTGGTTCTCATGAGCACTGCAATAAGAATCCCACCAATCTGCAGCTGCTCCAACGAGTTGATGAGAAGCAAATAGCACCTTCTCCCGGTCACTGCATTGGACAATGGCTAGCTTCTTCTCCACGGACTTGAGCCAATCATCCGCATCCATAGGGCCTGCGGCTTGAGCAAAGGTTGGCGGCCTAGTCCTCATAAACTCTCCCAATCGGTTATGAGGAGGTGGGGGTGGCGGTGGAGGCATGTGGGGCTGATTGTTGATATTGCCAGCCTGCAGCTGTCCCATAGTCTGTATCATGGTCTGCATGAGCTGGTTTTGTATGGCCAATAGCTGCTCCATGTTGATAGCTCCCTGAGTAGATCCTTGCCCATTGTTGTTCTGAGGCACTCCATTGTTCTCCTCCTCATCATTGCCATCCCTCTGGTTGCGAGTCCTCACCATCTGAAGAAAAGCAGTAGGTAAGAATTAGAAAACGTCCCCAACTATATGCATCAATGGATATGAAACTAAACAACTAGCTACACTAACCTAGGTGGACATGGCAATGCTAAAGCATCCCAAAATCCTCTATTAAGCACACAAGCAAGCAATATATATAGCAAACAGCACTCCAAGCAAACACATCGATTCCTGAGTGCTCCTATGTGCTCTAAAGTGTCCATTCTATCTAGGCTGCATCCTACGGTCAACCTGTGGCTCTGATACCAATCTGTGACGCCCGGTTCCGAAAATGAACCAAGCTAACGCATATGTGTGCCCAGGATGTTCATCACACATACACAAGTGCAATCACAAAAGGATATACAGAAAATTACCACAGAACAAGTATAATTAACCAAGTTTCATTACACAAACCATATTATCCTCGAATACAAGCTCTAATAAATATTAATGACAAGTTCAACTAATGCAGTGGAAATAAACTAATTAAGCAAACTAAGCAGCATAAGCGACAGGGTATGTATGCGCAGCTCCAAACAACACCACAGACAAAGCTGACAGTAGACACGGCCTAGAACTCCGCATTATCGCCATTAAACTCCCAATCCTGACCTGCAACTGTTGGGGGGGATTGCAAGAGTGAGTACACGTCGTACTCAGCAAGTGTGGAAAGTATGACATGTGGCTGATTCAAATGACGACAATAATAATGGTAAAGTGCTGAAAAGTACATTAAAACATTTGAAAAGCAATATAGTATAAGTATGTGAAGTAATCCCAACATAATCACGAGTAATACCATAATACCAAACTGAATTCATTACCATCATCAGTAAGTCTAGATTTCACCATTGCCAATAACCATATTCAATACCAGAGATTAATCTATAACCATCCATAACCATTACCAAACCATAACCATCCCGAATTCCAATTTGCCTCTAATCATGGAAGTTGTCCAGGTTCTCATAACCGGGAGCACGACTATCATGATAGTTTTAGTTAACTCTGCAGAGTTTGTACCTCTTTACCCACGTGTTCGTGATTTCATCACCCTTCGGCGACTAAGAACCTCCCTTATGCCCATGACCCGTCGGTCACACTACACACTTCCGTTGGTGTGTGGCCAAGAGATCACAAAATAGCCTTTACAAAGGGATTACTAGCCTATTTAGACCCCACTGAGGTTTCACCAGTGGCGATGTCTCCCGCAGAGCACATCTTCAACCAAGGGCCCCCTCTTGAGCCATTCGGATCCCAGGGTAGTCCCACCAATCATCAACAAACCCAATCCGACTACCCCTTCCCCGAGCATCCACAATGGTCCAAACATCACTAGCAAAGCCCTAATTAATCAGCTACGCCGCACCCATACTTGGCCTCGTGGTGGCACTGTAGTCCTGGCTTATTCTCGCATGAACCGGTCCTTAGATCTAAAGCAAGCAAACCACCATAACATCCAACCCATCCACATACCAGGCTTGCTTAGATCATCCATTACCATACCATGTTTAACCAGTTCATGTTAACCATAATCTCATCCATGCATGAATAAATTGAGTGATATAGTTGTTTCCCATCCCAGTTGATTAAGCGAAGCAAAAAGTAAAGAGCCCTTCCCGACTTTCTACCATATATTCTAGGTGACAAGGGTGGTTTAGCAAGTCTAGTAAACTTCCTACCACAGGATTTCCCATCAATTTGACACAAGCATGCAGTTTTGCAAACAAAACATTTATTTCAAAACAGGATCAATATGCTTCAAGGACACTTGCCTTGCTCTTGCTGTTGATTAGGGTCAAAGCCTTCAAACTCTTGATGCTGTAGATCCTCTGCGGCACTCTCTAGCGCAAATCCGTCTAATCCACACAATAAACATACAAGACAAGAAACACAATCAAAGAGTGCACAAATATTACTCAATATGACATGACATGCATGATTAATGAAAATGCAAGGTAGAACTTGTTAATTGATTGCTTTTAATGATAACTAACTAGTTCTAATAGCTTTTAACAAGTTTATACAGGTTTGGATTCGATTAGATCAAATTTTAGAACCAATTCAACACAATTTAACCAGAAAGATCGGACTAGTCCGCTAGGGACCGGACAATTCCGCACCCTGCGAGATCAGCATATTAGGGTTTTCTAGATCGACGTGAATTTGGAGATTATTTGTTGAATTCGCATAAGGAAAAGAGAATAGAAGGTATACCAGGTGTTTAGAACTCCAATGAACCAAGAAACTTGGAGGTAACACCTGGATCTTGATGATCTAGGGTTGGTGATGAACTTGGAGATGAATTGGTGGTGAAGAACGAAACTTGGTGGAGATCTTGATCCTCCTTCGTTTCCTCCTCTCTTCTTCTTGCTTGGGATCTTCTCCTCCCTCCTTGACGGTGGCTCCCCACGAACTAGGGTTTGGGTGGGTGGAAAAGTGGCAAATAGATGTCAAACCAAGGGGTGGGGTTGTTTATATAGACGTGGAGGCTAGGGTTAGATGGATTTCGAGTTTAGGATGAGTAGAGGTCGGTTTAGAGTCCCACATGGGCTCTAAAAGAGTTGGGCACGACGTCCCTAGGCCCACTTGACGTGAAACCCAAGAAACAAGTCGTAAAACAAAAGGTCAATCTCGGAGTCACGAAATATCGGACAAGTCCGGACAGGACCGGACTAGTCCGAAGTCGTCCAGAGAGAAAATCGGACAAGTCTGGCGTAAAATCGGACAAGTCCAATCTTAGTCAGAAAGGAAAACGGACAAGTCCGCTGGGACACCGGACTAGTCCGGAAAAGTCCAGGGACTCAACAAATTTTCAAGGATTCATGGAACATCGGACTAGTCCGCACAAAATCGGACAAGTCCAAAGTTGTCCAGAGGCAAAAATCGGACTAATCCGCAGCAAAAACGGACAAGTCTGTTTTTAGACAGAGAGAAATCGGACTAGTCCTCAGCAAAACCGGACTAGTCCGCACTTTCCTACATTTTTTTGTGCGGTTTTGCTCCAGATCAATTTTAAACTTGTTCCTCTTGTTATGGGTTAATGTTAAACATGTATATGAGTGCATGTAGGGCATGATGCATGAAAATGAGGGTGTTACAAATTTGAAGCTAGATCTGTTGACGACATGATTCTTGGTTATCCATCTCATACTAGGGGCTACCGTTTGCTTTTACTTGACACTAACAAAATCTCGAAGACTTGTGAGCTTTCTTTTGATGAAGCTAGCTCAGGTACTAGCTGTAATATTGCAGGTCCAGATACATCTCCACAGGGAAGAGTATTTTCATTGAAAATGAAGGAGTGGAGCGGCTGCCAAAAAATTCAGAAATAGTCAATGATGTTTTAGCTCTTGATCCCGCTCCACGACCAGCACCAACGACCACTACTGCTTGTTCAGATTTTCCTCGAGCCACAAGTTCTTTGATTTGTGATGAACATGAAGAAGAAGGAGCTTGTGAAGTGTCTACTCCCCTTCGCGTTCTCAAAAGTTATCCTCCACAACAAATCATTGGAAGCTTGCACGAATGAGTCACACGGTCCAGGTTTTGCGATCCAAACTCTCGTGCTAATTCTGCTTTTGTTGCTTCTTTTGAACCCAAAGATATATCACACACACTAACTAATGAATCTTGGATTATTGCCATGCAAGAAGAGTTAGAAAATTTTGAAACAAATATTGTTTGGAAACTTGTGCCTCCACCTCAAGGTCACACCTTAATTGGAACTAAATGGGCGTTTAAAAATAAACAAAGTGAGTATGGGGTTGTGGTTAGGAATAAGGCTAGGTTGGTTGCTCAAGGTTTCACACAAGTTGAAGGTTTATATTTTGATGAAACATCTGTTGTCGTCGCTAGATTAGAAACCATAAGAATTTTGTTAGCATTTGCTACATCTAAAGGTTTCAAGTTATATCAAATGAATGTTAAAAGTGCTTTTCTTAATGGCTACATAGATGAGGAGGTTTATGTCAAGCAACCACCAGGTTTTGAAAATGCAGATTTTCCTAATCACGTTTACAAACTGCCCAAAGCCTTGTACAGTCTCAAACAAGCCCCTAGAGCATGGTATGATAGGTTAAAAATATTCTTACTTAGAAAGGAGTTTACCATGGGCAAGGTCGATAAAACTCTTTTTGTACTTAAGCATGACAATGACTCACTATTCGTTCAAGTGTATGTGGATGATATTATCATTGTTTGTGCATCTCATGATCTTGTGTCCAAGTTTTCAACTATGATGAGTTCAGAATTTGAGATGAGTATGATGGGAGAACTCACATACTTTTTGGGGCTGCAAATCAAGCAAACCAAGAAGGTTACTTTTGTGCATCAAATGAAGTATACAAAATACCTCCTTGAGCACTTCAACAGGATAAAAGCAAGCCTCTTCGGACACCAATGGGAACAGCAATGACATAGGAACTTGATGAAGATGGTGAATCCGTGGATCAAACAGAACAGAGAAGCATGATCGGGTCACTTTTATACCTCACAGCATCAAGATCGGACATACAATTCAGCGTCAAAAGAATTCTCAAGTACTTACATGTAACTGAAGAATTTGGAATTTTTCTTCCTTCTTCCTCAACCATTACCTTGAAAGCTTTTTCAGATGCTGATTTTGGGGGTTGTAAGATTGACAGGAAAAGTACTCCAGGTGCTTGTCATTTTCTTAGTAATTCACTTTTTGCTTGGTCCTCTAGGAAATAATATTTAGTTGCACAATCCACAGCTGAATCTGAATATGTAGTTGTTGGTAGCGCTTGCTCATAAATTCTCTAGATTGTTCAAACACTTGAAGACTATGAAGTTGATCTAGAGAGTGTTCCACTGTTTTGTAATAATACCATTGTCATTTGCATTGCTAAAAACCCCATGCAACATTCTAGAACAAAGGACATTGACATTAAGTCTTACTTTCTCCATGATAATGTTGAAAAAGGAAACATTGTGCTTCACTATGTAGATACCGAACAACAATTTGCTGACATTTTAACAAAACCTTTGGATTGCACTCTTTTTTGTTTCATTCATAGTGAAATAGGGGTTATGCATCCTCGTGGCTTAAATTGAGGGGGAGTTTTGAAACTTGGAAAGTCTATGTGTGAATATGAATTTAAAATAATATTTGCATAGTATTTCATCCATATATGACTTTGTGATTCCTTTTACATGCTGAAAGTTCTTACTACATTATTCGTGTTATGCATTTTGTAGTTTTTGCCATGACTAGTAATTGAAACAATTACTTACACTAAATTTGGTCATGATTATACTTTCTTGCTGTTTTGAACTTGTTTCATGCTCACAAGTGCTTTTAATAATAAAAAATTAATCAATCAACTATCCACATGTTGAACTTTTATGATCAAATAAAAAAATTGAGAAACTATCAAGAGAATATGCATGCATCAGACTTATTCTTTTGAGATTGCTTATCATTGCACTTAGATATGAACTTGAAAGAAGTTGTGTATGACTAAAACCATGTCCTTAAGCTTCTGTTTGTCAAATGACATAGGTTTGGCTTGGTTGGTTAGAATAAGGCAGATGTCATATGATCTGAATTTGTGCTTTGAAAAATAACAAAATGCAGCAACAAGTGTCATACTTTAAGGTTTTGAAATAGTTAAGTATGTGAGATCATGACTTGCTTCAATTTAAAATTACACTAGATCTCTAGCATGGCTTACACTACTTTATGTATCTCATTGATGTGATAGTGTAAGTGACTTGACAGTATGACTTGGATGAGCTTTGTTTTATATGTATATGTTATAATATGCTCATAACAATTGAAATTTCATTTTTGAACTTTACTGAATACGTTGTCAAAGGGCGAGATATATGTATAGGGAGAGAATTAGTTTTTGAAATTTCTTTCTCGTTTGATTTTTGATTTTCAAAAGGGGGAGAAAATTGTTTTCAAAACTTTTCATGTAAATAAGCAATGTTCGAATTTTAAGTGGTGTTGCCAATGAATTCATCAAGGGGGAGATTGTGAGACCTATGTGTGCCAAATTTATTGGCAATTTAAATAAAAGTGAGGATTCACACACAAAGTTTTAAATATTGCTGAGAAGCCCACTTCGAACTGTCTGAACTTGTGAGAATCCCTTTTGCACCGTCCGAACTTTCAGTCACGTGAGCAGCACGTGTTTTTCGCTTCGGACTGTCCGAACTTTTCCTCACGTGAGTTGCACGTGTTTTCCAGTTTGGGGTGTCCGGACTTGTAGTGCACGTGAATTGCACATGTTCTTCATTTCGCATTGTCCGATTTTGCTCACATGAGCTGCACATGAGCGAATACTTCAGAGTGTTCGAACTTTTCTCGTATATCGCATAGCTGCTGCTTTGGACTGTCGGATCTCTCATTTGCTGAAATATTCGTGTGGTTGTTATGTTTTTATTTGCAATGTTTCAAACATGCTTTTTTGACTTATAGAAAGGATTGTTTAGTATCCAGTTTTTAAGTTTTTGGTGTGTTGTGGTGGTTATGGCTGATATTATTTTGCTATGGTTTGCAACATGCTTATGTGAGGTGCTCACGTAAGGTCTTGTGTTTTTTCGGACTAACAAGAGTCAAGTCGATGACTTGGGTTTGTGAAGAATGGTTGTTTATTCATGTGCAGGTGTTGCTTGAGATCAATACATGGCTTGTGATGGATATCCATTGTGGTGAGGTTCAACAACTAAGTTCGGGAGGACTTGTGGTTGAGTTGACCGGGAGGTAACGCACCATGTTTGGGTCAAGAACAATACATACGAAGATATTGTGGACGTTGTTGGAATGTGTTTGCACGTGTGCATGGACATGGCAACATGTTTCCAAGGCGTGATGAAGAGAAGTGGATGTAAAGAATTAGTCGAAAAGGACCAACCGACTCGATTATGGACTTAGTCTGCGGCTGAGTCGGTTATGGCTCACATATGGAAAGATTTGAGTTGGATTTGGTTAGATTTCATGTGGGCCACGAAGTTCAGTTGCTTTAGGGATGTTTAGGATGTTCCTAAGGTGTTTTGAAGTCTTAAGATTGCTTTTAATTGCATATAGGAGTCTTGAGCAGTTATGGAAAGCTTCAGTTGAAACTGAGTAGGATTAGGGTCCTAATTTGAATTGGGTTGGCCTTAGGGCTGGTTACATAAGCAAGAGAGGCCAGAGCTCGTGATAAGATGACTTTGGACTGTTTATCTCATGTTCTATTGAATAAATATCATAGTTTTAGACGAAATTTTTTGCCTTGTTCGTCCGACTTGTTTTTGTCAAGCCTTTCTCGTCGAGCTTCAGAACAGCACGATGTTGCCTTGATGTTTTGATCATAACTCGAGTTTTATAGATCCAATCGATGTGATTCTTTTTGTGTTGTCTTCACAACTCAATTGTATATCATCTGAAATAGTTTCACGATCATTAGAGTTGTGGTTTATGATCTACACAAGTTTCTTTGAAGTGTTGCAGATCTGATTTTTTACTCGGGTAGGATGGATTGACCCTTGTTCGATCTTTCGATCATAACTTGAGTTTTTCTTGACGGTTTTTCATGATTCTTGTTGTCGTGTCTCCGTGTCTTGATTCTCTACAATCTCGATTACTTTTGTCACAGTTGAACACGTTTAGATTAGTCGCACATATTGTTTCTTTATCAGATTGATTTTCTGCCGAGGGGTTTTTGTTGATTTCGATGAAAATGTCATAATCTACCATTCACCCCCCTCTGGTAGATTCTCATATGCTCCTCGATCCTACACACCTCTCGACCAATCAAGCTCAAGCACGAGAATTCATGGGCCCACCCAAAGGAGAAAACCAACTAAAAATCTCTAGAACCACCGACACCCATGATGGGGACCCACATAACAGTGTCACAGTGAAGTTTCAATGCAAGAGGAGCTGTTAGCAGATCGGCCGAACAACCAGGTCGGCCGACCTGGTGTTCACGCAAAATGCAGTCAACAGCCACATGTTGGCTTCTCATGAGTTGGAGATCATGATGGCGACTGATTCCTGCGCAAATTCTGGCGCCAAACTGACCTTTGGAGGGTATAAATAGGTGGTAGGGGGCTCCCTCACTCCACACACAAAAGCTTGAGTCTAGTACTCCACTCCAAAGGCATAGCAATGCCCAAGTGCTTAGAAAATAGAAAGAGAGTGAGAAATAGGAGTAGGAAGAGGAGGAGGCTTTTCGGGCTTCTTCCACTTAAGGATAGGGTTCGGACTTGTCGAACCCTCTCCACCCTTGTACCATGACAGTTCTTTCCATCACATGTAAGGTACGTGATTTCCATTTGAGTTCATTTATGTAATTCAAGCGAGTTAATTCCTTAGTTACTTGTTTGTTCATTGTTCTATTCATTTAGAGACCCTAGTCTTTGCTAGAGAGGTTAGGGAAGTAATCGATAGCACAGGCGTGGTGTTTAGGCTTGACGTTACCTTTGATTATCTTGTAGTACACCGGTTGTAGAGGTAGGTGGTAGTTGGTAACAGCTCTATCTATCTGTTGTAATCCTCCATGTTCGACTACGATGTAGGCTCTTGGCGGGAGTCGCCTGCCAGACCAGGGTAAGCCCTTGCCCAATACAAGCTGCTTTTGATCTACTTGCTTTGAATTGGAATCCCTTCTCTTAGGAAATCCACTTTATCCCTTGCCTACCATCAAGCTTTGTGTCCTTAGGTGAACTAGTTAGAAGATTAGCACACACGTTCATTTGATTTTATACCTTTGGGAATACTCTTTAAGGGGAAGTGCTACAGCAGTTTCTTCGTGCACTTGACACTTGCGGATTTCATCTGTGATGTACCAGACGTCAACAGTCATCCCTCTTTTTTCCTTCAATACGAAATGGCTCTGTGCCCCACCTGTCTTTGGAGTCTTTAGGCCTTGTCCTATTGAAGATGGCCCTACTTCTTCTTTGTCGGAGGTGTGGTTGGTGGCGACATCAAGTAACTCATTGGTGCTTTGAGGCTTGACACATCCCAACTTGTGGACCAGCGACTCGCAAGTAGTTTCCGAGAGGAAGGCCACGATGATGTCGGGGAGCTTGTTGCATTTATTTGAGAAGCATCGGATGTACCCACGAAGGGTCTCGCCGGGCTTCCACTGGCATCCCTTTTGGCCGCACAAATTATCGAGGCGAACATACGTGCCCTGGACGTTGCCTATGAAGGTGGATTTCAATTTAATTAAATTTTGTATAAAATACCTGTATGCACCATTTTCTCCAAGTACAAGTGGAACTAGGTTATTTCTAAAAGCAATGCATGTAACAAATGTCTACTCCATCACATAATTGAGATATATAGACGGTCGAAATTGGTACTTAATGACCGTCAACAAACTCCGGCAAACTTATCCTTTGCTCGTCCCGAGGCAAAGTAAAAGACTTACGTTGTTGACCAGGAGTTGCTACTATGTCCTATACTTTAATAGTACCAAATACACAATTAAACATTCTACCTTGTATTGAATAAATTGGCAATGGTACTCGCCCTTTACCTTAGTCATCATGGGGCTTTTGCCTTCTCCTTTCGTTGAGTGGTTGAAAGATAGAACAATTCACAAAGCATACATTATTCCTAATGTCTAAGTTCCACTCAAATCCCGACGAATTTGAAATGATTTTCAAAATTAGCCTTAAGTCCTCAATTGATACTCTCAATCACCCCTTTGTGTAAGTGTGATTTTCCTCACCAAGGCAATGCCTTTCTTGTCCTATATCTAATTAAGGGTTTTTTTGTGGATGTTAGTAGGAAACAAGAGTAGGCATATTTTCAACACATATATTGCTAAGTCGAAACACTAAGCCTTAGGAGAATACAAATCATACCTCTAGATCAAGATTGTGCAAGCGTGGTGGAATATTTGTGGCGGTGTATGATGACTAATTTTTTATGCACTCTCTTTATTCTAGGGATGAAGCATGGCTACTTTTTTTTCTTTTTTTTTTCATGCTCATTGCTTGAGAGCATGCTTAATTTCTTTTCTTTTCGTAGCCATGCCTTCTACACCCTTTTTTCAAATAAAATTGAAGAGAGTTTTTGTCATTGAATATATGGAGTATCTTTTTGGAGATGGAAAATAGAATGATGGGAAAATTTGCTAACTCCCAGTGTAAAAGTTTACATGTGCACGTGTGTAATCTTGATCATGGAAGTATGAAAAGATTCTCACATAGTCCTATACTAGTTTGACTAGGCTCATTATGAAAACAAATAGCATATGAGGTTTATCAATTTAAAATATCATATAGTTTTGGTAGGAAATTCAAATAAAATGAGGAACTTCTTTTTTAATCATTTTGGAAATTTCTCTGGAGATCAATTTTCACTTTGATCAGGAAACTAGCAGCCCTATGTTCTATATCATATCTCCAACAATCTAGAATTGGATCATGCTTATGCTACCCACAATTTTTAAGTTCTAGGTGAAGTACCTAAAGCCAATAAACTCAATAGTTGGAGAATATTAAATTGTAACTTAAGTACTAAAGAAGAATAAAACAGAGCAACTATTCAACATTTCAACTTATGAAGGAATCAAACATTCTTACCACACATCTTTTATTTTATTTAATCCTATCCTAAGTGTCGTTGTGTGTTTTTTTTTTTGAATGCAATAACGTGGAAAAGGGAAAATGAAATGCAAGGTGGGTTGTGATACAAAATACCTCATGTGATACCCGGTTTTGAGAATGAACCAAGTGTGACGTATATGTGTTCTCAGGATGTTCATAATATATGAGTGTGTCACAAACAATAATAATATTATTACCATGTCACAAATAGTAATAGTACTTTATTACAATAATCTCAAATGATAGTATCTAAATATTATTGCAGCAGAAAACTAAGCAACTAGCAGACTCCAGCTCCACAGACAATTAACGGTAACACACAAGCCTAATATTCCTCGCGATCCTTAGGATATTCCCAAGTGTCATCTACTCCTGAATTAATGTGTGAATAGCAAGAGTGAGTATATGTTGTACTCAACAAGTGTGAGAAAGTATGACATGTAGCTTAAACAAGGATGATATAAATGGCTCATTGCAGATAAACATATTTCATTCACAAAAGTTAAAATGCGAGTTAACTTACTAGGTCCGATCAATTCCATCATAACCCAAGTAACCAGCATATACCATATCCAATTCCATCATACCATTCTCAACCATTAAATAACCAGCAATAATAAATAACCATAACCTTCCACTTCATCACATTAGATTCACCATAACCAAATACATAACCCATTCCCAATTCCAACAATTAACCAACATACTCAAGTCTATAACTCTAATCATGTGAGGGTCCAGGTTGCTCAAGACCGGGAGCACGGCTATTATCATAGTTTTACACTCCGCAAAGGCTGTACCACTTTACGCACGAGTTTGTGATTTCATCACCTTTCGATGACTAAGGCATCTCAATTATGCGATCTCACACTTTCATTTGTGTGTGGCCAAGAGATCACAAAATATCCTTTACAATGAGACTAACATCATTTACAGACCTACTAAGATTTCATCGAGATGATGTCTCACAACTGAGAAAATCCATCCAAGGGCTCCCTCTTGTGTCGTTCAGATCCCAGGGCAGTCCTGCCAGTATTGCAAACCCAACCGACTCCCATTCCCCAATCCACCAAAATGATCCGAACGATGTTGTCAATACACCTAATTATTTGGCTAATCCACTACCATAATAGACCTGTGGTGGCACTATCAAATTGTGGGTGGTCGCTCCACGAACCGGTCCTTAGATCTAAAGCAAGCAAAATCACCATACCATCCAACCCATTCCGCAAAACCGGCTTGCTTAGATCCCTAGTTTCCATGTTGCTAAGGGTCATTACCATCATTTCACATAGTGTACATGATCAAAAGTTCATAATAAATTCATTTACTTCTTCTTGAATCCAATTAAGCAAAGTGAGGCAAAAATGTAAAATACCCTTTCCGACTCTCTTTATTACATCCCGAGCGACAAAGCGGGGCATACAAGTCTAGTAAACTTCTATTTATGAGTTTTCCCATCAATTTGACACAAGCTTGCAAGTTCAAAATAAAACATTTCAAAAACAGGATCAAAATGTTCAAGGGCACTTGCCTTTATATTCCGCAATTCGATGGTCAAGCAAACCAAAGTATTGCACATGAAGATCTATGGATATTCTTGTTTCTCGATCGTAACTTCTTGAGCGTACCCATATACTCGTAATCAAGCACTTAGACAACCAAACATACAAAATATTTTAATAAAATACTAACAAATATGTAATGACATGAATTCACATGAATAATTTGTTATAATGGTTAATAATTTATTTCATGTGTTTCTATTTATTCGCAATATTTAACCAAGGTTGAGATTAATTACTATTAATTCAGCATTAAAATAATTACTATACAATATTAACCCAGCTGAAAATTATATTAATAATTTTCTATGTGTTTGAGCAATTTTACAAAAGATCACGATGATTTTATAGGCATTAATATCTGCTGAAAATAAATTAACCTCTAGGCGTTCTCTAATATGAATATTAAATCAACTGTGCCATTTGAATCTAGACCGTAAAACCTACTGTGTGCGTGACGAGTCTCTACGGTCGTGGAACGGCGGCGTGGTGTATGTCTTCAAGATCTAGAGTTTCGTTGAAGGAGAAGACGACAGTGTGACGTACATAAAGAAGACGGCGACGACGTAGTGACTCCGTCAAGTATCGGCGGTGTGATGTAGACGAAGAAAATAAGACGATATAACGATCTCTAAAAAAAACGGTGACGATACGACGATCCCGGCGAAAACGACGACGACTCCTTTTTTCCATCCTCCTTTCTTCTTCTTGTACTCTTCCCTTCCTCGTTTCTACTTTGCTGGCTAGCCTTTTTCTTCTGTCGGTTGCCGGCGGCTAGGGCTTTTTTTGTGAGCTCCTGCGGCTGCGTACGTGAACAGGAGCGGTGGGGTCCTTTCCTCACGGCGTTTACGTGGGCAGGCCAGCGTACGGGAGGGGCAAGGCCAGCGTGCTCCCGAGAAAGAGCGAGTATCGCTCGGTCTCGGCACTGGCGACAGGGCTCTGCCCGTTCTTTTTCTAGCGGTTGTTTACGTGGACAGAGGGTGCTTAAGGTGGGCAGCGGTGCTGCCTTTTATGGGCGCGGGTGGGTGGTCTCGCGAGGAGTCCAGGACTCGGTCTTGGCGCACGGGTGCTTGCCTTTTTTTTCTTTTTTTTGCCTTTCTTTCATCATTTTTTTTCTAGCTGGCGGGTGGCTTTGGTCTGAGTCTCGAATAAATCGGTGCTGAGCTTCCTGGCCACAGGGCGTGTGCAGCCACGGCACCTGGCCTGGTGCTTGACTTTTGTTCTTGTTTTTTTTCTTGTTTTTTTTTCTTTTGTTTATCTTTTTATTATTTTTTTCATATTATTTTTTATTTATTTATTATTTCTTTCTTTTCAATTTTTATTAATTGTTATTTTTATTTCATTTTTTATGAGTAATTATTTCATTCTTTCTTTTTATTTAATTATTATTTCTTCGTTTTTATTATTATTATTTATATTTTTTGCTTACATATTTTTTGTTAGTTTATTTGTTCTTATTCTATTTATTTTATTTTATTATTATTATAAATTATAGATTCTTTCCTCCATATTAAAATTTCCTTTTCTTTTATTTCTTTTTTCCCATATTTGTTATGAAAACCTAATTACTCTCAATCTATTTATTTTTGTAAATTAATTGCAATATTGAGGATGGATGCAAATGCAAGATGAGATGCATACATTTTATATTTTTATTTTATAAATATTTTTCTTCCTATTATTAAACTCTAAATTCTTATTTATTTTTTATTTGCTAAAACTTAAAAATCGGGTGTCGCAATTCTACCCCTCTTAAAATGAATCTCGCCCTCGAAATTCGGATGGATTGGAGAAGAGATTTGGTAATTAAATTCTAGATCCAATTTAAATTTGAGTTATCCAAATTTGAAAAATTCGGGATATTACAATCTACCTCTTTAAAATGAATTTTGCCCGGGAGATTCGGCGATGTAAAGAAGAGGTGAGGTAATTCTTTCTTGAGGTCATCTTCACGCTCTGATATAGCCTCAGTTTCAATATGGTGACTCTATTGTACTTTGCACCAGCAAATTACCTTGTTCCTTGTGACCCTTTCCTTTGTATCCAAGATTGTGATGAGTTGCTTAATATAGGTCAAATCCTCACTAAGTTCCAAATCGTCCATTGATACTTGCTCTTCCGACACTCTTAGGCACATCTTGAGTTGAGACACGTGGAATACAACATGCACACCGGAAAGGTGTGCCGACATCTACACTTGATATGCTACTTCTTCACGTTTGTCCAAAATTTTGAGCGGTCCGGTATAGCGAGGTGCCAACATGCCTTTAATGTTGAATCGCTTGTGACCTTGAATAAATGATACCTTTAGATACACGAAGTCTTCCACTTTGAAAGCTAAGTCCCTTCGCTTTTATCTGCATACCCCTTTCGACGTGACTGATCAGCCTTCAAGTTTTCAGATTATCTAAACTTGTTTTTCGGCATCTTATATCATATCAGGTCTAAATATCTGGGTTTTCCCTATCTCATTCCAGAACAAAGGTGTCCTACACCTTCTCCCATATAGTGCTTAATAGGGCGACATTTTCAAACTAGCTTAGTAACTGTTGTTGTATGAGAACTCAGCGTATGGTAGACTTTTATTCCAGCTTCTTTCGTAATTTAATGCACATGCTCTCAACATGTCTTCCAATATCTGATTTTTCCTCTCGGTTTGCTCGTCCTTCTGGGGATGATACGCAGAACTAAAATTCCATTGGGTTCCCATGCATTCGTGCAGTTTCTGCCAAAACCTAGAGGTAAATTGAGAACCTCTGTCCGATACAATTTTCTTGGGCACTCCATGCAAACATACTATTCTTTCTATATACAATTCTGTTAACTTTGCACCGTTTTATGTAGTCTTAATAGGGATAAAGTGTGCATATTTGGTCAATCGATCCACAATAACCCATATTCACTCTTACCCTGACTGAGTGTGCGGTAGTTCGACTATGAAATCTATACTAGCTTCTTCTCACTTCTATTATGGTATCTTCAGTGGCTGCAATAGTCCAACTTGCCTCTGATGCTCGGCCTTCCCTCGTTGGCATATATCACATAATGCGATGTATTCAACTATATCCCTTTTCATTCCATTCCACCAATAGCTCGTCTTCAAATCCTTGTACATTTTCGTGCTACTAGGATGAATGGAGTAAGGCGAGTCATGCGCCTCCTTCAGTATCATGTCGCGAATGCGCTTCACGTTAGGCACACAAATCTGTTTTTCTATCCATAGCGTGCCATTTTCATCTTCCTCAAGGTTTCACTCTATTTCTTCTTGGATTCTCTCTTTAATCTTCTGCATTTCCTTATTTGTTACCTTACCTTTCTCGTTTCTCCTGTTCTAGTGTTGGATTAAATTCCAACGATCCCTTTTCGTTCACGAACCCAGGATGCAATCAATTAAACTCCTTACATAGCTCAGGTGGTAACTTCTAAACAGTGAGTTGGTGACATGCTCCATTCCGACTCAAGGCGTCGGCTACTACATTAGCTTTTCTTTGATAATAGTTGATCCCTACATCGTAGTTATCCAAGTGTTTGATACGACACTTCCCCCGGACCCGCTAAGAAGCAGCCTGCGAAGGTTCTTTTATGGTTGGCGTACGCAGAGATCAAGATCAAGATGATGACACCAGAGATTTACGTGGTTCGGGCCGCTTGAGCGTAACACCCTACTCCATGGGGTTTGTGTTACTGTATTTCGAGCTGGTCAGTTGGGATCAGATTGAATAGAAATTTCCCGTGAGTTCGTGTGGTACAACCCTTTTATAGTTCTAAGGACTGACCGTTACAAAGCTTGCCTGGCCCGACATGTGGCCCTGGCGTATTTAATAGCCTAATACACTATCTAAAGAGTATTAAGCATGATTAATAGTGTGATAACATGACTTAATGGCTACATTACCCCTATTAACAGCTCTCTTGATCATGTGTCGTTAATATAGCATTAACGACACGTAATTACATCATGTAACTGTCGCTTTAATTACACTCGATGGCTCATGCTGAAGGAGATCTGCCCGTGTACGCGTCGATGAAGGTCAGAAGGCTCCACACGCGAAAGCTCCGAAGCTTTCCTTTACTGGAGGTTAGGACCGGGGCTACTTGTAACACCCTAAATTTTCGCATCCTGCATTGCATACATGATCATGCATTAAACATTAGTAGGATAAAAGAAAAATAATAAAACATAAAAGATGGAGCATATATATACAAATGTATGTAGCAAAATGAAGAAATAGAAAATAATAATTATAGCCTAAAACATGTATTAGGGAATAAAAATCAATAATAAAATAATAATATATAAAAAGAAATATATAAATAAAAAATGTATATAAATATATATATATATATAATAACTGTATAAAAGATATAAATAAATTTATAATAAAGAAATATATATAAAAAGTAAACAAATAAAATAAATAAAATAAATAAAATATAAATAATAAAATATATTATAATAATAAAAATATAAAAAAAAAAGAAGAAAAAAAGGAAAAAACCGCCTGCTGGCCAGCGGCCGAGCCGACCAGCCCCGCCAGCCGCTCGGCCGGCCCCGCGCCAAGGCCGTGCGCCCCGAGGTCCGCACCGAGCCGCCTGCCGCCCACCGCCCGAGGCCCCCACGCACCGACGCGCTGCCCCGCCGGGCCCCGCCTCCACGCGCCGACCGAGGCGCCTGGCCCGAGCGCCTCCCGCTCCCGATGCGCGTCGCGCCTCCCACGGCCCCGCCTGGGCCCCGCTGGCCCCGACGCCCTGCCGCCGTACGCGCGGATCCCGCCCGCGCTAACTGCCTCCCTCCCGACTCGGTACCGATCGAGCCCCCACGCCCCTATAAGAAGGACCGTAGGTTCTCGTGAGATTCCCTCGATACCAGGAAGCAGCCGCCGGAACAGAGGAAAAAAAGGGAGTCCCGAGAGCTGCGCCCAGGGAAGAAAAAGGAGAAAAAGAAGGGGAAGAAGAGGAAGAAAAAGAGTAGGGCCCCGCCGTTCGCCGGAGATCGATGTCGACATCGCGCCGCCGTCGTCGTGCCGCCGGAGGACGCATGTACTTCGTCTACGCTTTGTCCCCATCCCGCGATCATCGAAGCCATCGCATCTACGGTAGGCCATGTTCCCGATGCGAATTTTTGCGATCATATTGAATCTAATAGGCGTAAATTGATTTTAGTTGCACCATAATTTTATTTTCAGCAGCATTAATCCACCCTAAAACCCCCGTAAACTCATATGAACACGTATGGACTAGTTGCATCTAATAAATAGACAACTGTAGTTAATTAATTATTGCACCTTGCATGCATGCATATCATCGCATGTTGATTAATGTGTGTGCATCATGTTGATTGTATGTGTATTTTCTCGTATGTGTGATCACGCGTAGAGGAACGTGCTCAAGAGGTCGTGTACGAGGATTTCCAGAACCAAGATTTCGAAGCGCTTGAGCAACCCTATCCGCCAGAGCAAGGCAAGTGTCCTTGAAGCATATTGATCCTGTTTTTAAAATAAATGTTTTGTTTGCAAAATTGCATGCTTGTGTCAATTTGATGGGAATCCTATGGTAGGAAGTTTACTAGACTTGCTAAACCACCCTTGTCGCCTGGAATTTATGGTAGAGAGTCGGGAAGGGTTTTTACCTTTTTGCTTCGCTTAATTAATTGGGATGGCAAACAACACTATACATTTAATTATGTATTAATGATATTCTGGTTAATGTCAACTGGTCGATACGGTTTGGTGATGGGTGATCTAAGCAAGCCTGGTATGTGGATGGTTTGGATGTTATGGTGGTTTGCTTGCTTTAGATCTAAGGACCGGTTCATGCGAGAATAAGCCAGGACTACAGTGCCACCACGAGGCCAAGTACGGGTGCGGCGTAGCTGATTAATTAGGGCTTGCTAGTGCTGTTTGGACCATTGTGGATGCTCGGGGAAGGGGTAGTCGGATTGGGTTTGTTGATGATTGGTGGGACTACCCTGGGATCCGAATGGCTCAAGAGGGGGCCCTTGGTTGAAGATGTGCTTAGTTAGAGGCATCGCCATCGGTGAAACCTCAGTGGGGTATGAATAGACTAGTAATCCCTTTGTAAAGGCTATTTTGTGATCTCTTGGCCATACACCAAAGGAAGTGTAATTGGCATAAGGGAGGTTTTTTGGTCGCCGACGGGTGATGAAATCACAAACACGTGGGTAAAGTGGTATAAACTCTGTAGAGTATTAAAACTATCATGATAGTCGTGCTCCCGGTTATGAGCGCCTGGATGACCTACATGATTAGAGGGAAATTGGAATATGGTTATGGTTATGGTTGGTTTATGGTTATGGGCTGGTAATGGTTATCGATGGTTTTTGGCTTATGGTTACGGATATGAATTTGAGTTACGGTAACTGGACATGGATAATGATGATGTTGGTAATAATTGGATATGGTTTATATTTTGTTAATATGATGGTTATGATGGGATTGTTTCACATAGACATAGTATAATGCTTTTCAAATGTTTTACTGTACTTTTCAGCACTTAGCCATTATTATTGTCGTCATTTGAATCAGCCACATGTCATACTTTCCACACTTGCTGAGTACGACATGTACTCACTCTTGCAATTCCCCACCCCAACAGTTGCAGGTCAGGATTCGGAGTTTAATGGCAATAATGCAGAGTTCTAGGCCGTGTCTACCGTCAGCTTTGCCTGTGGTGTTATTGGAGCTGCGCTATCCCTTTTGCTTAGTTTGCTTAGTTGTTTAATTAGTTTATTTCCGCTGCATTAGTTGAACTTATCATTAATATTCATTAGAGCTTGTATTCGAGGATATAATGAATTATGTAATAAGAGTACTTATTTAATAATTTGAGCTGTGGTAATTTTCTGTATATCGTTTGTGAAACACTCGTGTATGTGTGTTGAACATCCTGGGCACACATATGCGCTAGCTTGGTTCATTTTCGGAACCGGGCATCACAGATTGGTATCAGAGCCACAGGTTGACCGTAGGACGCAGCCTAGATAGAATGGACACTTTAGAGCACATAGGAGCACTCAGGAATCGATGTGTTTTTGCTTGGTGTACTGTTTGCTATATATATTGCTTGCTTGTGTGCTTAATAGAGGATTTTGGGATGCTTTAGCATTGCCATGTCCACCTAGGCTAATATAGCTAGTTGGTTAGCTTCATATCCCTTGATGCATATAGTTGGGGACGTTTCTAAATTCTTACCTATTGCTCTTCTTCAGATGGTGAGGACTCTCAACCAGAGGGATGCCAATGATGAGGAGGAGAACAATGGAGTACCTCAAAACAACAATGGGCAAGGACCTGCTCATGGAGCTATCAACATTGAGCAACTATTGGCTATTCAAAACCAGCTCATGCAGACCATGATACAGACCATGGGACAGCTGCAGGCTGGCAATATCAACAATCAGCCACACATGCCTCCACCGCCACCCCCGCCTCCTCATAACCGATTGGGAGAGTTCATGAGGACTAGACCGCCAACCTTTGCTCAAGCTGCCGACCCTATGGATGCGGATGATTGGCTCAAGTCCGTGGAGAAGAAGCTAGCCATTGTCCAATGCAGTGACCGAGAGAAGGTTCTATTTGCTTCTCATCAACTCGTTGGAGCAGCTGCCGATTGGTGGGATGCTTATTGCAATGCTCATGAGAATCAAGAGAGGATCACTTGGGCCGAATTCAAGGAGAGTTTTCGTTCTCATTATGTGCCGGAAGGTGTTATGCTCTTGAAGAGACAAGAATTTGAGAATTTGAGGCAAGGAAGATCAAGCGTGAGTGAATATCTCAACAAGTTCACTCAACTCTCAAGCTATGCGCCCAAGGATGTTAGTCGGGACAGCCGGAAACAATACTTGTTCATGAGGGGCTTGAATAATGAGATCCAAGTGCAACTACTCAACTGCGATTATGCCAATTTTCAGAAGCTTGTAGACAAAGCAATTGTGGTTGAGAACAAGATCCGTGAGATGGAGCAAGAAATCAAGAGGAAGGCGCCGTATCAAGGACAGCAACAAGGAAGTAATGTGCGCCCTCGCTTTGCGCCACCCAATGCGCCTCATTACAGCTCCACTATTCCTGCTCAGCGCCCTGATTTTGCACCACACCCAACTCAGTTTGTACAGCAGCGCCCTGTTATGCAAGCAATGCCTTATGCGCCTCGCGCTGATTTTCCTGGAACCAATGCTCAAAACCAAGCTCGTCCCAATAATCCTGGTGGAGTCAAGAGGTGCTATACTTGTGGAGAAGCTGGACACTTTGTGAATCAATGTCCTAAGTCAGGCCTTGGTCAAAGAAGCAATGCGCCGAGGCAAAACCCAAGACCTAATGGAGGACAGCCACAAGGAAGCCGTGGACAGCAGAATTTTGCTCCTGGCAACGTGAACCATGTCTCTACGGAGGATGCTCAACAAGCAGATGACGTGGTCATTGGTATGTTTCTCGCCAACTCCAACCCCGCGACTATGTTATTTGATTCTGGAGCATCGCATTCATTCATTGCATCGAAGTATGTTGCCAAGTATAGTTTTCCCATCTCTCATATGAAGTTTACTCTATTGGTTAAGCCTCCTGGAGGAGAGATGAGGACAAATATAGTATGTCCAAAAGTAAGCCTTAGAATAAGGGGGGTAGACTTCTCCACCAAACTCATTGTTTTGGATTCACAAGAACTAAGAGGATCCGTTGGTGCAAAGTGCGATAGAAACACCATATGGGAACCGAAGCTACATGGGAACGTGAAGAAGACTTGAAGGCAGAATTCCCTCACCTTTTCTCCACGCTATTGAATCTCGAGGGCGAGATTCACTTTAAGGGGGGGTAGAATTGTAACACCCTAAATTTTCGCATCCTGCATTGCATACATGATCATGCATTAAACATTAGTAGGATAAAAGAAAAATAATAAAACATAAAAGATGGAGCATATATATACAAATGTATGTAGCAAAATGAAGAAATAGAAAATAATAATTATAGCCTAAAACATGTATTAGGGAATAAAAATCAATAATAAAATAATAATATATTAAAAGAAATATATAAATAAAATATATATATAAAAAATATATATAATAACTGTATAAAAGATATAAATAAATTTTATAATAAAGAAATATATATAAAAAGTAAACAAATAAATTAAATAAAATAAATAAAATATAAATAATAAAATATATTATAATAATAAAAATATAAAAAAAGAAGAAGAAAAAAAAGGAAAAAACCGCCTGCTGGCCAGCGGCCGAGCCGACCAGCCCCGCCAGCCGCTCGGCCGGCCCCGTGCCAAGGCCGCGTGCCCCGAGGGCCGCACCGCGCCACCTGCCGCCCGCCGCCCGAGGCCCCCATGCACCGACGCGCTGCCCTGCCGGGCCCCGCCTCCACGCGCCGACCGACACGCCTGTCCCGAGCGCCTCCCGCTCCCGATGCGCGCCGCGCCTCCCACTGCCCCGCCTGGGCCCCGCTGGCCCTGACGCCCTGCCGCCGTACGCGCGGATCCCGCCCGCGCTAACCGCCTCCCGCCCGACTCGGTACCGATCGAGCCCCCACGCCCCTATAAAAAGGACCGTAGGTCCTCGTGAGATTCCCTCAATACCAGGAAGCAGCCGCCGGAACAGAGGAAAAAAAGGGAGTCCAGAGAGCTGCGCCCAGGGAAGAAAAAGGAGAAAAAGAAGGGGAAGAAGAGGAAGAAAAAGAGGAGGGCCCCGCCGTTCGGCGGAGATCGACGTCGACATCGCACCGTCGTCGTCGTGCCGCCGGAGGACACATCTACTTCGTCTACGCTTCGTCCCCATCCCGCGATCATCGAAGCCATCGCATCTACGGTAGGCCATGTTCCCGATGCGAATTTTAGCGATCATATTGAATCTAATAGGCGTAAATTGATATTAGTTGCACCATAATTTTATTTTCAGCAGCATTAATCCACCCTAAAACCCCCGTAAACTCATATGAACACGTATGGACTAGTTGCATCTAATTAATAGACAACCGTAGTTAATTAATTATTGCACCTTGCATGCATGCATATCATCGCATGTTGATTAATGTGTGTGCATCATGTTGATTGTATATGTATTTTCTCGTATGTGTGATCATGCGTAGAGGAACGTGCTCAAGAGGTCGTGTACGAGGATTTCCAGAACCAAGATTTCGAAGCGCTTGAGCAACCCTATCCGCCAGAGCAAGGCAAGTGTCCTTGAAGCATATTGATCCTGTTTTTAAAATAAATGTTTTGTTTGCAAAATTGCATGCTTGTGTCAATTTGATGGGAATCCTATGGTAGGAAGTTTACTAGTCTTGCTAAACCACCCTTGTCGCCTGGAATTTATGGTAGAGAGTCGGGAAGGGTTTTTACCTCTTTGCTTCGCTTAATTAATTGGGATGGCAAACAACACTATACATTTAATTATGTATTAATGATATTCTGGTTAATGTGAACTGGTCGATACGGTATGGTGATGGGTGATCTAAGCAAGCCTGGTATGTGGATGGGTTGGATGTTATGGTGGTTTGCTTGCTTTAGATCTAAGGACCGGTTCATGCGAGAATAAGCCAGGACTACAGTGCCACCACGAGGCCAAGTATGGGTGCGGCGTAGCTGATTAATTAGGGCTTGCTAGTGCTGTTTGGACCATTGTGGATGCTCGGGGAAGGGGTAGTCGGATTGGGTTTGTTGATGATTGGTGGGACTACCCTGGGATCCGAATGGCTCAAGAGGGGGCCCTTGGTTGAAGATGTTCTTAGTTGGAGGCATCGCCATCGGTGAAACCTCAGTGGGGTCTGCATAGACTAGTAATCCCTTTGTAAAGGCTATTTTGTGATCTCTTGGCCATACACCAAAGGAAGTGTAATTGGCATAAGGGAGGTTCTTTAGTCGCCGACGTGTGATGAAATCACAAACACGTGGGTAAAGTGGTACAAACTCTGCAGAGTATTAAAACTATCATGATAGCTGTGCTCCCGGTTATGAGCGCCTGGATGACCTACATGATTAGAGGGAAATTGGGATATGGTTATGGTTATGGTTATGGTTGGTTTATGGTTATGGGTTGGTAATGGTTATGGATGTTTTTGGCTTATGGTTACGGATATGAATTTGAGTTACGGTAACTGGACATGGATAATGATGATGTTGGTAATAATTGGATATGGTTTATATTTTGTTAATATGATGGTTATGATGGGATTGTTTCACATAGACATAGTATAATGCTTTTCAAATGTGTTACTGTACTTTTCAGCACTTAGCCATTATTATTGTCGTCATTTGAATCAGCCACATGTCATACTTTCCACACTTGCTGAGTACGACATGTACTCACTCTTGCAATCCCCCACCCCAACAGTTGCAGGTCAGGATTGGGAGTTTAATGGCGATAATGCGGAGTTCTAGGCCGTGTCTACCGTCAGCTTTGCCTGTGGTGTTATTGGAGCTGCACTATCCCTTTTGCTTAGTTTGCTTAGTTGTTTAATTAGTTTATTTCCGCTGCATTAGTTGAACTTATCATTAATATTCATTAGAGCTTGTATTCGAGGATATAATGAATTATGTAATAAGAGTACTTATTTAATAATTTGAGCTGTGGTAATTTTCTGTATATCGTTTGTGAATCACTTGTGTATGTGTGTTGAACATCCTGGGCACACATATGCGCTAGCTTGGTTCATTTTCAGAACCGGGCATCACACTACTGTACACGTGTCGGCACCGGAGCTCCTCTCTGCTGGGGGTTAGCTCCGGGACTGTTGTACACGTGTTGGCACCAGAGCTCCTCTCTATTGGGTGTTGACTCCGGGACTGTTGTACACATGTTGGCACCGGAGCTTTCCTTTGTTAGGAGCTTAATTCCGGTTTTCCTTACACGTGTTGATCTAGGAGCTACCAATATGAGGGGAGTGGGTCCGGTGCCATGTGACATGTGGGGCCTGAGGAGTCTTTTAACTCTGACAGGTAGAATTCCCTTATACTCTTCACGGTATTAAGGGGTACCCGGTACGCAAGGTATCGACAGTGGCCCCTGGGCCCACCTTTGAGAGAAATCCTTTGGGTTAAGTTATTCTGCAACATGTGGGGGCCATTCTCGATTCCCGCGCTTCGATTTCAAGAGCCTTCTGATGTGCCGTTGGAGCGATGGTCCAGGAGTGAACCATCGACATGTGGCTTGTTATGAATGCGACAGATGGGATCTTTGAGTGAGGATCTCATGCAATTGAAGGTCGCCGGTTCCCAATACGAAAACCGTATCGGTTCCGTGCACCCTATCAGGGTGCCGCCATCGAGTTTCCCGCCACTCATCATGACAAAGGTTCGCCTTGGGTAAGAACCTCGATCTCTTCGTCGAGGTGGCCCCAGGCCCACTCGTCATTGACGGGGTAGACTTTTGAAATGTGCCTTCGTTCTTTCTGCGGTTTCCATCCAAGCGTCGCGAAGGCTTACTTAAGAGGGAAAGTGCGCACGATTTGAGGACTCTTTACGCCTTCGATCATCTTTGTGCTCAGAGCCTCCCAAACTCCGCTTAACTTCCCTTCCTTTGCTCTGCGTTGCCGCGATGGAGTTGGGTCTCCCCAAGAGCCGCCTCAAGAGCGATGATGATCTGGTCCAGCGACTCCTTCGACCATTTGGTCCGCACCGGCAAGCTCCCATTCAAGAAGGAGTGCAATGGCGATATGGTGTACTTTACATTGTTCGCCATGGTGGGATTCATTCCACCTTTCTCTTCCTTCCTTTTGATGTTGCTAGACTTTTATGGTCTGCAGCTGTATCACCTTGGCCCCCATTCTCTTCTTCTCGTGGCGACATTCGTCCATTTTTGCGAGATGTGGGTGGGTATTCCCCCTTTGTCAAGCTTTTCCGTACCTTATTCACCATCCACACCACCGGCAAGGGGTCCGAGCTTCTAGGCGTCTACTATTTTGTGAAGCGCAAGAATTGCCCCTTCAAATACTTGAGGTTGTTTCCTTCCGGCAAATGGGGCGACTGGAAGAAAGGTGGGATCATCATTGCGGCGGAGGAGCACGAGAAGTTGGAGCTGCCCGAAGGTCTCCCTAATGTTGACACCGAAGCCTAGAGTGTAGTTCTGGTGCTATCAAACGCCTTCAACCCTGTCTTGACCATGATTCGCGAGTGCGTCGAAGGTGTAGTGACCCCCCAGATGGTCTTCTGCAACTTCCTGGTCAACAGGTGGGCTCCGCTGAAGAATAAGGAGATGCTCGCGTGGGCCCTCAACAGCGTGATGGATGACGACCGGATTGAAACCGGTCTAAAATCCAACTTGGATGATGAATCCTTGGAGTTTTGTTTAAAGAAATTCCAGCATGGGATTAACGTCAACGGTGATGATTTGGTTCCTCCAGCAGCTTTCCTCCCTCTGAACATGGAGGCAAAGTTCAGTAGGGAGCTCCAGAGGAGTATGCTGGTGCTTGATGACCTTGGTGAGGTAGAAAGGCGTCTGACCACCAGATTTGTAATCCCCAGAGCTTCCGAGGGCGGTCCTGCCTCCGCCCCGAGCCGGAAGACTAAAGACACCGGCAAGGGCAAGGGCAAACAGCCAGCTGAGCCCTCTAGCTGGAAGAGAAGGTTGAAGCACGCTAACGGGAGGTCCGTCAAACCTGCTCCTTCTACCATGGCTCCTTCTCCCCGGTGGGGGAGGTCTTCTGCAACTACTCATGCTCTGGTGCAAGCGTCTTCAAGGGGCGTCAGCTCCGGGCAGTCGACCCCGGCCTCAGTGCTGGCTAAAAGCTCCAAGCCCGGGAGTTCTTCCCAGCCAAGAGAAGCTCCAGCTGTGAAGACTCCGGCTGCTGCAAGCGGCCCTCAACTGAGGTCTGAAGTTGTAGTCTCTCTAGACATGGTGGGATCTAGCTCCAGACCTCAAAAGAAAAGATTCCAGGGCGACTGGGTGTCAACATCCCTACGTAAGCATTGATTGCTCGCCCTGAAATGCTAGTCTTGTTTTTGAAGTGTTTTTAATCTTCTCTTCCCTTTATTTCTTGGGTGTCGAAGAAGGGGTCGGGAACTTCATCGCCTGTTGCAGTGGCCAAGGCTGCGCCTGCCGAAGCTTCGGCTTCAAGCACTGAGCTTCCTTGTCAAGCGGAAGCAGAAGTTGTGACAGCTCCGAAGCCAACTTTCGTGAGCTTGGACTCAGAGTCCTCGCCTGAAGCTCATGTGGTAGTGCTGGACCATAGGAGAGAAGTTGAGGATGTACCTCTGGCGATGGTGGCGGAGGCTGATGCTCCAACACCAACGATGCCAGAAGTTCCGTCTTTTGAGCCAGAAGTTGTCGAAGCCCTGGCTACTGATCTAGAAGTAGTTGAAGCACCGGCTATTGAGCCGAAAATCACCCAAGCTCCGGCCCTTGTGCAGAAGCGGTTGAAAGCTCGACGGTTGCGCCGGAGGCACCTGAAGCCCCGGTCGTTGAACCAGAAGTAGTCATTGTGCCGGAGCCTGAGTTAGTGGCGGTTGAGGCTCCAGTCGAAGCCCCGACTGCTGCTCTGGAGGTGGTGGTCCCGGAGGTACCTGGGCCAGAGCCGGAGCAGCCTGAGGAAGTGATGACAGGTCCTTCATCCTCGGAGCCTGTGACCGAAGGTCCGGAAGCGGCACCTTCGACTCCCGCACCGGAGGTGGGAATTCCCCCAGCGGGTTCTTCCTCTGCTACCACTGAGGGGCTTCCCTAGAGCGGCCCTAGCGTTGCAGGAGTCTAGGGGACCACTATTGTAGAGTGGGACCCAATTTTTGTAATGGAAAATGAGCCTGCACAAATGGTCCCAGCAGGCCTGAAACCTATCCCTCTGGCTTTGTCCATAGACAACGCCTGCTAAGGTCTCCGACAGGTCCAACTTTCCTTCGATCATGAGTGCAAAGCCTTGGAGGAGGAGCATCACACCATGAGGCATTGGCGAAATAGACTCAATTTTGAGACCAGGCTTGCCCAAACAAGATTGGCTGACCAGAAGGAGTGGATTAAGAGGGAGAAGGTCCGGCTAGAATACTGAGACACGCTAATGGAGGAGAAGGAAGCCGCCATCCGGGCACTCGATGCTAACTCCAAGGAGATCCTGGAGCAAGCCAAGGAGAGACGTGATGCTGCTGACGAGCGTCACAAAAAATTTAATGAATTGAATGAAATTCTCTTGAAGCGTCGAGCGGACCTAGATGCAAGGGAAGAAAAACTCCTGGAGCTGCAGGAGGATGTGGTGAAGAAAGAGGCGGAGGTCACCCAAAAGTTGACTCTGAGTGAGCAGAATTTGGCAGATCGCAGCAAAAAGGTGGATCTATGGAAGGAGGAAGAAAGGAAGAAGAACTGCAAGGTGGGGCAAGAGCTCTCGAAAAGAGAGTCTGACGTTGCCGCTAGGGAGGAGAGAGTTAAAGGCAGGGAAAAGGACCTAGCTGAAAGGCGAAACCGCATCCACCTCCGAGAGATAGAGCTGGCCGATTGGGAGAAGCAAGTTGCTAAGAACATGCAACAACATGCTAAGTTGGCCGAGCGCCTTGTCCAGGAGAGTTCGAAGCTAGCGGCCGCCTGGAGGTCACTGGAAGAGCTGCGGAGCTCGAAGGCAACTGAGTCCTTGATGGTATGGGACTTCTTGGTACGTCCGGACAGGGCCCTCGTGCCTCTTAGTTTTAGTCCAGTACGCCCGAAGAACCAGCGCAGGAGCTGGACCAGACGCTAGCGGCACTTGGCTCTGCTGGCAGCAAACTCGACGCGATGGGTAATGTCATCGCCGATCAGCTGGAGACAGAGGGTAAATCCTTGGCCAAGAACTTCGCCGAGTATGTCTTGGCATGTTACAAAAGCCGAGAGCCCCAACTCTCCCTTGATCCGGTCATTGAAGGAATCATCGCCGAGGAAGAGGATGCCGCCAGAGCTAGTGTACAAGAAGCTGCTGAGAAGGTTACTTCGTGTTTCCACAGGACTTAGATCCTCCAGTAGCTAGAACTTTTCTCCTTTTGCCCCTTGTAACCCCAATTTTGTAATCCAATACTTTTGATTAATGAAATCCTCCTTCCTGCCTTGAATTTCACTTTGTCTTCAACATAATGTGTCGTATCTTGTTGGCCCCCTGGTACATGTGTACAATTGAAGTGTGTACATGTACCAAAGGTTGTGGCAGTATGTTGACGACTTGAATGCTTCGCACTTGTAAATTTTAGGTCCGAAGTCTTTATCTTCGATACGTCAATTGTTCGCCCCCTAAGATAGTCGGAGGTTCGTAGCTCCGGTAGTGGCTGATGCCAACGCACGAGTCGTCGATGATAGACCTTCGGGGGTTGCCGGAGCTTAGTAGCTCCGACAATACCCACTGTCAACGTATGAAGCGTTGATGGCAGACTCCCTTGGAGGATGTCAGAGATTAGTAGCTCCGGCATCGTCTACCATTGCTATGATTTTTTGCTTTTCCTGCACATTAAAGGCAAGAGAGAAAGCAAAATTTGTCCTCTTATCTATAAATTGGTTGTGACTTATTGTTCTTATTTGGACTTTAGGTCTGAAGAAACTCAACATGATAACGAGCGTTTTGATATAATCTTTCTAGATCTGCATGCCTTTTTAATACTCACCCTACTGAGGCCTGCCGGGGTGTAGGTAGAGCGGCGTACATAGGGTGCAGGACCAGGCTAAGTCAATAGCACACTACGGACCTATGTTGGCTTGGCGTTCAGGCAAGTAGACTATGTAGCAATGTTAAGATCCAAAAATACTATCAATAAGGCTTGTAATGCATGTTAATTACTTGGAACAAAGGTCAAAAAGACTTGCACAACTTCACTATAGACAAGACGGGTGAAAATAACTTGATATATTGAGCCTTGCACAAAAAGTAAATGCACATGGAGTCTGTTTTCACACAACAATGCCTTTCATTATAGGTCCGGATTACAGGGGAAACAAGGACACACTTAGGGTGTTGGACCATGCTAAATGTGCTATACATCTTGTACTAGCCCAAAGCAAGTAGTTACACTTTTAGTGCTGTGACTGTCTCAAGTTTTACTTGAACTTACCGGACCCTCGTTGAGGGGTCCGGATGTTCTCCCGGAGGACTTGCCTGTCTCTGTATAATGACTCTACAACATGCATTGTTTGTACTTACAGACTCACCTCCATGATTCTAGGCATAAAATATACGGAGATGCTCGATGTTCCAAGGATTAGGGAGTGGAATCCCATCCTCAGTTGCCAAGCAAACGCATCCTAGTCGGGATACTTTAATTACTCGAAAGGGACCCTCCTAGCTAGGGGAAAGTTTGTTCATCCCTTCACGGCTTAGTATCTTCCGAAGCACTAGGTTGCCTTCTTCAAGCTGTCGGTCGCGCACATGCCTTTGATGATAGTGCCTGAGCGCTTGTCGATAACGTGCATTCCGAGCAGCTGCTTGGCCCCTTCCCTCATCGACGAGGTCAAGGTCTTCATGCCGGAGCTGGTCCTGCGTGGCTTCGTCGAAGGTCCGAACCCGTAGGGAACCCGAGGTGATCTCCGGAGGAAGGACTGCTTCAGCTCTGTACACCAGGAAGAATGGAGTCTCCCTAGTTGACCGGTTGGGTGTTGTCCTGTTCACCCATAATGTGGACGAGAGCTCTTGAATTCAGTTAGCTCTGTGCTTTTTCAAGCGCTCATATGTGCACATCTTGAGTCCTTTTAATATTTCCGCATTTGCTCTCTCGGCTTGGCCATTGCTTGCTGGATGAGCTAATGAGGTGTAGCTAAGTTGAATGCCGAGGTCTTCACAATATTCTTGAAATGCAGCACTTGTAAATTGAGTTCCGTTGTCAGTTATGACTTTGTTCGAAACTCCAAATCTGCATATAATGGACTTCAAAAACTTGATTGCTGATTGTTTGTTGATTGTTACTACTAGAGTTGCTTCCAGCCACTTGATGAAATTGTCGATGGCGACATACAGGAACCTGTAACCTCCGACAGCTTTTGGGAAAGATCCCAAGATGTCCATGCCCCACACAGCGAATGTCCATGTATGAGGTATCATTTGTAGCAATTGAGCCGTTGTGTGAATCTGTTTTGCGTGGAACTGACACGCTTCACATTTTTTCACTAGCTCAACCGCATCCTGAAGTGCTGTAGGCCAGTGGAAGCCATGCCAGAAGGCTTTCCGACCAGCGTGCAGGAAGACGCGTGGTTCCCACACTCGCCTCCATGGATTTCCGCGAGAAGCTCGCGACCTTCTTCCCTTGCAATGCACCGCATTAGGACATCATTGGCACCACGTCGGTAGAGATCCCCTTGTACCAACATGTATCTTTTAGCCAATCTGAGAATCCGGTAGCAGATACACTGTCTTCAGGAAGGATATTGTCTTTCAAGTAGTTCTAGATCTCTGAGATCCATTTATTGGAGCTTACTTGAGCTTCTGAGTCTTGCATGTTGGGTTGCTCGGAGCTTCCGACAACACCTATGACCCTTGGTGGACGCCATGGTAATAGGGCCACCGGGACCGCCAGCTTCGAGGTGTTGGTCTCGCCCCTTCGCTCAGTTCGGCAAGCTGAGCTGTTGGTTTTGACAACCTCTGGACGAAAATTCCGACAGGAGCCGGAGCTCCGGTTGAGGCTTTCGTCGAGAGTTCGTCGGCTTCAGAGTTATGAAGTCGCTAAACATGATGAATATCTAGGACTTCCAAGTCCTTCTGAAGCCTCTAGACTTCATGGAGATAAGCAGCTAATTTAGGATTGTTGCAGGAACATTCACCTTTGACTTGTTTGATGATGAGTTGTGAATATCCCTTTACCAACAGATGTTTGACACCATAAGATAGTGCCACTTTGAGTCCATAGATGAGGACTTCATACTCCGCCATATTGTTTGTTGTCTTGAAATCAAGGTGTACCATGTACTTGACCTTCTCCCCGGTCGGAGCCAGGAGAAGGATTCCAGCTCTGACTCCCTGCTTCTGCACAGAGCCGTCGAAGTAGAGGGTACAGTGATGCTTGGTGAATATTGGAACTTTGAGTTCTGGTTTTTGCTCACTATGGCCCCCAGGGTTTGATGGAGAGGGAGTCTATTCTGCCACAAAGTCAACCAAGACTTGACTTTTGATTGCTTGTCTTGACACGGATTCTAGATCGAATTTGGCCAGTTCTGCTGCCCACTTTGCAATGTTCTCGGTAGAATTAGGATTATGCAAAATAGCACGCAGTGGAAAAGAAGTTACCACTGATATTTTGTGTTGGAAGTAATGACGGAGCTTCCTTAATGCAATAAGAACTGTGTAAAGCAGTTTATGCACCTCAATGTATATTGTCTTGGCGTCGTGGAGTACTTCACCGATGAAGTACACGGGGCGTTGGATGGTCCGGACCCTTTCAGAAGGACCCGGAGCTTCCTCTCCATGGACCCGGACCCTGCTGGAGGGTTCCAGACCTTCAGGTTGTGCTTCTTGGACCCTCCCGGAGGGGTCCAAAACTTCTTCTTGTTCGACCAGGACATCACTAGGAAGATCCAAATCATCTTGGTTAGCCAGGTGAACCTCCTCAAACGTATGAGGTTGATCCCTTAGCATTTCGTTTTGAGGTTCCGTGTCTTGGAGCTGAGACCCAGTCACGTCTTCAAGTGATTTCGAACCCTCCCAGAGGGGTCTAGACTTCTTGATTGGATGTGGTTCCGGTCTTTCCGCAACTAGGACCATACTGACAACTTCGATGGTTGCCGAAATGTAAAGCAATAAAGGCTCACCAGGATTCGGAGCTACCAAGATTGGTAGTGTGGTGAGGAGTTGTTTTAGTTCTTGAAATGCCTTATTTGCTACTTCAGACCAAAGAAATGGTCCGGACTTCCTCAAGAGTTTGAAGAAGGGTAGCGCTCGTTCTGCCAGTCTTGATATAAATTTGCTAAGCGCAGCTAGACATCCAGTCAACTTTTGGACATCTTTAATGTGGGCTCGGGGCCGCATATCTTCTATAGCCTTGATCTTTGCTACATTTGCTTCAATTCCTCGATGAGTCACCAAGAACCCCAGAAGCTTCGTGGAGCTAACCCCAACGACACACTTGTCTGGGTTCAGCTTGGTGCGCGTGGTGCGCAGCTTGTCAAAGACGGCTTTTAAGTTGTCAAGGAGTGACTCCTTGTTTTTTATCTTCACGATGATGTCATCAACATACACCTCCACCAAGTCTCTAATTAGCTCTCCAAATGTTTTGTACATAGCTCGCACAAATGTTGAAGCAGCATTTTTAAGACTGAATGGCATGGCAGTATAACAATACAATCCATCTACTGTTATGAAGGCAATATGCTCTTCATCTTCCTTAGACATTTGGATTTGATGATATCCATAATATGTATCTAAGAAACACAGTAGCTCACACTCGGAGGTGGAGTCCACTATCTGATCTATTCTAGGTAGTGGAAATGGATCCTTTGGACATGCCTTATTTAAGGTGGTGTAGTCGATGCACATCCGAAGCTTCCCGCCGGCCTTGGATACAATAACTGGGTTTGCTAGCCATTTTGGATGAAAGACTTCTCGGATGAATCCAGCTTTGAGCAACTTCTTGATTTCCTGTCGGATGAAGTTTTGTCACTCGATTGATTGCTTCCGGGGCTTCTAGTGTACAGGCCATGCGTCCGGGTAAATCTTCGGATTATGCTCAATCACCTCCCTAGGGATCCCAAGCATTTGTGATTGTTGCCAGGCAAACTGTGATGCCCGGTTCGAAAATGAACCAAGCTAACGCATATGTGTGCCCAGGATGTTCATCACACATATACGAGTGCAATCACAAACGATATACAGATAATTACCACAGAACAAGATTAATTATCAAATTTTATTACACGAACCATATTATCCTCGAATACAAGATCTAATGAATATTAATGACAAGTTCAACTAATGCAATGGAAATAAACTAATTAAGCAACTAAGCAAACTAAGCATAAGCAATAGGGTATATATGCGCAGCTCCAATCAACACCACAGGCAAAGCTAACGGTAGACACGGCCTAGATCTCCACATTATCACCATTAAACTCACAATTCTGACCTGCAACTGTTGGGGGGGGGGGGGGGATTGCAAGAGTGAGTACATGTCGTACTCAGCAAGTGTGGAAAGTATGACATGTGGCTGATTCAAATGACGACAACAATAATGGCAAAGTGTTGAAAAGTACAATAAAACATTTGAAAAACAATATATTATATGTATGTGAAGTAATCCCATCATAATCACGAGTAATACCATAATACCAAACTGAATTCATTACCATCATCAATAAGTCCAGAGTTCACCATTGCCAATAACCATATTCAATACCAGAAATAAATACATAACCAACCATAATATCAACCATAACCATTACCATCCTAAATTCCAATTTCCCTCTAATCATGGAAGTTGTCCAGGTGCTCATAACCGGGAGCACGGCTATCATGATAGTTTTAATTAACTCTGCAGAGTTTGTACCACTTTACCCACGTGTTTGTGATTTCATCACCCGTTGGCGACTAAAGAACCTCCCTTATGCCAATTACACTTCATTTGGTGTATGGCCAAGAGATCACAAAATAGCCTTTACAAAGGGATTACTAGTCTATTCAGACCCCACTGAGGTTTCACCGGTGGCGATGTCTCCAACTGAGCACATCTTCAACCAAGGGCCCCCTCTTGAGCCATTCGGATCCTAGGGTAGTCCCGCCAATCATCAACAAACCCAATCCGACTACCCCTTCCCCGAGCATCCATAATGGTCCAAACAGCACTAGCAAAGCCCTAATTAATCAGCTACGCCGCACCCATACTTGGCCACGTGGTGGCACTGTAGTCCTGACTTATTCTCGCATGAACCGGTCCTTAGATCTAAAGCAAGCAAACCACCATGACATCCAACCCTTCCACATACCAGGCTTGCTTAGATCACCCATCGTATTGACCAATTCACATTAACCAGAATATCATTGATGCATAATTAAATGTGTAGTGTTGTTTGTCATCCCAATTAATTAAGCGAAGCAAAAAGGTAAAAACCCTTCCTGACTCTCTACCATATATTCCAGGTGACAAGGGTGGTTAAACAATTCTAGTAAACTTCCTACCATAGGATTTCCCATCAAATTGACACAGCATGCAGTTCTGCAAACAAAAACATTTATTTTGAAAATAGGATCAATATGCTTCAAGTACGCTTGCCTTGCTCCGGCGGATAGAGTTGCTCAAGCGCTTCGAAGTCTTGATTCTGAAAATCCTCGTACACGATCTCTTGAGCACTTCCCTCTACTCGTGATCACACATACAAGAATATACATACAAATCAACATGATGCACACACATTAATCAACATGTGGTGATATGCATGCATGCAAAGTACAATAATTGATTAACTACAGTTGTTTATTAATTAGATGCAACTAGTTCATACGTATTCATATGAGTTTACGGGAGTTTTAGAGTGGATTAATACTGCTGAAAATAAAAAGGCGATGCAACAAAAATCAATTCACGTCTATTAGATTCAATATGGTCGCTAAAATTCGCATCGGGAACGAATCCTACCATAGATGTGATGGCTTGACGATCGCGGAACGAAGGCAACGCGTAGACGAAGTGGATGGCGCAGCAGTCCTCCGGCGGCACGACGATGGCGACGACGATCTTCGGTGGACGACGACACCCTCCTCTTTTTCTTCCTCTTCCTCCTCTTTTTTCCTCTCTTTTCTTCCCTGGCGGTGGCTGTTCTTCTCTATTTTTCCCTACCCAGCGGCTAGGTTTTCTGGGGTCGGGAGACACGAAGCCTTCGTCGGTATTTATAGGCGGCGGCTAGGGTACGCGTGCGGCTGGGTGCTAGGGCGAGTGCGGGCTAGGCGGGGCGTTGGGGCGCATCGCGCGGTTGGTGGCGCGTATCGCTCGGTATGGGTGCACGGGGGCGCGTATCGCGCGTGAGGGCACAGGAGGCGCGGCTCGGGCGCTGGGGTGCGGGGCCGGTCGGGGTCGCGCACGTGCGTGGGAGCGGTCGGCGGGATCGCGCGATTCGGCGCGGGGGCCAAGGCGCGGGCGAATAGGGGGCGCGGGAGTCGCGCGGGGGGGGGGGGGGGGGGGGTGGGGGTGCTGCGGTGCGTGCGGGGCCCAGCAGCGGGGCGCTTCGGTGGGAGCGCGGGGCGTTGGGATCGGGCGAGCGGTTCGGCGCTCGCGCGGGAGCGGGGCCCAGGCGGGCGGCGGGGTGGCGCCAGGGCAGCGGTGCGGGGTGGGATCGCGGGGTGCTGCGCGGGAGTGTGGCCCAGCGGGGGCTGCTGGCTGGGCCGGCTCGGCCGCCTGACCAGCAGTCCCTTTCCCTTTTTTTCTTTTCTTTTTTTACTTTCTTTTTCTTTATTTTTTTATATTATTATTATTATTATATTATATTTTATTATTTATATTTTATTTTATTTTTTATATATATTATTATATATATTATATATATATTTATATATATATTTATATATATTTTTATACTTATTCCCTATTACAAGTTTTAGGCTATAATTATCATTTTCTTTTTCTTCTTTTTGCTACACCATATATGTATGTTTTATCTTTTATTATCTTTCTTTTATCCTACTAATGTTTAATGCATGGTCATGTATGCAATGCATGATGCGAAAATTTAGGGTGTTACAAACCTACCCCCTTAAAGTGAATCTCGCCCTCGAGATTCGATAGCGTGGAGAAAAGATGCGGGAATTCTGCCTTCAGGTGTTCTTCACGTTCCCACGTAGCTTCGGCTTCCGTATGGTGGTTCCATTGCACTTTGCACCAACGGACTTTCTTATTCCTCGTGACCCTTTCCTTCACGTCCAAGATCTTGATAGGTTGCTCGACATAAGACAAATCCTCCTGAAGTCCTAACTTGTCCATCGGCACTTGTTCTTCTGGCACCCTGAGACACTTCTTGAGTTGGGAAACATGAAACACATCATGTACGTCTGAAAGATGAGCTGGCATCTCCAACTTATATGCTACTTCTCCTCTTTTGTCCAAAATCTTGAATGGTCCAATATAACGAGGTGCGAGCTTGCCTCTTATGTTAAACCTCTTATGACCTCTCATAGGTGACACCTTGAGGTAAACAATATCTCCTATTTCAAAGGCTAATTTCCTTATCCTATTGTCCGCATAGCCTTTTTGTCTTGATTGGGCAGCCCTCAAGTTTTCACGAATTATCTGGACTTGCTTTTTGGCTTCTTGCAACACATCCGGACCAAATACATGAGTTTCTCCTGCCTCATTCCAGAATAAAGGTGTCCTACACTTCCTCCCATAAAGCGCTTCATATGGTGACATTTTCAAGCTTGCTTGGTAACTATTGTTGTATGAAAATTCCGCGTATGGCAAGCTTTTGTCCCAACTTTTCCCATGCTTTAAAGCACAAGCTCTTAACATGTCCTCCAAAATCTGATTGGTCCTCTCGGTTTGTCCATCCGTTTGAGGATGATATGCTGAACTAAAATTCAACCTCGTTCCCAAAGCTTCATGCAATTTTTGCCAAAATCTGGAGGTAAATTGAGAACCTCTATCCGAGACTATCTTCTTCGGTACTCCGTGTCGACACACAATATGCTCCATGTATATTTCGGCCAATCGTGCAGCTGTATACTTGGTCTTCACAGGGACAAAATGAGCTGACTTGGTTAAGCGATCCACAATTACCCAAATTGAGTCATACCCGGACTGAGTACGTGGTAACCCAGCTATGAAGTCCATTCCAATTTCTTCCCACTTCCATTCTGGAATCTTCAACGGCTGCAATAATCCGGCGGGCCTTTGATGTTCCGCCTTGACTCGTTGGCACACATCACACAATGCTACGTATTCAGCTATGTCCTTCTTCATGCTATCCCACCAATAGCAAGTCTTCAAGTCTTTGTACATCTTTGTACAACAAGGATGAATTGAGTAAGGCGAGTCATGTGCCTCTTGTCTCCCGAATGTGCTTTACATTAGGCACAACGATCCTCTTTCCAAGCCATAAGGTACCATGTTCGTCTTCATCAAATCTGAATTCTCTCCCTTCCTCGATCCTTTCCTTGATTTCCTTGATCTCCTCATCCGTGGTTTGTGCTTCTCGAATCTTGCTCCAAGGTTGGGTTTAACTCCATCATCTCCATCTCATTTACAAATCCGAGGTTTAATCTTTCAAACTCCTTGCATAAATCGAATGGTAACTCTCGAACCGTGAGTTGATGACTTACTCCTTTTCTACTCAAAGCATCGGCCACTACATTAGCTTTTCCCGAATGATAGTTGATCCCCAAATCATAACCTTTGATGAGCTCCAACCATCTTCGTTGCCTCAAGTTCAGATCTGTTTGTGTGAAAATATACTTCAAACTCTTATGATCCGTGTAAATTTTACACCTATGTCCAAGAATATAGTGTCTCCAAATCTTCAATGCATGTACCACGGCTGCAAGTTCTAAATCATGTGTTGGGTAATTCTGCTCATATTTCTTCAATTGTCTTGATGCATAGGCGACCACTTGACCTTCTTGCATAAGCACACATCCTAATCCTTGTCTTGATGCATCACAATATATATCAAAACTCTTGCTCACGTCCGGTAATACTAACACCGGCGTGGTTGTCAACCTTTTATTTAATTCCTCAAAACTATTTTGACAAGCTTCAGTCCATTGGAAAGCCTTCCCCTTCATTAGCAATTCCGTCATGGGCTTGGCTATCTTGGAAAAGTCCTTGATAAACCGACGGTAATATCCAGCCATTCCAAGAAAACTCCTTATTTCCTTGACATTTTGCGGCGGCTCCCACTTCAACACGTCTCTCACTTTTCCGGGGTCAACCGATACTCCTCCTCCTGAGATTATATGACCCAAAAATGGCACCTCTTTCAACCAAAACTGGCACTTGCTGAACTTGGCATACAATTGATGCTCCCTCAATTTCTGCAGCGTAAGCCTCAAGTGTTCCTCATGTTCCTTCTCATCCTTCGAGTAGATCATAATGTCATCAATAAACACCACAACGAACTTATCTAAGTACTCCATGAAGACCTTATTCATGAGGTACATAAAGTAGGCAGGCGCATTTGTCAATCCAAATGACATCACGGTGTACTCATAAGATCCATACCGTGTTCTAAAAGCTGTTTTGGGTATGTCCGATGGTCCAATCTTCATTTGAAAGTATCCCGACCTTAAATCAATCTTGGAAAATACACAGGCACCTTTCATCTGATCAAACAAGTCTTCTATACGTGGCAAGGTATACTTGTTTTTGATTGTTACCTCGTTGAGAGCTCGGTAATCCACGCACATCCTTTGGGATCCATCCTTCTTGTCCACAGATAGAACGGGTGCTCCCCAAGGTGAAGAGCTTGGGCGAATAAAACCTTTCCCTAATTGCTCTTGAATTTGCTTCTTGAGCTCCGCTAATTCCATAGGAGGCATCATATATGTCCTCTTAGCTATAGTTGCAGTTCTAGGTATTAAATCAATAACAAACTCAATGTCTCGATCAGGTGGCATACCTGGCAACTCATCTGGAAACACATCCAAAAATTCACACACTACCGGAATCTCCTCAATTGCGGTACCGTCCATATGATTCAGCTCCAATTTCTTCGGTGCGGTTTGAGATGCTTCAAACTCTATGGCGATCCCTTCTTCATTGGTCAACTTCACCGTCTTTGTGGCACACTCAATAACTCCATTGTGCTTCCTCAACCAGTCCATACCAAGTATAATGTCCAATCCTTGAGAATCCAAAACTATGAGGTTGGCGGAGAAGTCTACCCCCCTTATTCTAAGGCTTACTTTTGGACATACTATATTTGTCCTCATCTATCCTCCAGGAGATTTAACCAACAGAGTAAACTTCATATGAGAGATAGGCAAACTATACTTGGCAACATACTTCGATGCAATGAATGAATGCGATGCTCCAGAATCAAATAACATAGTCGCGGGGTTGGAGTTGGCGAGAAACATACCAATGACCACGTCATCCGCTTGTTGAGCATCCTCCGTAGAGACATGGTTCACGTTGCCACGAGCAAAATTCTGCTGTCCACGGTTCCCTTGTGGCTGTCCTCCATTAGGTCTTGGGTTTTGCCTCGGTGCTTTGCTTCCTTGACCAAGGCCCGACTTAGGACATTGATGCGTAAAGTGTCCAGCTTCTCCACAATTATAGCACTTCTTAACTCCACCAAAATTATTGGGACGAGCTTGGTTTTGAACATTGGCTCCAGGAAAATCAGCACGAGGTGCATAAGGCATCGGAGGCCTAGGTGCTTGCATGACAGGGCGCTGCTGCACAAACTGAGTTGGGCGTGGTACATAACCTAGGGCGCTGAGCAAGAATAGAGGAGCTGTAATGAGGCGCATTGGGTGTGCAAAGGCAGAGGGCGACACATGTACTTCCTTGTTGTTGTCCTTGATATGGCGCCTTCCTCTTGATTTCTTGCTCCATCTCACGAATCTTGTTCTCAACCACAATTGCTTTGTCCACAAGTTTCTTAAAATTGGCATAATCGCAGTTGAGTAGTTGCACTTGGATCTCATTGTTCAAGCCTCTCATGAACAAATATTGCTTCCGGCTGTCCCGACTAACATCCTCAGGCGCATATCTTGAGAGTGAGTGAATTTATTGAGATATTCACTCACGCTGATTTTCTTGTCTCAAGTTCTCAAATTCTTGCCTCTTCAAGATCATAACACCTTCGGGCACATAATGAGAATGAAAATTCTCCTTGAATTCGGCCAAGTGATTCTTTCTGGTCTCAGGAGCACTACAATAAGCATCCCACCAATCCGCAGCTGCTCCAACGAGTTGATGAGAAGCGAACAGGACCTTCTCCTGGTCACTGCATTGGACAATGGCTAGCTTCTTCTCCACGGACTTGAGCCAATCATCCGCATCCATAGGGTCTGCGGCTTGAGCAAAGGTCGGCGGCCTAGTCCTAATAAACTCTCCCAATCGGTTATGAGGAGGCAAGGGGGTGGCGGTGGAGCCATGTGGGGCTGATTATTGATATTGCAAGCCTGCAGCTGTCCCATAGTTTGTATCATGGTCTGCATGAGCTGGTTCTGCATAGCCAGTAGCTGCTCGATATTGATGGCTCCATGAGCAGGTCCTTGTCCAGTATTGTTCTGAGGTACTCCATGGTTCTCCTCCTCACCATTGACATCCCTCTGATTGCGAGTCCTCACCATCTGAAGAAGAGCAATAGGTAAGAATTTAGAAACGTCCCCAACTATATGCATTCAAGGGATATGAAGCTAACCAACTAGCTATACTAGCCTAGGTGGACATGCAATGCTAAAGCATACTAAAATCCTCTATTAAGCACACAAGCAAGCAATATATATATAGCAAACAGCACACTAAGCAAAAACACATCGATTCCGGAGTGCTCCTATGTGCTCTAAAGTGTCCATTCTATCTAGGCTGCATCCTACGGTCAACCTGTGGCTCTGATACCAATCTGTGACGCCCGGTTCCGAAAATGAACCAAGCTAACAAATATGTGTGCCCAGGATGTTCATCACACATATACGAGTGCAATCACAAACGATATACAGATAATTACCACATAACAAGATTAATTATCAAATTTTATTACACAAACCATATTATCCTCGAATACAAGCTCTAATGAATATTAATGACAAGTTCAACTAATGCAGCGGAAATAAACTAATTAAGCAACTAAGCAAACTAAACATAAGCAATAGGGTATATATGCGCAGCTCCAATCAACACCACAGGCAAAGCTGACGGTAGACACGGCCTAGATCTCCACATTATTGCCATTAACTCACAATTCTGACATGCAACTGTTGGGGGGGGATTGCAAGAGTGAGTACATGTCGTACTCAGCAAGTGTGGAAAGTATGACATGTGGCTGATTCAAATGACGACGACAATAATGGCAAAGTGCTGAAAAGTACAGTAAAACATTTGAAATGCAATATATTATATGTATGTGAAGTAATCCCATCATAATCACGAGTAATACCATAATACCAAACTGAATTCATTACCAATCATCAATAAAGTCCAGATTTCACCATTGCCAATAACCATATTCAATACCAGAAATAAATCCATAACCAACCATAATATCAACCATAACCATTACCATCCTAAATTCCAATTTCCTCTAATCATGGAAGTTGTCCAGGTGCTCATAACCGGGAGCACGGCTATCATGATAGTTTTAATTAACTCTGCAGAGTTTGTACCACTTTACCCACGTGTTTGTGATTTCATCACCCGTTGGCGACTAAAGAACCTCCCTTATGCCAATTACACACTCCTTTGGTGTATGGCCAAGAGATCACAAAATAGCCTTTACAAAGGGATTACTAGTCTATTCAGACCCCACTGAGGTTTCACCGGTGGTGATGTCTCCAACTGAGCACATCTTCAACCAAGGGCCCCCTCTTGAGCCATTCGGATCCCAGGGTAGTCCCGCCAATCATCAACAAACCCAATCCGACTACCCCTTCCCCGAGCATCCACAATGGTCCAAACAGCACTAGCAAAGCCCTAATTAATCAGCTACGTCGCACCCATACTTGGCCTCGTGGTGGCACCGTAGTCCTGGCTTATTCTCGCAAGAACTGGTCCTTAGATCTAAAGCAAGCAAACCACCATAACATCCAACCCTTCCACATACCAGGCTTGCTTAGATCACCCATCGTATTGACCAGTTCACATTAACCAGAATATCATTGATGCATAATTAAATGTGTAGTGTTGTTTGTCATCCCAATTAATTAAGCGAAGCAAAAAGGTAAAAACCCTTCCCAACTCTCTACCATATATTCCAGGTGACAAGGGTGGTTAAACAATTCTAGTAAACTTCCTACCATAGGATTTCCCATCAAATTGACACAGCATGCAGTTTTGCAAACAAAAACATTTATTTTAAAAATAGGATCAATATGCTTCAAGGACACTTGCCTTGCTCCGGTGGATAGGGTTGCTCAAGCGCTTCGAAGTCTTGATTCTGAAAATCCTCGTACATGATCTCTTGAGCACTTCCCTCTACTCGTGATCACACAAACAACAATATATATACAAATCAACATGATGCACACACATTAATCAACATGTGGTGATATGCATGCATGCAAAGTACAATAATTCATTAACTACGGTTGTTTATTAATTAGATGCAACTAGTTCATACGTGTTCATATGAGTTTACGGGAGTTTTAGAGTGGATTAATGCTGCTGAAAATAAAAAGGCGATGCAACAAAAATCAATTCACGTCTATTAGATTCAATATGGTCACTAAAATTCGCATCGGGAACGAATCCTACCGTAGATGTGACGGCTTGACGATCGCAGAATGAAGGCAACACGTAGATGAAGTGGATGGCGCAGCAGTCCTCTGGCGGCACGACGACGGCGATGACGATCTTCGGTGGACGACGACACCCTCCTCTTTTTCTTCCTCTTCCTCCTCTTTTTTCCTCTCTTTTCTTCCCTGGCGGCGGCTGTTCTTCTCTATTTTTCCCTACCTGGTGGCTAGGTTTTCTGGGTTCGGGAGACACGAAGCCTTCGTCGGTATTTATAGGCGGCGGCTAGGGTACGCGTGCGGCTGGGTGCTAGGGCGAGCGCGGGCCAGGCGGGGCGTCGGGGGCGCATCGTGTGGTCGGCGGCGCGTATCTCGCGGGATGGGTGCACGGGGGCGCGGGAGGCGCGGCTCGGGCGCTGGGGTGCGGGGCCAGTCGGGGTCGCGCGAGCGGTCGGCGGGATCGCGCGATTCGGCACGGGGGCCAAGGCGCGGGCGAATCGGGGGGCGCGGGAGTCGCACAGGGGGGGGCTGCGGTACGGGCGGGGCCCAACAGCGGGGCACGTTAGTGGGAGCGCGGGGCGTCGGGATCGGGCGAGCGGTTCGGCGCTCGCGCGCGGGTATCGCACGGGAGCGGGGCCCAAGCGGGCGGCGGGGGTGGCGCCAGGGCAGCAGTGCGGGGTGGGATCGCGGGGTGCTGCGCGGGAGTGTGGCCCAGCGGGGGCTGCAGGCTGGGCCAGCTCGGCCGCCTGGCCAGCAGTCCCTTTCCCTTTTTTTTCTTTTCTTTTTTTTTACTTTCTTTTTATTTTATTATTTTTATATTATTATTATAAAATATTTTATTATTTATATTTTGATTTATTTTTTATATATATTATTATATATATTATATATATATATATATATAGATATATATATATATGTTTATATATATTTTTATACTTATTCCCTATTACAAGTTTTAGGCTATAATTATCATTTTCTTTTTCTTCTTTTTGCTACACCATATATGTATGTTTTATCTTTTATTATCTTTCTTTTATTCTACTAATGTTTAATGCATGATCATGTATGCAATGCATGATGCGAAAATTTAGGGCGTTACACAAACACATCGAAATTAGCGCGGAGGAAAGTGATGAGCACGAGTTCCTATTTGTTGTTCAGACCCACCGATATACGGGTAGTCTGAGCAGCATCAGAACCAATTTGGATGACTTTGACGGGAATGTCGGCGTCACCACTTAGTTGCACACGAGGTGCGGAGGTAGAGCATTTGTGACGAATGCTTGGAGGATTCGGAGCTGGATCCTTAACGGATGCTTCCTCTTGCGCTGTGGTAAGCACATAGAGTTCTTCCAGTGCAGTAACTCGTGCGGTACGATCTTCGCGGATCCGGAGAACGCCCGTAGGTGTTGGCATCTTCAACATGAAGTAACCATAATGGGCAGCAACCATAAACTTGTATAAAGTTGGCCTGCCCAGAATGGCACTGAAAGGCAGACTAATCTGCGCGACGTCGAAGATCAGTTTCTCAGTTCTGTAGTTCTCCCGGGTCCCGAAGGTCACTGGGAGTGTGATGGAACCGAGTGGAGTGATGGTTCCTAGACCTACTCCAGATAAAGGTCGGGATGGGCGAAGGTCCGAAGGCCGGGGTTGAAGCTTAACGAAAGCTTTGAAGCTTATCAGGTTTAACCCGGAACCTCCGTCCACCATTACATGTTGGATTTGGATATTGTTAATGGTGGGTGACACCATCAACGGGAGTTGGCTAGCCCCAATCTTATTTCAAGGGCAGTCCGCATTAAAAATGATGGGTGTATCCATCCACTTCCGATGTGGTTCCGCCTTAGCAGCGGGAGCTTCCACGGCCATGTCCTGCCGCATTGTATTGAAGATGCGGCGAGAGGTGATGTCCCAAGAACCACCATAGATGGTGTTCAAGGTCTTCCGACGTTCGTTTTCAGAGACGTTGGAGTCGTCGTCGACAGTGTTGTAAATGGCTTTCAAGACCTTTTTGGGATCCTGGAAACCTAGCTCCTCTTCAATCGGAGCTTCGTCGACTTTTTGTTTTCCTTCCCTTTGACAGAAGGGAGCTTCTTCCCTACGCTTGTTTTAGCGCTCGGCAAGGTTCTGGACCTCCCGACACTCTTCCAAGCCGTGTCGGTTCGTCTTGTGAATCGAACACCATGCTTTGGAACTGTTGCCGTCTTCTGATGAAGGTCGAGGTCGCTTCTCAGGGCGTGGCTTCCGGCCTACAGGAGCTATAGCAGCAGCAGCTGGAGCGCTGACAGACGACTTCTTTTTGCCGTTGGGCTTCTTGTTCTTCTTGCCACTACGGGAGGTAGCAGCTTCAGTTTTGTAGGACTTCTGGTTTGCCTCCGGAGCTGACTTGGAGTGCATTTCACGGGCCTCTGTAGCTCTAGCACATTTGTTGGCTAGGCTGAAGAGTTTCGTGACGCTGGTAACTTCTTTAATGGCCAGCTTTTCTAGCATCTTCTTATCTCAAACACCCTATCTGAATGCAACGATAACAGAGGAGCTTGAGATTGAAGGAATGGTATTTCGTACCTGAGATAAACGCTGGATGAAGGATCGTAGCGATTCCCCCGATGTTTGCTTTACGGCAAACAGATCCATTTCAGTGCTGGGCCAGGTGTAGGAGCTCCCGAAGTTGGCAGTGAATTGTTGGCATAGCTCCGCCCAACTATTAATGGAGTCGGGCGGGAGACTCATGAACCAGGACCTTGCAGTCCTAGTTAGAGCCACAAGGAAGTAATTTGCCATTACAGCCTCATCACCCCCTACTGCCAGTATGTCAGTGGAGTAGATTGAAGGAATTCGGTGGGGTTGACAGTCCTCTCAATTTTTTCTGGCAAATGAGGTCCAAACTTCTGTGTCCACCTGACCATGCGCAAATTCATAGCCAGGGCAGAACAACCTCCTCCTTGTCCTTAAGGAGCAGGGTTGGCCTGAGCCACTCGCCTCTCACGAGCACGCTCGATATGGACACGACCGTCCTGCTGCCAGTAACGGCGATCCAGTTCCGACCGTTGGTCATGAGTCGGGATCTTGATGATTGTGTGGGTGCATCTTGCCCCGGGAGGCAGCAAAGTCACCTGCTGGGAGGCAGCACGTCTCCTTTGTTGCGATAATTGTGGACCAAGTCGGCCAGACAAGGTCCTTCGTTGGGAAGGTGCTCGCCCCGAAGGAGGATGACCTTGATTGTTGATGCCTGCAGCCGCAGCTGCAACCAGATGGTCAACACCAGCTCTCCACTGCTCCATAGCACCCTGGGGTGCACCTGGAGGTGGTGGGTGTTGTAGAAGAGCTCGCGCAGCAATGAGCGCGTGCTCAGGGTTATTGTTTGCTCATGCAGTGATCGACGCAGATGCCCCATCTTGTTGACCAGCATTGTTTGCCGGAATAGATGGTTGTTGTGGTGCTATAACGCCTGCTGGAACAATGGCACCTGCTGGTTGTTGGACGTTGGAGGGATTGCCTCCAGCTAGTTGTCTAGCGTGGTTGCCATTGGAGAATCCATCAGCTGAATTCACCATCTTGTGATCTCGGGATTCCCCCGACCTGGCACGCCAAATGTCGAAGTGTTTGATACGACACTTCCCCCGGACCCGCTAAGAAGCAGCCCGCGGAGGTTCTTTTATGGTTGGGGTACGTAGAGATCATGATCAATATGATGACACCAGAGATTTACGTGGTTCGGGCCGCTTGAGTGTAACACCCTACTCCACGGGGTTTGTGTTGTTGTATTGTGAGCTGGTCTGCTGGAATCAGATTGAATAGAAATGTCCCGTGAGTTCATGTAGTACGTCCCTTTTATAGTTCTAAGGACATACCGTTACAAAGCATGCCTGGCCCGACATGTGGCCCTGATGTATTTAATGGACTAATACACTATCTAAAAAGTATTAAGCATGATTAATAGTATGATAACGTGACTTAATGGCTGCGTTACCCTTATTAACAGCTCTCTTGATCGTGTGTCGTTAATACAGCATTAACGACACGTAATTACATCTTGTAACTGCTACTTTAATTACACTTGATGGCTCATGCTGAAGGAGATCTGCCAGTGTACGCATCGATGAAGGTCCGAAGGCTCCACACGTGGAAGCTCCGGATCTTTCCCTTATGGGAGGTTAGGTCCGGGGCTACTGTACACATGTCGGCACCGGAGCTCCTCTCTGCTGGGGGTTAGCTCTGCGACTGTTGTACACGTGTTGGCACCGGAGCTCCTCTCTCCTGGGGGTTAGCTCTGGAACTGTTGTACACATGTTGGCACCGGAGCTTTCCTTTGTTAGGAGCTTAATTCCTGTTTTCCTTACACGTGTTGATCCAGGAGCTACCATTATGAGGGGAGTTGGTCCGGTGCCATGTGACATGTGGGGCCCGAGGAGTCTTCTAACTCTGACAGGTAGAATTTCCTTATACTCCTTGCGGTATTAAGGGGTACCTGGTATGTAGGGTACCAACAGTAGTACTTTATAAGCTCCAATCATATACGTTTCCCCAAATTCAGATTCGTCTGTGTGAATGTGTACTTGAGACTCTTGTGATCCGTGTAAATCTCACATCGGTGTCCAAGGATGTAATAACTCAAATCTTCAAGGCATGTACCACGGCTGCGAGTTCAAGATCATGCGTAGTATAATTTGATTCATGTTTTTTCAGATGCCTTGATGCATAAGCCACTACTTGACTTTGTTACATTAATACACATCTATCGGTGGTTTTGATCCGGCAGATCTCACGACACTACTAAAGTGTTTGCGGAGTTTGAAGTTCGGTGTGGGCACGCGGAGATTCAAGAAGGTGAAATGTAAAATGACATAGGAGACACAAAGATTTACGTGGTTCGGGCCGCCTGAGCATAATACCCTACTCCACGGGATGTGGTTGTATTGTATTGGATGTATGAACTCAACTCAAGTGACGTGAATTGAGTGCGCGTGTGAGCCGATTAGACCAGATCAGATCAGAGCAGGTCAGATCAGTCCCTCTATGTATCGTTGGCCTGTCCTTTATAGTACAAGGACAGGCCGTTACAAGTTGGCCTGGCCCGACATGTGGCCCCGACGGTTACTAATATTGATACACATTTGATGCGCTTAATTACCCTTAATGACCAAGTTACGGGCTTTGACAGCACCGTTACTAGTAATTAAGGTCATCTGATCCTGTGTCATTAACATAGTATTAATGACACTTAATCGGGTCTTGAAGTCCTTGATTCCCCTTTGAAGATCCGGAGCCGTTGTGGAGTCCACCGGAGGTTTGAGGCTGAAGATCCGACGGTAGGACACGTGGCAGCTCCGGAGCATGCTATGAGGAACAGATAGGTCCGGTGCCACCAGACACATGTCAGTTCCGGAGCTTGCCTCGGTCTGGGGTTAGGTCCGGGGGTGCCGTTATGGTACATAGCCCGGAGCTTCCCCCTGGTGGGCGGTAGCTCCGGTTTGATGGTAAACATGGCGACCCTGAGACTAACCATATTGGGGAAGCGGGTCCGGTTATGTCTGACATGTGGGCCTCCGAAGGTCTTCAAATCAAGTAGATGACATTTCCTTAAGATAATTGCAATCTCAAGGGGTATACGGCACCCAGGGTACCGACAGTGGCCATTGCCTTGTACAAGGGTACCCAGGGTACATTTCCTTAAGATAACCGCGTTTTTTCAAGCGCTCATAGGTCAGCATTTGCTCTCTCGGCCTGGCCATTGCTAGCCAGGTGAGCTACGGAGGTGTAGCAAACTTGAAAGCCGAGGTCTTCACAATATCCTTGAAATGCAGAGCTTGTGAATTGGGTCCCGTTATCAGTAATGATTTTGTTTGGGACTCCAAATCTGCATACAATGGACTGTAAAAAGTTGATAGCAGATTGCTTGTTTATTGTCACAACTGGAGTTGCTTCCGACCACTTGGTGAACTTGTCAATGGCGACATACAGGAACTTGTAACCTCCGACGGCTCTTTGGAAAGGTCCCAAGATGTCCATCCCCCACACGGCGAAGGGCCATGTAGGAGGTATCATTTGTAGAGGCTTGGCCAGTGTGTGAATTTGCTTTGCATGAAATTGGCATGCTTCGCATTTCTTCACCAGCTCAGATGCATCCTGGAGTGCTGTAGGCCAGTAGAAGCCATGCTGGAAGGCTTTACCAACCAACGTGCGGGAAGACGCGTGGTTCCCACACTCGCCTCCATGGATTTCTACGAGGAGCTCGCAGCCTTCTTCCCTTGTAATGCACCGCATTAGGATGCCGTTGGCACCGCGCCGGTAGAGATCCCCTTCTACCAACGTGTATCTTTTAGCCAATCTGACTATCTGGTCAACGGATACATCATCGTCAGGAAGTATATTGTCTTTCAAGTAGCTCCGAATCTCCAAGATCCATGTATCAGAGCTAACTTGAGCATTCGAGTCTTGCGTGCTGGGTTGCTCGGAGCTTCTGGCAGCATCTACGACCCTTGATGGCTGCCATGGTAACATAGCCATCGGGACCGTCAGCTTCGGGATGCTGATATCGCCCCCTTCGCTCAGTTCGGCAGGCTGAGCTGTGGGTTTTGACAACCTCCGGACAAAAGTTCCGTTAGGAGCTGGAGCTCCGATTGAAACTTTCGTCGAGAGTTCGTCGACTTCAGCGTTGTGGACACACTGGACGTGGTTGAGGTCTAGGACTTTGAAGTCCTTCTGAAGCCTCTGGACTTCAAGGAGGTAAGCAGCTAGCTGGAGATTGTTGCAGGAGCATTCACCCTTCACTTGTTTAATGATGAGCTGTGAATATCCCTTGACCAGCAGCTGCTTGACACCGTATGACAGTGCCACCTTTAGTCCGTAGATGAGTGCTTCGTACTCCACCATGTTGTTGGTCGCCTTGAAGTCAAGGTGTACCATATATTTTACTTTCTCCCCGGTTGGTGCGAGTAGAAGGAATCCAGCTCCGGCCCCCTGCTTTTGCATGGAGTCGTCAAAGTAGAGGGTCCAGTGAGGCTCGGTGAAGACCGGAGCCTTGTGTTCCGGCTTCTGCTCACTGGGGCCCCAAGGGTTTGATGGAGAGGGAGTCCATTCCGCCACGAAATCCGCCAATGCTTGACTCTTGATTGCTTGTCTTGGAATGAATTCGAGATCGAATTCGGCCAACTCCGAGGCCCACTTTGCAACATTCCCAGTTGAATTGCTATTACGCAAGATTGCTCGAAGTGGGTAAGAAGTCACCACTGAAATCTTGTGAGCTTGGAAGTAATGGCAAAGCTTCTTGGAGGCGATAAGAACTGCATAGAGCAGCTTATGCACCTCTAGGTATCGAGTCTTGGCGTCATGAAGTACTTCACTAATGAAGTACACTGGGCGCTGGATTGTCCGGACCTTCCCGGAGGGGCCCGGAGCTTCCTCTTCATTGACCCGGATCCTGCTGGAGGGATCCGGATCTTCTTCAGGGACCTCCGAGTCCTTGCTGGAGGGACCCGGAGCTTCTTCAGAAGCGACTTGGACCCTCCTGGAGGGGTTTGGGTCTTCTGAAGTAACTTCTTGTGGACTCAAGTCTGGGAACTGGGACCCAGAATCGCTTTCAGGAACCTCCGGACCCTCCCAGAGGGGTCTGGATTCATGAGCATGGGATAGTTCTGGTCTCTCTGCAACCATGACCATACTGACAACTTCGTCAGTTGCTGAAATGTAAAGCAGCAAAGGCTGACCAGGGTTCGGAGCTACCAGAGTTGGTAGGGTGGTGAGGAGCTGTTTTAACTCCTGGAACGCCTTTTCTGCTTCTTCAGACCATTGGAATGGTCCGGACATCCTCAATAACTTGAAGAACGGAAGTGCCCGTTCCGCCAGTCTTGAAATGAACCGGCTAAGGGCTGCTAGACATCCAGTCAGCTTTTGGACATCCTTGATGCGGGCTGGTGGCCGCATGTCTTCAATTGCTTTGATCTTCGCCGGATAAGCTTCTATGCCCTGGTGATTTACCAGGAAACCAAGAAGTTTTCCGAAGCTAGCCCCGAAGACACTCTTGTCTGGGTTTAGCTTTGTCCGGGTGGCCCGCAGCTTGTCAAAGACCGCCTGTAAGGTGTCAAGGAGTGATTCCTTGTTCTTGACCTTGACCACGATGTCATCGACATACACTTCCACTATGTCTCTAATGAGTTCTTCAAAAGTTTTGTACATAGCTCGTACAAAGGTTGAAGCTGCATTCTTGAGACCAAATGGCATGGCCTTATAACAGTACAATCCATCTACTATGATGAAAGAGGTATGCTCTTCATCTTCCCTAGACATTCTAATTTGATGATACCCAGAATATGCGTCTAGGAAACACAGAAATTCACACCCGGGGGTGGAATCCACTATCTGATCTATTCTAGGTAGTGGGAATGGATCTTTTGGACACGCCTTATTTAGTGTTGTGTAGTCAATACACATCCGAAGCTTCCTTCCGGCCTTGGGCACAATGACTGGGTTTGCCAGCCATTTTGGATGGAAGACTTCTCGGATGAATCAAGCTTCGAGCAACTTCTTCACTTCTTGTCGAATGCAGTTATGTCGCTCCACAAATTGCTTCCGAGGCTTCTGATGCATGGGCCGGGCGTCAGGGTAGATCTTCAGATTGTGCTCAATCACTTCCCTGGGGATCCCAGACATTTGTGTTAGTTGCCAAGCAAACATGTCGATATTAGCCCGGAGGAAAGCGATGAGCGCGAGTTCCTATTTGTCATTCGGTCCCCCCGATATACGGGTGGTCTGAGCGGCATCGGAACCAATTTGGACGACTTTGACGGGAATGTCGGTGTCGCCGCTTGGCTGCACTCGAGGTGCAGAAGTCGAGCCTTGTTGACGAATGCTTGGGGGGTTTTGGAGCTTGCTCCTGCCTGGAGTCCTCCTCTTGCGCCGTAGTAAGCGCATGAAGTTCTTCCAGAGCGGTTACTCTAGCAGTGCGATCTCCGCGGATCCGAAGAACGCCTACTGGTGTTGGCATCTTCAACACCAGGTAGCCATAATGAGCAGCTGCCATGAATTTGTACAAGGCAGGCCTACCCAAGATGGCGTTGAAAGGTAAGTTGATCTGAGCAACGTCAAAGACCAACTTCTCAGTGCGATACTTCTCCCAGGTCCCGAAGGTAACGGGGAGAGTAATAGCACCGAGTGGGGTAATGGCTCCCAGACCTACTCCGGAGAAAGGCCGGGAGGGATGAAGATCTGAAGGTCAGAGCTGAAGCTTGATAAAAGCTTCAAAGCTTATGAGGTTCAGCCCCGAACCTCCGTCTACCATAACATGGTGGAGCTGAATGTTATTGATGGTAGGAGATACCATCAAAGGTAACTGTCCTGCTCCAACCATGCTTCGAGGGCAGTCCGAAGCATCAAAAGTGATGGTTGTGTCCATCCACTTCCGATGAGGCTCTGCCCTGGCTGTAGGAGCTACAGCGGCCATGTCCCTATGCATTGTCTTGAGGACGCGGCGGGAGGTGATGTCCCATGATCCACCAAAAATGGTGTTCATGGTCTTCCGACGCTCGTTGTCAGAGACATCGGAATCGTCGTTGACGGAGGTGTAGACGGCCTTCAGGACCTTTTTAGGATCCTGAAAACCTAACTCCTCTTCAGCCGGAGCTTCGTCAACTTTTTGTTTTCCTTCCCTCTATTGGAAAGGAACTTCTTCCCGGTGCTTTTTGTAGCGCTCGGCAAGGTTTTGGACCTCCCGGCAGTCTTCCAAACTGTGGTTGTCCGTCTTGTGAATTGGACACCAGACCTTGGTTTGCCACCGTCTTCAAAATACAGTCGAGGTCGCTTCTCGGGGCGTGGCCCCCGGCCACCCGGAGCTGCATCAGCTGCAGCATTAGATGCGCCGGCTGATGGCTTCTTCTTGCCGTTGGTCTTTTTCTTCTTCTTACCACTCCCGGAGGTAGTGGCTTCGCCTTTGGAGGATTTCTTGTGATCCTCCGGAGGTGGTTTGGAGTGCATTTCACAGCCCTCCACAGCTCCGGCACATTTGTCAGCCAAGCTGAAGAGTTCTGTGACACTGGTGATCTCCTTGATCGCCAGTTTCTCCAACATCTTCTTATCCCGTACGCCCTGTCTAAATGCCATAATGACAGAAGCGCTAGAGATAGAAGGGATAGTGTTTCGTACCTAAGAGATCTTTGGATGAATTATCGTAGGGATTCTCCCCCTTTTTGCACGACTGCAAAAAGGTCCAGTTCAGTGCCTGGTCGGGTGTATGAACTCCCGAAGTTGGCGGTGAACTACCGGCACAACTCCTCCCAACTATTGATGGAGTTGGGTGGAAGGCTCATACACCAGGACCGGGCTGTCACAGTTAAAGCCACTGGAAAATAGTTGGCCATTACGGCTTCATTTCCTCCAGCTGCCAGGATAGCGGTGGAGTAAATCTGAAGAAATTCGACGGGATTAATGGTCCCGTGAACCTTCTCCTGCAGGTGAGGCCGGAATTTTTGTGGCCACCTGACCATACGCAGATGTATGGCCAGGGCTGAACAGCCTCCTCCTACTCCTTCAGGAGCAGGAATGTCCTGAGCTTCTCATCTTTCACGAGCACGCTCGATATGGACTCGGCCATCTTGTTGACGGTATCGGCGATCAAGCTCCGCCCGGAGGTCTTGAGTTGAAAGCCTTGATACCGTGTGAGTGCGTCGCGCCCCGGAAGGCAACAACGTCACTTGCTGTGACACAGCATGTCTCCTGTTGTTGGAAACGTGCGGACCAAGTCTGCCAGACAAGGTCCATCGCTGCGACAGGGCCCGTCCTGAAGGAGGAGGACCCTGGTTACTGATGCGGTCGGCTGCTACTGTAACCAAGTGTTCCACATCGACCCTCCACTGCTCCATTGCATCCCAGGATGCGTCTGGAGGTGGTGCGCACTGAAGGAGAGCACATGCTGCATGGAGCGCGTGTTCCGGGTTGTCATGATTCGCCGACGCAGTGATTGATGCTGGTGCACCATCGCGCTGCCCAGCTTGATTTGCTGGTGGAGGCGGCGGTGATGGAAGTGTGACTCGTGCTGGGAATGTGGTTCCTGCTGGTGGCTGCATATTGGAGGGATTGCCCCCAATAGCTTGAACAGCGGGATGACCATTGGATGATTCAGCAGCTGAGTTCACCATTCTTGAAATCTCAGGCGCCCCTTCCTGGTGCGCCAACTGTCGGTGGTTTTGATCCGGCAGATCTCCCGACACTACTAAAGTGTTTGCAGAGTTTGAAGTTCGGTGTGGGCGCGCGGAGATTCAAGAAGGTGAAATGTAAAATGACACAGGAGACACAAAGATTTACGTGCTTCGGGCCGCCTAAGCGCAATACCCTACTCTACGGGATGTGTTGGTGTTGTATTGGATGTATGAACTCAACTCAAGTGACGTGAGTTGAGTGCGCGTGTGAGCCGATTAGACCAGATCAGATCAGAGCAGGTCAGATCGGTCCCTCTATGTATCGTCGGCCTGTCCTTTTATAGTACAAGGACAGGCCGTTACAAGTTGGCCTGGCCCGACATGTGGCCTCAGCGGTTACTAATATTGATACACATTTGATGTGCTTAATTACCCTTAATGACCGAGTTACAGGCTTTGACATCACCGTTACTGGTAATTAAGGTCATCCGATCGTGTGTCATTAACATAGTATTAATGACACTTAATCGGGTCTTGAAGTCCTTGATTCCCCTTTGATGATCTGGAGCCGTTGTGGAGTCTACCGGAGGTCTAAGGCTGAAGATCCGATGGTAGGACACGTGGCAGCTCCGGAGCATGCTGTGAGGAACAGCTAGGTCCGGTGCCACCAGACACGTGTCAGTTCCAGAGCTTCCCTCGGTCTGGGGTTAGGTCCAGCGGTGCCGTTATGGTACATAGCCCGGAGCTTCCCCCTTGTGGGCGGTAGCTCCAGTTTGATGGTACACGTGGCGACCCTAAGACTAACCATATTGGGGAAGCGGGTCCGGGTATGTCTGACATGTGGGCCTCCGAAGGTCTTCAAATCAAGTAGATGACATTTCCTTAAGATATTTGCAATCTCAAGGGGTATACGGTACCCAGGGTACCGATAACATCCAAGTTATTGCCTCGAAGCATCGTATACATCAAAGCTACTTGATCATGTCTGGTAATACCAACACCGGTGCAGTTCTCAATCTCTTCTTTAACTCCTCAAAACTATCTTGACAAGCCCGAGTCTTTATGAATGCCTTCCCCTTCATTAACAACTCAATTGTGGGCTTCGCTGTATGGAAGAAGTCCTTGATGAATCGTTGGTAATATCCAACCATTCCGAGAAAACTTCAAATATCCTTCACATTCCGCGACTAATTCCACTTTAACACGTCCATCAATGTATATTGCAATGCTTCAAATTTAATGCTGACTCCCTCATCATTTGTCAATTGCATCGTCCTTGTAGCACATAGAACATAATTCCAAGTATTATGTCTAGTCCTTGTGAATCCAAAACAATGAGATTTGTGAGAAAATCTACCCCCTTATATCAAGACTTACTTTTGGACATACTATATTCATCCTCATCTTCCATGTAGCTTCGTCTGAAATAGTGAATCTTCTAGCTGTGTCCATCTTCCATTGAAGTAGAGGTCGAACAAGATAGAAGGAATCCCCAACTATATGCATCAAGGTGTATGATCCTAAAGAATGCATTATTTGTATATATTGGATGAGGGTGTGCATAGCTATCAAAGCGCCCCACAGTCACATTCAAGCACACACATCAGCAAGCAAATATACAATCATCACACCAACCTAAGAACACACACTAACAACTAAGCATTTATTATAACTTAAATCAAATATAGGCTTAAATTGAAGAGATATAGCATAATCAGGCTACAGAATTTGTGAAGGCATCCTATTTTGCAACAATGAGCTAGAGACGGTATCATGAATTTGTGAGGTGTTGGTCTAGTGGTAGTGCAAGGCGAATCTAGGTTGACGAGTGTCGTATCTTCGTGTTTCAGCTCTTTGCATTCTCTCAGTGTAGTACTTCAGGTACATGTTGGGGCCGATCCTGAAGAGAAACCCGCCAAGCTCTTGTGATGCATGTCCTCCATCATCTTTGATGTATAAAACTCCTCAAGTTGTGGATCATCTTAAGTTGGTTTTTCAAACTCTTTGTGTTGGTGGAAGGAGTCTACATGCATGAAAATTGCAGCAGCAAGGAGGGATAAGAAAAGACAACGCATTAGTGAGAAAGAAGTGGAAAAATCAATTTTGACGCAGCAGTAAATCACATATGCATTTAAGAAAAATATTTAGTGGGTGAATGTTGCCTAGAATGGGCTGAAAAGGCAACATGACTTGAAATGACTCAACAAAACAAGATCAAATGACACAGACTGGACTATTCTGGGTCAAGAGCTGACTAGTCCGCTTAGCACTCAGAAAAACCCTAAAAAATGATTGTTATGAGTTTTTAGTTGATTTTAGTTCAACAAAAGATGGATACAAAATCTAGCAACCTAATACAACTTGTATTGACAAGAAAGAATGATTAGATTGCAAGATTACAACGAAGAACAATATGATCAACGATATGAACCCTAAAAGCAGTTCTAGTGATGAGTGGAAATTAAAATGACATGTGAGGCAAGATTTATCCCGAGGATCAGCTTCACGGAGAAGGCTACGTCCCCATTGAGAAGTCCACAAAGGATCGGGTCTCACTTGACCCTCTTCTCACCAAGCCACAACACAAGGCCGACTTGATTTCCACTAATCACAAGGGGTAACTACAATTTTCTTGGGGCTTCTCACAAGTTGAGGCTCCCACAAATGATCAAAAACAAAGAGCACATGAAGCTCGACAGGCACAAGTCACAAAATGCAACACCATGTGCAAAAGATCAAACCGAGAGGCAAAGCAAGATGACCTTCCTTATCTCCACATCCCAAACCCTAATCCACTCTAGATTTGGTTCTAGAGGGCAAGTAGGCAGTGGAGAAGGATTTATAAGGCTCAAGGATGCTTGTGGCGGCGCTAGGGTTCCAGACTTCTAAGTTAGAGGTCGGGGGGTCCCTTTTTATAGGGGTCCCAAAATATAATCGTTGCCAGCATTCAATGTGCAAACTAGTCCGCGGATTGGTTCCACGCAATGTCACACTCTGCAGAGGGTGATGTACCCTCCAACGTTTGAATTTCAAATGGTCATGGCACCACAGACTAGTCCAAACTCGAACATAAACCTTTTTGTCCGGCTGAAAACGGACTACTCTGGAGCATCGGAACCAATCCAACCACTATGGCAGACATGTCCGACCTCCCTGTACTTAGCTCTGAAAACTCACACCAAGTGTAGAATGGACTAGTCTCTCTCCGAACGGACAAGTCCAAACTCGCACAGAAACTCTTAGTCCGTCCCAAATTGGACTAAGCGGACACGCTCGGACAAGTCCAGTCTAGAACCCGGACAAGTCCGGCCCACTGGAGTTTTCTCTCATCAAGGCTTCTCACTTAGTTTTTCTCTCAACCTGGACTTTGAGCCTCTTCTATGATCTCAATGCACTTGATACACACACCCTCACACACAATAGGCCAGTCTAAACTCATGATATAAATTTTTATGCTTGAGTGTTCGACGTGCGTTTCAATCTTTTCTTTTTTGAGGGTTTTCATCCATTCACTTTCACACCTGTGCTTAAAATCAACTAAGCTCGTTAGTCTCTTAATTTGTCTTCATCAATCATTCAAAACCCACAGAGATGCCTAGATGCACTTTCAGTGGGGTTGTTTTAAAATACAACAAAAAGAGAAGGGTAAAAAATATACTGTGCAGCAGCAAAAAGAGAGGGAAAAGGTTAAACGTAGCAGCAATAGCAAACAACCCAAAAACATGATTAGTAGGAACATAATAAGTGCAGCAGCAAGAAAACTTTGAAAATAGCCTTTTAGAGATGAATTCCTAAATGACTTGTGTTGTCCATTCTACCTAGGCTTGCATCCTACGATCAACGAGGCTCTGATACAAATTTGTGACACCCGGTTCCGAGAATGAACCAAGTTTGATGCATATTTGTGCCCAGGATGTTCATCACACATATGTGATTGCATCACGAACGATAATCATATTATAACCACGTCATAAATAGTAATAGTACCTTATTACAATAATCTAAATAATGTCAAATGATAGTCTCTAAATATTATTGCAGCGGAAAACTAAGCAACTAGCAGACTCCAGCTCCACAGGCAATTGATGGTAACACGCACCCCTAGTACTCTTTGCGATCCTCGGGATATTCCCAGGTGTCACCTGCTGCTGAATTAATATGGGAATTGCAATGGTGAGTATATCTCGTACTCAACAAGTGTGGAAAAGTATGACATGTAACTTAACAACGATGTTATAAATGGCTCATTGCAGAAAAACACACTTCATTCACAAAAGTTAAAATGTGAATTAACTTACTAGATGCGGTCAATTCCATCATAATCCAAGTAACCAGTATATACGATATCTAATTCTATCATTTACCATTATCAACCATTAAATAACCAACAAGCATAAATAACCATAACCTTCCACTTCATCACATTGAATTCACCATAACCAAATACATAACCCATTCCAATTCCAACCATTAACCAACATACTCAAGTCCATACCTCTAATCATGTGAGGGTCCAGGTTGCTTAAGACCGGGAGCGCAGCTATCATGATAGTTTTACACTCTACAGAGGTTGTACTTCTTTACCCACAAGTCTGTGATTTCATCACTTTTCGGTGACTAAGGAATCTCAATTATGACATCTCACACTTTCGTTGTTGTATGGCCAAGATATCAAAAAATAGCCTTTACAAAGGGAGTACCAGCATTTATAGACCCACTAAGGTTTCACCGTAGGTGATGTCTCAGAAATGAGCACATCCATCCAAGGGCCCCCTCTTATGATATTCGGATCCTAGGGCAGTCCTGCCACTATTGCAAACCCAACCAACTTCCATTCCCCGATCCTCCAAAATGATCCAAATGATGCTAGCAATACACCTAATTAATTAGCTAAGCCACTCCCGTAATGGCCGTGTGGTGGCACTATGAAATCTTGGAAGGTCGCTCGACGAACTGGTCCTTAGATCTAAAGCAAGCAAAATAACCAGACTATCTAAGAAAACATGGCATTCTCCCTTACTCTGCCTTGTTTTGAGAAGCGGGGAGGCAGTTTTGTCAAGATCGTTAAACGCAACGACAGTCAAGGCTAGAAAGATTTTTCAGGCTAGCCAACAAAGTCCCATTGAAGTAGTTCGAGTAGGGATTTTAGGCTAGCCGACTTTCAATGCAAAGGAAAGATGTATCGATAATCTATAGCATCTTCTCGAATGCTAAGCTACCAAGCAAAAAAGAGAAGTCAAGGAGAATTGCTTCCGCTAGCTTGTTGTAGACCAAACTGCACTAAAGCTGTAGAATGTGTTGAAGATGTTCAGTGGTCTCTCTTATTTATATACGAGAAAAGGTTATTCAGCCGCTCAGTTGCTTAAGAAGATATTTCTTTAGTGGATTCCTCCCACCTGAGCATTCTACTGTCCAACCCATTCTGCACAACCGGCTTGTTTAGATCCCTAGGTTCCATGTTGCTAAATGTCATTACCATCAATTCACATAGTTGACATAATCAAAAGTTTATAATAAATTCATTTAGTTTTTCCTGAACAAAATTAAGCAAAACGAGGCAAAAATGTTAAATACCTTTCTCAACACTCTTCACTACACCCCGAACAAAATTAAGCAAGGCGAGCCATACAAGTCTAGTAAACTTCTTTTCATGGGTTTTCCCGTCAATTGACACAAGCATGCAAGTTCGAAATAAAACATTTCAAAAATAGGATCAAAATGTTCAAGGGCACTTGCCTTTAGAATCCACAATTTGATGGTCAAGCAAATCAAAGGCTTGCACATGAAGATCCATTGATATTCTTGCTTCTCAGTCGTAACTACCTGAGCGTACCCGTCTACTCATAATAAGCACATACACAACAAAACATACACAAAAAATGCATTATAAACTATGTGAGAAAGGCTAATCCGAGTCGAGCCCTCATGAAGAACAGAGACGAACAAACAGCGTGTCTCTGTCATTGCATCTCGCATTACATAGTCATCGGAGATCAATGGCAGGCACGTCGCCGATCAGCATAAGTGCAAGACAAGGTCAAAGATAGTGTGTCTCCTTTCTTTGAGTAGTACTAGACGGGCTTTACAGAGTCGTCAGAGATGATCGGCGGGCGCATCACCGATCATCATACATGCAAGACAACCTCTAAAAGAGCATGTCACAGATTTATTAACTGATCCGAGACGGGCTTTGTGGAAGCGCGTTGCAAATTTGTTGACTTAACTGAGACGGGCTTTAAGGAAGCGGGTCTCCCTTATTTACGTAATCCGAGACGTGCTTTGTTACAGCTTACCGCGGATAGTTTACCGGTAAGGTCACTGTAGCACTAACAGGGAGATGTACCCTGTTAGACGCTCATCTACTATTAGGTGCCCTCCACCCCTAATTATCCTGGTTGTCGGCTGCATCCTGGAGCTAGCCAGGATTTGATAGCCGCATTGCTAGTGTCAGCAACATACACATATAGAATCATATGTATAGCCAAATGGAGATCACACACATTGACCAATAAAATATTAACAAAGTGCCAATCGTGGTTATCAAGTAACTATTTACACAAAGAATGCCTCCCTGTTCATCCTGCTTAACAAGTAACTAATTACACAAAGAATTACTGTCATCTAATCCTGTAGTTTGTATTGAAATTCTCCCTTTGGATTAATGATTTTAGAAATGATGAACCTGTATAGTATGTCTCTAATGTGCTCGAGGCTACGACCTTCATCGTTCTTGAAGGCGGGTTCATAGTCCAACCACACGACAAAATTAGATTTAACAAAAGTAAAATAAATGCACTTACATTTACATTGCATTTTGGCTTCCCTCCAAATAAAACCATGTGCAAGCAGACATGGAAGCCGCACAGGTTACCCGAAGCTTGTTGTGGGACATCGAATGCAATATGATGTTTAAGTTGTTGACGTTTTCCTTTTACATGTCCAAAAGCCCTAAACAAAAATATTCACAGTTAATATAAAATTATCATGCAATGAAGAAATAGTCAGAAACTAAAGTGAAGAAGGAACTTACTCGTCAATAACGGAAGAGATATCATCCAAATTATGGGTTTTTTGGTCACCAATTTTTTCATCTCTCGGCCTTGAGGAGTCACAGTAACAGACTCGATCGTACTTTGTAGAAATTGCTATGGATAACCAATGGTTACCCGAGCTGGACGATACGACTTGGAGCTCCTTATCATTGTAGTGTTTCATTGCCTTGACAAAATACTGAACAACATCTTTTCGACCGCTTGATGTTTAAAGCTAAGATCTTGCTGGTATTTGCGGGTAAAGATTTGTAGGAGACGCGTTTCTCATTTTATTACGAGTATGTTGTTGCTGGTGCCTGCATGCAAAATGCCAAATTTGTTACATATAGCACTTATTGAGTATATGTATTGAAAAACCTAGTTTTTGAGGTTTTATAATGTGAAGCAGCGTAATAGAGACACATCCAACGCGTCGAGGTTGAAAAGGTCGTAAAGATCGGTCCATTTGATGAGAAAATAGTCATCACCCGAGAGAAAAGTGGTTATCATTGAATCACCCTATTATGGTTTGAGAATTTTTGTAATTTTGCATGTAGTATTGATGAAGTTGAACACAATGTTTACCAACTTGTTTGAGTGCGCCTGCAGTTAACATCAGCTTTCCCATTACAAACTTTGGGTTAGCTTCTGTCATAGCTTTCGGCGCCCGGGGGTTAGTTTCCAACTTTTTCACTATTTTCTTGCAAGCTTCATTCCAAAGTCGCCGTTGCAGCTCACTCTTGTTCTTGGCATGTATATTCTTCGTCAGCTTTGTTGGCGGCTGACCAAGTGTAGGGTGCAGGCACTCTGAGTGCGAGGTGGAGACTGACGCGGATGCTCTTCAAGTGGAGACTTTTGCGGTAGCTCTAGAGTTGGAGATAGATACGACTTCTCTGTAAGAAGAGGTAACTACTCTCCAGTTGGATACTTTTGCTGCTTCTCTATAACTAGAGACACCTTCTCTCCAATTGGAGACTTCTGCTGCTTCTCTATAACTAGAGGCAACAATGATTCTGAAATAGGAGATAGAGCCATTTGCTCTGGATTTGGATGCTGAAGCAGACGTGCCTCAGGAGACATTGAAACATTAGAGGTCAACGCGGAAGCGGCTGTTGCTGCTGCTGCTGGGTCAACAATAATAAAGGTCCATCTCCACTGAACCCTTCTAGCAACTGCATCCCGCATAGTCAGTATGGTATCGTCCGGTGCCACTTCGAGCTTCAGGTCTTTTGTATTTTCATGCACCATGTCCACCTTGACGATTGCATAGGATGATGTGTCCACCTGGATGTCGTCAAGCATGGTCTGATCAGGATACACTATCCCACTCCCGACCTCCATTTGAGTGATTCCTCTGACCATTTGCAGAAGGATGCATGTTGTTGGCTGAGCCAAGTTATCTATCTTGTACGGCTCAATTGAATGTCCAGGCGCTGGTGCTTGAAGATCCTCATGTGATTGTCCACTCCTAGCTGTTGTAGAAGCAAAGTTGCTCCTACGCTACTCATCGTTACTTAAGATGAACAACGCGCTAGGGGTTGGTATACCTGCTCCCTCCAACATATGCTTCACGTCTCCTAGGATCTCCCTTCTCAATTCTCTTTTCAGCTCCTCGACATCAACCTATGATGTTGAGGTCATTTTTCGCTTCCGATACGTATTTTTGTGTTCCGGAAAACCCTCCCTCTAGGTCAACTTACTGGAAACACCACGAACATGGCCTCGTTGCTCCTTGGTTTGCAGGGCCTTGCTGTGGGCATCATTTTCCCTCTCACCATTTGAGTCTTCACTGCTTAGGCTCAAGGCCCTTTGAGGGACATGAAAATTGCTCGGGCTGTAGAAGGTGACCTGGCCTGACTCACTCAACTGTGAACGAACACACATAAATGGTCTCAACCGTCCACTGAAACTGGCGTATTGATTCTCAAAGACCTAGCTGGGCCAATCTTTCATCCTCTTCTTCCCATCTCATTTTTTTACGGCATAACCAGTGTTGTTGGGGTGGTGGTCAAGCTTGTTCTGCTATTGGAGCCACTTCATATATTCACTGTTCTTGGCAAATTCCCCTGCTTCGCACTTCTCAATAAAACTCGCCCAGTCATCTTTTGACACATGTTGATACTAATGGAAGTGGGTTTCATGGTTCCTCCAAAAAATTGCGAAGCTTAGTTTTGTAGGTCTTCCATGCATGAGAGATCATCTTCATAGCTAGCTTCTTCCCCTTATGTTTCATATGTTCTGGATATTGAACGTATGGTTGGATAGAGCTTTTGATGAGTTCATCCATTTAATTTTCGGTCAAGTGATCAAATCCCTGCAGGTTTAGCGGCACGCCACCTCGAGCAGCTAGACCACAAATCGTGGACAGTCTTGTATTCACATTATGGACCAGGGGTAAGCCTTCCTCATTGACCTCATCAACAGTCACAACATCTGTCAGCCACGTCGTCCACAAACTTTTCTTTTTCCTTTTACCAGAGGCAGACGCATCCTCTTCATGAGTCTGCTGCTGGGTCCGTTGTGTGAGGACCGGGGTCCCGACATTCAAGGAGACATATTGGGTGGTGTCATGCAATGTGACACCCAACAACACACACAAAAATACATATTAAAGATACAAAGTTTTCATTTTATAATAGCATGTTGTTTACAAAATAGTGTACAACAGCGGTACACATGCAGCAAATAGTACATACTCACACTCCCAACATATTTAAGCACAAGAGAAGTCATCCATGCCCGCGGACGCTTCTCACTAGCAATACTAAGATCAATAAGGCAGCAGCGTGGTGTCACGTGATAGATACATCTTGACTGTTCGAGGTCTCATGGACAATCCATAACAGCAACAATATAATTAAACCTGCAAAACCACATATAAAGTACCTGTGAGCACGAAGCTTTAGCAAGACTTAACCATCTCACCTAAACATGAATCTCTACATGCTTGAGACCTCTAATATAGGAAAGCTGAATTTGCATAAAGGACTTGCCTATTAGTAAATCCTTAGCTCAGTTTTAAGGTAGCGAATGACATTCCCTGAGCATGGCACATCACGGACTCCACAATCAGACAAGAAACACTTCATCCCCATTGTTACATGCTCAAAGCTGCATAAGCTTTATTCAAGTTAAATATAGGAAATGTAAACTTAATTGTGCTATTTCTAATCAATACAAGTTGCAATACAATAATAATCATGGCAACAATTTCATAATAGTTTAACTACTCTTTATTACTACGTCATGGCGCAGTGAACAAGCGGTGCTCAAATAATCGTGAGGGACAGTGATTGCAATCAGTAGACACCCGGATAACACGTCACATATACCTATTTTGGAAATGGAGCGAATCACACTTCAATACTATGTTGTATGCAGCAACCTTTCCAAGGAAACCCAAATGTCGAACCGGTCTTTCCGTAATGGGCAGGAGGTCCCCGCGCGGAGCATGTCTGTGCCCACCAGTAGATTTACACCTTGATGCCCTCAACCCGCTGCTATAAAACGGTAGGGTAAGCCTCGACACTCAGGTTAACCAATTACATTGGTTTCCTGGTTTCCATATAGCCAGTATGCATCCGATACAGTTCAAACTTGTCCAGCAGTGCCGCACACGGATCGGTCCTCAAATGACACAAGCAGGGTTACGCACATGAGACCACGTCTCGCTGCATCCTATCCTGCTGCTCGGTCTCCAATTAATAATTCATAAACCATTCTTTGATCAATTACATCCCGTGAGATCCTATCTCGCGAGTAGATTCCAACAACTCGACTTCTACCGGAGTCTTCAAAACATTAGCATGGCATTTTCTACTCGTCAAGATGTATACCTACACAATACTCCATGAGATTTGTGGGTCATGCAAGTGGAGTTTCAATCACCTTAGACATAATGCACATATCTCACCCTAGACATAGGTGATACAAATAAAACTTTGCAAAAGCACTTAAATGCAAACTGGGGCTTGCCTGGCTGTGAGTCAGGGTCTAAGTTAGCTTCAGGAAGGTGGACCTCGAAAGCTTCTGGGTCCTCCTCGATCTTGGCAACTACACGATATGCATACATAACATGTACGAATGATATAGAAAATAGATTGCATATATAGATCATAAGCTAGTAACTTTTGATCATAGTAAGGAAATGATATTAATTGGCTTTGGCACTTCCATGGTAGCTACCAGGTACTATAAGTAAGATCTTGGCAAAGAATGGAAGATGATCAAGCAAGTTTGTTGTCTCTAAAATTATGACAACCAAATGAATTCTCAGAAATTTAGAGTTAAATATGTAGCTTTAACATAGCTAACAGTAGACGGTTATGATACAGGAGGTTGTCCTGGTTCTAACAAAATTGTTTTCATAATTTTCTAAGCATTTGAGAGTGAGATATTGAATTTTTTAAGTTGCTACGAATTTCTGGAATTTTTTTCTAATTCAAATTGGATTTTCAAATATCATACAGGTTTGGAATGAAATTTGGATCAGTAAATAATGTCCATTAACTTTGAAATTTTTACAGTAGAGCAAGGGTACATGGATTGTATTTTGTAAAAATCTGGAAGATAGATCATATATTGAACAGTAGTAACAATTATATGAAGTAATTAGCTTAATTGAATTAATTATACAGGTTATATGAGTTTCTAATGCATTGGTCTGAACAACTTCAAATTATGGATCATATGGAGTATCCAAGAATTTATTTGGTATTTTTATAGTTCTACTAGGAACAATTGAATTTACAAGCTGGAATCAATTCCTGGAATAAGGTTTCTGTTAATGTTGAACAACTGTGGAGAAAATTTATCTTTGGTGAACTTATACAGTTTAAATGCAGATGAAAGTTTTACTGGAGCTGGGAATACCAAAGTAATGTTCATGTGAATTTTGGTGCATATCAAGTGAAGGGAGCAACTAAGAAAATTCAATGAGCATTTGGGGTAATTGACTTATACAGGAAGTTATACAGGTTTTCATGGCAAACAAATTGTACAACATGAAACTAGGAGTCAAGACTATTCTACAGAAATTTATTTAAGATTTTTAGAGCAAGTATACTATGAGGACTTGAATTTAGAAGTTTAATTAAAATTCTGGGAAGTATTTCTGTGTATTAATGAAAAGGAGAGAGGAAATTTGAAGTTGGGAACGTTATACAGGTTTAATTGCTACGACATTTCTACAGGATGTGAAGAATAGCTAACTTGAGGCTCTAGCAAAATTTGGTGAATTTCTAGTAAAAGGATCGGCTGTGAAAATTTTAGGAGTGTTTGGAGTAATTGAAATTTTCAGAAATGAAAATAGCTTTTCTTGGTTAAACAAATGCACGTCTGGGAACAAGACGTTTCGAAAAAAAATTTGTTTGAAGATTTTTGGAACATTCTACAGAGAGTTATCTATTTTTGAACTTGGGCCAATTTTCTGGAATTTGGAAAACATATTGAAACACTGCCAGTGGGCCCCACTTGACAGGGTTGTCTTCAACCTTTGGTCAGGTAGCCCCAAAACAGGGGAAACAATGGCGCCCGCACGTTCCCAACTCAATCCTCAACCAAACTTTGATCTTTTTGTGGGGACCGACTCCAGGGCGCAAAGAACACCTGTGGGGCACCTTGGCGATGGCCGGCGACGAGCACAACCTCGCCGGCGACGGCAACCGCGGCGGCCTTGGCAGGGCCAACGTTGATCTCGCAAAGGGATACACCAAATGATGCAGCACGATGTCTAGGAGCATCTTGATGCTCCAAGGAACTGTTGGTGATGTGCCCAAGAGGCAATCATAACAATTCGGGTTGAGGACTATTGGATATTTGATCCATAAGTAATTAGTGTACTAATAGGCCTGCGACCTAAAAGCCCATTAGTACGCCTATAAGTATGAGTGGTAGGGTTAGGTGCTAATAATCCCACCACATGACAGCCCTAGCCGCCACCCCTCGAAGGCCTCATGGCGAGACCCTTGCCACGCGCGCGGTGCTAGCACACCGGCGCATGGCGTTCCTCTCCGTACGTGTGGACTTTATGGAGGCGCTGCTGCTACTGTTGCGCTGATCGGCTACGACGATCGTGATCGTCTACCTGCTGCTGTGACGAGGACAAGTAGGAGACGAACGAGATTGTCTACTTCCCCTACCCGACGCGCATCTACGTTCTGCTGTGCTGCGCGTCTAGTGGTAATAATCCATGACCTTTGTACTCACATGTTTCCTGGGTGATGTAGTAGAGTTGCTAGAGTAGCGTACCGCCGATTTTCCAACAGTGGTACTAGAGCCGACTTGCGTAGTTTTTGGTCTGGATCTTGTTAGTAGATGGGATCTACTGCAGACATATTCATATGATGAATTTTATCGCACGATTTTTTGGGGTTTGGAATTGGTTAGAGTAGATTGTGATCGTATATGACTAAAGGGTCAGTTCGTGCTCCTTCTCTGCTATGTGCGCAATCTGTCCCTACCAACTGGAATCACCATCGGGACTAATCATGTACATAGCTAACAGGTTGAGCCAACAGACCACCGTCATGAGTCGCGATCTACTCATGAATAACCGATGACATTGAAAATTGAGGCATTTTGAATGGCTCGAATTCGGGTTGATTTGATCAATCTGATGAGATTTTCACAGTGATTTCATAGATTCGGAACCGCCGTTTTGCTGTTTGCTATAGCGATTACATAATATAGTTTTGCGCTAGAAATCGTTCTACGCTTAACTCGTTTTTGCAGGGAATGATGTGAATGGTATGGCCTTAATATGATGTGATGATCTGTGTGTAAATTCGTGTAGCCTGCGTGTTGCAAATTTAACACAACCGGGTTGAGGTTGTCACATAATTGCATAACGACCTGCGTGTCGACCTGTGATGTTTGATCTCTCATGTAATTTATTTGGTAGCTATTAGTTGTATTAGCTTCTTTTATTATCATGGAGATGTCTTCAAGCATGGTGGAGATGGAGATCACCACAATAAGGGAGGCATGGCAGCTCGGATCTTGATGGAACCATGGCGATGGAGACCAATATGATTCTAAAGGCCATACTATAGACAATGTGATATGATCATATGCCCGTGATGCTTATTACTATTCTTTTCATGCTTTTCTATTGGTGGATGTTTTGTCATGATAGAATAGCTTCCCTCACAAAAGTTGAGCATTTGATGCCATTTACCAATAGCTGCACCTATGATATTTTGATCGTTGTGTGGTAGGTTTGCCAAAGCAAAGTACCATCATCTATCATAATTCATAGGGTGAATGTTAGACATTCACATGCATAGTGTTGGTTTACTCAACAAAGCTATCAAAACGGTTTTGGGCTTTATGGCATAGAGTTGGGAGCCGGGGCATTGGATGTCATCCAACAAACGAGATTCAAATAGGGATATGATTAACAATGGTTGTTTACCTATGTCACTAATTTCCTACCAGTGAAGCCAAAGCTCCCTAGGAATTAGTGAATATGGATCTTGCGCCACTATATATTGTTAGAGGGAAGACGATGATCATATAGTGGTGATATCTTTTATTAAACTATTAATAGAAGATTTGTACATAACATAATACTAAACCTTGCATATTTATTTTCTATTGTAGATAATGTTTGCTAGTAATAATTCCGATTTCAATTTGCGATATGTGCTTGAAAAGGAAAAGCTCAATGGAGCTAACTTTATCAATTGGTACCGCAACCTGAGAATTGTTCTTAGGCAAGAGAAAGCCAAGTGCGTTCTTCTGCAGCCTTACCCTGATGACCTCCCAGCTGATGCAACTAATGTAGCATGTAGAGCTTATACGAAGCACTGCGATGATGCGCTTAATGTATGCTGCCTCATGCTCCCCACTATGTCCCCTGATCTACAAAAACAGTATGAGCATACATATGCTTATTCTATGATTGAGGGACTGCATGGAATGTTTGAGAATCAAGCAAGGGCTAGGAGATACAACATCTCAAAGTCCAAGCTGGCAAAGGGTAGCCCGATCAGCCCTCATGTAATCAAGATGATTGGTTACATTTAAACTTTGGGCAATTTTGGTTCTGAACTCAAGGATGATCTGGCTATTGACGTTGTTCTCCAGTCGCTCCCACCGAGCTACGAGTCATTCATGTTGAATTTTAAAATGAATGGCATGGAGAAAACTTTGGCTGAATTGCATGGGATGCTTAAAACATCTGAAGAAAGCATTAAGAAGAACGCCATTCATGTGATGATGGTGCAAAAGGAGAATAAAAAGAGGAAGCGTGTGATGCATCCTAAAGGTAAAGGCAAGGGAAAGGTTCCCGATGAGCCTTCAAGCTCAAAGTCTAAACCAAAGGGCAAATCTGGCCCTTCTCCTGATGATGAATGCTTTCACTGTCATGGTAAGGGGCACTGGTCTATGAACTGCAAGAAGTACTTGGAGGATAAGAAGAACAAGGGAAGTGATACTTCCACTTCAGGTATAAATGTTATAGAAATTAACATTGCATTATCTTCTAGTGAATCATAGGTATTTGATACCGGATCGATGATTCACACTTGCAAATCGTTGCAGGGTCTAGGTGAGACTAGAAGATTTGCAACAGGCCAGTTGGATGTTCGCGTCGGCAATGGAGCAAAGGTTGCGGTCATAGCTGTCGGAACTTACCACTTGTCATTACCCTCAGGATTAGTTTTGGAATTGAATAATTGTTATTGCATTCCTACTTTGAGCAAGAACATTATCTCTTCTTCGCGTTTAGAAGAAGTTGATGGTTATGAGATTGTAATAAAAAACAAATGTTGTTCTGTTTATTACAATAATATTTTCGATGCTCAATGTCCATTGGTGAATGGATTATATGTTCTTGATCTTGAGGATAAATCTGTCTGTAACATTAATACCAAAAGGGCTCGACGTAATGATCTAAATCCCACTTTTATTTGGCATTGTCGCTTAGGTCATATAAATGAGAAACACATTGAAAAACTTCATAAAAATGGTTTACTAAGCTCATTTGATTTTGAATCACCTGACACATGCGAATCTTGTTTGCTTGGGAAGATGACCAAAGCACCATTCACTGGTCAAAATGAGAGGGCGACTGACTTGTTGGAACTTATACATACAGATGTATGTAGACCAATGAGTTCAACTGCCAGAGGTGGTTTTCAGTACTTCATCACATTTACCGATGACTTTAGTAGATATGGTTATGTCTACCTAATGAGGCACAAGTCTGAATCCTTTGAAAAGTTCAAAGAATTTCAGAATGAAGTACAAAATCAATTTGGCAAGACAATTAAACTTCTACGATCTGACCGTGGGGGTGAATATTTGAGCCATAAATTTTATGATCATTTAAAACAACGTGGAATTGTTCCACAGTTGACTCCACCTGGAACACCTCAATGGAATGAGGGGTCCGAGCGGAGGAACGGAACCTTGTTGGAGATGGTTAGGTCGATGATGAGCCAAGCAGATCTTCCACTATCCTTTTGGGGTTATGCTGTTAAAACTGCTGCATCTACACTAAAACAGAGTCCCAACTAAGTCTATTGAGAAGACATCATATGAGATGTGGACCGGAAAACGTCACGGATTGTCTTTCCTCAAAGTTTGGGGGTGTGATGTTTATGTCAAACGTTTGACGTCAGACAAACTCACTCCAAAATCAGACAAATGCTTCTTTATAGGATATCATAGGGAAACCAAAGGATATAATTTTTGTAATAAAACAGAGGGTAAGGTGTTTACCGCTCGCAATGGTGTCTTCTTGGAGAAAGAGTTTCTCTCAAAAGGAGTTAGTGGGAGCAAGGTGCATCTTGAAGAAATTAAAGAAATACCTGAAAATGTTTCAGCACCCACTAATCCTATACAGGATATACAAGATGTTGTGCAACCAGTTGATGAAACACCAGCCCCACGAAGGACTACGACGGCACGTCGTGCGACTGAAAAGTTAACGCTTCTAACCACAGAGTTGCATGACATGGTATTATTGGATAATAATGAGCCTATGACCTACGTAGAAGCAATGGAGGGACCAAACTCTGAAAAATGGCTTGGAGCCATGGAATCCGAAATTGAATCCATGCATGTGAATCAAGTTTGGAACTTGGTTGATCCAATCGAAGGTGTGAGACCTATTGATTGTAAATGGATTTTCAAGAAAACAGACTGATATGGATGGAAATGTTCACATCTATAAAGCGCGAATGGTGGAGAAAGGTTTCAAACAAATTCAAGGTGTTGATTATGATGAAACTTTCTCACCCGTTGCAATGCTTAAGTCTGTTTGGATTCTTCTAGAAATTGCTGCATATTTTGATTATGAAATATGGCAGATGGATGTCAAAACAGCCTTTCTTAAGGGAAGTCTGACTGAGGATGTGTACATGACACAACCTGAGGGTTTTGTCGATCCTAAAAATGCTAGTAAAATATGCAAGCTTCAAATGTCCATCTATGGACTGAAGCAAGCATCTCGGAGTTGGAATCTGCATTTTGATGAAGTAATCAAAGGGTTTGGTTTCATCAAGAACGTAGAAGAACCTTGTATTTACAAGAAGTTTAGTGGGAGCACACATGTCTTTCTGGTCCTATATGTAGATGAAATATTATTGATCGAAAATGACATTCTAATGATTGATGATGTTAAATCCTCATTAAAAAAAGTTTCTCAATGAAGGATTTAGGAGAGGCAGCATATATTTTGGGAATAAAGATCTATAGAGATAGATATAAAAGGCTAACTGGATTAAGCCAAGATACATATATTGACAAGATATTGAATCGGTTCAATATGCAAGATTCCAAGAAAGGTTTCTTGCCAATGTCACATGGCATTACTCTAAGCAAGATTCAGTGTCCTTCGACACCTGATGAGCAAATGAGGATGAGAGCGATTCCTTATGCTTCGGCTATTGGATCCATCATGTATGCCATGCTACGTACACGCCCGGATGTATCTTATGCTCTAAGCATCACGAGCAGATATCAATCAGATTATGGTGAGGCTCATTGGACCGTTGTCAAAAGCATCCTTATGTACTTGAGAAGAATTGAGGATGCGTTCTTAGTGTTTGGAGGTGAAGAAGAGCTCGTTGTAAAAGGTTACACCGATGCCAGCTTCCAAACTGATAAGGATGATTCTAGATTGCAATTCGGATTTTTGTTCTGCCTCAATGGAGGGGCAGTGAGCTAGAAAAGTTCCAAGCAAGATACAGTAGCAGATTCAACCATAGAGGCAGAGTACACTGCAACTTCTGAAGCTGCAAAGGAAGCTGTTTGGATCAGAAAATTTGTTTCTGAGTTGGGTATTGTTCCTAGCGCGTCCAATCCTGTGGATCTCTACTGTGACAATAGTGGAGCCATCGCATAGGCAAAGGAGCCTAGATCACACAAACGATCCAAACACATACTACGACACTATCATCTCAATTGAGAGATCATGGACTGAGGTGATGTGAGGATATGTAAGGTGCACACGGATTTGAATGTTGCAGATCCGTTGACAAAGACTCTTCCACATTCAAAGCATGATGCACACACGAGATTTATGGATATTAGATACTTACATCAGTGATCATAGTGTGTAGTGGGAGACTTGTGTCACAGCTATGTTTATGTACTATTAAATAAATTGTTATATGAGTAATCATTATTTACATTGATCATCAAGTATGTGACTTGTTCGTGAAACTCTTTTTTAAAAGTAATGTTACTCTAGATGATCCCTAGTCTATATCATTATATGAGATAATGATTGTATATAGGCTAGCACATGTATTAATTGATGATCACGTTTCACGGATCATAGATATGGAGATATCGAATTAATAATGTGAGCACATGTTAGTGAACATGGTGTTGGATTGACCCACTCCGAGACACTGCTGGGATTGTTATTTCCATATGTGCCATCAGTTGGTCTTGAGTGATACACCTACTAGATCCTTAGACCGGAGATCGTCATTGTTTCACACTATGCGTAGTTGTGTACTTTGAGACTACCAAACGCTACTCCGTAACTGGGTAGTCATAAAAGAAGTCTTCGGGTATATAATGAAACATAGAATGGGATGTGCGCGGATCAAGATGGGATTTGCCCCTCCTTAATAACAGGAGAGATATCTCTGGGCCCCTCGAGATAGTTGGATTTGAACGTGCATGGCCATGCCAAGGTGATTAACGGTTAATCACAGTGATTGAATGTTACACGAAATGAATCCACTATTTGATCGACTGAATGGTCGAGCTATCACAAGGATGGAACACATCTCACCTTGAGCTTGACTGGTATCGTGAGGCAAAGGAATTAGCATGTTGAATGTATCTAGGTTCGGCCGATATGATCCTTATGTACATTCGGGAGTCAGTATGTCCTGCTAGGTACCTCTACTGACTTGTGGTTGGAAATGGTTTCCATTCACAACCGACTGCACATGAACCTAACGGGTCACACACTTAAGGAGCTGGAATATTGAAAATCTTGGATAGATGATTGTCTCTAGTGCAAGTGGGAGATTGTTGGTGATGTGCCCAAGAGGCAATCATAACAATTCGGGTTGAGGCCTATTGGATATTTGATCCATAAGCAATTAGGGTACTAATGGGACTGCGACCTAAAAGCCCATTAGTACGCCTATAAATATAAGGGGTAGGTTAGGGGCTAATAATCCAACCACGTGACAGCCCTAGCCGCCACACCTCGAAGGCCTCAAGCTGAGACCCTTGCCGCGCGCGCGGTGCTAGCACACTGGCGCACTGCGTTCCTCTCCGTACGTGTCGACTCCGTGGAGACGCTGGTGTTACTGCTGCGCTTATCGGCTACGACGATCGTGATCGTCTACCTGCTGCTGTGACGAGGACAAGGAGGAGATGAACGAGATCGTCTACTTCCCCTACCCCGACGCGCATCTACGTTCCGCTGCGCTGCGCGTCTAGTGGTAATGATCCATGACCTCTGTACTCGCATGTTTCCTGGGTGATGCGGTAGAGTTGCTAGAGTAGTGTACCGCCGATTTTCCAACAGGAACATCATATTGGATGCCAATCGGGGAGAAAATGGTCGGAAGGTGGTCGTCGACGGTGAAACCGAACCGTTCTAATGGCGATGGGAAAAGTTGTAGCTTGGCTCGATTACTCGATGAAACTCGATTATTCTTGATCGAGGTTGTGCGCTAGGAAGTGGTGAAAAATATATTTGATTGGATTGAAGGATGGTTGCACCTAGAAACCGAAATAAATCAGAGACCTAACGACCATGTTATGAGCTAGCTTCGGTAAAACTGGAAATAATAGAGCTATGAAGCATGGCATGGGATGAAACTTCACCAATAAGTTCTAGGTACCTTAGTGCACATTTTGCTAGTAGAGGTATGGGTGAATGAGGCCTAGAGGTCAGGGGTGAATAGACATTTTTGAATATTGTCGGATCCTGCAACACTTAACAACCAGTTCAAAAACAGAGAAGTTGGACTAGTCCGGTAATGTGCAGACTAGTCTGGTGTATATGGACTAGATTGATTAGGTTTGATCAATTAACTTTGTTCTTCAATATATGCAGCGGAAGTATATGATTAAACAAAGTTTCACAAGTTCATGAATCAGGTTATATCACAAATCAAACTTATAATTGATATTTCAACGTTAAGCAATCAAGATCAGTTTGTATCCCTAGATTGATATGAAGTAGGAACAATGAACACAACAGAGAACACAAGTGATTCATCATGTAGTTCGGTTCCCACAAAGGCAACCTACATCCACGTTGAGGAGCCCACAAAAGGACCAGGTCTTCTCCAACCCTACCCTCGTCGAATCGCCACGAAGGCCAATCCTCTTCCACTTATCTCAAAGGGGTGAATAACCGAATTCAAGGGGATTTCTCACACGTTAAGAGCTCCCTTGGATTACAACACAAAATACCACCAAGAACACACTCAAAAATTACAAATGATTCGCAGGAGTGTGTTAGAGAATCAAACCAAGAGCTCAATGTGATGTTGAATGTGTCTCTCCAATGAACCAGGGTGAATCCTCAAAGGATTGATCTTTGTTGCACTTAATTTCATGGAGAGATGTGGTTTTTGAGTCTCTTGGGAGGTGTGACAGCGCTAGGGTTCGAGAGATGGTAAAATATGGCCGTACAACTCTATTTATATGGGTTTCTAAAAGTGACCGTTAGGGTTCCGAAAGATCGGACTAGTCCGTGGTGGTCACCAAACTAGTCTGGTGTGCTGTGTGTAGCAAACCCTAAGTTTTCTGAAATATCAGACTAGTCTGGCTAGGAGCGGCCTTGTCCGATTTCGCTACTGGAAATCTTCGGGCTAGTCCGATAGTCATCGGACTTGTCCGGACATGTGAAACCCTAAGTGTATAGGATGACAAGTCCGCACTTGGAGGACTCGTCTGATTCAGATCAGAGGGTATTTCGGACTAGTCCGTGCAGACATCGACTTGTCCGATTTGGATCAGAAAGAATATCGGACTAGTCCGGTTGTGATCGGACTTGTCCAATTTTGTGTGACTTGTGAAGTGTTTTGAGGACTAGTCCGAACTAGGGAGGACTAGTCCGATTCTGGTCAGAAAGGATATCGGACTAGTCTGATTGATATTGGACTTGTCCGATTTCGTGCAAAAAGGATATCGGACTAGTCCCGTGTCAGTCGGACTAGTCCGGTCCTGTGTAACTTTGTGCAATGTATGTGTTTAATTGTGATTGAGCTCTTGGGATGTGTTTTCTTAACACACTCCATACACAATGATCTACTATTTTTCTTCCTTGAGCTCATTTCCACTTCGCTCCTCATTTTTCCTCCTTTTTGGCACTTTGTTTATTTTACTGTTAAAATCCTGCACTCATCTCAACAAAGAGTTTAGGATCTCAATTGCTTGTCATAAATCATCCAAAACCCACAAGGGAGTCCTAGATGCACTTTCAATCTCCCCCTTTTTGGTGATTGATGACAACCAATTCAGATTTCACAAAATATGATAAAAGTTGAGATTTTCATAAAGCATGCACATATGGGTCCAAGATACATCAAGTAGTGAAAGCATAGTCCATATGTGCATTCTTTATGGTGGGATGCATAACTAAGTGCACTGAAATATTGAGAATGACATAATTGACATTAATTACCCAATAGCAAGCATATATGACATTCTAGAGAAAAATCACAGTTTTCATAAATACTACTCAAAGGATCAATTCATTGCATCGCAGAACCATAATTAACATAAGATCATTGTTAAAACATTACAAGCCACAAAGGAAATAAAAAGCAAAGCATAAAACTCTCTCCTCGCAAACTACAGCTAAGACTAAGACTCCCCCTCAATCTCTTCCCCTTTGGCATCAAGACACCAAAAAGAAGGAGAGGAGGGTCCTAGGGTCTTCACTCTTTGCTGTTGGTCCTCTCATCGTCGTCTTCATCATCTTCATCTTCAGCTTGATGAGGAGGAGGTGCGGAGGTACTCGAGTCCCCAATGCCAAAGTAGGCAAGCTCGGAGGGGGTCAAGGGCCCGAGCTCGGTGAAATCAGAGTCTGAGTCTTCCGAGATTATTGGAGACCCAATTGGCTCAATCTCCAGCTTCTGGCAAATTTGCTTGACATTTGCCTTGATATACTTCATGTCCTCCTTTCTTTTCTTGTTGAGCTTATAGGCCTTCACTTCAGCCTTTTTGCAGGAGGCAAAGATTGCAGCCAGGTACTTGAGAATTCCGCTGGCTGAACCTTTTTGAGGGGCTGCTCTAGAAGTAGGGGCAGCCCTAGCATCTTCTCTTGATCTTGCCGGTGCCTCGGGACTAGAGGCCGGTGAGGGAGCAGCCTGCACACTCGGCTTTTGAGGCATTTGAGGCCTCAAGGGGAGATGCTCCACGTCTTTCACAAACTCAATGCCGGTGACTTTCTCAATCACAAACATTAGGTCAGGAGCATATCCGCAAGATCTGCTGGGAGTGCAGGATATGTTCACCATATCATTCCAAATGTATTCCGCCACATCAAATGGGCGGTCCTTGCTTATGACTCTCATCAGAGTCCGGAGGTATCCTTGCACACTCCCGGCATCTCCATCCTTGGGAGCAATTGTCTTTCTTAACACTCTGTTCAACACCACAAAGAATGGCTTCATGTTTTTGGTGGAAGGAGGGTTGAACTTTGAGTTTGGCTCATATAGGAACTTCATCCTATCCTTGTCCGACACCAATGTTGTGTATGACTAAGCAATCAGATCTTGTGATGTCAAGGTGGAGCAGGTTAGCAAAATCTTCTTCAATAATGCTGTACCTGGATCCATGGGTCATCCAAGTGACACTCTCCTCATCCTCACTTGAGAAGTTACAGGTCGCAAAGAACTACGCAATCACTTCACCATTCCAGTTATTTATGAAAGAAAACAGATCTCTCAGTCCATGCTTCTCAATGGCTCTCACAACATCAGTGAATGGTGAGCATCCCTTCTTCTCAAAATGTGCCTGGTCAATCCACTGACTGCGCACAACTGGTGTCTTCATTGGGAGATACACCGATCTGTAGAAATCAGCATGGAAGTTGCACCAGAACCTTCCATCAGCCGCTTGCTTCGGTCAGCCATACCAATCGATGCTTCTCAACTTGGTGGCCGAGTCACTGCCCTTCCCGTTGAACTTCTCTTCATTTGGGTCCCGGACCCCTTCCCATGGAGCATGAAGTTTCAACGGGCCAACCGGACCCGTAGCAATCCCTTTGCCCTTCCCCTTTGCTTGGAGAGGGCCACTCGATGATGCAGCTGCCTTGTACACTTGCTTCTTAGCCAACACTTTCCTCCGAGCCTGTGGAGGAGACTGAGCTGACTCAGACGGTCTTTCTTGGCGCTTCTTGCCAAGACCCGTCGAGGTCCGAGGTGCCACCTCAAGGTCCATCTCGGCCTCCAAATCAGAGACATCATTGCCGGAGCTCGACATGACCTGAGAATGAGAGGTATGAATGATAATGAATGACACAAGGCAAAGGTGTGAACAGGTAACAAGCAACTGCAATGGGGAATTGAAGAATTAGGTTTTGAGTTCAGAAACATCAGACTTGTCCGGTGCACAGGCAAAGACTAGTACGGGGGACCGGACTAGTCTGGTGTTCATCCTCGAAAACCTAAGAGACTGGATAAATGGTGAATTCTAATGCACGACGACCTTAGCATACACGTAATACATCAAGAGAGCATGTATATAGCGAGGAATGCTAGGAAATTTGATCAACAATGAAGAAATTTGGAATTTCTAGGGTTTGAGCGAAAATTACCCAAAAAATTCTTGAATCTTGGAGATGAGGGAGTTAAAGGCCGGACAAGTCAGCTAGCTTCAATCCTTAAGTGGACAAGCTTGATTTCCGCCCAAATGCGAAGCTTTTTGGTGGAGGGAGCAAGGAATCGCCTTGGGAGCTCGAGCACGAAGAGAGAGAGCGTGTGAGGCAAGAGTGGAGGTGAGGAATTTAGGGTTTAGCGGCGGCTAGAGTTATGGACACGAAAAATCGGACAAGTCTGGAGATGACGGACTAGTCCGAACTTTTCCATGGGCTATATCGGACTAGTCCGTTGTCTACCGGACTAGTCTGGCCTAACCGGCACTCTACAGACTAGTCTGCATGGGCGGACCAGTCCGAGCAACTATGGACTAGTCCGTGGTCACCAGACGAGAATTTTCAGCCCATTTATATATATTTGAAGGTACATATTTAGAGAAAAGAGAGGCAAAACATATCAAATAATCTTGATGAATATGATCAGTAAGCATACAACAATCAAGCAATGATCATAATTCACCAAGATCTAGTAATTGACATAGTTTTTCGAAGAAAAATGAGAGAGATGATTTTCACAATCCAATCAACATATTTGAAGAATTCATAAAGGTATGCAACATTTCAAGCCACACTCCGAGCATCAAGGATATTTAGTTCATTTCGGAGTTCACAAAAACGTTTTTCATCAAGTGTCTTGGTGAATATATCGGTCAATTGCTTTTGAGTGTTGACATGTGAAATGGCTATGTCTCCTTTCATGACATGATCTCTCAAAAAGTGATGTCTTATGTCTATGTGTTTAGTTCTGGAGTTCTCAACTGGGTTGTGGGCAATTTTAATGGCACTCTCATTGTCACAAAGGAGTGGAATATGGTTCATATTGTAACCATAGTCCCTTAGAGTTTGTCGCATCCAAAGGAGTTGAGCACAACAACTCCCGGCTGCAACATACTCCGCTTCGGCTGTGGATAAGGCAATGGAATTTTGTTTCTTGGAGGACCAAGAAACTAAGGATCTCCCTAGGAATTGGCATGTACCGGAAGTGTTTTTTCTATCTACATTGCACCCGACATAATCTGCATCGGAATAACCGATGAGATTGAATTTTGATCCTTTTGGGTACCAAAGGCCAAGGTTGGGTGTATGAACTAAATATCTTAAGATCCTTTTTACGGCTGTCAAGTGACATTCCTTAGGATTGGCTTGAAATCTTGCACACAAACATACACTCAACATAATATCTGGCCTAGATGCACATAAATAGAGTAGAGATCCAATCATGGAGCGATATACCATTTGGTCGACGTTAGGTCCATCTTCATTGAGGTCAAGGTGGTCATTCGTTGCCACGGGGGTTTTTTATACGCTTCGCCTTGTCCATGCCAAACTTCTTGAGTATGTCCTGCGTGTACTTGGTTTGGCTTAGAAATGTCCCTTCCTTCTGTTGCCGTACTTGGAATCCCAAGAAGTACTTTAACTCTCCCATCATTGACATTTCAAACCTGTTTGTCATGATTTTACTAAATTCTTCACAAAAAGATTGGTTAGTTGACCCAAAGATTATATCATCAACATAAATTTGACAAATAAAAAGATCATCATCAAAATTTTTTATAAACAGTGTATAGTCTACTTTGCCAATCTTAAAGCCATTTTCAATTATGAAATCTCTAAGACACTCATACCAAGCTCTAGGAGCTTGTTTGAGGCTGTAGAGAGCCATACACAATTTAAACACGTGGTCGGGGAACTCTTCATCTTCAAATCCGGGTGGTTGCTCCACGTACACCTCTTCCTTGATTGGTTCGTTGAGGAAGGCGCTTTTCACATCCATTTGATACAGCTTGAAATCATGGTGAGTAGCATATGCAAGTAATATTCTAATAGATTCAAGCCTAGCTACTGGAGCAAAAGTTTCATCGAAATCCAAACCTTCGACTTGTGAATACCCTTTGGCCACAAGTCGTGCCTTGTTCCTTGTCACCACCTCGTGTTCATCTTGTTTGTTGCGGAAGACCCACTTGGTGCTGACAATGTTTGCATTGGGTCTTGCCACAAGTTCCCACACTTCGTTCCGCTTGATGTTGTTCAATTCATCTTGCATTGCCACCACCCAGTCCGGATCTTTCAATGCATCTTCAACCCTGCGTGGTTCCAAAAAGGATACAAATGAATAGTGTTCACAAAAGTTAGCTATGCGAGATCTAGTGGTTACTCCCTTTTGGGTGTCACCGATGATGTTGTTGATTGGGTGATCCCTTTGGCCGCATTGGTGTACTCTTGGGTGTGGCACTTGAGGAGTTGTATCTTCATGATAATCTGCTTCTCCCCCTAAGTTATTGCCTTCGTTGACTTGTTGATTATCTTCGTATCCTTGTGGTTGATCTTGTGTTGAAGCTCCCCCTTCATTGTTGATCTCCTCTTGTGGTTCATATTCTTCATGTACGTGTGGAGGTGGCTCTTGTGGTCGAACCTCACCTAGAGCCATTCTTTTCAATGCTTGACAAGGAGCTTCTTCTTTACCTAGTTCACATGGATCAACTTGCTCCTTTTGGGAGCCATTAGTCTCATCGAACACTACGTCACGTGCAACTTCAACAAGTCCGGAGGTCTTTTTGAAAACACAATAGGCGTAAGTGTTCGAATCATAACCAAGCAAGAAACCTTCATCGGACTTCGAAGCGAACTTTGAAGTCCTAGGCTTCTTGTTCAAGATATAACATGGAGAACCGAAAACAGGAAAATATGAAATATTTGGTTTGTTACCGGTGAGTAGCTCATATCATGTCTTATTGAGTAGTCGATAAAGATATAGTCAATTTACGGCATGGCAAGCGGTGTTAATCGCTTCCGCCCAAAATCGATCCGATATCTTGTATTCATCGAGCATTGTTCTTGCCATCTCTATGAGTGTTTGATTCTTTCTTTCGGCAACTCTATTTTGTCGTGGGGAGTAAGGCGCTGAAAATTCATGCTTTATGCCTTCATCATCAAGGTACTCTTCCACTTGCGTGTTCTTGAACTTCGTGCCGTTGTCGCTTCGAATATTCTTGATTGTCAATGAGAATTTGTTTTGAGCTCGCTTGAAAAAATTCTTGAGTGTTCCTTGTGTCTCTGACTTATCATGCAAAAAGAAGACCCATGAAGCGAGAAAAATCATCAATGACAACTAAACCATATTTGTTACTGCCAATGCTTATGTAGGCTATTGGACCAAACAAGTCCATGTGTAGAAGCTCGAGTAGTCTTGTTGTAGTCATGACGTTTTTGGCGGGGTGAGGTGCTCCAACTTGCTTCCCGGCTTGGCATGCGCTACATGGCCTGTCTTTCTCAAATACAACATTCTTTAAACCTCGAATGTGATCGCCTTTGAGGAGTTTTTGAAGGTTCCTCATACCAACATCCGCTAGTCGTCTATGCCACAGCCAACCCATGTTGGTCTTTGCAATCAAGCATGTGTCAAGTTCAGCTTTATCCTTGTTGAAATCAACAAGATAGAGCTTTCCCTTTAACATACCCTTGAATGCAACGGAACCATCACTCCTCCTAGAAAGGGTCACACCCTCGTTAGTGAACAAGCAATTATAACCTTTGTCACATAATTGAGATATGGACAGTAGGTTATAATCTAGAGATTCAACATGCAAAACATGAGAAAGTGTGTGTTTGGAGGATATTGCAATTTTACCGGTACCAAGCACCCTTCCTTGACTATTATCTCCAAAGTAGATGCCCTCGTTCGGGTCCTCATTCTCTTCATATTCCACGAACATTCTTCTTTCCCTGGTCATATGATTGGTGCATCCACTGTCTACCACCCATTTAGATCCACCAGAGAAATAAGCCTACATAAACAAATCATGCCTTGGTTTAGGTACCCAAGCTTGCTTGGGTCCTTGGAGGTTAGTTACAATGCATATGGGCACCCACACATGAGACTTGGTGTTCCCATGGCGTGGCCCAACATAATTAGCATAAACCTTGCCAACATTATTTCTCATTAACACATATGAGGCATCAAACATTTTAAACAATAGTTGTTGTTGTTTATGTACATGACTAGTCTGGGGGGCCAGACTTGTCCGGAGGACCGAACTTGTCCGGACACCGACCGGACTAGTCCGGTGTTCCTGTGCAGTTACAGTATTAATCTGTGATTTTCCAGTTTGAGAGGGCCTTCCTTTCACAAAGGTAATCCTCTCCTTGTTATTCTTATGGCTTCCAGCATGTTGCTTTTCACCATAAGGATATCCAATGCCATTTGGAGGTCTTTTGAACAAGTATGCACTACGTGCATATTTGATCTTCTCCTTGTCAAATATGCCACTTTGGACATGATGTTTTTCCTTTGGAGAAGTTGGCTTATCCTTCAAACTGGTGTTACTTTTCATACATGTGCAAGCATGAGCAAAATCAGTTTTAGTTAGTTGAGAAGGTGAACTCGAAGAGGAGGAAGGTTCACTTAGCTTGAGTGACTCAACCTGCACTTCAAGGATCTTGTTGACCTTGATTAGGTCAGCAAGTTGATCCTTGATGGTGGCATTTGAGTCAGTTAGCTCCAAGCAAGTTTCCTTGCTCGAAGCTAACTCAAGCTCTAGTGATTTGCTTCGTTCCTTTTCAAGTTCTAGAAGTTTGTCAAGTTCGACATATTCCTCCTTTTGCGAGATGATCATGTCCTCTTAACGATGTATTAATCTCTCCTTCTGAACAAGTTGATCAAGCAAGAATTTCATTTTAGTAGCAGCTTTCCTATCTAGTCCAATAAGCATGTCCTCATTATCACTATTGAGTTCATCATCACTAGAATAGGAATGCACAAAAGAGGGTTTAATGGTTACCTTGCATTTACCTTCTTTTGCCGCAAGGCAAGTGCCATATCCCTTCCATGCACCAAGTGTGGGGAAAAGGGTAGACTTCTTGGATGTCTTCTCGATGGCTATGCTAGCCATCTCTTCTTCTTCGGACGATGAGGACTCGTCATTTGAGTCCCATTCCTTTCCGATGTTCGCTTGTTCGGCTTGTTTCTTCTTCTTGAAGAATTTCTTGGGTTGAGGCTTGGCTTCTTTGGTCTTCTTCTTGTTCGCCTCATATGGGCAGTCAACTATAAAGTGGTTGTATTCACCACAATTATAGCATGCCCGCCTCAACTTTGGCTTCGTTCTTTCCTTGTACTTTCCTTCGCTAGACTTTGTACCTTGTATCTTTTTAATTTTTCTTTTGAATTTCATCATGAACAATATCATGTCTTCTTCATCCAATTCACTGCTTTCGTCGTCACTATCTTCCTCTAGTTGTGCTTCTCTAGCTTCTTTTGATAGGGGCTTGAGAGTGGACTTCAAAGCAACCCCTTTCTTCTTTGCCGAGGTGAGATCGGCAATTTCCTTGACATGTTTGCTTGCTTTTCCATCATCTCGAAGTTGATGATTTTTCCAAGCAGTTCATCCGGAGTCAACCTTTTGTATCCGGGGCTTTATCTAATCATGGAGCATAGTGTGACGTTGCGAGGCATAAAAGCTCTAAGGATGAGCTTTACCACCTCATGGTCATTCCACTTCTTGCTTCCGTATGATCTGACCTTGTTGACGAGTGTCTTTAATCGATTGTACATATCTTGGGGTGACTCATCTTCTTCAATTGAAAATCTTCCTAACTCGCCTTCAATCATCTCAATTTTTGCTTCACGCATATGTCGGTCACCTTCATGTGCAGTTTGTAGTGTGTCCCATATTTCCTTTGCAATTTCAAGTCCACCCACCTTGGTGAACTCGTCTCGACTGAGTGAAGAGGTAATTACGGTCGTGGCTTGAGCGTTTCAGTGAATTGCCTGCTCTTGGCTGGGGGTAAGCTCTTCGTCGTCGTCCGAGATATCTATCCCTGTGCACACAATATGCCACAAACTTAGATTGAGGGAAATTAGATGCATTTTCATATTTTGCCTCCACATTGAGTAATCACTTCCATCGAAGTGTGGGGCTTTTACATGTGGGATAGATAAATAGTGATTGCTATTGGAATTGAGATGATCATAGTTAAAAGGATATTATGAGTAGTCGGTGTGACTACTCCCCTTCTTCTTCTCTTCAACTTTAACTTTCCCTTTGGAAAGTGTCTTCTTTCTTAGGAGCGCCTTTAACTCCATCGTCTCCTCATCATCGTCCTCGAAGTCTTGAATGGCTTCGAGGAGTTTCTCCATCTTGAGGTTCTTTTCATCATCAACCTTCTCTTGGTTGGTATCTTGTGGGTGTCCTTCATGTCTGACATGATCTTCTTCGAGCGATTAGTCTCTTTCTTGAAGAACCTCGCCCTGATACCAATTGAATGTGGCCTAGGGGGGGGGGTGAATAGGCCTTTTTGAATATTGTCGGATCCTGTAACACTTAACAACCAGTTAAAAACAGAGAAGTCGGACTAGTCCGGGAATGTGCGGACTAGTCTGGTGTATACGGACTAGATTGATTAGATTTGGTCAATTAACTTGTTCTTCAATATATGCAGCGGAAGTATATGATTAAACAAAGTGTCACAAGTTCATGAATCAGGTTATATCACAAATCAAACTTATACTTGATATTTCAACGTTAAGTAATAAAGATCACTTTGTAAACCTAGATTGATATGAAGTAGGAACAATGAACACAACAGAGAACACAAGAGATTTATCCCGTGGTTTGGTTCCCACAAAGGCAACCTACATCCACGTTGAGGAGCCCACAAAAGGACCGGGTCTTCTCCAACCCTACCCTCGTCGGATCGCCACGAAGGCCAATCCTTTTCCACTTATCTCAAAGGGGTGAATAACCGAATTCAAGGGGCTTTCTCACACGTTGAGAGCTCCCTTGGATTACAACACAAAATACCACCAAGAACACACTCAAAAATTACAAATGAATCGCAGGAGTGTGTTAGAGAATCAAACCAGGAGCTCAATGTGATGTTTAATGTGTCTCTCCAATGAACTAGGGTGAATCCTTAAAGGATTGATCATTGTTGCACTTAATTTCGTGGAGAGATGTGGTTTTTGAGTCTCTTGGGAGGTGTGATGGCGCTAGGGTTCGAGAGATGGTAAAATATGGCCGTACAACTCTATTTATATGGGTTTCTAAAAGTGACCGTTAGGGTTCAGAAAGATCGGACTAGTCCGTGGTGGTCACCGGACTAGTCCGTTGTGCTGTGTGTAGCAAACCCTAAGTTTTTCGAAATATCGGACTAGTCCGGCTAGGAGTGGACTTGTCCGATTTTGCTACTGGAAATCTTCGGACTAGTCCGATAGTCATCGGACTTGTCCAAACATTTGAAACCCTAAGTGTATAGGATGACAAGTCCGCACTTGGAGGACTTGTCCGATTCAGATCAGAGGGTATTTCGGGCTAGTCCGTGCAAACATCAGACTTGTCCGATTTGGATCAGAAAGAATATCGGACTAGTCCGGTTGTGATCGGACTTGTCCGATTTTGTGTGACTTGTGAATTGTTTTGAGGACTAGTCCGCACTGGGGAGGACTAGTCTGATTCTGGTCAGAAAGGATATCGGACTAGTCCGATGGATATCGAACTTGTCCGATTTCGTGCAGAAAGGATATCGGACTAGTCTGGCATCAGTCGGACTAGTCCGATCCTGTGTAACTTGTGCAATGTGTGTGTTTAATTGTGGTTGATCTCTTGGGATGTGTTTTCTTAACACACTCCATACACAATGATCTACTATTTTTCTTCCTTGAGCTCATTTCCACTTTGCTCCTCATTCTTCCTCCTTTTTGGCACTTTGCTCATTTTCTTGTTAAAATCCTGCACTCATCTCAACAAAGAGGTTAGGATCCCAATTGCTTGTCATAAATCATCCAAAACCCACAAGGGAGTCCTAGATGCACTTTCAAGGGTGCTGAGGATGCTTGGTGCGGTGTGCCAACCGTGGAGCAGAGGTCCTTCCCGGTGGCTTCCCCCGCGATCTCCGGAAGAACTTCAAAATATCATGCAAAAGGGCGAGGAAATGAAGAATGGTTGGCACCAGGAGGTAGAGGAGAAAATTGTGCTTTACTTAGATTTTGATGTCTGGCTCAAACATCTGTTGGATCATGCGGTACAAGCAATAACGAAGGCGACGGTAACTGCGCGCGTGGGCGCAGCAAGAACAGAGAGTTGCTCGACTTAGCAGGCCAACAGAGGAAAGGAAGAGTACAGAGGAGAATCAAGATGATGGCTATGCGTTGGAATCAAGCACACAAGCAAGCAGCTCGCCGGATTTTGCATGCAGGTTGCCTGGCACCCTAGGAGGAGAGAGGGAAAAACAGAGCACGTGAGAACACATTGACATGTGGGCCCCACTTTCTCCCCTCAAGCAAGTCTTTTTTGGACACTTAAGTCCACTACCCATCTTATTCCAAATTTGCTAGATATTTGTGGGGAGAATAATTTAAATATGTAGAATCAGATTCTGAAGTTTAATTCCAAATTTGATCAAATTTCATTCGAATTCAAATTTGAATTTGAATTCAAATGGAATTCAATGTTACCACTGAATTAAATAGCAAAAATGCTTCAGAAATTTCTGAAATTTTGTATGATGACTAATTGAATTATTTGGAATCCCATGGTCAGCTCCCTTTTGCAGTTTGTCTATGTTTGAACAGGGGCTAAGTTTAAATTTTTAATCCCTCCATTAGAGTTTAAAATGATTTGATTTTTCCTTTGCTGTTTCTGATTTCTTTTCCCCATCTCGTTTTTATTCCTCCTAGCTGAAGTTCTTACTTTGGAATTTGGAGCTTCTACATGCTGTTGAGTTTGCTGTTGAGAGTCCTTTTCAATATGTTGCTGATGTTCTGACTCATGCATCTTCAAATTCAGAAAAATTCACTGAAATCCTATAAAACATTATCAAATTTCAGTCACATTCACACAAACAGTCACATAAGGGAGCAAATTCTCTCATAACATTTGTACCTTAATAAGAAAAAGATCTATGTGCCAAGTGTGAGGACAATCCAAAGCATATTGACACAACCAAACAATCATTAAATAATAGACTGTCACAAGTCTATCACACAAGTTACAGGTAAAGACAATGGCTCCGAAAAAAAGCACCTTGAGACCTTCGTAAATAAACTAAACATTGACCGGTACTAGCCAATGCGTAATACTCTAAGCGTAGTACTCCCAAAATACAATAAACATTGACCGGTGAACCACCAAAGCGCAAACCATTTTGATTCCAACCAAAGTGTGAACAAAACTTATTAGGGCAGTGCCGAGATCGAGGAGGAGTCGAGGTCAATGGCGGAAGCATGACGATGACCAAGAGTTCAGTGTCAAGGTGGCAATGAGCTCCGGGGAAGGGGACCGATGCGGCGGCGTGCTCCGGGGAAAGGGTCCAACGCGGCGGCGGTTTCTAAGGCGAAGAGTGATCAGCGCGCGAGAGCTAAAGTATCGATTCCCGCGAGAGAGCTAAAAGTACCTTAGAGCAATAATTCGAGACGTGTATCAGAAGAATCACTATGGAGGGCGTCTCCCTTTTGCTCCAACAAAAAGAATAATTGGGTCCCACTGCTATGAAATCCCATATCAGAGACGCGCTTGGTAGGGGCTCGTCTCTTTTCTCTTTAATTAATGTGCGCACAAAATTCAAAGCGCTCCGACCTCATTGTGGGACCGTGCAAAAACTTAATTTTTATAGACGGCATGTCTCGCGTTAAGTCTTTGTGGCCCTGAACAGACTGTTGGTCATGCAATAACGCAAACCCCCACAGCACGCGCTGAGGCATGCGCTGATGGATGAACATCGTTTGTGGCTTCTTTCACAGTGCCACACCGGCTTATATGCTCGTTGCAACGCGCTCAGATTTTTGAGGTGGGACAAAATATCTTCACTGCAGCATATCACAACTTCATGCGAGACGTGTCGTTGTGAGGCTTGTCCCGCATCATGTACTTAGAGCGCGTCTACCATTTTGTAGGGCAGAGCAAGTGCCATATTCAGTAGTGCTCCATGAGAAACAGAATAGAAGGCATCATTACTTCTCCATGAGAGACAGAGCACGTATGACCAATGAAAGTCAAATTTTCACTCAAATGGCAATATTTTCAAACATTTGAGCATATATCCAAATATCCAAATGAAAGTTAATTTTTCATACAATTGACCATAATTTTGCATATTGAGCATATTACACACAATCAATTTGGCAATTTATGTTGCGGTCTTGGTTCCTTGAAATTCTTGAATTTTTCATGGTGGTAGTTCTGCAAGTAAGGAGCTTTGTTGGTCGATGGTATTCTTGGCTTGATCATCTAGGTGAAAAAGGAGGAATCTCATAAAATTGGTCAAACTCTTCCTCTTCGACGACATTCTCGACTCGAAGATTCATCGTTTTCCAGGTATAACCACCTTAAGTTTTTTATTTGTTGTGCCTAGAACATAGAACACTTGAGCAACGTGTTCTGCTGACGCGAAAGGCTCTTACTTATATGCTTGACGGTTAAGATAAACACTAGTGAACCCGTACTTGTCTTGTACAACACCTTTGATTCCATAAAACCAGTTGCAACGGAAAAGAGGAATCTCGAATCCTTGAAAGTCAAGCTACCAGATCTCTAGTATTTTACTATAGTACATGTTTTTGTCTTGGCCCATAGCATCATTAGCATCAACACGGACACCACTATTCTGATACGTGCTTTTCTTATCTTGTTCTATAGTGTAGAACGTGTATCCATTTATGTCGTACCCTTGATATGTAATAACTGTGAATATAGGACCACAAGCAAACTTTTTTAGGTATTCACTTGTTCGAGTATTCGATGAGTGAGAAATCTGATCCTGAAACCAGCCAATGAATTTTCTCCAGTTTTCATTTGCTAACCATTATTCATTGCGGCCAGGATTGTCTCCTCACAGCACCTCCTTGTGCTCATCAAAGTACTCCGAAACAATGGACATCTGTTGCAACACGTGGAAATGAGAGCAGAAGAATAAATGTGGATCTAGAGTTATTACCTTCTTCTCAAGGGTCCTTTTCCTATGAGCCTCCCCTCATGACCAGACTTTAGAACACCAATCAGATTAAAACCAGGACCGTGTAACTCGTTCGTGCAAGCTTCCAATGATTTGTTGTGAAGGATGACTTTTGAGGATGCGGAGGGGAGTAGACACTTCGCAACCTCCTTCTTCTACAGGTTCATCACAAATTGAAGAACTTTTGGCTTGAGGAAAATCTGTACCAGCTGCATTAGTTGCCATAAAGTAAACCCAAGAGTATCTAGAATAATCATCCACAATCATGAGAACATATCATTTACCTCCAAAAGATTGAACACGTGAAGGACCTACGATGTTAAGGTGCAAAAGTTGTCCCGTTTCAGTTGTCATGGTCATTGTGAGAGGAGCATGTGAACTTGCAACAATCTTAGCATGTCTACAAGAAGAGCACATAGTTTCTTTGTTCCTTTTAAGCTTACGCAGCCCACGTATGCGATCAAGAGCACTAACACGCGTGAGATGATCAAAGCCTACGTGACCAAGTCTACGATGCCAGAAATATAAGTCTTTTGAATCATTAGCAACTAGACACCTATGCGTAAGGATGACATATCAAAATCAGCTTTAAAAACTCTGCCAAACGGAGACATTTTAAAAATGAGCTCACTATTTGAATGTACAACCTTGCAGCAATTTTTAGTGAAAATATTTTCTAGATTTTCATCTAGCAATTGTGAAACAGAAAGCAGGTTGTATTTCATATTTTTAACAAGGGCCATATCCTTCAAAGTGTAGTGATTATTTACTCTAACTGAACCCTTAGCAATTATAGGAGTTGAAGAATTATCAGCAAAAGTTACATTCTCTATACGTGACACAAAAGAGAGGGAGGAGAACCAATCCTTGTTACTGGTCATGTGGCATGAGCAACCTGAATCCACAATCCAAATGTTCTCCTTCCTCAAGCGTGTAACCTACATAGAAGCACAATACGTCGATGACTCAATACTGAGGTTAGTCCAAAGGAATTTAGGAACCCAATACAAAGTCACATGACGTTCAGCAGGAATAACACGCGAAGGCTAAGATAAAACATCAGGATTATGAGCCAAAGTTGAGGATTCTTGTACCCAACTACTGACGTACTAGGTGTTATATGTACAACAAGAAAAACAGTAGGTTTGAGAGCAAACTTTGCATATTTTTGACTCATTATAGCAGGTTGCATGTTTCTAACTTTTGATTTAGCATGTAAAACAAATTTTGCATGAGAGTTGTAAGATCTAGCTTGCATTCTTTCCTTTTTCTGTTGTTTAGCTAGTCTATAAAAAATCTATGACATGATGATCTCTAACACAGCAGGTACAATGAAATTTAACTTTGTGTTCATGTCTAGATGAGAAAGCAACAAGTTAAGTAGGAACCGAATAAGACAGCACTCCTGCAGATTTGAAAACCACTTCTTTTTATTTAGGAACTATTTGAATTAAACCACTTTCTAATGACTTTACAATTTTAGGTGGATGTGCCTTGGCATGACATGGGAATTAAAACCTCAACCAGATTTATCATTACATGATTTAGAAGAATTTAACAGCAATTTCAGATTCTTATTCCCATTACAAAACCACTCTGGTGTCCTATTCATGTCATCAAGTTTCTTAGACAAGTCTAGGAAAATTTCACATGAAGTTTTTTACTTTTAGTTTACAATTAGGACAATATTTAACTTCATGAGAACGTAAAAAAAATTTCAAAACAGAAATCTCATCCATAGCATCATGTAGTTTCTTATCAAGATCATCATAAGTAGAACAATGCAAATCAATTGTAGAACAACTAGCATCTTTTATGTTTTTATCATTAAACGCAGCAAGCTTTTTGTTCTTTTCAATTTCTAACTCAAGTTTATCAAGTGTGGAGGTGTGTGCACTTCTTAAAGAGGACAATTGTTCATATATAAGCTCACATGATAAACAAGAATCATCACTAGGAATCAAAGTTTTTAAACGATTAATTTAAGATTCTAGTGATTCAGCTTTAATAGTATCGTCCCTAAGTTTGTTGTCCTTTTTCTTTAGTATAATAGTGGCACGGAAATAGCATCACACATTTCTTCGCAAGTGAGACATACCTCTTCATCATCGTTGTTGTGTTCTGCCTCCTCCATACTTGATCTTGAGTTGCATGCCATGAAGCACATATTTGCAAAATTCTTTATAACTTATTCACTTTCGATGTCCACATCGCTCAAGCCAAGTTCTTGAAGTGCGGACACAAAGTTGTTTACCAATTGGGGACTTGTAAAACCCTTCTTCTTCTTGTTATTGTTTGTAGAGGAGGACCTGAATTTTGCTTGCTTCTCATTACGGGGAGTAGATCCTGAAAGGTTAGCGCAATTTGTCCAAAAATGTCCAAACTCACCGCATTCGAAGCATCATTGAGAAACACCACATCCTCTTCTTAGAGTTCTCACATTTTGCAATTCTTTTGAGAATTGAGTAGAAAGAAGTGCTAGCTCCTCCTTTGGAAGCCCTTCAATCTGTTTAAGGGTTAGAGAGGGCAGCAAAGCAAGTGTACCACATGACGAAGATTGACTAGAGCTAGGCATGTCATGTTGTGAAACAAATACAAGAGACTTGTTGGGGTTCTTATGTGATATTATGTCAGTTTCATAAGTTTTTAACTTGGAATATAGCACAACTAATGTAAGTGTACTCATGATAATGGATTCATGAATAGATGTAACTTTTATCTCCAAATTGACATGTCTATGTACTTAGTAATTGCCTAGCATTCTCAGCATCTGAAAAATAATGTTGACACTACGCAAGGTGCTGAGAATTTTGTTAAAGCGAGCAAAGAGGTCATCGATTGAGGGTTCCATCTTGAAGTGCATGTATTCTTTCTTTAACATATCTTGTCTTACCTCCTTGATAGTGTTTGATCCTTTATGATAATCACATAGAGCTTTCCAAACATCGTATGCAGATCGGAGGTGTGCAACTCGATCAAAGTCGCTTTGAGTCAATACTTGTATGATAAAGTTTCGTTCCTTGTTGTTGTCGACATCTTCCATGTTTGTAGCCGTGACTTGATGATTTGGCGGCACACCGTAAGGCTTGTACACCTTTTCCCATATTGCGAAGCCTTGCGCCTAGATGAAAGCCTCCATACATGCCTTCCAAACCTGAAAATCAATGTCACTAAACACACAAGGTTTTGCGAAGTATTTCTCCATGATGATTACTTAAAACACGTGCAAATCACAAATATTAGATCATTGTGGCTCTGATACCAATTGTAGGATTGAAAAGCATGTGAAAAGCTACCAGAGGGGGGTGAATGGTAGATTTAAAACTTTTTCAACAAAAACAACAAAAACCCCTCAGCAGAAAATCAATCTGATCAAGAAATAATGTGTGAGACTAATCTAAATGTGTTCAACTGTGACAAAAGCGGTATAGATTGTGAATTTATCAAGACACGAAGAAGTCAAAGCAAGAATCACGATAAACCGTCGAGAAAAACTCAAGTTACGATTGAAAGATCGAACAAGGGTCAATTTGTTCTATCTGGGTAAAAAACCATATCTGCAACACTGCAAAGAAACTCGTTTAGATCAGAAACCACAAATCCAATGACCATGAAATTTTCACAGATGATAATAATCAAGGTGTGAATACAACCCAAAAAGAATCACATCAATTGTATATGTAAAACTCAAGTTATGATAAAACACCAACACAACATAGTGTCGTGTAGAAACTCGACGAGAAAAACTTGTTTGAAACAAGTCGGACGAACAAGACACAAAAATTCCTTTAAACTACTAATTTTATTGATCAAAACACAAGAGGAACAGCCAAAAGTCATCTCACCAGGAGATCTAGTCTTCCTTTCTTATATAACCAGCCCTAACGCTAACCCAATCCAAACTAGGACTCTAATCCTACTCAGTTTCAACCAAAACTTTTCATAACTGCTCAAGACTCTTCTATACGCAGATAGAAGCAATCTTAATACTTCCAAACACCTTAGGAATGTCGTAAACATTCATAAAACAACTCAACTTCATGACCCACACGAAATCTAAACAAAACAAACTCGAAACTTTACATAAACAACCCATAACCACATCAGCCGTAGCCTAAGGCATAATCCAGCCCGCTTGGACCTTTCTAACCATATCTTTGCTTCCATATCTCTTCATCACACCTTGGAACAATATTGCTACATCCATGCACCCCTTGCACTCGTGCAAACATTTTCCAACAACGTCCACGATACCTTCATATGCATTGTTCTTGACCAAACATGTTGCGTGACCTCCCGATCAACTCAACCACAATTCCTCCTAAACTTGGTTGTTGATCCTCATCTTCTCCCTAAGACTAGTTCAATGGATCCGGTCACAAGCCATGTCTTGACCTCAAGCAACACCTACACGTGAACAAACAACCAATTCTTCCGAGCACAAGTCCTCGACTTGACTCACATTAGTCCGATAACCACAACACCTTATGTGAGCACCTCACATAAGCATGTTGCAAACATATCAAGATAATGTCCATCATGATCAGCCAAAACACATAAAAAGCTTAGTCCAAAAGTACTAAGCAAATATTCTCATAAGTGTAAAGCATGTTTGAAACATTGCAAATAACAAACATAACGGCCACACGATTATTTTAGCACATAGAAAGTTTGGACAGTCCAAAACAACCGCTATGCAATATACAAGAAAAGTTCGGACATTGCGGAATGTATTTCTCAAGTATATTCAAAACTTTGCATGTGAACCTACACGTTTAACATAATTGTCAATGTATTCAGAACATAGGTCTCACATAAACTCAATGTCGTCATTGGTAAAACCTTATATATCTGGCTCGTTCACATCGTTGTCATGACCTTCTTCAACACTAGTCGGGACCTCCCTCTCCAGATATGGATCTCTCATCTCTGTGTCATTTAGCCACTCCCCCCTCCCCCCGTGTTTGTTCCAACATTGATAATCCACCATGAATACATGCGTGTAAAATGTGACCTCAACACTTCATTTGTGCACTATCTCTTCTCATTCTTGCTATGTTTGCAAGGACAACAAATAATCCTCAAATGATGTCCAACATGTCTTTCTTCGTGAAATTGATAAATGCATCTAACCCTTTGATATATTCATTGCAAAAAGCGAGACCCATACATCCAACTTCGATCCGACCACATCTACATACAAAAAGAAGAGTTAAATCAAAGAAATTTGAAGCCACTGATAGTGAAATCTAAAGGGGTAAAAATATAGTAATGAATAAGAGAGGGAGAGAGGACTAAGCCTTTGTTTTAAAGGTCACTGATAATCACCGCAAGACTTTTAGAAGGGCACCTCTAAAGAGGGAAAGTATAGGGCAAGAACAGGGCAGATCTGGCAGCCACTTGTTCTGCAATAGCTGAGAGCTCGTAGATGGGTAATAGAAAATCCAGATGAACCTATTTAATCCTCATCTCTCTATAGAGGGCAGATCTGGCAGCCACTTGTTCTGCAACAGCACCCTCATTTTCATGCATCATGCCCTACATACATTCATATACATATTTAACATTAATCCACATAAAGAGGAATAAGTTTAAAATTTATTTGGAACAAAACCGCACTTAAGATTCTGGAAAGTGAGGACTAGTCCGATTTTGGTGCGGACTAGTCCAGTTTCTCTCTGACCTCGATCGGACTTGTCTGTTTTTGCTGCGGACTAGTCTGTTTTTGCCTCTGGACACTTTCGGACTTGTCCGATCCTATGCGGACTAGTCCGGTGTTCCAAGAATCTTTGAAAATTTGCTAAGTCCCTGGACTTGTCCGGTGTTCTAGGGGACTTGTCCATTTTCCTCTCTGACTAAAGTCGGACTTGTCTGATTTTTGTCCAGAGTTGTTCGATTTCTCTCTGGACAACTTTGGACTAGTCCGGTCCTTTTCGGACTTGTCCGATAAATCACGACTCTGAATTCATCTTTTGTTTTACGACTTGTTTCTTGGGTTTCACGTTAAGTGGGCCTAGGGACGTCGTGCCTAACTCTTTTAGAGCCCATGTGGGACTCTAAACCGGCTTCTACTCATCTCAAACTCGAAATCAATCTAACCCTAGCCTCCACCTCTATATAAACAACCCCACCCCTTGGCTTGACATCTATTTGCCACTTTTCCACCCCACTCAAACCCTAGATCATGGAGAGCCACCATCAAGGAGGGAGGAGGACATCCCAAGCAAGATAAAGGAGAGGAGGAAATGAAAGAGGATGAAGATCTCCATCAAGTTCGTTCTTCATCACCAATTCATCTCCAAGTTCATCACCAACTCTAGATCGTCAAGATCCAAGTGTTGCCTCCAAGATCCTTGATTCATTGGAGTCCTAAACATCTGGTACACCTTGTATTTCCTTTTCCTTACGTGAATTTGACCCCTAATCTCCAAATTCACGTCGATCTAGGAAACCCTAATCTTCTGATCTTGCAAAGTGCATACTTGTCCGGTCCCTAGCGGACTAGTCCGATTTTCCTAGTTAAATTGTGTTGAATTAATTCTAAAATTTGACCTAATCAAATCCAAACCTGTATAAACTTGTTAAAATCTATTAGAACTAGATAGTGATCATTTAAAAGGCAATCTATTAACAAGTTCTACCTTGCATTTGCATTAATCATGCATGTCATGTCATATTGAGTAATATTTGTGCACTCTTTGATTGTGTTTCTTGGTTGTATGTTTATTGTGCGGATTAGACGGATTTGCGCTAGAGAGTGCCGTGGAGGATCTCCAACACCAAGAGTTTGAAGACTTTGACCCGAACCAATCCCAAGAGCAAGGCAATTATCCTTGAAGTATATTGATCCTGTTTTGAAATAAATGTTTTGTTTGCAAAATTGCATGCTTGTGTCAATTTGATGGGAATCCTATGATAGAGTGTTTACTAGATTTGTTTGACCACCCTTGTCACCTGGAATACATGGTAGAGAGTCAGGATAGGATTTTTACCTTTTTGCTTCGCTTAATTAAATGGGATGGGAAAACAACACTACACATTTAATTATGCATTAATGATATTATGATTAATGTGAATTGGTTAATATTATATGGTAATGGTTGATCTAAGCTAGCCGGTATGTGGACGGGTTGGATGATATGGTGGTTGCTTGCTTAGGATCTGAGGACCGGTTCATGCGAGAATAAGCCAGGACTACAGTGCCACCACGAGGCCAAGTATGGGTGCGGTGTAGCTGATTAATTAGGGCTTTGCCAGTGCTATTTGGACCATTAAGGATGCTCGGGGAAGGGGTAGTCAGATTGGGTTTGTTGATGATTGGTGCGACTACCTTGGGATCCGAATGGCTCAAGAGGGGGCCCTTGGTTGAAGATGTGCTCAGTTGGAGACATCACCACTGGTAAAACCCCATTGGGGTCTAAATAGGCTAGTAATCCCTTTGTAAAAGCTATTTTGTGATCTCTTGGCCACACACCGATGGAAGTGTGAGACGGCATAATAGAGGTTCTAGTCACTGCAAGGTGATGAAATCACAAACACGTGGGTAAAGTGGTACAACCTCTGCAGAGTATTAAAACCACTACAGGAATATCGATCACTTACGTCGGCCAGGGCCGACGTAAGTAAGGCCTAAACCGACATAACTAACTTAATTACGTCGGTTTTCCTTTAATTACGTCGGCGACCGGCCGACGTAGCAGTTTGGACGTAATTTAGGTAACTTACGTCGGCCACTGACGTAAGTTACTTAATTACGTCGGTCTACCGAAGCCGACGTAAGTTAAGTGGCGGGATGGGCCTTGGGCTGGGCTGGAGTACTTATGTCGGCCAGAGCACGCCGACAAAGTTATGTGCCCTAACTTATGTCGGTTAGAGCCAAACCGACGTAAGTTAAGTGGTTTAACTTACGTCGGTATGGCCTGACCGACGTAAGTTAAACTAGGCTAACTTACATCGGCAATTCCGTAGCCGACGTAAGTTATGTTTTCGAATTTTTTTTAAAAACAGAAACTGACTACCTTGCTCGATGGCGAGAACACAAATCACAACAACACAGCAGCATATACAGTTATACAGCAACAATTATAAATAATATCCAAAACATAGACAACAACAACACAATTTGCCTCCGGGCTACACGCTAGCCCCTCCACTGCCTCCGGGATCTCGACGCGTTCCGAACCCTGCAAAAGAATCATAATTAGGATAAATTAGAAGTCCAAAATTAGAAGTCCATAAAACAACTAGTGAATAGTGTGAGTAACACATTTGCTAAATTAAATGTGATGCAAGTAACTTATTTAACATAATGAATAGGGAATCAAACTCCTAGGGCCCTCAAACTCCTAGAGCCGACCCTGAGTTTGTGGTGGATCAAAAGGGAATCATGCATTCAACATAATGAAAATCTATGTTATGGGAGCGATGGAAGTTGCATTTCGGGGACGACATGGATGTCCTCCTCTAACAAGTTTCTATTTGACACTAAGGCTAAAACTCACAATAACCGGGTGTACAGAAAACAAAAAGAGGGATAGACAGTATTACCTGCTCTGGTGTCTACTGCGGCGGAAGCGTAGGAATATTAATGTCTTGACCGCTGTGTCGAGCAAGAGCCTGCCATTGCAAAATATTAGAAGATAACTAAGAGTTATTGAAGTGCTGTGAAATTTAACTACGGTACTTTAAATTACTTACCGCCACCGCTGCTTGCATCTGGGCCATCATTAAGGCCGTCCTTTGCTGCTACTCCCTTGCCTCTGCTCTCGTTCTCTCCAGCTCTGCCTGGGTTTGCGTCAGCATCTCCTTCATGGCCTGGAGCTCCAGCTGGGTCTGCGAGAGACGACCACTGGTCCCAACGGTCGAAGCCTGTGACGATGAAGCGCCTCTCAAAGGTCGCTCGACCTAGAGTCGACAACTCCATCAAAAATGGCAAACCTGCAAAAGAATGAAAACACTAAGTAGAAGAAGATTAATTGAAAAAGAAATGAAACACACGAAGAACTCACCGTCCATGGGCCTTCCCGCCTCCGCTTGCGTACGCGGCTTGGGGGTCGATCGGCGCGCTTTCCCAATCATAATTCGCACCGTGTATCTTCGCGACCTCCTGCGCGTACTTTGTCTACAAAAGAAATAAATCTTGTAAGCATGTCAATAATAGTATTAGTTATAATGAAATTGATGAATTTCGAAAACTTACCAGTCGGTCGGTTGCGACCTGACTACACTGCACTGGCTGAAAAGGGTCACTTCCCTTGTGACCTCTCTTCCAAACCTGGGTCGGGGTCGGCTCATGACCCATCTCTCGCTCCTGTACAACCGTGTTAGTGAGATAAGTAATATATTAGGAACACATAAATAAAATAAAAATGTACTTACCATGCGCTTAGCCAAACACAAGTAGCCGTCGCCGCCATAGTTGTGCTTGCCCTCGGACCCCATGCGGCACTGTCTAGCCTTTGTGGACTTGTTGATGAAAGCGTCGCTAGCCCAGTACCGACAGAGAGCTAAGTACGCCTCGATGTTACCCTGTAACAAGGAAATACTAACCTGCACATATTTCATTTTTCATCAACGCAGTTAACATACGTGGATATTGTAAATATTTAACAATATTAAAAACTTACCTCCGCGTACTGCTCCTCTGTCAAGTAGGAGTCCGAGTCCTTCCTAAATACACCCCTTTGCTGCTCCTGCTCCTGCTCCTGCTCCCGAGGGTGCCGCTTTAAGTACGCGTTGACGGCCTGAATCCGGGCGTACGACAATGTCGCCGTCGTGAGCTTTCGAGCGTTGTAATGGAACACGTGTCTCGCGTGGTCCTCCATGCCCGGTTCCTCTACTTGGTACCTCAGCTTTAAGCAAACAAATATTTAAGTGATATGCAATTAAGAATTCAAACAAGTTGAAAAATGAAACAGTTAAACTTACCATAAAATCGTTCCACACGGCTCCCTGAACTGTGTCGTGCACCGGGTGAGAGACCCGAGCGTAGTCATCCCACGACAGGGCAGGAAAACCGTCAATTACACCGGGGTAGTGCAACTTGACGATTGCACCGAGGACACTGTTAACCTGCCTGTGGTGCTTCTCGGCCCCCGTGAACGAAAAGTCATACCAACATCTACAAAATATATTAAATCATTAGGTAAAGTAAAACAACATCTAATATTTAATATACTATATACAGTATTTATACCTGTCTCCAACGGGGCGGATCGTGGTCCGCTGAGTAGTAACCGGAGGAGGAGCCGCAAAGTGGGTCCTCCTCGTCCGTCGCCTCTGCTGCGACGCTGCCGCGTCCTATGACCCTGAAGGCTCTGCGGAACCCGCGGAGCCTCCAGGAAGGCTCGTGGTAGCCGGCTGCCCAGGGAGGCTAGCGCTAGCCGGCTCCGAAGGGAGGCTAGCGCTAGAGGGCTCCTGTAGTGATGCCCTAGCCTCTGAGTCGGGCTCTTGTAGCGGCCCCCTAGCCTCTGACTCTGACTCTGACTCTGACTCAGAAGTCTCTGAGTCAGACTGCACAAAGATTGACAATTAATAATTAATAACAATTGCAATTTCACAAATAACTTTATTGTAACTAAAATTTACCTCTGTCCGCTGAAAGCACACGACAGCTGAGGGCGGAGCGTGTGCCAAAAAGAGCTCACGTTGGCTAGAAAGGAACGAGTTCCCTGAGCAAGGGTCTACTGGTGGCTCAAACCCTCTCACTGGCTTCCCCTTCCCCTTCCCCTTTGATGACATCCTGTTGCAAGGAATAAATGATTAATATGCAAAGACAAAATCTATTATAACTAGTTACTAATCATTAAAAGCATCTCATTAACAGGTTCCACTTTGCATTTGCATTAATCATGCATTTCATGTCATATTGAGTAATATATGTGCACTTTTTTATTTTGTTTCTTGTCTTGTATGTTTATGGTGCGGATTAGACGGATTTGCGCTAGAGAGTGCCGTGGAGGATCTCAAACACCAAGAGTTTGAAGGCTCTGACCCGAACCAATCCCAAGAGCAAGGCAAGTGTCCTTGAAGCATAGTGATCCTGTTTCTAAAATAAATGTTTTGTTTGCAAACTGCATGCTTGTGTCAATTTGATGGGAAATCCTATGATAGGAAGTTTACTAGATTTGTTTAACCACCCTTGTCACCTAGAGTTTATGGTAGAGAGTCGGGATGGACTTTTTATCTTTTTGCTTCGCTTAATAAATTAGGATGGAAACACAACTACACCACTTAACTTAATTATGTATTTATGAGATTTGATTAACATGAACTGGTTAATATTATGCAGTAATGGGTGATCTAAGTAAGCATGATATGTGGATGGGTTGGATGTTATGGTGGCTTCGCTTACTTTAGATCTAAGGCCGGTTCATGGAACAACCATCCAGGATTTACAGTGCCACCACAAGGCCAAGTTGGTGCGGCGTAGCTGATTAATTAGGGCTTTGCAAGTGATATTTGGACCAGTAAGGATGCTCAGGGAAGGGGTTCTTGGATTGGGTTTGTTGATGATTGGTGGGACTACCCTGGGATCCGAATGGCTCAAGAGGGGGCCCTTGGTTGAAGATGTGCTCAATTGGAGGCATCGCCACTAGTGAAACCTTAGTGGGGTCTAAATAGGCTAGTAATCCCTTTGCAAAGGCTATTTTGTGATCTCCTGGCCACACACCTAAGAAAGTGTACAAAATTAATGTTAAATTAGTGAATAAAATGTTACTTCAAAATTCATCAACATCACGATCATGCACCCTACTCCTTAAACCAGCCCATCGATCTTCTTCTTCCGCATATCATTTTCGTTTGCGCAAATCAGCAGGTTCGACAATGTCATCGATATCTTCAGTTTTTGATTCTGATTCTATTTCCGTTTCCATGCCAGCCTCGATATCTTGAGCGTCTCCAACTAAGTTATCGAGTCCTACACCGGGCTCGACTCAGAAGGAGTCTGGCAACTCTTCCTCTTGGTAGACAGAATCAACCTCAGTTTCGTCGTGGTAATCATCATCTCCTGGAGCGTATAACCGCTCACGAGGATTCACCTTATGTACCACCCACCAAGCTTTGAATTTATTGCATGGATAAGGTAGATAGTACACTTGCTCTACTTGGTGTGCAAGAACTAATGAATCGAATCCTTTCAACCGTTCCTTGTGTTTTAATTCGACCATGCCAAATTCGTTTACTCGAATTCCACGAATGGAATCAAACCATTCGCAGTCAAAGAATACCACTTGAATTGGCTTGTTTGCGACAAAAGTGAATTCAAGGATTTTTTTAATAATCCCGTAGTACCGTGTTTCATGATCTTGTGAATCGATTGCCCTCATCACAACTCCGGTATTATATGTTGCCGCGAGAGGACGAAGAGATACAAATTGAGTTGTACGGTATCGAAAGCCGTTGACGTCATATCGACAATAGCTTCTAACATTAACCACTCCACGGGATAGTTGTCGCAAATCTTCATGGAAGTTGGCATCTTTTTGGCACTGTCCAAGATATGGAGTTATTAGAAAACGTAAGCATTCTTAAGTTATAAGAAAACATTGTTAAAATTGATTAGTTATCGAGAAAACGTTACATGATCTCGAAACCAAGAGAGAAAATTAGATCCCCCGTTTATTCCTTTCCGTCGAATATGATCTGTTTGCTTGCTCGTGGGTTGATGTCTATGTCTCCAATTTTGCTTGTCGAACATACTACACGACAAAGAGAACCTTTTAGAATACATGTGTCGGAAAAGATGGTGAAAAGCATAAGTGTAGGAGAAACACTTACTTGAAATATTCATTCATTTCTTCCATATTAGCGTACATGTAGAAGAATGCAGCACACCTTTCTTTTTCGCTAACATCATACAAAGTGTAACTACCAACAGTAGTGCCTCTTGTTGCAAAAATGGAGAGATCGCTATAAGGAGGTTGCTCATCTATATTGTATCGCATTACCGAAGTATTAACATTGTTTTCCTCTGCAAAGTAAACACTTGAGAAGTATCCTACTTCCCTAAGAGTAAAAGCTTCGGCGATGCAACCTTCAACCCTTGCCCTATTACCAACCATTGGTTTCAGATATCTAAGTGATTTTTCAATATGATACATCCACCTATATTGCACGGGACCGCCCACTTTTGCTTCAAATGGAAGATGAATTAAGAGATGTTGCATTGGATTGAAAAATCCTGGAGGAAATTTCTTTTTTCCATCTTACACAAAAGTACCGAAACCTCCTTTTCCAATTTAGTCATCATCTCTGGCGTGATTTCTTTAGCATAGAGTTGCCTATAGAAGTGTCTAAGCTCGGCTAACACCTTCCACACTGCATCGTAAAAATAGCCTCGAATCATAACAGGCAGAAGTCTTTCCATGATTATGTGATAATCATGACACTTCAACCCAATGAGCTTTCCTGTTTTCACATTCACGGCTCGTCTCAGACTAGCTGCATAACCATCTGGGAATTTCAACCTTTGCAACCATTCGAGAACTTCTTTTTTCTCTTTAGGTCGAAGACAGAAAGGAGCGCGTGGTTTACCACCATTTTCGGAGAGATCAAGAGTTTGACGGTTACAAAGCTCGGCAAGATCCTTTCGAGACTTTAAATTGTCTTTTGTTTTGCCCGTCATGTCCATGCATGTGCTTATGGTACATTCGGCCATGTTGAGCTCTTGATGCATAACATCAATGTTGTGCCTTAGAATCAATGACTTCACATACGGTAACTCCTAAAGTCCACATATGTGAGTCCAATTGTGTTTGTCTCCGTAATCTTCAAAATATCCAGGACGACCTTCATCTGGCACCAATTTTTCCAACATATCAGATATTTCTGACCCGTCAAGATGTTTTGGGGGTCCTTTAGTGACAACAGTGTTCTTTTTGAAGACATTCCTCTGTTGTTTAAACAAGTGACTCAGAGGTAGCCAACGTCTATGACAATCGAAGTAAGATATCTTGCCTCCATGGGTAAGTCGAAAGCAATCGGTATCCGAGGCACATATCGGACACGTCAACCGACCATGAGTCCTCCATCCAGAAAACATGTTGTATGCCGAAAAATCATGAACGGACCACAAATAAGCAGCTCGGAGGTTGAATTTTTGTTTCTTGTAACAGTCGTACGCTTCGACTCCTGTCCACAACATTTTCAACTCTTCGATCAACGGTTTCAACATCACGTTGAGACGTGACCCAGGATGATCTAGCCCAGATACAATGAGGCTAAGAAACATAAACCCATTCTTCATGCAAAAAGTTGGTGGAAGATTGTATGGAATGACAAAGATGGGCCAACAGGAGTATGGTGTGGCATTTGTGCTGAACGGCGTGAACCCATCTGTCGCCAACCCGATGCGAACATTTCTAGCTTCACGAGCGAATTCTGGGTTGAACCGGTCCAGAGCCTTCCATGCCTCACCATCGGACGGGTGCGTCATGACTCCATTGTTCTCACGCTCACCTTCTTTGTGCCATCTCATGTGTCTAGCCGTTTTTTTTAAAGGAACAGCCGCTTCAACCTCGGTGTCACAGGTAAGTAACGAAGCTGCTTACGTGTGACTTCCGTTGTCACTGTATTACCATCGTTATTAACAACTTCGACAAACCTTGGTTGACCACATTTCAAACATTTGTTCTCATTGGCATGCTCTCTCCAGAAAAGCATGCAGTTGTCCGGACACACATCAATCTTTTCATGCTTCATCCCGAGACCAGAAAGAATTTTCTTCAAGTTGTACATATCCTTAGGCACTTTGTTGGGTTGTGGAAGGGCATCTTTGAACAAATCGATGATCATGTTGTGACAATTGTTATAAAAGAAGAACTTAGACTTAATTGCCATAAGTCTAGTCACAAAATTGAAGATTGACATTTTAGTGTGTTCATGCAGAGCTTCTTCTGAATCTTTGAGACGTTTGAAGAACTCTTTAACCTCTGCTGTTTGAGTATCTTCTCTAAGCTCTGGTCGTATAGCTTCCAGCATCTCATCCATCATATCAACCTCTTGAGCATCATCATTGTCCTTCCACTTCTTGTACAGCTTGAGAAGATGTCTCGCCGTGGAAGTTCCACAACTCATAATGTGACACGTAACCGTTTTGACACGAGTGCAATGTAAGTTCCACTTTGTCCAAAAACGTTCCGTTTCGGCATTTCGTACATGGGCACCGCGCTTTATCGCTATTTGACAACGAAAAAGCTCGTTCCACAAAAGCTTCTGTCTTGGCGTACCACTCATCTGAGTGACCACCAGTTCTGCTCTTCCAACAAGTGTACATCCAACTACGGTCTTCGCCCATGTTTGACTCTGCAGTTTAACGCGAAAGAAATTGTCGTTAATGTATTGTTATGTTATGTGTCACGGCCCTACAACCTAGGCAGATAGATCCTAAACCCACCCAAGCGTGACCGAGCGGAGAGTGCTCATGACGAGACGCGTGATCCGGACTCGAACGAAATTTCGGTAGCATAACCCCGCTGTTCTCCACTGCACGCCCAAAAATGGTGCAGCAGAGAACAACAGGGTTACGCCACCGAAATCTCGTCCAAATCCGGACCCGCGTCTCGTCACAAGCCATGCCCCCTCGGTCACTCCGAGGCTGTCCAAAAAGGGACAATTCCGAACCTGCACGTCTCACATGCCAATGGCATGTGAGACGTGCCGATCCGAAACGGGTAATACATTGCTATAGGTTACATTGCTCATTTTCATTTTGAGGTCATTTAAGAGAGAGGAAAGAACTAGAGAAAGACTAAGAGGAAAGTTGGTCTTAGATGACAATTCCACATCCATTTCCACCGTCCACACAATCGCGGGTCATTGACGTTCTTAAGGCGGTAAGGCGACTTAAGGCGACGGATCCTTACGATGCCGGAGCGCCTTACCGCTTTAGCGTCGCTAAAGCGACGCTAAAGCGACGCCTTAATAACTATATTCAACGACAAAATATACCGCGTTTCTCAGTTCACCGCCGACGCAAGCTTCTTTTGCGGGCCGCCCACTGCCTCGAGCTCCTCCGCCGCCCCGATCTCCTCTGCTCACCCCTACACACGACCCACGGTTTCTCTCTCTCTCTTGGAGCTATCGGCGACGCCGTGGCACCCGACAGTAAGCCGCCCCCGACGCTGCCCTCCTCATGGTGCAATTAACCACTTAAGAATAAATAGATAAACCACTTGAGCATAATTAAACGCATAAGCAAATTAACAACTTAAATAAACCAATTAAGCATAATTAAACAAATTTAAGCATAATTAAACATAATTAAATAAACCACCTAAGCATAATTAAGCAAAATAAGCAAAAATAAGCAAATTAAGCATAATTAAATAAACCGCTTAAGCTTAATTATGCATAATTAAGCAAATTAAGCATAATAAAATAAACCACTTAAGCATATTTAAGCAAATTAACAACCATAATTAAATAAATAGTTAAGCAAGCACTGCCATCATAAAATCACTTGAGCAATAAAACACGACATTAAGCTAACAATTCTAAGGCTACAACGATAGCATAACAAGCATTTGAAAGCACTAAAGTCCGAATTGAAGTGTGTACCTAGTGATCGATGGGTGCCGACGGACGGACGGCCAGAGGCGAGCCGACGGCGAGGGCGTAGGGGCGGCGAGGGCGCAAGGCCGGCGGGGCCGGGGGCGGGCCGGCGGCGGCGCAGGGGCGGGCCGGCAGCGGCGGCGCAAGGGCGGCGGGGCTGGGCGGTGTCTGGGGCCCAGAGGCGAGCTGGCAGCGCAGGGGCGGCGGGGGCGGGCCGGCAGCAGCGGCGCAGCGGGGTCGGGGCCGCGCGGGTCGGGACGGTGCCGCGGGGGCGGGGCCGCGGGCGGGAGGGGGGTGGCGGCCAGGCGACGACGGCGGGGCGGCGTGTTGGCGGCGGGGCAACGACGGGGGGCAGGCGGCGGGGCGGCTCGGAGTCGGTGGCGGCAGGGCGGCTCGGTGTCGGCGGCTGCGGTTGGGAGAAGGCACACGTGAAATGAAACAGGTGCGCACCGCTCGCGCGGTTATGTTAAACCACAACTTACGTCGGCTGAGATTACTTACGTCGACCGACCTCAGGGCCGACGCAAGTTAGTGTTAACTTACGTCGGTCCTTTAACTTACGTCGGCTATGTGCTGAGGCCGACGTCAATATCATTTATTACTATCGGTCCCTTTACTTACGCCGGCGAGCCGATGCAATTTATTTAACTTACGTCGGCTACCAGGCACCGACGTAAGTTACTTACTTACGTCGTCCGGCCAACGTAAGTTGCTCCGGCCGACATAACTGATCGATATTCCTGTAGTGAACTATCATGATAGTCGTGCTCCCGGTTATGAGCACCTGGACAACTTTCATGATTAGAGGCAAATTGGGATTTGGGATGGTTATGGTTGGTATTATGGTTATGGATGGTTATGAATTAAATTCTGGTATTGAATATGGATATTGGTATATGATGATGGATATGGAATATGGACTGGTATTATGATAACTACATGGCTTATGATGGGTTTATTTCATTTACAATTAATATATTGCTTTTCAAATGTTTTAATGTACTTTTAAGCACTTAGCCATTATTATATTCGTCGTTTGTATCAGCTACATGTCATACTTTCTACACTTGCTGAGTACGACATGCACTCACTCTTGCAATTCCCCCCAACAGTCGCAGGTCAAGATTTGGAGTTTAACGATGAAAATACGGAGTTCTAGGTCGTGTCTACCGTCAGCTTTGCCTGTGGAGTGTTGGAGCTGCACTATACCCCTTTTCTTAGTTGCTTAGTTTGTCTAATTAGTTTATTTCCACTGCATTAGTTGAACTTATTGTTGATAATCATTAGAGCTTGTATTCGAGGATATTATGAATTGTGTAATAAAATTTGGTTAATTAATCTTGTTCTGTGGTAATTGTCTGTATATCGTTTCTGAATGCACTCGTGTATGTGTGTTGAACATTCTTAGCACACATATGTGTTCACTTGGTTCATTTTTGGAACCTAGTGTCACAAATTGGTATCAGAGCCACATGTTGACCGTAATGCAGCCTAGATAGAATGGACACTTTAGAGCACATAGGAGCACTCAAGAATCGATGTGTTTTTGTTTGGTGTGCTATTTTCTATATATTGGTTGCTAGTGTGCTTAATAGAGGATTTTTGGATGCTTTAGCATTGCCATGTCCATGTAGGATAGAGTAGCTAGTTGTTTAGTTTCATATCCCTTAATGCATATAGTTGGGGACGGTTTTCTAATTCTTGCCTATTGCTTTTCTTCAGATGGTGAGGAGTCGCAACCAGAGGGATGTCAATGATGAAGAGGAGAACCATGGAGTACCCCAGAACAACAATGGACAAGGACCGGCTCATGGAGCTATGAGTATCGACCAGCTTTTGGCTATGCAAAACAAGCTCATGCAGACCATGATACAAACAATGGGACAGCTGTAGACTGGCAATAACAATAATCAGCCTCACATGCCTCCACCCCCACCCCCACCCCCTCATAACCGGTTGGGAGAATTTATGAGGACTAGGCTGCCAACCTTTGCTCAAGCCACTGACCCTATGGATGTGGATGATTGGCTCAAGTCTGTGGAGAAGAAGCTTGCTATTGTCCAATGTAGTGACCGGGAGAAAGTGCTTTTTGCTTCTCATCAACTAGTTGGAGAAGTTGTGGATTGGTGGGATTCCTTATGCAATGCTCACGAGAACCAAGAGAGAATTACTTGGGCCGAATTCAAAGAGAGCTTCCGTTCTCATTATGTGTCGGAAGGATTTATGATTTTGAAGGGGCAAGAATTTGAGAACTTGAGGCAAGGAAGATCGAGCATGGGTGAGTATCTCAATAAATTCACTCAACTCTCAAGGTATGCGCCTGAGGATGTGAGCCGGGAGAGCCGGAAACAATACTTGTTCATGAGAGGCCTCAACAATGAAATTTAAGTGCAATTGCTCAATTGTGATTATGCCAACTTTCAGAAGCTTGTGGACAAAGCAATTGTGGTTGAGAACAAGGTCTGTGAGATAGAACAAGACAACAAGAGGAAGGCGACATATCAAGGACAGCAACAAGGAAGTAATGTGCACCCTTGCTTTGCGCCTCCTAATGCGCCATATTACAGCTCCTCTACTCCTATACTGTGCCCTGGATTAGCACCACGCCGAACTCAGTTTGTGCAGCAGCGCCCTATTATGCAAGCACCTAGGCCTGCAATGTCTTATGCACCTCGTGCCAGCTATCCTGGTGTCAATGCTCAGAACCAAGCTCGTCCCAATAATTCTGGTGGAGTTAAGAAGTGCTATACTTGTGAAGAAGCTGGACACTTTGCACATCAATGTCCTAAGTCAGTCCTTGGTCAAGGAAGCAATGCACCGAGGCAAAACTCAAGACCCAATGGAGGACAGCCACAAGGGAACCGTGGACAGAAGAATTTTGCTCGTGGCAACGTGAACCATGTCTCTACGGAGGATGCTCAACAAGAGGATGATGTGGTCATTGGTATGTTTCTCCCCAACTCCAACCCCGCGACTATGTTGTTTGATTCTGGAGCATCACATTCATTCATTGCATCGAAGTATGTTGCCAAGTATAGTTTTCCTATCTCTCATATGAAGTTTACTCTATTGGTCAAGTCTCCTGGAGGAGAGATGAGGACAAATATAGTATGTCCAAAAGTAAGCTTTAGAATAAGGGGGGTAGACTTCTCTGCCAACCTCATTGTTTTGGATTCTTAAGGATTGGACATTATACTTGAAATCGACTGGTTGAGGAAGCACAATGGAGTTATTGAGTGTGCCACAAAGACGGTGAAGTTGACCAATGAAGTAGGGATCACCGTAGAATTTGAAGCATCTCAAACCGCACCAAAGCGATTGGAGTTGAATCATATGGAAGGTGCCACAATTGAGGTGATTCCGCTGGTGTGTCAATTTTTATATGTTTTTTTCATACGAGTTGCCAGGTATGCCACCTGATCGAGACATTGAGTTTGTTATTGATTTAATACATGGAACTGCACCTATAGCTAAGAGGCCGTATAGGATGCCTCCTATGGAATTACCAGAGCTCAAGAAGAAAATTCAAGAGCAACTAGAGAAGGGTTTCATTCGGCCCAACTCTTCACCTTGGGGAGCGCCCTTTCTATTTATGGACAAGAAGGATGGGTCACAAAGGATGTGTGTAGATTATCGAGCTCTCAACGAGGTAACAATCAAGAACAAGTACACCTTGCCACGCATAGAAGACTTGTTTGATCAGATTAAGGGTGCATGTGTCTTCTCTAAGATCGATTTGAGGTCGGGATACTTTCAAATGAAGATTAGACCATCGGACATACCCAAGACAGCTTTTAGGACACAGTATGGATCTTATGAGTACATAGTGATGTCTTTTCGATTGACAAATGCGCCTGCCTACTTTATGTACCTCATGAATAAGGTCTTCATGGAGTACTTGGATAAATTTTTCGTGGTGTTCATTGATGACATTATGATCTACTCAATGAATGGGAAGGAACATAAGGAACAATTGAGGCTTACGCTGCACAAATTAAGGGAGCATCAATTGTATGCCAAGTTCAACAAGTGTCAGTTTTGGTTGAGAGAAGTTTCATTTTTGGGTCATATCATTTCAGGGGGAGGAGTTTCGGTTGATCCAGGAAAAGTGAGGGACATGTTAAAATGGGAGCCCTACAGAATGTAAAGGAGATCATGAGTTTTCTTGGGATGGCTGGATATTACCGTAGATTCATCAAAGACTTTTCCAAGATAGCCAAGCCTATGACAGGGTTGCTAATGAAAGGAATGGCTTTCCAATGGACTCAAGCTTGTCAAAACAGTTTTGAGGAGCTGTAGAAGAAGTTGACAACAGCCCCAGTTTTGATTATCGCCGGACGTGAGCAAGAGTTTGATATTTATTGCGATGCATCGAGACAAGGACTTGGATGTGTATTGATGCAAAAAGGTCAAGTGGTCGCCTATGCGTCAAGACAATTGAAGAAACATGAGCAGAATTACCCAACACATGATTTGGATCTTGCAGCCGTGGTACATGCTTTGGAGATTTGGAGACACTATATCCTTGGACATAGGTGTGAAATTTATACGGATCACAAGAGTCTTAAGTATATTTTCGCACAAACAGATCTGAATTTGAGGCAACGGAGATGGTTGGAGCTCATCAAAGATTATGATTTGGAGATCAACTATCATCTGGGAAAATCCATTGTAGTGGTCGATGCTTTGAGTAGAAAGGGTGTAAGTCACCAACTCACGGTTTAAGAATTACTATCCGAGTTATGTAAGGAGTTCGAACGGTTGAACCTCGAGTTTGTAAATGAGATGGAGATGATGGAGTTAAACCCAACCTTAGAGCAAGAAATTCGGGAAGGCCAAACTAAGGATGAGGAAATTCAAGAAATCAAGGAAAGGATCCAAGAGGGGAGAGAATTCAGATTTGATGACGATGGACATGGTACCCTATGGATTGGTAAGAGGCTTGTCGTGCCTAATGTCAAGCGTATTCGGGAGACAATATTAAAAGAAGCACATGACTCACCATACTTGATTCACCTGGTTGCACGAAAATGTACAAAGACTTGCTATTGATGGGATAACATGAAAAAGGACATAGCTGAATATGTAGCATTGTTTGATGTGTGTCAATGAGTCAAGGCGGAACATCAAAGGCCAGCCAGGCTATTGCAACCATTGAAGATTTCAGAATGGAAGTGGGAAGAAATCGGAATGGACTTTATAGTTGGACTGCCATGTACCCAGTCCGATTATGACTCAATTTGGGTAATTATGGATCGGTTGACCAAATCAGCTCATTTCATCCCTGTTAAGACCAAATATATAGTTGCACAATTGGCCGAAATATACATGCAGCATATTGTGTGTCGACATGGAGTACCGAAGAAGATAGTTGGTTCGCAATTTACCGCCAGATTTTGGCAGAAATTGCATGAAGCATTAGGAACAAGGTTGAACTTCAGTTCGGCATATCACCCTCAAACGGATGGACAACCGAGAGGACCAATAAAATTTTGGAGGACATGTTAAGAGCTTGTGCTTTAAAGCATGGGAAAGGTTGGGACAAGAGCTTGCAATATGCAGAATTTTCATACAACAATAGTTACCAAGCGAGCTTGAAAATGTCACCATATGAAGCGCTTTATGGAAGGAAGTGTAGGACACCTTTCTTCTGGAATGAGACAGGAGAAACTCAAGTATTTGGTCTGGATGTGTTGCAAGAAGCTGAAAAACAAGTTCAGGTAATCCGTGAGAACTTGAGGGCCGCTCAATCAAGACAAAAAGGCTATGCGGACAATAGCAGAAGGAAACTAGCCTTTGAAGTGGGAGATTTCGTTTACCTCAAAGTGTCACCAATGAGAGGTCATAAGAGATTTAACATAAGAGGCAAGCTAGCACCTCGCTACATTGGACCATTCAAGATATTAGACAAAAGAGGAGAAGTGGCATATAAGTTGGAGATGCCAGCTCATCTTTCAAATGTCCATGATGTCTTTCATGTTTCCCAGCTCAAGAAGTGTTTGAGAGTACCAGAAGAACAAGTGCCAATGGAAGAATTGGAATTAGGGGCAGATTTAACTTATGCCGAAATATCGGTCAAAATTTTGCAAACCAAGGAGGGAGTCACAAGGAACAAGGTCAACATATCGTGTAGAGTTCAATGGAAGCATCATACAGAATCAGAGGCAACATGGGAGCTAGAAGATGATCTCAAGAAGGAATTTCCCTACCTCTTCTCTTCTGCGTCGAATCTCGAGGGCGAGATTCATTTTAAGGGGGGTAGGTTTGTAACACCCTCATTTTCATGCATCATGACCTACATACATTCATATACATGTTTAAAATTAATCCACATAAAGAGGAATATGTTTAAAATTGATGTGGAACAAAACCGCATTTACAATTTTGGAAAGTGCGGACTAGTCCGATTTTGGTGCGAACTAGTCTGATTTCTCTCTGACCTTGATCGGACTTGTCCGTTTTTGCTGCGGACTAGTCTGTTTTTGCCTCTTGACACTTTTGGACTTGTCCGGTCCTATGCGGACTAGTCCGGTTTTCCAATAATCCTTGAAAATTTGCTAAGTCCCTAGACTTGTCCGGACTAGTTCGGTGTTTCAGCGGACTTGTCCGTTTTCCTCTCTAGCTAAAGTCGGACTTGTCTGATTTTTGGCTAGAATTGTCCGATTTCTCTCTGGACAACTTCGAACTAGTCCGGTCCTTTTTGGACTTGTCCGATAAATCGTGACTCCGAATTGATCTTTTGTTTTACGACTTGTTTCTTGGGTTTAATGTTAAGTGGGCCTAGGGTCATCATGCCTAACTCTTTTAGAGCCCATGTGGGACTCTAAACCAGCTTCTACTCATCTCAAACTCGAAATCCATCTAACCCTAGCCTCCACCTCTATATAAACAACCCCACCCCTTGGCTTGACATCTATTTGCCACTTTTCCACCCCACTCAAACCCTAGTTCTTGGAGAGCGACCATCAAGGAGGGAGGAGGAGATCCTAAGCAAGAAAAAGAAGAGGAGGAAACGAAAGAGGATCAAGATCTCCATCAAGTTCGTTCTTCATCACCAATTCATCTCCAAGTTCATCACCAACCCCAGATCATCAAGATCCAAGTGTTGCCTCCTAGATCCTTGATTCATTGGAGTCCTAAACACCTGGTATACCTTCTATTTCCTTTTCCTTACGTGAATTCAACCCCTAATCTCCAAATTCACATCGATCTAGAAAACCCTAGTTTGCTGATCTCGCAAAGTGCGGACTTGTCCGGTCCCTAGCGGACTAGTCCGATTTTCCTGGTTAAATTGTGTTGAATTAATTCTAAAATTTTATCTAATCAAATCCAAACCTGTATAAACTTGTTAAAATCTATTAGAACTTGATAGTGATCATTTAAAAATCAATCTATTAACAAGTTATACCTTGCATTTGCATTAATCATGCATGTCATGTCATATTGAGTAATATTTGTGCACTCTTTGATTGTGTTTCTTGGTTGTATGTTTATTGTGCGGATTAGATGGATTTGCGCTAGAGAGTGCCGTGGAGGATCTTCAACACCAAGAGTTTGAAGACTTTGACCTGAACCAATTCCAAGAGCAAGGCAATTGTCCTTGAAGTATATAGATCCTATTTTGAAATAAATGTTTTGTTTGCAAAACTGCATGCTTGTGTCAATTTGATGGGAATCCTATGATAGGAGGTTTACTAGATTTGTTTGACCACCCTTGTCACCTGGAATACATGGTAGAGAGTCGGGATGGGATTTTTACCTTTGTGCTTCGCTTAATTAATTGGGATTGGAAAACAACACTACACATTTAATTATGCATTAATGATATTATGATTAATGTGAGCTGGTTAATATGATATGGTAATGGGTGATCTATACAAGCCAATATGTGGACGGGTTGGATGATATGGTGGTTGCTTGCATAGGATCTAAGGACTGGTTCAAGCGAGAATAAGCCAAGACTAGAGTGCCACCACGAGGCCAAGTATGGGTGCGGTGTACCTGATTAATTAGAGCTTTGCCAGTGCTATTTGGACCATTAAGGATGCTCGGGGACGGGGTAGTCGGATTGGGTTTGTTGATGATTGGTGGGACTACTCTGATATCCGAATGGCTCAAGAGGGGGCCCTTGCTTGAAGATTTGCTTAGTTGGAGGCATCGACACTGGTGAAACCTCAGTGGGGTCTAAATAGGTTAGTAATCCCTTTGTAAAGGCTATTTTGTGATCTCTTGGCAACACACCAATGGATGTGTGAGGTGGCATAATAGAGGTTCTAGTCACTACAAGGTGATGAAATCACAAACACATGGGTAAAGTGGTACAAACTCTGCAGAGTATTAAAACTATCATTATAGTCGTGCTCCCGGTTATGAGCACCTGGACAACTTCCATGATTAGAGGGAAATTGGGATTTGGGATGGTTATGGTTGGTATTATGGTTATGGATGGTTATGAATTAAATTCTAGTATTGAATATGGATATTGGTATATGATGATGGATATGGAATATGGACTAGTGTTATGATAACTACATGGCTTATGATGTGTTTATTTCATATACATATAATATATTGCTTTTCAAATGTTTTAATGTACTTTTCAACACTTAACCATTAGTATATTCGTCATTTGTATCAGCTACATGTCATACTTTCCACACTTGCTGAGTACGATATGTACTCACCCTTGCAATCCCTCCAACAGTTGCAGGTCAGAATTTGGAGTTTAACGATGAAAATGCGGAGTTCTAGGCCGTGTCTACCGTCAACTTTGCCTGTGGAGTGTTGGAGCTGCACTATACCCCTTTGCTTAGTTGCTTAGTTTGCCTAATTAGATTATTTTCCGCTGCATTAGTTGAACTTATTTTTAATAATCACTAGAGCTTGTATTCGAGGATATTATAAATTTTGTAATAAAATTTGGTTAATTAATCTTGTTATGTGGTAATTGTCTGTATATCGTTTGTGATTGCACTCGTGTATGTGTGTTGAACATTCTGGGCACACATATGCATTCACTTGGTTCATTTTAGAAACCGGGTGGCACGGAGGGAATGGGAGATGAGCCCGCTTCCATGACAAAAGGAGACACGTCGGACCGGTGGGTATGGGAGACGCGCCCGCTTCAATTATAAAATGAGACCGATGCCAAGGAATGCTCATCTCAGTTACAATGCAGATATGAGTCACACTCTAATAAAGTTCGTCTCCCGTTTGCAGAGAAGAGGGTATGTCTCAGATACTTACTTAACTGAGACAGTTTATATAGTAACACGTCTCCTTGTACGTTCAACCGAGCCGTGTCGGATCCTTGCTGAAGTGGGCTCGTCTCGTTTAACCATATCAGAGACGATCACCTTTGAGCTCGTTGCCCATCTTTGTATCCTATTCGGGTTTCTTACATACCAGTAATAAATACTAACAAATATGCAATGACATGAATTCACGTGAATAATATGTTATCATGATTAATAATTTATTACATGTTTTTCATATTTATTAGCAATTATTTGAGAAAGATTGAGATTAATCACTATTAATTCAGCATGAAAATAATTACTATACAATATTAACCAAGCTGAAAATTATATTTATAATTTCTATGTATTTGAGCAATTTTAAAATAGATCATGATGATTTTATAGGCATTAATAGCTGCTTAAAATGAGCTAACCTCTGGCATTGTCTAATATGAATACTAAATTAATTGTGCCATTTGAATCTAAACCGTAAAACCTACTCTGTGTGTGGTTAGTCCCGACGGTCGTGGAATGGCGGAGTAGAGTTTGTCTTCGGGATTTAGGGTTTCATTGAGGAAGGGGATGACGGCGTGACATAAATGAAGAAGACAACAATGACGGTGACTCCGTGGAGTATCGGTGGTGTGATGTAGATGAAGAAGATGAGGCGATGTAGCAATCTTCCACGAAGAACGGCGACGATGCCCGACAGAAATGGTGGCTCTTCCCTTTTCTTCCTCCTCTTCCCTCCTTCTGCTCTTCCCTTCCTCCTTTCCTCCCTGACGACTAGCCTTTTTCTTCCGTTGGTTACTGGCGGCTAAAGCTTTTTCCTCGGCTCCTGGCTGCTGCGTATGTGAACAGGGCGGTGGGCTCCTTTCCTCACGGGCGTTTATGTGAGCAGAGGTAGCATACAGGAGGGGCGCAACTCTCTTTAGACTGTTCGCAATGACATACTGTAAAGCATATTATATATGTGTAAATTAAAAGAATAAAATATAAAAATAGTAGAATAATAGTGTACAGAGTACTCCCTCCGTCCCAAAAAGTTTGTCGCTTTATAGTTCATTTTTGAACTACAAAGCGACAAATTTTCCGAAACAGAGGGAGTATGTTTTAGACAAAAACGAGTGCTAGGGGCGCGGCCAGCGTGCTCTCAAGCGAGTATTGCTGGGTCTCAGTGCTGGGCGACAAGGCTTTGCCCGTTTTTTTTTCTAGCGGTTGTTTAGGTGGACAAAGGCTGCTTATGGTGGGCAACGGTGCTGCCTTTATGGGTGCGGGTGGGACTGAAATCCCCTGCAGTACTGCAGGTGCATTAGAAGTCACTGACATGTGGGTCCCATGGGGCACAGGACCCACATGTCAGTGACCTCTAATGCACCTGCAGTACTGCAGGGGATTTGGTTCCGTGCGGGTGGGTGGCCTCGGGAGGAGTCCAGGACTCGGTTCTGGCGCACGGTGCTTGCCTTGTTTTTGTTCCTTTCTTTCACCATTTTTTTCTAGCTGGCGGGTGGCTTTGGTCTGAATTGCGAGGGAATCGGTGCTGAGGCTCCTAGCCAAAGGGCATGTGCGGCAAGGGTTGACTTTTGTTGTCGTTTTTTTCCTTGTTTTTTTCTTTTGTTTATCTTTTTTCTTTTGTTTTTTCTTTTTGTATTATTTTTATTTATTTCTTTTCATATTTTATTAATTGTTATTATTATTTCATACTTTTTATGAGTTATTATTTTTTCTTTCTTATTATTTATTATTTCTTTCTTTGTTTCTTATTATTATCATTTGTTTTTTTCTATTTATACATTTTTTGTTAGTTTATTTGTTCTTATTCTATTTATTTTATTATTCTTATTAATATAGTTTTTTCTTCCATATTAAATTTTCCTTTTTTATTTCTTTTATTTCATAATCGTTATGAAAACCTAATTACTCTCAATCTATTTATTTTGTAAATGAATTTCAGTACCAGAGGATGAATGCAAATGCAAGGTTACATGCATATACTTTATTTTCCTTTAATAAAATAATTTTTCTTTCTATTATTAAACTCTAAATTCTTATTTATTTTTTATTTGCCAAAATTTAAAATCGGGATGTCACAATTCTACCCCTCTTAAAATGAATCCTGCCATCGAGATTCGGATGGATTGGAGAAGAGATTTGGTAATAAAATGCTAGATTCTAATTTAAATTTGAATTATCAAAAATTGAAAAATTGGAGATGTTACAATATAGCCCCTTAAAATGAATCCCGCCCTCGAGATTCGGCGAAGTAGATGGAGGTAATTCCTTCTTAAGGCCATCTTCAGTATGGTGACTCCGTTGTACTTTGCACCAGCGAATTACCTTGTTTTTTGTGACCCTCTCCTTTGTATCCATAATTTTGATGGGTTGCTCGACATATGTCAAATCCTAACTAAGTTCTAATTCGTCTATTGGTACTTGCTCTTCTGGCACTCTTAGACACTTATTGAGTTGGGACACGTGGAATACATCATGCATATGAGAGAGTTGTGCCGACATCGACAGTTGATATGCTACTTCTCCACGTTTATCCAAAATTTTGAACGGTCTGATATAGCGAGGTGTCAACTTGCCTTTAATGTTGAATCGCTTGTGACCTCGAATAAGCGATACCTTGAGATACACGAAGTCTCCCACTTCGAAAGCTAAGTTCCTTTGTCTATTATCCGCATAGCTCTTTTGATGCGACTGAGCAACCTTCGAGTTTTTACGGATTATCTGAACTTGTCTTTTGGCATCTTGTATCACATCAGGTCCAAATACCTGGGTTTCTCCCATCTCATTCCAGAACAAAGGTGTCCTACACCTTCTGCCATATAGTGCTTCATAGGATGACATTTTCAGACTAGCTTGGTAACTGTTGTTGTATGAGAACTTGGCGTATGGCAGACTTTCATTCCAGCTTCTTCCATACTTTAATGCACATGCTCTCAACATGTCTTTCAATATCTGATTTGTCCTCTTGGTTTGCTCGTCCTTCTCCTGATGATACGCAAAACTAAAATTCAGTTGGGTTCCCATGCATACGTGCAGTTTCTGCCAAAACCTAGAGGTAAATTTAGAACCTCTGTGGGATACTATTTTCTTGGGCACTCCATGCAAACATACAATTCTTCCCATATACAGTTCTGCTAACATTGCACACATTTTGACAATGATAAAGTGTGCAGATTTGGTCAACCGATCCACAATAACCCATATTGAATCGTACCCTAACCGAGTGTGCGGTAGTTCGACTATGAAATCCATACCGTCTTCTTCCAACTTCTATTATGGTATCTTCAGTGGCTGCAATAGTCCAACTGGCCTCTGACGCTCGACCTTCACTCGTTTGCATATATCACATAGTGCAACATATTGAGCTATATCCCTTTTCATTTCATTCCACCAATAGCACGTCTTCAAATCCTTGTACATTTTTGTGCTACAAGAATGAACGGAGTAAGGCGAGTCATGTGCCTCCTTTATTATCATGTCACGGATGCGCTTAACGTTAGGCACACAAATTCGTTTTTCTAATCATAGTGTGCCATTTTCATCTTCCTCAAAATTTCACTCTATTTCTTCTTGGATTCTCTCTCTAATCTTCTGGATTTCCTTATTTGCTACCTGACCTTCTCGTATCTCATGTTGTAGTGTCAGATTGAATTCCATTGCTCCCAATTCGTTCATGAACCCAAGATGCAATCGCTCAAACTCTTTACATATCTCAGGTAGTAACTCCTGAACAGTGAGTTGGTGACATGCCCCCTTCCAACTCAAGGCATCGGCTACTACATTATGTTTTTCTAGATGATAGTTGATCCCTACATTGTAGTCCTTGACGAGATCCAACCATCTACGTTGGCCCAAATTCAGATTCGTTTGCGTGAATATGTACATGAGAATCTTGTGATCTGTGTAAATCTCACATTGGTGTCCAAGGATGCAATGCCTCAAAATCTTCAAGGCATTTGCCACAGCTGCTAGTTCAAGATCATAAATTTCTTTGAATTTCATTCATCTGAAGACAAGAGATTAGAAAATTGGAGAAAAAAAGAGAAGATACAAGTGGGAGCTAAAAGGAGAAAGTCCTAAGTTCTATGGAAGAACGAGGCGACCTCCTGGGCAACCTCCGACACGCTGGTCTTGGCGGTGTCTCCCTCTCCGTCGATGGGACCTTCAAGCACCGGGTTTAGTGGGAAATGAGGATCCCGACTTGTGTAGCACGTCAGCATGTATTTTGCAACGTTCTGCGCAAGTGATTTTTGTTCAGTTTCCAACTGATCCGTGATGACATCGACCATCGCGCCGAGTTTGTTCTCAACCGAGCTCAGGGCCCCCAACGCGTGGTCTAGCTCCGGCTCCAGATTGCCCAGACGCACGGGGCTAAAGCCCAGCGGCGCCAACACAACATCAGCTTTGCCCACGAAGTCCCATACTTGTTGAGACTCCGCAACCCTTGAGCCTTGAATCTCCTCCAAGGACCTCTTGGCTGCCGCAAGCTCCGAACCCTCGCGGGCAAGGCGCTCGACCTCCTTGGCGTGCTGCTGAATCCTTTCAGCAACTTGCTTTTCAAGGTCACCAAGCTCCTTCTCCCGAACGTGGATCCAGTTTCGGCGGTCAACCTAGTCTTTCTCCCGGCCTCGCACCTTCTTCTCCCTGGCAGTGACTTCAGCCTCCCTTTTGGTAAGGTTCTGTCCCCGCTACCAGGCCTTCTCCTCCTCGCTCTCGCAGAGCTCCTCCAGCTTTTTGGTGTGCTCTGCAAGGCTCTTGTCACTCAGAGCTAGCCTTTGGGCGAGCTCCACCTCCCTCTTCACGAGGTCATCCCTCAGCTCCAGGAGTTTTTGCTCTTCCTCTTCGAGCTTTTTCTCCCGCTCGTCGAGACCCTCCCGGCGCTTGACGAGACCTTCGTGGATGGTATTGAGGTTCTCCTGGCGATCATTTGCCGCTTCATTAGCAGGCAGGGCTTGTTCGTATATAGCCCGAGACTGATTGTTGAGGGATTGCACCATGTTTTCCCTCTCATCCAGTAGCTGGCCCTAGTACTCCATCCGGGCCTTCTCCCTCTTAACCCACTCCTTGTTGTCGGCCAGCCTTTCTTGCGCCAGCTTGGTCTCGAATTGGAGTCAGTTGCGCCACCTCTTAAGAGTTTGGCCCTCCTCCTCGGGGGCCTTGCTATCGTGATAAAATGCAAGCTGGACCTGACGAAGGCTGGAGCAGGCATTGTTGATGGATAACGGCAAGGGGATTGGCTCCGGACCTGCCGGGGTCCTCTCCGCTGACTCCAGCGGGTCCTCCGGAACAAAAATTGGGTCCCACTCTACAAGAGCGGTCCCCTGAGCTTCCGCGGCACTAGGGCTGCCTTCAGGGAGTGCCTCGGTCGTCGCCGAGGTAGGTCCTGCCACGGGAATTTCTACCTCCGGAGTCAGCTCCTGAGGTCCCACCGCCATGTCATCATCAACTAGCCCCTCAGGCAAGGGACCGGCCGCTTCGTCTTGGCACACTCGCTCGGGAACGGGTACCTCCAGAACTACCACCTCCGGAGTAGGTAGTGAAGACACAACCAGAGCTGAGGCCATCTCCGGCCCCAACGATGCTGCTTCCTCCAATGCCAGTTCAGGCACTGGCGCTTTGACCTCCACGGCGTCTGTCGGTTCAGGCACTGGTGCTTCGACCTCCATCGGTTTGGGTGTCGGCACCTCCACATCTACCGTCTCAGGCAACGGAACTTCATCAACCGCCGGCTCCGCCGCCGGGGCTTCAGTAACATCTGGCTCGAAGGACGGAACTGCAGCTACCTCTGACTCTGAGGCCAGAGTGTCCATCATCACAGCATCCAAAACCAGAGCTTCAGCCTCCGGAGCTAGTGCTGCTGGTACATCTTCATTCCTGTGGTCCAGCGCTACCACGGGAGCTTCGGGAGATGAGTCAAGGTCAAGAACCACGACAGTTGACGCCGGAGCTGCCGTGACCTCAGCCACCACCTGGGGTGGCGCTGGAATTGGTGCCGGAACCTCCGCCTACACAGCATCAGTTGCTGTCACAGGAACCGGATCTTCAGCCCCGTTTTTGGATACCCTGTGGATGAAGGACAAAGAAACTCAAAATATGGTTACAGCAAAAATAACAAACTGAGGTAAAAAATCAAATTTACCTTGGAAGGCTTCCACTTCAGCTAGCGTGGAACCTCTTTGTCGGACGCTCAGAGCCCGACCCAGTCACAACTGTGGTAGTAACTCCGGAAGACTCTTTGGAGCTTACTACCGCCGTCAGCAACGTCTTGGTTGGGGCCTCCATAGGTTGGGAAGGAACCTCGGACCTAGAACCCTTAGCTGGCCCCAGCGCTGGAGCCACCTGGGCGGAGCTGACGTTCTGGGGAGACGCCGATGCTAGAGTTGGCGTGGCCGTCGAAGACCTCCCCCGCTGGGGAGAAGGAGCTGTTGTGGAAGGAGCAGGTCCGACGGGCCTCCCGTCAGAGTGCTTCAACTTCCTCTTTCGGCTGGAGGGCTCAGCCAACTCTTTGCCCTTGCCTATGACTTCAGCTCTTTGTCTTGGGGTTGAAGCAGGGCCACCCTCGGAAGCTCCAGGCATCACCAGTGTGGTGGTCGGACGCCTCTCTACCTCACCGAGGTCGTCAAGCACCGGCATGCTCCTTCGGAGCTCCCTGCTTAACTTCGCCTCTATGTTCAGAGGGAGGAAAGCCGCCGTCGGAGTTAAGTCGTTGCCCTCGACGTCAATGCCATGATAAAACTTCTTGAGATGAAGCTCCAAAGCAGCGCCATCCAAATTGGGCCTCAGACCGATTTCAATCCGGTCATCATCCATCACGCTGTTGAGGGCCCAGGCGAGCTTCTCCCTCTTCTTTAGCGGAGCCCACCTGTTGACCAAGAAGTTGCAGAAGACCATTCGGGGGGGTCACCCCTCCTTCCACACATTTGCGGATCCTGGTCAAGACAGGGTTGAAGACTTCTGGCAGCACCAAAACCACACTCCATGCGTCAGTGTCAACAATGGGAAGACCTTCAGGCAGCTCCAACTTCTCGTGCTCCTTTGCCGTGTTGAAAATCCAATCCTTCTTCCAGTCATCCTACATGCCAGAAGGAAACGACCTCAGGTACTTGTAGGGGCATTTCTTGCGCTTCACAAAATAGTAGAAGACAAGATACTCAGAACTCTTGCCGGTGGTGTGGATGGTGAAGAAGGTACGGAAAAACTCAACGCAGGGGGGAATACCCACCCACATCTCGTAGAAGTGGACGAATGTTGACACAAGAAGAATAGAGTCGGGGCCAAGGTGGTACAACTGCAGACCATAGAAGTCTAACAGCATCAAGAGGAAAGTTGAGAAAGGTGGGATCAGCCCCACCATGGCGTACGCAGAGAAGTACACCATGTCGCCGCCGCGCTTCTTCTTGAACCGGAGCTCGCCAGCACGGACCAGATGATTGAAGGAGTCGCTGGACCACCTCATGTAGGTCCGGACCTTCTTCAGATCGTCATCACTCGTGAGACGGCTCTTGGGGAGACCCAACTCCATCGCAGCACGGCAGGGTGAGAGAGAAAAAGCAAGCGAAGGATTGGAGGATTCGAGCGCAAGTTCGAATGAAGGCGTAAGGAATCCCCAAACCATGTGCGCTTTCCCTCTTAAGTAAGCCCCCGCAGCGCTTGGATGGAAACCGCAAAAAGGGCCGAGGATACATTTCAAAAATTACACCCTGCCAATGACAAAGGGGCCCGAGACCACCCAGACGATCAAGTCGAGGTCCTTACCCCAGGAGAACAGTTGTCATGATGAGAGGCGGGAAACCCAAGGGCGGCGGCCTGACAAGGCACGCGGAACCGATACAGTTTTCGTATTGGGAACCGGCGACCTTCAATTGTGTGAGATCTGCACTCGCAAATCTCACCTGCCACGTCTAGAAGATGCCACGCGGCGATGGTTTAACTTCCAAATATCACCTCAATGGTACATCCAAAAACCCTTGAAGACACGGCGCAGAAATTGAAAGATGGACCCACCTCCGGCAGAACAACTAAATCCAGAGGGTCTAAGCAAGTATATTGAGAATCTTAATAAGCTCATCTAGTGCCAGTGCACGTCACTCTATTCCCATAGGTGGGCTAGGGGGCCACTGTCGGTACCCTACGTACCGGATACCCCTTGAAACTGCAAAGAGTGCAAAGGAACTCCACCTATCTGAGTTGAAGACCTCCGAAGGCCCCATGTGTTGCTCGTAACCGAACCCGCCTCCCTCATATGGTTAGTCCCAGTGCCGCCACGTGTATCATAAAACCGGAGCTACAATCCCTACATGGGAATGCTCCAGACAGGATACATGTGTGGCACCCCTGGACCTAACCCCCGACAGAGGGAAGCTCCGGTACCGACACGTGTACCACGGCACCGGATTTACTCATCCAAGACGGTAAGCTCTGAAGCTGCCATGCGTCCAACCACCATACCTTCGACCTCAACAGGTAGATTGGTGGACCTCCAACGACTCGGACCTTCAAGAGACATTAAAGGTCTTAAGACCTGATTATGTGTCATTAATGCTATCTTAATGACACATGATCAGAGGACCCTTAATACTAGTAACGCCACTATTAAGGTGTGTTACCACACTATTAAAGGAAATTAAGTACATTAAACTGTGTATTAGGCATCAGTAACCATCAGGGCCACATGTCGGGCCAGGCTAATGATGTAACGGTCAGCCCTTGTACTATAAAAGGACTGGCTAAGCGATACACGGGGGGGGGGGGGGGGGGGTGGGAGGAGTGGTCCAGTCTGGTCGGAGAGAGGCTGGTCGGAGAGACTGGCTGGAGGCTCTAGAGGCGGACACACACGTTCAAGGGGCTCTCTCTCTGACTCAGGCTCTCACGCTCATACACTCAATACAACAACAACAACACACCCGTGGAGTAGGTATTACGCTCAGGCGGCCCGAACCACGTAAATCCTCGTGTCAAGTCACCATCTTGTTCTGAATCTCCGCGCACCCTAACCGAACTAAGAAACTCTTCGGGCTGCCAACGGTAGTACCGGGAGAATTGCTGGAACCAGACTCCGACAATGCCGTATGCAACACTTCAACAATATTGAATAAGATATGTTTACTAAACCAAGGTAGAGAATGACTAAGTCAATAAAAATGCTTTTGAAATTATAGATATTTGTTTAAACTTATTCGTGTAAGGTGACATCCCTTTTGAAAAAACAAAAGGTAATGCCAACACTTACTCTTATGAGGGTGCATAAGAATTGAATGATGATGAGGTGTAAACCTTCTTTGCCAATGCAAGAAAAAAATCATTCAATCGTAATGCAATCGAAATGACATAAGATTTTAAACTCGTACCTTAATTGAAGAGTAGTTCAAGTTGAAGGTCGTTGCGTGAGAAATTCATTACCACAAATTTTGGTGTAGCCTTCGTGTTCGATGTCTATTGCCAAGTTGAGGTTGGAGTTCAATGAAGCTTCATCTTGCTCCTCCATCCGACCATCATCTTGAGCATTCCTCCACCATGAACTCGGAATGAGATCACTGGAGGGATATGTGCTTGAATCCTCTTGATGGTGCGTTGAGCTTGGTGAGAATTTCCAACTAAAAACAAGGACAAACAATACAACTCAAAAACGGGTTACATTAGCCAAAAGCAAATTGAACCATTTGTCAAATTGTTTTGCCCTGCTTGAAATAACTTGCAAATGCAATGAGGATCAAGGGAAAGTTTTTGGTTCAAGTTAGGAAGATGAATTCAAGTGGTTATGCCCAAAGATCATATCCAAAAAAATTTATTTCCTACTTCAAAATTTTAGTTTTATAATGGTTGGAAATTTTACTTTCCAACATGCAAGTGTGAAAATTCAAACATGCAAAATGCAAACGCAAGTTTTGATGATGAATTTAAATATGCAATTGGGAAATCAAATATGAGATAGCTACCAATTAACCTATTGGCAAGGACTCACTGAATTTTTGAAGTCCTATGAGCGGGACTTACCTCCGTCCTCTTTAGCATGATGATGTGTCGTCCATACTCAGAGATGAAGGTGTTGATGACTTCTCTTGTTGACAAGTCGAACCTCCTTTGGCTGCCATTTGGACAAGTTGGGTCCGTGGTGGCCCCGACCTCGATCGCCGTCTTGATGAAGAATTGTTGATGTTGTGATGACTTTTCCTTCCTTAAGACATTCTTTGATGAACTTAGTGAGGCTTGTCCTTCTTCTGCCAGTCCCTTTTTGGGTGGCTCAGTGGACTTGGGCTATTGGGGTGGCCATTGGTTCCCCGTCTTCTTAGGATATCATCATGGATGGCATGAGGGAGTCTCCTCATTCCTTATAAAGTCAATGAGGTTTTCCAATTATGCGGCTGTCACTTCGACATTTAAGGTATTCTTTTAAGTCAAATTATTCTTGATCTTGGATCGAAGGCTTCCTTGGTCATGAGGACATGTGTACTCCACAATCAAACAAGAAATGCTTCATCTAGAATGTTGCTTTGCCCAAAGTTGCACGAGATTGGTCGAATTGTTGGGTCTAACAAGTGGTTGTGGAACCCTTGGATCTTGAATGCTCTTAAAAGTGTCTTGTCCTTGGCCAATTGCATCTTGGGTATGTCATTGATTTCTCCTTGAGGATGGACATGATACTTCAAAGTAGGCTAGTTGAAGTTGAATCCGTTGGAGTTCAAATTCACATAGCCACCTTGGTTGTATTGAATCCACTCTTAACCTCCTTGTTGGTGGTGGCCTTTGGAGTTGTTGTTTGGAAATGATGGATCCCCATGGGTCTTAGGGAAATAAACCCCAAAGAGTCTCATGTTGGAATGGATTTTAACAAATCATGTGAACATCCATGGATTGGATCATCCAAACAATTCTCCATTAGCTTGACCTTCTTGATCTTTCAATTGGAGGTCCAGTTCCATGTCTAGCATGTACACCTTGTCAAAGGTGTGCATGCCACACTAATGGAACTATAGCATTCATTGATCCACCCCTTGATGGTGACCATCTTCTCAATTAAATCCTCGTCTTTCTCATGATGAATGAGAAGAGGTCACCTCCAGCTTTAGCCTAAATTTGATCATGGGTCGATGAAGTCAACCCATTGTAGGTGTGTTGGACAATGAGCCAACCATCCACCCCATGGTGGAGGCAATCGAAGATATAATATTGGAGCCTCCCTCAAGCATTGGGGATAGATTCCTTTGGCTCCTGCTGGAAGCTAGAATCTTGCCTAGCGGAAATTTGTTGAGGTACGCCTTGAAATATTGCAATTAACCTCTTGTGTCCTCTTTTGCTTTCCCATGAAATGGGCTAGCCAAACCACTACCCTGTTTTCACACAAATGGAGAAAATCAAAAAAGGGTAATCCTGTCTAATAACTACTAGTACATATTGCTTAATCATAAGCGATATCTATCCTTTACTTTCTTCGCCTTCCCCGGCAACAGTGCCATAAATGCTTGTTGGTATTTCTTCACACCACAGATCATCTCCGATGAGAGATGAGATTCGTAAGCACATGAAAGATATCGTTGTAGCATTTCACCCAAGAGTTTTCCCAAGGGTATCGTATTTATCCCAAAGGAAGGCAGTGAAGTAATGTAAACACTATTATTATGCTCAAGTATAGAGAACTAAGTAATTATCAGAACAGAGGTAAGATGACAGTAGGGGTAGTGTGAAACAAACCAAAGCAATGTACTCTTTGAGATAAAATTGTCCTAGCAATGGTTAAACTACGAGAAGGGGCTGCTCCTACTATGCTCTACTTACTCATATACATAGTCTAACTAGTGTACACATGGATATGCTAGTGACATATCAGGCATGAGCTTACCCTAGTCTGCCAGGCTACTCCCGCCAAGAGCCTATGACGTAGTCGAACATGGAGGATTACAATGGACGGTTAGGGCTATCACCACCAACCGCCTACCTCTACAACCCGTGGACTATGAGGCATCCGATGCTACTCAACTATCCAAGCACAACACCTTCATGCTAAGTAAATATCTTAATAGTTGCAATATAATATTCAACCTAAGGCAATGACTATCCTAAACATCGTTGAACCAAAGTTGGAACCAAACACTATGTCACTCGTACTAACATAATCATGTTATTACCTAATTAGGCTATAGTGGTGGTGTATGATGATTATTATAACAAGATATGAACATTATGAATAGATCTTAATAACATCTACACCTAGCACATACATAGACTCCACAATCAAACAATAAACGATTCACCCAAGTACATGAATAAATAAAGACTAATAATAGTAGTATCATAAAGCCTAAAGTCACAAAAGTAAAGAAAGGTACATGAGCCATACCTTTCCCAATTGGGACATAGGACTAGAGGCTCCTCTCTACAGCCTAACCTCAACTAAGTAACTAGGTTAACTAGTGTATACAAGAGAGAATGCTTGAGTGGTGTGCGAAGTGAAGCGAGGCCTGTCCCCCCTATTTATACACGGAGTAAAGGCAGTTCCCGCCACCAAAAGCATGTGAATAAGTCACCATCGTTATCAGATCACTGCAGGAGGTCGACACGTGGAAGTTGACCTTGTTTGGCACTCTTACCAAGTCGGCCGAGCCACCAGGTCGGTCTACTTGGTAAGTGCACCAACCGTGATGTGCTTCTTCCAGGTAGCTGACAGGTGGGTCCTCTAACCGTTTTGGAGCGCTACACCGTTGGATATCCTCACATACTCATGTAGGTGGGCTAATTGATCCATGTGCTGCCACATATTGGTGTCTGATTGGTTTGGAAGGTATTCTTTAGGATTCCTCCCTTGGTGTCACTTTAGTTCTGTAAAAAATACCTACATGCACCATTTTTCCAAGTGCAAGTGGAACTAGGTTATTTCTAAAAGCAATGCGTGTAAGAAATGTCTAGTCTGTCACATAATTTAGATATACTGATGGTCAAAATTGGTACTTAATGATGGTCAACAGAGGTGGGTCAGACCTCGTTCTGAAGGCAGCCCCGGTTGCGTCCAAGTGCTCTCATTTGTTGTTGAGGGCGGTGCACTGAGCTTCGAGCAGTTCAGCTGGTCCAACAACACTCGCTTTCTCCTTTTCGAGGATTGGCCAGGACAGTGCGTTGGTGGCGGTTGCATCCTGAACCTCGTCGCCGACACCTGTCATACAACATTCATGGAGGGGGAAGTTACTTACCTTGGTATTCACATTGCCGAAGAGTCGTAGTTGGTGGCTTCCTTCGGGATCTTTTGGAGAGATGTCATGGTGTGGTTGATCATCCTAATGAAGGAACCTGTCGAAGCGTTGTTGGTGTGGGCATTGTTGGCTCTTCGAAGGATGCCACTTGCTGTCGGTGATGAAGTAAAGACTTCTGAAGTGGAAAATCTAACACGGAGTAACTTTGGAGTCAGCCTTGAGGTCCCTGTTGTTGTTAATGGGGAACTCAAAGTCGTCAGCCCAGTCCTCGCTGAGGAAAAAATGAAGTCCATGGAACCATGATGAAGCTGAGGAAGAACGTGCAATAGTGTTGGCATTTTAGAAACTTACTCACAAATTTATATTGAATCACATTCGTCTTCCTATAGCCAGCTGCAAAGATAAAATATTTATCCTGATTCATGCAAAAAAGGTCCTACGTCTAGGGGGAGTCTATCCGTGATATTTGTTAGCTCAAAAGGCAAGAGGACATATTACAAGCAAGTCTTGCTTGAGTACATGAACTCTAACAATGTAAAGTAAACTCTAGGAAAGGAATGCATAAACAAAACACGCAGGACTTATGAAGTAAGGCATGACGCAAATGCATTGGGTAAATGTATAGGAAAAACATAAGTAGAGTGAGTAACAAGTGAATTCACCCCCCTCGTAGAAGGCTTTGGGAGTCCTTTTATCAAGGGGCGAGGTGGTTCTATCTAAACGACATTCCTCATAGTGGTGCCAGATTATACAATATTCATTCTAGAGGACCAAGCTACCCGAGGTGCGGAAGCTCCAGCCTTGACTTCTTCTTTGCCACCAAGACACCATCTTGTTTGTGGTGAAACATTTCTCTGCGATGGATGGAATAGATGGCAGTCTTATCCTACAATAGGTCACATCGCATATTATTCCTTCCGCCGAGTTACAACACCCACCATCTGTCATAAATGCCCCCAACTGCCCACCTCTCTTGGGCTCAAGCCCGGGTCGAATCACCTCCTGACCTCTTGGGTCAGAAGTAGGGCAAGCTGGGTACCTGACCTCAGCAGGTCGAGGCGTTGGTGTCGGGCCCCTCCTCAAGGTGGAGGGTAGCTATGTTTCATAACCCCATAGTGGTCACGCACCATCAGGTCTCGTATGTTTGGTACCACGGGTATAGAATTTTGTCAAATATTGATCCCCTACCTAGCACACCAACTGTTGATGTTTCAGAAACCGACCAGTAAATTTTATTATTGAATCACCTTCGTCTTCTTATGGCAAGTTGCAAAAGACAATATATTTATTCTGGTCCAGGAAAATATGCCATACGTCTAGAGGGAGTCTATCTGTGATCCTTGTTAGCTCAAAAGGTGAGAGAACCGATTACACACGAGCCTTGCTCAAGTACATAAACGATAGGAAAAGGAAGTGCATAAACAAAAGGCGTATCTAAGTGCGCGAAAGGAACCCGTATGTAAATGCATAAAAGGAAATGCGTAAGTAAAGTGAGTACAATGAGAATTCACCCCCCTCGGGGAGGCCTTGGGGCTCCTTATATCAGGCAGCGAGGCAGTCCTATGTAACAAATAGTCCTCATAGTGGGGTTGGGTTGTACGGTGCTCGTTCTAGTCGCGCGGGCTACCGGGTTGCGGAAGCTTCACATTATTGACTTATTTTCCATCGCGAAGGCAACATCGTGCGCGTGGGGTAATCATTCCTCTATGATGGTTGGGATGGATGACGGGCTTATCCTATGTCACATTACATGTCATCTTTTCTGCCGAAGTACTGCACCCACCATCTAACATAAATGCCCCCAACTGCCCACCTCTTCCGGGCTCAAGTCCGGGAGGAATCGTCTGCCCGACATCTTGGTCGGGACTTGGGCAGGCTACATACCCGGACCATGGCAGGCCGGGGCGTTGGTGGTGCGGCCCTCCCCGTGATGGAGGGTAGCTATGGTTCATAGCTGCATAGTGGTTGCCATCGGGTCCTGTATCTTCGTACCACGAGTATAAAACTCCGTCAAAGCTCAAGCCCCATAAAAGGTTGGGCCAGGCTCAAGACCGCTTGCAACAGAGCTTCTAGGGAACTTAAAAACATCCATGCAACTCATGGGACCTTGAGGGATCTAGGTAGAGGTCGAACGAAACCATTTGCAGGTACATGTACCACATCTATGAGAGGTGCAACGAATTCCCTGACATCATCGATGCCAATGTTATCGGGGCTTTCCTCTCAAGGACTACTCGCAAGTCCCTAGCACAAAATCTCGGTTGCAGCAAGCCTAGAAACATGATGGAACTGCTCAACATTGGCCATCTCCAACAGACCAAAACCGAGACCAAATGGCCTTACGACTAGAAGGGACCCGATGCCCCATCGAAAGGGAAGAGATTCGAGGATTGGCCTTGACAAACGTGGCCCCTGCTTAATGGGCTCGAACGTAGTCGTGATCGTCGAATGCTGCAAAAATGGAAAATGGGCCAAACCGCATACAAACAACTTCGAGAAGATGCTCAAGAAACCATGCACCCATCATGCCTTCCCAGTGAAGCACACACTAAAGGACTGCATCCTCCTATGGAGTTTCCTAGGTGGAAAACCCAGCACCCTGAGCGACAAAAGTAAGAGACTTGCCTCCCCGAGCCTCGATCAGAAGATCCTGTCCCTGATGGGGATGATGGTTTCCTCGTTATCTACAAGGAAAATCCCGCACGCTGGAGCTGGCCTGCACTGATAAAGGCATCCCGAGAGGTAAGGTTCTCTTACTTGGGTACCTCCTCCGTCACCTTGGATAGGTCAGACCACCCAGACCACAATCCACAACTTGGTGACTCGCCACATTGGTGATCGACGGGGAAGCAACATCAACATCTTATAGGTCGTGACCCTAGACCCGATGAAGATCTCGTTCTCCCAACTCCATCTCACACGGAGCCCCTTCAACGAGATCATGCCCGTAGCACAGGTGATGCCCCTCGAGTGTGTTGATACCTACTTGTCATGTTCCAGAGCAAGTCGAACTCTTGCACAGAAACCCTCACATTCGAAATCACTAACTTTTGTGGCTCCTACCATTCCATCCTGGGATGACCCTACTATGCAAAATTCATGGCGATCTCAAACTACACTTAACTCAAGCAGAAAATCCAGAGATCACATGAGTCATCATCGTGGATACCACAATCCAGCTAGCTCTTCTATGTGAGCTACATGGTCGAGAAAGAGACTCGGCAGCGGCCGAAATAAGGGGAGCACCCGAGACCAGAATTTAGGTCCAACCCGACCCGGACCATACTTCAGCCCGGGCACCTCTTAACCCAAGAGGGGCGTTAAGAGGTTCCTTGAGATACCTCGTGAACTCCATTGAGACAGCCCTCATTAGCACCATGTCGATAAAAGGGCTAGAGGGAACACTCGTTGGGTCTACAACGTGTCCGCACTCGAGCCCATGTGCTGATAGTTGGGTCCTGCATGGTGCCCGCGCTGCTGGGAAAATTTATAACTCACCCCCTCGAACAAGACCAACAACCTACCCAAAGGACGTAAATGACTATAGCCAGACCGTAGATGTCTGGGACTAAAGCCTAAGCTCCCACAACGATAGTCGGGCTCGAGGGCTACCGTCTGACCCAGGGCCCAACCAGGGCCTCAGATCCACTCCTTTTAGAAATGCCTCCCCTCATCTAAGTACTCCTCTCGTGTCTTCCGACCCACGGCCTACGCGATGAAAATTCTAAAAGCTATGGTTCAAAGAGACAAAAGGATGGAAAACAGATGTAGTAGAAATATTTTAAATCATTAAAAAGGATACATAATACACGATGACTCGAACCATTTTATAAAAAAGGGAAAGATAACATCCCAAACATGGTTTCTACACAGGCACTATCCTACTCCTCAAGAGGTTAGTGGCTTCAGTAGCTTCACACCTTTCTTGTCAGTTGTTGTTTCCTCGAAAGGCCACATAAACCAGAGTACAGAGATTGTTTGATAAAGCCAAATTGTCCAACATAATTTTTCTAATTAGGAAATTTGGCCTCCCAACAAGCAAAGGGGCTCTTATCTCCAAGTACGGAGATAGTAGTGCCTCGTCATCCGTTGAGGTGGGTTGGGATGCCATAGCCCATTGAGGAGGGCTGGGAAGCCAAAGTCAACAACTTGTCTCCCGACCACCCCGGCACCACGCGGGGAGGCTTCAACCACATGGACATGCGTGTTGCATCCGGATTGAATCGACCTCCCATTCAAGCCCCTTACTGGCTCCTCCGTCTTCGAGCCTCCAAGAGGCTTCTACCCTTTTCAAACTTCCAGATAACTCCTCTTACTTTGGATCTCTACCCGAAACTTCATCAGCCAAATGACCTGCACCAGTCAGTCGAGTGTGAAGCCCCGACTGCCACACTCTCGCCATTTGACGATGCCACTAGACCACAAGATAGTCGGAGGCAAAAAGGGAAGGGGAGGAGGTCTCCAATTCATCAATGGAGAAGGACAAAGGTGATGAGGAGAAGGGCACCGCGCTTTGCTATGTATGGCCCTACCACGAGAGTCAAAGAGATAAGAGCGCTGAGGTGGCACACTATGCCGTTTTGTAAGCAACACCACAATAAAGGCTTGTGGCAACCCAGTTACTTCCACAGCACACCGCTCCACCTCCTTGTAAGCCACGGAGCAATAAAAACTAACAAAGACTCAAGACATACATGATGCGCCTCACCCCTTCTGCCTCGTAGCATGTGCCAACTAGAAGTTGTGTGCTATACTGCGGCATCTCCAAGGCTGGGAAAGAATCGAGCAACGCTACTTCATGTTCTGCAGCAATCTCCGAATGACGCCATTCAAACCGAGCCCAAACTCAAACCCACTTTCAAAACGGTAACAACTAGGCGAAATACGTTCTGGAGACTTGTGGGACCTTCAGGCGAAGCGATGGAGCTCGGGCGAAACCCTCCACTAGCGCACATAGCATTCCCCTGAAAGGAACAATGAACTTTCTGATGTTTTTGACACTAACGTCATAAGGGCCACCCTCTCGGGGGCTACCTACAGGTCTCGAGCACGTGAGCCCGGCAGAAGCAATGCGGGCCAGCACCACATCAATCGACATATAGGAAGGCATGCTCGATGGTTCTTCAAAGAGTCCGTGCCGGGACCTCCCAGCTGTCAAACCTGCTACACTAGACCCACCGGCCGAAGGATATAAACAACAACGGTCACACCATGGGTGCCTAGGATAAAAGCTAAGTATCCTTTTTCTTTTAGATAGCTTGTTTTATCACAGAAGCAAAGTGACGCCAGGCTTAAGCCTGGGCAAGCCCAATGCTCCAACTTCGATGTTGGGACCCAGAGTGACGCTAGCCACAAGAGCACCACGCGGTGAAGGGAACCAAACAACGACTAATCCAGAACGTCAGGGACAAAGATAAGTCGACTCTGACCTCCAGGGAGTCTAATTCTTGTGAAATTAACCGCCAAAGCACGAACTGAGGTGGACCACTTGTCGTCACACCTGCGAGGCAGCAGCTCGGGCTAGAAGCAATTCCCCAAAGCATCGCGAGAAAAAAGTACAAAGTCGATCGCCTTGCATGGCTCGGGGGATACCCGACTTACACGAGAGTCTATCGATTCCCAACTCCGAAATAACCCCAAGTCAGGGGACCTTCTCCCACAAAAACTTGGGTACTGAGCACCCATCTAATCCGTCGCATAAGGGTAACTAGAGTTCCTAGGGCCGACGATCGAGAGGGACGTAGAGACAAGAATAGGCATTGAGCTAGCAGAATAAGGGCTCGTGCAGGACAGTATAATAAACTTAGGAAGGAAGCAAAGAAAGAATTTCAATCCATCATTACAAATGCGCCTCGGGATGTGGCTATCTACATCAAACGAATAGACAAAACACTTCATGCAACCCATCCATAGGTCCAGCTCCACGACCGACTCGAAGGGGAAGGAGATGGCATAATGACGACGCAGTAGGCTCACATTCATGAGCAAGGGCTTCAAGATCCACGTCCGATCGCCCGCTCGCAAAACATGCCCTGATAGCATGAAGTTCAATGTCGTTGTAGTGAGACACCACGACCACAAGGACAACACGTGACCCGAGGTAAACCACAGCGGTAGTCACCATGTTGAGTTGGGTTGCCACCTTCTTCGGGAGCTGCACCATCTGGGCGCCCTGCACCTTGGGCGTTGCCCTTGGCAAGCACCGAGGTTGGGACCTCGGGTGGCTCCAACGGAGAAATGCCCCCATTTCCCATACCAAAAGGTCGCAACAACCTTGTAGGTTTGTCACTCTTGTTGTCGACCAATCTGTAGGCGGCCATTCAGACGGACCCATCCGAGCAAAATCACTAGCTTCTGAAGCAGCATGCCGTAGATCGGGGCCTACGAGGACAGACGGTAGAGATGGCAGCTGGTCTGCCACTGCGGAAGAACGCTCCAAGATGATGACACCCATTTATGTGGCAACGGGGACATAAACGCATTCAAGGGACTCCATTTCAGCAGCCGAATCACCTCTCTCAATCCTCTTGCCAGGACAACCACAGCGGGTTGATATTCCCTGGAATGGGAAAGGACATGAAACATAAATACGCGATGAAAGCAAACAAGGTGTGTGGGAACTATTCCCCACGCATCCTTGCTCGTTCCTTCATCCGCATTCCAACGATTTGAAGATTCAAAGAGGTATTCATGACCTAACCCCAAATCCTTCAAATTTAAAATTTGTTAGGTCTTTTGGTAGAAACCCCTTCACAAACGTTATTCCTCATGCTATTGTGATCCTAGCGTAGGAATATTGTGCCTTGATCCGTAGATTTTGCGAAAAACTTCAAGATTGGGATTCTTGCTGTGTGCATCGGACTAGTCCGACCCTTGAGCGAACAAGTCCGGGGTTCAATGTACAAAATCCTAGTTTTGATCGTTGTTGACGGTTCCTACGTACTACTAACAATTCATCTCTAGTAGTGTGCCAGAAATGATTGTTAATAGGTTTTAGATTATACATGTAAATCCGCCAGCGAACGGAATCTATCGATGTAGCATTTCCCCTCTAAGAGTATTCCCAAAGGGTGTCATTTATATTCTCCCAAAGGAAGGCTAGATGGAAGTAAAACAATCATCAAGTGGAGAGTCTAGGTTGGCCTAGGTAGGCTTCTAGCAAGGATGGATGAAGGGTAATTGGGGTAGTGTGACACATACAAGAGCATTCTATTCCAAGGGGATAATATGGGGTAAAGAGGGTCCAGGCTAAGAACTACGTAGAGACTCCTACAATTCTTCTAATGTACATATACATAGCCTAAGTTAGTTACTAATGATCATGTCAATTATGAATTCTCATACTAAGAGGATTAACACATCGTGCACGGGTTTACCCCTAGCAATACTAGGACGACTCCCACTAAGGGCCTGTGGCATAGCCGAACGTGGAGGATTACAAAGGACACCACCTACTATCTACCTCTTCAATCCGTGGTCATACAAGACATTTAACGCTACTCTCTATCCTAGCACCATGCTAGCATATTAAGTAATTACTTTAAGAGCCTAGGAACAAGCCATCCTAAGGCAATGAACTAAATAATCGTTGAACCAATGTTAATTCATAGCATAAGTGTTTCATGATAACATAATCATATCATAGCTAATTAGACTATAGTGGAGGTTTATAGTATTTATGATGATATAATGATAATGGTATAGCATAATCATAAATGCTACTCCTACCACATACATGGAGTCCACAATCAAACCAGAAACGCTTAATCAAGTATATGAACAATGGAAGACTAAAGATAACATCTTTATTAAGTGCAAAGTCACAAATACAAATAGGAATATAAGAGACATACCTTTTCCCAATTGGAAATTGGGAAGTGACTCCTTCTACTCCTCTCCTACTCGGACTATGGACTAGAGGCTCTCCTCTCTACAGCCTATACTCCTCTAAACCTATGGAGAGTAGTGGATACAAGGCATGAACACTCAAGTGGTGTGTGTGAAGTGTGGGGTGAGGGGTCCTATTTATAGCTTGGAGAAGGTTCGGTTCCCGCCACCAAAAGCACACGAATCAGTCTTCATCGTGACCAGGGCACCACTGGAGTCGACACATGGAAATTGACTGAGTTTGGCACTAGGAAGGGTTCGGCCGAACCCCCTAGTCGGCTGAACAGAAATGTTGACCATTTCTGGTGTGCTTCATCGGGGTGACTTCTAGGTGGGTCTCATTGACTGATACGGGTTGATACACCATTGGATGACCTCAGATACTTCTGTTTCTGGGCCATTTGATCCATGTGGCGCATGTGGCGTCGCCTGATTCGCTGGAATGATATTTTATGGGATTCATCGTGTTGTTTCACTTCAATTCTGCACAGAATGTCTGCATGCACTACTTTCTCCAAAGACAAGTGGAAATAGGTTAAAAAGAAAGGTAATGTGTGCAAGAAATGATATTTCCTTCACATAATTGAGTTATATTGATAGGTCAAATTGGTATATAACACCCATCGACAAAGTCCCCCAAGCTTATGCTTTGCTCGTCCCGAGCAAAGTCAAGACTTTAGGTTGATGATCAGGAGTTTCTACAATGTTCTAATTTTCAAAAGCACCATGTGCACAACAAAATACTCTACCTAGTATTACAAAAATTGGCATGGTACTTCACCCATCTTAAGTCATTACGGGGTTTATGCCTTCTCCTATTCATTGGTGGTTGAAAGATAGAACAACAAATGGAGCACACATACCCGGAGAGTTCAATTTAGATTTTAAGTATCTCAATTTGATTCTATCAGGTCTCTCCTTTGTGTGTAGTAGAAATATATCCTCACCAAGGCATTTTTCCTAAAGTCATCCTAGCTCTACATAAGTGTAACACCCTCATTTTCATCCATCATGCATTGCATACATTCGTATACATGTTTAACCTTAAGAAACATAAAAGGAACAAGATTAAAATAAATTTAGGACAAAACAACAATTTAAAACTGTCAGGGTGCGGACTTGTCCGGCCATAACTCAGGATTAGTCCAGTGACCCTATATAGAAAATTCAATTTCTTTCAAAGCCTAGACTTGTCTTCCGCAATGCACGGACTAGTCTTGTTTGGTCTCTGATGTTGTCCTTACTTCTCCGTGGTCCAAGCGGACTAGTCCGTTCCTTGTTGAATTATAGTCTGAAAAACCTTTTCTTTGCCATCCCGGACATGTCCATCCTATTACCCCGAACTTGTTTGATTTTGTTTCTATTCCAGATCGGACTTGTCCGAAGCCACAACAGACTTGTCCAAAAATGTCTCTATTCAAAAACGGACTTGTCCGTACCCCCCCCCCCACCCCACCGTACATGACCATTCATGTCTGTGTTTAATATCAGACTAGTCCAGCCCCCAGCGGACTTGTCCGGTTTGCCCGACTCTGATTCAATCTTTTCCTCCATGAATTGTTATTGGGTAATTACCTTAATTGGGCCCAAGAACTCCGTGCCCAACCTCAGAGAAGCCCATATGGGACCCCACCTCGACCTCCACCCACCTTAGACTCGAAATTTGTCAAACCCTACCTCTCCACCTCTATATAAACAACCCACCACCCCAACTTTTCATCTCTTTGCCACAATTGAAGAAACCCTCAACCCTAGTTTGTGGGAGCCGCCACCAAGAGAGGATCCAACATCAAGGAGGAGGAAGAAAACACGAAGGAGGATCAATCAAGCAAGATCTTCATCGACTTTTCATTCTTCTTTACCAATTCACCCTCAACTCGTCTTCATCAAGCCCAAATCGTCAAGATCCAAGTGTTGCAACCAATTCTTGACCTTTGGATCCCTAAACACGTGGTATTCCCTCTACTTTCACTTTTCCACGTAAATTCAATTCCAATTCTCGATGATCAAGAAAACCCTAAATTGCAGATTCTGTATAGGGCGGAGTAGTCCCATGTCTGAATCTGAAAAACTCATGAATTGAACCCAATTTGATCTAAATTGATTCCAACCTGTTCAAACTTGTTAAGCACCATTGTAACTAGTTAGTAAACATTAATAGCAACTCATTAACATGTTCTGCCACATAATTGCATTAATCATGTATGTCATGGCATATTGAGTAATATATGAGCATTTATTGATTGTAATGGTTGTTTTGTATGTCTATCGCGCGGAATAGAAGATGTTGCGCTAGATGGTGGTGCCGAGGACCTCCAATACCTGAACTTTAAAGCTTTTGACCCTAACCAAGCTCAAGAGCAAAGAAAGTGTCCTTGAACATTTTGATCCTGTTTTTAAGTATTTTGTTTGAAAAACTGCATGCTTGTTTCAAATTGATAGGAAACCCAAGATAAGAGTTTACTAGTCTTATGACCATCCTTGTCATTTGGGATACATTATAGAGAGTCGGGAAGGGCTTTTTACCTTTTTGCTTCGCTCTAATTAATTGGGATGGGAAACCAACCAAAATGCTTAATCATGATTTAATGAACCTATATGATGTAAATTGAAGTGTATGGCTCAATGGTAATCTAGGACTTGGGGAGATCTAAGCAAGCATGGTTTGTGGATTGGGTTGGATGATATGGTGGTTTGCTTGCCTTATATCTAAGGACCGCTTCATGCGAGAACAAGCCAAGACAACAATGCCACCACAAGGCCAAGTATGGGTGCGACTTAGCCAATTAATTAGGAGTATTACCAGCATCGATTCAGATCATTTGGAGGAGTGGGGAATGTGTGAGGATTGGGGTCCCGACATTCCAGGAATCACATTGGGTGGTGTCGTGTGATGCGACACCAAACAGCACACACGAAAAGACATATAAAGATACAAAGTTTTCATTTCATAATAAGATATTGTTTACAAATTAGTGTACAACAGTGGTACAGATGCAGCGGAAAGTAGATACTCACACTCTCAACCTATCTAAGCACAAGAGAAGCTTTCCATGCCCCGCGGACGCTTCTCAACAGCAACACTAAGATCATAAGATAGCGGCATGGGGTCACGTGAGAAATACATCTCTACAACTTGAGGTCTCACGAACTATCCATAATAGCAACAATATAAGTAAACCTGCAAAACTATAAATATAGCAACTGTGAGCACAAAGGCTCAACAAGACTTTACCGTTTCACCTAAGGCATGAAACTCTACATGCTGGAAATTCTAAAGACTGGAAGCTAAAATTTGCAGGAATGAACTCTCCAAAAGTAAATCCTTAGTTATCCGTTTTAGTAGCAAATGCGAGATCAGTGGGCATGCATCATAATGAACTCCAGAATCAAACAAGAAACGCTTCATCCAGGATGATACTTGCCCAACACTGCATAAGCTTCATGCAAGTTAAATGATTGAAAATGATAACTTTAATTATGCTATCTATAATTCAGTCAAGGTTACAATACAAAATATTATTCATAGCAGCATATTCATATTCTTCCAACTACTGTTTATTACTACATCACAACTCAGTGAACAAGTGGTACTCATAATTGCGAGGGACGGTGATTCGAATCAATACCCAGAATACACAACACGTACACCCATACTGGGAGTCACGTAGGTACACTCCACGGACGTCGTACGCAACAACCTTTCCCCAAGTCATGCCCAAGTTGAATGGATTCAATCGTCTGGGACAGTATTCCCACTCACAGTGAACCCTTCACTGTGAAGATGTCGTGAGCAAGTTTCCGTCTACTGTGTTGCGGCCGAAAGCCTGAGACGATCGGAAAAGTCTCAACAAAGGCTTCCCAAGGTACATCGGTTTCCTGGACCCCATGTATCTACTATGATTCCAGTACAATTCAAACTTGCTCAGCAGGGCGGCATACGGATTGGTCCTTAACCGACACAGACAGGGCTACACATCCTACCCCACTGTCCGGTCTCATATTAAGTTCATAAATCATTCTCTAAAATAACCAATTTCAGGTGACAATATTGCTATCTCGCGAGTGGATTCCATCCACTTGACTTCTACCAGATTTCCTATAATATTAGCATGGCAATTCTACGCGTTGAGCTATAAACCTACCCATATATTCCATGGGATTGTGGGTCATGCATGTGGAGTATTCAAACACAATAGAACTAATGCACAATTCATATACTAGTGAACATAGTGATAAAAGCAAAACTTTAGAAAGGCACTTAAATGCAAACCGGGGCTTCCCTTAAGTTGCGACTAGATAAATATCAGTTGTTATTGACTTGATCTCCAGAGGTGGAGTCTCTCCTCGAGGTCCTCAAGTGCATCTTGTTGTTGCTCCATAGTATTTGCTTGCAGCAGAATCATTTAATTGTTTCTTCCCCTCCGGGGTGTTCTTCTCATCGTTCTCCATCGCGTGACCTACCGAGATGAAATGCATGTGTAGCAAGTATAAATTCACAATTTAATAAATGAATTTTATTATACTCAAAGGAGGTTCAAATACTAACTAGGGAATTTCAGTGGTCTCTGTGGTTTTACAGCACAATGGAAGAAATCAATTATGCAATAGGTTTAGGTAGAATACTATTTAAGTTTTTATGAAAGATCTATGGATAATACATGGTAATCTTTCTATGGTTCATTGGTCTGGTAACGAAAGCAGGGGATGTCTACTTTTAAGTTAGATAACAGATTATAGAATCTGGTGTGGTTGGGATGGACTGAATATAACTTAAATTCAATTGGTTATGCACACAAATGGGTGTATGAACATTCAAGTTGGCATATGAGTTTCAAACACAGCTTATACAGGTTCAAGAATTCACTTGGTACTGTATATTTTACAGAAGCTTCATAAGGTTATGGAGGACTAACTAGAAAAGTTTCAGCATTTGTTAAGGAAGAATGTGGCTTTCATAAATGACTAAGGCTTTTCTTTTCTCTGATTTTTCCAGAGCAAAAATGGAGTTTTGTCATACCTAAAAGTATGTTCCAGTTACTGTTGGTCCTATTTAGTTCAAAAAAAATTATTTCAAAATTTTTGGAGCTTTCTACTGGGAGCTATGGATTTTACAACGTTCTGGTAATTTTCTGGAAGTGCTACTGTTGTTTTTCTGGTATTTTCACTAAGCTGAGCAAAATCCCTCAATTTGACTACCGTAGTAAAGGTTAATGAAGCTAAAATTTTTACTTGACATTCTAAGGTACTAGAAGAACATATCTGAAAAGTTTGAGAATTTTCATATAGTGGATGTCCTGGTATTAATTCCTAAAGGAATTTGGAAGTCGAATTGTTCAGAAAATCACAGGTATTTTCATACCATGAAACCTGCACCATTGCAAAGTACATGGAAATAGGAGTTTAAAAAAAATTATTTGGAATTTTTGGACAATTATACAAGGACTAATGAGTTTTGGACAATTATACAATGACTTAATTTCGAATGGGAAAATAGTTTAAGTGGCTGACAGTGGGGTCCATTGGTCAGCTCCATCTTCTACCTCTGGACAGCTCGTACAGGAGGCTTCACAGTGGCTTCGCTCGGCCATTCCCGCGTCTGGGGTCCAAAAAGCAGCGATTCAAAAACAAGAATTGATCCCCGCATCATGGAACACATGCTGGGAAACATGGGAATAGTCGACGGCGACCGGAGTGGCACTTTTGACAGTGGCAGGGCGGACACCATGGTGGCTCCATTGAGGAAACAGCACCGAGTGGGTTCATTTGGCTCGGTCTTGCATCCTAAAGAACCCTTGGTTGACGAGGAACATTAATCTGACCTCTAATGGGATGGAACACGGCTGCAATGTACGAATAGATGTTGACCTATGGTTGAGCTGAAAATGGGAAAATTGGCATCCCGGCTTTGTTTGTCCATGACTTTTCAATCTAACTGCTCTGTAGGATTCGTAACGACCTCTATCAGCTAAATCGTAATAAGAATAGAGATTGATTAGCTATGGAAACCGAATTCCTCTGATTACTACGCTCGGTTGTCCATGGAAACCGTCAGATTCACTCATGCAGCTCACTGATGCCACTACAGGAATATCGATCACTTACTTCGGCCAGATCAACTTACGTCGGCTGGCCGACGTAAGTAAGTAACTTACGTCGGTCCCTGGTAGCCGACGTAAGTTAAATAAATTACGTCGGTCTGCCGACGTAAGTACATGGACCGACAGTAATAAAAATTACCCACGTCGGCCTCGGCCCATAGCCGACGTAAGTTAACTGGCCGACGTAAGTTAAGCCTAACTTACGTCGGCTCTGACTTCGGCCGACGTAAGTAAGTCGGGCCGACGTAAGTAGTTGTTTAACCTAACCGCGCGAGCGGTGCGCGCTCTCATTTCACGCGCGCTCTCTTCTCCCAACCGACGCCGCCGCCGCCCCGCCGCCGCCGCCCCGTCGCCGCCCCGCCGTCGCCGCCCGGCCGCCCGAAGCCGCCCGGCCGCCCCGCCGTCGCCGTCGCCGCCCGGCCGCCAGGTAATCCCTCCCCTCCCCTCCCTCCTCTCCTCCCCGACCCCCCCACCCCACGGGCCGCCGCCGCCCTGCCGCCGCCGCCGCCCTGCCGCCGCCGTCCACCTCCCCATCCCGACGCCGCCCTCCCCGTCGACCTCCCCTCCACGGCCGAGCGCCCCCCTTCCCCTCCCCTCCCATCCTGAGCCCCTTCTCTCCCCCTCCTTATTTGAAAGTAGATAGTTAATCTGAACTGATTAAACTGAAATGGATCAACAGTCAATAGTTAATCTCTCTCCCTTCTTTTGTTGATTTTGTTTCAACTTTGGTGAAGAAGAATGCCAAATGATATTGGAAGAGAAAGTTCATAAAACCTTGACCATTATATGTATTCAAGTGGAAAGACACCTCGGTTACAACTGACCTCAATTTCGGTGTTAAGCATACTATATTACCATGTCAAGTCTTTTTAGGGTCAGCCACAGCAACTGATGCATGCTTTAGTAAATACCCCAATTTTTTAGCTTAGTGATAGTGATATCGAATTTATTTTTCGCTCCTGAAGAATCCCAGAACTATCCCTGCTTGCTTCTCTCGACCTCCTCTTTTCATACCTGGCCACACGTGTCTTCCAGAGGAGAGGAGACCAAATACTATCCATTACTGTTTCAAATTTTATTTGAAATTTATATTGTACCTTAAAATGCCATGTTCTATCAGTACATTTTCCGTTAATCATGTGCCGGTAAAAACAAAATACACTCCACTGCATGTTTCAAATTTTATTTGAAAGTAATATTGTATCGTAAAATGCCATGTCCTATCAGTACATTGGTTCTGAATCCTTAAGCTGCTGTGCCATGTGCATGAAAACCTATACTGTAATTGTTCTCTTCAAAGCCTTACACACAAGCTGCTGTTCCAGAACTATCCTCTTTTCATGAAAAGATAAAAGGTCTGCTTTCACTATCGGGCCAAAACCTTACACACAAAGGTGACATTCTGTCCTCGCAGTTTCTACCCCAGACCCCAGACCAGTCGGCAGGGGAGGAGCATAGGCGCGCGCCGGCGGCGGGATTGGCGGGCCAGGTTAGACTCGGCCCAATAGGATCCAGTTAATGTGAACCGTTAGATAGCATCCATCGATACCCGAGCCCCTTCTCTCCACCGCCGCCGCTTCCCGGCCGACGCCACCGCCGCCTTCCCGGCCGACGCCACCGCCGACTCCCCTCCACGGCGAGCGCCGCCCCGCCCCGGCCCCTTCCCCTCCCCTACTCCCCGACCGTCCCCTCCTCCCCTAGCTCCCCGACCCGGCCTCCCCTCCTCCCCGACCCCCTCCCCCTAGCTCCCCCGGCCCTCACCGCCGGCGGCCCGACCCCGAGGAGCGCCGCCACGGCTTCCCGGCCGACGGCACCGCCGCCTCCCCCTCCCCCTCCCCTCCACGGCGAGCGCCGCCCCGGCCCCTTCCCCTCCCCTCCCCGACCCCCTCCCCTGGCCCTCACCCTTCCTGACCGCCGGCCCGGTGCCGATCGTCTCCCTCAGCAACGTAGACGACTAGATGACATGACATAGATATCTTGCAGCCCTTCCCGGCCGACGCCACCACCGCACCGCTGACTCCCCCTCCCCCTCCCCTCCACGGCGAGCGCCGCCCCCCTTCCCCTCCCCTCCCCAACCCTCCCCGACCCCTCCCCCTCACCCTCCCTGACCGCCGGCCCGGACCCAGAGCGCCGCCCCGCCATTCCCGGCCAGCCCCGGAGCTTAATTTGCTTATTTTTGCTTAATTTACTTAAATATGCATGAGTGGTTTATTTTATTATGATTAATTTGCTTCATTATGCTTAATTTCCTTATTTTTCCTTAATTAGATTAAATATGCATTAGTGGTTTATTTTATTATGATTAATTTGCTTAGTTATGCATAATTATGCTTAATTTCCTTATTTTTGCTTAATTTGCTTAAATATGCTTAAGTGGTTTATTTTATTATGATTAATTTGCTTAATTATGCATAATTATGCTTAATTTCCTTATTTTTGCTTAATTTGCTTAATTACGCTTAGGTGGTGTATTTAATTATGTTTAATTATGCTTAAATTGCTTAAATTATGGTTACAATTTTAATTTTGATTGCTTGAGTGTTCTAGTACTATATATACATAAATGGGCTTCGGACAGGCTTGACAAGGCCCGACAAGGCCCATTTAGTGGTAAGGTAAAGTATGCGAACGACGACGGTGAGGATGGCAAGCACCTGGAGGACCGTCGCTGGAGTAGGGGTATCGAGGAGAGAAGGGGATCGTCGCGGCTGCCGTATCTGGACTCTGGAGAAGAGAAAGGAAAATGAGTAGGGTTAGGTCGGGGAGGACTTTTATGTGGCCGATCTGAAGTGTGGACTGTCGGATATTATCTGACGGCTCACTCGCCTCAGTCCTCCGCCTCCCCCGATGGCTTAGTCCTCTGCCTCCTTCTCTAAGACCAACTTTCCTCTCAGTCTTTCTCTAGTTCTTTCCTCTCTCTTAAATGACCTCAAAATGAAAATGAGCAACGTAACCTATAGCAATGTGTTACCCGTTTCGGATCGACACGTCTCACATGCCATTGGCATGTGAGACGTGCAGGTTCGGAATTGTCCCTTTTTGGACAGCCTCGGAGTGACCGAGGGGGCGTGGCTTGTGACGAGACGCGGGTCCGGATTTGGACGAGATTTCGGTGGCGTAACCCTGTTGTTCTCTGCTGCACCATTTTTGGGCGTGCAGTGGAGAACAGCGGGGTTATGCTGCCGAAATTTCGTTCGAATCCGGATCACGCGTCTCGTCATGAGCACGCTCCGCTCGGTCACTCTTGGGTGGGTTTAGGATCTATCTGCCTAGGTTGTAGGGCCGTGACACATAACATAACAATACATTAACGACAATTTCTTTCGCGTTAAACTGCAGAGTCAAACATGGGCGAAGACCATAGTTGGATGTACACTGGTTGGAAGAGCAGAACTGGTGGTCACTCAGATGAGTGGTACGCCAAGACAGAAGCTTTTGTGGAACGAGCTTTTTCGTTGTCAAATAGCGATAAGGCGCGGTGCCCATGTACGAAATGCCGAAACGGAACGTTTTTGGACAAAGTGGAACTTACGTTGCACTTGTGTCGAAACGGTTACGTGTCACATTATGAGTTGTGGAACTTCCACGGCGAGACAGCTTCTCAAGCTGTACAAGAAGTGGAAGCTGACAATGATGATGCTCAAGAGGTTGATATGATGGATGAGATGCTGGAAGCTATACGACCAGAGCTTACAGAAGATACTCAAACAGCAGAGGTTAAAGAGTTCTTCAAACGTCTCAAAGATTCAGAAGAGGCTCTGCATGAACACACTAAAATGTCAATCCTCAATTTTGTGACTAGACTTATGGCAATTAAGTCTAAGTTCTTCTTTTCTAACAATTGTTACAACATGCTCATCGATTTGTTCAAAGATGCTCTTCCACAACCCAACAAAGTGCCTAAGGATATGTACAACTCGAAGAAAATTCTTTCTGGTCTCGGGATGAAGCACGAAAAGATTGATGTGTGTCCGGACAACTGCATGCTTTTCTGGAGAGAGCATGCCAATGAGAACAAATGTTTGAAATGTGGTCAACCGAGGTTTGTCGAAGTTGTTAATAACGATGGTAATACAGTGACGACGGAAGTCGCACGTAAGCAGCTTCGTTACTTACCTGTGACACCGAGGTTGAAGCGGCTGTTCCTTTCAAAAAAAACGGCCAGACACATAAGATGGCACAAAGAAGGTGAGCGTGAGAACAATGGAGTCATGACGCACCCGTCCGATGGTGAGGCATGGAAGGCTCTGGACCGGTTCGACCCAGAATTTGCTCGTGAAGCGAGAAATGTTCGCATCGGGTTGGCGACAGATGGGTTCACGCCGTTCAGCACAAACGCCGCACCATACTCCTGTTGGCCCGTCTTTGTCATTCCGTACAATCTTCCGCCGACCTTTTGCATGAAGAATGAGTTTATGTTTCTTAGCCTCATTGTACCTGGGCCAGATCATCCTGGGTCACGTCTCAACGTGATGTTGAAACCGTTGATCGAAGAGTTGAAAATATTGTGGACAGGAGTTGAAGCGTACGACTGTTACAAGAAACAGAAATTCAAACTCCGAGTTGCTTATTTGTGGTCCGTTCATGATTTTCCGGCATACGGCATGTTTTCTGGATGGAGCACTCATGGTCGGTTGACGTGTCCGATATGTGCCTCGGACACCGATTGCTTTCGACTTACCCATGGAGGCAAGATATCTTACTTCGATTGTCATAGACGTTGGCTACCTCCGAATCACTTGTTTAGACAACAGAGGAATGTCTTCAGAAAGAACACCGTTGTCACTAAAGGACCACTGAAACGTCTTGACGGGTCAGAAATATCTGATATGTTGGACAAATTGGTGCCAGATGAAGGTCGTCCTGGATATTTCAAAGGTTACGGAGACAAACACAATTGGACTCACATATGTGGACTTTGGGAGTTACCGTATGTGAAGTCGTTGATTCTAAGGCACAACATTGATGTTATGCATCAAGAGCGTAACATGGCCGAATGTATCATAAGCACATGCATGGACATGACGAGCAAAACAAAAGACAATTTAAAGGCTCGAAAGGATCTTGCCGAGCTTTGTAACCGTCAAACTCTTGAGCTCTCCGAAAATGGTGGTAAACCACGCGCTCCTTTCTGTCTTCGACCTAAAGAGAAAAAAGAAGTTCTCGAATGGTTGCAAAGGTTGAAATTCCCAGATGGTTACGCAGCTAGTCTGAGACGAGCCGTGAATGTGAAAACGGGAAAGCTCATTGGGTTGAAGAGTCATGATTATCACATAATCATGGAAAGACTTCTGCCTGTTATGTTTCGAGGCTATTTTGACGATGCAGTGTGGAAGGTGTTAGCCGAGCTTAGCCCCTTCTATAGGCAACTCTGTGCTAAAGAAATCACGCCAGAGATGATGACTAAATTGGAAAAGGAGGTTCCGGTACTTTTGTGTAAGATGGAAAAAATTTTTCCTCCGGGATTTTTCAATCCAATGCAACATCTCTTAATTCATCTTCCATTTGAAGCGAAAGTGGGCGGTCCCGTGCAATATAGGTGGATGTATCATATTGAAAGATCACTTAGATATCTGAAACCAATGGTTGGTAACAGGGCAAGGGTTGAAGGTTGCATCGCCGAAGCTTTTACTCTTAAGGAAGTAGGATACTTCTCAAGTGTTTACTTTGCAGAGGAAAACAATGTTAATACTTCGGTAATGCGATACAATATAGATGAGCAACCTCCTTGTAGCGATCTCTCCATTTTTGCAACAAGAGGCACTACTGTTGGTAGTTACACTTCGTATGATGTTAGCGAAAAAGAAAGGCGTGCTGCATTCTTCTACATGTACGCTAATATGGAAGAAATGAATGAATATTTCAAGTAAGTGTTTCTCCTACACTTATGTTTTTCACCATCTTTTCCGACACATGTATTCTAATAGGTTCTCTTTGTCGTGTAGTATGTTCGACAAGCAAAATTGGAGACATAGACATCAACCCACGAGCAAGCAAATAGAACATATTCGACGGGAAGGAATAAACGGGGGATCTAATTTTCTCTCCTGGTTTCGAGATCATGTAACGTTTTCTCGATAACTAATCAATGTTAACAATGTTTTCTTATAACTTAAGAATGCTTACGTTTTCTAATAATTCCATATCTTGGACAGTGCCAAAAAGATGCCAACGTCCATGAAGATTTGCGACAACTATCCCGTGGAGTGGTTAATGTTAGAAGCTATGGTCGATATGACGTCAACGGCTATCGATTCCGTACAACTCAATTTGAATCTCTTCGTCCTCTCGCGGCAACATGTAATACCGGAGTTGTGATGAGGGCAATCGATTCGCAAGATCATGAAACGCAGTACTACGGGATTATTAAAAAAATCCTTGAATTCACTTTTATCGCAATCAAGCCAATTCGAGCGGTATTCTTTGACTGCGAATGGTTTGATTCCATTCGTGGAATTCGAGTAAACGAATTTGGCATGGTCGAAGTAAAACACAAGGAACGGTTGAAAGGATTCGATTCATTAGTTCTTGCACACCAAGTAGAGCAAGTGTACTATCTACCTTATCCATGCAATAAATTCAAAGCTTGGTGGGTGGTACATAAGGTGAATCCTCGTGAGCGGTTATACGCTCCAGGAGATGATGATTATCACGACGAAGCTGAGGTTGATTGTGTCTACCAAGAGGAAGAGTTGCCAGACTCCTTCTCAGTCGAGCCCGGTGTAGGACTCGATAACTTAGTTGGAGACGCTCAAGATATCGAGGCTGGCACGGAAGCGGAAACAGAATCAGAATCAGAATCTGAAGATATCGATGACATAGTCGAACCTGCTGATTTGCGCAAACGAAAACGATATGCGCAACAAGAAGATCGATGGGCTGGTTTAAGGAGTAGGGTGCATGATCGTGATGTTGATGAATTTTGAAGTAACGTTTTATTCACTAATCTAACATTAATTTTGTATATTATCTTTGTATATTAATCATTTATTCCTTGCAATAGGATGTCGTCAAAGGGGAAGGGGAAGGGGAAGCCAGTGAGAGGGTTTGAGCCGCCAGCAGACCCTTGCTCAGGGAGCTCGTTCCGTTCTAGTCGACGTGAGCTCTTTCTGGCACACGCTCCACCCTCAGCTGTCGTGTGCTTTCAGCGGAGAGAGGTAAACTTTAGTTACTATAAAGTTATTTTTGAAATTGCAATTGTTATTAATTATTAATAAAGTCATTCCTTTTGTGCAGTCTGGCTCAGAGACTTCTGAGTCTGAGTCAGAGTCTGAGGCTAGGGGGCCGCTACAGGAGCCCGACTCAGAGGCTAGGGGGCCCTCTAGCGCTAGCCTCCCTTCGGAGCCGGCTAGCGCTAGCCTCCCTGGGCAGCCCTCTACCACTAGCCTTCCTGGAGGCTCCGGGGGGTCTGCAGAGCCTTCAGGGTCACAGGACGCGGCAGCGTCGCAGCAGAGGCGACGGACGAGGAGGACCCACTTTGCGGCTCCTCCTCCGGTTACTACTCAGCGGACCACGATCCGTCCCGTTGGAGACAGGTATAAAAACTGTAAATAGTATACTAAATATTAGATGTTGTTTTTCTTTACTTAATGATTTAATATATTTTGTAGATGTTGGTACGACTTCTCGTTCACGGGGGCCGAGAAGCACCACAGGCAGGTTAACAGTGTCCTCGGTGCTATCGTCAAGTTGCACTACCCCGGTGTAATTGACGGTTTTCCTGCCCTGTCGTGGGATGACTACGCTCGGGTCTCTCACCCGGTGCACGGCACGGTTCAGGGAGCCGTGTGGCATGATTTTATGGTAAGTTTAACTGTTTCGTTTTTTCAACTCCTTTGAATTCTTAATTGCATATCACTAAAATATTTGTTTGCTTAAAGTTGAGGTACCAAGTAGAGGAGCCGGACATGGAGGACCACACGAGACGCGTGTTCCATTACAACGCTCGGAAGCTCACGACGGCGGCGTTGTCATACGCCCGGATTCAGGCCGTCAACGCTTACTACAAGCGGCACCCCCGGGAGCAGGAGCAGGAGCAGCAAAGGGGTGTCTTTAGGAAGGACTCGGACTCCTACTTGACAGAGGAGCAGTACGCGGAGGTAAGTTTTTAATATTGTTAAATATTTACAATATCTACGTATGTTAACCGCGTTGATGAAAATGAAATATGTGCAGGTTAGTATTTCCTGGTTACAGGGTAACATCGAGGCGTACTTAGCTCTCTGTCGGTACTGGGCTAGCGACGCTTTTATCAACAAGTCCACGAAGGCTAGACAGTGCCGCATGGGGTCCGAGGGCAAGCACAACTATGGCGGTGACGGCTACTTGCGTTTGGCTAAACGCATGGTAAGTACCTTTTTATTTTATTTATGTGTTCTTAATATATTATTTATCTCACTAACACGGATGTACAGGAGCGAGAGCTGGGTCATGAGCCGACCCCGACCCAGGTTTGGAAGAGAGGTCACAAGGGAAGTGACCCTTCTCAGCCAGGGCAGTGTAGTCAGGTCGCAGCCGACCGACTGGTAAGTTTTCGAAATTCATCAATTTCATTATAACTAATACTATTATTGACATACTTACAAGATTTATTTGTTTTGTAGACAAAGTACGCGCAGGAGGTCGCGAAGATACACGGTGCGGATTACGATTGGGAAAGCGCGCCGATCGACCCCCAAGCCGCGTACGCAAGCGGAGGCGGGAAGGCCCACGGACGGTGAGTTCTTCGTGTGTTTCATTTCTTTTTCAATTAATCTTCTTCTACTTAGTGTTTTCATTCTTTTGCAGGTTTGCCATTTTCGATGGAGTTGTCGACTCGAGGTCGACGCGACCTTTGAGAGGCGCTTCATCGTCGCAGGCTTCGACCGCTGGGACCAGTGGTCGTCTCTCGCAGACGCAGCTGGAGCTCCAGGCCATGAGGGAGTCGCTGACTCAAACTCAGGCAGAGCTGGAGAGGACGAGGGAGGAGCAGCAGAGGACGGCCTTAATGATGGACCAGATGCAAGCAACAATGGCGGTAAGTAATTTAAAGTACCGTAGTTAAATTTCATAGCACTTAATAACATATATCTGCTAATATCTTGCAATGGCAGGCTCTTGCTCGACAAAGCGGTCAGGACATCCAGATTCCTACGCTTCCGCCACAGCAGACACCGGAGCAGGTAATATTGTCTATACCTAGGAGTTTGATTCCCTTTTCATTATGTTAAAAAGTTATTTGCATCACATTTAATCCTAATTATGATTCTTTTGCAGGGTTCCGGAACGCGTCGAGATCCCGGAGGCAGTGGAGGGGGTAGCGTGTAGACACTGGAGCAGGTGAGAAACTCTCTTTAAGTGTATCTAATCAAGCTTTAGTAGTTTTTGGCCATGGTAGAAATGATTAGTATATAGTGAATAAGTTGTCAGTGCTTCCATTTAACAAAAGGGCTAGTGATTATCGCTGATGTTTCCTTCTTATGTCGAAACTGATGTTCATTGAGTTAACAAAGGGCTAGTGCTTCCATTTAACTAGTGATATAGTACATTACTTCATTTGAAACTACATCATGCTTCCTTCTTTTGTCACTGATGTTCTTGGCCTCTTATGTTATCACTGAGTTGACATTGATGCTTACTAGTGATTATGTTTCTTTTGCAGGGATCCGGAACGTGCCGAGAAGATCCCGGAGGTAATGGAGGGGCTAGCGTGTAGCCCGGTGGTTGTTGATGTTGATTGCTGCAAATTGTGTTGTTGTTGATGTTTTGAACTATATATTGAAACTGTTATGTTGTGTATGATATTATTTGTTTGTTCTGTGTTCTCGCCATCGAGCGAGGTAGTCAGTTTCTGTTTTTAAAAAAAAATTAGAAAACTTAACTTACGTCGGCTACGGGCATGCCGACGTAAGTTAGCCCAGGTTAACTTACGTCGGTCAGGCCATACCGACGTAAGTTAAACCACTAAACTTACGTCGGTTTGCCCAGGCCGACGTAAGTTACAGCACTTTACTTACGTCGGCCTGCCCAAGCCGACGTAAGTCCTCAGGCCTAGCCCAAGGCCCATCTCGACACTTAACTTACGTCGGCTTCCGCAGACCGACGTAATTAAGGTAACTTACGTCGGTGGCCGACGTAAGTCACCTTAATTATGTCCAAATGCCTACGTCGGCTGAAAGCCGACGTAATTAAGGGAAAACCGACGTAATTAAGTTACTTAAGTCGGTTTAAGCCTTACTTACGTCGGCTTTGGCCGACGTAAGTGACCGTTCTTCCTGTAGTGTGCTAGAGCATGACCAAAGACTTAAATAGCATGGCGAGGAGATTATGGCGGACCTTTGAAGGCATTTAGATGGTTGTGACACAGGTCTAGGTGGTCAGACGCCGTGGAACTGTTGGGGCAGCCAAAACAGAGGCGAGGAAGAAGAAACAGCGCTTGCCACCGTGAGGAGGGGGGGGCAGCGGTATGGCGGCTCGGGGAAGGACAAGGACGACGTCGCGCACGCTTCTGTGAGCTTCAATAGCCCGGAATGCGCCGGTACATGTCCAACGGCGCCTTCTTTGAACCGAGACGACGCAACCCGGCACGGCGCAGCTTGTCGCGAACGGGGCAGCCTTGGCACACGTCGGAGAGGTTGAAGGAGAGGTGGCGCCACCCTTGACACGCTCAGCTAAGAAACATAGCAGGGGCATGCTGGATGCCGATGGAGCAAAGGCATCGAGTAGCTCGGGCAGAGTACGTAAACTGAGGGAGAGCAAGGTCGAAAAGCAGAGGGAAACAGCTGTGTTGTGTTCTGTAAGGCAAAAACATCGAGCAGAGAAGGATATGGGTGAGCTGCCGTGAGTGGAAATGAGCTGGGAAGGCAAGCTCCTCGGTGGCCAAACGCCTGTGCGTGGCGCGCTCACATGAAGCAAACAAAGTCGGTAAGTTTCATTTGACCCTGACAGGTGGGTCCCACCTCACTTTCCCCTTTATCCTTTTTGCAGAGGCCAAAATAAATAGCAAATAGACTCCTAAATTGATAAAACATGACAGGATGGACAATTAAACTGCGAGGAACTCAATTATCAAATCATATTGTCATGTTAAACAATTTGATTTGTAAATCTGTTTGAATTTGAAATTTGAATTTTTAAGCTCCCTCTTTTATGACTTAAATTGAATTACCCCTCTGTTTTCAAATATATATGTAGGGCAGCACTTACTCACTATGTTGAATATCATTAATATAATTTTTTTTTTTGAAAGTGTAGGTTTGAATTTGGCTTTTTATTTGACGTTTGATTTTTCATTTGAAATGTTGATCTTTGGCTCCTCATGCTAATAAACCTATTCACATAACATTCAAAAGTGGGATTTTACATGGGAGTCGGTTGGGTTTGCAATACTGGCGGAACTGTCCTTGGATCCGAACGGCACAAGAGGGGGCCCTTCGTTTGATGTGCTCAGTTGAGGGCATCACCACCGGTGAAACTTTAGTGGGTTTGAATATACGGGTAGTCCCTTTCTAAAGGCAGTTCATGATCTCTTGGCTATACACCTAAGGAAGTGTAATTGGCATAAGGGAGGTTTCCTTAGTCGCCGATGGGTGACGAATCACAAACTTGTGGGTAAAGTGGTACAACCCCTGCAGAGTGTTAAAAACTATCATGATAATCGTGCTCTCAGTTAAGAGCACCTGGATGACCTATACGATTAGAGTGGAATTTGGTACTTGGGATGGTTATGGTTTGATATTGGTCATGGTCATGGTTGGGTGATGATGATAGTAAAATCGGTAGATGGATGGATAATTATTGACATACGTGACATAAGGGTAATTAATGGTATTGGGCTCATGATTGGTGATCATTTGGGATATGTGGGAATTACTTCACATAGACATTGTAGGATGCCTTATACCTATTTTAAAAGTACTTTTTAGCAAATAGCCATTATTTATTATCATTTCCTTGTTTAAGCTACATGTCATATTTTCCCGCGCTTGCTGAGTACATGTACTCACCCTTGCAATTGCCTCACCAACAGTTTTAGATGATGTTTGGGAGTACCTTAAGGATAATGCGAAGTACTAGATTATGTGCTACCGTCGACTTGCCTGTGGTGTTGCTTGGAGCCGCGCTACCCTATTTGCTTTGTTTAGTTGCTTAATTAGATTATTTTCACTACATTAGTTCCAGACTTTTTAATAATGACCATTAGAGTTGTAATTTGAGGATTATTTGAATATTATAATAAAAGTATTTACTTAATGATTTGTTATGTGGTAACTATTAGTTTATCGTTTGTGAATCACTTTTGTTTGTGTGCTAAACATCTTGGGCACACATATACTGCACTTGGTTCATTTTCGGAACCGGGTGTCACAAATTGGTATCAAAGCCACAGGTTAACCGTAGGACGCAGCCTACATAGAATGGACACTGTAGAGAACATAGAAGCACTCAGGAAGTGTTGTGGTTTGTTTGGTGTGCTGATTGCTATGTAATGTTTGCTTGTATGCTTGTGTGCTTAGTAGAGGATCGTGAGATGCTTTAGCGTTCGCCACGTCCATATAGGCTAGTATAGGTAGTTACTTAATTCATATCCCTTGATGCATATAGCTTGGGACGTTTTCTAAATTCTTCTCTCTTGCTCTTTCTTCAGATGTCGAGGACGCGCAACTAAAGGGATGCCAATGATAATGAGGAAAACAATGGAGCACCACAAAACAACAACAATGGACCTGGAACCGAGGCTGTCAACCTCCAGCAGTTGTTGGCTATGCAGAATCAGCTTATGCAGACCATGATGCAGACTTTAGGACAGTTGGAGGCCAATAATCAGAATTAGCCCCATATGCCTCCACCGCCACCCCCAACGGCTCATAATAGATTAGGAGAGTTTATGAGGACTAGAACACCCACCTTTTCTCAAGCCAATGATCGTATGGAAGTTGATGATTGGCTGAAATCTGTGGAGAAGAAGCTCGCTACTGTCCAATGCAATGACAGGGAGAAGCTTCTCCTTGCTTCCCATCAGCTAGTTGGAGCAGCTGTAGATTGGTGGGACTTGCTTTGCAATGCCCATGAAAATCAAAAGAGGATCACTTGGGCTAAATTTAAGTATAAATTCGGTTCTCACTTTGTTCCTGAAGGTGTTATGATTCTAAAGAGGCAAGAATTTGAGAACCTAAGGCAAGGAAGGTCAAGTGTGAGTGAGTATCTCAATAAATTCACTCATATCTCAAGGTATGCTTCAGAGTATCTCAACTGGGACAGGTGAAAGCAATATTTATTCATGAGGGGCCTAAACAAAGAGATTCAAGTCCAATTGCTCAAATGTTACTATGCTAATTTCCAGAATCTTGTGGACAAAACTATTGTGGTTGAGAACAAGGTTCGTGAGATGAAGCACAACAACAAGAGGAAGGTGCCGTATCAAGGACAGCCACAAGGAAGTAATGTTCACCCCCTCTTTGCACCACCAAATGCACCATACTACAACCCTTCTGCTCCCACATACCACGCTGCTATTCCACCGCACCCAGCTTAGCCTATGTAGCAACGCCCCGCTATGCAAGCACCTTGCTCTGATGCCTTATGCGCCTCGTGCATATTTTCCTGCTAATGCTCAAAACCAAGCTCACCCAAACAATTTTGGTGCAGCTAGGTCCTGCTATACTTGTATTGAGATGGGACACTTTGCATCTCAATGTCCTAAGTCAGGCCTTTGTCAAGGGAACAATGCTCCGAGACATAACCTAAGACCTAATGGAGGAGTGCCACAAGGCAACCATGGACAGCAAAATTTGTTCGTGTCAAAGTGAACCATGTCTCTACAAAGGAAGCCCAACAAGCGGATGACGTGGTGATTGGTATGTTTCTCGCAACTCCAACCCAGCGACCATATTATTTGATTCTGGAGCATCACACTCATTCATTGCATCAAAGTATGTTGTCAAGTATAGTTTGCTCATATCTCATATGAAGTATACTTTGCTGGTTAAATCTCCTGGAGGGGATATGAGGACGAATATAGTATGTCCAAAAGTAAGCCTTATAATAAGTGGGGTAGACTTCTTCGCAAAACTTATTGTTTTAGATTCACAAGGATTGGACATAATACTTGGTATGGACTAGTTAAGGAAGGACAGTGGGATAATTCAATGTGTCACAAAGACGATGAAGCTGACAAATGAGGAGGGGTCAATATAGAATTTGAAGCATCTCAACACACACCAAAGTAAGTGGAATTGAATCAAATGGATGGTGCAACGATTGAGAAGATCCCGATGGTGTGCGAGTATACGTATGTTTTTTTGGATGAGTTGCTAGGTATGCCACCTGATCGTGGCATCAAGTTTGTTATTGATTTAATACCTGGAATTGCACATATAGTTAAGAGGCCATATAGGATGCCTCCTATGGAGTTAGCAGAGTTTAAGAAGCAAATTCAAGAGCAGCTAGAGAAGGGTTTCATTCGCCCAAGCTCTTCACCTTGGGGAGCACCAGTTCTTTTCATGGACAAGAGGATGGATCCCAAAGGATGTGTGTGGATTACCGAGCCATTAATGAGGTAACGATTAAGAACAAGTATACATTGCCCCATATAGAGGATTTGTTTGATCAAATGAAGGGCACCTGTGTTTTCTCTAGGATTGACTTGAGGTCAGGCTACTTCCAAATGAATATTAGACCGTTGGGCATACCCAAAATGGCTTTTTGGACACGATATGGGTCTTATGAGTACACCTTATGTCTTTTGGATTGATGAATGCACCTGCATACTTTATGTACCTCAAGAATAAATTCTTCATGGATACTTGGATAAGTTCGTTGTGGTGTTCATTGATGATATTATGATCTACTCGAAGAGTGAAGAGGAGCATGAAGAACATTTGAGGCTCACATTGCAAAAATTGAATGAATACCAATTATATGCCAAATTTATCAAGTGCTAGTTTTGAGTCATATTATCTCGGGAGGAGGAGTATCGGTTGACCCAGGAAAACTGAGAGATGTGCTAAAGTGGGAATTGCCCCAGAATGTGAAGGAAATAAGGAGTTTTCTTGGAATTGCTGGATATTCCCGTCGGTTCATCAAGGATTTCTCAAAAATAGCCAATTCCATGACCGAGTTGTTGATGAAGGGAAAAGTGTTACAATGGACTCAAGCTTGTCAGGATAGCTTTGAGGAGCTAAAGAAGAGGTTAACCACCAAACCTGTGCTGGTATTGCCAGATGTGAGCAAAAGTTTTTATATCTATTGCAACGCATCAAGACAAGGACTTGGATGTGTGCTTATGCAAGAAGGTCAAGTAGTAGCCTATGCATCGAGGCAATTGAAGAAACATGAGAAGAATTATCCTACGCATGATCTTGAACTTGCATCCGTAGTGCATGCTTTGAAGATATGGAGACACTACATTCTTGGTCATAGGTGCGAGATTTACAAAGACCACAAGAGCCTTAAGTACATATTCACACAAACGGACCTGAATTTGAGGCAACGAAGATGGTTGGAGCTCATCGAGGATTATGATGTGGGAATCAACTATCATCCAGGGGAAGGCTAGTGTAGTGGCCGATGCTTTGAGTCGGAGAGGAGTGAGCCACCAACTCACGGTTCGAGAGTTGCCATCCGAGCTATGCAAGGAGTTTGAACGACTAAATCTTGGATTTGTGAATGAGATGGGAATAATGGAGCTAAATCCAACCTTGGAGCAAGAAATTCAAGAAGGTCAGACCAAGGATGAGGAAATTTAGGAAATCAAGGAAAGGACCCAGGAAGGGAGGGAATTCAGATTTGATGAGGATGAACATGGTACTTTAGGGGTTGGGATGTTGATTGTTGTGCCTAATGTAAAGCAAATTAGCGAGACGATACTAAAGGAAGCACATGAATCACCTTACTCAATTCATCCCGGCTGTACGATGATGTACAAAGGCTTGAAAACATGTTATTGGTGGGCTAGCATGAAAATGGACATAGCTGAATATGTAGCCTTGTGCGACGTGTGCCAACGAGTCAAAGCTGAACATCAAAGGCCAGCTGGATTATTGCAGCCATTGAAGATTCCATAGTGGAAGTGGGAATAAATTGGTATGAACTTCATAGTTGGATTACCGTGAACCCAGTCTGACTACTACTCAATACGGGTTATTACGGATCGGTTGACCAAATCAGCTCATTTCATACCTGTGAAGACCACATATACCACTGCGAAGCTAGCAGAATTGTGCATGGAGCATATTGTGTGCCGACATGGAGTTCAGAAGAAAATAGTCTTGGACCGAGGTTCTCAATTTACGTCTAGGTTCTGGGAGAAACTTCATGAAGCTGTGGGTACAAGGTTAAATTTTAGTTCAGCATATAATCCACAAACCGATGGACAAACCGAGAGGACAAATCAAATATTAGATGATATATTGAGATCTTATGCCTTGAAACATGGACGCAGCAGGTACAAAAGCTTGCCATACGCTGAGTTTTCCTACATTAATAATTACCAAGCCAGCTTGAAGATGTCACCATATGAAGCACAATACGGAAGCAAGTGTAGGGCACCCTTGTTTTGGAATGAGACACGGGAAACCCAAGTTTTTGGACCTGATGTGTTACAAGAAGCCGAAAGCAAGTTCAGATAATCCACGAGAATTTGAGGGACACTCAAACAAGACAAAAGGGCTATGCGGATAATAGGCGGAGAAACTTAGTCTTTGAAGTGGGAGACTTCGTATATCTCAAAGTGTCACCTATGCGAGGTCATAAGAGGTTTAATGTCAAAGACAAGTTGGCACCTCGCTATATTGGACCATTTAAGATTTTGGGCAAACGTGGAGAAGTGACATATAAGTTGGACATGTCAGCACATCTTTTCGATGTTCATGATGTGTTTCACGTTTCTCAGCTCAAGAAGTGCTTAAGGGTACCGAAAGAACAAGTGCCAATGAAAGAATTGGAATTGGAAGCAGATTTGACTTATGCGGAGCAACCTGTCAAAATTTTGGAAACCAAGGAGAGGGTCACAAGAAACAAGGTGATTCGATGGTGCAAAGTACAATGGAAGCATCATGCATAATCGAAAGCAACTTGGAAGCTAGAAGATGAACTCAAGAAAGAATTTCCCTATCTTTTTCCTTCTACATCAAATCTCGAGGGTGAGATTCATTTTAAGGGGGTAGCTTTGTAACACCCTCATTTTCATCCATGATGCATTACATACATTATTATACATGTTTAACCTTAAGAAACATAAAAAGAACAAGATTAAAATGAATTTAGGACAAAACAACAATTTAAAACTGTCAGGGTGCGGACTTGTCCGACCGTAACTCCGGACTAGTCCGGTGACCCTACTCTTCTTCAGGAAATTCATTTTCTTTCAGAGCCTGGAATTGTCCCGCACAATGAACAAACTAGTCCAGTTTGGTCTCTGATGTTGTTCGTGCTTTTGTGTGGTCCAAGCGGACTAGTCCGTTCCTTGTTTAATTTTAGTCCGAAAAACCTTTTCTTTGCCATCCCGGACTTGTCTAGCCTACTACCCCGAACTTGTCTCATTTTGTTTCTATTCTAGATCACACTTGTTCGAAGCCACAACAGACTTGTCCGAAAATGTCTCTGTTCCAAAACGGACTTGTCCGTATCCCCCCCCCCCCCCACCGGACTTGTTCGTTGATGTCTTTGTTCAATATTAGACTAGTCCGGCCCCCAGCGGACTTGTCTGGTTTGCCCGACTCAGATTCAATCTTTTCCTCCACGAATTGTCATTGGGTAATTACCTTAATTGGGCCCAAGAACTTCGTGCCCAACCTCAGAGGAGCCCATGTGGGACACCACCCTGGCCTCCACCCACCTTAGACTCGAAATTCATCAAACCCTACCTCTCCACCTCTATATAAACAACCCACCACCCCAACTTTTCATCTCTTTGCCACAATTGAAGAAACCCTCAACCTTAGTTCGTGGGAGCCACCATCAAGAGATGATCCAGTAGCAAGGAGGAGAAGGAGAACACGAAGGAGGATCAATCAAGCAAGATCTTCATCAACTTTTCATTCTTCATCACCAATTCACCCTCAACTCGTCTTCATCAAGCCCTAATCGTCAAGATCCAAGTGTTGCACCCAATTCTTGATCTTTGGATCCCTAAACACGTGGTATTCCCTCTACTTTCACTTTTCCACGTGAATGCAATTCCAATTCTCGATGATCAAGAAAACCCTAAATTGCAGATTCTGTATAGGGCGGACTAGTCCGGCCAAGACAGCGGACTAGTCCGGTGTTTGAATCTGAAAGACTCCTGAATTGAACCCAATTTGATCTAAATTGATTCCAAACTTGTTCAAACTTGTTAAGCACCATTATAACTACTTAGTAAACATTAATAGCAACTCATTAACAAGTTCTACCACATAATTGCATTAATCATGCATGTCATGGCATATTGAGTAATATATGAACATTTATTGATTGTAATGGTTGTTTTGTATGTCTATCGCGCGGAATAGAAGGTGTTGTGTTATAGGGTGCTGCCGATGACCTCCAATACCAAAACTTTAAAGCTTTTGACCCTAACCAAGCTCAGGAGCAAGGCAACTGTCCTTGAACATTTTGATCATGTTTTTAAATATTTTGTTTGCAAAACTGCATGCTTGTGTCAAATTGATGGGAAACCCAAGATAAGAGTTTACTAGTCTTGTATGACCATCCTTGTCATTTGGGATACATTATAGAGAGTCAGGAAGGGCTATTTACCTTTTTGCTTCGCTCTAATTAATTGGGATGGGAAACCAACCAAAATTCTTAATCATGATTTAATGAACCTATGTATGATGTAAATTGATGAATATGGCTAAATGGTAATGTGGGACTTGGGGATATCTAAGCAAGCATGTTTGTGGATTGGGTTGGATGATATGGTGGTTTGTTTGCCTTGGATCTAAGGACCGATTCATGTGAGAATAAGCGAGGACAACATTGCCACCACAAGGCCAAGTATGGGTGCGGCTTAGCCAATTAATTAGGAGTATTACCAACATCGATTTGGATCATTTGGAGGAGCGGGGAATGGGAGTCGGTTCGGTTTGTAATAGTGGTGGGACTGCCCTAGGATCCGAATGGCACAAGAGGGGGCCCTTGGTTGGATGTGCTCAGTAGGAGGCATCACCACCGGTGAAACCTTAGTGGGTCTGAATATGCTGGTAGTCCATTTGTAAAGGCTATTTTGTGATCTCTTGGCCATACACCTAAGGAAGTGTAATTGGCATAAGGGAGGTTTCTTTAGTTGCCAACATGTGATGAAATCACGAACTTGTGGGTAAAATGGTACAACCTCTGCAGAGTGTTAAAAACTATCATGATAGTTGTGCTCCTGGTTAAGAGCACCTGGATGACCTACATGAATAGAGTGGAATTTAGTACTTGGGATGGTTATGGTTTGGTATTGGTTATGGTCATGGTTTGGGTGATGATGATGGTAAAACCGGTATATGGATGATAATTATTGACAGACGTGACATAAGGGTAACTGATGGTATTGGGCTCATGATTGGTGATTATTTGGGATATGTTGGGATTACTTCACATAGACATTGTAGGATGCCTTTTACCTGTTTTAAAGGTACTTTTCAGCAAAGTCCATTATTTATTATCATTTCCTTGTTTAAGCTACATGTCATACTTTCTAACACTTGTTGAGTACGACATGTACTCACCCTTGCAATTCCCCCACCAACAGTTTCAGGTGATGTTTGGGAGTACCCTAAGGATAATGCGGAGTACTCGGCTGTGTGCTACCGTCGACTTGTCTGTGGTGTTGCTTGGAGCCACGCTACCCTATTTGCTTAGTTGCTTAATTAGATTATTTCCGTTGCATTAGTTCCAAGCTAATTAATAATGACCATTAGAGTTGTAATTTGAGGATTATTTGAATAATGTAATAAAAGTACTTATTGAATAAGTTGTGCTATGATAACTATTTGTTTATCATTTGTGAATCACTTGTGTATGTTGGTTAATCATCCTAGCCACACATATACTGCACTTGGTTCATTTTCAGAACCAGGTGTCACAATAAGGCTTGTATGTGTAGCTTGGTATGGAATATAGTAGGCATATTTGCAACACATAATATTGCTAAGTCAAAAGAGTAAGCCTTAGGAGAAATCAATTCAAAAAAATTTGATTCAAGACTTGTGCATGTGTGATGGAATGGAGTGGTGGATCTTGAGATGACTCCTTTTTGAGTGGACCCTCTTATTTTGCAGGGATGAAACATGGCTACTTCTATTTTTTTCTCATGCTTATGATGGAAGCATGCATTTTTCTTTTTTTTTCTTGTAGCCATGTCTTCTACTCCCTTTTTATGTAAGAAATTCTGGAGAGAGTGCTAAGCATGAATGATATGGAGTGTCTCTTTTTATTGTGGAATGGTGGTATGGTAGAATTTTGCTTACTTCTAGTGTAGAAGTATAGCATGTGCAAGTGAAGTCTTGAATTCAAAAAGTAATGAATGAAATCTCACAAAGGTCTATACTAGTTTGACAAAGCTCAATGTGAAGACAAATAGCATATGCAGAAGGTCTATCAATGTGATATATCATATGACTTTGGTAGGTATTTCCAATCAAATGATAATAACTTAAATCTTGTTACAATTTCTCCAGAAATCTAAGTTTCACTTTCAAACTAGGAATAGCAGCCCTATCACTATATCATATCTCACAACAACTTAGAATGGATGAAGCTTTTGCTACCCACAATTTCTAAATCAAGGCAAAAGCAATTTTAGCCAATGGGAGCAATATGTTGGAGAGTAGTAAGTTGTAAACTAGAGACTTAGGAAAATAAAATAGAGCAACTATTCATCATTTCATCTATGTGAATTCCAAACCATTCTTACCGCACATCATTTATTTTATTGAAAAACATATCTATCCTAAAATTTATTATTTTTTTATATGCAAGGTGAATGATGGTCTAATGGAAAATAAATATGCAAAGGGGTTGATACAATTTACCTCAAGTGGGGGTCCTCCCCCAAGCTTGTTCTTCGCTCACCTCCGTGATGAGGGTTGAACCCTTGATGACGGAACTATGCCGCGAAATCGGCTTGTTGTTGTTGTAGCATGGAGTTGAGGTTGTTGAGTTGAGCGTCCATGTGTTGTTGCCAGTCTTGGGTACCATGGACATGCCCTTGGAGAGTGTTTAGATGTCACCCGTTCTTACTTCAAGTTCTTCCATACGTCTAGCAAGATCTGTCATTTCTCGGCTATAGTCACGATGACTTTTAGCTGAAGACGAACGACATCTTCTCATGGACGTTGAAGGAAAGCTGCTAGAGCTTGAAGTGGATAGGGCGGCTCCCATGTGGCACCTGGCCAACCATGCCAAGACGGACCTTTGGTCTCATACGATGGAGGTTGAGTCCATCCGTGTGCATCACAGATTGTGTTCTCTTCCTCTTCGTACTCATGGATCGTGGAGGCTGTCAGAGGCATAGCCGCTCTCCTTGTACTGTTTCTAGTTAACCTAGCAGAGACATTACTTCTTTCGGCTTATTTGATGGGAAGGAGGTCAATGGTTAGCTTATGACATTTGTACAAATGATAATCCGGGTTAGGTAACCAAATTTCATTGACAAGGCCAGGATAATAAAATATCAAAGAGGCATCTTGATCATGTTTAAGGGTATGTCCCTGCACTAAGTAATCTTCATCAATTAATTCTCTTTCATTTTCAATATACTCAAATGAAGAATATTCTAGTGCTCCTACCCTAGTAGCAATACGGGTAATCAATGAAGTACATTCAATTGGCCCTAACCTTGGAATGTAATCTAACCATTGTGTCATCATGACAATAACTGGAGCAACTTTTATCTTTTTAATTGTGGCAAATAAAATTTTCAGCTCATCATCACGCACTACCCTTACATCTCCTCTAGGCAACATAGTCATAGCCACCCATCTATGCATGAAGCGCAAAGTAGGGTTGTGCAAGTCGCTATTCCTATGTTCACTACATCTGACCTCTCCATGTAAATCCTGCCAAAAACTTTGTTTGTTAAACTTAGGCGAAGTGTCTAAATCTAGCAAACAACATTTATGGAAGCCTAGGATTTCACTTAACTCTTTCCATAGGATGTTGTATTCATTTTGAAATAATCTAAAAATAATACCATCAAATCCTATTTTGAGTGTGCAAAGGAATTGTATGGGGAGAAGGCATGAACCTTTCTCCTCTATGTGAGCAAAATGTTCCCATCCTAATGCATGCCAAATGGAAAAGAATTCGGAATCCATACCTATTTTGGAGATCAAATCCGGATCATAAGCTTTCGTATGAGAAAACTCACGATCTTGGAGGAGCTTGCGTGCTTGATCTTCAACTTCACTTTGTATGTCGAGGTCGTCGTCGTGAAGAAGTTGATGAGGGTTGCTCTTCTCACCCATGGGAGTGTCCTCTCCTACACTCCTCCTCTGTGAACTTGGTGTAGCAACAGAAGAGGGGCGTGCACTTGAATCTCCACCATGACTTGTGCTTGCAACCTCTTTCCTCTTTTCAAACAACCTCTTCATTCCTTTCATGGCAACAACAAGCAAGAACATAACAAGGCAAAAACTCAAAAGAGGTGATGTTAGTGAAAGCAAAACCCTGACGAATATTCCCTTGAATAACTTGAGAGCAAATTGCAAATGCAAACAAAAGCAAATCTTTTTGAGTTGGATTTTAAGCAAGAGTGCTTCAATGAAGAGCAAGAAAAACAATGTGAGCAAGAATGACTATAGGGAGGTATGAAATGAGGTGAAGTGCCCCTCATGGCCACCATTTATAGTGTGCACTCTTCAAGGGTTACTAGGGAACCAAATGTAGTCGTTGGGGGAGAGAGAGAGCCAAAATGACCCTTTCCCCTAGTCCACCAAACAAGGGGTCGGCCGACCTGACAGGTGGGCCCCACTGTTCTCCATTTTTGGCAGGTGGCTCCCCCATGGCTATGAAATTAGCACATTAGTGAAATACCACTTTTGCAGCTCAGAATTTTTTTTTCCAAATAAAAACTCCGTTTTCAAATTCCAACAATTTTTTTATGTGAAAAAAGAAATAAAAATGATAGTTGAGAATATAAGATTCTCAACTTACTAAGAAAACCAAATATGCAGTGGAAAAAAATCAAACTATATGGGGAAAACCTAAAAAAAAAGAAAATAAAAGCAAAGAAAAGGATAACTACCAATTTAACCTATTGGCTAGGTCTCACCACCGTCTGATGAGATGGACATTCCACCTTCTTCATTTCTTGACATCCGGGCCCGGAGGGGTGGGCTCGAACGGCTTGTCTTGCTTCTTCCGCCATACCTTCTTTGGTAGATTGGTGGACTTGGGCTTTTGATGAGGCTCGGACTTCTCCATCTTCTTGGGGTGTCGACATGGACGATAAGACGGGTTTTCCGCATAGATCAAGTTCCTCATGAATGAAATGAGCGGGTCCACCTTTGGAGGTGTGATTTCGACCTCTTGAATGTGTTTAACATTCACCCATACTTGATACGAATCATGGAGCATTGCTCCAACTTTGGGCGAAAGTTAAATTGACGAATAGATGTGACTTTCATCTCCCAAATTGAAATATCTAATGCACTTAACAATGGCCTAGCATTTTCAGCATCTGAAAATTTAACATTGACACTACACAAGTTGCTGAGAATTTTATTAAAGCGAGCAAAAAGGTCATCAATAGACTCATCGGGTTGCATCTCGAAGCACATGTATTCTTTCTTGAACATGTCTTGCCTTACCTCCTTGATTTTGTTGGATCCTTCATGGTAGTCACAAAGTGCTTTCCACACATCGTATGCAGATCGGAGGTGTGCAACAGGGTCAAAGTCGCTTTGAGTTAATCCTTGTATGATCATGTTTCGAGCCTTGTTGTTGTTGTTGACATCTCTCAAATTTGTAGTTGTAACTTGATCGTTTGACGGCACTTCGTAAGGCTTTTATACCTTCTCCCATATTTCAAAGCCTTAAGCCTGGATGAAGGCTTCCATACGTGCCTTCCAAACCTGAAAGTCAATACCACTAAACACACAAGGTTTGGCGGAGTATTTCTCCATGATGATTAGTCAAAAAACATGTGCAAATCACAAATATTAGAGCACCGTGGCTCTGATGACAATTGTAGGATCGAAGAGCACGTGAAAAGATACCAGAGGGGGGGGTGAATGTTAGATTAAAAAATCTTACACAGCGGAAACAATTAAATCCCAACCCCTTCGGCAAAAAAAATGATCTGTTAAAGAAATCGTGTGTGAGACTAACATAAACGTATTTCACCGTGACAAAAGTGATAGATATCATATAGAATCAAGTCACAAAGACAACACAACAAGAATCACTCAAATCCGTCAAAAGAAACTCAAGTTATGATCGAAAGATCAAACAAAGGTCAATCTATCCTACCCGAGAAAAACAGTTCTGGAACACTGCAAATAATCTCGTGTAGATCAGAAACCACAAATCCAATGACCGTGAAATTTTTACAGATGATACAAAATCAAGTTGTGAAGACAAACAAAAATAAATCACGTCAATTGGATCTGTAACATTGGATTTATGATAAAACCACCAAAAAAAGGTAGTGCTGTGGATAAACTCAACGAGAAAAACTTGTCTGGAACAAGTCAGACAAACAAGGCACAAAAGTTCTTTAAACTACGATCTTTATTCAATAGAACACAAGAGGAACAGACCAAAAGTCGTCACTCACGAGCTCTGGCCTCTCTTGCTTATATAACCAGCCCTTAAGACAACCCAATCTCATCTAGGACTCTAATCCTACTCAAATCACGAATCCAAACTTTCCATAACTGCTTAAGACTCTTCTATACACAGATAGAAGCAATCTTAAGACTTCCAAACACCTTAATAATGTATCCCACATTCCTAAAACAACTCAAATTCGTGACCCACACGAAATCCTATCATAACCAACTCAAAACTTTCCATATTTGAGTCAAACACGACTGAGCCGCAGCCTGAGTCCATAACCTAGTCGGTTGGACCTTTCCGACCAATTCTTTTCATCCAAATCTCTTTGTCATGCCTCAGAACCATGTAGCCACGTCCATGAACTCCTTGCATATGTGCAAACATTTTCCAACGACGTCCATGATACCTTCATATGCATTGTTCTTGATTCAAACATGTTGCGCAACCTCCCGATCAACTCAACAACAATTCCTCCCGAACTTGGTTGTTGAACCTCATCTTCTCCCTAAGAGTAGTTCAATGGATCTTGTCACCAACCATGTCTTGAACTCAAGCAACACCTGCACATGAACAAACAACCAATTTGTACGAGCCAAAGTCCGTGACTTGACTCAAGTTAGTTCCGAACACATCACCTTACGTGAGCACCTCACATAAGCATGTTGCAAAGCATAGCAACACGATAACATCCATATCAAGCAAAACACATCAAAACTTAGCAAATGAAGACTAAGCAATCTTTCCAACAGTGTAAAGCAAGTTCGAAACATTTCACAATAAAAGCAGGAACATTGCGATCAAGCTTCAAACCTTGCCAAAGCTAACTGGAGCTTGAGTCAGAGCTGACCAAATCTAGTACAACCTAGCGTCGGAGCTTACCAAAGCTAGTACAACCTAGCGCCGGAGCTTACCAAAGCTGGTCAGAACTAGTCAACCCAAAAGATGGAGCTAGAAAAACATGTCGGAGCTAACCCACATAAGTTGGACCTAACAAAACATATCAGAGCTTAACAACGACATGCCGGAGCTATCAAAGACATGCCGGAGCTAAGGACAAAACTCACCGGAGCTACCCAAAAACATGTCGGGCCTAGACAAAGAAAGTTGGACCAATTGTCCGACCTTGAAGAAGATCGGAGCTAGAGTCAGACCTTGTTAAAAAGGTGTTATGGCAGCATTCAAAACTTTTATTGTCAAAACCAATGTATTCAACACACACAGGTCTCACAATCTCCCCCTTGATGCATTGACAACACCACTTAAAATCCGAACATTGGCTTATTCACATTAAAAGTTTTGAAAACAATTTCTCACCCTTTTGCAACACCACGTAGCAATTTTTTCTTTTGAGAAAAATTGTGCCAAAAATAATTGTGAATATGTGCAATGTGTAATCTATTTCTCCCCCTTGCATACTTATCTTTAAAAATTCACATTTTATCTATTATCTCTCACCCTTTGACAATGTATTCATCAAGGTTTATAAGACAAATTTAGTTTTTATGAGCATATTATAACATATACATATAAAACAAAGCTCATCCAAGTCATACTATCAAGTAACTTACACTATCACATCAATGAGATACACAAAGTAGTGTAAGCCATGCTAGAGATCAAATGTAATTTTCAATTTAAGCAAGTCATGATCTCACAAACTTAACTATTTCAAGACCTGAAAGCATGACACTTGTTTCTGTATTTTATTATTTTTCAAAGAACAAATTTTGATCATATGATATTTGCAAGAGATTATATGCGCATCTGCCTTATTCTAACCAACCAATCCAAGCCTATGTCATTTGACAATCAGAAGCTTAAGTACATAGTTTTAGTCATACACAATGTAAGGACCGAATGCCCAAGAGGGGGGGTGAATTGGGCTTTCTTCGAAAAATTCTAAGCAATGAAACTTAATTTCTAAAGCCCAATTCCCTGCGCGACTATCTATGCATTCTAGTAGATAGAAACTTTGCGGAATATAAAATGCATAAAAGTAAGGGAAGGAGAAGGGATGCAAACTCCCAAGGAGACAAGGATTTATCCCGTGGTTCGGCAAGATCGTGAAGATCTTCCTACATCCACGTTGTGGCACCCACCAAAGGGTTTTGCCACACCCAAGTCACCGAGACGAGGGGTCTTCACTATTCCTCTCCGTTCGCCTCCTTTGGCAAGGTGGAGCTCAAGCCTTGTACAACTTCGACCTTCCGGGCTTCCACACACGCCTTGGCAAGCTCCGGAAGTCTTCTCACTGTTACAACACCAAGGGCACTCCCTTGAGGCTCTCACACTAACCTAGAGAGTGCACTCACCCAGAATGGTGGCATACAAGCTCTCTCTCTAGCTAGTTCTAGCATAAACCTTGGTGTAGATGTGATCAAAATGATGTGGAGGTGATTGCTCTTGGCCTTGAACACTTGTGGATGTGTTGATAGCTTCAGGTGATCAAGACTTGACGAAATGACAGGGTTAGGGGGTATTTATAGCCAGCCTTCCCGAAATAGCCGTTGGAAAAGTAGGCTGACAGAACTTTACTTTGAACACCGGATGATCCGATGTCTCCCCTTTAGTTATCATCGGTCTAATTACTTTGGCTGATGTCATTGTGTCAGATATGACTGTTGTTAGACCGATGTTGCTCATGTCTTCTCATCGAATGATCCGGTGGCTCTTCCTCCAGAATTTGCTTAATCTTGATGCTTACTGGAGTGATTGACCGATGTGTGTAAGTCTGCACATCGGATGATCCGGTGCTACACTTGGTCCAATGGTATTGTAAACTGTACTGATGGACCGATGTCACTGAGCCTTTCACATCGGATGATCCGGTGAGTACATTGTTCTGAGGTCTTCTTCTTCAGTTGAACCAACTCGACCGATGTGTACATTTCTGAAGTCATCGGTTGATCCGGTGAGTTGATTTTGTTTGCTTCGAGTTGTTTTTGAGTGAATCTTTTGTGTTTTGCTTAGATGACCTCTTAGACATTTGTTTAATAAGCCTCTCTGATGATCTTCAAGCATTGTATGTTGTCAACTTATGGTTGAGTGACTTAGATATAAGAGCTTTCACTTCTTGTCTTTATCTCATTGATTTGATCTCAAAAGTTGATTGTATATGGGTCTCCAACGACATATTCATTTCATTTTATGGAGTGATTATGGGGACCTTGCATTCACAAATTCATTAGTAAAGTTCAATGGTTGTCATTAATCACCGAAACCGTACTTCATGGGGGGCCTAGATGCTTTCAATCTCCCCCTTTTTGGTGATTGACGACAACACAATAATCAAAGCGCAATAGTAATGAATTTGATAGAATGAAACTTAAAAGAATATGCAATGAATACAGGATGTCACACTTGAAGCTTAAGCATCAATTAATAACTCAAGTGTGAATAATAAGTGATCATAAACATAGATAAATACCAAATGAGCCCAATCGATTAATAACTCATGGAAATAAGTTCATTAGAGCTCAAAAGTAGCAAATGAGTAGCAAACACACCAAATGTAGCAAACACACTGAATTACAAGAATGATAAACGATAAATGATAAATGAGACTCTCCCTGACACTAAGACGCTCCCCCTGACTCCTCTAACTCTTCTCCCCCTTTGGCATCAAGACACCAAAAAGGGATCCGAGCGCCTAAGGACCCTGAGTGCTGGGCGCGATGACGAACTGGTCACCGTCGCTGTCGTCGGAGCTGCTGGCTGGAGTAGTGGTGGAGGGAGCTGCCGGAGCCGTAGGAGCCACCGTCGGTGCCTGCTGTGGAGGACCTACCGGAGCAGGGGCACTGACGACGGAGGCCGGCGACTGCTGGAACAGAGTCGTGGCCGGCAGCGGGGAGTGGATCGGAGCACCAGGAGCCAGAAGAGGAGACATGCTGAAGGAGGGAATCAGCGTAGAAGGTACTGGGGCCACTGGAGCGGCAGCTGGAGCTAGGACTGGAGGTGGTGGAGCGACTCCTGGTAGCTGCGACGGGAGGGTAATCTCGGTCTGGGTGTAGAGGTTGGTGATCATTCCCAGGATGCCCATCATCGCCTGCTGCATCTGCTGCTGCTGGTCGAGAGTGCGCTGGTGCATCTGGTCGATAAGCCCCGTCAGCCTGTCAGTGTCTTCACGCCTCTCACGGGCGATCTGACGCTGCATCTCCTGCTGCTTCTGCTGGAGCTCAAGAAGATGGGCAGCATGCTCCGCTCGGGCCTGCTCGGCTGCCAGCCTGTCCAGACGCTGCTACTCAACCATCTGCTGGAGGAGCGACGTCAGCTCTGACGGTTGCGTGACCTGCGCCTCAGTGACGGGAGGTGGAGTAGGTGGTGGCACTGTAGAGCCTCCAGCCTCCGCGTCGTGCTGCCTGGGTGAGGGCGGAGGAGGGAAGTACTCCTCGACACTGTCGTCGGTGTCGCTCTCTGACCAGATATGCTGCAAGTCCTCCCCCTGTGCCTCAGCCTCGGCAAGCCTCTCATCCTCCTTCTCTAGGTCAGACCAGTCCTCCTCAGACAGTCGGGCCCTGACCTGACGCTCAACTGGACGGCCAAGGCGGCGGTCTCCAGGAGCTGGGGCACGGTAGTGACCGAACCGTGTCACACTCTCGTCAGAGAGACGGTCATGCACGACGGACCCCTTGGGAACCATCATAGTGAGCAGGTAGCTGATCCAGTGTCCATATACGAGCTGCCTCATCATGCCCACTCCATCTGTGATCACATCCTCCATCTCGCATATGAGGACGTCCATGATGTCGAACTCCATCCCGTTCATGATGTAGAACAGGAGAGTCTGCTGTAAGCTGGTGAACCCCTCCAAGTAACTAGACCTCAGTAGGAGCGTGCGACGCAAGGCGAGGTGCACTGTGCGCGCAGCTAGAGTCAACAAGGCCGGTACTCTCGGCTGGTCAGGAGAGAAAGTAGGACCGAACAAAGAGCAAATCTCCTCCAAAGTTGGTACCACTCCTCCAGTGAGCAGCCTCCTCGGCGGATCTGCCTGACCGTAGACCCTCTCATGCACGCAGGTGTCGTGCAAGTCCACTCCTAGCAATTGTCCCAGCGTCTGCCTCGTCAAGTGGTATTGTTGACCCATGAACATGAAGTCAATTAATCTTCTGCCCTCAGAGACATAGAGGGTGGTGTAGAAGACGCGGACCCAATCTTCCACATAGGCACTCCGCTCATATGCCATCAGCTGCACCAGACCTAAGTACCTCTCAAAGTAAGGACGGATCTCCGTCCCTGCTGCCAAAGCTAGCTGAGCCCAATCCAGATAATTGTGTTGAAACAGCTTGTGACCTCGACGCCTGTAGGTCTCATATAGTGATGCCTGGGTGACAGTCCAGAAGTGACTATCCACCAGAGCCTCTCTGGGCTGCGGGTACCACTCATCAAGCAGCACATTCTACCTGAGCTTGCGAAGCTTCTTGGCCTTCATCTTCCGGTAGTCGATCAACCGGACTCCTTTAGCGACATGGACAGTGGTGTCCATCTCGTAGATCGCTCGCTGGGTCTCTCTGTCCTCACGACGGTCGGCATCCATCAGTCTCGGACGAGGAGCTGCCGGGGGATGACCCCCACGGGTCCGGGCGGAGCGCCGGCGGACGAGAGGCTCAACCGGCTCTTCCTCGGCCTCGGAGTTGTCAATCACCAGAGGCTGCCTCGGACGAGCCTCGCGGATCCTCAGCGACCCTCCTCGGCCATGCTCACGCTCCTCGGCAGCGCGAGCGTCCATCAAGGCCTTCTTCTCCTCCGTCGATAGTTTTTGCTTCTTCGCGGCCGGCTCCGCGTTGGCCTTGCCCTTGTTCTTCTTGTCGCGAGCCATTGCAATGCGCGAGAGTGAGGTTGACGAAGTTACGCGCGCCGAGCGACGAAAGAGGCGGCCGGAAACCCTAACGGCGGTGAGACGACCGTTTGGGAAGGCACCACGACGACGATGTGTGCGTGGGGCGGCGGAGGCGCTTTGGCGAGGGGGAAGAGCGGTGGCGGCGCTTGGATGCGGCGGCGAGTGGTTGAGGCGGCGACTGGTGGAGTGGCAACGGTGAGGCGGCGGCGCTTGGAGGTGAGGCGCTTGGAGGTGAGGCGGCGGCTAGCAGCGGCGGAGGTGAGCCGGCGGCTAGCGGCGGTGGGAGGCGATGGGCGGCAGTTGAGGCTCGGCGGCGGAGGAAAGTGACGGCCGAGTGACGGGATCGGGAGAGAGAGGAAGGAGGCGTACGGCCGATTTAAATAGTGGGTCCCAAACCGCCATATTTTTAACATCAGATGGACCGATGTTAGATGGGATATACATCGGTCGAACACCACAGTAAGGATATTCAAAATGTTACTGTTGACATTGGATGGACCGACGTTGAGGGTTTTGATCATCGGTCGAATGGCACAGTAAGGGTATTCAAAAAAAAATGTTGACACCGGATGGTCCGACGTTGGAGGAAGTAACATCGGTGGAATTTGGCACAGTTCCAGAAGAGTGAACACCGGATGAACTCGTCGGTTGAATTGAGATACTGACTGAACTGGGCCTTGGAGATTGAACACCTATTGATCCGAAGAGGGATTGACCTAGGCATCGGATAATCCGATGACTACAGAACAATAACATCCCATATATGTCCTTTGACCAAACAAACAAGCAAAGGGAAACACATGTCTTAGGACTTTTTGGGCAACCCCTTACCCCTCAAAGATACTAATATGCCAATAACTTGGCTAGACCTTAAGGCAAAAGGAACATCGAGAAAAATAGGGGGAAATCATCCAAATAAAATGTAAGGCCCGTGCTTTGTGAGGTAGAGTATGAAGACTTCTATCTCTCTTAAGCATGTTCCTCTAGGCATTAACGCACCTAACATATTGTTCTTTCCACCTTATATGAGTTGAGATATTGCATTTCAAACAAGTCTCTTTCTCATGAGGTGGGTTCCCCTTTGTGACAATCTACCGTATGCAATGCCAAACATTTTATAGTGCAAGAAATTTAAATATAAGTGCAAGTCTATATGGCAGGCATCATGCAAGACATAAAATAAATCTATCTTGCCAAGTTTGAACCTTTCAAAGGCTTCTTCAGGGAGAACCACTCTCCAAACCTTGGGAAACCAAAAGGAACCTCCATCCCAAGCTAACCCTAGCTCACCCCTATCCTTTGAGAGTTAGGCAAGACCTATATGAAGTGCATTCTTACATGACGTTCATTGCATCTAGCACATTTAATTCACTTCTTAGCCTAGAAAAAGTTTTCTCATCAAGTGGTTTAGTGAAGATATCCGCCAATTGTTCTTCGGACCTAACACCTCTCAAAGAGATGTCTCCCTTAGCTTCATGGTCCCTTAAGAAATGATGGCGAATATCAATGTGCTTAGTGCGGGAGTGTTGAACGGGGTTTTTAGCTATCTTAACCGCACTTTTATTGTCACAAAGGAGAGGCACACAACAAAGTTTAATACCAAAGTCCAAAATGGTTTGTTTCATATAAAGAATTTGGGCACAACATGCACCAGCCGCAATATACTCCGCTTCCGCCGTGGACAAAGCGACGGAATTTTGCTTTTTGCTAGACCAAGATACTAGGGAACGACCAAGCAAGTGGCACCCACCGGAGGTACTCTTGCGATCCACGCGACATCCGGCAAAGTCCGAATCCGGGTATCCCACAAGATGGAATTTTGCACCTTTAGGGTACCACAAGCCCACACTAGGGGTATGCTTAAGATACCTAAGTATCCTAAAGACCGCCTTCCTATGCGATTCTTTAGGTGCCGCTTGAAAGCGAGCACACAAGCATACACTAAACATGATATCGGGCCTAGATGCAGTAAGGTAAAGTAATGAACCAATCATAGAACGGTAGTTAGATTGATCAATAGGTTTACCATCCTTATCCGCGTTGAGATGACAATTGGTTGCCATTGGAGTGCTTCTTGAGCTACAATCTCCCATCTCAAATTTCTTCAAGAGGTCCTTGGTGTACTTCTCTTGATAGACGAAGGTCCCTTCTTGAAGTTGCTTGATTTGAAATCCAAGGAAGAAGTTGAGCTCTCCAATCATTGACATCTCGAATTCCATAGACATCATTTTGCCAAACTCATGGCTAAAAGCTTCATTAGTTGAACCAAAAATAATATCATCAACATAAATTTGACAAATGAACAAATCTCCGTTGATGTCCTTGGTGAAGAGTGTGGTGTCCACCCTCCCAATCTTGAATCCTTGCATGATGGGGAAATCCCGTAGTCGTTCGTACCACGCCCTAGGTGCTTGCTTGAGCCCGTAGAGCGCCTTGTGCAACCTGTACACAGGATTAGGATTCCTCGGATCTTCAAACCCGGGAGGTTGTTCAACATAAACAAGCTCGTTAATGTAACCATTAAGAAAGGCACTTTTCACATCCATTTGATAAAGTCTAATACTATGATGTGATGCAAAGGCAAGAAGTATACGGATGGCTTCTAGCCGGGCGACCGGGGCAAATGTCTCCCCAAAATCTAGTCCTTCAACTTGTGAGAACCCTTTGGCCACAAGTCTTGCCTTGTTGCGGACCACAACGCCATTCTCATCTTGTTTGTTGCGGTACACCCACTTTGTTCCGATGACGTTCTTGTCCTTGGGTCGCTCCTCCAACACCCAAACTTCATTGCGGATGAAGTTGTTGAGTTCTTGTAGGATCGAAGAGCACGTGAAAAGCTACCAGAGGGGGGGTGAATGGTAGATTTAAAAATCTTACGCAGCGGAAACAATAAAACCCTAATCCCTTCGGTAGAAAAACGATCTGTTAAATAAATCGTGTATGAGACTAATCTAAACGTGTTTCACCGTGAAAAAAGTGATAGATATCAGAGAGAATCAAGTCACGAAGACAACACAAAAAGAATTACTCAAATCCGTTGAGAACAACTCAAGTTATGATCAAAAGATCAAACACTGGTCAATCTGACCTACTCGAGAAAAACAGTTTCTGGAATGCTGAAAAGAAACTCATGTAGCACAAAAACCACAAATCCAATGACCGTGAAATTTTGGCAGATGATAGATAATCAAGTCGTGAAGACAACTGAAAAAGAATCACGTCAATTGGATCAGTAAAACTCGAGTTATGCTAAAACCACCAACGAAAGGTAGTGCTGTCCAGAAACTCGACGAGTAAAACTTGTCTGGAACAAGTCGGACGGATAAGGCACAAAAGTTCCTTCAAACTATGAATTTTATTCAATAGAATACAAGAGGAACAGCCCCAAAGTCGTGCACCACGAGCTTTGGCCTTCCCTTGCTTATATAACCAGCCCTTAGGCCATCCCAATACAACTAGGACTCTAATCCTAATCCGATCACAATCGGAACTTACCATAACTGCTCAAGATTCTTCTATACGCAGATAGAAGCAATCTTAAGACTTCCAAACACCTTAGGAACGTATCCCACATTCCTAAACAACTCAATTTCATGACACACACGAAATCCTAACATAACCAACTCGATACTTCCCATACCGAGCCATAACCAACTCTGCCGCAGCCAAAGTCTTCAACCAATACGATCCGATCCTTCCAATCAGATCTTCCTTCCATAATCCGTCTCTAGAAGCATATTGCCACGTCATGCACCTCATGCATACGTGCGAACACCTTCCTTCGACCTTCATATGCACTGCCCTTGATTCAATCATCCTGCGCGACCTCCTGACCCGCTCAACCACAGTTCCTCCCGAACTTGGTTGTTGGAACCTCATCTCCTCCTGAGACTAGTCCAATGGATCCCGTCACCAGCCATGACTTGAACTCAAGCAACACCTGCACATGAATAAACAAACAATCCATACGAGCCCAAGTCCTCGACTTGACTCACGTTAGTTCCGAACACAACACCTTACGTGAGAACCTCACATAAGCATGTTGCAAAACCACAGTAGAAAACAATATCAACCATATCATCCAAAACGCACCAAAAACTTAGCAAATGAATACTAAGCAATCTTTCCTAACAAGTAAAGCAAGTACGAAACATTGCAAATGAAAAGCAGAAACACTTTGGTCAAGTTCCGGACCTTGCCAGAGCAACCCGGAGCTTGAGCCGGAGCTAACAAGAAACACTGCAGTCAAGTTCCGGACCTTGCCAGAGCAACCCGGAGCTTGAGCCGGAGCTAACAAGAGCTAGTAGAACCTAGCGCCGGAGCTTACCAAAACTAGTAGATCCTGGATCCGGAGCTTACCAAAACTAGTAGATCCTAGACCCGGAGCTTACCAAAACTAGTCGATCCTGAATCCGGAGCTTATCAAAACTAGTCGGAACTAGTCAACCCAAAACCGGAGCTAGACAAAGTAAGTCGGAGCTTGGCAAAAGCATGCCGGAGCTATCAAATATATGCCGGAGCTATCTAAGACATGCTGGAGCTAAACATAAAGCTCACCGGAGCTATCCAAAGCAAGCCGGACCTATCATCGGACCTTGCTGTAGCTCGGAGCTAGAGTCGGACCTTGATAAAAAGATGTTTTGGTGATATTTATAACTTTTATCATCAAAGCCAAGTGTATTCACTACAAGCCAATGTATTCAGCACACATAGGTCTTACAATCTCCCCCTTGATGAATGCATTGGCAACACCATTTAAAAATCAAACATTGGCTTATTCTCATAAAAGTTTTGAAAACAATTTCTTCCCTTTTGTAAAACAAACGTAAATGAAAATCTCTCCCCATTTTGAAAATGAAAATGTCTCCCCCTTTATTATCTCTCCTTTTTTTTGAATGTGATTAATCTCTCCCCCTTTGACAATGTATTCAGCAAGATAAAAGAGAAATTTTAATTGTGATGAGATATAAACAAATTATCTCTCCTTCTTTAGTTGTTATGAGCATATTATAACATATACATATAAACAAAGCTCATCCAAGTCATACTATCAAGTACCTTACATTATCACATTAATGAAATACATAAGGTAGTGTAAGCCATGCTAGAGAGCAAGTGTGATTTTCAATTTTAGCAGGTCATGATCTCACAAACTCAACTATTTCAAAACCTGAAAACATGACACTAGTTGCTGCATTTTATTATTTTCAAGGCATAAATCTAGATCATATGATATTTGCAAGAGATTATATGCACATCTGCCTTATTCTAACCAACCAAGCCAAGCCTATGTCATTTGACAATCAGAAGCTTAAGGACATGGTTTTAGTCATACACAACTTCTTCCAAGTTCATATCTAAGTGCAATGACAAGCCATCTCAAAAGAAGAAGTGCGATGCATGCATATTCTCTTGATCTTTTCTTAATTCATATTTAGTTCATAAAAACTCAACATGTGAGTTGATTACTTGATAAATTCTTAATAATTAAAAGCATTTGTGAGCATGCAACAAGTTCAAAACAGCAAGAAAGTTCGACCATGACCAGATTTAGTGTAAGTAATTATTCCAATTACTAGACATGGCAAAAACTACAAAAAGTATAACACAAGTAATGTAGTAAGAACTTTCAGCATGTAAGAGGAATCACAAAGTCATAAATGTATGAAATAATATGCTCATATTATTTTAATTTCAGATTCACACATGTAAGAGGAATCACAAAGTCATAAATGTATGAAATAATATGCACATATTATTTTAATTTCAAATAATATCCTAAGTTTCAAAAACTCCCCCTCAATTTAAGCCATGAGGATGCATAACCCTTATTTCACTACGAATGTAACAAAAACGAGTGAAATCCAAAGGTTTTGTAAAAATGTCAGCCAATTGTTGTTCGGTATCTACATGGTGAAGCACAATGTTTCCTTTTTCAACATTATCACGGAGAAAGTGATACCTAATGTCAATGTGCTTAGTTCTAGAATGTTGCACGGGGTTTTTAGCAATGCAAATAGCACTAGTGTTATCACAGAACAGTGGAACACTATCTAGATCAACCCCATAGTCCTTAAGTGTTTGAACAATCCAAAGAATTTGTGAACAAGCACTAGCAGCAGCTACATACTCAGATTCGGCTGTGGATTGTGCAACTGAACTTTGTTTTCTAGAGGACCAAGCAACAAGAGAATTACCAAGAAAATGACAAGTACCGGAAGTACTTTTCCTATCAATCCTACAACCCCCAAAATCAGCATCACAAAAAGCTTTCAAAGAAACGATTGAGGAAGAAGGAAGAAAAATGCCAAATTCTTGAGTTCCATGTAAGAACCTGAGAATCCTTTTGACGGCTTGACGATGTGAAACACGTGGGGAAGCTTGAAACCGTGCACAAAGACATACGCTGAATTGTATGTCCGGTCTTGATGCTGTAAGGTACAAAAGTGATCCGATCATACTTCTATATTCTTTTTGATCCACGGATTCACCATCTTCATCAAGTTCAAGTGTTGTTGCTGTTCCCATTGGTGTCCGAAGAGGCTTGCTTTTTTCCATGCTGAAGCGCCTTAGGAGATCTTTGGTATACTTTGTTTGATGCACAAAGGTACCCTCCTTGGTTTGCTTGATTTGCAGCCCCAAAAAGTAAGTGAGTTCACCCATCATACTCATTTCAAATTCGGAACTCATCATTGCTGAAAACTTGGACACAAGATCATGAGAAGCACAACCAAAGATAATATCATCCACATACACTTGAACGAATAATGAGTTATTGCCATGTTTAAGCACAAAAAGAGTTTTATCAGCCTTTCCCATTGTAAACCCCTTTTCAAGTAAGAATGTTTTTAACCTATCATACCATGCTCTAGGGGCTTGTTTGAGACCATATAAGGCTTTGGACAGTTTGTAAACATGATTAGGAAAATCTGGATTTTCAAAACCTGGTGGTTGTTTGACATAAACCTCCTCATCTATGTAGCCATTAAGAAAAGCACTTTTAACATCCATTTGATATAGCTTAAAACCTTTAGATGCTGCGAAAGCTAACAAAATTCTTATGGCTTCTAATCTAGCGACAGGAGCAAAAGTTTCATCAAAATCTAGACCTTCAACTTGAGTGAAACCTTGAGCAACCAACCTAGCCTTATTCCTAATCACAACCCCATCCTCACTTTGTTTATTTTTATATATCCATTTAGTTCCAATTAAAGTGTGGCCTTGAGGTGGAGGTACAAGTTTCCAAACATTATTTCTTTCAAAATTTTCTAACTCTTCTTGCATGGCAATAATCCAAGATTCATTAGTGAGTGCGTGTGATATATCCTTGGGTTCAAAAGAAGCAACAAAAGCAGAATGAGCATGAGAGTTTGGATCGCAAAACCTGGACCGTGTGACTCGTTCATGCAAGCTTCCAATCATCTGTTGTGGGGGATGATCTTTGTAAAAACGTAGGGGAACAGATGTCTCACAAGCTTCTTTTTCATTAGGTTCATTGTAGATTGATGAGCTTTTGATTTGTGGACGATCAGGACCAGCAGAGGTGACAGCCGGAGCTTGTTCAATGTCCGGAGCTGGACACGTGTCAACTTCGGAACTACCAGGCAGTATCACCGGCTCTTCTTCATCTTCGAAAATACCCTCCCCCTGAGGATACGGATCTGGTCCTACAACACCGGAGCTAGTACCTGGGCTAGCTTCATCAAAAGACACTTCACAAGTCTCCACAATTTTGTTAGTGTCAAGTAAAAGCACACGGTAGCCTCTAGTATGAGATGGATAACCAAAAAACATGCCATCATTGGATCTAGGTTCAAATTTATCAAGATTACCATGTTTCTTAACAAAGCATCTGCAACCAAAGACCCGAAAGTGTGTAACACTAGGCCTATGTCCAAACCGGAGCTCATATGGTGTTTTACCTAGCTTAGCACGCAAGAAAACACGATTTGAGACATAACAAGCGGTTGCTAACGCATCAGCCCAAAATTTCCTAGGGGTTTGATATTCATCAAGCATAGTCCTAGCCATCTCAACTAGGGTTCTGTTCTTTCTTTCTACAACACCGTTTTGTTGAGGTACATATGGTGAAGAAAATTGATGATCTATTCTATTTTCAGCACAAAAGTGATCAAAGAATTGATTTTTAAATTCAGTTCCATTATCACTTCTAATTGCTTTTAATGATCCTGGGTGATCGATTGATAATCTAAGAAATAAAGTTCTAAAGTGACTAAAGACTTCATTCTTAGACGCCATAAAATACACCCAAGAATATCTAGAATAATCATCAACAATAACAAGAGCATACCATTTACCTCCGAAGGATTGAACACGTGAAGGTCCTACAGTGTCAAGATGCAAAAGTTGACATGGTTCAGTTGTCATGATCATTGTGAGAGGAGTATGTGAACCTGCAACCATCTTAGCATGTCTACAAGAAGAGCACACAATTTCTTTGTTCCCTTTAAGCTTAGGCAGCCCACGTATGCGATCAAGAGCACTAACACGCGTTAGGTGATCAAAGCCTACGTGACCAAGTCTACGATGCCAAAAATATAAGTCCTTTGAATCATTAGCAACTAGACACTTATGCTTAGAAGAAGACATATCAAAATCAGCTTTAAAAACTCTTCCAAACCGAGACATGTTAAAAATAAGCTCACAATTTGAATCTACAACTTTGCAGCAGTTTTTATTGAAAGTAATTTCTAGATTTTCATCTAGCAATTGTGAAACAGAAAGCAAGTTATATTTCAAATTTTTGACAAGTGCCACATCCTTCAAAGTGTAGTGATCATTTACTCTAACCGAACCCTTGGCAATTATAGGAGATGAAGAATTATCGGCAAAAGTAACATTCTCTACACGTGACACAAAGGTGAGGGAGGAGAACCAATCTTTGTTACCGGTCATGTGGCGTGAGCAACCTGAATCCACAATCCAAATGTTCTCCTTCCTCAAGCGTGTAACCTACATAGAAGCACAATACGCCGATGACTCAATACTGGGGTTAGTCAAAAGGCATTTAGGAATCCAGTACTGAGTCACGCGACGTGCACCAGGGAAAACACGCGAATGCTGAGATAAAACAGCAGGTTTATGAGTCAAAGATTGAGGTTTTCTTTTCTTAACAGTTGATTTAGAAGTTGTTACTTGTTTAGAGTGAAAACCAGTAGCTCCGGATATAAAGGCAGAAGGTCCGGGGGCAAAAACTGAAGCTCCGGAGGGAACAACAGAAGATCCGGTAACTCTCGGAGCTATCATAACTACCGGAGCTGCCTTTGTAGATTTCTTACCAGAAGGCCCGGAAGCTACCTTTTCAAATTTCTGACTCACAAAAGCAGGTTGTGTTTTTCTAACTGCATGAAAGTTATAAGGTCTAGCAATTTTTCTTTCCTTTTTCTGTTGTTTAGCTAGTCTATAACAAAAATCTATGACATGACCATCTCTACCACAGAAGGTACAATGAAATTTAACTTTGTGTTCATGTCTAGATGAGCAAGCAATATTTTTATTTGAAACCGAATGAGGCGACACTCCTGCAGATTTGAAAACCACTTCTTTTTGTTTAGGAACTGTTTGAATCAAACCACTTCCTAATGACCTTACAATTTTAGGTGGATGTGCCTTAGCATGAACATGAGATTCAAAACCTAAACCAGTTTTATCTTTGCTAGACTTGGAAGAATTCAGCAGCAAGTTTAGATTCTTATCCCCATTACAAAACCGACCTAGCGTCCTATTCATGTCATCAAGTTTCTTGGACAAGTCTAGGCAGTTTTCACATGAAGTTTTTCCTTTTAGTTTGCAATTGGAACAAAATTTAACTTCATGAGAACGTAAAGCATTGTTCAACATAGAAATTTCATTCACAGCATCTTGCAGTTTCTTATCAAGATTTTCACATGCAGAACAATGCAAGTCAATTGTAGAACAGCTAGCATCTTTCAAGTTTTTATCATTAAGTGCAGCAAGCTCTTTGTTCTTTTTAATTTCTTCATCAAGTTTATCTAGAGTGGAGGAGTGTGCACTTCTTAATATGGACAATTGTTCATAGATTAAGTCACATGAGGGACATGCATCATCACTAGGAATCAAAGTTTTTAAACGGTTAATTTCAGATTCTAGTGATTCAATTTTAGCAGCACTATCCCTAAGCTTTTTGTCCTTTTTCTTGACAATAATAGTTGCACGAGAAATAGCATCACACATTTCATTGCAGGTAGAACATACCTCATCATCGTCACTGTTGTGTTCTGCTTCCTCCTGACTTGATCTTGATCTTGCTTTGCCCGCCATGAAGCATATGTTGGCCAGGTCATCATTCTCTTCATCACTTTCAAAGTCAATGTCACTTGAACTGAGCTCTTGAAGCGCGGTGATGAAGCTGTTGATCATCTTGCGTCCTATGGTACCTTTCTTCTTCTTGTTGGAGTTTCCAGAGGAGGTCCGGACCTTGCTTTGTTTTTCTTCCCGGGTGGTCGGACCTGAAAGGTTAGGGCATTCTGTACGAAAGTGTCCTGTTTTACCACATTCAAAACAGCGTTGAGGTCCGGAGCTTCCTCTCCTTCTAGTTCTCACATTTTGCAATGCTTTTGAGAATCTAGTAGAGATGAGTGCCAACTCCTCTTCTGGAATTTCTTCGATCTGCTCCAGGGTTAGTGAGGACAACAAAGCAAGAGTATTTCAGGATGATGATTGGCCGGAGCTAGACAAATCACGTTGTGAGACAAATGCAATAGACTTGTTTGGGTTCTTACGTGCTAGGATGTCAATTTCATGAGTTTTTAGTTTAGAATAAAGTACATCTAATGTAAGAGAACTCATGACAGTTGATTCACGAATAGATGTTACTTTCATCTCCCAAACTGACATGTCTAATGCACTAAGAAGTTGTCTAGCATTCTCAGCATCAGAAAAATTAACATTGACACTACGTAAGTTGCTGAGAATTTTATTGAACCGAGCAAAAAGGTCATCGATCGACTCACCTGGTTGCATCTCAAAACGCATATATTCTTTCTTGAACATATCTTGTTTTACCTCCTTGATTGTGTTGGAGCCTTCATGATAATCACAGAGAGCTCTCCAAACGTCGTATGCTGATCGGAGGTGCGCGACACGATCAAAGTCGCTTTGAGTGAGTCCTTGGATGATCAAGTTTCGGGCTTTGTTGTTGTTGTCGACGTCCCGGAGGTTCGTGGCCGTGACTTGATCATTGGGTGGCACTTCATAAGGCTTATACACCTTCTCCCATATTGCAAAGCCTTGTGCCTGGATAAAAGCCTCCATGCGTGCCTTCCATACCTGAAAATCAATACCAGCAAACACACAAGGTTTGACGGAGTACTTCTCCATGATGATTAGTCAAAAACACGTGCAAATCTCAAAGATTAGAGCACCGTGGCTCTGATACCAATTGTAGGATCGAAGAGCACGTGAAAAGCTACCAGAGGGGGGGGTGAATGGTAGATTTAAAAATCTTACGCAGCGGAAACAATAAAACCCTAATCCCTTCGGTAGAAAAACGATCTGTTAAATAAATCGTGTATGAGACTAATCTAAACGTGTTTCACCGTGACAAAAGTGATAGATATCAGAGAGAATCAAGTCACGAAGACAACACAAAAAGAATTACTCAAATCCGTTGAGAACAACTCAAGTTATGATCAAAAGATCAAACACTGGTCAATCTGACCTACTCGAGAAAAAACAGTTTCTGGAATGCTGAAAAGAAACTCGTGTAGCACAAAAACCACAAATCCAATGACCGTGAAATTTTGGCAGATGATAGATAATCAAGTCGTGAAGACAACTGAAAAAGAATCACGTCAATTGGATCAGTAAAACTCGAGTTATGCTAAAACCACCAACGAAAGGTAGTGCTGTCCAGAAACTCGACGAGTAAAACTTGTCTGGAACAAGTCGGACGGATAAGGCACAAAAGTTCCTTCAAACTATGAATTTTATTCAATAGAATACAAGAGGAACAGCCCCAAAGTCGTGCACCACGAGCTTTGGCCTTCCCTTGCTTATATAACCGGCCCTTAGGCCATCCCAATACAACTAGGACTCTAATCCTAATCCGATCACAATCGGAACTTACCATAACTGCTCAAGATTCTTCTATACGCAGATAGAAGCAATCTTAAGACTTCCAAACACCTTAGGAACGTATCCCACATTCCTAAACAACTCAATTTCATGACACACACGAAATCCTAACATAACCAACTCGATACTTCCCATACCGAGCCATAACCAACTCTGCCGCAGCCAAAGTCTTCAACCAATACGATCCGATCCTTCCAATCAGATCTTCCTTCCATAATCCGTCTCTAGAAGCATATTGCCACGTCATGCACCTCATGCATACGTGCGAACACCTTCCTTCGACCTTCATATGCACTGACCTTGATTCAATCATCCTGCGCGACCTCCTGACCCGCTCAACCACAGTTCCTCCCGAACTTGGTTGTTGGAACCTCATCTCCTCCTGAGACTAGTCCAATGGATCCCGTCACCAGCCATGACTTGAACTCAAGCAACACCTGCACATGAATAAACAAACAATCCATACGAGCCCAAGTCCTCGACTTGACTCACGTTAGTTCCGAACACAACACCTTACGTGAGAACCTCACATAAGCATGTTGCAAAACCACAGTAGAAAACAATATCAACCATATCATCCAAAACGCACCAAAAACTTAGCAAATGAATACTAAGCAATCTTTCCTAACAAGTAAAGCAAGTACGAAACATTGCAAATGAAAAGCAGAAACACTTTGGTCAAGTTCCGGACCTTGCCAGAGCAACCCGGAGCTTGAGCCGGAGCTAACAAGAAACACTGCAGTCAAGTTCCGGACCTTGCCAGAGCAACCCGGAGCTTGAGCCGGAGCTAACAAGAGCTAGTAGAACCTAGCGCCGGAGATTACCAAAACTAGTAGATCCTGGATCCGGAGCTTACCAAAACTAGTAGATCCTAGACCCGGAGCTTACCAAAACTAGTCGATCCTGAATCCGGAGCTTATCAAAACTAGTCGGAACTAGTCAACCCAAAACCGGAGCTAGACAAAGTAAGTCGGAGCTTGGCAAAAGCATGCCGGAGCTATCAAATATATGCCGGAGCTATCTAAGACATGCTGGAGCTAAACATAAAGCTCACCGGAGCTATCCAAAGCAAGCCGGACCTATCATCGGACCTTGCTGTAGCTCGGAGCTAGAGTCGGACCTTGATAAAAAGATGTTTTGGTGATATTTAAAACTTTTATCATCAAAGCCAAGTGTATTCACTACAAGCCAATGTATTCAGCACACATAGGTCTTACAGTTCTTCTTGCATGGCCATCACCCAATTTGGGTCTTGGAGCGCTTCCTCAATGTGAGTGGGTTATACACACGAAACAAACGAATAGTGCTCACAAAACGAAGCAAAGTGACGAGAACGTGTACTTACACCCCTTGACGGACTTCCAATGATTTGGTCCATTGGATGCGCCTTGGAGATGCGTCCATGCCTCATAAGCGGTTGTGAAGCACTTGGAGAAGGTGATGCATGTTGCTCCTCTTGTGGTTGGACTTGATCATGGACTTCTTCTTCCTCTTGATGTTGTTGTGCTTGTGAGTCTTGAGTTGGCAATGGATCATCCTTCTCTTTTTCGTCAACTTGAGGCGCCATAGAGGTGTTGTTGTTGGAACTTGAAGCTCCCCCTTGATCATGGTACTCCTCAACTTCCGGCTTGATGTCTCCAATGGTCATGTTCTTCATGGCTTCTCGTAGAGGCTCATCATCTATTTCATCATGACCAAAACTCTCCTCTTGGGAGCCATTAGTCTCATCAAACTCAACATCACAACTTTCCTCAACTAACCCGGAGGTTTGGTTGAATACTCGATATGCTTTTGAGTTTGATGCATAACCAAGGAATATACCAACATCACATCTTCTTTCAAACTTACCGAGCCTTTTCTTGCGGTAGATGTAGCACTTGCATCCAAAGAATCGAAAGTAGGAGATGTTGGGCTTTCTCCCAATGAGAAGCTCGTACGGGGTCATTTGAAGTAGTCGATGGAGATAGACCCTATTTGCGGCATGGCACGCCGTGTTGATTGCTTCGGCCCAAAACTTCTCCAACGTGCCGTAGTCATCAAGCATTGCTCTTGCAAGAGTGATGAGTGTCTTGTTCTTTCTTTCAACGACACCGTTTTGTTGAGGGGTGTATGTGGCCAAAAACTCATGTTTTACTCCTTCACGGTCACACCACTCCCCAATGTTGTAGTTCTTGAATTCGGTGCCATTGTCACTCCGGACCTTGATGATGGGAAGTTGAAATTCCCTTTGAGCGCGGTTGGCGAAGGTCTTGAATACTTCCGGAGTCTCACTCTTGTCACCTAGAAATAGAGTCCAAGCATAGCGAGAATAGTCATCAACAATAACGAGACAATAGAGGTTACCGCCAAGGCTTTGATATGTGGACGGTCCGAAGAGGTCCATGTGGAGTAGTTCAAGTGGCTTGGAGGTTGACACCAATGTCTTCATTGGGTGGTGTGAAGCAACTTGCTTCCCGACTTGACAAGCGCTACAAAGTTTGTTCTTCTCAAATGTGACATCCTTTACGCCGGTCACCATCCCAAGCTTGAATGACTTCTTGAGTTTGCTCATTCCAATGTGCGCTATGCGTCGGTGCCATAGCCATCCCAAGCTTGTCTTAGTGAAAAGACAAGTGGTCAAGCTAGCATTCTTGTTGGCGAAGTCCACTAGGTAGAGATGTCCATGCCGGAATCCTTTGAAGACTATGTCTTGGCTAGTTTCACTACTCACAACAACATCATTTTTGCTAAATGTGCACGTTAGTCCAAGATCACATAGTTGTGCAATAGAAAGTAAATTAAAGCTAAGTGACTTAACATACAAAACATTCGAAATGGAGAAATAATTTGAAATAGCAATTTTACCTAATCCAATTACCTTTCCCTTAGAGTTATCACCAAAGGTGACTTGTTCATGATTGCCGAGGTTTTCTATGGTGGTGAACATACCATCATTGCTGGTCATATGTTGAGTGCACCCGCTATCGAGTACCCAATGCTTTCCTCCGGCTTTGTAGTTCACCTACACACATGAATTCAATTTTTGACTTTAGGCACCCAAGCCAACTTAGGTCCTTGTATGTGTGATACAAGTGTTTTTGGGACCCAAAGTTGCTTGGGGAGCTTCCCCTCCATGCCCTTCATGTCTTTGCCAATGAATCTAGCCTTCACCTTGCCACCTACTTTACTTAAGAGATAATAATGATCATTGAAAGTATATTTATAGTTAGTAAGCAATTTTGGAGAAGGTCGGTTAGGAAGAGGACACTCCCTTGTGTGGTGACCGGTGACCTCCCAATGTTGGCAATAAGAACCAACTTCCTTGATGAAGCTTGTTGTTAGCTCCGGTGAGGGCACCTTTCCTTTGTTAGGCACCGGGAAGGATCCAAGTCCTCTCTTGTTGAAGGCCTTTGCTTGTTGGAAGAGAATTTCCTTGTGCTTGACTTCTCCTTTTGAAAGTCTAGCCACACTAGTGCGGAGACTCTCAATTTCTTCCAACAAGTCCTTCTCCCTGGCATTAGCTTTCAAAGGCAAAGGCTTGTGCAAAGCATTAGTGGCATGAGAAGTAATGGATATCTTATCATTAAGAGTTTGCTTCTTCATATTTTTCAACTCTTGATTAAGCATGTCATGAGCAAGGTTAAGTGTTTGATGTTCTTGTATTAACTTGTTGTGCTCTTCCAAGAGTGTTTGGTGTGCTAAGTCAAGTTCATGATTATCTATCTTGATTTTAGTCTTTTCTTCCTCAATTTGCTTGACATAGGATTTGAGCGTGTCATGATCTTTGAGTATGCTTTCATACTTGTCAAGCAAATCAAGGTTAGCACTCTCAATTTTAGCATGAGTTTCTTCAAGCACTTTAACCTTACTCTTTTCCCTCTTAATGATAGCATGATATTCATTGATCAAAGACGTTAAATCATCGGGGGAAAGCTCATCATCGCTAGAGTCATCACATACCTTGGTGTTACCTTTCGCCATGAGGCGCATGGGCGGTGGATGAAGAGGTGCATCATCATTGTTGGCGATGGCGAGGCCGGCCAAGCTTTCTTCTTCCTCTTCACTCTCTTCATCACTTGTTTCTTCGTCGGTGACCCATTCATTTGCCTCACACATGAACACCTTTTGTGGGCCATTTCTCTTCTTTGGGAACAGCCTTGCCTTCTTGCCCTTGTCATGTTTCTTCTTCCCAAAGGATCTTGGCTTTGGTTTGACCTCTTCTTCATCATTATCACTCTCTTCAAGCTTGCGATGCTTGCCTTTGTAGTTCTCTCTTCTTTTGTCCGGTTTTGGACAATCATAGGAGATGTGGCCTTGATCACCACAATTGTAGCAAGTCTTGTGATCATCTCTCCTTGGTAGAAATGCTCTCTTCTTAGGATCAAATGTGTATCCCTTCATAGTGATCTTGGAGTTCAAGCGTGAGAACTTTCTCATCATCAACGCAAGCTCATCATCATCATCTTCACTTGATGCTTGTTCTTCTTCACTTGAGCTAGGCTCAACCACCTTCTTCTTATTGTGGCTTGTTTTCTTGGTGGAGGCCTTTAGAGCAATTGTCTTTGATGATGATTGCTCCATCATCCCAAGTACACTCATCTCATGAGCATGTATTTCTCCAATGAGCTCCGAAAATTCAATGTGGTCAAGTGACTCTTTTTGGAGCATGGAGTTGATGATGTTGTACTTTGGCTTGGGGAGGAGCATGAGGATCTTGCTATTGATGAGTCCCTTGCCAAGAGAAGCAATGTCAAGAGCATTGATTTCTTCAATAAGCACATTCAAGCGAGAGAACATTTCATTGACATTTTCATGAGGAAGCATTTTAAATTCATCATATTTGGCTTTAAGCATGTGATATTTTAATTCCTTGACACGAGAAGAGCCCTCATGAATCTCAATTAAGCAAGCCCAAATTTCACAAGCCTTTTCCTTGCTAGCAATCCTAGAAAACACATATTGACTAATACATTCATAGATTGCATTCCTAGCTTTAGCATCCCATTTTAGTTGATCACCAACATAATTGTGTTCTCCAAACCCCGCGTGGGTCGCTTCCCAAACTTCGGGAGCAATAGCCTCAAGGTAAGCGCGCATGTGTGCTTTCCAATAGGCAAAGTTCTTGCCCTCGAAGATAGGAACCGAACCCCGAACCTTGGCCATTTTAGCTCTCTAGCGGTGAAGCTAGAATGATCCTATGAGCAACCTCGCTCTGATACCAATTGTAAGGACCGAATGCCCAAGAGGGGGGGGGGGGTTGAATTGGGCTTTCTTCGAAAAATTCTAAGCAATGAAACTTAATTTCTAAAGCCCAATTCCCTACGCGACTATCTATGCATTCTAGTAGATAGAAACTTTGCGGAATATAAAATGCATAAAAGTAAGGGAAGGAGAAGGGATGCAAACTCCCGAGGAGACAAGGATTTATCCCGTGGTTCGGCAAGATCGTGAAGATCTTCCTACATCCACGTTGTGGCACCCACCAAAGGGTTTTGCCACACCCAAGTCACCGAGACGAGGGGTCTTCACTATTCCTCTCCGTTCGCCTCCTTTGGCAAGGTGGAGCTCAAGCCTTGTACAACTTCGACCTTCCGGGCTTCCACACACACCTTGGCAAGCTCCAGAAGTCTTCTCGCTGTTACAACACCAAGGGCACTCCCTTGAGGCTCTCACACTAACCTAGAGAGTCCACTCACCCAGAATGGTGGCATACAAGCTCTCTCTCTAGCTAGTTCTAGCCTAAACCTTGGTGTAGATGTGATCAAAATGATGAGGAGGTGATTGCTCTTGGCCTTGAACACTTGTGGATGTTTTGATAGCTTCAGGTGATCAAGACTTGACAAAATGACAGGGTTAGGGGGTATTTATAGCCAGCCTTCCCGAAATAGCTGTTGGAAAAGTAGGCTGACAGAACTTTACTGTGAACACCGGATGATCCGATGTCTCCCCTTTAGTAATCATCCGTCTAATTACTTTGGCTGACGTCATTGTGTCAGATATGACCGTTGTTAGACCGATGTTGCTCCTGTCTTCTCATCGGATGATCTGGTGGCTCTTCCTCCAGAATTTGCTTAATCTTGATGCTTACTGGAGTGATTGACCGATGTGTGTAAGTCTGTACATCGGATGATCCGGTGCTACACTTGGTCCAATGGTATTGTAAACTGTACTGATGGACTGATGTCACTGGGTCTTTCACATCGGATGATCCGGTGAGTACATTGTTCTGAGGTCTTCTTCTTCAGTTGAACCAACTCGACCAATGTGTACATTTCTGAAGTCATCGGTTGATCCGGTGAGTTGATTTTGTTTGCTTCGAATTGTTTTTGAGTGAATCTTTTGTGTTTTGCTTAGATGACCTCTTAGACATTTGTTTAATAAGCCTCTCTGATGATCTTCAAGCATTGTATGTTGTCAACTTATGGTTGAGTGACTTAGACATAAGAGCTTTCACTTCTTGTCCTTATCTCATTGATTTGATCTCAAAAGTTGATTGTATATGGGTCTCCAACGACATATTCATTTCATTTTATCGAGTGATTATGGGGACCTTGCAGTCACAAATTCATTAGTAAAGTTCAATGGTTGTCATTAATCACCAAAACCGTACTTCATGGGGGGCCTAGATGCTTTCACACAACTTCTTCCAAGTTCATATCTAAGTGTAATGATAAGCCATCTCAAAAGAAGTGCGATGCATGCATATTCTCTTGATATTTCCTCAATTTATATTTGTTCATAAAAGCTCAACATTTGAGTTGATTACTTGATTAATTCTTTATGATTAAATGAACTTGTGAGCATGCAACAAGTTCAAAACACCAAGAATGTTCGACCATGACCAGATTTAGTGTAAGTAATTATTCCAATTACTAGACATGCAAAAAACTACAAAATGTATAACACGAGTAATGTAGTAAGAACTTTCAGCATGTAAAAGGAATCACAAAGTCATATTTGTATGAAATACTATGCTCATATTATTTTAATTTCAGAATCACAAATAGACTTCTCAAGTTTGAAAACTCCCCCTCAATTTAAGCAATGAGGATACATAAGCCTATTTCACTACGAATGTAACAAAAACCAGTGAAATCCAAAGGTTTTGTAAAAATGTCAGCCAATTGTTGTTCGGTATCTACATGGTGAAGCACAATGTTTCCTTTTTTAACATTATCACAGAGAAAGTGACACCTAATGTCAATGTGCTTAGTTCTAGAATGTTGCACGGGGTTTCTAGCAATGCAAATGGCACTAGCGTTATCACAAAATAGTGGAACACTATGTAGATCAATTCCATAGTCCTTAAGTGTTTGAACAATCCAAAGAATTTGTGAGCAAGCACTAGAAGTAGCTACATATTCAGATTCGGTTGTGGATTGTGCAACTGAGTTTTGCTTTCTAGAGGACCAAGCAACTAGTGAATTACCAAGAAAATGACAAGCACCGGAAGTACTTTTTCTATCAATCCTACAACCTCCAAAATCAGCATCGGAAAAAGCTTTCAAAGTAACAGTTGAGGAAGAAGGAAGAAAAATGCCAAATTCATGAGTTCTATGTAAGTACATGAGAATCCTTTTGATGGCTTAATGATGTGATGTACGTGGGAAGGCTTCAAACCGTGCACGAAGACATATGCTGAATTGTATGTCTGGTCTTGATGCCGTGAGGTACAAAGGTGATCCGATCATGCTTCTATATTCTTTTTGATCCACAGGTTCACCATCTTCATCAAGTTCAAGAGTTGTTGCTGTTCCCATTGGTGTCCGAAGAGGCTTGCTTTTGTCCATGTTGAAACGCTTTAGGAGGTCTTTTGTATACTTCGTTTGATGCACAAAGGTACCCTCCTTGGTTTGCTTGATTTGCAGCGCCAAAAATTACGTGAGTTCTCCCATCATACTCACCTCAAATTCTAAACTCAACATAGCTGAAAACTTGTACACGAGTTCATGAGAAGCACAACCAAAGATAATATCATCCACATACACTTGAACGAATAATGAGTAATTGCCATGCTTGAGCACAAAAAGAGTTTTATCAACCTTTCCCATGGTAAACCCCTTTTCAAGTAAGAATGTTTTTAACCTATGAAACCATGGTCTAGAGGCTTGTTTGAGACCATACAAGGCTTTCGACAGTTTGTAAACATGATTAGGAAAATTTGGATTTTTAAAACCAGGTGGTTTCTTAACATAAACCTCCTCATCTATGTAGCCATTAAGAAAAACACTTTTAACATCCATTTGATATAACTTGAAACTTTTAGATGCAGCAAAAGCTAACAAAATTCTTATGGCTTCTAATATAGCAATAGGAGCAAAAGTTTCATCAAAATTTAGACCTTCAACTTGAGTGAAACCTTCAACAAGCAACCTAGCCTTATTCCTAACCACAACCCCATCCTCACATTGTTTATTTTTAAACATCCATTTAGTTCCAATTAAAGTGTGATTTTGAGGTAGAGGTACAAGTTTCCAAACATTATTTCTTTCAAAATTTTCTAACTCTTCTTGCATGGCAATAATCCAAGATTCATTAGTGAGTGCGTGTGATATATATTTGGGTTCAAAAGAAGCAACAAAAGCAGAATGAGCATGAGAGTTTGGATCGCAGAACCTGGACCGTGTGACTCTTTCATGTAAGCTTCCAATAATTTGTTGTGGAGGATGACTTTTGAGAACCCGAAGGGGAGTGGACACTTCACAAGCTTCTTCTTCTTCATGTTCATCACAAATTGATGAGCTTGTGAGTTGAGGAGGATCTGGACCAGCAATGGTGGTCGTCGTGCTAGCTGTGAATCAAAATCAGGAGCTGGAACAATGTCATTAGCTGCTGAATTTTTGGGCAGCAACTCCACCTCTTCCTCATCTTCAACGAAAATGATCTCCCCCTGCGGATATGGATCTGGACCTGCAATGTTTGAGCTAGTAAGTGTGCTAGCTTCATCAAAAGACACCTCACAAGTCTCCACAATTTTGTTAGTGTCAAGTAAAAGCATACGGTAGCCTCTAGTATGAGATGGATAACCAAGAAACATGCCATCAACAGATCCAGGTTCAAATTTATCAAGATTACCATGTTTCTTAACAAAGCATTTGCAACCAAAGACCCGAAAGTGTGTAACACAAGGCCTATGTCCAAACCGGAGCTCATATGGTGTTTTACCTAGCTTAGCGCACAAGAAAACACGATTTGAGACATAACAAGCAGTTGCAATCGCATCAACCCAAAAGTTCCTAGGAGTTTGATATTCATCAAGCATAGTCCTAGCCATCTCAACTAAGGTTCTGTTCTTTCTTTCTACAACACCATTTTGTTGAGGTACATATGGTGAAAAAAATTGATGATCTATTCCATTTTTAGCACAAAAGTGATCAAAAGATTGATTTTTAAATTCGGTTCTGTTATCGGTTCTAATTGCTTTTAAAGATCCTGGGTGATCAATTGATAATCTAAGAAATAAAGTTCTAAAGTGACTAAAAGCTTCATTCTTAGATGCAATAAAGTAAACCCAAGATTATCAAGAATAATCATCAACAATCACAAGAACATACCATTTACCTTCAAGGGATTGAACACGTGAAGGTCCTACGGTGTCAAGGTGCAAAAGTTGACCCGGTTCAGTTGTCATGATCATTGTGAGAGGAGTATGTGAACCTGCAATCATCTTAGCATGTCTATAAGAAGAACATACAATTTATTTGTCCCCTTTAAGCTTAGCAGTCCACGTATGCGATCAAGAGCACTAACACGCGTGAGATGATCAAAGCCTACGTGACCAAGTCTATGATGCCAAAAATATAAGTCTTTGGAATCATTAGCAACTAGACACCTACGCTTAGAGGAAGACATATCAAAATCAGCTTTAAAAACTCTTCCAAACCGTGACATGTTAAAAAAAAGCTCACTGTTTGAATTTACAACTTTGCAGCAATTTTTAGTGAAAATAATTTCCAGATTTTCAACTAGCAGTTATGAAACAGAAAGCAAGTTGTATTTCAAATTCTTAACAAGTGCCACATCCTTCAAAGTGTAGTGATCATTTACTCTAACTGAACCCTTAGCAATTATAGGAGTTGAAGAATTATAAGCAAAAGTAACATTCTCTACACGTGACACAAAAGAGAGGGAGGAGAACCATTCTTTGTTACCGGTCATGTGGCGTGAGCAACTTGAATCCACAATCCAAAAGTCCTCCTTCCTCTAGTGTGTAACTTACATAGAAGCACAATACATCGATGACTCAATACTGGGGTTAGTCAAAAGGCATTTAAGAATCTAGTACTGAGTCACGCGACGTCCAGCAGGAATAACACTCGAAAGCTGAGACAAAACAGCAGGTTTATGAGCCAAAGTTTGAGGATTTTGTACCCAACTACTGACTTATCAGATGTTATATGTGTAGAATGAAACACATTAGGTTTGGGAGCAAACTTTGCATGTTTTCGACTCATTACAGCAGGTTGTATGTTCCTATCATTCGGTTTAACATATGCAACAAAATTTGCATGAAAGTTATGTGATCTAGCAATCATTCTTTCCTTTTTTTGTTGTTTAGCTAGACTATAACAAAAATCTATGACATGAACATCTCTACCACAGTAGGTACAATGAAATTTAACTTTGTGTTCATGTCTAGATGAGAAAACAACATTTTTATTTGAAACCGAATGAGACAACACTCTTGCAGATTTGAAAACCACTTCTTTTTGTTTAGGAACTGTTTGAATCAAACTACTTTCTAATGACTTTACAATTTTAGGTGGATGTGCCTTAGCATTAGCATGAGAATCAAACCTAAACCAGTTTTATCATTACAAGACTTGGAAGAATTCACCAGCAAGTTTAGGTTCTTATTCCCATTACAAAACCGATCTAATGTCCTATGCATGTCATCAAGTTTATTGGACAGATCAAGGCAATTTTCAAATGATGTTTTTTATTTTAATTTGCAATTGGAACAATATTTAACTTCATGAGAACGTAAATCATTGTTCAACATAGAAATTTCATTCATAGCATCTTGTAGTTTCTTATCAAGATCATCACAAGTAGAACAATGCAAATCAATTGTAGAACATCTAGCATCTTTCAAGTTTTTATCATTAAGTGCAGCAAGCTCTCTGTTCTTTTCAATTTCAAACTCAAGTTTATCAAGTGTGGAGGTGTGCGCACCTCTTAATGAGGACAATTGTTCATATATTAAATCACATGAGGAACAAGAATCGTCACTGGGAATCAAGGATTTCAAACGATTAATTTCAGATTCTAGTGACTCAATTATAACAGCAATGTCCCTAAGCTTTTTGTCCTTTTTCTTAACTATAATAGTGGCATGAGAAATAGCATCACACATTTCTTCACAAGTAGGACATACCTCTTCATTGTTGCTATTGTGTTCAGCCTCCTCCATACTTGATCTTGACTTGCCCGCCATGAAGCACAAGTTTGCCAAATCATCTTCATCTTCATCACTTCTAATGTCCACATCTCTTGAGCCAAGTTCTTAAAGTGCGGAGATAAAACTACTCACCAATTGACGTCCTGTAAAACCCTTGTTTTTCTTCGTATCTTTAGCAGAGAAGTGTTTTGTCCTTGTTTGCTTTTCATCCTGGGAAGTAGGACCTGAAAGGTTAGGGCAATCTGAACGAAAATGTCCTGTCTTACCACATTCGAAACATCGTTGAGGTCCGGAGCTTCCTCTCCTTCTAGTTCTCACATTTTGCAATGCTTTTGAGAACCTAGTAGAGAGAAGTACTAGCTCCTCCTCTGGAAACTCCTCAATCTGTTTAAGGGTTAGAGAGGACAACAAAGCAAGTGTACCACAAGATGAAGATTGGCCGGAGCTAGGCATATCACGTTGAGAAAGAAATGCAAGAGACTTGTTGGGGTTCTTACGTGAAATTATGTCAATTTTATGAGTTTTTAACTTGGAATATAGCACATCTAAAGTAAGTGTACTCATGACAGTAGATTCACGAATAGATGATACTTTCATCTCCTAAATTGACATATCTAATGCACTTAACAATTGCCTAGCATTTTTTGCATCTGAAAAATTAACATTGACACTACGTAAGTTGCTGAGAATTTTATTAAAGCGAGCAAAAAGGTCATCGATAGATTCACTGGGTTGCATCTCGAAGCGCATGTATTCTTTCTTGAACATGTCTTGCCTTACCTCCTTGATCGTGTTGGATCCGTCGTGGTAGTCACAAAGTGCTTTCCACACATCGTATGCAGATCGGAGGTGTGCAACACGGTCGAAGTCGCTTTGAGTTAATCCTTGTATGATCAAGTTCCGAGCCTTGTTGTTGTTGTCGACATCTCTCAGATTTGTAGCTATAACTTGATCGTTTGACGGCACTTCGTAAGGCTTATATACCTTCTCCCATATTGCGAAGCCTTGAGCTTGGATGACGGCTTCCATACGTGCCTTCCAAACCTGAAAATCAATACCACTAAACACACAAGGTTTGACGGAGTATTTCTCCATGATGATTAGTCAAAAAACACGTGCAAATCACAAAGATTAGAGCACCGTGGCTCTGATACCAATTGTAGGATCGAAGAGAACGTGAGAAGCTACCAGAGGGGGGTGAATGGTAGATTAAAAAATCTTACGCAGCAGAAACAATTAAATCCCAACCCCTTTGGCAGAAAAATGATCTGTTAAAGAAATCATGTGTGAGACTAATCTAAACATGTTTCACCATGACAAAAGTGATATATATCAGAGAGAATTAAGTCACAAAAACAACAAAACATGAATCACTCAAATCTGTCAAGAGAAACTGAAGTTACGATCGAAAGATCAAACAAAGGTCAATCTGTCCTACCCGAGAAAAACAGTTTTGGAACACTGCAAAGAAACTCGTGTAGATCAGAAACCACAAATCCAATGACCGTGAAATTTTTACAAATGATAAAAAATAAAGTTTTGAAGATAACCCAAAAAGAATCACATCACTTGGATATGTAAAACTCGATTTATGACAAAACCACCGAAACAAGATAGTGCTGTGCAGAAACTCGACGAGTAAAACTTATGTGGAACAAGCAGTCGAACAAGGCACAAAAGTTATTTAAACTATGATCCTTATTCAATAGAACACAAGAGGAACAACCCATAAGTTGTCACTCACGAGCTCTGGCCTCCCTTGCTTATATAACCAATCCTTAGGCCAACCCAATCTCAACTAGGACTCTAATCCTACTCAAATCATGAATCAAAACTTTCCATAACTGCTTAGGACTCTTCCATACACAGATAGAAGCAATATTAAAACTTACAAACACCTTAGGAACGTATCACACATTCCTAAAACAACTCAAATTCGTGACCCACACGAAATCCTATCATAACCAACTCAAAACTTTCCATATTTGAGTCAAACACGACTCTTCATCACACCTCAGAACCATGTAGCCACGTCCATGCACTCCCTGCATACGTGCAAACATCTTCCAACGACGACCATGATACCTTCATATGCATTGTTCTTGATTCAAACATGTTGTGCAACCTCCCAATCAACTCAACCACAATTCCTCCCGAACTTGGTTGTTGAACCTCATCTTCTCCCTAAGTCTAGTTCAATGGATCCCGTCACCAGCCATGTCTTGAACTCAAGCAACACCTGCACATGAACAAACAACCAATTTGTACGAGCCCAAGTCCGTGACTTGACTCAAATTAGTTCCGAAAACAACACCTTATGTGAGCACCTCACATAAGCATGTTGCAAAGCATAGCAAAACGATAACAGCCAAATCAACCAAAATGCACAAAAAACATAGCAAATGAGTAGTAAGCAATCTTTCCAACAATGTAAAGCAAGTTCGAAACATTTCACAATAACAGCAGGAACATTGCAATCAAGCTCCGAACCTTTCTAAAGCTAACCGGAGCTTGAGCCAGAGCTTACCAAAGCAAGTACAACCTAGTGTTGGAGCTTACCAAAGCTAGTACAACCTAGCACCGGAGCTTACCAAAGCTGGTCGGAACTAGTCAACCCAAAAGCCAGAGCTAGAAAAACATATTGGAGCTAACCCACATAAGTCGGACCTAATAAAACATATCAGAGCTTAACAAATACATGCCAGACCTATCAAAGACATGCCGGAGCTAAAGACAAAGCTCACCGGAGCTACCTAAAAACATGTCGGACCTAGACAAAGAATGTCAGATCTATTGTCGGACCTTGCAGAAGCTCAGAGCAAGAGTCAGACCTTGTTAAAAAGGTGTTATGGCAACATTCAAAACTTTTATTGTCAAAACCAATGTATTCAACACACATAGGTCTCACATGAAGAATCATCCAGTTGGAGTTGCATTGGTGTTGGAGTAAGTTTCGTGAAGTTCAGCTAGTTAAAAACCACCTTGGGCATCACACTCACACTTGCTCCATGGTCACAAAGGGCCTTGTCAAAGTATTGTGCCCCAATTGAGCATGAGATTGTAGGACATCCTGGGTCCTTCAACCAGTTGCCTCCTTGTAGAGAAATCATATTGGCACTTTCCATAGAAGGTTCGGGCTGTCCTGGCATTTTGCCATTCTCTACTGGAGGAACAGCAGCTGCCAGTTGAGCCAACTGAGTTTCCAACATCTTGTTGAAACTCAATTGATTCTTGAAGGTTGAGGATAGTCATTCAATCTTAGCATTTATGCTCTCTAGGGTCTTGTCATTGGCTGACAACTTCTTGGATATATCCTCATTGATATTTAGCTGGCCAATGGCAAGTTCTCTCAAGTTTCGTTGATTTCCATTGTTGCAATTGTTGTTGTACCATCCTTGAAAGAATTGGCGCAGTTGGCCCCACCCTTTACCTCCTGGACGATAGCTATTGTTGTTTCCATTGTTGGCTACATATAAGGCATCCTCACGAGTTTCTGAGCAGTCATCACCCAAATGGCACGTGTTGCCACAGACTTCATAAGTGATGTGAGAGTCTAAGGAATAGGCATTGCCACATACGTCACCATTGCCTTGTCCATCAATCTTCTTCATAAGGAGGTCTAATTTGGTAGGGATCATGTCCACCTCCTTTGAGGTGTGCATGCATCGCTTACGGGTATGGAGACGCTCATCGGTCCAACCCATGTTTGACACCATATTCTCAATTAAATCTTTAGCTTTGGGCACCGTCAATGAGAAGAAGGCACCTCCAGCAGCAGCATCAACATGGTCACAGCCGGAAGGGATCACGCTATTGTAGAAGTTTTGGATAATGATCCAGTCATCCATCCCATGGTGGGGACAGGCTAGGATGTACTCCTCAAGCTTTTCCCAAGCCTCAGGAATAGATTCCTTGGCATCTTGCTAGAAGCTGGAAATTCTTCCATGTAGGGCATTGGTCTTGCCCAACGGGAAAAACTTGGCGAGTAATGTTGTACAACACTTCTCCCAAGTATCTACAGCACTTCGGTTCGCATGGAACCACTATTTCGCTCTCCCAAGAAGAGAGAATGGAAACATCCTAAGACAGATAGCATCGGGAGATATGTCATTGATCTTAAAAGTGCTCCAGATATCAAGGAACTGTTGCAGGTGAGCCCTTGCATCCTCGTTAGCCTACCCACAAAATGCGTTGGCTTGCACAATAGTGATAAGGTCATTCTTGATTTTGAAGTTTACATCTCCCGTGTTAACAAGGGCCCAATAGGCACATTGTTAGCAGAGGGAGCTGAAAACTCATGAAGGGTCTTCTGGGCCATTGGTGTTTTGGTTGTTGGTGTAGTTGTGATGGCTTGCTTTTCCGCTCGAAGCTTCTGAGGAGTAACGACACGAGGTCGATCTCTCAGAAGGGATTCGGGATCTTCAACAAAGTTTTTTGGCAAGCGGAAACCAGACATACACTACCCCATTTTCACATAAAATGCGAAAACAATGAAGGGTCATCCTACTAAAACCTACTAGGGTCTTATCCTATTCACTCAATACTGTAATACATCAGTTGCCTTCCCTGGCAATGTCGCCAGAAATGCTTGTTGATGGTTCTTACGCACTACTAACAATTCATATCTAGCATTGGTGCCATAAATGGTTGTTAATAAATTTTAGATTTTACACGTAAATCCGCATGCGCACGCAATCTATCGATGTAGCATTTCCCCTCTAAGAGTATTCCCAAAAAGTGTCATTTATATTCTCCCAAAGGAAGGCTAGATGGAAGTAAAACAATCATCAAGTGGAGAGTCTAGGTTGGCCTAGGTAGGGTTCTAGCAAGGATGGATAAAGAGTAGTTGAGGTAGTGTGACACACACAAGAGCATTCTATCCTAAGGGGGTAATATGGTGTAAAGAGGGACCAAACTAAGAACTAGGTAGAGACTCCTACAATGCTTCTAATGTACATATACATAGCCTTAGTTAGTTACTAATGATCATGTCAATTATGAATTCTCATGCTAAGTGGATTAACACATTAAGCACGGGTTTACCCCTAGGAAAACTAGGATGACTCCCGCCAAGAGCCTGTTGCATAGCCGAACATGGTGGATTACAAAGGACAGATAGGGCTGTCACCACCTACTTCCTACCTCTTCAATCTGTGGGCATACACGCTACTCAATATTCCACCATGCTAGCATATTAAGTAATTACCTTAAGAGCCTAAGCACAATCCATCCTAAGGCAATGAACTAAATCATCATTGAATCAATGTTAATTCATAGCATAAGTGATTCAAGTTAACATAATCATATTATAGCTAATTGGACTATAGTGAAGGTTTATAGTGTTTATGATGATATAATTATAATGGTAAAGCATAATCTCAAATACTACTCCTACCACATACATGGAATCCACAGTCAAACAAGAAATGCTTTGTCCAAATATATGAACAATGGAAGACTAAGGATAACATCTTTTTAAGAGCAAAGTCACAAATACAAATAGGAATATAAGAGCCATACCTTTCCCAATTGGAAATTGGGAAGAGACTCCTTCTACTCCTCTCCTACTTGAACTATGGACTAGAGGCTCTCCTCTCTACAGCCTATACTCTTCTAAACCTATGGAGAGTAGTGGATACAAGGGATGAATATTCAAGTGGTGTGTGTTGAAGTGAGGGGTGAGGGTTCCTATTTATAGCTTGGAGAAGGGTCGGTAAAGCGCGCGAATCAGTCTTCATCATGACCAGGGCACCACAGGGAGTCGACACGTGGAAGTTGAACGAGTTTGGCGCCAGGAAGGGTTCGGTCGAACACCCTAGTCGGCCGAATAGAAATGTTGACCATTTCTAGTGTGCTTCCACGGGGTGACTTCCAGGTGGGCCCCATTGACTGATATGGTTGCTACACCATCGGATAGCCTCAAATACTTCTGTTTGTTGGCCATTTGATCCATGTGGTGCCACGCAGCATTGCCTGATTGGTTGGAATGATATTTTATCGGATCCATCCCCTTGTTTCACTTCAATTCTGCATAGAATTTCTACATGCACTACTTTCTCCAAAGACAAGTGGAAATAGGTTAAATAGAAAGGTGATGTGTGCAAGAAATGATATTTCCTTCACATAATTGAGTTATATTGACGAGTTGAATTGGTATATAACATCCGTCAACAGTTGTTTTAGTGATATCTAACGCAATGTTCCACTTCCTTGAACTCTTACATTCTCCCGTTCATCATTTCTCAAGGGCAATGTCGAGCAATGATAGTGACTCAAACCTATCCAATCCAGAGGCTGAGGCGGTGAGGCAAGAGACCTATCGCCATGCCCGTGAGGGGCGAGAGCTTCCTCAAGCTCTGCTCGAGTCGAGGAGTGAAGCTAGGAAAGCAAAGAAACGGATTGAGGGGCTCATAACACAGCTGCCACCGAACAAGCCCCAAGGAAGAGGAGGCTTGTGACTCTGGGGGACAAAGAGCGAACTCAAGAGGCTAGAGGATCCAATGACAAAGGCAAGGCACTAGCGGATGAACCGCCAAAGAAGAGGAAACCAATTACAAAGAAGCCCACTAGCAAGGCGCAAGTTGGCATCACCCTAAGAGAGAAGGGTAAAAAGGGGTCCTCACAACCCATTGGCTCATTGAAGATGTCATTGCCCACAAGGAATCCCAACCGCCAAGCCACAGTTGAATCCCATCTATTGAAAAGAAAAAGGGCCATGAAAGCAAAGAGGTTGAGGATGGATGATGTGTATCGATTTGAGAAGCACAACGCCGACTCTCGGTTTTTGTGTGACTTCCATTGTGACTACTACCAGACTGTATACATGATGATGCAAACGCCATTGACAGATGCCCAATGGACTGATTGGGACTATATGGCGGAGAAGAACCACAATGCTTTCAATGCAGTGATTGAAGCCGTAGAGCGCCATGGACTTAAGGACCTCATGGGTTTTAACTTTCAAGTATGATTGGAATATTGAGGTCATTGTGCATTTTTACACCACAGTGTACTTCCACAAGCAAGGAGATTGTGACACCCGGTTCTAAAAATGAACCAACTGTAATGCATATATGTGCCCAGGATATTCAACACACATACACAAGTGATTCACAATTTATAAACAGATTATAAACCATGTCTTGAATAATAACACTAATAATAGTACGTTTTTACAAACAAAATAGTCTCGTATGCAATCTCTAAACAACTGCAGTGGAAAAACACTAAACACTAAGACTCCCAACTCCATAGGCAGGTTTGACGGCAAAACACAAGCCTAGAACTCCTCAAAGACCTCCTGGTACTCCACCTAGTCGCCTGCGTCTTGATTTGGTAGGGGAATAGCAAGGGTGAGCACATGTAGTACTCAGCAAGTGTGGGAAAGTACGACATGTAGCTTAAGCAAGGAATGATAATATAAAGGGGCTAATTGCATAAAGTACATTAAAAACAGTTGAAAATGCAATTATATGATCATTAAGTGTGGTCCTTCCCAAATAACCCCAAATAACATCAATTTCAACTTAAATAACTAGTTCCAGCAATAATGAACCATATTCAACCCATAACTGCTCATTTGTCTCAAATTCATTAATTCCATATGCCAAACCCATTTAATTAACCAATACCAACTCCCAATTCTATTCTAGCTGTTAAACCATATTAAAGTCCAAATTCTAATCATGTGAGGGTCCAGGTTTCTCATGATCGGGAGCACGACTATCATGATAGTTTTAAACACACTCTACAGTGGTTGTACCACTTTACCCACAAGTCTATGATTTCATCACCTTTTGATGACTAAGGAATCTCAATTATGCCGTCTCACACTTCCTTAGGTGTGTGGCCGAGAGATCACAAAATAGCCTTTACAAAGGTACTACCAGGATATTCAGACCCACTAAGGTTTCACCGGTGATGAGGCCTCCAACTGAGCACATCCAACAAAGGGCCCCCTCTTGAGCCATTCAGATCCCAGGGTAGTCCCACCAATCTCTATAAACCCATCTGACTACCTCTTCCCCGAGCCTTCTTAATGGTCCAAACAGTACTGACAATTCACTAATTAGTCAGCTAAGCCGCACCCATACTTGGCCCAATGGTGGCACTGTAAATCATAGATGGTTGTTCCACGAACCGGTCCTTAGATCTAAAGCAAGCAAAACAACCAAAACAGACCAACCCATTCCACATTACCAATTTGCATAGATCCCTAGGCACCATGTCGCTAAAGGGTCATTAATACCAATGCTCATCATTCATGTGTCCATTGGTTCATAATTAAGTAGTATTAGTGTTTCTCGTACTCAATTAAGTAATGTGAAGGAAAAGTGTAAAATACCCTTGCCGACTCTCTACATTGTGTTCAAGCGGCAAGGGTGGTCATACAAAACTAGTAAACTCCTACAATTGAGTTTTTCCATCAATTTTGACACAAGCATGCAATTTTGCAAACAAAACCTTTAAAACAGGATCAATATGTTTAAGGACACTTGCCTTGCTCCTGAGATTGATTTGGGTTGAAGGATTCAAAACTCTAGTTCTGCAGGTGAAAGCATCTAGGCCCCCATGAGGTATGGTTTCGGTGATTAATGACAACCATTGGATTTTACTAATGAATTTGTGGATGCAAGGTCTCCCATATCACTCAATCAATTGAAATCTATATGTCATTGGAGACTACTAAACAATCAATTTATGAGATCAATCAATGTTGTGAAGATAAGAAGTAAAATCTCTTATGTAAAAGTCATTCAACCATAATTGATGAAACTCAATGCTTGACAACCATCAGAAGTACATTTCCAACAAATGTCTAAGAGGTCAATCGAGCAAAGTTCAAAAGAGTCACTTAGAAACAACTCGAAGCAAACAAAATCAACTCACCGGATCAACTGATGTTTCCAGAGAACAACACATCAGTCGAGTTGGTTCAGCAGAAGAAGAAGACCTCAGAACAACGTACTCACCAGATCATTCGATGTTAAGTGCTAAGCTACATCGGTCCATCAGTACAGTTTGCAATATCCTTGGACCAAGTGTAGCACCGGATCATCCGATGTACAGAAGTATACACATCGGTCAATCACTCCAGTAAGCATCAAGTTTGAGCCAATTCTGGAGGAAGAGCCACCGGATCATCCGATGAGAAGACAAGTGCAACATCGGTCTAACAACGGTCATATCTGACACAATGACGTCAGCTAAAGTGAACTTGACCGATGATAACTAAAGGGGAGACATCGGATCATCCGGTGTTCGCAGAAAAGTTCTGTGAGCCTACTTTTTCCAACGGCTATTTCGTGGAGGCTGGCTATAAATACCCCCTAAATTTGTCAAATCGAAAAGTCTTGATCACCAGACATATTCTACACATCCACAAGCATTCAAGACAAAGAGCCATCACTTCTACATCATTTAGACCACCTACACACCAAGAGATAGGCTAGAACTAGCTAGAGAGAGAGAGCTTGTGTGCCTCCATTTTGGGTGAGTGGAATCTCTAGGGTGGTGAGAGCCGAAAGGGAATGTCCCTTGGTGTTTGTAATTGAGAGAGACTTCCGGAGCTTTCCAAGGCGTTTGTGGAAGCCCGGAGGATCGAAGTTGTACAAGGCTTGAGCTCCACCTTGCCGAGGTTGGCAAACGGAGAAGAATAGTGGAGATCCCTCGTCTCGTTGACTTGGGTGTGGCTAAACCCTTTGGTGGGTGCCACAACGTGGATGTAGGAAGATCTTGACGATCTTGTCGAACCACGGGATAAATCCTCGTGTCTCCTCGGGAGTTTGCATCTCCTTCCTCTCCCTTACATTTATGCATTTTATATACCGCGAAGTTGCTATTTACTTCAATGCATAGATCGTTTGCGTAGGGAATTGGGCTTTTAGGAATTAAGTTTTATTGCTTAGTTTTTTTTTAAAGAAGCCCAATTCACCCCCCCCCCCCACTTGGGCATTCGATCCTTACAATTGGTATCAGAGCAAGGTTGCTCATAGGATCATCCTAGCTTCACCGCTAGAGAGCTAAAATGGCCAAGGTTGGGGGTTCGGTTCCTATCTTCGAGGGCAAGAACTTTGCCTATTGGAAAGCACGCATGCACACTTATCTAGAGGCTATTGCTCCCGAAGTATGGGAAGCGACCCACGCGGGGTTTGGAGAACACAACTATGTTGGTGATCAAATTAAATGGGATGCTAAAGCTAGGAATGCAATCTATGAATGTATTAGTCAAGATGTGTTTGCTAGGATTGCTAGCAAAGAAAAAGCTTGTGAAATTTGGGCTTGCTTAATAGAGATTCATGAGGGTTCTTCTTGAGTCAAGGAACTTAAATATCACATGCTTAAAGCAAAATATGATGAATTTAAGATGCTACCTCATGAAAATGTCAATGAGATGTTCTCTCGCTTGAATGTACTTATTGAAGAAAATAATGCTCTTGACATTGCTTCTCTTGGCAAGGGACTCATCAACCTCAAGATCCTCATGCTCCTTCCCAAGCCAAAGTACAACATCATCAACTCCATGCTTCAAAAGGAGTCTCTTGACCACATTGAAGTTTCGGAGCTCATTGGAGAAATTCACGCTCATGAGATGAGTGTACTTGGAATGATGGAGCAATCATCTTCAAAAACAATTGCTCTAAAGGCCTCCACCAAGAAAACAAGCCTCAAGAAGAAGAAGGTGGTTGAGCCTAGCTCAAGTGAAGAAGAGCAAGCATCAAGTGAAGATGATGATGATGAGAAAGTTCTCACGCTTGAACTCCAAGATTACTAAGAAGGGATACACATTTGATCCCAAAAAGAAATCGTTTCTACCAAACAGAGATGATCACAAGACTTGCTACAATTGTGGTGATCAAGGCCACATCTCCTATGATTGTCCAAAACCGGACAAAAGAAGAGAGAACCACAAGAGCAAGCATCGTGACCTTGAAGAAAGTGAAGATGATGAAGAAGAGGCCAAACCCATACCAAGATCCTTTGGGAAGAGGAAACATGACAAGGGCAAGAAGGTAATACTCTTCCCAAAGAAGAGAAATGGCCCACAAAAGGTGTTCATGTGTGAGGCAAATGAATGGGTCACCGACGAAGAAACAAGTGATGAAGAGAGTGAAGCGGAAGAGGAAAGTTTGGCCGGTCTCGCCATTGCCAACAATGATGACTCACCTCTTCATCCACCACCCATGTGCCTCATGGCGAATGGTAACACCAAGGTATGTGACGAATCTAGCGATGATGAGCTTTCCCCCGATGATTTAACTTCTTTAATAAATGAATATCACACTATCATTAAGAGGGAAAAGAGTAAGGTTAAGGCTCTTGAAGGAACTCGTGCTAAGCTTGAGAGTGCTAACCTTGATGTGCTTGACAAGTATGAAAGCATACTCAAAGTGCATGACACGCTCAAATCCCATGTTAAGCAAGTTGAGGAGAATAAGGCTCAAATCAAGCTAGATCATCATGAGCTTGACTTAGCCCACCAAGCACTCTTGGGAAAGCACAATGAGTTAATCCAAGAGCATCAAACACTTAACCTTGCTAATGAAGTGCTTGATCAAGAGTTCAAAATTATGAAGAAACAAACTCTTAATGATAAGATATCCATTACTTCTCATGTCACTAATGCCTTGAACAAGTCTTTGCCTTTGAAAGTAAATGCTAGGGAGAAGGACTTGTTGGAAGAAATTGAGAGTCTCCGCACTAGTGTGGCTAGACTAACAAAAGGAGAAGTCAAGCACAAGGAAATCCTCTTCCAACAACCAAAGACCTTCAACAAGAGAGGACTTGGATCCTTCCCGGTGCCTAACAAAGGAAAGGTGCCCTCACCGGAGCTTAGAACAAGCTTCATCAAGGAAGTTGGTTCTTATTGCCAACATTGTGAGGTCACCGGTCACCACACAAGGGAGTGTCCTCTTCCTAAGCGACCTTCTCCAAAATTGCATACTAACTACAAATCTACTTTCAATGATCATTATTATCTCTTGAGTAAAGTAGATGGCAAGGTGAAGGAAAGGTTCATTGGCAAAGACATGAAGGGCATGAAGGGGAAGCTCCCCAAGCAACTTTGGGTCCCAAAAACACTTGTATCACACATACAAGGACCTAAGTTGGCATGGGTGCCTAAAGTCAAAAATTGAATTCATGTGTGTAGGTAAACTACAAAGCCGGAGGAAAGCATTGGGTACTCGATAGCGTGTGCACTCAACATATGACCGACAATGATGGTATGTTCACCACCATAGAAAACCCCGGCAATCATGAACAAGTCACCTTTGGTGATAACTCTAAGGGAAAGTTAATTGGGTTAGGTAAAATTTCTATTTCAAATGACTTATCTATTTCCAATGTTTTGTGTGTTAAGTCACTTAGTTTTAATTTACTTTCTATTGCACAACTATGTGATCTTGGACTAACATGCACATTTAGCAAAAATGATGTTGTTGTGAGTAGTGAAACAAGCAAAGAACTAGTCTTCAAAGGATTTCGGCATGGACATCTCTACCTAGTAGACTTCTCCAACAAGAATGCTAGCTTGACCACTTAACTCTTCACTAAGACAAGCTTGGGTTGGCTATGGCATCGACGCATAGCGCACATTGGGATGAGCAAGCTCAAGAAGTCATTCAAGCTTTGGATGGTGACCGGCGTGAAGGATGTCACATTTGAGAAGAACAAGCTTTGTAGCGCTTGTCAAGCCGGGAAGCAAGTTGCTTCACACCACCCAATGAAGAGAATGGTGTCAACCTCCAAGCCACTTGAACTACTCCACATGGACCTCTTTGGACCGTCCACATATCAAAGCCTTGGCGGTAACCTCTATTGTCTTGTTATAGTTGATGACTACTCTCGCTATGCTTGGACTTTATTTCTAGGTGACAAGAGTGAAACTCCGGTAGTGTTCAAGACCTTCGCCAACTGCGCTCAAAGGGAATTTCAACTTCCCATCATCAAGGTCCGGAGTGACAACGGCACCGAATTCAAGAACTACAACATTGGGGAGTGGTGTGACCGTGAAGGAGTAAAACATGAGTTTCCGGCCACATACACTCCTCAACAAAATGGTGTCGTTGAAAGGAAGAACAAGACTCTCATCACTCTTGCACGAGCAATGCTTGATGACTATGGCACGTCGGAGAAGTTTTGGGCCGAAGCAATCAACACGGCGTGCCATGCCGCAAATAGGGTCTATCTACATCGACTACTTCAAAAGACCCCGTACGACCTTCTCATTGGGAGAAAGCCCAACATATCCTACTTTCGAGTCTTTGGGTGAAAGTGCTACATCTACCGCAAGAAAAGGCTCGGTAAGTTTAAAAGAAGATGTTATGTTGGTATATTTCTTGGTTATGCATCAAACTCAAAAGCATATCGAGTATTCAACCAAACCTCTGGTTTAGTTGAGGAAAGTTGTGATGTTGATTTTGATGAATCTAATGGCTCCCAAGAGGAGAGTTTTGGTCATGATGAAATAGATGATGAGCCTCTACAAGAAGCCATGAAGAACATGACCATTGGAGACATCAAGCCTAAAGTTGAGGAGAGCCATGATCAAGGGGGAGCTTCAAGTTCCAACATCAACACCTCCATGGCGCCTCAAGTTGACAAAGAAGAAAAGGATGATCCATTGCCAACTCAAGACTCACAAGCCACACAACATCAAGAAGAAGAAGAAGTCCATGATCAAGTCCAACCACAAGAGGAGCAACACGCATCACCATCGCCAAGTGCTTCACAACCACATATGAGGCATGGACGCATCTCCAAGGCGCATCCGATGGACCAAATCATTGGAAGTCCGTCAAGGGGTGTAAGTACACGTTCTCGCCATTTCGCTTCATTTTGTGAGCACTACTCATTTGTTTCATGTGTAGAACCCACTCACATTGGGGAAGCACTCCAAGACCCAAATTGGGTGATGGCTATGCAAGAAGAACTCAAAAACTTCATCCGCAATGAAGTTTGGGTGTTGGAGGAGCGACCCAAGGACAAGAACGTCATCAGAACAAAGTGGGTGTACCGCAACAAACAAGACGAGAATGGTGTTGTGGTCCGCAACAAGGCAAGACTTGTGGCCAAAGGGTTCTCGCAAGTTGAAGGACTAGACTTTGGGGAGACATTTGCTCCGGTCGCCCGGCTAGAAGCCATCCGTATACCTCTTGCCTTTGCATCACATCATAATATTAGACTTTATCAAATGGATGTGAAAAGTGCCTTTCTTAATGGTTACATTAACGAGCTTGTTTATGTTGAACAACCTCCCGGGTTTGAAGATCTGAGGAATCCTAATCATGTGTATAGGTTTCACAAGGCGCTCTACGGGCTCAAGCAAGCACCTAGGGCGTGGTATGAACGACTACGAAATTTCCTTATCATGCAAGGATTCAAGATTGGGAGGGTGGACACTACACTCTTCACCAAAGACATCAACAGAGATTTGTTCATTTGTCAAATTTATGTTGATGATATTATTTTTGGTTCAACTAACGAAGCTCTTAGCCATGAGTTTGGCAAAATGATGTCTAGGGAATTCGAGATGTCAATGATTGGTGAGCTCAACTTCTTCATTGGATTCCAAATCAAGCAACTTCAAGAGGGGACCTTCGTCTATCAAGAGAAGTATACCAAGGACCTCTTGAAGAAATTTGAGATGGGAGATTGTAGCTCAAGAAGCACTCCAATGGCAACAAATTGTCATCTCGACACGGATAAGGACGATAAACCTATTGACCAATCGAACTACCGTTCTATTATTGGTTCATTGCTTTATCTTACCGCATCTAGGCCCGATATCATGTTTAGTGTATGCTTGTGTGCTCGCTTTCATGCGGCACCTAAAGAATCGCATAGGAAGGTGGTCTTTAGGATACTTAGGTATCTTAAGCATACCCCTAGTGTGCGCTTGTGGTACCCTAAAGGTGCAAAATTCCACCTCTTGGGATACTCGGATTCGGACTTTGCCGGATGCCGCGTGGATCACAAGAGTACCTCCGGTGGGTGCCACTTGCTTGGGCATTCCCTAGTATCTTGGTCTAGCAAGAAGCAAAATTTCGTCGCCTTGTCCACGGCGGAAGCGGAATATATTGCGGCCGGTGCATGTTGTGCCCAAATTCTTTATATTAAACAAACCCTTTTGGACTTTGGTATTAAACTTGGTTGTGTGCCTCTCCTTTGTGACAATGAAAGTGCGGTTAAGATAGCTAAAAACCCCATTCAACACTCCCGCACAAAGCACATTGATATTCGCCATCATTTCTTAAGGGACCATAAAGCTAAGGGAGACATCTCATTGCGAGGTGTTAGGTCCGAAGAACAATTGGCGGATATCTTCACTAAACCACTTGATGAGAAAACCTTTTCTAGGCTAAGAAGTGAATTAAATGTGCTAGATGCATCAAACGTCATGTAAGTTGCCATGATCATGTAAGAATGCATATCATATAGGTCTTGTATAACTTTCAAAGGATAGGGGTGAGCAAGGGTCAGCTTGGGATGGAGGTTCTTTTAGGTTTCCCCAAGGCTTGGAGAGTGGCTCTCCTTGAAGAAGCCTTTGAAAGGTTCAAATTTGGCAAGATAGATTTACTTTATGTCTTGCATGATGCTTGCCATATAGACCTGCACTCATATTTAAATTTCTTGCATTATAAATTGTTTGGCATTGCATACGGTAGATTGTCACAAAGGGGAACCCACCTCATGAGAAAGAGACTTGTTTGAAATGCAATATCTCAACTCATATGAGGTGGAAAGAACAAAATGTTAGGTGCGTTAATGCCTAGAGGAACATGCTTTAAAGAGATAGAAGTTTTCATACTCTAGCTCACAAAGCATGGGCCTTACATTTTATTTGGATGTTTTCCTCCCTATTTTCTCGGTGTTCCATTTGCTTTAAGGCCTAGCCAAGTTATTGGCATATTAGCTTTTTGAGGGGTGAGGGGTTGCCCAAAAAGTCCTAAGACATGTGTTTCTCATTGCTTGTTTGTTTGGTCAAAGGACATATATGGGATGTTGCTGTTTTGTAGTCATCGGATTATCCAATGCTTAGGTCAGTCCATCATCGGATCAGTTGGTGTTCAATAGGCAAGGGCCAGTTCAGTCAGTAACTCAAATCAACCGACGCGTTCATTTGGAAAAAAATCGGTCGATCCGATGTTCACTCTTCTGGAACTATGCTGAATTCCACCGATGATATTCCCTTCCACGTCGGACCATCCGGTGTCAACGACACCTTTTTGAATACCCTTACTATGCCATTCGACCGATGCTTCTAACATTCAACATCGGTCCATCCGGTGTTAAAGTTTCGGCTAGGGTTTGGGACCCACTACGTAGACGGCGCTTCGCCTCCTTTTCTTCTCTCTCCCCGATCCTGACTCACCCGCGCTCATCTCCGCCATCGCCGTTCCTCTCACTCGCGCCACCACCGTCTCCGGCCGCCGCCGCTGCCTCCGGCCGCCCGCCGCCTCTGGTCGCCGCACCACCTCAGCTGCCGCTGCACCATCGCAGCCGCCGCCTTCGCACCAACGCAGTTGTAGCTGCCGCCGCCACTCACCTCCACTGTAGCCGTCGCCGCCTCTCCACCCAAGCGCCGCCGCCACCTCTCTCCACCACCACAGCCGCCCCACGCACAGTCTCACCACCGTGGTGCCTCCCTCTACGGCCGCCACCACGTCGCTATTGTTTCCCAGCCGTGTCAACCTTTGTGTCGCCGTTCCGTGAATCGTCTACTTCGTTCACGCGCATTGCCTCATCGCAATGGCTCGTGACAAGAAAAACAAGGGCAAGGCCATTGCGGAGCCGACCGCAAAGAAGCAGAAGCTCTCGAAGGAGGAGGAGAAGGCGTTGATGACCGTTCGCGCCGCCGAGGAGCGAGAGCGTGGCCAAGGAGGATCACTGAGGATCCACGATGCTCGTCCGAGGCAGCCTCCCGTGATCGATGAGTCCGAGGCAGAAGAAGAGCCGGAAGTGCCACTCGTTCACCGGCGCTCAGCCCGGACCCGTGGGGGTCATCCCGCGGCAACACCACGTCTGAGACCGACTGCTGCCGATCGTCGTGAGGACAGGGAGGCCCAGAGAGCTATCTACGAGATGGACACCACCGTCCGTGTCGGTGAAGGTGTCCAATTGACTGATTACCGGAAGATGAAGGCCAAGCAGCTCCGAAGACTCAGATGGAGTGTGTTGCTTAAGGAGTGGTACCCGCAACCCAGAGAGGCTCTGGTGGACAGTCGTTTCTGGACCGTGACACAGGTGTCACTCTGCGAGACCTACAGACACTGCGGCCACAAGTTATTCCAACACAACTTTCTGGAATGGGATTAGCTCGCCCTGGCTGCAGAGACGGAGATACGGCCCTACTTTGAGAGGTACAGAGGGCTGGTCCAGCTGATGTCCTATGAGAAGAGTGCATATGTGGAGGATTGGGTCCGCGTGTTCTACGCTACCCTCTACGTCTCTGAGGGCCACAGGTCGATTGACTTCATGTTCATGGGCCAGCACCATCACCTGACGAGGTAGACGCTGGCACAGCTGCTCGGAGTGGACCTACACGACACTTGCGTGCATGAGAGAGTAGATGGACAGGTAGACCCACCGAGGAGGCCGCTCACTGGAGGAGTGGCACCACCACTTGAGGAGATCCGTTCTCTGTTTGGACCGACCTTCTCTCCAGACCAGCCGAGGGTACCGGCACTGCTGACTCCAGCTGCACGCACAGTGCATCTTGCCTTGCGCCGCACACTCTTGCCGAGGTCCGGGTACCTAGAGGGGTTCACCTGCCTACAGCAGACCCTCCTGTTGTACATCATGAACGGGATGGAGTTCGATATTGTGGACGTCCTCATATGCGAGATGGAGGATGTGATCACCGATGGAGTGGGCATGATGAGGCAGATTGTGTTTGGACACTGGATCAACTATCTGCTCTATATGGTTGCTCCTGAGGGGTCTGCGGTACGTGACAGCTACACTGACGAGAGTGTCCCACGGTTCAGTCACTACCGTACCCCAGCTCCTGGAGACCGCCGCCTTGGCCGTCCAGTCGAGCGTCAGGTCTGTGCACGCCTATCTGAGGAGGACTGGTCTGATCTGGAGAAGGAGGATGAGAGGCTGGCTGAGGCAGAGGCACAGGGTGAGGACCTGCAGCATATATGGTCCGAGAGCGACACGGATGACAGTGTCGATGAGTACTTTCCACCTCCTCCCTCACCAAGGCAGCACGACGCGGAAGCTGGAGGCTCTAAAGTGCCACCCCCTACTCCACCTTCCGTCACAGAGGCACATGTCTCTCAGCCATCTGAGCTCACTTCACTCCTACGGCAGATGGTTGAGCAGCAGCGCTTGGACCGGCTTGCAGCTGAGCAGGCCCGAGTAGAGCAGGCAGCACGTCCGGAGCTCCAGCAGGAGTAGCAGAAGATGTAGCACCAGATCGCCCGTGAGAGGCGAGAGGACACTGACCGACTGACTGGGCTGATCGACCAGATGCACCAGCGCTCCCTCGCCAGCAGCAGCAGACGCAACAGGCAATGATGGGCATCCTGGGGTTGATCACCAACCTCTACACCCAGACTGGGATTGCCCTGCCGTCGCAGCTGCCAGGCGTCGCTCCACCTCCACCTTTCCCTGCTCCAGCTGCAGCTCCGGTGCTGACCAAGCCGATCCCGTCGATCAGCATGTCTCCACTGCTGGCTCCCGGTGCACCGATCCACTCTCCGCTGCCGGCGACGACGCTGTTCCAGCAGACGCCAGCATCCGTCGTCAGTGCCCCCTTGCCAGCAGCTTCTACTCAGCAGGCACCAACAGTGGCTCCTACAGCTCCGACAGCTCCTTCCACCTCTACTCCAGGCAGCAGCTCCGACTCAGGGTCCTTAGGCACTCGGATCCCTTTTTGGTGTCTTGATGCTAAAGGGGGGGAAGAGTTAGAGATTCAGGGGGAGGGGTGCTTAGAGGGTTGCTTAGTCTCAGGGGAGTCTGTTTCTCTATCTTTTGTAATTTGGTGCTTATCCTTTGTAATTTGATGTTTTTGCTACTCATTTGGTGTTTATTGAGTACTCTTAAGTTATTAATCGGTTGAGCTTATTTGGTGTCTATCTATATCTTATGATCACTTATTCTCTTGAGTTATTCCTTGATTGAGCTTTCAAATTCATTACTATCAAGTGTGATAATCTTGTATTCATTGCATATCCTCTTAAGTTTTGTACTATCAAATTCATTACTATTGTGCTTTAATTGTTGTGTTTTCATCAATCACCAAAAAGGGGGAGATTGAAAGCATCTAGGCCCCCATCAGGTATGGTTTCGGTGATTAATGACAACCATTGGATTTTACTAATGAATTTGTGGATGCAAGGTCTCCCATATCACTCAATCAAATGAAATCTATATGTCATTGGAGACTACCAAACAATCAATTTATGAGATCAATCAATGTTGTGAAGATAAGAAGTAAAAGCTCTTATGTCCAAGTCATTCAACCATAATTGATGACACTTAATGCTTGACAACCATCAGAAGTACATTTCCAACAAATGTCTAAGAGGTCAATCGAGCAAAGTTCAAAAGAATCACTTAGAAACAACTCGAAGCAAACAAAATCAACTCACCAGATCAACCGATGTTTCTAGGGAACAACACATCGGTCGAGTTGGTTTAGCAGAAGAAGAAGACCTCAGAACAAAGTACTCACCGGATCATCCGATGTTAAGGGCTATGCTACATCGATCCATCAGTACAGTTTGCAATATCCTTGGACCAAGTGTAGCACCGGATCATCCGATGTACAGAAGTATACACATCGGTCAATCACTCCAGTAAGCATCAAGTTTGAGCCAATTCTGGAGGAAGAGCCACCGGATCATCTGATGAGAAGACAAGTGCAACATCGGTCTAACAACGGTCATATCTGACACAATGATGTCAGCTAAAGTGAACTTGACCGATGATAACTAAAGGGGAGACATCGGATCATCCGGTGTTCGTAGAAAATTTCTGTCAGCCTACTTTTTCCAACGGCTATTTCGTGGAGGCTGGCTATAAATACCCCCTAAACCTGTCAAATCGACAAGTCTTGATCACCAGACATAATCTACACATCCACAAGCATTCAAGACAAAGAGCCATTACTTCTACATCATTGAGACCACCTACACAACAAGAAATAGGCTAGAACTAGCTAGAGAGAGAGCTTGTGTGCCTCCATTCTGGGTGAGTGGAATTTCTAGGGTAGTGAGAGCTGTAAGGGAGTGAACCTTGGTGTTTGTAATTGAGAGAGACTTCCGGAGCTTGTCAAGGCGTTTGTGGAAGCCCGGAGGATCGAAGTTGTACAAGGCTTGAGCTCCACCTTGCCGAGGTTGGCAAACGGAGAAGAATAGTGGAGATCCCTCGTCTCGGTGACTTGGGTGTGGGTAAACCCTTTGGTTGGTGCCACAATGTGGATGTAGGAAGATCTTGACGATCTTGCCGAACTACGGGATAAATCCTCGTGTCTCCTCGGGAGTTTGCATCCCCTTCCTCTCCCTTACATTTATGCATTTTATATACCGCAAAGTTGCTATTTACTTCAATGCATAGATCGTTTGCGTAGGGAATTGGGCTTTTAGGAATTAAGTTTTATTGCTTAGTTTTTTTTTAAAAGAAGCCCAATTCACCCCCCCTCTTGGGCATTCGATCCATACAGCAGGTCCTCGAAAGCACTCTCTACGGCAACTCCTTCTGTTTCGAGCGACACAATTCAATAAAATAATGCCCATATCTCAATGACATGATATGCATGATTAATGCAATTGTGAGTAAAACTTATTAATAAGTTGCTATTAATGTTTACTAACTAGTTCTAATAGTATTTTTAAAAAAGTTTGGACAAGTTTGGAATTGATTTGAGTTCATTTGGAATTAATTCAGCACATTCCAGATTTAGATACCGAACTAGTCCATTTTTAGGGGTCGGACTAGTCCGCCTTGACCAGAACCAGAATTTAGGGTTTTCTTGATCTGCGAGAATTGGGGTTGAATTTGCATGAAAACTTGAATGTAGAGGGTGTACCACATGTTTAGAGATCCAAAGATCAAGACTTGGGCATGAGACTTGAATCTTGGCAGTTAAGGCAAATGGAGATGAGTTGATGAAGAATTTGGATGAAGAACGTCAATTCATCGAAAAGTCGATGAAGGTCGATCTTGGTTGGCCCTTCCCCCTCCTTTCCTCCTTCTCCTTGCTTCCGGACTTGATCTTAAAGTCGGCAAAAAGGAAAAAGTGGTAGCAGGGGGTTTTCAATTGGGGCGGAGAGGTGTGGCATATTGGGTTGTTTATATAGGGGTGGAGAATTAGGGTTTTTTGGTGAATTCAAGTAGAATTCGGTGGGGGGCGTGTAGGGGCTGAGGTGGGGTCCAGTTGGGCTCCTGTGAGGTTGGGCAAGTTCATGTGCCCAAATTAGGCAATTACCCAAAAAAATCGTGGAGAAATAACAGAATCCGAGTTGTTTTCCGAAGGCAGGACTAGTCCGCAGTTAGGACCGGACTAATCCGTTTGGCAACAGACGAAAATTGAACAAGTCCGATCGGACGAGTTTGGGGAACATCAGAGGCTCAATCAGACTAGTCTGCACATAGTGCCGGACAAGTCCGGACTCTGAAGAATTGAATTTTTCTTAATGAAATTGGGGACACTGGACTAGTCCGGGGTATGGCCGGACAAGTCCGCACTTTTGAAGAAAATTGAATTTTCTGGACAGAGTATAGGGATACCGGACTAGTCTGGTTCAGAGGCCGGACAAGTCTGCACCCTGAAAGACTAAAATTTCCAATTTAGCCCGAAATTCATTTGAATCTTGTTCCTTTTTACTTGGCTTAATGTTAAACATGTATGAGGATGTATGCAATGCATTGTGCATGAAAATGAGGGTGTTACAGATATGAAAGAATCACCTGGCTCACAAATGGTGAGCAATACACAACCACTTATTGGGAGTTTGCTCAAATCCTTGGCTTGGAGGATCAACTCGGCAACGAGATCATCATTTCAAATCTCATGGCCGTTGCACGAGATGATTTGGATTACATGTATCCAAGACATGCAGTCTATGAGGCGGGACATATAAGGAACATAAAGCCATTCTATAGTGTGCTCAACCGCGTCTTGAGGAAGACCAAAGCCCAAAAGATGGCGATGCAGGGGTCGTACAAGAAAACTAGAGACACTTGGTGGTATTGCTTGATGGAGAGGAAAGATTCAATGTGGTTGACTACTCTAAGACGACATTTTCAACATCTCACACACACCCAACCGGTCTTGTGGCTATGCACCATATGTGATGTGCTTGATTGCGAAGGTGTTTGGGATCACATTCAGGAAGGATTTCACCCATAGAAGACTTGTCCTACAATTCCTCCACCAGAATATCCTACCTCAAGAAGAATGTCGACACTCTTGCCTTCTCCTCTCACCCAGTGGCACCTCCATCTTCTCCTCCACCATAATCATCGAGCAGCTTCTTCAAGTGGTTCAAAACACTTTTAGCCTCTTGTTGAAGAGCAAAAGTTCAGACTCGTCGCATGAAGGAATGCCAATAGAAGTACCTCAAGGCGACGTGAGACAAGTTCAAGATTCCCTTGTCTCCCGCCACAGAGAGTGATGGAGAGTTGACTCCTATTCTCGAGTTCACCCTTGATGAACTCTCTTAGTTTGAAAAAGATGGAACCTCCAAGGCCACAACCCCCAATGATGAAGACAATAATGAAGACCCAGAGGCCATCGAGAGTGACTACAAGCAGTAGTGTGACAACGATGACGATGAGGAGTAGATTGTAGAACTCTCTTCCTCTTTTTTTGGTGTCTTTATGCCAAAGGGGGAGGGATTGAAGGGGGTACATCTCTTAGTGTTGTCTCTTTTGTTGATCCTATTGACTAGTACTATGTTTTAAAAACCTGCGTTTAAATTTTTGTAAGACTTGATTTGTGTTAAGGGTTGTAAGCACTATGTGATGTTTGTTTAAACTTAATTGTGATATGATGCTTATGTTCATTAGGTTATATTTTATGCATATCATTGCTTTATTAATGCCTTATGTGAGACCTATGTGTGCTGAATACATTGGCTTCGACAGTAAAAGTTTTGAATGCTGCCATAACATCTTTTTAGCAAGGTCTGACTCTAGCTCCGAGCTTCTGCAAGGTCCGACAATAGGTCTGACATGTTTTTGGGTATCTCCGGTAAGCTTTGTCTTTAGCTACGTCATGTTTTTGATAGCTCCGGCATGTCTTTGTTAAGCTCCGATATGTTTTGCTAGGTCCAAATAATTTTGGTTAGCTCCGACATGTTTTTCTAGCTCCGACTTTTGGAATGACTAGTTCTGACTAGTTTTGGTTAGCTCCGGCGCTAGGTCCGACTAGCTTTGGTAAGCTCTAGCGCTAGGTCCGACTAGCTTTGGTAGGCTCCAATGCTAGGTTGTACTAGCTTTGGTAAGCTCCGGCTCAAGCTCCGGTTAACTTTTTCTAGGTTCGGAGCTTGATCGTAATGTTCCTGCTTTTATCTTGCAATGTTTCAAACTTGCTTTATATCCTTGGAAAGATTCCTTAGTATTCATTTGCTATGTTTTTGGTGTGTTTTGGTTTATATGGATGATATCGTTTTGCTCTGCTTTGCAACATGCTTATGTGAGGTGATCACGTAAGGTGTTGTGTTCGGAACTAACTTGAGTCAAGTCGCGGACTTGGGCTCGAATGGATTGGTTGTTTGTTCACGTGCAGGTGTTGCTTGAGTTCAAGACATGGCTGGTGACGGGATCCATTGAACTAGTCTTAGGGAGAAGATGAGGTTCAACAACCAAGTTTGGGAGGAATTGTGGTTGAGTTGATCGGGAGGTTGCGCATCATATTTGAATCAAGAACAATGCTTATGAAGGTATCGTGTACGTCATTGGAAGATGTTTGCACATGTGCAAGGAGTGTATGGATGTGGCTACATTGTTCCGAGGCGTGATGAAGAGATGTAGACGTAAAGAATTGGTCGAAAAGGTCCAATCGACTATGTTGTGGACTCAAGCTGCGGCTGAGTCGGGTTTGACTCAAATATGGAAAGATTTGAGTTGGTTATGATAGGATTTCGTGTGGGTCACGAGTTTGAGTTGTTTTAGGAATGTGGGATACGTTCCTAAGGTGTTTGGAGGTCTTAATATTGCTTCTATCTGTGTATAGAAGAGTCCTAAGCAGTTATGGAAAGTTTCAATTCGTGATCAGAGTAGGATTGGAGTCCTAGTTGAGATTTGGTTGGCCTAAGGGCTGGTTATATAAGCAAGGAAGGCCAGATCTCATGGTGCACGACTTTGGCGCTGTTCCTCTTGTGTTCTATTGAATAAAATTGGTAGTTTGAAGGAATTTTTGTGCCTTGTTCGTCCGACTTGTTTCAGACAAGTTTTACTCGTCGAGTTTCTGGACAGCACTACCTTTCATCGTTGGTTTTATCATAACTCGAGTTTTACAGATCCAACTGACGATATTCTTTTTGTGTTGTCTTCAAAACTTGATTATATATCATCTGTCAAAATTTCAAGAACATTGGATTTGTGGTTTCTGACCTACACGAGTTTTTTTGCAGCATTCCAGAACTGTTTTTCTCGGGTAGGACAGATTGACCTTTGTTCGATTTTTCGATCATAACTTGAGTTTCTCTCGACAGATATGAGTGATTCTTCTTGTGTTTTCTTCGAGACTACATTCTATATGATATCTATCACTATTTTCATGGCAAAACACGTTTAGATTAGTATCACTCACAATTTTTCTAACAGATCATTTTTCTACCGAAGGGGTTCGGATTTAATTGTTTCCGCTGCGTAAGATTTTTAAATCTACCATTCACCCCCCCCCCCCTCTGGTAGATTTTCACGTGCTCTTCAATCCTACAATTGGTATCAGAGCCACGGTGCTCCAATCATTGTGATTTGCACGTGTTTTTGACTAATCATCATGGAGAAATACTCCTCCAAACCTTGTGTGTTTGCTGGTATTGATTTCCAGGTTTGGAAGGCACGCATGGAGGCTTTCATCCAGGAGCAAGGCTTCGCAATATGGGAGAAGGTGTAAAAGCCTTACGAAGTGCCACCTAACGATCAAGTTACGGCTACAACCTACGGGACGTCGACAACAACAACAAAGCCCAAAACTTGATCATCCAAGGACTCACTCAGAGCGACTTTGACCGCGTTGCACATCCCTGATTGGCATACGATGTATGGAGAGCACTTTGTGACTATCAAAAAGGATCCAACACGATGAAGGAGGTAAGGCAAGACATGTTCAAGAAATAATACATGCGCTTCGAGATGCAACCCGGTGAGTCTATCGATGATCTCTTTGCTCGCTTTAACAAAATTCTCAGTAACTTGCGTAGTGTCAATGTTAATTTTTCAGATGCTGAAAATGCTAGGTAATTGTTAAGTACATTAGATATGTCAATTTGGGAGATGAAAGTCACATGTATTCGTGAATCTACTATCATGAGTACACTTACTTTAGATGTGCTTTACTCTAAACTCAAAACTCATGAAATTGACATCTTATCACGTAAGAGCCCAAATAAGTCTATTGCATTTGTCTCACAACGTGATATGCCTAGCTCCGGCCAATCATCATCTTGCAATACTCTTGCTTTGTTGTCCTCACTAACCCTGGAGCAGATTGAGGAATTTCCAGAGGAGGAGCTAGCACTCTCTCTACTAGGTTCTCAAAAGCATTGCAAAATGTGAGAACTAGAAGGAGAGGAAGCTCTGGACCTCAACGATGCTTCGAATGTGGTAAGACAGGACACTTTTGTACAGAATGTCCTAACCTTTCAGGTTCTACTTCCTGAGAAGAAAAACAATCAAGGACGAAGCACTCCTCAACAAATGATAAGAAGAAGAAGAAGGGCTTTATAGGTCGCCAACTGGTGAACAGTTTTATCTCTGCACTCTAGGAACTTGGCTCAAGCGACGTGGACATTGGAAGTGACGAAGATGAAGATGATTTGGCCAACTTATGCTTCATGGTGGGCAAAACAAGATCAAGATCAAGTCAGGAGGATGCAGAACACAACAGTGACGACGATGATGTATGTTCTACCTGTAATGAAATGTGTGTTGCAATTTCTCGTGCAACTATTATTGTTAAGAAAAAGTACAAAAAACTAAGGGATAATGGTGCTAAAATTGAATCAATAGAATCTGAAATCAACCATTTGAAAACCTTGATTCCTAGTGATGATTCTTGTCCCTTGTGTGATTTAATCTATAAACAATTGTCCACATTAAGAACTGCACATTCCTCTACTCTAGATAGACTTGAACTTGAAATTGAAAAGAACAAAAAGCTTGCTGCACTTGACATTGGAAACTTAAAAGATGCTTCTTGTTCTACACTTGATTTGCATTGTTCCAGTTGTGATGATCTTGAAAAGAAACTAAAAGATGCTATGAATGAAATTTCAATATTGAATAATGCTTTACGTTCTCATGAAGTTAAATATTATTCCAATTGCAAATTAAATGGAAAAACTTCATACGAAAATTGCCTTGATCCATCCAGTGAACTTGATAACATGCATAGGACATTAGATCGGTTTTAATGGGAATAAGAACCTAAACTTGCTGCTGAATTCTTCCAAGTCTTGCAATGATAAAACTAGTTTAGGTTTTGATTCTCATGCTCATGCTAAGGCACATCCACCTAAAATCGTAAATTCATTAGGAAGTGGTTTGATTCAAACAGTTCCTAAACAAAAAGAAGTGGTTTTCAAATCTGCAGGAGTATTGTCTCATTCGGTTTCAAATAAAAATATTGCTTGCTCATCTAGACATGAACACAAAGTTAAATTTCATTGTACCTACTGTGGTAGAGATGGTCATGTCATACATTTTTTTTATAGACTAGCTAAACAACAGAATATGGAAAGAATGATGGCTAGATCTTATAACTTTCATACAAAATTTGCTGCACATATTAAACCGAATGCCAGGAACATGCAACCTGCTGTTATGAGTCAAAAACATTCAAAGTTTACCTCCGGACCTTCTATTTTTGCCTCCGGAGCTACTGAATTTTGTGCTACTCAAGTAATATCTTATAGATCAGTAGTTAAGAGTAAAAAACCTCAAAATTTGACTCGTAGACCTGCTGTTTTCTCTCAGCTTTCACGTGTTTTTCCTGCTGCACGTCGTGTGACTCAGTACTGGATTCCTAAATGCCTTTTGACTAACCCCTGTGTTGAGTCATCGACGTATTGTGCTTCTATGTAGGTTACACGTTTGAGGAAGGAGAACATTTGGATTGTGGATTCAGGTTGCTCACGCCACATGACCGGTAACAAAGATTGGTTCTCCTCCCTCTCTTTTGTGTCACGTGTAGAGAATGTTACTTTTGCCAATAATTCTTCAACTCCTATAATTGTTACTTTTGCCGATAATTCTTCAACTCCTATAATTGCTAAGGGTTCGGTTAGAGTAAATGATCACTACACTTTGAAAGATGTGGCACTTGTACAAAATTTGAAATACAACTTGCTTTCTGTTTCACAATTGCTAGATGAAAATCTGGAAATTATTTTCAATAAAAACTACTGCAAAGTTGTAGGTTCAAATAGTGAGCTTATTTTTAACATGTCTCGGTTTGGAAGAATTTTTAAAGCTGATTTTGATATGTCTTTCTCTAAGCATATGTGTCTAGTTGCTAATGATTCAAATGACTTATATTTTTGGCATCGTAGACTTGGTCACGTAGGCTTTGATCACCTAACGCGTGTTAGTGCTCTTGATCGCATACGTGGGCTGCCTAAGCTTAAAGGGGACAAAGAAATTGTGTGCTCTTCTTGTAGACATGATAAGATGGTTGCAGGTCCACATACTCCTCTCGCAATGATCATGACAACTGAACCGGGTCAACTTTTGCACCTTGACACTGTAGGACCTTCACGTGTTCAATCCTTCGGAGGTAAAGGGTATGTTCTTGTGATTGTTGATGATTATTCTAGATACTCTTGGGTTTACTTTATGGCATCTAAGAATGAAGCTTTTAGTCACTTTAGAACCTTATTTCTTAGATTATCAATTAATCACCCAGGATTTTTAAAAGCAATTAGAAGTGATAACGGAACTGAATTTAAAAATCAATCTTTTGATCACTTTTGTACTGAAAATGGAATAGATCATCAATTTTCTTCACCATATGTACCTCAACAAAACAGTGTCGTCGAAAGAAAGAACAAAACCTTGGTTGAGATGGCTAGGACTATGCTTGATGAATATCAAACTCCTAGGAAATTTTGGGCTGATGCAATTGCAACCGCTTGTTATGTCTCAAATCGTGTTTTCTTGCGCGCTAAGCTAGGTAAAACACCATATGAGCTATGGTTTGTACATAGGCCTAGTGTTACGGACTTTCGAGGCTTTGGATGCAAATGTTTTGTTAAGAAACATGGTAATCTTGATAAATTTGAACCTATATCCATTGATGGCATGTTTCATGGGTATCCATTTCATACTAGAGGCTATCGTGTGTTTTTTACTTGACACCAACAAAATTGTGGAGACTTGTGAAGTTTCTTTTGATGAGTCTAGCCCAGGTACTAGATCAAACATTACAGGTCTAGATCCATATCCGCAGGGGGAGAGCATTTTCATTGAAGATGAGGAAGACCCAGCACCGACGACCACCATTGCTGGTCCAGATCCTCCTCAAGTCACAAGCTCATCGATTTGTGATGAACATGAATAAGAAGAAGCTTGTGAAGTGTCTATTCCCCTTTGGGTTCTTAAAATTCATCCTCCACAACAGATTATTGGAAGCTTGCACGAACGAGTTACATGGTCTAGGTTTTGCGATCCAAACTCTCATGCTCATTCTGCTTTTGTTGCTTCTTTTGAACCCAAAGATATATCACACGCACTCACTAATGAATCTTGGATTATTGCCATGCAAGAAGAGTTAGAAAATTTTGAAAGAAATAATGTTTGGAAACTTGTACCTCCACCTCAAGGTCACACTTTAATTGGAACTGAATGGGTGTTTAAAAATAAAAAAAAAGTGAGGATGGGGTTGTGGTTAGGAATAACGCTAGGTTGGTTGCTCAAGGTTTCACTCAAGTTAAAGGTCTAGATTTTGATGAAACTTTTGCTCCTGTTGCTAGATTAGAAGCCATAAGAATTTTGTTAGCTTTTGTTGCATCTAAAGGTTTTAAGCTATATCAAATGGATGTTAAAAGTGCTTTTCTTAATGGCAACATAGATGAGGAGGTTTATGTCAAACAACCACCAGGTTTTGAAAATTCAAATTTTCCTAATCGTGTTTACAAACTGTCCAAAGCCTTGTACGGTCTTAAACAAGCCCCTAGAGCATGGTATGATAGGTTAAAAACATTCTTACTTGAAAAGGGTTTTACCATGGGCAAGGTTGATAAAACCCTTTTTGTGCTTAAGCATGGCAATGACTCATTATTCGTTCAAGTGTATGTGGATAATATTATCTTTGGTTGTGCTTCTCATGATCTTGTGGCCAAGTTTTCAGCTATGATGAGTTCAGAATTTGAGATGAGTATGATGGGAGAACTCACGTACTTTTTGGGGCTGCAAATCAAGCAAACCAAGGAGGATACCTTTGTGCATCAAACGAAGTATACAAAAGACCTCCTAAGGCACTTCAACATGGTCAACAGCAAGCATTTTCGGACACCAATGGAACAACAACAACACTTGAACTTGATGAAGATGGTGAACCCATGGATCAAAAAGAATATAGAAGCATGATCGGATCACTTTTGTACCTCACGACATCAAGACCGGACATACAATTCAGCGTATGTCTTTGTGCACGATTTCAAGCCTCCCCACGTACTTCACATCGTCAAGCCGTCAAAAGGATTCTCAGGTACTTACATGGAACTCAAGAATTTGGCATTTTTCTTCCTTCTTCCTCAATCGTTACTTTGAAAGCTTTTTTCGATGCTGATTTTGGAGGTTGTAGGATTGATAGAAAAAGTACTTCCGATGCTTGTCATTTTCTTGGTAATTCACTTCTTGCATGGTCCTCTAGAAAACAAAATTTAGTTGCACAATCCACAGCCGAATCTGAATATGTAGCTGCTGCTAGTGCTTGCTCACAAATTCATTGGATTGTTCGAACACTTAAGGACTATGGGGTTGATCTAGAAAGTGTTCCCCTGTTTTGTGATAACACTAGTGCCATTCGCATTGCTAAAAACCCTGTGCAACATTCTAGAACTAAGCACATTGACATTAGGTATCACTTCCTCCATGATAATGTTGAAAAAGGAAATATTGTGCTTCACCATGTAGATACCGAACAACAATTGGCTGACATTTTTACAAAACCTTTGGATTTCACTCGTTTTTGTTACATTCGTAGTGAAATAGGGGTTATGCATCCTCATGGTTTAAATTGAGGGGGAGTTTTGAAACTTGCGAAGTCTATGTGTGAATCTGAACTACAATAATATGAGCATAGTATTTCATACATATATGACTTGTGATTCCTTTTACATGCTAAAAGTTCTTACTACATTACTCATGTTATACATTTTATAGTTTTTGCCATGACTAGTAATTGGAATAATTACTTATACTAAATCGGGTCATGATCGAACCTTCTTGCTGTTTTGAACTTGTTGCATGTTCATAAGTACTGTTAATCATAAAAAATTAATCAGGTAATAAACTCACATGTTGAGTTTTTATGAACAAATATAAATTGAGAAAAGATCATGAGAATATGCATGCATCACACTTCTTCTTTTGAGATGGCTTATCATTGCACATAGACATGAACTTGGAAGAAGTTGTGTATGACTAAAACCATGTCCTTAAGCTTCTGATTGTCAAATGACATAGGCTTGGCTTGGTTGGTTAGAATAAGGCAGATGCGCATATAATCTCTTGCAAATATCATATGATCTAAATTTATGAATTTAAAAATAATAAAATGCAGCAACAAGTGTCATGCTTTTAGGTATTGAAATAGTTAAGTTTGTGAGATCATGACTTGCTTAAATTGAAAATTACATTTGATCTCTAGCATGGCTTACACTACTTTATGTATCTCATTGTTGTGATAGTGTAAGTTACTTGATAGTATGACTTGGATCAGCTTTGTTTTATATGTATATGTTATAATATGCTCATAACAATTAAAATTTCTCTTTTGAACCTTGCTGAATACATTGTCAAAGGGGGAGAGATAATATTGTGAATTATGCAAGGGGGAGAAATATGTAGAAGGGGAGAAATTTGTTTTTCTTCTTATTTTATTTCTGTTTTACAAAGTGGGGAGAAATTGTTTTCAAAACTTTTAATGTGAATAAGCCAATGTTCGGATTTTAAGTGGTGTTGCCAATGCATTCTTCAAGGGGGAGATTGTGAGACCTATGTGTGCTGAATACATTGGCTTCGACAGTAAAAGTTTTGAATGCTTCCATAACATCTTTTTAGCAAGGTCCAACTCTAGCTCCTAGCTTTTGCAAGGTCCGACAATAGGTCTGACATGTTTTTGGGTAGCTCTGGTAAGCTTTGTCTTTAGCTCCGACATGTCTTTGATAGCTCCGACATATCTTTGTTAAGCTCCGATATGTTTTGCTAGGTCCGACTTATGTTGGTTAGCTCCGAGATGTTTTTCTAGCTCCAACTTTTGGGACGACTAGTTCCGACTAGTTTTGGTTAGCTGCGGCGCTAGGTCCGACTAGCTTTGGTAAGCTCCAGCGCTAGGTCCGACTAGCTTTGGTAGGCTCCGGCGCTAGGTTTACTAGCTTTGGTAAGCTCTGGCTCAAGCTCTGGTTAGCTTTTTCTAGGTGTGGAGCTTGATCGCAATGTTCCTTCTTTTATCTTGCAATGTTTCGAACTTGCTTTATGTTCTTGGAAATATTGCTTAGTATTCATTTGCTAAGTTTTTGGTGCGTTTTGGTTGATATGGATGATATCATTTTGCTATGCTTTGCAAAATGCTTATGTGAGGTGCTCACGTAAGGTGTTATGTTCGGAACTAACTTGAGTAAAGTCGCGGACTTGGGCTCGTATGGATTGGTTGTTTGTTCATGTGCAGGTGTTGCTTGAGTTCAAGACATAGCTGGTGACGGGATCCATTGAAATAGTTAGGGAGAAGATGAGGTTCAACAACCAAGTTCAGGATGAATTATGGTTGAGTTGATCGGGAGGTTGCGCAACATGTTTGAATCAAGAACAATGCATATGAAGGTATCGTGGACGCCATTGGAAGATGTTTGCACGTGTGCAAGGACTGCATGGACGTGGCTACATTGTTCCGAGGCGTGATGAAGAGATGTGGACGTAAAGAATTGGTCGGAAAGGTCCAACCGACTAGGTTATGGACTCAGGCTGCGGCTGAGTCAAGTTTGACTCAAATATGGAAAGATTTGAGTTAGTTATGATAGTATTTTGTGTGCATCACGAGTTTGAGTTGTTTTAGGAATGTGGGATACGTTCCTAAGGTGTTTGTAAGTCTTAAGATTGCTTCTATCTGCGTATAGAAGAGTCCTAAGTAGTTATGGAAAGTTTCGATTCATGATCGGAGTAGGATTGGAGTCCTAGTTGAGATTGGGTTGGCCTAAGGGCTTGTTATATAAGCAAGGAAGGCCAGAGCTCGTGGTGCACGACTTTGGGCTGTTCCTCTTGTGTTCTATTGAATAAAATTCGTAGTTTGAAGGAACTTTTGTGCCTTGTTCGTCCAACTTGTTCCAGACAAGTTTTACTCGTCGAGTTTCTGGACAGCACTACCTTTTGTCAGTGGTTTTATCATAACTCGAGTTTTACAGATCCGATTGACGATATTCTTTTTGGGTTGTTTTCACAACTTGATTATCTATCATCTGTCGAAATTTCACAGTCATTGGACTTGTGGTTTCTGACCTACACGAGTTTCTTTGCAGCGTTCCAGAACTGTTTTTCTCGGGTAGGACAAATTGACCTTTGTTTGATTGTTCGATCATAACTTGAGTTTCTCTCAACGGATTTGAGTGATTCTTCTCGTGTTTTCTTCGTGACTAGATTCTGCCTGATATATATCACTTTTGTCACGGTAAAACATGTTTAGATTAGTCCCACTAACGATTTCTCTAACACGTTGTTTTTCTACCGAAGGGATTGGGATTTAATTGTTTCCGCTGCGTAAGATTTTTAAATCTACCATTCACCCCCCTCTGGTAGCTTTCCACGTGCTCTTCGATCCTAAACCTTATCACAAATCATGGACACAATACGTGGGCACCCCACCATAACTTGTGTATGTACGGTAACTCCCTAAAATTTTTCATTCATGATGCATATATTGAGGGGGATTAACTCATACACACAAGGTTATGAAAATCAATTAATATTATTTTCGTTGAAGCTTAATGTGTTGTCATCAATCGCCAAAAAGGGGGAGATTGAATGTGCATCTAGGAATCTCCGTGGGTTTTGAATGATTGATGATGACAAATTAAGAGACTAATGAGCTTAGTTGATCTTAAGCACATGTGTGGAATTGAAATGGAAGAAATACCAAAAAAAAGGAAAAGATTGAAACGGGCGTCGAAGACTCAAGCATAGAAATTAAGGTTTCTTATGTGTTGAGTTTAGACTAGCTTAATGTATGTGAGGGTGTGTATATCAAGTGCATTGAGATCATAGAAGAGGGCTTAATATCTTAGTCGGGAGAATACCTAAGTGAGAAGCCTTGACAAAAGAAAACCCTAGTGGTTCGACTTGTCCGGGTTCCAGGTCGGACTAGTCCGTGTGAGTCCCCTTAGTTCATTTTGGAAGTGACTAAATGTTTCTGTTGTACTTCAGACTTGTCTGTTTGGGAACAGAATAGTCTGTTGTACACTTGTTGAGAATTTTTGAGTTAAGTCTCGGGAGACCGGACTTTTCCGTCACAGTGGCGGGACTAGTCCGGGCCTGCCAATCCTGTATGTTTTCAGCTAGACTACAGGGTACGGTTGTACTTTGGACTTGTCCGTTACAAGCCGGACTAGTACGTGTTAGTTTGAGAAAGGGGGTTTCATAGGCTAAGTCATGTTGGCCAGACTTGTTCGCCCTGGTTGGCCAGACTAGTCCGGTATGTCCAGACTTGTCCATTTTTAGATGCACCAAGGCATTCTGTTTTAGTTCGGACTAGCCCGTTTTTGGCTGGACTGGTCATGTGTGTCATGATGATTTGAAATTCAAATGTTGGAGGGTACGTCACCCTTTGCAGAGTGTGACATAGCATGGACCCAGTAGGCTGGACTAGTCTGCACATTAAATGGTGGCAACAGTTGGATTTCAGGATCCCTATAAAAGGGGACCCCCCTGACCTTCAACTAAAAACTCTTGAACCCTAGCGCTGCCACAAGCATCCTTAGCCTTCCAAAGCCTTGCCCTCTAGAACCAAATCCTGAGTTAGGGTTTGGGAAGTAGATAGAAGGAAGAACGCCTTGCTTTGGCTCTCGAATTTATCTCTTGCGCATGGTGTTAAATTTTTGTGACATGTGGTTGTTGAGCTTCGTGTGCCCTTGTTGTTGATCATTTGTGGGAGCCTCAACTTGTGAGAAGCCCCAAGAACATTGTAGTTACCCCTTGTGATTAGTGAAATCCAAGCCGACCTTGTGTGGTGGCTTGGTGAGAATAGGGTCAAGTGAGACCCGGTCCTTTGTGGACTTCTCAACGGGGATGTAGGCTTCTCCGTGAATCTAAACCTCGGTATAAATTATTGTCTCACTTGTCACTTTTCTTTCCGCTTATCATTAGAATTTCTTTTAGGGTTCATATTGTTCATCTTCTTGTTCATCATCATAATCTTGCAATCTAATCATTCTTACTTGTCAATCAAGGCTGTATTAGGTTGCTAGATATTGTATCCATTTTTTGTTGAACTAAAATCCACTAAAAACTCATAAAAAATCAAGTTCTTGAGTTTTTGTTGTGCACTGAGTGGATTAGTCTGACCCTAACCAGACTAGTCTGGCCCCAGTCACTTAATCTTGTGTTATTAAGTCATTTCTAGTCATATTGCCTATTCATCCCCCTCTAGGCAACTTTCAATTGGTATCAGAGCGGGTCTCTCCATTAAGAATCAAACCACTTAGAGAGAAGATGTCTGGAAGGAGAGAAAATGAGGTTCTGGTGATCGCCGATGGAGATGACTAGAATAAGAACGTCGATGTCCTTCAAGATGATCCCAATGATGACGAAGAAGTCCGCCAACTCAACACGACTTTGTGAGAAGCTAGGCCTTCCCAAGAAGGAGACCAAGGCGACCAATGAGACCAATGACGTCTATCAGAGTAGTTCACAAGACTACTCCCGATATACTTTCAATTATGAGTGCCTAACTTCTAGCAATCACTACTTGTCTATTCTCATGGGTAAACCTCCTCAATTCGATGGAAATGACTACACCATGTGGAAGCACAACATGAAGATTCATCTAATTTCCTTAAACCCTAGCCTGTGGAAATTGTTTTGACAGGTGTTCATCTTCCAAATAATGAATAATACATCACCCCAGAGCAAGCTATACTACTCCACCGCAATGCTTAAGCGGTTGGAGTGATCACCTCCTTCTTGACTCAAGAAGAGTTCAATAGAATCAATGGGTTGGAGGTGGCCAAAAGCATTTGGGATATGCTAAAGATGGCGCATGAGGGTAACCGAGTCATACGGGAGGCAAAAATGTAGATGATCAAATGAGAACTTGGGAGGTTCACCATCATGGATGGTGAGACCCCACAAGACATGTACAACCGCCTCAAGGTACTCATTAACAAGAGTCGTTCATATGGGCATTCATGCTATGAGACCTATGCGTGCAGAATACATTGGCAGTTAGAATAAAAGTGAAGGTTTACATTCAAAGTTTTGAAGCTTACACCGGTACACCATGATACACCCCGATACACATTGTCTGAACTTTCTGAATTTATATCGGGAGTAACAGTTACTGCACAAAATTTTCATATTGAGTTTGATTGCTCTGTTTTTCTCTATTTTAACTCGCAATGTTTTGAACTTGTTTTTTTGGCTTATGGAAAGTTTGCTTAGTATTCTCTTACTATGTTTTTGGTGTGTTTTGGTGTTTATGGATGATATCATTTTGCTATGGTTTGCAACATGCTTATGTGAGGTGCTCACGTAAGGTGTTGTGTTTTTTGGACTAACGAGAGTTAAGTCGAGGACTTGGGCTTGTAAAGATTGGTTGTTTATTCATCTGCAGGTGTTGCTTGAGGTCAAGACATGGCTTGTGACGGGATCCATTGAACTAGTCATAGGGAGAAGATGATGTTCAACAACAAAGTTCGGGAGGAATTGTGGTTGAGTTGATTGGGATGTCAAACAACATGTTTGGGTCAAGAACAATGCATATGAAGCTATCGTGGTTGTTGTTGGAAGGTGTTTGCACGTGTTCAAGGAGTGCATGGACGTGACAACATGGTTCCAAGATGTGATGAAGAGAAGTAGACGTAAAGATATGGGTTGAAAGGTCCAATCGAGATGGATTATACCTCAGGCTGCGACTGAGGTGGTTATGGTTCGTTTATGGAAAATTCGAGTTTGTTTCGGTTAGATTTTGTGTGAGTCACGAAGTTGAGTTGTTTTAGGAATGTTTAGAACATTACTAACGTGTTTGGAAGTCTTAATATTGCTTCTACCTGTGTATAGAAGAGTCCTGAGCAGTTATGGAAAATTTTGGTTGAAACTGAGTAGGATTAGAGTCCTAGTTTGGATTGGGTTCGCCTTAGGGCTGGTTATAAAACTAAGGGAAGCTAGAGCTTGCGGTGATACGACTTTGGATTGTTCCTCTTATGTTATTATCAATAAAATTCATAGTTTAAAGGAATTTTTGTACCTTGTTCGTCCGACTTATTTCGAACAAGTTTTTCTCGTCAAGTTTCTGCACATCACTAAGTTGCGTTGGTGTTTTTATCAAAACTCAATATTTACAAATCCTATTGACGTTATTCTTTTTGTGTTGTCCTCAAAACTTGATTCTAATTCATTTGTGAAAGTTTCACGATCATTGAATTTTTCGTTTCTGATCTGCACGAGTTTCTTTGCAGTGTTGCAGATCTTGTTTTTTACTCGGGTAGAACAAATTGACCCTTGTTTGATCTTTAGATCATAACTTGAGTTTTCCTCGACGTTTTTTCGTGATTCTTGTTGTGACTTATTTGTGACTTGATTCTTCACAATCTATACTGGTTTTTGTCATTATTGATAACATTTAGATTAGTTGCACACATTGTTTCTGTCAGTACCCTACGTACCCAGTACCCCATGATATCGCAACAAGTGCAAGAAAGTTCCACCCATCAGAGTCGAAGGCCCTCGTAGGTCACACATGTCACGTTGCACCGGACCCACTCCCCTCATATAGCTTGCTCCCGGGTTAACATGTGTAAAAAAAGACCGGAACAAAACTCCCAAACAAGGGAAGCTCCAACGACTACACGTGTACAACAGCCCAGACCTAACCCCGTCAGAGAGGAGCTCCGGTACCGACACGTGTACAGCGACCCCGGACCTACCCTCCCGCAAGGGGAAGCTCCGGATCTACCACGTGTGAAGCCTCCGAACCTTCGTCATCAACAGAAATACAAGCCGATCATGACCATTACAGACATTCAAGGATGGTTAAAGCGGCAGTTACAAAGTCTGATAATGTGTCATTAATGCCATATTAAAGACACACAATCAGTACACCGTTAATAGGGGTAACGCTGCCATGATGGCACGTTACCACACTATTAATTGTACTTAATACCCTTTAGACAAGGTATTAGGTCATAAAGCATGCCAGGGCCACATGTCGGGCCAGACCAACTCTGTAACGGTCGGTCCTTAGAACCATAAAAGGGTTGCACCGCACAAATATGAGGACAAGCTGGATCCAAGCTGATTTGACCTGACCCTAGCGAACGCACTCACTCAATACAATTACACAAACCCGTGGAGTAGGGTGTTATGCTGAGGCAGCCCAAACCACGTAAATCTCTGAGGTCACCATCTTGATATTGATCTCTGCGTGTACAAACCACAAATAAACCTCCGCGGGATGCTTCTCAGCGGGTCTGGGGGAAGTGTCGTATCCAACACTTCGACATTTCGCGCGCCAGGTAGGGGTACAATCCCGAGATCACAAGATGGTGAATTCAGCTGCTGGATCATCCAACGGCAATCATGCTGAACAACCTGCTGGAGGCAACCCCTGCAACGTTTAGCAGCCAAGAGGTGCCAATGCTCCGGCAGGCACTGTAGCTCCATCTGTTCCGACAAACAATGTCGATAAACGAGATGGGGCATCTACGTCGATCACCGCATTGGCAAACAACAACCACGAGCACACGCTCATTGTTGCACGAGCTCTTCTACAACATCCACCACCTCCAGGCGCACCCTAGGGTGCTATGGAGCAGTGGAGGGCTGATGTCGACCATTTGGTCCCAGCTGCGGCTGCAAGCATCTGCAAACAAGGTCCTCCTCCTTCGGGGCGAGCACCTTCACAATGACGGACCCTGTCTGGCTGGCTTGGTTCACAAGCCTCTCAACAAAGGAGACGTGCTGCCTCCCAGCAGGCGACTTCGTTGCCCCCTGGGTCGCGATGCACCCATACCATCACCAGGATTCCGACTCATGACCTGCGGTCAGAACTAGATCACCGTTACCGGCAACAGGACGGCCGAGTCCATATCGAGCGTGCTCGCAAAAGGCGAGAGGCTCGGGACAACCGTGCTCCTCAAGGAGTAGGAGGAGGTTGTTCTGCTCCGACCATGCATTTACGCATGGTCAGATGGCCACCGAAGCGCCAACCTCATTTGCCGGGGGACAGTCAACCCGCCGAATTTCATTAAATCTACTCAACTGCCATACTAGCAGCAGGGGGTGATGAGGCTGTAATGACCAATTACTTCCCGATGGCTTTAACTGGGTCTGCAAGGTTCTGGTTCATAAGTCTTCCACCTGACTCCATTAATAGTTGGGCGGAACTATACCAACAATTCACTGTCAACTTCGGGAGCTCCTACACCCGACCCCACACTGAATTGGACCTGTTTGCTGTAAAGCAAACATCAGGGGAATCGCTATGGTCCTTCATCCAGTGATTCTCTTAGGTACGAAATATCATTCCTTCAATCTCGAGCTCCTCTGTTATTGTTGCATTCAGACAGGGTGTTCGAGATAAGAAGATGCTAGAGAAGCTGGCTATTAAAGAAGTTACTAGCATCACAGAACTCTTCAGCCTAGCCGACAAATGCGCTAGAGCTACGGAGGGCCGTGAAATGCACTCCAAGCCAGCTCTGGAGGCCAACCAGAAGTCCTCCAAAACTGAAGCCGCTACCTCTGGTAGTGGCTAGAAGAAGAAGAAGCCCAACGGCAAAAAGAAGTCGTCGGTCGTCATTCCAGCTGCTGCTGCTGCAGCCCCTGGAGGTCGGGGGCCATGCCCTGAGAAGCGACCTCGTCCTTCATCTGAGGACGACAATAGTTCCAAAGCATGGTGTCTGATTCACAAGACGAATCGACACAGCTTGGAAGGGTGTCGGGAGGTCTAGAACCTTACCAAGCACTACAACAAGCGTCGGGAAGAAGCTCCTTTCTGTCAAAGGGAAGGAAAACAAAAAGTCGACGAAGCTCCAACTGAAGAGGAGCTAGGTTCCCAGGACCCTTAAAAGGTCTTGAAAGCCGTCTACAATACTGTCGATGACGACTCCGACGCCTCTGACAACGAGCGTCGGAAGACCTTAACCACCATCTATGGTGGTTCTTGGGACATCACCTCTCGTCGCATCCTCAAGACAATGCGGCGGGACATGGCCACGGTAGCTCCTGCTGCTAAGGCAGAATCACATCAGTAGTGGATGGATATACCCATCATTTTCGATGCCTCAGACTGCCCCCGAAACATGATCGGGGCTGGTAAACTCCCGTTGATGGTGTAACCCACCATTAACAATATCCAAATCCACCATGTAATGGTGGACGGAGGTTTCGGGCTAAACCTCGTAAGCTTCGAAGCTTTCGTTAAGCTTCAGCTCCAGCCTTCGGACCTTTGCCCATCCCGACCTTTCTCTAGAGTAGGTCCGGGAACCATTACTCCTCTTGGTTCCATTACACTTCTCGTGACCTTCGGGACCCGGGAGAACTACAGGACCGAGAAACTGGTTTTCGACGTTGCGTAGATCAGTCTACCCTTCAATGCCATTATGGGCAGGCCAACTTTATACAAGTTTATGGCTGCTGCCCATTATGATTATTTGGTGTTGAAGATGCCAACATCTACGGGCGTTCTCCGGATCTGCAGAGATCGTACCGCAGGAGTTACTGCACTGGAAGAACTCTATACGCTTACCACAGCGTAAGAGGAAGCATCCGGTAAGGAGCCAGATGCGAATCCTCCAAGCATTCGTCACAAAGGCTCTACCTCCGCACCTCGTCTGCAACCAAGCGGCGACGCCGACATTCCCGTCAAAGTCGTCCAAATTGGTTCCAATGCTGCTCAGACAACCCGTATATCGGGGGGTTTGAACAACAAATAGGAACTCGCGCTCATCACTTTCCTCCAGGCTAATGTCGATGTGTTTGCCTGGCAACCGTCACAAATGCCTGGGATCCCTAGGGAAGTGATTGAGCATAATCTGGAGATTTACCCAGACGCCCGGCCTGTACACCAGAAGCCCTCGAAGCAATCAATCGAGCGACAAAACTTCATCCGACAGGAAATCAAGAAGTTGCTCAAAGCTGGATTCATCCGGGAAGTCTTCCATCCAAAGTGGCTGGCAAACCCAATTGTTGTACCCAAGGCCGGTGGGAAGGTTTGGATGTGTATCAACTACACCACCTTAAATAAGGCATGTCCAAAAGATCCATTTCCACTACCTAGAATAGATCAGATAGTGGACTCCACCTCCCGGTGTGAACTACTGTGTTTCTTAGATGCATATTCTAGATATCATCAAATTTAAATGTCTAAGAAAGATGAAGAGCATATTGCCTTCATAACAGTAGATGGATTGTATTGTTACACTGCCATGCCATTTGGTCTTAAAAACGCCGCTTCAACATTTCTGCGAGCCATGTACAAAACATTTGGAGATCTAATTAGAGACTTGGTGGAGGTGTATGTTGATGACATCGTCGTGAAGATAAAAAACAAGGAGACACTCCTTGATAACTTACAAGCTGTCTTCGACAAGTTGCGCACTACGCGCACCAAGCTAAACTAGGACAAGTGTGTCTTCGGGGTTAGCTTCGGAAAGCTTCTGGGGTTCTTAGTGACTCATTGAGGAATCGAAGAAAATCCGGCAAAGAACAAGGCTATAGAAGAAATGCGGCCCCAACCCGCATTAAAGATGTACAAAAGTCGACTGGATGTCTAGCTGCGCTCAGTCGATTTATATCAAGACTGGCAGAACGGGCACTACCCTTCTTCAAACTTTTGAGGAAGTCCGGACCATTTCATTGGTCTGAAGAAGCAGAAAAGGCGTTTCAAGAGTTGAAGCAGCTGCTCACCACACTACCAATACTGGTAGCTCCGAACCCTGGTAAGACTTTATTGCTTTACATTTCGGCAACTACAGAGGTTGTCAGTATGGTTCTAGTCGCGGAAAGACCAGAGCCATCTCCAATTCAAGAGTCTAGACTCCTCTAGGAGGGTCGGAGCTACCTGGAGGAGAGTCTGGGTAACAACCCTCAGGCACAAATCCTCAAGGCGAGATGCAAGGGGATCAACCTCCTTCAAAAGAAGGAGTAACTGATACTGAACAAGGAGATCCAGACACCTCTGGGAGGGTCCGGGCCAATCCAGAAGAAGCTCCGAGTTCCTTTGGCAGGGACCAGGAAATTCTAGAAGAAGGTCTGGACCCCTCCGGGAGGGTCCGGGTTGATGGGGAGGAAGCTCCGGGCCCCTCCAGGAGGGTCCGGACAGTCCAACGCCCAGTGTACTTCATCAGTGAAATAGTCCACGACGCCAAGAAAAGATACATTGATGTGCATAAACTGCTTTACGTCGTTCTTATTGCCTCAAGAAAGCTTCGTCATTACTTCCAAGCCCACAAGATATCAGTGGTAACTTCTTTTCCACTACGTGCAATTTTGCAAATCCCTAATTCTACTGGGATTATTGCAAAGTGGGCAGCGGAGCTGGCAGAATTCGATCTAGAATTCAGGTCGAGACAAGCAATTAAAAGTCAAGCCTTGGCTGACTTTGTGGCGGAGTGGACTCCCTCTCCATCAAACCCTGGGGGCCACAGTGAGCAGAAACCAGAGCTCAAAGTTCCAGTATTCACTAAGCCACACTGGACCCTCTTCTTTGATAGCTCCGTGCAGAAGCAGGGGGCCGGAGCTAGAATCTTTCTCCTTGCTCTGACCGGAGATAAGGTCAAGTACATGGTACACCTTGATTTCAAGGCAACTAACAATATGGCGGAATATGAAGCCCTCATCTATGGACTCAAACTGGCACTATCTTATGGTGTCAAATAGCTGTTGGTGAAGGGAGATTCACAACTCATTATCAAATAAGTGAAATGAGAATGCTCCTACAACAATTCTCAATTAGTTGCTTATCTCCTTGAAGTCCAGAGGCTTCAAAAGGACTTTGAAGTCCTGGATCTCCATCATATTCAACGCCTTCATAACTCCAAGGCCGATGAACTGTCAACAAAAGCCTCAACCGGAGCTCCGGCTCCTGACGGAATCTTCGTCCGGAGGTTATCAAAACCAACAGCTCAGCCTGCCGAACTGAGCGAAGGGGGCAAGGCCAGCAGCTCGAAGCTGGCGGTCCCGATGGCCCTGTTACCATGGCGTTCACCAAGGGTCGTAGGTGCTGTCGGAAGCTTCGAGCTACCTAGCACGCAAGACTCAGAAGCTCAAGTTAGCTCTGATGCATGGATCTCAGAGATTCGGACCTACTTGAAAGACAATATCCTTCCTAAAGACAGTGTATCCACTGACCGGATTGTCAGATTGGCTAGAAGATACACATTGGTAGAAGGGGATCTCTACCGACGCGGTGCTAATGGCATCCTAATGCGGTGCATTGCAAGGGAAGAAGGCCGCGATCACCTCGCGGAAATCCATGGAGGCGAGTGCGCGAACCACGCATCTTCTCGCACGATTGTTGGTAAATCCTTCCGGCATGGCTTTTACTGGCCTACAACACTCCAAGATGCGGTTGAGCTAGTGAAGAAATGTGAAGCATGTCAGTTCCATGCAAAACAGATTCACACACCTGCTCAATCACTAATAATGATACCTCCTACAGGGCCATTCGCTGTGTGGGGCATGGATATCTTGGGACCTTTCCCAAAAGCCGTCGGAGGTTACAGGTTCCTATATGTCGCCATCGACAAGTTCACCAAGTGGCCGGAAGCAACTCCAATAGTAATAGTTAACAAACAATTAGCAATCAAGTTCTTGAAGTCCATTATATGCAGATTTGGATTTCCAAACAAAGTCATATCTTACAACAGAACTCAATTTACAAGTGCTGCATTCCAAGAATATTGTGAAGACCTCGGCATTCAACTTAGCTACGCTTCAGTAGCTCATCCAGCAAGCATTGGCTAAGCCAAGAGAGCAAATGCAGAAATCTTAAAAGGACTCAAGAGGCACATATATGAGCGCTTGAAAAAGCACGCAGCTAACTGGATTGAAGAGCTTCCGTCCACATTATGGGCAAATAGGACAACACCTAATCGGTCAACTGGGGAGACTCCATTCGTCTTGGTGTATGGAGCTGAAGCAGTCCTTCCTCCGGAGATCACCTCGGGGTCCCTCCGGGTCCGGACCTTCGACGAAGCCACGCAGGACCAGCTCCGGCGTGAAGACCTTGACCTCGTCGACGAGGGAAGGGGCCAAGCAGCTGTTCGGAATGCACGCTATCGCCAAGCGCTCCGGCGCTATCATCAAAGGCATGTGCATGACCGACAGCTTGAAGAAGGCGGCCTGGTGCTCCGAAAGATACTAACTCGTGAAGGGATGAACAAAATTTCCCCCAGCCGGGAAGGTCACTTTTGAGTCATTAAAGTATCCCGACCAGGGTGCGTTCGCTTGGCAACTGAGGATGGGATCCCACTTCCCAATCCTTGGAACATCGAGCACCTCCGTAAGTTTTATGCTTAGAATCACGGAGGTGAGTCTGCAATTACACAAAATGCATGTTGTAGAGTCATTATACAGAGACGAGCAAGTCCTCCGGGAGAACATCTGGACCCCTCTAGGAGGGTCCAGGAAGTTCAAGTAACACTTGACACAGTCACAACACTAAAAGTGTAACTACTTGCTCTGGGCAAGTACATGATGTATAGCACATTTTGCAGGGTCCAGCACCTTAAGTGTGTCCTTGTCTCCCCTGTAATCCGGACCTATAATGAAAGGCATTGTTCTGTGAAAACAGACTCCACGTGTACTTACTTTTTGTATAAGGCTCGATATATCAAATTATTTTTACCCCGCTTGTCTATAATGAAGTTGTGCAAGTCTTTCTGAGCTTTGTTCCAAGTAATTCACATGCATTACAAGCGTTATTGTTAGACTTTTTGGATCTTAACATTGCTTCATAGTCTACTTACATGAACGCCAAGCCAACATAGGTCCGGAGTGTGCTATCGAATTAGCCTGGTCCTGCACCATAAGTATGCCACTCTACCTACACCCCGATAGGCTTTAGTAGGGTGAGTACTAAAAAGGCATGTGAATCTAGGAAGATTCTATAAAAACGCTTGTTATCATGTTGAGTTTCTTCGAATCTAAAGTCCAAATAAGAATAATACGTCACAACCAATTTATAGACAAGAGGACGAATTTTAGTTTCTCTCTCGCCTTTAATGTGCAGGAAAAGCAAAAATTCATAGCGATGGTGGACAATGCCAGAGCTACTAAGCTCCGACATCTACCAAGATAGGTCCACCGTCAACATCTAATATGTTGACGCCGGAGCTACAAAGCTCCGATCATTCGAGGGGGCCTTTCTTCGAAGCTTCAAAACCGAAGAATTCAGAGTTAAAATCTACAAGTGCGAACCAACCAATTCATCAACATACTGTCATAACCTTTGGTACATGTGCACACCTCAACTGTACACATGTACCAGGGGGCCAACAAGACATGACACAGTATATTGAAGGCAAAGCGAAATTCGAGGCAAAAAGGAGGATTTCATTAATCAAAAGAACTGGATTACAAAATTGAGATTACAAGGGACAAAGAGAGAAAAGTCCTAGCTACTGGAGGATCTAGGTCCTGTGGAAAAACAAAGCAACCTTCCCAGTAGCTTCTTGGACACTAGCCCTGGCGACATCCTCCTCCTCCGCAATGATTCCTTCAAAGACTAGATCAAGGGAGAACTAGGGGTCTCGGCTCCAGGAACATGCCAAGACATACTCAACGACGTTCTTGGCCAAGGATTTACCCTCTGTCTCCAGATGACCGGCGATGATGTCACCCATCGCGTTGAGTTTGCTGCCAGCAGAGCCAAGTGCCGCTAGCGTCTGGTCCAGCTCCTGCGCTGGGTCCTCTGGGCGTACTGGACTGAAACCAAGAGGCACAAGGGCCCTGTACGCACGCCCCATGTAGTCGCATACCATCAAGGACTCAGTCGTCTTCGAGCTTCGCAGCTCCTCCAGTGACCTCCAGGCAGCCGCAAGCTCCGAACCTTCACGGGCAAGTCGCTCAGCCAACTTAGCATGCTGCTGCATGATCTCAGAAACCTGCTACTCCTGGTCGGCCAGCTCCGTCTCCCGGAGGTGGATGCGGTTCCGCCTCTCAGCTAGGTCCTTTTCCCTGCCCTTGACTCTCTCCTCCCTAGCGGCAACGTTAGACTCTCTTTTCGAGAGCTCTTGCCCCACCTTCCAATTCTTCTTCCTCTCTTCCTCCTTCCATAGATCCAGCTTTTTGCTGCGATCCGCCAAATTTTTCTCACCCAAAGTCAACTTCTAGGTGACCTCCGCTTCCTTCCTCACCACATCCTCCTGCTGCCCCAGGAGTTTTTCCTCCCTCGCCTCCAGGTGCTCGATGCATTGGGAGAGTCTCATTCAACTCTGCGAGCTTTTCGTAACGCTCGTCAGCAGCATCACGTCTCCCCTTGGCTTGCTCTAGGATTTCCCTGGAGTTAGCATCGAGCGCCCGGATGGCGGCCTCCTTCTCTTCCATCAACTTAACCCAGTATTCAAAGCGGGCCTTCTCCCCCTTTATCCACTCCTTCTGGTCAGCCAGCCTCGTCTGAGCAAGCTTGGTCTCAAAATGGAGTGTGCTGCGCCAAAGCCTCAAGGTGTTGCGCTCCTCCTCCAAGGCTTTGCTCTCATGTTCGAAGGCAAGCTGGTCCTGCTGGTGGCTTGAGCAGGTGTTGCCTATGGACAACGCCAGAGGGATAGGTTTTGGGCCTGCCGGGATCATTTTCGCAGGCTCAAACGGGTTCTCTGTCACAAAAATTGGGTCCCACTACAATAGTGGTCCCATGTACTCCTGCAGTGCTAGGGCCGCTCTCCTAGAGCCCTTCAGTGGCAGCAGAAGAACCCACTGGGGGAACTTCCACCTCTGGAGCAGTTGGAGGCGCCGCTTCCTGGTCTTCAGTCGACGGCTCCAAAGTCGGGGGACCTACTTCCCTCACTTCGGGCTGCTCTGGCTTCGGCCCAGGTACCTCCCGGACTACCACTTCTGGAGCAGCAGATGGAGCTTCAACTGGGGCTTCAACCGCAGCTGGCTCGAGATCCGGCGCCGCGATCACCTCCGGTGCAGTCGCCAGACCTCCACCTCCGGCTCAGCTGCCAGACCCTCTACCACCTCCAGCTCAGCCGCCGGATCTTCAACCGTTTCCGGCACAAGGGCCAAAGCTTGGGTGATCTCTGACACAATAGCCAGGGCTTCGTCTACCTCTGGCTCAGCAGCCAGAGCTTCGCCAATTTCCGGCTCGCAAGCCGGAACTTCTAGCATCGCTGGTGCTGGAGCATCAGCCTCAGTCGCAAGGGGCATGTCTTCAACTTCCCTCCTGCAGTCCGACGCTACCACAGGAGCTTCAGGTGAGGACTCCGAGTCCAGACTCACGACAGCTGGCCTCGGAGCTGCCGCAACTTGCACCTCCGCTTAACGAGGAGGCTCAGCGATCGAAGCCGTAGCTTCGACAGATGCAGCCCCAACTGTTGCAACAGGCATAGAAGCTTCGGGTCCTTTCTTCGACACCCTGGAAATAAAGTGGAGAGAAGACTAAAGACACATCCAAAAGCAAGATTAGCATTTTAAAGTGAGCAATCGATGCTTACCTCGGGATGCTACCACCCCAGTCGCCTCAGAACCTCTTCTCCTGAGGCCAAGCCCACCAAATCCGGTGAGACAACTGCTTCAGACCACAATTGAGGAAAACTCACAACTGCCGGAGTTCCTTTGGCTGGAGCTTCCCTTCGACGGGAAGAACTCCCGGACCTAGAGCTTCTAGCCGGCACTGATGCTAGGGTCGCCTGCCCGGAGCTTACGCCTCTTGAGGACGTTTGCACTGGAGTAGGGGTAGCTATAGAAGACCTCCCCCTCTGGGGTGAAGCAGCCGTCATGGAAGGAGCAGGCCTGACAGACCTCCTGTAGGCATGCTTCAACTTCCTCTTCCGGTTGGAAGGCTTAGCTAGCTCCTTACCCTTGCCTTTGCCGACGTCTTCAGTCCTTCGGCTAGAGGCAGAGGCGGGACCACCTTCGGAATCTCCGAGAATCTCTAATCCGGTGGTCGAACACCCTTCTACCTCGCCAAGGTCGTCAAGCACTGGATGGCTCCTCCGGAGCTCCCTACTGACCTGAGCCTCCATGTTCAGGGGGAGGAAGGCTGCTGGCAGAGCCAAGTCATCGCCATTGACATTAATCCCATGCTGGAATTTCTTCAAATGAAACTCCAAGGATTCATCATCCAAGTTAGATTTCAGACCGATTTCAATTCGCTCTTCATCCATCATGTTGTTGAGGGCCCACGCAAGATTCTCCCTCTTCTTCAGTGGAGCCCACCAGGAAGTTGCAAAAGACCATCTGGGGGGTCACTCCACCTTCCAGGCACTCGCCGATCCTAGTCAAGACAGCGTTGAAGGCATTTGATAGCACTGGAACCACACTCCATGCGTCAGTGTCAACATTTGGGAGACCTTTGGACAGCTCCAATTTCTCGTGCTCTTCTGCCGTGAAGATGATCCAATGTTTCTTCCAGTCGTCCCACTTCCCAGAAGGAAATTACTTCAAGTATTTGTAGGGGCTGTTCTTGAGCTTCACAAAATAGTAGAAGCCAAGAAACTCGGACCCCTTGCCGGTGGTGTGGATGGTGAAGAAGGTGCGGAAAAGCTCGACGTAGGGGGGAATACCCACCAACATCTCGCAAAAGTGGACAAATGTCGCCACAAGAAGAAGTGAATAGGGGCCAAGGTGGTACATCTACAGACCATAGAAGTCCAGCAGCATAAAAAGGAAAGTCGAGAAAGGTGGAATGAATCCCACCATTGCGTACACTATGAAGTACACCATGTCGCTGTCGCGCTCCTTCTTGAATGGGAGCTTGCCGGTGCGGACTAGATGGTTGAAGGAATCGCTGGACCACCCCATGTAGGTACGGACCTTCTTCAGATCATCATCGCTCTTGACGCGGCTCTTGGGGAGACCCAACTCCATCGCGGCAAAGTGGAGCAACGGATGAAAAGTTAGGCGGAGTTTGGGAGGCTCTGAGTGCAAAGATGATTGAAGGCGTAAAGAGTCCTCAACCCGTGCGCACTTTCCTTCTTAAGTAAGCCTCTGCGATGCTTGGATGGAACCCACAATGAGATCGAAGGCAATTTTCAAAAATATACACCGTTAATGAAGAGTGGGCCAGGGGCCACCCCGACAAAGAGATTGAGGTCCTTACCCAAGGCCAACCATTGCCATGATGAGTGGTGGGAAACCTAAATTCGGCGCTCTGATAGGGCGCGCAGAACCGATACGGTTTTCGTATTGGGAACCAGCGACCTTCAATTGTGTGAGATCCGCACTCAAAGATCTCATTTGCCATATTCATAACAAGACACGCGTTGAAGGTTCACTCCCGGACCGTCACTCTATTGGCAGAGCAGAGGACTTTTTTGAAAATCAAAGTGCTGGAATCGAGAATGGCCCCACCTCCGGAAGAACAACTCAACCCAAGGGGTTTCTCCCAGAGGTGGGCCCAGGGGCCACTTTCGGTACCCCACGATACCGCAACAAGTGCAAGAAAGTTCCACCTGTCAGAGTCAAAGGCCCTTGCAGGTCCCACATATCACGTTGCACCGAACCCGATCCCCTCATATAGATTGCTCCCAGGTTAACACGTGTAAAATAAGACCGAAACAAAACTCCCAACAAAGGGAAGCTCCAGCGACTACACGTGTACAACAGCCCCAGACCTAACCCCAGTCAGAGAGGAGCTTCGGTACCGACACGTGTACAGCAACCCCGGACCCACCCTCCCGCAAGGGAAAGCTCCGGATATGCCACGTGTGGAGCCTCCGGACCTTCATCATCAACAGAAATACAAGCTGATCATGACCATTACAGACATTCAAGGATGGTTAAAGCAGCATTTACAAGGTCTGATAATGTGTCATTAATGCCATATTAATGACACACGATCAGTACACCGTTAATAGGGGTAACGCTGCCATGAGGGCACATTAGCACTATTAATTGTACTCAATACTCTTTAGACAGTGTATTAGTTCATAAAGCACGCTAGGGCCACATGTCGGGCCAGGCCAGCTCTGTAACGGTCAGTCCTTAGAACTATAAAAGGACTGCACTGCACGAATATGAGGACAAGCTAGATCCAAGCTGATTCGACCTGACTCTAGCGAACGCACTCACTCAATACAATTACACAAACCTCGTGGAGTAGGGTGTTACGCTCAGGTAGTCCGAACCACGTAAATCTCTGAGGTCACCATCTTGATATTGATCTTTGCGTGTCCCAACCACAAAAGAACCTCCACGGGCTGCTTCCCAGCAGGTTCGGAGGAAGTGTCGTATCCAACACTTCAACAGTTTCTTTAACGTATCATTTTTCTGCCGAGGGGTTTTTGTTGCTTTCACTGAAAAATTTTTAATCTACCGTTAACCCACTTATGGTAGCTTTTCATGTGCTCTTCAATCCTAGAATTGGTATCAGAGCTATGGTGATTTAATCTTTGTGATTTGCATGTGTTTTTGACTAATCAACATGGAGAAATACTCCACAAAATTTTGTGTGTTCAATGGCATTGATTTTTAGGTTTTGAAGGCACATATGGAGGCTTTCATCCAGGCGCAAGGCTTCAAATATGGGAAAAGGTGTACAAGCCTTACGACGTGTCGATAAATGATCAAGTCACGGCTACGAAAATGAGAGACGTTGGCAACAATAACAAGGCTCGCAACTTGATCATCAAGGATTGACTCAAAGCAACTTCGATCGTTTTGCACACCTCCGATCAACCTATGATGTGTGGAAGGCACTTTGCGACTACCACGAAGGATCTAATATGATCAAGGAGGTAAGGCAAGATATGTTTAAGAAAGAATATATGCACTTTGAGATGCAACTAGGTGAGTCTATTGACGATTTATTTGCTCGCTTTAATAAAATTCTGAACAACTTGCTTAGCATCAATATTAATCTTTCAGATGCTGAGAATGCTTGGCAATTACTAAGTGCTCTAGACATGTTAATTTGGTAGATGAAAGTTACACTATTTGTGAATTCACTATCATGAGTACACTTGCATTAGAAGTGCTATATTCTAAGATAAGAACTTATGAAATTGACATGATCTCAAGTAAGAATCCCAACAAGTCTCTTGCATTTGTTTTACAACATGACAAGCCTAGCTATAGCCAATCTTCCTCAGGTGGTGCACTTGCTTTGCTTTCCTCTCTAACTCTTGAATAGATTGAAGAGTTTCTAGAGGAGGAACTTGCACTCATCTCTACTCGATTCTCAAAAGCATTGCAAAATGTGAGAACTAGAAGGAGAGGAAGTGTCGGTTCTCAACGGTGCTTCGAATGTGTTAAGACAAGACATTTTCGTACGAATTGCCCTAACTTTCAGTTACTACTTCTCATGATGAAAAGCAAACAAGGAAAAAGCACTCCTCTGCAGTCGATAAGAAGAAGAAGAAGGGTTTTACAGGTCACCAGTTGGTAAGCAGTTTATCACCGCACTTAAAGAACTTGGCTCGAGCGAAGTGAATATTGGAAGTGACGAAGATGAAGAGAATTTGGATAATATGTGCTTCCTGGCGGGCAACTCAAGATCAAGTATGGAGGAGGCAGAACACAACAGCGACGATGAAGATGTATGTCCCACTTGCGAAGAAATGTGTGATGCTATTTTTTGTGCCACTGTTATACTTATGAAAAGGGACAAAAAACTTAGGGACAATGCTATTAAAATTGAATCACTAGAATCTGAAATTAATTGTCTAAAATCCCTGATTCCTAGTGATAATTCTTGTTCCTCATGTGAATTAATATATGAACAATTGTCCTCATTAAGATGTGCACACACCTCCACTCTTGATAAACTTGAACTTGAAATTGAAAAGAACAGAAAGATTGCTGCACTTAATGATAAAAACTTGAAAGATGCTTGCTATTCTACAATTAATTTGCATTGTTCTACTTGTGATGATCTTGATAAGAAACTACATGATTCATTGAATGAGATTTCGATATTAAACAATGCTTTACATTCTCATGAAGTTAAATATTCTTCTAATTGCAAACTAAAAGGAAAAACTTCATGTGAAAACTGCCTAGACTTGTCTAGGAAACCTGATGACATGAATAGAACACTAGAGCAGTTTTGTAATGAGGATAAAAATCTGAACTTTCTACTGAATTCCTCTAAATCTTGCAATGATAAAACTGGTTTAGGTTTTGATTCCCAAGCTCATGATATGGAACATTAATCTAAAACTGTAAAGTCATTAGGAAGTGTCTTGATTCAAACAATTCCTAACCCTTTTATCTCGACTGAGCGGCTCTCAAATTCTCACAGATTGTCTGAACTTGCTTCTCAGCATCCTGGATTACATCAGGCCCAAAAACTTGAGTCTCCCCTGTCTCATTCCAAAACAAGGGTGTCCTGCACCTTCTCCCATACAATGCTTCATATGGCGACATCTTCAAAGTTGCTTGATAACTGCTGTTGTAGGAAAATTCAACATCTGGCAGACTTTTGTCCTAACTTCCTCCATATTTTAGCGCACAAGCCCTCAACATGTTTTCCAATATTTGATTCGTTCTCTCGATATGTCCATCCGTCTGAGGGTGTTATGCGGAGCTGAAATTCAATTGATTTCCCATAGACTCGTGCAGCTTTCGCCAAAACCTTGAGGTAACTTGCAGACACTATTTTCTTTGGTACTCGGTGTAAACACACTATCCTTCCCATATACAATTCTGCCAACTTTGCTCCACTATAGGTACTCTTGATAGGAATGAAATGCACTGATTTCGTCAATCGATCCACAATAACCCATATTGAATCATAGCCTGCTGAAGTGCGAGGCAAACCATCTATGAAATCCATACCAACCTCTTCCTATTTTCATTCCGAAATCTTCAATGGCTTCAATAATCTAGCTGGTCTTTGATATTCAGGCTTGACTCATTGGCATACATCACATAATGCAGGTCCTTGAACACATTGTTGAACATGTTGCTGATTATGTTGCCGAATATGTTGCTTAATATACTGCGTTATGTCCTTTGATGTTTACTGTGAAGCATTAATTTCAAGGTTGACGCCCTCATCATTTGCCAATTGCACCGTTCTTGGTCGCATACTAAATCACTCCGTTATGCTTCCTTAGCCAATCCATTCCATGTATAATGTCCAAGCCTTGTGAATTCAGGACTATAGGTTGGCGAGGAAATCTACCCCCTTATGGAAATACTTACTTTTGGACATAATATATTCATCCTCGGCTCCCCTCCAGGAGATTTAACCAACAGAGTATACTTCAGGTATGATATAGGCATGCTATGCTTTGCATCATACTTTGATGAGATGAATGAATGGGATGCTCCAAAAACAAATAATATAGTAGCGGGGTTAGAATTTGCGAGAAACATACCAATCACAACATCTTCAGCTTGCTGAGACTCTTTTGCAGATACATGGTTCACCTTGCCACGAGCAAAATTTTGTGGTCCTTGGTTGCCTTGAGTTGCTCCTCCATTGGGCCTAGGATTTTGACTTGGAGAACTGTTCATCTATCCCTGACCTGATCTTGGGCACTGATTAGCAAAATGTCGCACTTGACCACAACTAAAGCAAGTTTTCGTACCAATGGCACTAGAGAAGTTAGGGCAAGGATGATTTGCAGCATAGACATTCATATTTGGGTGCGGTGCAGGCTGCATAGGTAAGCGAGGTGCTTGCATGCATAAGCGTTGTTGCATGGGCTGTTGCTGTCGCGGTGCATAAGCAGGGCGATATGCAACAGCTGACGAATTTCCAGGGTTGTAGTATGGTGCAGCGGGTGGTGCATAGCGAGGGCGGACATTGCTTCCTTGCGGTTACCCATGATATGGCATCCTCTTATGATCTAGCTCCATCTCACGAATCTTGTTCTCAACCACAATGGCCTTCTCAACCAGCTTCTGAAAGTTTGCATAGTCAGTATTGAGCAACTGAACTTGAATTTCATTGTTGGGATCTCTCATAAACAGATATTGCTTCCCGCTATCAGTGTTGATGTCTTTTGGAGCATATCTAGACAGTTGAGTGAATTTGTTGAGATACTCACTCACACTCATCCTTCCTTGCCTGAGGTTCTCAAATTCGTGTCTTCTCAATATCATGACTCCCTCTGGCACATAGTGAGAACATAACCTCTCCTTGAATTCAGCCCAAGTGATTCTCTCTTGATTCTCATGGGCATTGTAAAGAGATCCCCACCAATCTACAGCAGCTCAAATCAACTAGTGCGAGGCAGAAAGAACCATTTCTCTGTCACTACACTGGACAATAGCAAGCTTCTTCTCAATAGACTTCAGCCAATCATCATCTTCTGTGGGGTTTGTGGCTTGAGCAAAGGTAAGCAGCCTGGTCCTCATGAACTCTCCCAAACGGTTGGGGGGAGGAGGGGGTGGTGGTGGTGGAGGCATGTGGGGTTGATTGTTGTTGCCATCTTGCAGCTGTCCCATGGTCTGTATCATGGTCTGGATGAGCCGGTTCTACATAGCCAACATCTGCTCAAGGTTGATAGCTCCTTGTCCCATTCCATTGTTGTTCTGAGGTGCTCCATTGTTCTCCTTTGTACCATTGGCATTCCTCTGGTTACGAGTCCTCGGCTTCTATTGGTGAATGAATAGTAGAGACGGAAGAATTTAGAATTTGAAAAGAAACGCCCCAACTATATGCATCAAGGTATATGTAGCTAAACGACTCTCTTTTTAAACTAAAAACTCTATTAGAGGATGTGGACAAGGATCCCACAACTCTCTACTTCGTGCAGATGTGGACAAAATGCTAAGCGTCCCACAACTTGCACCAAGCACACAAGCACAAGCAGAGACCAAAAAAAATCAGCACACCACACCGAACACAACCAAAATGATATAAACGCTTTTCTAACTTCTAAATAGGAAGCCCAGACTTAATTGTGTGAGTCGTGGCTGTCCTGGTCTTGAGGCGGTGAAGGCGACAACAATGGTGAGGCATACACGGGTGCACGCCAGGGTGAGTTAGTCGTCCATGTAGGACCTGGAGAGATTGCTGCACCATTGACATCCATGGTGGCACAGACTTCCTATTGCTTCTCCATGATAAACATCTTCTTACGGAGGTAATAGATCTCTTACATGGCATCAGCACAGCGATTTCCCAAATCCACCAATACTTCCAGAGATCTGTCAATTGCACGAGAACTGTTTTGAGCTCCTTCTTGTGGTCTTAAGACTTCCCTTGTTCCCTTCTTGTGTTGCGGGTGCAATGCAAAACTAGTACCTCCAACTTGCTCTCGGTAGATGTGGCACAATCTAGTAAGTGCATCCCAAGCCACATAATCAATAGCTTGCTCATTGGTGGTTCTCCATGTGGATGCAAAGTGTCGGGTGACCACCTCGTCTTTGGCAAGAACTCTAACTTGAGCTCTCCATTCTTCACGACCATGGCGAGGAATCTTCTTGACATAATACTCCGGGTGCATCTTGAATAGATCAAGGAACTCCTTCAATTGCTTCGCCACAAATGCTCCATCAGTGCCGTCAGAACGGAATTCTTGGGCATCATGGTAAACTAGGATTTTGTTATCCTTTCTGGCTTCACTAGGCTGCGATGCATTCCTTTGGGCTTCAGATACTTCTCCTAGTGCACCGGGTTCATCCTCTTCTTGTGGTTCCTCCTCATCTTGGGCTTCATCTTCATCCTCCTCATGCGCTTCACCTTCCTCTTCCTCACTATTATAAAATTCCGCAATCTAAGGATCTTCCTCCTCATCATCATCATAGAGTTCCAACTCCTCAAGGTCTTCTTCAGTCGTGTTGGGGTGTTCATGCTCAACTTCCTTTGCGGAAGGACTCACTTCTTCCTCCTCATGGGCTGGTTCCATTCTCGGCTTCTCACGAGGCCTAAGCTTCCTTCCAAGGGGTGGAAAATGAGCTCTCTTGCGGGCTGTCATTTTGGTGTGAGCCATCTATAGGAAAATATGAGAATATTAGAGGAAAATGCAAATATCAGTTTTGAAATTGTAGCAGCCATAAATCAAGATAAGAGGATGTGCATTTGCAAAAAGATGGAAAAGTGGCAAAAAAATGTAGCAATAGAAAGAAAAACACAATTTTTCCCACTTTATATAGCTAATGGAAGGCAAAATGATGCATGGTTAATTTTGAATATAAAAGAAGTCCTAAGTGATTTGTAGTGTCCATTCTACCTAGGCTTGCATCCTATGGTCAAACACGGCTCTGATACCAATGGTGACACCTAGTTCTGAAAATGAACCAAGCGTGATGCATATGTGTGTCCAGGATGTTCGACACACATACACAAGTGATTCACAAATGGTAACAGATAAAACCATGTCTCTAATAATAACACTAATAATAGTACCTTACTACAAGCCAAATAGTCTCAAATACAAGCTCTAAACAACTGCAACGGGAAACAATAAACACTAAAGACTTCAACTCCACAGGCAAGCTTGACGGTAATACACACGCCAAGAGCTCCTCAAAGACCTCCTGGTACTCCACATTGTCGCCTGTGTCTGAATTTGTTGGGGGAAATGCAAGGGTGAGCACATGTCGTACTCAGCAAGTCTGGGAAAGTATGACATGTAGCTTAAACAAGGAATGATAATTAACAATGGCTAGTTGCATAAAAGTAAATTCGAAACAAGTGAAAATGAAATTACATTATCATTAAGTGTGGTCCTTCCCAAAATAACCCAAATGACATCAATTTCAACTTAAATAACCAATACTAGCAATAATAGTCCATAATCAACTTATAACTGCTCATATGTCTCATTTTCATTAATTCCATATACCAAAGCCAGTTAATGAACAACTACCAATTCCCAATTAAATTCCAACCATTAAACCATGTTCAAGGTCAAAAACTCTAATCACGTGAGGGTCCAGGTTGCTCATAATGGGAGCACGGCTATCATGATAGTTTTTATCACACTCGGCGGAGGTTGTACCACTTTACCCACAAGTTTGTGATTTCATCACACTTCGATAACTATGGAATCTCAATTATGCCATCTCACACTTCCTTAGGTGTGTGGCCAAGAGATGACAAGATAGCCTTTACAAAGTGATTACTAGCCTATTCGAACCCCACTGAGGTTTCATCGGTGGTGATGTCTCCAATTGAGCACATCCAACCAATGCCCCCCCCCTCTTGAGCCATTCGGATCTCAGGGTAGTCCCACCATTATTGCAAACCCATCCGACTACCCCTTCTCAGAGCATTCATAATGGTCCAAATAGTACTGGCCATACACTAATTAGTCAGCTAAGTTGCACGCAGACTTGGCCTTGTGGTGGCACTGTAAATCCTGGATGGTCGCTCCACGATCCGATCCTTAGATCTAAAGCAAGCAAAACCCCTAAAATGGTCCAACCCTCTCCACATAACCAACATGCTTAGATCCCTAGGCACCATGTTGCTAAAAGGGTCATTATTATAAATTCTCATCATTTATGTGTTCAATAGTTCATGATTAAGCAATAAGATGATTTACCAAACCCAATTGAGTATAGCGAGGAAGAAAGTGTAAAATACCCTTCTCGACTCTCTACATCGTGAAAGTGCATCTAGGCGTCCCTTGTGGGTTTTGGTGGATTTATGACAAGCAAATGAGATCCTAACTAAATTGTTGAGATGAGCGCAGGTTTTAATGAAATTGTGGAGAAAGTGCAAACACAATGGATAGTAAGAAATCAAGTTGGAAGGAGCTCAAGAAATGATTATAATACTCTTTGTGTATGGAGTGTGTTGGAGAAACACACCCCAAGAGCTCAAAGGAATTTTAATCACTCTCACTGCACAAAGTTATATAGGTCCGGACTAGTCCGATTTACCCCAGACTAGTCTGATTTTTCTCTGTCCAGAATCGGACAAGTCCTCCCAGTGCGGACTTCTCTACACAGTCCAATTTCCACAGACTGGACTAGTCCGATATCACCACGGACTAGTCCGATATCTCTTTGACTAAGATCGGACTAGTCCACCCCAGTGCGAACTAGTCCTCAGAACATCATAGTTTGCACGAAGTCGGACAAGTCCGATATCACCACGGACTAGTACGATATCTTTCTGACCTAAATCGGACAAGTCTGATATTTGCACGGATCAGTCCGAAAACCTTCTGACTAAAATCGGACAAATCCTCCAACTGCAGACTTGTCCTCAGTTCACCAAGGGTTTCACCACGACCGGACTAGTCCAATATGTGCCGGACTAGTCCGAACATCTCCAGAGACAAAATCGGACTAGTCCGCCCCTGGTCAGACAAATCCACTAATTCAGAACACTTAGGGTTTCCCACACGGCGCACACTGGACTAGTCCAGAGTCCACCACGGACTAGTCCGGACTTTGAAAACCCTAACGGTAACCTTTGGAAACCCTATTATAAATGGAGGTGCACGACCCCTAATAAAAAACTCTTGACCCCCTATGCCATCACACCCTCCAAGAGCCTAGAAAACACGTCTCTCCACACAATCCAACACAAGAAAGATCAAATCCTTGAACATTAACTTTAGATCAATGGAGGGACACAATTCTTCATGTTTTGAGCTCTTGGGTTTGATTCTCTTGCACACTCTGGTTCTTTATTGCGTATAATTCGAGTGTGTTGGTGGTGTATTCAGTTGTAAATCTTGGGGAGCCCTCAGCTTGTGAGAAGGCCCCTTGAACTTGGTGATTTGCCCTTTGTGATTAGTGAAAGAGAATCGTCCTCCGTGGCGATTTGACGAGGATAGGGTTAGTGAAGACCCGGTCCTCCGTGGACTCCTCAACGTGGATGTAGGTTGCCTTCGTGGGAACCGAACCACTGGATAAAGATCTTGTGTCTTTACTTTGTGCTTATTGTTCATTGCATCTAGGGTTTAATTGATCTTAGTCAAATTAAGTCAAAACTTGAAACTAAGGTTATCTTGTGCTATCTTCAGTTTAATTGAAGCAACATACTCTAGTTACATCTTAATTTCAGCTGCGTAGAGTACTTGGATCGAGATCATCGATCAAACTTGATCGATCTAGTCCGCACGCACCGGACTAGTCCGCACACTACCGGACTAGTCCGATATCTCTATATCAGATCATGTTGTTAAGTGTTGCAGGTTCTGACAAAAGAAATTAAAAAGCCTATTCACCCCCCTCTAGGCTACATTCAATTTGTATCAGAGCCGGACTCTTCAAAAAGATACTAATCGCTCAAAGAGAAAATGTCGGACATGAAGGATGTGCACAAGAGCCTCAACCAAGAGAAGGTTGAAGATGAAAAGGCTCAAAAATTGGAGAAGCTCCTCGACGCCATTCAGGACTTCGAGGATGATGATGAGGAGACGCTTGAACTCAAGGCGCTCCTAAGGAAGAAAGCTCTCTCCAAAGGAAAAATGAAGATCGAAGATGAAAAGAAGAAGAAGGGGAGTAGTCACACCGACTACTCCCGATATCCTTTTAATTATGATCGCTTGAATTCTAACAACAACCATTACATGTCAATCCCTCTAGGAAAAGCCCCATACTTTGATGGCAATGATTATTCAATGTGGAGGAAAAATATGAAAATGCATTTAATCTCACTTAATCCCAGTTTGTGGCATATAGTGTGTACAGGAATAGATATCCCGGACGATGATGAAGATCTTACACCAAGTCAAGAGCAAGCAATTCATCGAAATGCTCAAGCTGCAGCGGTCATCACATCTTCATTGAGTAGAGATGAATTCACCAAAGTGGATGGACTCGAGATTGCAAAAGAGATATGGGAAACACTACAAAATGCACATGAAAGCGATCGTCATGTGCGAGAAGCTAAAATCGAAATGATCAAAGGAGAATTGGGAAGATTCTTCATAGAAGAAGATGAGTCACCGCAAGACATGTACAACCGGTTGAAGACTCTCATCAACAAGGTTCGAGCATATGGAAGCAGAAAGTGGAACAATCACGAGGTGGTGAAGCTCACTCTTACAGATTTTGTGCCTCGCAATGTTACCTTGTGATCAATGATTAGAGAAAGCCTCGGGTACAAGAAAATGATCTCGGACGAATTGCTTGGAAAGATCATCAATTTTGGGATGATGGAGAAGCAAGAAAAACATATCAAGGAAATTGCCGACCTCATTTCGGCAAAGAAGAAGGGGGTCGCCTTGAAGTCCACTTGCAACACCTTGTCAAAAGAAGCTCGAGAGACTCAAGAAGAAGAAGACAGTGATGATGAGAGCAGCGACATAGATGAAGAAGACATGATCCTCTTTTTGAAGAAATTCAAAAGGATGATGAAAAGAAGACAAGGGGGTTGATACAATGAGGGAAAACACAAAGACAAGTCTAGACCGAAGTTGAGGCGAGCTTGCTATAACTGTGGTGAATATGACCACTTTATAGTTGATTGCCCATATGAAGAAAACAAGAAGAAAACTAAGGAAACAAAGCCTCAACCCAAGAAGTTCTTCAAGAAGAAAAAGCAAGTTGGAAAGGCGCATCTAGGAAAGGAGTAGGACTCAAATGATGTGTCCTCGTCCGAAGAGGAGGAGGAGATGGCTAGCATAGCCATCAAGAAGACGACCAAGAAATCAACCCTCTTCCCAACTATCTGCGCATTGAAGGGCAATGACACATGCCTAATTGCGAAGGAAGGTAAAAGAAAGGTAACAACTAAATCTTCCAACCCGCATTATTACTCTAGCAATAGTGATGCTTATAGTGATAATGAAGATAAGCTTGTTGGACTAGATAAGAAAACTGCTGCAAAAATGAAATTCATAATGGATAAACTTATTGATAGGGAGGAGCTTGTTGATCGCCAAGAAGATATGATCATCCTTCAAAAGGAGGAGTACCTTAAGATCAAAAAGCTCCTGAACTTGAAAAGGAGCAAAGCAAGTCACTAGAGCTTGAGTTAGCTTCAAGCAAGGAAGCTTGCTTGAAGTTAAGCGACTCAAATGTAATCATCAAGGATGAACTTGCTAACTTGACAAAAGTTAACAAGATCCTTGAAGTACAAGTTGATTCACTCAACCAAAGTGACCCTTTATCCTCTTCAATTTCACCTTCTCAACACTTAAAATCTGAAACTGCTATTACTTTTGTATGTGCTAAAATTGACACTAACTTGAAGGATAAGTCAAACCTGACAAAGGACAAGCATCCTTCCCGTAATGGCATATTTGACAAGGAGAAGATCAAGTATGCACGCAGTGCATACTTGGCCACAAGACCTCCTAATATCAAATATGGCATTGGGTATTCTTATGGTGAAAAGCAAAATGCTAGAAGCCACAAGAATAACATGGAGCGCATTGCTTTTGTCAAGGGAAACTCCCCTCAAGCTTGAAAGGCTAATAATGTTGATAAGTCCAAACATGTTAACACATATGAACAACAACTCTTATTTAGAACTTTTGATGCATCTTATGTTCTTATGAAAAGCAACTTTCCTAAAGTGTATGCCAAATATGTTGGGCCACGCCATGGGAACCCCAAGTCCCATGTGTGGGTGCCCAAATCACTTGTGACTAACCTCAAAGGACCCAAGCAAGCTTGGGTACCTAAAACCAAGGCATAATTTTTTTTTGCAGGCCTATTCCTCCAATGGATCGAAATGGGTGCTAGATAGTGGATGCACCAACCACATGACCAGAGAAAGAAGGATGTTTGTTGAAAATGAAGATCCAAGCGAGGGCATCTATTTTGGAGACAATAGTCAAGGAAGGGTGCTCGGTACTGGTAAAATTGCAATATCATCTCAACACACACTTTCTCATGTTTTGCATGTCGACTCCTTAGATTATAACCTTCTGTCCATATCTCAATTATGTGACAAGGGTTATAATTGCTTGTTCACTAATGAGGGTGTGACCGTCTCTAGAAGGAGTAATGACTTGATTGCATTCAAGAGTGTGTTAAAGGGAAAGCTTTATCTTGTTGACTTCAACAAAGATAAAGCCAAACATGACACATGCTTGATTGCACATACCAACATGGGTTGGCTAGGCGGCTAACACATGTTGGTATGAGGAATCTTCAAAAACTCCTCAAGGGCGATCACATTCGAGGTTTAAAGGATGTTGTTTTTGAGAAAGACATGCCTTGTAGCGCGTGCCAAGCTGGGAAGTAAGTAGGAGCACCACAACCCGCAAAGAATGTCATAACAACGACAAGACCGCTCGAGCTACTTCACATGGATCTATTTGGTCCGATTGCTTACATAAGCATCGGCGGTAACAAATACGGCTTAGTAATTGTTGATGATTTTCCGCACTTCACGTGGGTTTTCTTTTTGCATGATAAGACAGAAACTCAAGGAACCCTCAAGAAGTTTCTCAAGTGTGCCCAAAATGAGTTTTCGTTATAGATCAAGAACATACGAAGTGACAATGGCACGAAGTTCAAGAACACCCAAGTTGAGGAGTACCTAAACGAAGAAGGCATAAAACATGAATTTGCAGCACCTTACTCCCCTCAACAAAACGGAGTAGCTGAAAGGAAGAACCGAACCCTCATAGAGATGGCGAGGACAAAGCTTGATGAGTACAAGAATTCGGATTGGCTTTGGACGGAAGTGGTTAACACCGCTTGTCACGCCATATACCGACTCTATCTTCATCGACTTCTCAAGAAAAAGTCATATGAACTACTCAACAGTAACAAGCCGAATATTTCCTATTTTTGAGTTTTCGGTTATAAGTGTTATATTTTGAACAAGAAGCCTAGGACTTCAAAGTTTGCTTCGAAGTCCAATGAAGGTTTCTTGCTTGGATATGATTCAAACTCTTACGCCTATCGTGTCTTCAACAAGATCTTCGGACTTTTTGAAGTAGCACGTGACGTAGTGTTCGATGAAACTAACAGCTCATAGGAAAAGCAAGTTGATCCATGTGTGCTAGATAGAGAAGAAGCTCCATGTCAAGCGTTCAGAAGGATGGCATTGGGCGATGTTTGACCACAAGCACCACATCCAAATGCGAATGATGAAGATGAACCACAATTAGAAATAAATGATCAAGAGGGAGCTTCTACACAAGATCAACCTCAAGAAGACGAAGATGATCAACACACCAATGAGGGCAACCATCTAGGGGGAGAAGAAGATGACAATGAAGATTCAAGACCACAAGTGCCACACCCAAGAGTACACCAATGCGTCCAAAGAGATCACTCCATCGACAACATAATCGGTGACATCCAAAAGGGAGTAACAACTATCTCTCGAATAGCTAATTTTTGTGAACATTACTCATTTGTATCCTTTTTGGAATCGCGTAGGATTGAGGATGAATTGAAAGATCCGGATTGGGTGGCGGCAATGCAAGAAGAATTGAACAACTTCAAACGGAACGAGGTGTGGGAACTCATCGAAAGACCCAAGTTCAACGTCGTCGGCACCAAATGGGTCTTCTGCAACAAGCAAGGCGAACACGGGGTGGTGACAAGGAACAAAGCACGACTTGTGGCCAAAGGGTATTCACAAGTCGAAGGTCTGGATTTCGACGAAACCTTTGCTCCCTTAGCTAGGCTTGAATCGATTAGAATATTATTTGCATATGCTACTCACCATGATTTCAAGCTCTATCAAATGGATGTGAAAAGCGCCTTCCTCAACAGACCAGTCAAGGAGGAAGTGTACATGGAGCAACCTTCTGGATTCGATGATCAAGATTTCCCCGACCACATGTTCAAACTGCGTAAGGCTCTCTGTGGCCTCAAACAAGCTCATAGAGCTTGGTATGAGAGTCTTAGAGATTTTTTAATTGAAAATGGTTTTAAGATTGGGAAAGCTGATTATACATTGTTCACTAAGCATTTTGACAATGAGTTATTGGTCTGTCAAATTTATGTTGATGATATTATCTTTGGTTCAACTAACAAATCCTTTTGTGAAGAATTTAGTAAGATTATGACAGATAGGTTTGAGATGTCTATGATGGGAGAGATGAAATACTTCTTGGTATTCCAAGTGAGGCAACAAAAGGAAGGGACATTTATAAGCCAAACTAAGTATACTCAAAACATACTCAAGAAGTTTGGAATGGACAAGGCGAAGCCAATAAAGACTCTCATGGCAACAAATGGACACTTGGATCTACATAAAGACGGACGAAACGTGGATCAAATGGTATATTGCTCCGTGATTGGATCCCTGCTTTACTTATGTGCATCTAGGCCTGATATTATGTTGAGTATGTGATTGTGTGCAAGATTTCAAGCCAATCCTAAAGAGTGTCATTTGACAACTGTCAAGAGAATCTTGCGATATTTAGTTCAGACACCCAACCTAGGCCTTTAGTATCCTAATGGTTCCAAATTCAATCTCATTGGATACTCCGATGCAGATTATGCTAGATGCAAAGTAGATAGAAAAAGTACCTCCGGTACATGTCAATTACTAGGTAGATCCCTAGTTTCTTGGTCCTCCAAGAAACAAAACTCCATTGCCTTATCCACGGCCGAGGTGGAGTATGTTGCAGCTGGGAGTTCTTGTACACAACTCTTTTGGATGCGACAAACTCTAAGGGATTACGGTTACAGTATGAGCTATATTCCACTCCTTTGTGATAATGAGAGTGCCATTAAAATTGCCCATAATCTCGTTGAGCACTCTAGGACCAAACACATAGACATCTGGCATCACTTTTTGAGAGACCACTCAATGAAAGGAGACACAACCATTTACCATGTCAACATCGAAAAACAACTAGCTGACATATTTACCAAGGAACTTGATGAAAAACATTTTTGCGAGCTCCGAAATGAACTAAATATCCTTGATGCTCTAGCTTGAAAACTTGCATACCTGTATGGCTCATTCAAAATCCATTGATTGTGTTATGAAAATCATCTCTCTCTATTTTCTCCGAAAAACTATTTCAATTACTTGATCTTGGTGAATTATGATCATAGCTTGATTGTTGTATGCTTACAGATCATATTCATCAAGATTATTGTGTGTTTTGCCCCCTATTTTTCTTAGTTAGAACCTTCAAATATATATGAATGGGCTAATTATATCTGTTCTGGTGACCACGGACTAGTCCGTTGTTACCCGGACTAGTCTGCACGCTACAGACTAGTCCGCAGAGGTCCGGTAGTCCAGACTAGTCTAGACTAGTCCATAACCCTAGGCACCACCAAAACATAATCTTCTTCATCCTCACAACTCACCTCGCGTTCTCTCTCCTCACTCAAGTGCTCCCAAGGCGATTCCATGGTTCCTCCATTAAATCCCCTCAAATTTCGATGGAAATTTATCTCCATCGCAAGGGGATTGAAGACCATGAACCTGTCCGCACCTACAACTCCTCCATCATCAAGAACCGAAGAATTTCGGTAAACTTCCTCCCAAACCCTAGAAACTTTGATTTCCATCGTTTTGAATCAAATAGCTCAGTTCCTTCCAGTTAACACAAGACTCCTTGTTGTATTACATCCTCCTGGAGCTACTTTTGCATTGAGAAACACCATTGACCCTCTAGTTAGGGTTTGAGAAGTTGAACACTGGACTAGTCTAGTCTCTATTCGGACAAGTCTGTTTCACCAGACTAGTCCGCACTAGAAGACCAGGCAAGTCTGATTCTTAACTGAACTCAAACCTAAATTCCAACTACTCACTGCGTTTCCTTGCCATTGATTCTCATCCATATATTGTATAATCCCTTCCTAGGACTATGTCGAGCTCTGATGATGAGATTTCCGACTATGAGGCGGAGATGGACCAAGATTCTTTGCTTCATTCCTCGATGGGCCATGGAAAGAAGTGACAAGAGTGTCCCTCCGAGCCGACACCTACTCCACCTCATGTGCGGCGCAAGGTTCTCGCCAAGAAGCCTGCATCCAAATCAAAGGATGCAGCTGGGCCTAGCTCGGCGGCTCCTCGCCAAGCTAAGGGCAAGGGGAAAGGCATCGCCAGCGGCCCGATTGGCCCTCTCAAGATGTCAGCTCCGAAGTAGAGGAACAGATATCCCTTAGAAGTGAAGTTCAATGGCAAGGGTAGCGATACAGCTTCCAAGCTTAGAATGGTGGATTGTTATAGCAGATCCAAGAAGGCAGCTGATGCCAGATTCTGGAGCAAGTTTCACGCGGACTACTATAGCTCTGTGTACCTCACAATGAAGACTTCGGTTGTCTGTAGCCAGTGGATTGACTGGAATCATTTCAAAAGAAAGAGCTGTGGTGCTTTTGATGAAGTGGTGGAGGCTGCAGCAAGGCATGGGCTCAAAGACTTGTTTGTTTTCAGGTGCAACTGGAATTATGAAGTCATAGCCCAGTTCTATGCTACCTACTATTTTTGCTAGTGATGAAGAGGATAGGGTGACTTGGAAGACTCATGGATCCAAGTACACCATTACTTATGATGAGTTTGCAAGACTACTTCACCTAGAAGACACTGGAAACAATGAGCTAACCATCCACAACATTGGGGTCCTTGAGAAGGACAAGATGGAGTTTCTTTATGAAACCCGCCTAAAGTTCAATCCTCCATCAACCAAGAACATGAAAGCCCTTCTTCATGGTTCTCAACAGGGTGCTAAGGAAGACAATAGCTCCAAAAGATGGAGATGCAGGAAGTGTACAGGGTTACTTGAGGACCTTAATGAAGGTGATAAGCAAGAACAGGAAGTTTGGTGAGTTCGACTATTTCTTGAACGACATGGTGAACATCTCTTGCACCCCTAACTATTCCTGTGGCTATGCGCCCTACATCATGTTCATGATAGAAAAGGTCACGGGAATCGAGTTTGTGAAGGATGTTGAGCACACTCCCCTAAGGCCCCAAAAGCCTTCCCAAGCCACACTCACAGCTGCTGCATCCCCTGCATCTAGTGAGTGGCTCCCAGGAGGGCCCAAGCTGAAGCAAGACCCCCATCAAGTACAGGAGCTACTACATCAAAGAAGGGGTCCCCTGTGGCATTTTGAAGTACTTGGCTGCCATCATTGGCTCTTGCAAGAAGGCTAAAGTGAAAATCCATAAGTTGAACAAGGCAAGAAAGGAGGATATGAGGTACATAAAACAAAATGTCAAGCAAATCTGCCAGAAGCTGGAGATAGAGCCCATTGGATCTCCTGTCATCTCCGAGGACTCTCCCTCTGACTTCTCGGAGCTTCCACCCCTTTCACCTTCTGAACTTGCCTATTTTGGCAGTGGGGGCACTTCAAGTGGATCCGCACCTCCTCCTCAACCTGAAGATGAAGATAATGAGAGGACCGATAGAAAGGAATGAGCCTCTAGATCCATCCTCTCCTTCTTTTTGGTGCCTTGATTCCAGAGGGGAGAGATTGAGGGGGAGTCACTAGGTCCTAGCTGTAGGTTGCGAGAGGAGAGATCTATTTGTGTTTCTTTTAGGTTGTAAAACTTTGTCTGTGCTCTCTTATGCTATTGGACATGTGGTGTGAAACTATGACTTTGTTATGCTTATGACTTATGTGTTATGCTCTAAATTTGATATTCATGCATGATAAACTTGATGCTTGTTGATGGCTCCTAAGATATACTAACAAATCATCCCTGACAACGACGCCAGAAATGCTTGTTGGTATTTCTTAACATCACAGATCATCTCTGGTAAAGAGATGAGATCCGCAAGTGCACGGAAGATACCGTTGTAGCATTTCACCCATGAGTATTCCCAAGGTTATCGCATTTATCCCAAAGGAAGGCAATGGAGTAAAGTATATACTACTCTTATGGTCAAGCTATGGGATACTAATCAATTATCCGGACAGGGGGTAAGTTGATAATAGGTTTAGTATGAAACACACCTAGGCAATCTATTCTAAAGGGTAAATGGGTCCTAGAGGGAGATTGGATTAAGAGTTAGAGAGTTGCTCCTACAATGCTCCTAATACATATACATAGCCTAAAGTAGATACTAATGGTCATGTCAATGATGAATTCCTATGCAATGCTATTCAACACATCGGGCACGGGCTTACCCGTAGCAATACTAGGGCGACTCCCGCCAAGAGCATGTGGCATAGCCGAACGTGGAGGATTACAAAGGACAGATAGGTCTGTCACCACCTACTGCCTACCTCTTCAATCTGTGGGTCTACGAGACATCCAACGCTACTTAAATACCCTAGCACCATGCTAGCATACTAAAAAAATACCTTAAGAGCTGCAGCACAAGACATCCTAAGGCAATGAACTAAATCATCATTGAACCAATGTTGATTGCATAGCATAGTTATTCATATTTACATAATCATATCATAACTACATAGACTATAGTAGGGGTCTATAGTGTTTATGACCATAAGATGTGATCATGAGAGTACAATAATAAAGACTATACCATCCACTTACATGGACTCCACAATCAAACAAGAAGCGCTTTGTCCAAGTATACGTATAAAAGAAGACTAAAGACAATATCTTTATTGAGCACAAAGTCACAAATCAAGAGGGAATACATGAGACATACCTTTCCCAATGTGGAATTGGGAAAAGAGACTCCTTCTACTCCTTTCCCTATTTGGACTTGGGACTAGAGGCTCTCCTCTCTACATCCTAACTCCTCTAAGGACTATGGAACATAGTGTATACAATAGAATGATGCCCAAGTGGTGTGTGTTGAAGTGAGGGGTATGAGGTCCTATTTATACTAGTGTTGAGGTCGGTTCCCGCCACCAAAAGCGCGCGAATCAGTCGTCATTGACTCCAGGGAGCCGGGAGGAGCCAGCACGTCGAAGTTGACCGCGTTTGGCGCCAGGACCAGGTCGGCCGACCCCTTGGTTCGACTGACCTGGTCAGGGCTCCAAACGGCCCGTACTTCCTCCAAGTGGGTCCCATTTACTGATATTGGTGCTACGCTGTTAGATGTCCTCGGATACTTCTGTGTGGGGACCGGAATCCCGACCTCCAAGGATCTCATTGGGTGGTGTCGTGTGATGCGACACCCAACAGTATACAAGAATAGAACGAGAACAAATTTACAATACCAAGTCTTTATTTAAAAGCACAGCGGATGTTTTTAAAATACTAGCGAAAGAGAAAAGAACTATACATCATAGCGACGCTCTCTGCACTAGCTATGCAAAAGCAAAGTCATCGATGCCCTGGATGCTTCGCACTAGCAACACACAATTCACGGCGGCGTGCAGGGGTTCCCACTCGGTTGTAAACCCTGGAGGGGGTGCAACCTCGTCATCAAACCCATCATCAGTCGTATAATCTGCAAAAAATCGTTAACTGCAAACGTGAGCATAAGGCTCAGCAAGACTAACCCGTCTCACTAGACATATGCAAGGGTGAATACTAAGCATAGGTAGGTAAAGCATAAGGACTCACCTACAGGTGGATCCTTATAGTCATGTTTTAATTAGCACATAACATTCCTCGGGCACGGCACATCATAGACTCCATAATCAAACAAGAAACGTTTTGCCAATGATATGACGTGCATAAAGCACATAATGCTATTACAGGTAAGGTATGGGGAAACTGTAAACTATTAATTGTACTATCTCTAAGTCAAACAAGGTTGTCCAAGCAATTTGTAAACCAATATATCATATTCTCCTGACTTCTTTAATATTTACTACGTCACGGCGCAGTGAACAAGTGGTACTCTATTACAGCGAGGGACGTATTGGTATCAGGACATACCCGAAACAACACGACACATACGCACTTTCAGAAATGCCACCGAGTACTTACAGCAGTACCTACATAACAATTCAGTACTAGTCGTATATGGCCACCTTTCACTAAGCACTCGAATGTCAAACCGGTCGATCCATCACGAGCAGGAGGTCACTGCGTGGGGCGTACTCTGACGTGCCCACCAGCTGATTTACACCTTGCTGCCCAGAACCCATGCCTATAAAACAAACGGAATGCCTCGACAAACCAGTATCAAGCTACGTAAGTTTACTGGAGCCCATTCCTCGAGTATGTTGCCGGTACAATTCAAGCTTGTCCAGCAGGACCGCACACAAAACGGTCCTCAATCGACACGAGCAGGGCTATGAACTTGAGACCACGTCTCGCTGCATCCTACCCACTGCTCGGTCTCAATTTCATATTCATAAACCATTTTCTTATTCCAGAATCTCCTGTGTGACAAAATTCTATCTCGCGAGTAGATTCCAACTACTCGTCGTCTACCGAATTCCTGTGATCATAAGCATAGCAGTGTCTACTCAACGGGCCGTAGACCTACCCAAGACTCCATAGGATTTGTGGGCCATGCAAGTGGATGTCAAACACCTTAAACGTAATGCACAATCATCTAAAGACATAAGGTGAAATAAAACTGCAAAACACTGTAAGGAACTTAAATGCAAACCGGGGCTTGCCTGAATGCGAGTATGAGCCTATGTTAGTTTCTGGCAGCTAGACCTCCAAGGCTTCGGGCTGCTCCTCGATTTCAGCTACTACACGATATGCATATACTAGGTATGAATGATTTTGAAAATAATTAATATGCTTGAGGTAGTGTGAATATCCTAGGATAAAATAAGATAATTATCTTAATTGGCTTTGGGACTTTTATGGTAGATACTAATGACTATAGAGAAGACTCTTGCAAAGAACAGGAGTTGATCAAGGAAATTTGTTGTTCTTAAAAATTAGGGTAAGCAATAATCTTCTCTAAATTTTTGGTTGAAATTTTGGAGACGTATCATGGCTACCACGGGTTGTATCACGTAGAGGGGATCTCACTGGTTCTAGGAAAATTTGTTTCACTATTTTAAAGCTTCCTACAGGGAGAAATTGATTTTTTTAAGTTTGGGTAAATTTCTGGAAATTGATTTTCCATTTTTCTCAATTTATAACAACATAGAGATTTGGAATATTGATCAACCAAGTATTTTCAGTCCAAAGAGCTTGAAACTTTCACTGGAGATCAAGGTATTAACAATAGTGTTCTGACCAAAATTGGAAATTGTCCAATTAACGGAACTGTGGGAATGAATTCTTTAAGAATTTTGCTTATCTGAATTATGAAACATTTCTATGGCTTTTCATACAAATCCAAGAGCACCAATGGACAGTATTCTTCATGCTGGTTCTAAGAAAATTTATTTGGGAATTTATTATGGATTTTCTAAGTTTGGATTGAATCTGGATTTATTTTTCTATTGGAAAGTTCAAATAAAGGGGCCGGTCCCACTTCATTTGAATCGGGCCAATCAGAACGGAGCCACACCAGGAGCCACGGGGTTAACCCGCGTTGTCACACCAGATTCTTGTCCACAACTGATCCTACGCAAGAGGGGTGTCTCTGACAGGTGGGACCCGCACCTTTGTCTACCTCTCGATGCGGCGACGCCTATCGCCGGAACCACAGCGGTGCTTCGCCAAACTTAGGTGCGTCGACCTCCTTTCGGCCTTGTCGTGACCGCTCAACCATAAAATCGACCGTGCAAGCCGATGGTGGTGTCCAATCATGTCGGCGATGGCCGGAGATGGCGGCGCGACGGTGACAGCAGAGCTAGGGTTTCGGCCTTCGTCGGAAATGCTCGGGAATGGCTCAATAGGCTCGGGAAAAAGTCGGGAAGGTTCCTGGGAGTACCAGGAGTATGATTTGGGGGTCAGATTGGGGGGACATTGCCGGCAAAGCTAAGCTCGACGGCGAGGTACAGCTTTTCAACCGGCGGCCATGAAAACTCAAAATCCGACCTCGTCTCTCGATGTCTTCCTTTCAATTTTTGTGAGGTGATGCGCCAGGAGATCTAGGAGATAATACCTTATTGGATTGACAATTAATCATAGTAGAAACAGAATTTAACCGGTAATCTATTAATATCGGTATGAACTGTTTTGGGGAGAACTTGAGATAAGGGAGCTAGGAAGCATGATAGTGGTTGAAACTTCACGAAGCTTCTAGGTACCTTTGTGCACCTTATTGCTTCAAAGAGGGAGATGGAAACGTGCTTGAAGCGGTCTGTCTTCATGGAACAGAAAGTTCCCCTAGCGGCTTCACCCGCGAGCGCCGAGGAAACTTTGAAATACCGCACATATAAGCAGGGAATCAAACAAAGGACTAGATGGGAAGGAAGAGAAACTAGTTAAGCCAACTTTTGTTGTTGGAAGCACCATGATTCCTTGCATCATTGGGCTGGCACGTTAGGAATGGCGGCGGCGATGCGGTGCAGTGGCAGAAATGGAAAAATAGGGGCGAGTGCATCGGTGTGTGTCCACTTCGACCGGGGGAGGGTTTAAATAGCTCGGGGAGGAGTAGGAGGCACGCCATGAAGCAGGCAATCGAGCAGCTCCATGGTGCCTTGCATGCGGCGTGGTGTCGAGCAGAGGAGAGCCAGAAAAACGGCGTGCAGAGCAGCCCGAGTTTGTCCCACTGACTGGTGGGTCCCACGACCCTTATCCCTGCCCCTTCTCTGCAGACTTCAATTCCCTTACCAAACTTGGTCCAAAAATTCTAGATTTTTTGTGGGGAGGCTCAAATAAATATCTGGAAATTGATTCTGCAATTGGATTTCGAATTGGAGCGAGTTCCAGTTGAATTTTAAATTTGAATTTGAATTTCGATGGAATTCAATGGGGTCACTGATTTAAATAGCAAATGAGTTCCAAAAATTTTGAAACTATGAGAATAAGTCAAGCAAGTAATGCTGACCATGATGGTGTGTTTAATTCTTGATCTTCAATTAAGTTGAACAGCATTCAAAATTTGAATTCCTAATAGGGTCAGAATTTGCTAAGCGTCTCAAATAAAATAGCAAATGGAGTTCATAATTTATAAAACTTTGCAGGAAATCTATTTGGAATATTAGTAAACCATAGAAAAATTTATGGCCTCTGAATTGAATAATTTTGGCAGGGCCAAATATACAGTCGTATATTCAATTTGCAATTAATTTGAATATAGATTGGGTACTGCATATTAATTTGACCTAGGATCCTCCATTCAAATAATTCCAAACATTGAAGAGAGGTCAAAAGAATTTATCTAAGGTTATTGGTGAAGTCCATTCCTCATGTTAATAAAATTTAAGCATGAGAGAAATAAAAGATTTGATGAGATCCAGTTCATGTGCATAATCATGATGGATCTCCACTATGGTTGATAATAAACTTGTAGCTGAACTTTATATGAAGGACAAAGTGGGATTTTACATTCCTTCTCCTTAAAAGAATGTCGTCCCGAGATTATATTAGGAAGGATAAAAGGAAAATATCTAACGAACATATGACGTTAACAAGTCCGGATAGATGGTTCTAAGATATTCCTCCCTCTCCCATGTTGCTTCATCAGCGGTGGGGTTTCCCCACAAGACCTTGTAGAAATGTAAAGTGCATATTCTTGTAGTACGAGTCTTCTCATCGACTATCTGGGTTGGATGCTCGGAGTAAGTAAGATCTGGTTGGAGAGCTTACAAATCCTCCATATAGACTTCCGCTGGGGCCTTGAGACATTTTCTCAATTGTGAAATGTGAAATACATTGTGCACCCCTGACAGCTATGCTGGCAGCTCTAGCCGATAGGCTACAGGTACGCATTGCTCACTTATTGCGAATGGTCCAATGAAACATGGAGCTAACTTCCCTTTTACACCGAAGCGATGAATCCCTTTCATTGGGGATACACAAAGGTAAACGATATCTCTAATATCAAAGTGAAGTGGTCGACATCGTTTATCTGCATAGCTTTTCTTGCGAGACTGAGCAGCCTTGAGGTTGGCTTGAATAACTCGTACTCGATCTTCGGCTTCCTTTACCAAGTCTATACCATATGTTACTCGTTCACCGGATTCACACTAGTTCAAAGGTGTGCGGCACTTCCGGCCATAAAGAGCTTCATATGGTGCCATTTGGATGCTAGTTTGATAATCATTGTTGTATGAAAACTCCGCCAATGGTACATGATCATCCCAGTTCTTACCATGGTGGATGGCACGGGCACGGAGCATATCCTCTAGTACTTGGTTTACTAATTCCGTTTGACCATCAGTCTGTGGATGGTAAGCTGAGCTTCGAATCAATTTGGTACCCAGAGATGCGTGGAGCTGCTCCCAAAATCGAGCAAGAAACAAGGTTCCACAATCTGATATGATAGTGCGGGGTACTCCGTGTAAGCATATGATCTTGGCAATATACAGCTCTACATATTGTCGTGCCACATACTTGACATTGACTGGAATAAAGTGAGCCGACGTGGTGAGTCGGTCGACTATCACCCAAATTGAGTCATGTTTGCGAAAAGTGAGAGGTAACCAAACAATGAAATCCATGCTGATGTCCTCCCATTTCCAGGCATGTAGGCTTAACAGTTGTAGTTGTCTGGCTAATTTTAGATGGTCGGCTTTCACTCGTCGACACGTATCACATTAGGATACATACTTCACTATTTCCCTCTTCCTCCGAGTCCACCAAAATTTTTTCTTCAAGTCTTGGTACATTTTGTTACTCCCCGGATGAATAATATATTTGGACAAATGGGCCTCGTCCAAAATTTTCTTCCGAAGGTCCACATTGCGGGGTACCACGATGCGGTCTTTGAACCAGATGGTACCGTCATCGTCACCTCGGAAACACTTCATTTCTCCCTTCTTCATTTGGTGGCAAATATGCGATATGCCCTTGTCTTCCTTTTGAGCCTCCACAATCTCCTCCCTTATGGTAGGAATGAGGGCTAGGTTGTAGAGCGCCCCATACGGAACCAAGTGGAGACTCGGTTCTTCTTCCTCTATCAAGGTGATAGAAAGGTTATTGATATGGGACTTGCGACTTAGCGCATCTGCGACTACATTTGCCTTTTCGGGATGGTAGTGTATTTCAATCTCATAGTCTTTGATTAAGTCCAACCATCTTGGTTGTCGCATATTCAATTCTTTCTGGGTGAGGATGTACTTCAAGCTTTTGTGATCGGTGTAGAGATGTACTAGGTTGCCCCATAGATAGTGTCTCCACATCTTTAATTCTAGTACCACGGCAGCGAGCTCAAGATCATGAGTCGGATAATGCTGCTCATGGTTTCGAAGCTGTCGTGATCCATAAGCGATCACCTTTCTGTTATGCATTAATACGCAGCCCAGACCAATTCCAGAGGCATCACAATAAACATCAAAGGATCTTGTTGTGTCTGGTTGGGCTAATACTGGTGCTGTTGTGAGGTGTTTTACTAATGCTTGAAAACATTCCTCACATTCTTTTGTCCATGCATATTTCTTTCCTTTCTTCAAAAGTTCCGTCATTGGTTTAGCTATCTTGGAAAAGCTTGGGATGAACCTTCGGTAATATCCTGCTAAACCTAGGAAACTTCGAACTTCATGCAGAGACTTAGGAGACTCCCATTTGAGCACTTGCTTAATCTTGCTTGGATCAACTGCAATTCCTTCGGCAGAGATGATGTGCCCTAGAAATGGCACTTGGTTGATCTAGAACTCACATTTGCTGAACTTAGCGTACAACTTTTGGTCCCACAATCACTGAAGCACGATGTGCAAATGTTGTGCATGTTCTTCTTTGGATTTTTAGTATACAAGGATGTCGTCGATGAACACCACGACAAACTTGTCCAAATCCGGCATGAATACCGAATTCATGAGATACATGAAATGGGCCAGTGCATTGGTTAATCCGATGGACATGACAAGGTACTCATATAATCCATACCTCGCCGAGAATGCTGTCTTAGGTATATCCTCTGGTCGAATCCTAATCTGATGATAACCAGAGCAAAGATCCATCTTCGAAAATACCTGAGCACCTACCCATTGGTCGAACACAATATCGATACGGGGCAGTGGATACTTGTTCTTGATCGTGACAGCATTGACTGGACGATAGCCCACACATAGTCTCAATGTTTTATCCTTCTTTTCCACGAACAACGCAGAACAACCCCAAGGTGATGAACTTGGACGAATGAAACCCTTGTCCAACAGTTCCTTCAGCTGCTCTTTCAGTTCTGCAAGTTCTTTAGGTGCCATCTTATACGGCTTTCTCGAGATTGCACTACAGGAATCCAGACGATTTGCGACGGCTGTGGCCGTCGCAAATAAGCCAAATGCCGTCGCAAATAAGCGATTTGCGACGGCTTTCTTTATTTGCGACGGTTTTTAGCCGTCGCAAATAAATCGTCGCAATTAAGCTTATTTGCGACGGCCACCGTCGCAAATAAGCTTTAATTGCGACGGCTAGGAGGGGCCGTCGCAAGTTATTGCCGCGGGCCAGTGGGCCCCGCAACCTTATTTGTGACGGTGTCGCCGTCGCAATTAAAGCTTATTTGCGACGGCCGGGCTGTCGCAATTAAGTGCCTCTATTTGCGACGGCCTGGCCGTCGCCAATAAGTCCAGTGGGCTGGGCCCACGGGTCCTCCTCCGGGGACCACAGAGCTATTTGCGACGGCCGTGCCGTCGCAATTAAACCTTATTTGCAACGGCCAGGCCGTCGCAAATAGTAGTGGCCTAATTGCGACGGCCTGGTCCCTTATTTGTGACGGTACTGTATAAAAAGCCGTCGCAAATAAGGTTTTTTATTTTTTTAAAAAACAGAAAAAACTACCCGGCTCGATGGCCAGAATCACAGAACAGATTCAATACACACATTATATACACATAGCAAAGATCATCATCACAGAGGAAACATCATCACAATCACAAACTAATAAATTCCAATACATCTCACATCGTCATCAACAAAGCAAACAAAAGGGCTCACTCGCCCATCTGACCTCCGTAGCCACCTCCGGAGCCACATCCGAAGTCGAAGTCATCATCGCGCCTCATTCCAGGCGGCGGTAGCGACGGCAACAGCGTTTGTGCAGCCGTCGCGGATCCCTTCAATTAATGAAACTTAGAGTTAGAATATAAATACATCAACATCTCTCTCTCTCCCTTCCTCTCCCTCTATCTTCATCTAGATCCCCTCTCTTCCTCTCTCTTTTCATTTCTCTCTTTGTCTCTCACTCTATCTTTCTCTCTCACTCTATCTCTCTATTGATATCCTTTTCCCTCTATCTTCCTCCCTCTATCTCCATCTACATCTCCCTCCCTCTATCTTCCCCTCTCTCTATCTCCATCTACATCTTACTCTCTCTCTTCATTCCTATCCTACTCTATCTATCTTTCACTCTTTCTTCTGTCTCTCTTTCTTCTATCTCTATCATTCTTCTATCTCAATCATTTTCTTCTATCTAACTATCTCTCTCTTTCATCTATCTCAATCTTATTACGCTGGAGAAGAAGGATTACATAGAAACTTACCTGACCCGCTGAAGAAGGATTGTCTGGAAGGACCGGTGGTAGTACCGGTAGCTGGATTCCCAGACCTTGCGCCCGAGCGATGGCCTGTCATTGCAAACATTAAATTCTACCTATTAATAACTCATTTACGCTGAATTAATGAGAATTTAAGTTTTTATTTTGTTACCACCATTGCTTCCCGCATCTGTGCCAACGCTGCTGCCTGGGTTTGGATCGTGGCCTCCATCGTGATCCTTTGGCGTTCCGCCTCCCTCCTTTCCTCCTCATGTCGCCTTTTGTTTTCTTCTACAGTTTCTCAGAGGGACTGCATATCAATGTCCCTCTACGATACGCGGCGACCTCCCGTGCCCGAAGCCTGCGTGGAGCTGCCTCTCGCAGGTCTCCCCTCCCTCAAGTCGACAACTCCGTCGAATATGGCGAGCCTATAAAAAAGAGAGTCAGTAATATGAAATTGAAATATCTTGAATACTTTGAATTGAAAACGATAAATTGACTTGTAAACTCACCTTCCGTGTGCTTTTCCACCACCTGTTGCATACGCGGCTTGAGGATCGATTGGTTGACGTTGCCAATCGAAATCCTCGCCGTGTATCTTCCTAGCCTCCTCCCCGTACTTAGCCTACAAAACAAGAAAATCGTGTAAGTTCAACAATCTATATAGTTATATTTAATATGAATGATTTCTAAACTTACCAACCGCTCGGCTGCAGCCTGACTGCACCCCGTCGGCTGAGAAGGGTCCCTGTGACCTCTCTTCCAGACCTCAGCAGGGGTGGGCGGCACCCCCGACTCGCGCTCCTGTCAATACGTGTTAGTACGAACAATATATTATTAATATATAAACATAAGTTACACACACGTACCATGCGTTTAGCTAAACGCAAGTGGTTATCTTGCCCGTGCCTGCTCTTCCCCTCCACCCCTCTGCAGTCTCGAGCCTTCTCAGACTTAGCTTTAAACTCATCGCTAGCCCAGTAGCGACAAAGGGCCCGAAATGCATCGGTCCGACCCTGCAACCAGCTCACGTGGACCTGCACATAGTTGGAAGTCGTTAAAAATACCATCGAGGCAATTATCAGAAAAAAATACTTACTACACTCCACGTACCTGCGCGTACTCCTCCTCCGTCAGGTGCCTCTCGCTCTCTTGCCGGAAGTGTAACACGTGCTGCTGGTTCGCCTTCAAGTGCTCATTAATAATTTGAACACGGGTGTTCGACAAATCTTGTCGAAGCGCCTTGGCAGCGTTGAAGTGAAACACTCGCCTCGCATCCTCAAACAGGCGACGGTCGTTCGGGTCCTCTAAAGTATATCTTGCCTACGATAAAGAATATATTGAAGAGATGATCACTAAAAGAGTTTAAGAGTTGTAACTTAGAAACTTTTTTAACATACTTACCATAAAATCGGCCCATACGGCCTCCTGAAGGTTGCCATGCTCCTGGTGATGGATGCGTGCGTAGTCCTCCCACGAAAGAGCAGGCACCCCGTCGATGACCCCGGGATAGTGCAAACGCACTATGGACCCGAGGACACCGTTCATCGGTCTGTGGTGTTTCTCACCGGTGAAAGACGTGTCGTCCCAAGCCCTGTAAGATATTTATTCATTCATTACTTAAGTAAACAAAAGAAACTAAAATTGAACATGATAATTTTTATTACTTGTCTCCGACTGGACGAATCACGATCCTCTGTGAACTCTGTGAAGGGACCGCGGGAGGACTGACAAAGTGAGTCCTCCTCGTCCTCCGCGTCTGCTGGGGCGCCACGTCAGGTGACCCAGTCGGCTCCTCACCGGCCGAGTCAAAGGCCTCAGGAACAAACTCATCGCCGGCCGGGGGCTGGCTGCCCGAGGGCTGGCTCGCCGAGGGCTGACTCACCGAGGGCTGGCTGGCCGAGGGCTGCCTCGCCGAGGGCTGGCTCACCGAAGGTGCCGCAGCCTCTGAGTCAGTCGGTGAGGACTACAACATTCAAATTATTCATAAGTAAGTTTAATGTGAATTTGAATTTAAATAATTTGTCAAAAACGAGTGACATTTACCTGTGACAAAGCTCTAGAGCTGGTCTGAACGTGCCCCAGCAGCTGAGAGCGTCTGCTGCCAGTCGACGAGGCACCAACGAAAGCATCCTCAGGTCTAGAGGGGTAGAACCCCTCGTCGGCGGCACCTTCTTACCCTTCTTTGACGCCATCCTGTTGTAATTAGATAATTAGTAAATATGCAAATAAAATATACAAAATTCATGTTACTATCTTCAAGAAAACATTACTTGTAGTCACTTTCAAAATTCATCAACATCATTGTCATGTGCCTGTGCCCTACTCCTTAAACCAGCCCAACGATCTTCCATCGTGGCCTGTTCTAATTTTCGTTTTCGCGTATCATTTGCCTCTACATCTTCAACGTCTTCAACATCTCCAACTAATTGATCGAGTCCTGCACCAAGCTCGATGATAAAAGTGTCTGGCAACTCTTCTTCTTGGTACACTTCTTCAACGTCTTCGCTATCATGGTAACCATCATCCCCAGGAGTATATAGCCGCTCACGAGGATTCACCTTATATACCACCCACCAAGCACTGAGCTTCGTGCATGGATAAGGTAGATAATACACTTGTTCAACTTGATACGCAAGAACAAATGTATCGTAACCTCGTAGTCGGTCCTTATGTTTCACTTCCACCATTCCAAATTGGTTTTCTCGAGTTCCATGAGTACGATCAAACCAGTCACTGTCAAAGAAGACAACTCGATGGGTCTTATTTCCGGTAAAAGTAAATTCAAGGATTTTGTTAATGATACCATAATAATCGGTTAAATTCCCTTGAGTGTCCATTGCTCTCGTCAAACACCGGAATCGGAAGCCATTTACGTCATATCGACCATAGCTTCTAACATTCACCAATCCATAAGATAGCTGCCGCAAATCGTCATGGACATTGTGAGTCCGACACTGTTATAAAAGACGAGAGAATATTACATAATACTTCTTTAATAATAGTAATTTATAATACATAGAAGACGAGAGAATATTACATATTTTCGAAACCAAGATAGAAAACTCTGCCCCCCATTTATTCCTTCCTTTCGCATCGCTTCTACTTGTTTGGCCGTAGGTTGATGCCTATGTGGCCAATATTGTCTGTGGAACTCGCTGAACATGAAAAAACATCTTTTAGAGTACATGTGTAGCAAAATATGTCGATTAGCATAAACGTAGGAGAAACACTTACTTGAAGTATTCTTGCATGCCTTCTATATTTGCGTACATGTAGAGTAAAGCAACAGTCCTTTCCTGTTCGGATAGCACGTAGGTCGTGTAGCTACCAACGGTGGCGCCTCTCATTTGAAAAATGGAAAGGTCGCTTAAAGGGGGTGTTTCATCCACATTGTACCGCATCGCCGAAGTATTGATATTGTTTTCTTCCGCAAAGTAGACACTTGAAAAGTATCCTACTTCCTTAAGAGCATATGCTTCAGCGATGCACCCTTCCACCCTTGCCCTGTTGCCAACCATTGGTTTCAAATATCGTAGAGCTCATTCAATGTGATACATCCACCTATATTGCACAGGACCGCCAACTTTAGCTTTGAATGGAAGATGGATAAGCAGATGTTGCATTGGATTGAAGAAACCCTGTGGAAAAAAAATTTCCATCTTACATAAAAGTATGGGTATCTCCTTCTCTAACTTATCCATCATCCCGATCTTGATTTCTTTAGCACAAAGCTGTCTATAGAAATAGCTGAGATCGGCTAAAACCTTCCACACCACATCATCTAGATAGCCTCGGAACAAAACAGGTAGGAGTCTTTCCATTATAATGTGATAATCATGACTCTTCAACCCAGTGAGGTTTCCTGTGTTAACATTTACGGCTCGTTTCAGGGTAGTTGCGTAACCATCTGGGAATTTCAAAGTTTTCATCCATTTCATAACTTCTTTCTTTTCTTTCGATCAAAGACAGAAAGAAGCACGTGGCTTTCCACCACTTCCAGAGATTTCAAGAGTTGGACGGTGACAAATGTCTGCCAAATCTAGTCTAGCTTTATAATTGTCTTTCGTTTTGCCAGGCATATCCATGCAAGTGCTTATGATACTTTCGCTCATATTACGCTCCTGATGCATGACATCAATGTTGTGCATTAGAATCAACGACTTCACATATAGTAGCTCCCAAAGTCCACATATGTGAGTCCAATTGTGTTCCTCTCCATAACCTACGAAATATCCAGGACGACCTTCATCAGGCACCAGTTTGTCCAACATATCAGAAATTTCTGACCCGTTGAGACGCTTCGGTGGTCCTTTAGTGACAACAATGTTCTTTCGAAAGACATGCCTCTGCTGCCTAAATATATGATTCGAGGGCAGCCAACGTCTGTGACAATCGAAGTAAGATATTTTGCCTCCATGAGTTAGTCGAAAACAATCCGTGTCTGAAGCACATATCGGACACGTCAGACGACTGTGAGTGCTCCATCTGGAAAACATGCCGTATGCCGGCAAATCATGTACGGACCACAAATAAGCAGCTCGAAGGTTGAATTTCTGCTTCTTGTAACTGTCGTACGCTTCGACTCCTGTCCACAAGACTTTCAATTCTTCGATCAGCGGTTTTAACATCACGTTGAGACGTGACCCGGGATGATCAGGTCCAGGTACAATGAGGTTGAGAAACATGAACTCGTTCTTCGTACAAAAAGCAGGTGGCAGGTTGTACGGAATGACAAAGACAGGCCAACATGAGTATGGCGTGGCGTTCGTACTGAATGGTGAGAATCCGTCTGTCGCTAATCCGATGCGAACATTTCTCGCATCACGAGAAAAGTCTGGATCGAAACGGTCTAGCGCCTTCCATGCATCACCGTCGGACGGATGCATCAAGAATTCTTTGTTCTCACGTTTACCTTCTTTGTGCCATCTCATGTGTCTTGCGGTTCTTTTTGAAAGAAACATCCGCTTCAACTGAGGTGTCACAGGCAAGTAACGAAGCTGCTTATGTGCGACATCTGTCATCACATTATCGCCATCGTCATTAACAACTTCGACATACCTTGATTTACCACATTTCAAGAACATCTTCTCATTAGCGTGCTCGTTCCAGAATAGCATGCAGTTGTCTGGGCACACATCAATTTTCTCATACTTCATACCGAGACCAGATATCTTGATCTTTGACTGATACATATCTGGTGGCGCTTTGTGAGGTTGTGGAAGGATATCGCAGATCAATTTCATGAGATCATTGTAGCAGTTGATGGAAAAAAAGTATTTGGACTTAATTGCCATAAATCTGGTCAAGAAAGCAAGTACGGTCACAGTCGTGTGTTCATGCAACGGCTCTTGTGATTTCTTCAGCTCCTCGAAGAACTTCTCTGCCTCATTTGTAAGAGGATCCTCCGCTTCAAGAGCTTCTAGCATCTCATCCATCCTATCAACCTCTGTTATATCATCATACTCATCCACTTCGGCTATTACTCAAGAATTAGTCTCGCCGTGAAAGGTCCACACTTCATAATGTGGAGTGAAACCGTTTCAACATAAGTGAAACGAAAGCTCCAATCTTCTCAAAAACTTGGTGTTCTGGCATTTTGTACATGGGCACCGCACCATATCTTCCGTTGATAACAAAAATGCTCGATCCAAAAATTGATCTAACTTGATAAACCACTCATCGGAGTGACCACAAGTTCTGCTCTTCCAGCCAGTATACATCCAACTGCGGTCTTCACCCATGTTTGACTCTGCAGTTTAACGCGAAAGAAATTGTTGTTAATGTATTGTTGTGTCATGTCACGGCCCTACAACCTAGGCAGATAGATCCTAAACCCACCCAAGAGTGACTGAGCGGAGCGTGCTCATGACGAGACGCGTGATCCGGATTCGAACGAAATTTCGGCAGCATAACCCCTCTGTTCTCCACTGCACGCCCGAAAATGGTGCAGCAGAGAACAACAGGGTTACGCCACCAAAATCTCGTCCAAATCCGGACCCGCGTCTCGTCACAAGCCACGCCCCCTCGGTCACTCCGAGGCTGTCCAAAGAAGGGACAATTCCGAACCTGCACGTCTCACATGCCAATGGCATGTGAGACGTGCCGATCCGAAATGGGTAATATATTGCTATAGGTTACGTTGCTCATTTTCATTTTCAGGTCATTTAAGAGAGAGGAAAGAACTAGAGAAAGAGTGAGAGGAAAGTTGGTCTCAGATGACAATTCCACAACGGCTTTAGGGTTAGCTGCCGTAGATCAGAGATGAAACCACTTCGTCAGAGTACGCCATCCACGCGCAGGTGCTTGCCATACTCACCGTCGTCGTTCGCCTTCGTGCCCGTCTACACGCATACTTTACCTTACCACTAAATGGGCCTTGTCGGGCCTTGTCAAGCTGGTCCGAAGCCCATTTATGTATATATAGTACTTGAACACTCAAGCAATCAAAATTAAGCAATTCAACGTCCCTTCAAATAAACCTAAGCATAAATCAAAAAACTAAGCAATTCAAATAAACCTAAACATAACAATTATCCATTGTAATTCATTAATTTATCAACTCAATTCTAACATAAGCAATTCAATTCAAATGAGAGCAATTCAATTCAAATGAGAGCAATTCAAATGAGAGCAATTCAATTCAAAAGAGAGCAATTCAATTCAAATGAGAGCAATTCAATAAAACTAAACATAACCATAATTCAAATGAGAGCAATTCAATAAACCTAAACATAACCATAATTCAAATGAGAGCAACTAAATTCAAATAGCAATTCAATAAACCTAAACATAACCATAATTCAAGTGAGAGCAATTCAATAAACCTAAACATAACCATAATTCAAATGAGAGCAATTTACTTCAATAAACCTAAACATAACCACTATGATTTCTTCCATGAGGTCACCATGTTCAAAAATGACACATCACTTGACCGAATTTCTACAAAAATGCAGCGGCGGGGCCGGGACTTACCTGCTGGTGTTGGTGGCGCAGGGGCGGCGGGGCCGGGGGCGAGCCGGCGGCGGGGGCGCAGGGGCTGGGGGCGGGCCGGCAGCCGCGGCGCAGGGGCGGCGGGGTCGGGGGCGAAGGCGCGCGGAGGCGGGCCGGCGGCGGGGCCGCAGGGGCGGCGGGGTCGGGGGCGGCGGGGGTGTGGCGGGGGCGGGGACGGCGGGGTCGGGGTGCGGCGGGGTCGGGGGCGGCGGCGCAGGGGCGGAGGCGCGCGGAGGCGGGCCAGCGGCGGGGCCACAGGGGTGGCGGGGTCGGGGCGCGGCGGGGTCGGGGGCGGCAGCGCAGGGGCGGAGGCGCGCGGAGGCGGGACGGCGGCGTCGGGGGCGGCGGGGGCGCTGCGGGGGCGGGGGCGGCAGGGTCGGGGCGCGGCGGGGTCGGGGGCGGCGGTGGAGGGAATTGTGAATGTAGAGTCGGGGCCGTAGGGTCCTGATATTAGACCTAGTTTGCGACGGCTGCCTTAATTGTGACGGCCTTACCTTAGAGCCGTCGCAATTAAAGCCTATTTGCGACGGCCTTGTACTGGCCATCGCAAATAAGGCATTATTTACGACGGCTTCTTTAATTGCGACGGCTCTAGGGTTGTTCGTCGCAAATAAGCACTTATTTGCGACGGCCAGACCGATAGCCGTCGCAAATAAGCACTTATTTGCGACGGCCAGAGGCGGGCCATCGCAATTTAAGCTATTTGCGACGGCTGGCCGTCGCAAATGATCGCGTTTCCTGTAGTGTTGGCACTGTTCCCGGTACAAGTTCAATCTTAAACTCGACATCTCTTTCTGGTGGCATACTAGGGAGATCTTTGGGAAAACGTCTAGATACTCACATACTACTGGAATATCTTCGAGTTTACAGGCTTTGGTGTTATCAGCAGTTGGAGGCACGTGGATATTACTCTCAAGAGCGAGAGTTTGGGAAGAGTGGAGCAGAGAATTTAGATATATCCTCCGAGGAATGATGTCAATAATAGCACCGTTGTATTGCAACCATGCCATCCCTAAGATGACATCTAACTTCTGATGCTCTAGTATAATGAGAGAGATAGGGTATATGTTCCCACCCAGATTAAGAGGTACCCTATGGACCATCTTATCTGCAACTACTTTTTCTCCTGGAGAACAAATCATATATGGGGTTTTTGTGGAATGAATATGCCACTGGTATTGATTGACATAAGAATTGCTAATAAAATTGTGGGAGGCACCGGAGTCAAAAAGGATGACTACGGGATGACCAATGAGAGAGAACGTACCCGTGAGTACCGGTGCTCCTTCTGGAACATCCTCAATGGCGAGATGGTGGATGTTGCCGGTTCTGGTGGCTGGCTTCTTGCGCTGGTTGCGAGGTTGGTTTGCCCTCTGGAACGATGACTATCCTCCGCTCTACGGGTAGTCCTTGGAGAAGTGTCCCGTACGTCCACACGTATAACATGTGTACGGGTTCTGACCGGCACGAAATGGAGGACAGAATCCCGGTCCACGCGGTAGAGGTAGAGGTGCACGCGGAATCATCCCTGGTTGCTGTTGTGGGTGGAAGCCAGCGTTGTTGAATGGGCGACCACAAAATATCGGTGGTCGCGATGGTGGCTGTAACCTCTGGCTGGATGGTGATCGATACACCATGCGGTATTTCTGAGGAGTACTTCCTTCACTGCCCTGCGGAGCACTCCTTTTCTTCTTGTCGGAGAACAACTCCCTAGTAGCGTCCTCCTGTACGATTGTGGCATTGACCATGTTGTTGAAGCTGCCGCTGTTGAACAAGGCAAGCTTGTCCTTCATCTTGGGGTTCAAACCCCAATAGAAGCATTCCCGCTTCCGATCTTCAGTATTCACTTGGTCCTGAGCATATGGAGCCAGGTGGTTGAATATCTTGGAGTACTCATAAGCACTCCTTCCTCCTTGTTTCAGCTCCAAGAACTCTTGAAGCTTTCTCCTCATAACACTTGGAGGTATGTGATGGGCGCGGAACGCCTCCCGAAAATCCTCCCAGCTCACGGCATAGCTGACTGGTCGTGCGGCAAGGTAATTCGCCCACCATGCACCAGCGGACCCTTGTAGTTGTTGGGCCGCGAACAGAGTCTTCTGATGTTTGTTTACTCGTAGTAAACCGAACTTCCCTTCAATGGAGCGGAGCCAGTTGTCCGCCTCAAACGGTTCATCGGCCTCCACGAAGACCAGCGGGTGTTTTGACATAAAGTCCGAGTATGAACTCGGAGAAAACTGTTGTGGGCCCGCATCTGGTCGCCCTCCTTGACGGGACGAATGCTGGACCAAAGTCTGTAGAAACTCTGTTTGCTCGTCGCGTGAGCCAAGCACTGCGGCAAGAACCTCCGCTAGACTCCTTGGAAGTTCAGGAGGTGGTGGAGGAGGAACTCGTCGCTGCGGTGTAGCAGTTGTCTCCTGGGCCGGAGATTCGTCCTCACGACCACGACTGGATCCTCCCATTTTAGGCGTCGAGCGAGTACGCACCATTCTGCATCCAAATGACTTAAAATCAGCACATGTTTTCTTTCCCTTTATCCATTTTGTCATTCAGTAGCACGACTTATTTGGAAAGGCAATAAGTGCATACAATTTCCATATATTGATAAAGTACAAACTTTATACAAGATATATTATCTCATGACCAAGTTTACAGTAGTGTACTCCAAAACAATGGACTCCCCCTACGGAAGTGCATCTCTACCATACTTGGTCCCCATGAGATGTCATACACATCTTGTCATATTAGACATAACCACTGCTATTCTTAATATGATACAAACATGACCACAAAATGAACACGAGCAACTATGAAACTATAAGTTGCCCCGTGACAGCAGAAATTCTGCCACATCCCACTCCAATACGTCTTACTCGACGTACTCAAGTTCCTCGGGATCTTCTTCTTCTTCGTTATTCGAAGGCAATTGTTCACCCATAATTAGTGGTATATTATGGGCCGGTGGATACACCACTTGTTGCAATTGTGCTTTGGCCTCAATCACATTATCCTGAAGTTGCTCTGCCTCATACTCCCAATTCTGAGCTGTCTCAATGGCGGCGTCCTGCTCTTTAGTGACTACTAACAGCTGCTCCTGCTGTTGTTGCACCTCTAACTGACTTGCTTGCAACTCACCACGAGCTTGCTGCAGTTCAGTGCGAGCTTGCCGTTGTTCGGCACGAGCTTTCCGAAGCCTAATGCGAGCATAATGCAGCTGACTCTCGCACTTATTTAGCCGGTGATTTGCTGGGGCTAGGAGCGAACGTAGATTCTCGTTGATATAATCAAGAGTATCTCCCCGATCAGTCGCTTCCCGCAAGGCTTCGACTTGCTCCAAAATAACTGCGCCTTGTGTAGAAACCACCATATTGGATGCAGCCGCATACGTCCCATGTGTCGTCGAGGTAGTGTCGCCATACGGTGTATAGGCAGCAACCATATGACGCTGCCACTCAAAACCTGCCATGCCACGGACCGGAATAAGGGCAAATTGAGTCCCAGCCATGGCATCTTGATGAAGCTCACAAAGCTTCATAAGCGCCTCGCCCGCTGTGATTGCCCAAGTGTCCTCCAAATGAGCCCCCTCGATAGCAACCGAGAAAGGAGCCCATCCATAACGACGTGGACTAGCTGGGATGTCTACCAAGATGGTGCATGACCGAACACCTCTGTCAATCGTTTCTCTATCCCAATAGCATGGCATCTCGATGAAGCCAAACTGTTGGAGCACTTCCTGCAGCATACTTGGGAAACCCGGATGGCTAGCGCAAGTGGAAAATATCCATCCGTCCGGTAGTAGCATCCTCGCATCCGTCATCTATAGAAAAGAATACTTGAACAGTGAGAAGGTTTCCAACTCCCAAAAATTCTTAAAACTGGAGTTGCAATCACAGTGTGTTCCAGCTGACCTTCCTGTATAAATTGAAAATATTTATATAGGAAACGTCAGGAACAGCCGTGGAGTTGAATACAAAAGTTGTAGTACACTTTACAAACTTTCCATATTGTACTCATACAGATCCAGGTGAGCTAGGAAATAGAATCTATACAAGTTTAAATTTGACCCAAATTTTCTGGAAATTTTGACAGAACCTCTCCTGTATATATGGTGATTTCCACAATTTATACAGGTATATCATGACAATATAATGAGGTAATGACAAAATAAACATTGTATAACATCAAGTTAACAATCCATAGGTAAAATATTTCGTCCATGAAACATTTCTTACATAGGTATAGTGTGCTAATTCTAAACTATCTGCCTACTGTTCAAGTTCTGATCTCCCAGAACCAAGTTTGCAACCATAGGAATTTAGCACAGCTATACCAAGATTTAGGCCACGAGTACAACACGAATGTTAAAGAGGACTTGCTAAGCTTTCCAGAAATTTATATATATTACCATGTCACTATTCTGGATCAAAAGCTAAAGCTACCTAAACTTGACAGATGAACTGACTGTTGTTCAACAGCAGCCCTGCAGTTCACTGCTTTGAGCTCGAAATTTGAATTGCCTCCAATTTGAATCAAGAGGAACTTTAAATAAAAAAAACTGTAGATAGGCTTCTCCCTTTTCAGATATATATCACAATAAGGTAGAAGATTTTTCTACAGTGAGTTATAGCAAAATTACCAAGACTGCTTTAATGGTAGGGTTATCTGGAGTAATTTAAGCATACCCCAAATTTCAACAGATTATCAAGCTTTTCTGCCTTGATGGTCAACAGAAAAATTGTAGAGGTCTTCGAGAACTTTTTATCCATATAGCATAAACCTATGTTTATTCCTAACTAACCAAGATTACAACCTGGCGAAGTTGAGCAAACTTTAGCCAGAAATCAAGAATCTTGGTGCTAACCCAATGTCGAATCAAAACTCATTTTGCGGAGTCCAAACCTACCAGCACCTGATAGTCAGACTTTCCAAGATATAATGCATCATTTTTGTCATTTTTGGGGATGTTCAAGTATCAAAGCTGATACCGACGGTACTACGTGCCTCACCAAAGAAAATTCTAACCGGTATTTCCGGATATGTTTTATAGGTGGTACTAGTATCGTTCACTTCGCAAACGTGTGCTACACGGGTCGCTACTGTAGTCAATGCTGCAAAAGACAAACAATCCCCTTTCACACCTTCACACTTCAAGGGCGGCACGGGGAAACACGACAGGCAGTCATAATAATATATACAAAAGTAATTGCATACGACTCTGGTGTAAGTCGCCCTTGAGCGATGTCATGTCTCGAGGTACATAGTTGTAATACATCTGTACAGCAAAGACTCCCGTACGAACTGGCTTATACACACTCGGGCATACGTGTTTCGCAAGCTCCCATAGAATACGAATGATTCTAGAGAGGCATACTATCGGGTTATACACCACCCGACGGGGGCTCCCACTAACTTTGAAGCACGCTGGGGTACCGCGTGTCATAGGTTCTCAGAAACATAGAAAGCTTTAGGGACTCCTATTAACACTTCCGTGCCAAGCCACAAAAAGACTTCCATGCTACCTCTCGCATGGTGAGCTTACCGCAAATGATCCGCTTACGGTGGCGTACCTTACCTCTTACCTGACGTGACGTCAGAGCGTCGTTACAAAATTAATAACATATAAGTTAGTTTACCACTTTTATATCTTATACTAGTAATACTCCTTATAAGGGCATATAACTAATTCCTCACTCAAATCCTAATTTTTTTTGAAGATATGTTCATTCCAAGTACACTGTTCCCAATGATGCTCTGATACCATGTCTATAGGTACCGGAATCCCGACCTCCAAGGATCTCATTGGGTGGTGTCGTGCGATGCAACACCCAACAATATACAAGAATAAAACGAGAACAAATTTACAATACCATGTCTTTATTTAAAAGCACAGCGGAAGTTTTTTAAATACTAGCGAAAGAGAAAAGAACTATACATCATAGCTACGCTCTGAGCACTAGCTATGCAAAAGCAAAGTCATCGCCCTAGATACTTCGCACTAGCAACACACAATTCACGGCGGCGTGCAGGGTTCCCACTCGACTGTAAACCTTGGAGGGGGTGCAGCCTCGTCATCAAACCCGTCATCAGTCATATAATCTGTAAAAACTCGTTAACTGCAAACGTGGGCATAAGGCTCAGCAAGACTAACCCGTCTCTATAGACATATGCAAGGGTGAATACTAAGCATAGGTAAGTAAAGCATAAGGACTCGCCTACAAGTGGATCCTTATAGTCATGTTTAATTAGCACATGACATTCCTCAGGCACGTCACATAATAGACTCCACAATCAAACAAGAAATGCTTTGCCGATGATATGGCGTGCACAAAGCACATAATGCTATTACAAGTAAAGTATGGGGAAACTGTAAAATTTTAATTGTACTATCTCTAAGCCAAACAAGGTTGCCCAAGCAATTTGTAAACCAATATATCATATTCTCCTCACTTCTTTAGTATTTACTACGTCACGGCGCAGTGAACAAGTGGTACTCTATTACCGCGAGGGACGGTGATTGCAATCAAGACATACCCGAAACAACACGACACATACGCACTTTCGGAAATGCCAGCGAGTAATTATAGCAGTACCTACATAACAATTCAATACTAGTCGTATATGGTCACCTATCAATAAACACTCGAATGTCAAACCGGTCGATCTGTCACGAGCAGGAGGTCACTGCGTAGGGAGTATTCTGACGTGCCCACCAGCTGATTTACACCTTGCTGCCCTCAACCCACACCTATAAAACAGAACGGAATGCCTCGACAAACCAGTATCAATCTATGTCAGTTTACTGGAGCCCATTCCTCTAGTATGTCGCCAGTACAATTCAAGCTTGTCCAGCAGGACTGCACACGAAACGGTCCTCAATCGACACAAGCAGGGCTACGCACATGAGACCACGTCTCGCTGCATCCTACCCACTACTCGGTCTCAATTTCATATTCATAAACCATTTTTTATTCCAGAATCTCCCGTGTGAAAAAATTCCTATCTCGCGAGTATATTCCAACTACTCGACTTCTATCGAATTCCTGTGATCATAAGCATAGCAGTGTCTACTCAACGAGCCATAGACCTACCTAGGACTCCATAGGATTCGTGGGCCATGCAAGTGGATGTCAAACACCTTAAACGTAATGCAAAATCATCTAAAGACGTAAGCTGAAATAAAACTGCAAAACACTGTAAGGAACTTAAATGCAAACCGGGGCTTGCTTGAATGCGAGTCTGAGCCTATGTTAGTTTCTGGCAGCTGGACCTCCAAGGCTTTTGGCCGCTCCTCGATTTCAGCTACTACACGCTATGCATATACTAGGTATGAATGATTTTGAAAATAATTAATATGCTTGAGGTAGTGTGAATATCCTAGGATAAAATAAGAAAATTATCCTAATTGGCTTTGGGACTATTATGGTAGATACTATCTTAAAAATTATGGTAAGCAATAATCTTCTCTAAATTTTTGGTTGAAATTTTGGAGACGTATCATGGCTACCAGGGGTTGTATCATGTAGAGGGGATCTCACTTGTTCTAGGAAAATTTGTTTCACCATTTTCTAATATTCCTACATGGAGAAATTGATTTTTCAACTTTGGGTAAATTTCTAGAAATCTATTTTCCATTTTTCTCAAATTATAACTACATACAGATTTGGAATATTGATCAACCCAGTATTTTAAGTCCAAAGAGCTTGAAACTTTTAATGGAGATCAAGGGTATTAACAATAGTGTTCTAACCAAAATTGAAAATTTTCCAATTAAAAGAACCGTGTGAATGAATTATTTAAGCATTTTGATTATTTTAATTATGGAGAAATTTCTATGGCTTTTCATACAAATCCAAGTGCCCCACTGGACAGTATTCTTAATGCTTGTTCTAACAAAATTTGTTTGGGAATTTTTGGATAATTCTACTGGAAGGTATGGATTTTCTATGTTTGAATTGAATCTGGATTTATTTTTCTATTGGACAATTCAAATAAAGGGGCACGTCCCACTTCATTTGAATCGGGCCAATCAGAACGGAGCCACACCGGGATCCATGGGGTTAACCCGCGTTGTCACAACTGATCCTACGCGAGAGGAGTGTCGCTGACAGGTGGGACCGGCACCTTCGTCTACCTCTCGACGCGGCGGCGCCTCTCGCCAGAATGGCGGCGGTGCTTCGCCGGACTTAGGTGTGTCGACCTCCTTTCGGCCTCGCCATGACCACTCAACCATAAAATCGACCGCGCAAGCCGATGGTGGTGTCCAATCATGTTGGCTATGGCCGGAGAAGGCGGCGCGACGGTGACGGCGGAGCTAGGGTTTCACCCTTCGTCGGAAATGCTCAGAAATGGCTCAATAGGCTCGTAAATGGTCGGGAAGGTTCCTGGGAGTACCAGGAGTATTATTTGGGGGTCAGATTGGGGGGGGGGGGCATCGTTGGCAAAGCTAAGCTCGGCGGCGAAGTACGGCTTTTCAACCGGCGGCCATGAAAATTCAAAATCCGACCTCGTCTCTCGATGTCTTCCTTTCAATTTTTGTGAGGTGATGCGCCTGGAGATCTAGGATATAATACCTTATTGGATTGACAATTAATCGTATGTAAAAACGGAATTTAACCTGTAATCTATTGATATCGGTATGAACTGTTTTGGGGAAAAGTTGAGATAAGGGAGCTAGGAAGCATGATAGTGGTTGAAACTTCACAAGAAGCATCTAGGTACCTTTGTGCACCTTATTGCTTTGAAGAGGGAGATGGAAACGTGCTTGAAGTGGTCTGTCCTCATGGAACAGAAAGTTCCCCTAGCGGCTTCACCCGCGAGCATCGAGGAAACTTTGAAATACCGCACATATAAGCAGGGAATCAAACAAAGGATTGGATGGGAAGGAAGAGCAACTAGTTAAGCCACCTTTTGCTGTTGGAAGCACCGTGATTCCTTGTGTCGTTGGGCCGGCGCTTTAGGAATGGCGGCGGTGATGCGGTGCAGTGACGGAAATGAAAAACAGGGGCGAGTGCGTCGGTGTGTGTCCACTTCGACCGGGGGAGGGTTTAAATAGCTCATGGAGGAGTAGGAAGCACGCCATGAAGCAGGTAGACGAGCAGCACTGTGGTGCCTTGCATGCGGCGCGGTGTTGAGCAGAGGAGCAGCAGAAAAACGGCGTGCAGAGCAGCCCGAGTTTGTCCCACTGACTGGTGGGTCCCATGACCCTTATACCTGCCCCTTCTCTGCAGACTTCAATTCCCTTACCAAACTTGGTCCAAAAATTCTAGATTTTCTTTGGGGAGGATCAAATAATTATCTGGAAATTGATTCTGCAATTGGATTTCGAATTCGAGCAAGTTCCTGTTGAATTTTAAATTTGAATTTGAATTTGGATGGAATTCAATGGGGTCACTGATTTAAATAGCAAATGAAATCCAAAAATTTTGAAACTATGAGAATAAGTCAAGCAAGTAATGCTGACCATGATGGTGTGATTAATTCTTGATCTTCAATTAAGTTGAACAGCACTCAAAATTTGAATTCCTAATAGGGTTAGAATTTGCTAAGCGTCTCAAATAAAATAGCAAATGGAGTTCATAATTTATGAAACTTTGCAGGAAGTCTATTTGGAATACTAGTAAACCATAGAAAAATTTATGGCCTCTGAATTGAATAATTTTTGCAGAGCTAAATATACAGTAGTATATTCAGTTTGCAATTAATTTGAATATAGATTGGGTACTGCATATTAATTTGACCTAGGATCCTCCATTAAAATAATTCCAAACTTTGAAGAGAGGTAAAAAGAATTTATCTAAGATTATTGGTGAAGTCCATTCCTCATGTTAATAAAATTTAAGCATGAGAGAAATAAAAGATTTGATTAGATCAAGTTCATAACTCCGCCTATGTTGTAATGACATAGCCGGTCCCAAGCCCGGGTAAAGGAGGAGGGGGTTGTGATAGGCTTGGCGAGCCAGCAACTAAACTTAGCAATTCTCATGGAAATGAAACTCATTGGAAATTCGTGGGGGCGTAACCCTCTTAGCGACGCGCCATACCGGAACCCGGGTATGGTGTTAAGTGGGCGAGGGCCGGGTCGCCACCGCCTTAGTGGCGCGCCATATCGGAACCCGGATGTGGTGTTAAATGAGCGAGGGCCGGATCGCCATCACCTTAGTGGCGCGCTACATCATCGCCCGAATGTAGTGTTAAGTGAGCAAGGGTCTTTGCATCTTCCTCGACGGATGCGAAGGGTAACGAAGCTAGCCGAGGAAACTAGGTTTCGGGTGGGTAGTTGGAATGTAGGATCCTTGACGGGAAAGCTACGAGAGTTAGTGGACGTTGCGTTTGGAGGCGTTAAATTGGATTATCGGCACATCTTATTGATTTGGATCCAACGGATAATGGTAAACATTCTTTGTGTACAAGAGACTAGATGGGCAGGTCAAAAAGCGAGAGAGGTTGAGAATACCGGTTTCAAGCTTTGGTATTCTGGCTCGACGGGAACTAGGAATGGCGTAGGCATCCTAATAGATAAGAGCCTCAAGGATGGAGTAGTGGATGTCTGTAGACGAGGGGATAGGATCATCTTAGTCAAGGTAGTTGTGGGGGACCTTATTTTGAATGTCATTAGTGCTTATGCCCCACAAGTTGGGCTTGACATGAGCACTAAGAGACAATTTTGGGAGGACTTGGAGGATATGGTTAGTAGTGTACCGGTAAGCGAGAAGCTCTTCATAGGAGGAGATATCAATGGTCATGTAGGTACAACTAACGTAGGTTTTGAGGGGGTACACGGAGGTTTTGGGTGTGGCGATAGAAACCGGGAGGGTAAGGATATCCTAGACTTTGCCGTAGCCTATGACCTATTGGTAGCTAACACCCTATTCAAAAAGAGACTATCTCACATAGTGACCTTTACTAGTGCCCAACATTCTAGTCAAATCGACTATATCCTCACCAGGAGAAGGGAGAGAGGGGCATGTTTAGATTGTAAGGTGATTCCTGGAGAATGTGTTGTTCGACAACATAAACTTGTGGTAGCCGACTTTCGTTTCCATGTGCGTGTGTCACGAGACAAAGGTGTTAAAACCACGAGAACAAAGTGGTGGAAGTTAAAGGATGAAGCGCAACAATCATTCAAAAGGAGGATGATCACAGAAGGACCTTGGAACGAAGAGGAAGATGCAGATAGTATGTGGGAGAAGATGGCGACTTACATTAGGAAGACGGCTAGGGAGGTGCTTGGGTGGTCAAAAGGTAAGAAACTTGTAGATAAAGACACTTGGTGGTGGAATGAAGATGTACAAAAAGCTATTAAGGAGAAGAAGGAGTCTTATAAGGGTTGGCATCATGAGAGAAGTGCAAGTAACATGGCGAAGTATAAAGAGGCTAAGAAAAATGCTAGGCGTGTTGTGAGTAAAGCAAGGGGGCAGGCCTATGATGCGCTATATGAGAGGCTAGGGACAAAAGAAGGCGAAAAGGATATATACAAGATGGCGAAACTTCGCGAGAGAAAGGTGAGAGATCTCAACCAAGTCAAATGCATTAAGGATGAGGCAGGCCAAATTCTATTGAAGGAGGAAGAAATTAGGGACAGATGGCGGGACTACTTCAATGGACTATTCAATGACGGGAATGAGAGTATTAGGTTCGAGTTGGATAACTCATTTGATGACATCAACAGACGATTCGTGCGGAGGATACAAGAGTCCGAGGTTAGAGAGGCCCTAAAAAGGATGAAAGGAGGAAAGGCCCACGGCCCCGATGATGTCCCCATTGAGGTGTGGAGATGTCTAGGGGATGTAGCAGTAGTATGGCTCACTAAACTATTCAACCGCATTTTTCAGTCAAACAAAATGCCTGAAGAGTGGCGGAAAAGTATTTTAGTACCCATCTTCAAAAATAAAGGAGATGTTCAAAGTTGTACTAATTACCGAGGAATTAAGCTCATGAGTCATACTATGAAGCTCTGGGAGAGTGTGATTGAACACCGCTTGAGGAAAGTGACCAATGTCACTAAAAACCAGTTTGGTTTTATGCCTGGGAGGTCCACTGTGGAGGCGATTTTCTTACTCCGTCAGCTTATGGAGAGGTATAGGGAGCAAAAGAAGGATCTACATTTAGTGTTCATTGACTTGGAGAAGGCATACGATAAGGTACCAAGACCGGTCATGTGGTGGGCACTAGAGAAACACAAAGTCCCAACAAAGTACATTAACCTTATCAAGGATATGTACGATAATGTGGTGACAAGTGTGCGCGTAAGAGATAGTGAGACCGACACTTTTCCTATCACAATAGGGTTACACCAAGGATCAGCCTTAAGTCCTTACATCTTTTCCTTAGTGATGGATGAGGTGTCGAAGGATATACAAGGGGATATCCCTTGGTGTATGCTCTTTGCTGATGATGTAGTGTTGGTAGATGAAACTAGGGATGGTGTTGATAGAAAATTGGAGCTATGGAGGCAGACCTTAGAGTCTAAGGGGTTTAGACTTAGTAGAACCAAGACCGAGTATATGAGATGCGACTTTAGTGATGTCGGGTGCGAGGATGGTAATGTTAGTTTACAAGGACAAGTAGTACCTAGGAGGGACACATTTCGATATTTAGGATCAATGTTACAAAGCAATGGTGATATTGACGAAGATGTTTGTCACAGGATCAAGATCGGGTGGATGAAGTGGCGACAAGCATCTGGAATCTTATGTGATAAGAAAGTTCCACAAAAATTGAAAGGAAAATTCTATAGGACGGTGATCAGGCCTGCGATGCTGTATGGAGCAGAATGTTGGCCAACTAAAAGGCAACATGTCCAACAAATGAGTGTTGCGGAGATGCGCATGCTACGGTGGATGTGCGGTCACACAAGAAGAGACAAAATTAGGAACGAAGTAATACGTGATAGGGTAGGGGTGGCACCGATTGAGGAGAAGCTAGTCCAACATCGCCTACGGTGGTTTGGGCATATCCAGCGGAGACCTCCAGACGCACCGGTTAACAGTGGGATTATAAAAAGTGGAGAAAATTTTAGGAGGGGTAGAGGTCGACCAAGGTTGACATGGCAGGAGGCGGTGAAACGAGATTTAAAGGAGTGGGACATACCAAGAGATTTGGCTCATGATAGGACTGCATGGAAATTAGCAATTCATGTGCCAGAATCTTAGTTTATTCGTAATTTGTTACTCTTATCTTCTTCCTTTTTAACCCATTTCTAGAATAAATAAAATGTAGATTTTTTTTTACTTTCATCTTATTTTCTATTACTTTTCTTCAAAATTGTTGGGTTTCATTTCTAGCCGACCCCAACTTGTTTGGGACAAAGGCTTGGTTGTTGTTGTTGTATTAGATCAAGTTCATGTATCTTACCATAAGTTCATGTGCATAACCATGATGGATCTCCACTATGGTTGATAATAAACTTGTAGTTGAACTTTATATGAAGGACAAAGTGGGAGTTTACATTCTGTTTGTGGGCCATTTGATCCATGTGGTGCCATGTGTCATCGCCTGATTGGCTGGGATAATATTTTATAGGATTGCTCCCCATACTTTTCCTCAATTCTTGTATAAATATCTGCATACACATATTTCTCCAAGTACAAGTGGAAATAGGTCATGTAGAATGGTGATGTGTGCGAGAAATGATCAATCCTTCACATAATTGAGTTATATTGACGGCTGAAATTGGTATATAACAGCCGTCAACAAACTCCCCCAAGATTATCCTTTGCTCGTCCCGAGCAAAGTCAAGACTTTAGATTGATGATCAGGAGTTGCTACAATGTTCTACCTTTCGAAAGTACCAGGTGCACAACAAAATACTCTACATAGTATTGCAAAAAGTGGCTATGGTACTTTACCCTTCTTAAGTTATTATGGGAGTTATGCCTTCTGCTATTCATGGGTAATTGAAAGATAGAACAGCAAATGGAGCAAGCATAGCCTAGATATCAAGTTCCACTTAAATTCCGGAGAGATTCAAATTAGATTATAATTACCTCAATTGATTCTCCCAATCGCTCCTTTGAGTATAGTGGAAATATGTCCTCACCAAGGCATTATGCCTATACTATTCCTACTCTTTGAATATGTCTTGTATGTGGAGCTTGGTAGGGAAAGTAAGTAGGCATATTTGCAACACATAATATTGCTAAGTCAAACGAGCAAGCTTTATGAGAAATCAATTCAAACTTTTGAATAAAGACTTGTGCATGTGTAATGGAATGGAGGTGGATGTGGAAACATTATGATGATTCCTTTTGATGTGGACTCTCTTTATTGCAAGGATGAAACATGGCTACCCCTTTTTATGCTTATGTAGTAAGCATATTTTTTCTTCTCTTTTTTTTCTCATGCTTATGATATAGCATGCATTTTCTTTTTCTTTTTCTTGTAGCCATGTCTTCTACTCCTTTTTATGCAATAACTTGAAGAGAGTGATAACTATGAATAGCATGGTGTTTCTCTTTTTATTGTGGAATGGTGGATATGATGGAATTTTGCTTCCTTCTAGTGTAGAAGTATAGCATGTGCAAGTGAAGTCTTGAATTCAAAAAGAATTGAATGATTTCTCACATAGGTCTATACACTAGTTTGACTAGGCTCAATGTGAAAGCAAATAGCATATGCATAATGTGTTGTCTATGTATGAACATCATATGGCTTTGGTAGGTATTTCCAATCAAATGAGGGAAACTTAAATCTTGATAGAATTTCTCTGGAAATCTAAGTTTCACTTTCAAAATAGGAATAGCAGCCCTATTACTAATTCAAATCTCACAACAACCTAGAAGTAGATTAAGATTTTGCTACCCACAATTTCTAAATCAAGGCAAAGTTAATTTTAGCCAATTTAAGCAATATTCGGAGAGTAGCAAGTTGTAAACTAGGGACTTAGGAAAAATAAAACAGAGCAACTATTCATCATTTCATCTATGTAAATTCTAAATCATTCTTACTGCACATCTTTATTTGATAAGCAAAGCAAATCTAAGTTCCTATTTTTGTGTTTTTTTAGATGCATGGTGGATGGTGGATGAATGGAAAGTAAATATGCAATGGATGATTTGAAATAAAAATGCAGTGGGTGTGATACAAGTTACTTTAAGTGGGGGTCCTCCCCCAAGCTTATTCTTGATAAAGGTTCGTGATAGAGGTTCAAACCCTAATGACGGAGGTAGGCCATGAGTTGGCCTATCCTTGTTGCAGCGTAGCTATGACAATGGAGGGTTGAGTGTTGATTGTTGTGTTGCCTCACATGGACACCATGAGTCTGGTTGAATAGAGTGTTTTCAATGTTGATCGTCCGCACATCAGGGCTCCATGTGTTGGGTGTGATTTGTCATTCCTTGGCTAGGATAAGGATAACCTTTAGATCCAAAGGAATGACGTGCACTCAACATACATTGAGTATGTTTCGTCATTCTTTGGCTAAGGTGTATCATATCTTTTTGCCATAAGGGAGTGACATGTGCCTAACATGCATTGGGTATGATCAGTTGTTCCTTGGGTAAGGTACAACATACCTTCTAGCCACATAGGAACAACTTAACCCCAATGATGGTGGAAAATCCCTTGAGCTTGAATGAGTGCTTAGAATAGTTGAGAGCATAATGCTCTCACTCATTTGTGGCAGCCCATTGGTTTCTCATGGAGGGTTCCCATTCAAATCTCTAGCCTCGTATAGTTATGATTGACCTTCGGGCATAATTTCCGATAGGTAGCAACAATCCTCATTTACTCCTTGGCCAAGAGATGTTGAAATGGGATCCTCTAGGGATCCCAAAAATCAGCTTCTTGAATGCCTGCATAGTAATATTACTCCTGCAAACTTCCTCTCTTGAATAGAGAGGGGTGGTTAGCTCCCGATACTTGTACAAATCAACGGTCGGGTTAGGTAACCGAACTTTCATTTGTACATACAGGGAAGGACAAAATCAAAGATGCATTGGTTCCAATGTCAAGTGTATCCATGATCAATGTGTTATTCATTGATAAGAGTGGAGCTTCATGGATAATTCATGTTGCATATTTTCTAAATCTCCTACTCATAGCAATGCATGTGATAGAAATATACTGTATGGATCCCTACAACTTTTAAAGTTTCTAACCATCTTAGCTTTCAAGAGCAAATTTTATCATTTAGACTATGACAAACAAGATTCTCAATTTTATCCTCTTGAACTTCACTAGGAATTTAAAATTTAGTGACTCCTCTAAAAAATGCAATTCAATTTTAGATCAAGGATATCACTTATTCCTTGGAGTTTGAAATCTAGTGACACCATCTATGCATGAAGCTCAATTAAAAATTATGGTTGTCACTATGCCCAAGTTTCTATATGCCAATTCACCAATTAAGTCATGCCCAAAAGTTTTATTTTCTAAACCTAGACAAAAATGACTAAGTCTACAAAACAATGCTTAAAAGATTCTAGTTACTTGTTTTATATTTTTCCAAGTAAGGTGGGATTTCCTTTTGGAGATACAAAAGTCAATACCCACACTTACTCTTGTGAGGATGCATGAGAATTAAATGATGAGGAAGTGTCAACCTTCCTCACAAATGCAAGCAAACACATTCAATTCTATGACAAACCAAACAATGAAAATTTCTAAACTCATACCTCACTTGAGGAGCAGTTGGTGACAAAGGTCTTTGTGTGAGAAACTCACAACCTTGATTTTGGGCGTAGGCTTGATGGTTGATGTCAAATGCCAAGTTGAGATTGGATTTGGCAATGGATTTGGTTCTGGCTCCTCCATTGGGTCATCATCTTGAACATTTCTCTTCCTCAAACTCAAAATGAGTTTGAAGGAGAGAAGTGTTCTAAAATCCTCCCAATGGTAACTTGAGCTTGATGAAACCTTCCACTTTCTTGCCAAACCACCTCTTCACAATTTTGACCTAGCTACACTTTAATCAAGAACACACAAAACAACTCAAAAACGGGTTACGTTATCCAAAAGCAAATTGAACCCAATTTTCAAATTGTCTTGCCCAACTTGAAATAACTTGTAAATGCAATGAGGGTCAAAGCAAATCTTTTTGGTTTGAACTAGGAAGATAAATTCAAGTGGTCATGCACGTAGTTCATATCCAATTAAATTTCTCCCCCAATTCAAATTTTTAGTTTTATGATTGTTGGAAATTTCACTTTCCAACATGCAAGTGTGGAGTTTCAGGCATGCAAATGCATGGGTTGATGCAATTTGGAAAACAAATATGAGATAACTACCAATTAACCTATTGGCGAGGACTCACCGAATTTTTGAAGTCCGATGAGTAGGACTTACCTCCAAACTGTTCAGCACGATGATTTGTTGTCCAATCCCAGAGTTTAAGATGTGGACGATTTCTTCTGTTTTGACATGCCAAACTCATTTGGCTGTCATTCGGACATGTGGGCCACATGGTGGCCCTAGCCTCTCCCCGTTGTATTGATATAGACATGTTGTTGTAGCGACGGGTTCTCCCTCTTCAATGTATTCCTTCATGAGCATGGTGAGGCTTTGTCCTTCTTAGGGGTGCCACTCTGACCATATTGATATTCCATTGAATCGAACCATACCTTGATCATGGATAAAAGGCTTCCTTGGGCATGATGACATGTGGACTCCACAATCAAACAAGAAATGATTCATCCACAATGTCACTTGCCCTATGTTGAATGGGTTTGGTCGAAGTGTGGGAATCCCAACAAGTGATGTGGGATATCTTGGACTTTGAATGCTCCCTAAGTTCTTGTCCTTCGCCAAGATCTTCATGTGAATGTTGTCTTGATTTCTGCTTGGCAAAGATACTTCAAGGTAGGCTAGTTGAACTTAAATCCCTTGGAAAGCCATAGCCTCCTTGAATACAAGGGTGATGTTAATTCCACCCTTGACCTCCTTGTGAATGGTAGCCATTGGAGTTGTTGTTTGAAAAAGGTCCTCATGGGTCATAGGGAAATAATTCCCACGCGTCCCATGATGACATGGATTTTCACAAATCATGTGAATATCCATGACTTGGATTATCCAAACAAATCTCCAATGACTTGGATATTCATGACACTTCAATGGGAGGTGTAGTTCCATAACTAGCATATCCACCTTGTGAAAGTGATGTGCATGACAAGCTATGGGAACTCGAGCATTCTTCAATCCACTCCTTGAGTGGAGACCTTCTTCTCATCCATGATGAATGAGAACAGGACTCCTTCAGCTCCAGCATGAATGTGGTCATGGATTGGTGGAGCCAACCCATGACACGAGTGTTGGATGAAGAGACAACTAACCACCCCATGGTGGATGCAAATCAAGAAGAACTTCTTGGAGCCTTCCCCAAGCTTGGGTATGGATGCATTTGTCTCCTACTGAAAGCTGAAATTCCCCCGCAAAAGGCAATGGTGTTGCCTAGCGGACATTTGTTGAGGTACGCCTTAAATCATCTTGCAATTTAGCAATTGCATCCTCGCTGGCCATCCCATACAATGGGTTGGCCAACACTACCCTGTTTTCACACAAAGGAGAAAACAAACAAGGGTAATCCTGTCTAATAACTATTAGTACCTATAGCTTAATCGCAAGTGATAGCTATCCTTCACTTCCTTTGCCTTCCTCGGCAACGGCGCCAGAAATGCTTGTTGACGGCTCCTAAGATATACTAACAAATCATCCCCGGCAACGGCACCAAAAATGCTTGTTGGTATTTCTTAACATCACAGATCATCTCTGATAAAGAGATGAGATCCGCAAGTGCACGAAAGATACCGTTGTAGCATTTCACCCATGAGTATTCCCAAGGGTATCATATTTATCCCAAAGGAAGGCAATGGAGTAAAGTATATACTACTCTTATGGTCAAGCTATGGGATAATAATCACTTATCCGAACAGGGGGTAAGTTGATAATAGGGGTAGTGTGACACACCTAGGCAATCTATTCTATATGGTAAATGCGTCCTAGAGGGAGAATGGATTAAGAGTTAGAGAGTTGCTCCTACAATGCTCCTAATACATTTACATAGACTAAGGTAGATACTAATGGTCATGTGAATGATGAATTCCTATGCAATGCTATTCAACACATCGGACACGGGCTTACCCCTAGCAATACTAGGGCGACTCCCGCCAATATCCCGTGGCATAGACGAACGTGGAGGATTACAAAGGACAGATAGGTATGTCACCACCTACTGCCTACCTCTTCAATACGTGGGTCTACGAGACATCCAACACTACTTAAATACCCTAGCACCATGCTAGCATACTAAGCAAATACCTTAAGAGCTGCAGCACAAGGCATCCTAAGGCAATGAACTAAATCATCGTTGAACCAATGTTGATTGCATAGCATAGTTATTCATATTAACATAATCATATCATAACTACATTGACTATAGTGGGGGTCTATCATGTTTATGACCATAAGATGTGATCATGAGAGTACAATCATAAAGACTATACCTTCCACTTACATGGACTCCACAATCAAACAATAAACGCTTTGTCCAAGTATACATATAAAAGAAGACTAAGGATAATATCTTTATTGAGCACAAAGTCACAAATACAAGAAGGAATACATGAGTTATACCTTTCCCAATGTGGAATTGGGAAGAGAGACTCCTACTCCTTTCCCAATTTGGACTTGGGACTAGAGGCTCTCCTCTCTACATCCTAACTCCTCTAAGGACTATGGAAGATAGTGTATACAACAGAATGATGCTCAAGTGGTGTGTGTTGAAGTGAGGGGCATGGGGTCCTATTTATACTAGTGTTGAGGTCGGTTCCCGCCACCAAAAGTGCGCGAATCAGTCGTCATTGACTCCTGGGAGCCGGGAGGAGCCAACACGTGGAAGTTGACCGCGCTTGGCGCCAGGACCAGGTCGGCCGACCCCCTGGTTCGTCCGACCTGGTCAGGGCTCCAAACGGCCCGTACTTCCTCCAGGTGGCCGCCAAGTGGGTCCCATTGTATGATATTAGTGCTAGACCATTGGGTGGCCTTGGATACTTCTGTTTGTGGGCCATTTGATCCATGTGGTGCCACATGTCGTCGCCTGATTGGCTGGGATGATATTTTATAGGATTGCTCCCCATACTTTTCCTCAATTCTTGTATAGATATCTGCATACACATATTTCTCCAAGTACAAGTGGAAATAGGTCGAGTAGAAAGGTGATGTGTGCAAGAAATGATCAATCCTTCACATAATCGAGTTATAATGACAGTTGAAATTGGTATATAACAGCCGTCGACAATGCTATCATGATTATGCAATTTATATTATTCATATAAATATTATTGTTCACACACATGTAGTTTTGCATCCCACCATAAAGAGTGCACATATGTCTCATGTTTTCATTGCTTAATTTGTTCCAAACTCATATGTGCACCCTTTATGAAAATTCTACACTTTTAATCATATTTGTGAAATCTCAATTGGTTGTCATCAATCACCAAAAAGGAGATTGAAAGTGCATCTAGGCATCCCTTGTTGGTTTTGGTGGATTTATGTCAAGCAAATGAGATCCTAACTAAATTGTTGAGATGAGCACAAGTTTTAATGAAATTGTGGACAAAGCGCAAAAAGAAGGGAGAGTGAGAAATCAAGTTGAAAGGAGCTCAAGAAATGATTATAATACTCTTTGTGTATGGAGTGTGTTGGATAAACACACCCCAAGAGATCAAGCAAATTTTAATCACTCTCACTGCACAAAGTTATACAGGTCCGGACTAGTCTGATTTACCCCGGACTAGCCCGATTTCTCTCTGTCCAGAATCGAACAAGTCCTCCCAGTGCGTACTTGTCTGCACAGTCCAGTTTCCACAGACCGGACTAGTCCGATATCACCACGGATACTCCGATATCTCTGTGATTAAGATTAGACTAGTCCACCTAGTGTTGACTAGTCCTCAGAATTTCACAGTTTGCACGAAGTCAGACAAGTCCGATATCACCATAGACTAGTCTGATATCTTTCTGACCTAAATCTGACAAGTCTGATATTTGCACGGATTAGTTTGAAAACCTTCTGAGTAAAATTGGACAAGTCCTTCAAGTGCGGACTTGTCCTCAATTCACCAAGGGTTTCACCATGGCCGGACTTGTCCGATATGTGCCGGACTAGTCTAAACATCTCCAGAGACAAAATCGGACTAGTCCGCCCTTGGCCAATAGGTAGCAACCATCCTAATTTACTCCTTGGACAAGAGATATTGAAATGGAATCCTCTTAGGGTTTCCAGCAATCGGTTCTTTAAATGCTTGCATAGTTATTTTACTCCAGTAAACTTCCTCTTTATGATAGAGAGGGATGGTTAGCTCCTGATACTTGTACAAATGAATTTTCGAGTTAGGTAACTGAATCTTTATTTGTACGCACGGGGAAGAACAAGACCAAAGATGCATTGGGTCCAATTTCTAGTGTATCCATGAATAGTGTATGAATCATTGATAGGAGTGGGGCTTTATGGATAAATCAATTTGTACATGTTCTAAAGCACCTACTCATAGCAATGCAAGTGATATAAATACACTATATGGATCCCTTCATCTTATAAAATTTCTAACCATCGTAGTTTTTTACAAGAGCAAATATTTATCAGTTGGATCATGGCAAACAAGATTCTCAATTTTATCCTCTTGAACATTTTTTTATTTCTTGCCTAGGAATTTGAATTTTAGTGATCCATGCATGACTGATTTTCAAATCAAAATAATGGACATCACTATTCCTAGGTTGCTACATACCAATTCAACCATTAAGTCATTCCATAAGCATTACCTAGGCACAAAATAGCATTTACAAAGTCATTACTAGCCTATTCAAACCCCGATGAAGTTTCACCGGTGGTGATGGCTCCAACTGAGCACATCCAACCAAGGACCCCCTCTTGAGCCATTTGGATCCCAGGGTAGTCCTACCATCACTGCAAACCCATCCGACTACCCCTTCCCCGAGCATTCATAATGGTCCAAATAGTACCTGCAATACACTAATTAGTCAATTAAGCCGCACCCATACTTGGCAGATGGTGGCACTATAAATCATGGATAATCGCTCCACGAACCTGTCCTTAGATCTAAAGCAAGCAAAACCACCCAAATGGTCCAACCCATTCCACATAACCGGCTTTCTTAGATCACTAGGCACCATGATGCTAAAAGGGTCATTAATATTAATTCTAGTAATTAATGTGTTCAATAGTTCATGATTGAGCGATATGATGATTTCCGAAACCCAATTGAGTATAGAGAGGCAAAAGTGTAAAATACCCTTCTCGACTCTCTACATTGTGTTCAAGCGACAAGGGTGGTCATACAAAACTAGTAAACTCCTATAATTGGGTTTTCCCATCAATTTGACACAACCATGAAATTTTGAAAAACAAAACATTTAAAATAGGATCAAAATGATCAAGGACACTTGTCTTTCTCTTGGGCTTGGTTTGGATCGAAGGCTTCAAAGTTATGGTTTTGTAGGTCCTCGAAAGCACTCTCTACAGCTTGCCTTCTATTCCGCGCGACAAACATGCAAAACAATCATTACAATCAAATAATGCTCATATATTACTCAATATGTTATGATATGCATGATTAATGCAATTGTGAGGTAAAACTCATTAATGAGTTGCTATTAATGTTTACTAACTAGTTACCCTGGATTACAACATGTTTGAACAAGTTTCGAATTAATTTGGGTCAATTTGGATTTAATTCAGCAATAACAGATTCAGACACCGGACTAGTCCGCTATTAGGGCCGGACTAGTCCACCCTGTCCAGAACTGTTAAATAGGGTTTTCTGGACAGCGGGGTTTTAGGGTTGAATTCATGTGGAAACTTGGATTTAGAGGGTGTACTGTGTGTCTAGAGGTCCAGGGATCAAGAATTGGGTGCAACACTTGATTCTTAATGATTAGGGCTTGATGAGAAGTGTTGAGGACAATTTGGTGATGACGAACATTGATGTCGAAAGGTTGACGAAGATTGATCTTGATTGATCCTTCTCCCTCTTCTCCTCCTTCTCCTTGCTTCGGGACTCCTTCTTAACGATGGCGCAAGGAAAAAGGTGGCAGCGATGGTTTTTCTCAAAGGTTGGAGAGGTTAGGGTATTGGGTTGTTTATATACGGGTGGAGAGGTAGGGTTTTGGGGTGAGTTCCAAGTGGATTTTGGTGGGGGCGATTAGGGGCCGAGGTGGGCTCCACTTGGGATCCTCAGAGGTTGGGCACGAGTTCCTTGGCCCAATTAAGGAAATTACCCAATAACCAATCATGGAAGAATAACAGAATCTGAGTTGGACTCTGAAGGCCGGACTAGGACACAATAGGACCGGACAAGTCTATTTTTGGAACAGAGATGAAATCGGACAAGTTCAGTATAGGGGCCGGACAAGTCCAGGGTCAGCTAATAATGGTTGATCCAGACTAAAAACTGGAAAGAATCGGACTAGTCCGCTCTAAATCGGATAAGTCCGGACCAACAATGAAGTAGTCCGTGCAATGTGCCGGACAAGTCCGAGCTCTAAAGAAATTGAATTTTCTAGAATAGAAGGGCGATACCGGACTAGTCCAGGCTTGGGGCCGGACAAGTCCGTACCCTGAAAGACTTTAAATGCTGATTAGACCTAAATTCAATTTAATCTTGTTCCTTTTAAGGTTGCTTTATGTTAAACATGTATGAGGATGCATGCAATGCATTATGCATGAAAATGAGGGTGTTACACTTGAGTCTTGAGGTTGTTATTGTGGTCGAATGTCTCCAAGTGCCATCCTTTCTATCACCAATTGTGGAGCTTCTTCTTGATCTAGCACATGACGATCAACTTGCTCCACTTGGGAGCCATTAGTCTCATCAAACAGTACGTCACATGCAACTTCAACAATTTCGTAGGATTTGTTGAAAACATGAGAGTCAAAAGTGTTTGAGTCATAACCAAGACAGAAACCCTCAACGGTCTTTGAAGTGAACTTTGAGGTCCTAGGCTTCTTGTTGAGAATATAGCATTTGCTCTCAAAAACACGAAAATATGAAATGTTTGGTTTGTTACCAGTTAGGAGATCATAGGACGCCTTCTTTAGTATGCGATGAAGGTACAACCGGTTCATGGCATGACAAGCGGTGTTAACTGCTTCCGCCCAAAACTGGTCTGATGTCTTGTACTCATCAAGCATGGTTCTAGACATCTCAATGAGAGTCCTATTTTTCCTCTCGATGACCCCCATTTTGTTGAGGGGAGTAGGGGCCGAAAACTCATGCTTGATGCCTTCTTCATATAAAAACTCTTCAACTTGAGTATTTTTGAACTTGGTACCGTTGTCACTCTTTATAGTCTTGATTCTCAAGGAGAACTCATTTTAAGCTCTCCTCAAGTATTTATTGAGGACACCTTGAGTCTCGCTTTTGTCATGCAAAAATAACACCCAAGTGAAACGTGAAAAATCATCAATAATTACAAGTCCATATTTGTTACCGCCAATGCTTATGTAGGCGATTGGACCGAAGAGGTCCATGTGTAGAAGCTCCAATGGTCTTGTTGTTGTCATGATGTTCTTGGATGGATGTTGAGCTTCAACTTGCTTTCTGGCTTGACATGCGCTACATGGCCAACCATTTTCAAACACAACACTCCTTAAACCACGGATGTGCTCGCTCTTAAAAAGTTTTTGTAAATTCCTCATCCCAACATGGGCTAGTCTTCTATGCCAAAGCCGTCCCATGTTGATTTTTGCCATTAAGCATGTGTCAAGTTGGGCATTATTCGCGGAGAAATCCACAAGATAGAGCTTTCACTTGAGCACACGCTTAAAATCAATTGAGCCATTGCTCCTTCTTGTGACGGTCACACCCTCATTAGTGAAAACACAATTATAACCCTTGTCACATAGTTGTGATATGGACAATAGATTATAATCAAGTGAATTGACATGTAAAACATTAAAAAGAGTATGATTAGGGGATATAACAATTCTAACGGTGCCAAGGATTTTCCCTTGGCTATTGTCCCCAAAGTATATTCCCTCGCTTGGATCTTCACTTTTCTCATACTGCAAAAACATCTTCCTCTCATTGGTCATATGATGTGTGCATCCACTATCAAGGACCCACTTTGTCCGACCGGAGGAGTATGCCTACAAAATAGATTTAAGCCTTGGTTTTAGGTACCCAAGTGGTGTTGGGTCCTTTGATGTTAGTCAAGAGGCATTTGGGCACCCATACGCAAGGTTTTGTACCCTTGCAGAGTGGCCCAACATACCAAGCATAAGGCTTACCAAACTTGTTCCTCAATAATACATATGAAGCATCAATCATGGAACAATGGATGAGGTTCATTTTTAGGCGTGTTATGTGAAGTAGCAATGTTCTTTCCTTTGTTGTTGTGGTATGAACCTTCTTTAACAAAAACAATCAAGTCTTTGCCATTCATAGGAGTCTTAGCATTTTGCTTCCTCTCCCTAGACTAGCCAATACCATCTTTGACAAGAGGATGTCTTGTGTTGGTGTATGCACTACGTGCATATGCTATCTTATCCTTCTCAAAGATGCTACCTTTCGGTGCTTGCTTATTTTGGGCTACTTTAAGATCAACTATTGGTTTTAGCATCAAGTTAGAGCACTTTCAAGATTGAGGTGTTTCGGATTTGACATTTGTGTAAGGTGAGCTTTTAGAGGAAGAAGGTGCATTGACCTTGAGAGACTCCACTTGTGTTTCAAGGATCTTGTTAACTTTTGTCAAGCTAACAAGTTCATCCTTTAGCAAAATTGTAGTCTTCTCAAGTGTATAATGGACTAGTTCATCCCCAAACTGCAAGTCCGAACTCACACAAAATCTCTTAGTCCGTCCCAAAATGGACTACTCTGACTCACCGGACTAGTCCGACCCTGAGGCCCGGACAAGTCTGGTCTCCTTGGAAATCTCTCAACAAGGTTTCTCAATTAGGTTTTCTCTCAACCTCGACTTTGATCCCTCTTCTATGATCTCAATGCACTTCATACACACACTCAGACACACACAAAAGGCTAGTCTAAACTCAACACCTAAGAAACCCTAATTTCTATACTTCAGTCTTCGACGCCCGTTTCGATCTTTTCCTTTTTGAGGAATTTTCTTTCATTTCAATCATCACACATGTGTTTAAGATCAACTGAGATCATTAGTCTCATAATTTGTCGTCGTCAATCATCCAAAACCCATAGGGATGCCTAGATGCACTTTCACCAGCATATTGAAAAATAAAACAAATGACCAACATACTGTCCATAGGCTTCCCGCCTCCATTTGCATATACGACTTGTGGGTCGATTGGAGAGTTTTATCAATCGTACCCTTCATCGTGTATCCTCACGATCTCCTCTCCATACTTTTCCTAAAATCAAGAAAATCGTGTAAGCGTGTCAACAATAGTATTAATTATAATTCAATTAAAGAATTTTGAGAACTTATTAGTCGATCAGCTGCGACCTGACTTTACTGCCCATGCTGGAAAGGGTCACTTCCCCTATGACCTCGCTTCCATACTTGAATAGCGCGCGGTTCCTGACCGGTCTCATGCTCCTATAGATATGTGTTAGTAGTCATAGAAAGAAGTCATAATACACTTACCATGCGTTTACCAAAATGCAAATGGCCATCCACACCATAGTTATGCTTTCCGTCGGACCCTCGCCAGCCTCAAGCCCTCTTGGACTTAACGGTAGAATCATTGCTAGCCCACATCCGAAAGATAGCTTTGTATGCTTTGGGTGGGCCCTACAACCAAGAAACACTGACCTGCACATATTTAGTATGTTATCAAAATACTATTAACATAACTAATTAATGAAAATATTTAACACATACGATTTACCTGCGTGTATTGATCCTCTATCAAGTAAGTGTCGGAGGCTTCTCTGAACGCCCCACACTCCCGCTGTTGATTTATCTTGAGTTACTCGTTCACTGCTTGAATACAAGCATAGGACAACATCTACATCACAAGCTTCTGAGCATTTTTGTTGAACATGGTTCTCGCTTGGTCCAACATGCACTGGCTCGAGTCCTCGAAATGGTACCTTAGCTATAAGAAAATAAATATTTTAGAGATATACAATAACAATTTAAGCAAGTTGAAGAAAACAAATTTAGAAATTTTATTAAACATACTTGCCATTAAATCCATCCACAGGACCTCCTGAATGCTGTTTTGCGCCTCGTGAGAGACACGACCGTAGTCGTCCCACGGAGTAGCAGGGACTCCCTAGATGACACCGTCATAGTGCATACGCAATAACGCCCCGATGACACCATTCACCTGTATGTGGTATCCTGCACCCGTGAATGAATAGTTGTACCAAGAGCTGCAAGACATTTGTTAACTCATTACATACTGGGAGACAACTCAAAAATTGAATACTACATGATTGATTTTTTTACTTATCTTTGATCGGCCAAATAGTAATCCGTTCTTCAGGAATAGGAGGAGGAGCCTGTTGATGTTTCTTACGTCACAGATCATCTCTAGAAAGAGATGAGGTCCGCAAGCGCACGGAAACTGTCGTGTAGCATTTCACCCAAGTGTATTCCCAAGGGTATCGTATTTATCCCAAAGGAAGGCAATGGAGTAAAGTAGACACTACTCTTATGACCAAGCTATGGGATACTAATCAATTATCAAGATAGGGGTAAGATGATAATGAGGGTAGTGTGACACACACCTAAGCAATCTACTCTAAGGGTAAGGTTGTCCTAGCGAGGGTTGGACTACAAGACGGAGCTACTCCTACTATACTCTAATTACTCATATACATAGCCTAATGAAGTACACATGACTATACTAATGGTCAATACTAGGGCTTAGTGGTCCAACATATCGGGCACGGGCTTACCCTGGTCTTCCAGGTGACTCCTGCCAAGAGCCAACGTCGTAGCCGAACGTGGAGGATTACAATGGACGAATAGGGCTGTCAGCACCTACCGCCTACCTCTACAACCTGTAGACTACAATGCATCCAATGCTACTTAACTATCCAAGCACCATGCTTGCATGCTAAGTAAATACCTTAAGAGTTGCAACGTAATATTCATCCTAATGCAATTACTAACCTTAACATTGTTGAACCAATGTTGGGACCAAGCACTAACATATTCATATTAACATAATCTAATTATTACCTAATTAGACTATAGTGGTGGTGTATGATGTTTATGATGACATGATAATCACATTATGTGTAGATCATAACAACATCTACACCTAGCACATACATGGACTCGACAACCAAACAAAGAACGCTTTGCCCAAATATATAAGTAAATAGAGACTAATATTAATATTATTATAAAGCACAAAGTCACAAATACAAGAGAAAATACATGAGCCATACCTTTCCCAATTTGGACATGGGACTAGAGGCTCCCCTCTACAGCCTAACCTCCACTAAGGACTTGGAGAACTAATGTATACAAGAGAGTGAATGCTCAAGTGGTGTGTGTAGAAGTGAGGGGTCCTATTTATAGGTGGAGAAGGGTCGGTTCTCGCCATCACAAGTTAGCGACTCAATCACCACTGACTTCTTCAAGCCAAGAGGAGCCAACATGTGGAAGTTGACTCAGTTTGGTGCCAGAAGCACTTCAGCCGAACAGAAAAGTGGACCAATTCCACTGTGCTTTCTCGGGGTGACTTCCAAGTGGGTCCAATTGGCTGTTATAGGGTGTACACTGTTGGATGGCCTCGGATACTTCTGTATGTGGGCCATTTGATCCATGTGGTGCCACGTGTTGACGCTTGATTGGCTGGGATGGTATTTTATAGGATTGCTCCCTCCTGTTTATCTCAATTCCTGCATAAAATGTCGGCATACACAAATTCTCCAAGGACAAGTGGAAATAGATTAAATGGAAAGGTGATATGTGCAAGAAATGATTATTCCTTCACATAACTTAGTTATATTGATGGGTGAAATTGGTATATAACAGCCGTCAAGAAACTCCTCCGAGCTTATCCTTTGCTTGTCCCAAGCAAAGTCAAGACTTTAGGTTGATGATCAGAAGTTGCTACAATATTATATTTTCACAAGTACCATGTGCACAACAAAATACTCTACCTAGTATTGCAAAAATTGGCATGGTACTTCACCCATCTTAAGTCATTGTGGGGCTTATGCCTTCTCCTTTTCATGAGTGGTTGAAAGATAGAATAGCAAATGGAGCACACATACCCTAGAAATCAAGTTCCACTCAGATTCCGGATAGCTCAATTAAGATTTTAAGTACCTCAAATTTATTCTCTCAATCACACGTTTGTGTGTAGTGGAAATATTTCCTCACCAAGGCATTTTGCCTAAACTCATCCTACCACTAAATAAGGCTTGTATGTGGAGTTTGCTAGGAAATGTAGTAGGCATAATTGCATCACATAATATTGCTAAGTCAAAAAAGCAAGCTTTTGGAGAAATCAATTCAAAGCTATTTCATTCAAGACTTGCGCATGTGTGATAGAATGGAGGTGGATGTGGATATTTGAGAGGACTTTTTTTCAGTTGACTCTCTTATTTTCCAGGGATGAAACATGGCTACTTTTATTTTTTTTCTTTCTCTTCTTTTTTCTTCCACATATTTTTGATGTTACCGTGCATTTTCATTTTTTTCTTTTTATTGTAGCCATGTATTTTACTCCCTTTTTATGCAATAAATTTGGAGAGAATACTAAGCATGAATGGTATGTAGTTTCTCTTTTTATTGTGGAATGGTGGTATGATGGAATTTGCTTAATTCTAGTGTAGAAGTACAGCATGTGCAAGTGAAGTCTTGAATTCAAAAAGTAATGAGTGAAATCTCACATAGGTCTATACTAGTTTGACAAAGCTCAATGTGAAAACAAATATCATATGCATAAGGTTTACCAATGTAATGTATCATATGGCTTTGGTAGGTATTTCCAATGAAATGAAAGTATCTTAAATCTTTTTAGAATTTCTGCGAAAATCTAAGTTTCACTTTCAAACTAGGAATAGCATCCTTATCACTATATCATATCTCACAACAACTTAGAATTGGTTAAGGTTTTGCTAGCTACAATTTCTAAATCAAGGCAAAAGTAATTCTAGTCAATGAAAGCAATATTTTGGAGAGTAGTAAGCAATTATTCATCATTTCATCTATGTGAATTCCGAATCATTCTTACCACACATCTTTTATTTTATTTTGAAATCAAATCTACTCTACTTATTTTTAAGTTTTGTTAAATGCACGGTGGATGATGGAAAATAAATATGCAAGGGTTGTGATACAAGTTACCTCAAGTGGAGGTCCTCCCCAAGCTTGTTCTTGTTCAAGGTCTGCGATAGGGCCTCAAACCCTAGTGAGTGATGTAGGCCACGAGGTTGGCCTAACCTTGATGCAGCATGCCATTGACATTGGAGGGGTTGAGTGTCGATGTTGGGTTACCTTCCATGGATTCCACGAGCATGTCGAGGAGAGTGTTGTCGATGTCGCTCATCCACACCATAAGGTTTCCATAGGTTGGATGTATCTTATTATTCCTTGGCTAAGGTAATGATAATTCTTAGCACAAAGCATGACTTGCACTCAACATGCGTTGAGTGGGTTTCATCATTCTTTGGCTAAGGCGTATCATACCTTCTTGCCATATAGGAATAACTTGTACCTCTCATGCATTGGGTGTGATCCGTCATTTCTTGGCTAAGGTAATGATACCCTTTAGCCACAAAGGAGTGACATTTATCCAACATGTGTTGATTACGATCTGTTATTCCCTTGCTAAGGTACAACATAACTATAACCACAAAGGTATGACGTGCACTCAACATGTGTTGAGTGTGATACATTGTTCTTTGGCTAAGGTATAAAATACCTTCTGCCCACATATGAACAACTTGCACCCAATATACATTGGATGTGATCTTGTCATTCCTTAGTTAAGGTTCATCATAGCTTTTATCCACAAAGGAATAACTTACACCCAATGATGGTGGCAATTCCCTTGAGCTTGAATGAGTGCTTAGAATAGTTGAGAGCATAATGTTCTCACATATTCGTAGCAGCCCATTGGTTGCTCACGGAGGGTTTCCATGTCAAATCTCCAGCCTCGTATAGTTATGGTTGACCTTTGGGCTTAATTTCCAATAGGTAGCAACCATCCTAATTTACTCCTTGACCAAGAGATATTGAAATGGAAGCCTCTTAGGGTTTCCAACATTCGGATCTTTGAATGCTTGCATAGTTATTTTACTCCTGCAAACTTCCTCTCTATGATAGAGGGGGATGGTTAGCACCCGATACATGTACACATGAATTTTCGAGTTAGGTAGCCGAATCTTCATTTGTACACACGGGGAAGAAAAATACCAAAGATGCATTGGGTCAAATTTCTAGTGTATCCATGAAAAGTGTATGAATCATTGATAGGAGTTGGGCTTTATGGATAAATCAATTTGTACATGTTCTAAAGATCCTAATCATAGCAATGCAAGTGATATAAATACACTATATGGATACCTTCATCTTATAAAATTTCTAACCATCATAGCTTTTTACAAGATCAAATATTTATCAGTTGGATCATGGCAAACAAGATTCTCATATTTCTCCTCTTAAACATTTTTTAAATTTATTGCCTAGGAATTTTAATTTTAGTGATCTATGCATGAATGAGATTCAAATCAAAATTATGGACATCATGATTCCTAGGTTGCTACATACCAATTCAACCATTAAGTCATTCCATAAGCTTTAACTAGGCATAAAATGTCTAAGTCAATTTTAGCAATGCTTATGAAATTCTAGGTACTTATTTAAATTTATTCCCAAGTAAGGTGACATTACTTTTTGAAGAATCAAAAAGAGTAATGTCAACACTTACTTTCGTGAGGATGCATAAGAATTGAATGTGAGAAGGTGTAAACCTTCCTTACCAATGTCAGCAAAAATCATTCAATCGTAATGTAATTCCAATGATGGAAAATTTTAAACTTTTACCTCAATTGAAGAGCAGTCTTGGTTGAGGGTTGTTATGTGAGAAAAAACCATGAATTTTGGTGTAGTCTTCATGTTCAATGCCTTCTGCCAAGTTGAGGTTGGAGTTGAATGGGCTTCATCTTGCTCCTCCATTGGGCCACCACCTTGAGCATTCCTCCACCATGAACTCAAAATGAGATCGATGGAGGGATATGTGCTTGATGGGGCCTTCCAAACTTTTTGCAAATTTTGTCTTGGCTGCACTAAAATCAAGAACAAATAAAACAACTCGAAAACAGGTTACGTTAGCTAAAAAGCATGTTGTACCCTTTGTCAAATTGTTTTGCCCAACTTGAAACAACTTGCAAATGTAATGAATATCAAGAGAAATATTTTTGGTTTGAATTAGGAACATGAATTCAAGTGGTTACGCCCAAGGTTCATATCCAAATAAATTTATTTCCTAATTCAAAATTTTAGTTTTTATGGTTGTTGGAAATTTTACTTTCCAACATGCAAGTATGAAAATTCAAACATGCTAAATGCAAATGAGAATTCAAATATGCAATTGGGGAAAACAAATATGAAATAACTACCAATTAACCTATTGGTAAGGACTCACCAAATTTTTGAAGTTCGATGAGTAGGACTTACCTCCGTCCTGTTTAGTGATGATTCGTTGTCCAATCCCGGAGTTGAAGATGTGGACAACTTCTCTTGATTGACATGCCAAAATTCCTTTGGCACGTCGGTTGGACATGTGGACCACATGATGGCCCTAGCGTCTCCGTCATCTTGATGAAGACTTGTTGATGTATTGACGGCTCTTCCCTCTTGAAAATATTTTCTCATGAGCATGGTGAGGCTTTTCCTTCTTTCAGGGTGTCACTTCGACCTTTTTGATAGTCCTTAAGGTCAACCCATACATTGATCATGGATCAAAAAGCTTCATTGGGCATGATGACATGTGGACTCCATAATCAAATAAGAAACGCTTCATCCATAATGTCACTTGCCCTAGGTTGCATGGGCTTGGTCGAAGAATAGGAATCCGACAAGTGATTGTGGGATATCTTGAATCTTGAATGCACTTTAAGTTTCTTGTCCTTGGCCAGGAGCTTCATGTAAATGTTGTCTGGATTTCTTGCTTGGCCATGGACAAGACGACATACTTCAAGGTAGGCTAGTTGAACTTAAATCGCTCGAAATCCGCATAGCCTCCTTGATTGCAAGGGTGATGTTGATTCCATCCTTGACCTCCTTGTTCGCAATAGCCATTGGAGTTGTGTTTGGAAGGAAGAATCCACATGGGTCTTAGGCAAATGATTCCCCAAGTGGCCCATGTTGACATGGATTTTCACAAATCATGTGAATATCCATGGCTTGGATCATCCAAACACTTCTCCATTGACTTAATATTCACTTTACCTCAATGGGAGGTGTAGTTCCTTAGCTAGCATGTTCACCTTTGTTAAGTGGTGGGCATGCCAAGCTAAAGGAACTAGAGCACTCTTCAATCCACCCCTTAAGTAGAGACCATGTTCTCATCAATGATGAATGAGAATAGGACTCCTTCAGCTCCAGCACAAAGGTGTTCATGGATTGGCGGACCAACCCATGACATGATTGTTGGATGAGGAGCCAACTATCCACCCTATGGTGGAGGCAAACCAAGAAGAACTCTTGGAGCCTCCCCCAAGCTTGGGGGTGGATGACTTCGACTTCTACTGGAAGCTGAAATTCTTCCGCGAAAGGCAATGGTGTTGCCTAACAAATATTTGTTGAGGTACACCTTTAATCATCTTGCAGTTGAGCACTTGCATCCTCATTGGCCATCCTATTAAATGGGTTAGCCAACACTACCCTCTTTTCACCCAAAAGGAGAAAACAAACAAGGGTAATCCTGTCTAGTAACTATTAGTACCTATAGCTTAATCACAAGTGATAGCATAATCCCATTAAATGATAGCTTGTTGACGTTTCTTACGTCACGGATCATCTCCAGCAAGAAATGAGGTCCGCAAGTGCACGGAAACTATCGTGTAGCATTTCACCCAAGAGTATTCCCAAGGGTATCGTATTTATCCTAAAGGAAGGCAATTTAGTAAAGTAGACACTACGATTATGATCAAGCTGTGGGATACTAATCAATTATCAAGACAGGGGCAAGATGATAATGAGGGTAGTGTGACACACACCTAAGCAATCTACTCTAAGGGTAAGGTTGTCCTAGGGAGGATTAGACTATGAGATGGAGCTACTCCTACTCTGCTCTAATTACTCATATACATAGCCTAATAAAGTAGTCATGACTATACTAATGGTGAATACTAGGGCTTAGTGGTCCAACATATCGGGCATGGGGTTACCCCGGTCTGCCACGTGACTCTCACTAAGAGCCTACATCATAGTCGAACGTGGAGGATTACAACGGACAGATAGACTTGTCACCACCTAATGCCTACCTCTACAACCCGTGGACTATGATGCATCCAACTCTACTTAACTATCCAAGCACCATGCTTGCATGCTAAGTAAATACCTTAAGAGTTGCAACATAATATTAATCCTAAGGCAATGACTAACCTAAACATCGTTGAACCAATGTTGGGACCAAACACTAACATATTCATATTAACATAATCATATTATTACCTAATTAGACTATAGTGGTAGTGTATGATGTTTATGATGACATGATAATTACATTATGTATAGATCATAACAACATCTACACCTAGCACATACATGGACTCCACAACCAAACAAGGAACGCTTTGCCCATGTATATAAGTAAATAGAGACTAATATTAATATTACTATAAAGCACAAAGTCTCAAGTACAAGAGAAAATACATGAACCATACCTTTCCAAATTTGGACATGGGACTAGAGGCTCCTCTCTACAGCCAAACCTCCACTAAGGACTTGGAGAACTAATATATACAAGAGAGTGAATGGTCAAGTGGTGTGTGTAGAAGTGAGGGGTGAGAGGTCCTATTTATAGGTGAAGAAGGGTTGGTTCCCACCATCACAAGTTAGCGACTCAATCACCACTGACTTCTTCAAGCCAGGATGAGCCAACACGTGGAAGTTGACCGGGTTTTGCGCCATAAGCACTTCGGCCGAACCACCACTCCGGCCGAACAGAAAAGGGGACCAATTTCATTGTGCTTTCTTGGGGTGACTTCCAGGTGGGTCCCATTGACTATTATAGGGTGTACACCGTTGGATGACCTCGGATATTTCTGTTGGTGGGCCATTTAATCCATGTGGTGCCACGTGTCGACGCTTGATTGGCTGGGATGGTATTTTATACGATTGCTCCCTCCCTTTTATCTCAATTCCTGCATAAAATGTCTACATACACAAATTCTCCAAGGACAAGTGGAAATAGGTTAAATGGAAAGGTGATGTGTGCAAGAAATGATTATTCCTTAACATATTGAGTTATATTGACGGTGAAATTGGTATATAACAACCGTCAACAGAGCCACAAAGTGGGTCTTCCTTGCCCGCCGCTTCCTCTCTAGCACTACGTCTGGTGACCCCAAAGGTTTTTCACACTCGAGCTCAAGGGCTCCACGCCAGCCGGCTCCCAAGGGTGGCCACCGACCCTGAAGGGTGGCTAGCTGACCCTGAAGGCTGGCTAGCCGGTGACTGTTCCCTAGCCTCTGACTCTGACTCAGATGACTTTGAATTAGACTGCAAAATTTAAAGGATTGATAAGAAAAATTAATTGGTAAGTGAAATGTAAGATAATATGACTGGCAACTGAAATTTACCTCCATGCGCCGCCCTAGCTCTAACTGCAAGCTTTGGACCGTGTCTCATCAGATGAGAGCGCCCGCTCTCTCCTGACGAAGTACCGCAAAAAATGGTGTCCCGTGTCTAGCTGAGGAACCGCCTCACTCCCTTCCCCTTCTCTAACGACATCATGTTGTAAGGAATTATTTATAAATATGCTAAGAAAATATATGAAATTCATATTTATTTAGTGAAGAAAACATTACTTGTAATCAGTTTCAAAATTCATCAGCATCCCAATCATGTACCCTACTCCTTAAATCAGACCATCGATCTTCTTTCATGACTAGTTTATATTTTATGTTTCTGCATATCAGAAGTCTCTACCTCTTCAATGTCTCCAACTAAGTCATCGAGTCCTACACCAAACTCAATGATAAATGAGTCTAGCAACTCTTATTTTTGGTAAACCTCATCAATATCATGGTAACCATCATCTCTTTTAGTATATAACCGCCCACGAAGATTCACCTTATGTACCACCCATCAAACACTAAGCTTTTAACATGTATACGGTAGATAATACACTTGCTCCATTTGGTGTGCAAGAACAAATGTATCGTAGCCTCGTAACCGTTCTTTGTGTTTGACTTCCACCCTGCTAAATTGGATTTGTCGAGTTCCATGATTGTTATTATACCAATTACAGTCAAAGAATTCTACTTTAAGTTTTTTATTCCTAACAAAAGTAAATTCAAAAATGTTGTTAATGATCCCATTGTAATTAGTTTCACGTTCTTGCGAGTTGATTGCCCTCATCACAACTTTTGTATTAGATGTTGCTGCGAGAGGACGAAGATCTTCAAATTGAGTTGTATGGAATCAGAACCTATTCATGTCATATAGATCATAGCTTCTAACTTTCATCAATCCATAGGATAGTTGTCGCAAGTCTTGATGTATGTCAGCATCTTTCATGCACCATACAAAATTTAAAGTTATAAAAATACTTTGTAAATACAAGAATACTTTGTAAAAACTTGTAAGTTAACGAGAAAATGTTACATGATCTCGAAACTAGGATAGAAAATTAAGCCCCACATTTATTCCGTCATGTCATATCGCTTCTACTTGATTGCTCGTAGGTTGATGCCTATGTGTAAAATTTTGCTTGTGGAACTCGTTGTACAAAAAAATACTTTTTAAAATAGTTGTGTTGCAAAATATGTTGATTAGCATAAACATAGGAAAAACAGTTACTCAAAATAGTTGTCCATCCCATCTATATTAGCGTACATGTAGAGGAAATCAACCTTCCTTTCTTTTGCGGTAGAACTGCAGGTCCTTCTACCAACAGTAGTACATGTTGTTGCAAATATGGAGAGATCGCTATAAGAATGTTGTTCATCCATATTGTACTGCATCACCAAAGTATTAACATTGTGTTCCTCTGCAAAGTAAACACTTGAAAAGTATCCTACTTCCTTAAGACTAAATGCTTCAACGATGCACCCTTCCACCCTTACCCTGTTGCCAACAATTGGTTTCAGGTGTCTTAATGCTCTTTCAGTGTGACACATTTACCTATATTGCACAGACTGCCCACTTTATCTTCAAATGGAAGATAGATAAAGAGATGTTGCGTTGAATTAAAGAACCCTGGAGGATTTTTTTCCATTTTACACAATAGTATGGATATCATCATCTCCAACGTATTCATCACTCTATCGTGATTTCTTTAGCACTAAGTTATCTATAGAAGTAGCTAAGCTCAACTAACATCTTCCACACCGTATCATCAAAATAGCCTCAAAACATAACAGGTAGGAGTGTTTTCATGATTATGTGATAATCATGACTCTTCAACCTAGTGAGCTTTCCCGTCTTTACATTCACAACTTGTTTCAGACTAGCTGCATAGCCATCTGGAAATATCAAACTCCTCAACCATTTCAAAACTTCTTTTTTATTAAGTCGAAGACAGAAAGAAGCACATGGCTTACCACCATTTTCAGAAAGCTCAAGAGTTGGACGGTTACAAAGCTCTGCCAAATCCTTTCGAGCTTTATATTGTCTTTTGTTTTGCCCATCATTGTCACATCCTGATCTGCATGATTAGCTAGGAAGCTTGGAGCGTAGGTGTTGTCATGTTGGAAGCGCATGCAACCTGCCCAAATAACCTACCAGCATAGTCTCGAGCCATTCCGATCCTGACGTGGTCCGATCCTGACCCGACTCGACGTCTTCCAAGCTGAACTCTCCTTTTTCCGTGTTGGTTCAACCTTGACTCTTTTTTCCTCCCGGCGTCTTTAAGGTGTAAGTACTTATAATGGATCTCATAAATCCGTAACTAGATCGAAAACAAATTCATATTCTGAAGTGATGTCTTAGTAAGATCAAAGCTTATAAAGAAAACTCTAATTATTTTAACTGGGGTATAACCACAAAAAATTGTTTATATTGTGTATCATTAAAAATAATTTTTTTGATTTGTCCATGATTTTTAGGAAAGGTTTAATGCCTTTAAAAATTAACAATGTTACAAAATTACCCGCATTGCCGAATTTTTATTTTCAAATGTAAGCAAAATCAGCAATAGTTGCAATAATAAAAGTTGTTCTCCACAAGCTTGGGCTCACAAAAACTTTCATAATTGTCTGAGGGTCAGAACGTAGATTAATGTAGCATAAGAAGAAATGGTGTAGAGAAAATTTTGAAAATTGAAAAATACAAAGCAAGCTTGGCCCACCTATCATCCACATTCTTGGTCCTGTATCGTGCGAAGGTGAAGTTGATACAAATATCCCCAGCACAGCGCATTGCTGACAACCTCCCTCACACACTTGTCTCCCACGTCTCTATCCTCCTCCTCCTCTTCCCTCTATTCTCCACCAAAAATTCCTAGAAGACCACCATTGCTGCTTCAAATCCGAGCAGTTTCAGGTGAGTTTTTGTCTCCAATGTTTCTCCTTGTCGTCTTCATCGGTTTCCCCTTTTTCTCCTGGTTGAATCCCCTGTTTCCCCCCTCTCCCACTGCCCTCTCCATTGCAGCTCCTCCATAAGCTTCATAGCTAGAGGTTGCGGAAGAGCTGCTGCTTCTCTTTCTCCAAAATTTGCATTTTTGTGCTAAAACCTGCATGCAAGGTGTAAAATCCATATAAGATTGGTTACTGCACTGAAAAATGTAAAATAAACTTTAAAAGATCCCTAAGCACTAGATCTACACATGACAATGATTCTGGACCTCATGTTCAGCTTTAGATTTGCCATGGAAAATTCTTTTGCTTATGGGTTGTCTATGCAATTCACAAAGTATTTCAGATCCAGTGACATTTGATCGTACCTCTAGGTTCCATCCACTATGTGAGACTTATATGATATTTTTGGTGCTTATGTTATTTGTAGAAATTGCGAGATATGTAATTTCTAGTGATTGTCATGGTTAGAATCATAATAAACATAATAAAAGTGTTAAAAATTTTAAACTTGATATGAGAGCTTCCTTATGATTCATATGAATCATTGGCAGTGCTAGCTGCAGTTTATCTTCCGTTTAAACTGAAAACCATCTTAATCTTTTTGCATTGGCTGAAATTTAATCAGCAAATTATGAATGATAAAATGATGAAACATATGCTAAGACTCTTTCTTAGGGTTAAATAACGTGTCTGCAAAGTTCCAGCTTTATCCATGAAGCATAAACACTCTTTTCACATTTATTTTGTTTACGTTAATGACTCTTACGAAAAATATTATTATTAATTAGAGCTCAATCAAAGATGGGACCAAAGACAATCATCATATAACAGCCATTCTCAACTAAAAATGACCTATGGTCCAGCAAAGCCTTCGAAAATTTCAACCTCCTTGTGATGGCACAAATACACCGGATTTGCTCCTATTCAGGCATACTGGCAATGTTTCATTAATAACCTGTGCTAGGAATGTCAAAATTTACTATTCTTTTTGCATCATCTTCCTGACTTTATGGTCTATCATACTGCAAAGTTTCATACAATTTGCATTATGCATTGCATCATGGCACTCATTCTCATATGGTGCATAGTTCTTGTTTAGCAAACGAACGGTTGGAGAGTGACGTGGGTGCAGTTTGGGTGAATGATTGTGTGGGCACTAATCCTACATAGTATATGCCAGAGACTGAAGGCAAGCATCTATGCATCTTGATCCTGTTATTTTTATACAAATGATAAATGAATCTAGTATGGTTGTTTATGCATTGTCGGACACTAGGCGTAGGGTATGGTTAGTCTCGATCAAATCCACTACTTGTTGAGTCTGTAGGGACAGACTTGGGTTGTTTTTATATTATTTGCAAAATGTCATGCTTAGCCATGCTTAGAGCGGCAGAAGTCAAATCAGTGGCAAGATCATCACCATTTGCGAGGTTAGGACTTAATATACTCAGATGTGGGATAAAATCTGAAATATGATGAATATGTGGACTGAGAGGGGACTAGGATGTAGCCTCGCTTGGTCAGATAGGGACCTGCATTGTTCTTGTTGTCCTAAGCACTTTTCATTCTAAACACATGCAGGAAATAATGGTACGACAAGCTGAATATTTCACGTTGTACTGGTGTTTGGGCCATGACTTCATTGCTTGTTTGATACGCATGAGTGGCTAATGGTTTGCGGGACCATAGTACTCCTTGTTGTGAAGATTGTCCAACCTGTCAGGAACGGGTGTGAGAAAAGTTGACATGAGTACCCCCTTATGCAGCTTTAGCGGGTCATATGAGTTTATGGTCCTCGAGTCATGTGGGTACATTGGGACTCCCCTGCAGGATGTATAATCGGTTCGAGTCACCGTGATCTCGGTCATGATCAATCTTAGTGTTCATTGAGCTTCATCGTAGTGATTAACACATCAGAGTCAATAGAAATGGGAGTGTACGGCTGCCGTTCCTGGGCTGAAATGTGTGTTCTTTCACACATAGTTACAAATGTTTACTTGTTGCAGTAGGTAGGAATGTATATGTAACTCGCTCATGAGTCTTGTGACTTATGCTTATATGCCTAACACATGAATCATTACTGGTTTTCACAAATTATTTTTTTGACTATGCATTATACACTGCCATATTATATTCCTTAGAGTCGTATTATATATACCATATGATTAAGTCTTGCGAGTACCTTCATACCCATATTTGTTATGTTGAAGTTTTGCAGGTGACACATCTATGGTGTTTTATTATTTCTACACTACCGAGTCCGTCAATGGAGAGGAGTAAAATGTTGATTCTTACCTGACATTGCCGTTGGTGTTGTGAGCAGGCACCGGTGGACTTTTACTGTTTTAAAACATCGACTTCCGCTGCATAGGGCTTGTTTACTTTGTTGTCTCTAATGTGAACCTGAAAAATGTGGAATATGTTAGGCTTGAAGGCTTAGTAAACATTACCGCAACATGGCTCACTGGTTTTGTATAAATTTTAGAAAACTTGTTGCTACTTGTATGCACACTTTAAACCTGTAATATTTCTAAATGTGTGGTTTATTTGTGTGTTTGTGATGTGTTTAATGTTGTGGACCGATATGCTGTAATCCTGAGATGATTAAGAGCATATCGAGGGATGACCGCATTTGGATTTTATGTTGGTCGCATTTGTAGCTCGCGTGTTGTTGATGGACAACGAGCTAATGCGTCTAATATAAATTCAACTTGGACGGTTCCTCACAGTCATATTCATGCACGTGCTTATGATACATTTGCGCATATTACGCTCGTGGTGCATGAAATTAAAGTTGTGCATTAGGATCAACGAATTCACATACGTTAGCTTCCAAAGTCCACATATATGAGTCCAATTGTGTTCCTCTCTGTAACCTACAAAATATCAACGACGACCTTCATCTTGCACCAGTTTGTCTAACATATCAGAAATTTCTAATCTGTTTAGACATTTTGGTGGTCCTTTTGTGACATTGATGTCCTTTTTGAAGACATTCTTTTATTGCCTAAACATGTGATTTTGAGGCAACCAACGTCCGTGATAATTAAAGTAGCATATATTATGCCTATGACTAAGTAAAAAATGATTCATGTCCAAAGCACATGTCGAACACGTCAAATGATTGTGAGTGCTTCATCCAGGAAAATATGTCATATGTCGAGAAATTATGGACAGATCATAAGTAAGCAGCTCGCATGTTGAATTTTTGCTTCTTGTAACAGTCGTACGCTTCAACTTTTGTCCATTACTTTTTCAATCCTTCAATCAACGGTTTCAACATCATGTTGAGATGTGGTCCAGGATGATCCGATCTAGGTACGATGTGGCAAAAGAACATGAACTCATACTTCATAGAAAGAGAAGGTGGTAGGTTGTACGGAATAATAAAGATGGGTCAACAAGAGTATGACGTTGCATTTGTACTAAACAGCGAAAAGTCATCTGTCGGTAATTCGATGCGAACATTTAATGGCGAAATCAGGATCGAAGCGGTCCAGCGCCTTCTATGCCTCATCGACAGGTGCACCATGACTCATTTGTTCTCACGTACAACTTCTTTGTGCCATCTCATGGGCACGACAGTTCTATTTTAAAAAAAAACAACCACTTCAACTGAGGTGTCACAGGTAAGTAATGAAGCTGCTTATGTGTGAATTCTATCATCACATTATCACCATTATCATTAAAAATTTCAACAAACCTCGATTTACCAAATTCTAATCATTTGTTCTCTTTGACATGCTCTTTCCAGAATGCCTGAACACACATCAATATTTTCATATTTCATACTGAGATCAGAAAGCAATTTCTTCGACTGATACATATCGTTAGGCACTTAATGAGGTTGTGGAAGGATATTGGTGATCAATTTGATGAGGTTGTTGTAGCAGTTATTGAAGAAGAAATACTTAAACTTAATTTTCATAAGTCTGGTCATAAAAGCAAGGAGTTCACTTCTGTGTGTTCTTGTAGCAGCTCTTATGAAGCTTTTAGAAGCTTGAAGAATCAACCTCCATTATAGGAGGATCCTTCACAAACTCTACTTGTATAGCTTTTACCATCTCATCCATCCTATCAACCCCTATGCTATCATCATTGTCATCCACTTCTTGTGCGGTTTTAGAAATTGTCTCGCTGTGAAAGCTCCACTCCTCATAATAAGAAATGTATTTGTTTTGACACAAATGTATCAAAAATGTCATTTTATCAAAAATCTTTGTATTCCAACATTTCATACAGGAGCACTGCATCTTATCGAGCGTTGACAATAAAAAACTCAATCCATAAAATAATTTGTCTTGGTGAAACACTCATCTGAGTGACCAGTTTTTCAAACCAGTATACATCTAGCTGCGACATTTACCAATGTTTGAGGCTACAGATTAAAATAAGATAAATTATTATTATGTTATATTTTATTTTATGTCACGGTCCTATATCTATTGAAAATGATAGGTTCTAAACCCACCGAAGAGTGACCGAGAGGAATGTGCTTATAACGAGACGTAGGGTCCGAATCCAGACGAAGTTTCAATAGCATAACCCCGTTGTTCTCCAACTGCATGCCTAAAAATAGTACAGTGGAGAACATTAGAGTTACGCCGTCGAAATCTCATCCGGATCTAGACCCTATGTCTCGTCATATGCGTGCCCCTCAGTCACTCCCAGTCAGTCTCAAAAAAGATAATTCTAAACCTACATGTCTCACATGCGTAACGCATGTGAGACGGACTGGTTTGAAATGGATGACGTATATTGTATAGGTTACGTTGCTCATTAATTTTTTATTCATTTACAAGAATGAGAGGAAAAACGAGAGGGGGAGGAGAATAGGGCGCGGTCGTGTTCGCATGCCAATGAACATATGGTGTAAAACCCTAGGTTCGGAAACTGATAGGGAAAATGGGGCAGAGATGAAACTGCCCCATCGGGGCCGCCGTCCATGCGCGGGCGCTTGGCGTCCTTACCGTCACCATTCGCCTCCGTGCCCGTATCAATGCATAGGTTTTGACTCTCGGTGATCCGAACCCATTTCATGCGTGTCGTGCTGGGCCGGACCCCAAACGGGTCATGCCAGACCGGACCGGCCCGAGACCCGTTTATCTACATATACTAATTAAACACTTAATCAATCAGTTGGTAGACAGAAGAACATATGACTATTCTCACTAAAACTTATCTCACCCAAGGGTAAATTGGTCGTTTCAATCCTTCTCTCTACTGAAACTGAAACAAAAAACTAGCTAAACAGTTTTTAAAATAATTATGTTTTTGTTATAAAAACGTTTTAATTGAAACTGGAACATTTCTAATTTTTGTAGAATCAAACTGTGGTGTGTGGAGGGATCTCCCGAGGAGAAAGCCGAGAGAGAAGATTGTTTGCAAACCTGCAAGGTGCGAGCTTCGAGCTGTGGTCCTTCAACAAGGGATTAACGTGTCCGCAAGCCTCTGCTTCTAGTTCTTCAGTCATTCTGATACTCAAGTCTAGGCTCGTTCTTCACTCCTTCGCTTCTAGAAATCTAGGCTTGGTAGCTTTTACAATCTATGTTTTTGGATCAAGTGGTTCTTGTGGATCAGAAGTTTGAATTGTTTTCAGGAACTGCAGTTGTTGCTTTTGGTGTGATACTGTTGTCTGAACTCTGAATGGATAGCAAGCATATTAACTAGTAATGATCCAGCACAAAAAATGACATGCCAACATGATGGTGTTCATTCTTGGTTTAGGATACTGATTCCATGCCTCTTTATTTGCAAGATCTTTATTAGTACTATTATCGTCATCTTTTGCTAAATTGTGACAGTATTGTTTCAGCAACACTGGTTCTGACTAAATTGCTGTTTGATCAGCCTAGAGGCTACAAAGTTTTGAAAGACTGAAAACTGGATATGAATAGGAGTCACTCATCATCTGCAGATGCTATTTTGTTGTTTGCTGCCTCAATGGTATAGATGCCGCCCCAGCTCAAATAATTTTGTGGATCTCCAGAAGCTGTTCCAGTTGCAGTTTGGTCATTCAATAATAGCAACGCTGATTAGTAGAATTCTAACTTTTAATTTGGTATAGCTATCACCTAAACATCAGAGATGCTATTACTGTTGATGGTAGGTACTGATGACATACATTCCTACAAGGATTACCTAATTGTCGAAGTATTATTGCAACACTTCTCCAGGATCTGCTATGGAGCAGTCCGCGAAGGCAGTGCTTAGTCCTCTATCGAGGGATTGCACGTATGAGAGTGTGAGACTTTGATTTTTACGTGGTTCGGACCACCAAAGCATAACAACCTACTCCACGGTGAGGTTGTATTGCTAGTGTGTGTGTGTGTGTGTGACGGGTGCTGCCCGGTCCTTTTATAGTCATGGCCGGACAGCTTATAAGTGGGGTGCGAGGCCCGACAGGTGGCCTCGGGGTGATCTTATCCTGTACAAGATCTAAGTCTTCTTGCGTACGCTTCCTCTGACCGCGGTTTGAAGACCCGTCGTCTTGCCGCCTCAGACATCAGTGGCCCATGCGTTGTCAGTGATGATGGCAGGGAATGTCCTGTCCATCTGTCTTGTCTCTGTAAGCTATCCACTTAGCGGAGTGGGGTGGGCTTGCGGCGCCTTCACTGCGATGTGATTGGACACAGCGGTACCTAACAGGGGCGCAAGTTGCGCCACAACCATGCGCCTGGGGAAGGCGTGTGTCTTCAATGCGTGAGTGGACAGAGCATGCTGCTCTTAACTCCCGCAACCTACCGCTCATATAGAGAGACATTGGACACGTGGCAAGTCTGGAGCCCACCTCCAAGGAGAGACGGGGTTCGGCTCAACTGGACACATGGCAGGTCTGGAACCCACCTCTGAGAAGAGACGGGGTTCGGCTTCGTGGGACACATGGCAGCATCGGAGCTCGCCTCTACGGGGGAGGCGAGGTCCTTGGCCGTTTTATCTTGTGTACGGGAGTACCCGGTACTGAGGGTACTGATAGTGGCCCTCGGGCCAACCTTGGTGGAGGCGACGATCCCACAGGTGGGGCATTCATTTTGTCTTGTGCAAGTGACGCCTGTAGGACCCCTTGGGGGGCACCAGAGCTCAAAGAAGAGACGTCGGCGGCCCCCTTGAGGGGTACTGGAGTTCGGAAAAGTGTCAACGACGCTGGCCACCTCCTTGAGGGGCGTTGGAGCTCAGAGAAGCGATGCTGGCAGCCCCCTTGGGAGGCGCTGGAGCTCGAATAAGAGACACCGGTGGCCTCCTTCGGCGGCGCTGGAGCTTGAAGAAGTGACGTTGGTGACCGCCATGGAAGGCGCCGTCGCTCGGAGAAGCGACATCGGCGGCCCCCCTGGGGGGTGACAAAGCTCGAAGAAGCAACACCGGCGGCCGCCTTGGGGAACGTCGGAGCTTGATGAAGCGACGCCAATGGCCCCCTTGGGAGGCACCGTAGCGCGGAGAAGTGACACCGGTGTCACTTCCTACATGACCTACACACATGATAGACAAAAAATAATTTTTATCACCAGTCACCAATTCCCTACTCTTTAGAATTGTTATGGCTTACGATTCCTAGCTATGATGAACATGGGTAATTTAGTGCAACAACATTCAGGGTATTGTCGTTGTCTTGCTCAGGGCATGAGTTGTACAGCCCCCTGTACTTAAATGTTAGCACTGGGAGGCACGGTGTGCAGGCTTAGGGTACAGAACAAGGCTAAGCAGGTTGCACACCCTAGACCTCCAGCTTGGTGTTAGCCTTTCAAGGGTGATAACCATTCAACACCATGGTGCCCGAGCAAGAAAACGACCATCAGACCCCAAACCCATTACAGGTACCTCATGCGGGCCTGCCAGTAGTAGGATAGCACAACTCCAACTAGGGACGAGACAGGAGAAATGTAATCGGGCATATGGCAGACAATATGTGAACGTAAGAAAAAATTAAAGCATAATATAAGTAATTTTGCTCGTCGGTTACCCCTTCCTGCTTTTAGCCTCGTTATGTCTTATGGTCTCGAGCTGGGCTTATGGTGCGTGGGTAATTTAGTGCGACGGTATCCGAGTTATGGTTATTGCCCTGCTAAAGAGTGTGTGTCATCCGGGCCCCTGCACTCAGCCGCTAGCGCTGAAGAGGCAAAGTGTACACGCTTAGGGTGCAGTACCAAGCTAAGCAAGCTGTCCACTCTGGACCTCCCACGAGCGTTAGCTTTTCAATGGAGTGACCATTCGGCGCTATGGGCTCCCGAGCAGTAAAACAACCAAAGAACCCAAATACATCACAGGAATCTCAAGCAAACCTGCCAGCAGCAGGATTGCATCACTCCACTAGGAGCGAGATAGGGAGAGAGTGATCGAGCATATGACAGAGAATATGCGAGAACGAGCATGATTTGATGATCATAAAATTAATGCATAATTAAATGAACATAAATAGGGCATAGGGAAAGATGGTGGTTCTTATAACTTGGTAATCATAGGAGGATGCATGCTTTACAAGAAAGCAACGACCCGCTCCGGATGACAAGGGAGGCAAAATGTACAGGCTTCGGGTGCGGAACCAGGCTAAGCAGCTGAACACTTTGGACCGGACCTCCCAAAGTTTACTTGCTTCGAGCGCTGCTCCTAGACGCTATGACACCCTTTTCATAAAAGAAAAAGAAAAACTATATTACCACTACGCCCAGGGAGAAGCTTTAGCGAAGTGACGCTGGGGAGGCAAAGTGTACATGCTTAGAGTGTAGGACCAAACTAAGTAGGCTGCATACTCTAGACCTCCCACCGTGCCAAAAGTAAAAGTTACAGTGGTAACGCCGGGGAAGCAACATGTACCAGGTTGTGCAGGGCCGGGCGAAGCATGTTGTACACACTGGACCTCCCACGCCGTCGTGGGTGGAACTTACCATAACGCTTTGGTGATGTCGTTGTCGCTATGGTGGCAGGAAACCGCTTGACATCCTACCCATGAGACCCCTTAGAGGCCCCCTGTTAGGTGTAGCCAACTGGTTGGACACACATACCACCTAGTCGTAGGATGTCGTCGGCAGGCGCCCGGCGGAGCGCGGGAGCTTGGATAGTTGACTTCCTCTTCCCCCCTGAGGAGTGTCAGACTTGAATTGAGATGTGTGGTCATCATTGGAAAAGTCTCCGACAGCAACGGCGATGAGGTGGCCACCAAACCGAGGCAGCGCCCACCCTCAACGTGCGGAACGTCGACAGCGGGCCTCCTGGGAGGTGCCGGAGCTGGATGCTCTTGCGTCACCCATCATCAACGAGAAGAACATCAACGGCGGTCCTCTGGGTGGTGTCGGAGTGTTACACCCTCATTTTCATGCAGCATGCCCTGCATCCGTCATTAAATATGTTAACATTAAGAAACATAAAAAGAAATAGGTTTAAAATGAATTTAGAGCAATACCACACTTAAGAATTCTAGAAAGTCCGGACAAGTCAGATTTTAGTGCAGACTAGTTCGATTTCTCTCTGACTTCAATCAGACTTGTCCGTTTTGGTGCGGACAAGTCTGTTTTTCTCTCTGGACACTTTCGGACTTGTCCGTCCTAGTGCGGACTAGTCCAGTATTCCAATTCCTTGGAAATTTTGCTAAGTTCGTGGACTTGTCCGGACTTGTCTGGTGTTCCAGCGAACTTGTCCGTTTTCCCCTCTGACTAAAGTCGGACTTGTACGATTTTGGCCAGACTTGTCTGTTTTTCCCCTATGAATAAGTTCGAACTTGCCCCCTGTCCAGTTCAGACTTGTCTGATTTTTCTCTATCTAACTTCGAACTAGTCCGACCCTTTTGCGGACTTGTCCGATAAATCGTGACTCCGAGTTGGTTTTTTGTTTCACGACGGGTTTTACCTTAAGTGGGCCTAGGGACGTCGTGCCTAACTCTTTTAGAGCCCATGTGGGACCCTAAAACTGACCCCTACTCATCTCAAACTCGAAATCCAACAAACCCTAGCCTCTGCCTCTATATAAACAACCCCACCCCTTGGCTTGACATCTATTTGCCACTTTTTCACCTCACCCAAACCCTAGCTTGTGGATAGCCGCCACCAAGGAGGGAGAAGGAGATCTAGAGCAAGAAGAAGAAGAGGAGGAAACGAAAGAGGATCAAGATCTCCATCAACTTCGCGTTCTTCGTCAACAATTCACCATCAAGTTTTCATCAACCCTAGATCGTCAAGATCCAAGTGTTGCCTCCAAAACCCTTGATTCTTTGGAATAGACACCTGGTATACCTTCTACTTCTTTTTCTTTACGTGAATTCAACCCCAAATCTCTAAATTTTCGTCGATCTAGAAAACCCTGGTTCGCTAGTTCCGCGAGGAGCGGACTAGTCCAGTCCCTAGCGGACTAGTCCGATTTTCCTAGTTAATTTCTGTTGAATTAAATCTAAATTGACTCGAATCAATTCCAAACTGTGGGGACCGGAATCCCGACCTCCAAGGATCTCATTGGGTGGTGTCGTGCGATGCGACACCCAACAGTATACAAGAATAGGACGAGAACAAATTTACAATACCAAGCCTTTATTGACAAGCACAGTGGAATTTTAAAAGTACTAACGGAAGGAAAGATTACTATACATCATAGCTACGCTCTCAGCACTAGCTATGCAAAAGCAAAGTCATCCATGCCCTAGATACTTTGCACTAGCAACACACAATTCACGACAGCGTGCAGGGTTCCCACTCGGCTATAAACCCTAGAGGGGGTGCAGCCTCGTCATTAAACCCATCATCAGTCGTATAATCTGCAAAAACTTGTTAACTGCAAATGTGAGCATAAGGCTCAGCAAGACTAACCCGTCTCACTAGACATATGCAAGGATGAGTACTAAACATAGGTAAGTAAAGCATAAGGACTCGCCTACAAGTGGATCCTTATGGTCATGTTTTATTTAGCACATGACATTCCTCAGGCACAACACATCATAAACTCCACAATCAAACAAGAAATGCTTTGCCGATGATATGACGTGTACAAAGCACATAATGCTATTACAGGTAAAGTATGGGGAAACTGTACACTTTTAATTGTACTATCTCTAAGCCAAACAAGGTTGTCCAAGCAATTTATAAACCAATATATCATATTCTCCTGACTTCTTTAGTATTTACTATGTCACGATGCATTTAACAAGTGGTACTCTATTACCGCGAGGGACGGTGATTGCAATCAGGACATACCCGGAACAACACGACACATACGCACTTTCGGAAATGCAAGCGAGTAATTTCAACAGTACCTACATAATAATTCAGTACTATTCGTACATGGCCACCTTTCACTAAACACTCGAATGTCGAACCGGTCGATCCGTCACGAGCAGGAGGTCACTACGTGGGGCGTACTCTGACGTGCCCACCAGCTGATTTACACCTTGCTGCCCTCAAACCACGCCTATAAAACAGAATGGAATGCCTCGACAAACCAGTATCAAGCTACGTCAGTTTACTGGAGCCCATTCCTCCAGTATGTCACCGGTAAAATTCAAGCTTGTCCAGCAGGACCGCACACGAAACGGTCCTCAATCGACACAAGCAGGGCTACGCATGTGAGACCACGTCTCACTGCATCCTATCCACTGCTCGGTCTCTATTTCATATTCATAAACCATTTTCTTATTCCAGAATCTCCCATGTGATAAAATTCCTATCTCGCGAGTAGATTCCAACTACTTGACGTCTACTGAATTCCTATGAGCATAAGCATAGCAGTGTCTACTCAACGGGCCGTAGACCTACCCAAGACTCCATAGGATTTGTGGGCCATGCAAGTGGATGTCAAACACCTTAAACATAATGCACAATCATGGAGAAATTTCTATGGCTTTTCATATAAATCCAAGTGCACCACGGGACAGTATTCTTCATGTTGGTTGTAACAAAATTTATTTTGGAATTTTTGGATAATTCTACTGGAAGTTATGGATTTCCTAAGTTTGGATTGAATATGGATTTATTTTTCTATTGGAGACTTCAAATAAAAGGGGTCGATCCCACGTCATTTGAATGGGCCAATCGCATCTGGGCCACACCGGGGGCCACGGGGTTCAACCGTGCAGCCGCACCGGATCCAGTGCCGCAGCTGATCTCGGGCGTTCGAATAGGCGCTGACAAGTGGGGCCCATAGGCCTTCGTCTACCTTGCAACGCGACGATGCTCCTCGCCGGAACCGCGGCGGTGCTTCGCCGGACTTAGGTGCGTCAACCTCCGTTCGGCCTCGCCGTTACCGCTCAACCCTAAAATCGACCGCGCAAGCCGATGGTGGTGTCCAATCACGCCGGCGATGGCCGGAGACGGCGGCGCGACGGTGACGGCGGAGCTAGGTTTTTGGCCTTCGTCGGAAATGCTTGGAAATGGCTCAATAGGCTCGGGAAAAACTCAGGAAGGTTCCTGGAAGCACCAGGAGTATGATTTGGGGGTCAGATTTGGGTGAAATCGCCGGCAAGGTTGACTTCGACGGTGAAGTGCTGTTTTTCAACCTGCGGCCTCGAAAATTTGAAATCTAAGATGCTCGGTTGATAACTTCTAGGGTTTTTGGGCATGGAGCTTCCTTAGTACACATAGAAACTATCTGCTAACCAGATTTAAGGATGATTGCAAGAATGAAATGAATTTAAGCGCGAAGCTTTGCTGTTCTATTAAGAAACCGATCGGTTCTTAAACAAGAACTCAAGTTATACTTCGTGTCATAAGCTTAGATTCTGTGAGCATTAACTAGAGAGGATTGCGAACCTGTTTGCTTAAAGGATCAAGGCTGGAGATGGTCTGGAACGGGTGTTCAACGGCGAGACAGTGAAGGTTCTCGGCGGCTTCCTCGACGGCGACTGGGAAACTTCAAAATATGCCCAACAGAAGCTATGTCACGATCAATGACCAAATGGAATACGTAGATTAGTTTGTGACACACCTTTTATCTACTTACAACTCGGGAAGAAACGGCTGCAATCGTCAGCGCGAGCTCGGTCAAACAGGAGCGGCAAAAATGGCGTGAACTGGGATGGTGTCCAACGGTGACGGCCAAGAGGTATTTATAGGGACTGAGGGGAAAGGGGAGCGCGCCACGGCGTCAAGCAGGCAAGCAGCTCGATGGATGCATGCGCGTAGCGGTGTCGCGCGCTGCCGGCGTCGGACGGCGGGGCCTCCCACCCCTAATTAGGTGCCTCCCACCCCTAATTATCCTTATTCCCGACTGCATCCTAGAACTAGCCAGGATTTGGGAGCCATATTACCGGTGTCAGCAACATATTATCCATACTGTTCATGAACATATGTATAGCCGAAAAGATCACACGTTAAATTATATTGACCAATCAAATATTAACAAACTGTCAATCATGGTTATCAAGTATACTAATTACATAACAAAGACTATTCATCCTGATTACGATGTAACTAATTACACACATCATAACTGTCATCTTCTAATCCTGTATACCGTAATGAAAATTCTCCTGATCAATGACTTCATTAACGATGAGCCTTCATAGCCTCTAATGCTCTAACTAAGGCATCCTCAAATTCAATAAAATCATTGAAATCATATAAAACATTATCAAATTGCAGTCACATTCACTTAACCAGTCACATAAGGTAGCAAATATCAGTTAGTGAATGGAGAACCGAGCTTACTTGTAGCACATGAAGTTGGTGAGCATCTGCAAAGCATCAGCAGAGAAATGGTTGTCATGGTATAAAGGACATGGTAGTGAGGTGGTGTGCTTGTCCCCTAAAAAAACAAACAATTTACATTCCACTGATGCATTTATAGCCTGATTCTAGCATGGTACCTTGATTCCATGTAGAAATCAAACTCACCGGGATGGCAAATGCAAGTGTCAACCACGGTTCCTACAGTTTCAAGGGTTTGCGAATCAGAATTCATTATATACATTGATAGTCAAAATAAAATACATTACTTCTGCATTGGACATAAACAAAGAAGATGAATATATACCGTAATAAAAATTCTTCCTTTAGATCAAAGACTTCATTAACGATGAGCCTTCATTGGACATCCTCAAATTCAATAAAATCACAGGGGACGCGGCGGCGTGCTCTTGGACGAGCTGGCAAAGGTGCCGGAGTGGCAATTCCTCAACTCTCTGATGATAGTAAGCCGACGTGCTCTGGGGACAGGGAGAACATTTCCACTTATGTAAAGGTGGTGGTGTGCTCATACCGATTACCAAGGTCGGCGTCGAGGCGGTGGCGTGCTCCAGCGTGCTCAACTCTCTGAAGACAAAGGTCGGGGTTGAAGGCGGGGTAGGGGTCGAGGGTCATAGCACGACAATGACGAAGAAGGAGTTGAGAAAGAGGGACGGCGGCGGCATGGTCCGAAGACAGGGGACGAGCCGGCGTGCTCCAGCGTGCTCAACTCTCTGATGACGCGAAGGTCGAGGTTGACGGGGCGGCGTGCTCAGGAGCTGCGGTTTCTAGGTCGAGAGAGCGCGCGAGAGCTAAAAAATTTCGCCAAATGTTGGGAGAGAGCGTGCGATGGATAAAAGTAGCACCCGTCTCTCACATTTCAGTGTTATTTGGTCGAGAGAGCGCCAAATGTTCGCCATAGAGCGCTTGAGGAGTTTAAAATAAAACTCAGAGATGCACATATATAACACACGTCTCACATTATCATCTTTCACATCAGGGCATTTTCCCGCATGCCTAAGACGAGCCACGATGTGCTAAAGACGGAAACATATTTCACATGCGGGGATGTACCACTGGCAACTGTGCGCAATGCCTTATATGATCGTTGCATTGCACTCAGCTTTCTAAGGTGGCACAAAAGATCTTTGGCATAAATCAGAGACGCGCCGATGTAAGGCGCGTCTCTCATTATTTTGTGGCCCCAAACACACCGCAGTGTCCTAGATGTGCCATGGTGTGCTGAAGCCAGGAACAACATCCAGGACATTCCGGCGTGTCTAACTGGCAACTGTGCGCAATGCCTTATATGATCGTTGCATTGTGCTCAACTTTTTGAGGTGGAACAAAAGATCTTCGACGTAAATCAGAGAGGACCCACTGCAAGGCTCGTCTCGGATTATTTTGTGGCCTCGAAAATGCTGGACTGCCCTAGATACGCCACATTGTGCTAAAGCCAGAACAACATCCAGGACATTCTGGCATTTCCAACTGGCAACTATGCGCAATGCCTTACAGAATCATTGCAACGTGCTCAGCTTTACGAGGTGGGACAAAAGATCTTCAGAACAAATTGGAGACGAGCCCGAGTAAGGCGTGTCTCCCTTTTGCCGGATCTCAGGTATCTGAGACTTACCTTTCTAAAGTTCCTCTCTCATGCACTCTTCACCCTATAGCCACTCGCACGACATCGTGAACGTCCGTTGCAGGGATAAACAAACGCAATGACATTGCAATTCATGAATTAATTAGAATTTAGGAATAAACAAATGCAATTCAGAGATAATTTGCAACTCAATGAATTTCATTGTTCATACATTGCCCTCTAAACTAATTTCGAATCTAAACTTATTCCTAAAGCTCCGATCGATCAATCTAAACTATACCGTCCAGCTTGCTCCCGAACTTGTCTCTTATATTGCCCTGGTTCCTGAAAATATTTACATTTTTTAAATTAACAAATGTCTAAGGAGGAATGAATAACCTATGTTGGTCACTAACGCAAAGTGTCTAACCTTGATCAGTAGATTATAGCAATCATTTTCAACATCAGGCACATTTGGCTGATGAAGCAAATGTTGAACTTCAAGTAGTATAGTTTTGATTGTAAAACCAGTGTAATAACCCTACAAAATATCAATTTAAGCAACATAAGAAACCAATTCAAATAATATCGGCAACAATTACTAATTACATGAGCAAAATAGGTCTATCTTACAGTCTTTTGATCAAGAATCCCAATGCAGAGTGCTTCTGAGCAATGGACATTTGAGTGGAAGAAACCACTTGGAAAAGCGCATCTTAGAGGCACTAATGGATAGTCCTTTGAGAAGGAGATTGTTAGGAGGTAGAAACCACCTTCCTAGTCAGTCTACAAAGGAAAATCATTAATAGGAGGACGATGGTTAAACCCATATTGTGCTTGTTCTTCATGACTTACCCCTTCTTTATCGGGGACGATGCACTGCCAATTCAATAAATCTCCCGATTCAGGCTTCGCGAAGAAACCCTAAGAAGATAAATTGAAAATACCAAAAGCAAACAAGACGAAAAAACAAAACTATAGTTAAGTTGATCAGTCCATTGCAGATCTACAATACAACCATGCGACCAGTGTGCCATATGTACATACATGGGGATGGTTCTTGTGCCACACCAAGCGCTCCTTCTTCAGTCGGCTATGCACCAAGCTGATACCAGCCACGAACAGTGAAGACGACGAGGAGGACGGCATGACGACAACAACGAGGATGGCGACGATGACAACGACGAGGACGGCGACGACGACAACAACGGCGATGGCGAACAGAGGAGGCGGTCGCACTGGAGTTGGTCGATTAGTAAAGGAGCACGGGAGGTGAAGAAGAGACGAGGGAGATAAATGCGAGACACGTGTTAAGTTAAAGAGTGTCTTCCATTGTCGAAGAGACAAAGAGACAATGGAGATAATGCGAGACACGCTATAACAAAGAGAGACAAGCGTTAATCTAAAGCACGTCTTCCATTGTCGAAAGAGAGATGCACGGCACGAGGTATGCAGAGAACTTAATTTTGGCGGCACGGTACAGAGAATCTTGCGACGTCCGTGCACAATCTTTCATTTCCCTGAGGCGGTATCGATGTGTCCCATCGTTCCATCAATGCGCGGGAAACCAACTGCTCCATCGACGACTCCGCGCGGACCTTATTTAAGACGCGCCATCACAAGCGCGTCGCTCACTTTTAACCCTCTTCTTTTCTTCGTCTTCTCTGCCCCGACGACCCACCGCCACCATGGCTGACCTTCCACCGCCAAGCCCTCCGAGGGAACCACCATGCAAGAAACTGTGCTGCAGCTCCCCCGAGAGGTTCAACACCGAGCAGCGCCTCCTGATGGTGCAAGAGGCGTACAACAATACATCTCGCACCATGAGTTTCTTGGGTCTGGGTACCCTTCCCCAGTTTACTGGAATGGGTACCATCAGCCACTACCTCTTCGCCCTCACGGGGGTGGCCGATCGTCTCGACATTCTGTTCGAGACAATGGCCCAGGTACTTGGCCCCGAGGGCCGTAGAAACCTGGTGGAGGTGACGGAGAGCAACCTAATTCTTGGGGTTGCACTGCCGATGCAGCTGCTGCAGCCGGCACAGCCGGAGCAGCCAGCGCAGCTGACCCAGGCTCCTGTTGCACCGGCAACAGAGTCGCCGCCAGAGGATTAGGAGGAGGAGGATCCAGAGGAGGAGGAGGAGCAGCAGTAGGATTTAGTTTTTATTTTTTGTTTTTAGTTGCTTTTGTTTTATAAATATTGTTAATGAATGAATTACATCTTTGTTCATCTATGCGATTGAATATTATCTTTTGTGTTCTTCAATTGTGGGAAGGAATGAATGTGTGGTGTGTTCATCGTGTTCCTTAGGTATCATAAGGAAGGATTTGATTATATTTTGGACAAGTGAATGATTTAGTTATCAAGTGAGAATGTGCTCTGAGTTCAGTGTTGTGTGATATCTACAGTGAACCAAAGTAAAATGGACAAAATCACAAATCTAAAGGTGACATGTGGAATTGGAGAAGCGCTTTCCATTATAGTGCATCTCTCTTTTAGCAGAGGAGAGGGAGACGTCGATCTTAAGAGATGCGCTTCGCTAGGAAGCGCATCTCCATTTTGCGTTACAGCACAAACCTTATGTAAGGCGCCATCAGTTTCTCCTCTTCGCTTTGTTCCGCTCAGACAACCCACCATGGCCAACATTCCACCGCCAAGCCCGCTGAGGGAGCCACTCTGGAAGAAACAATGGTGCTGATCCACCGAGAAGCTCAACAAAGAGTTGCCCGAGATCCTGTTCGACAGGCTGTTCGACCGGTTCAAGAGGCTACTCGAGACGATAGCTGAGGTGCTTGGCGCCGAGAGCCGCAGTATCCTAGAGGCGATGGCGAGGAACCTCGATCGCAAGGTTCCACCACCAGATCCGGACCAGCGGGAGCAACTGGCGGAGCAGCTGGCCAGGACTCCTGTTGCATCGGTGCCGAGATGGCCATCGGGGGAGGAGGAGGGAGAGGAGGAATAGGATTTAGGTTTTTTTTTGTTGTTTTTCGTTGATGTTGTTTTTTCTTTTCTTGTGTCTTGTATTTTTTCTTGTGGTTTCTAATATATTGTTAATGAAAGAATGTATATGTGTTCATCTATGATGAATTATCTTGTGTCTTCAATTGTGAATGAATCATCATTCAACAACATGTTCATGTATGTAACCTAAGACAAAGTTGACGGGATTTGGGTAAAGTCCATCTCTTTTCTTTTGAAAATAGGAGACGAGATTTGTGGACACAAGTCTCCTCTAGGAGGAAGAGGAGAACGCGTGTCGGATACTTAATTAGCTAAGACGGGCTTTACTGTAACACGTCTCCTTGTACGTTCAACGAAGCCATGTCAGATCCTCGCTGAAGCGGAAATTTCTCACTTAACCTTACAGAGACACTCGCCTTTTAGCTTGTCGCCCATCTTTGTCTCCTATTTGGGTTTCTTGCGTACTGAGGTGTCCCGTCAGCCTGTCTTGTTGCCACAAGCTACCCACTTGACTGAGTGGGATAGGCCTGCAGCGCCTTCTGTGTGATGCGATTGGTCATAGCGGTCTCTCACTGTTGGCGTGCTCCGCGTTGTGCGCTGGAGGTGGGTGTGCGTCTTCAATGCTTTACTTGGGAAGGGTGCTCCATCCTTTAACTCTCGCATCTTACTCCCCAAGATTGGGTTAGGTCCCGTCCCAACACCTAGCATCTTGGGAGCCCGTCTCACCAGGGGTGCCGAGTCCCATCTTCAAGGCTCACGTGGCAGCTCCGGAGCTTGTCCTTGAGGAAGGCTGGGGTCTGGCACCTTCAGAACACATGGCGCCTCCGGATGTGCCTCAGTGCTTTCATCCTGTGTGCGAGGGTACCCCGTCTGCAGGGTACCGACAGACGTGTGGTACTCTCCTGTGGCTCCCTGATTGCGGTGAAGTCTGCTTCGCGTGAAAAATATGACGAAACCGACTGAACTTCATGTATACATAGGACCCCTCACTTCAACACATACCACTTGAGCATCACTCTCTTGTTTACACTAGTTCTCATAGTTCTTAGTGGAGGGTAGGCTGTAGAGAGGAGCCTCTAGTCCCAAGGCTAAATTGGGAAAGGTATGGCTCATGTATTTTTTCATTTATTTGTGACATTATGCTTATTAATAATATTATTATTAGTCTCTCTTTATTCATACACTTGGGCCAAGCGTTACTTATCTGATTATGGAGTTCATGTATGTGATAAGTGTAGATGTCATTTTGACCTCATAGTAATTTCCTTATTATGTTATAATAAACACCATACACCTCCACTATAGTCTAATTAGGTAATAACATGATTATGTTAATATGAATAACATAGTGCTTGGTTCTAACATTGGTTCAACGATAGCTTATTCATTATCTTAGGATGATATTTGTATTTGGACTCTTGAGGTATTTACATAAGATATAAGTGTGGTGCTTAGATTGTTAAGTAGCGTTGGGTGTCTCGTATACACACAAGAATCGTTCTAGTTTTGCCAGAGGTACATCTGTGGTCGATGTGTTGGACCACTAAGCCCTACCATTCATCATAAACATGTTCATGTGTACATTCTTAGGCTATGTATATGAATAATTGGAGCACAATAGGAGTAGCCTTTCTTGTAGTTTAACTTTCACTAGGAAACCTTTACCACTTAGAGTAGATGGCTTATGTGTGTGTCACATACCCAAATTCATCATTTACACATCCTATTTGGATCCTACTAGATCATCCCATTCCATCCATGATTTTTCCACACTTCACTTGCCTTTCTTTGGGATAAAATAAATATGATACCCTAGGAAATACTCTCAGATGAAATGTGAAAGTGGTACTTTTCGAGCGCTTGTGGAATTCATCTTGCTTTGGCTTCAGGTTAGCCTAGTGCCAACTGCATGCCTAGTATTCATTGCTAGGATGACCTGTAAACGTTAAGAAATACCAACACACGCCATAGGAAGAAGCTGCATTTGATAACAGACTGAAAACACTTGCATCAGGAGAGAACTGTGAGATGTCCATCAGACACTGTTGTCCTGGAAGTGTAGGTTGTCTCGTGACTAGAAATAGTGCATATGGAATCCCAAGGGTCTCCTCATAATGCTGCCTGCAGAAGGTTGTGATGGCTTCACAAGCTGCCACATCTAGAGTATTCTCTGGTCTAGTACCATGCATAGGACCGTCAATGGCACCCAACCGCACCATACCGGACCAGCTGGTATCTCCACATATACCACACAAGAGTATATCCCACTTTCTTGGACTTCCTTGCCCCAATACACTGCATACTCGGTGTATCCGAAGTCCTGGAACATCAGTGGCAACATGGACGTGAAACCCGGACAGTTCACCGCCACCGAGCATGTCCATCCATTCTCCATCTAGATGAATGGGAGATTCATCTGTGGATATATAACTAACCTGGTCAAATTTATAATCCCAACAGTAAAAGGTATGAATACCATGTAAGATAGGGAACCAAACAAAGTTGCAACATTGTTCTCAACATTCCATATTAACTGGTTGCAAAATGTTCCAACCAGACCAGGTTACACCCAAACTTTAAATTGGCTATGCAAATGACATCTTCATGACATAATCCAATTACAGAAGTCATAGTTGACCCTCGTACCTTTCCAACGGTTACCCAGATGCCCCATTGCATCTATGGTTTGAGAGTTATGATGTTTTAAAGATGGTAGTTTTCTGGTGCCATTTTGACATAACCTCCCCTAAACGTGGGTGTTTTGGCCACAGTTTAAATAGAAAATATGTTCAAATTATGCACCAACATCTAAATACAACATTGTAATACATTACTTGATCTCCCCAGAAATGCAACATTCATACCTTACAAACTTTCATACATGTGGTTACTCGCAAAATTTCAAACTGTGCACACTATGTCCAGATTCTGGAACGGCATGACATTTTTTATAATACTATGCATTTCATCTAGTTATAGTGAGATTCATATCTAGAGTTCCATACAAAATTGGTAAGGACTTTCTATGCTTTCTAGAATTTTATATACATGCCCATGTTACTGATGGAGTTATGCACCCGGGGTAGCGAAGATAGACCTGATATTACGTGACCACTATGCAGCTATGAACCGTAGCTACCCTCCATCACGAGGAGGGGCCCAATACCAACACCCCAGCCTGTCGAGGTCGGGGTACCCAGCCTGCCCACGTCCCGATCCGAGAGGTCGGACGGAAGATTCCTACCAGGCTCGAGCCCGGGAGAGGCGAGCAGTTGGGGGCATTTATAATAGATGGTGTGAGACCAAGGTGTTGAATACATTGGAAAATAGGCTAAAATTGAGGGTTTACATGTACAGTTTTGAATATACACGAGAATCCCACTTCGGAATCTCCCATCTTGCGGGAACCTAGTCGCACACGTGAGCCACATGTATTTTTGTTTGGACTGTCCAAACTTTTCACTATGTTTCATGATTAATAGTTACCTTCCATAGCTCAGACAATTCAAACTTTATCAATTCATATTGGGAGTAACCGTTACTGCAGTGCAGCTGTTTTGATTGCCTAATCTTACCGTTTAGTTTCAGCTGTCCTGTTTTTAATTTCCAATGTTTAGAACATGTTTTTTGGTTTATGGGAAGTTTTATTAGTATTCATTTACTATATTTTTGACATGTTTTTGTTGAGTATGGTGAATATTATTTTGCTAAGTTGTGCAACATGCTTATGTGAGGTGCTCACATAAGGTGTTGTGGTTTTTGGACTAATGTGAGTCAACTCGATGACTCATGCTCAGAAGAATTGGTTATTTGTTCGTGTGCAGGTGTTGCTTGAGGTCAAGACATGGCTGGTGACGTGATCCATTGAACTAGTCTTAGAGAGAAGATGAGGTTCAACAACAAAGTTTGGGAGGAATTGTGGTTGAGTTCATCGGGAGGTCACACATAAAGTTTGGGATAAGAACAATCCATATGAAGGTATCATGGATGTTTTGGAAAGTGTTTGCACGCGTGCAAGGGGTGCACGTACATGGCAACATTGTTCCATGGCATGGTGAGGAGTTGTGGACGAGAAGATATGATGGGAAAGGTCCAAACAACCGGATTACGTGTTCAGGCTGCAGCTGAGGCGGTTATGGTTCATCTATGGAATGTTTTGAGCTTGTTTTTATTAAATTTCATGTTGGGCACGAAGTTGAGTTGTTTTAAGAATGTGTGGGACATTCCTAGAGTGTTTGGCAGTCTTGGGATTGCTTCTATCTATGTATGGAAGAGTTTTGAGAAGTTATGGAATGTTTTGGATTAATCCAAGTAGGAGTAGGAAGTAATAGTTGGATTGCAGTTGCCTTAGCTCTGGTTATATAAGCAAGGGGGTCAAGGCTTGTAGAGATCATGACTTATGGCCGTTCCCTTTGTGTTTTATCGAATAAAATCATAGTTTTAGAGGAGAATTTGTGCCTTGTTTGTCCGACTTATTTTGGCAAGTTTTTTCTCAGTGAGTTTCTGTGTAGCCCAATGTTGCTTCGGTGTTTTCACCATAACACGAGTTTTACTGATCCAGTTGCTATGATTTTTTTTGTGTTGTCTTCAAAACTCAATATTATACCATCTTCGAAAATTTCAAAATCATTGGTATTCATGTTCTTACGGTACACGAGTTTCTTTACATCATAATAGATCTTGATTTATTCTGCTAGAACAGGTTGACCTATGTGTAGGGTTTCCGACATAACTTGAGTTTTACTTGATGGTTTAATGTGATTCCTATTTTTGCTTCTTCCTGACATGATTATCTACAATATCTACTACTTTTGTCATGGTTGAACACGTTTAGATCAATTGCACACACTAGTTTCTTTAACAGATTGGTTTCTGCTGAGGGGTTTTTGTAGCCTCTGCATAAAAGGTTTTAGTCTACCATTCACTCCCCCCTCTGGTAGCTTTTCTCATGATATTTGATCCTACAATTGGTATAAGAGCCATGGTTCTCTAATATTTTTGATTTGCACATGTTTTACTAATCAACATGGAGAATACTCCAAAAAATCTTATGTGGTTGATAACATTGATTTTCAGGTTTCGAAGGCACTATGTAAGAAAGGCTCATACGAGACGTGCCCGAACGAAGAAGGGAGACAAACAAACTGTGCATCTCCATCATCGCGTCTTGTATTACGTATCATCAGAGACAGGTGGCAAGGCACGTCGCCGATCATACTAGGTGCGTGACACGCTCAAAAGTAGCGAGTCTCCCTTTGATGAGTCATAACAGACGGGCTTTGCAAGGTCATTGGAGACGAGCATGGTGCGCGTCGCCCATCAATATGAATGAGAGACACACTCTTATGAAGCGCGTCGCAAATATGTTGATTGATCCAAGACGTTCTTTATTACAGCCCGTCATCCACTCGTTGACTGATCTGAGACGAGCTATAAAAAATCTTGTCTCCCTTATTTAGGTAATCCAAGACAACCTCTGTTACAGCGCGTCGCAGATTGTTTACAAACAACTTCAGTGCGGCACTCACAGGAGACGCTCCCTGCTAGACGCACGTCTCCTATTAGGTGCCCCGCCCCTGATTATGCTGGTTCTCGCCTGCATCCTGGAGCTAGCCAGGATTTGGCAGCCACATTGCCTGTGTTAGCAACATACACATATAGAAACATATGTAGCCAAATGTCTCTTGTTCATCCAGCTTAACATGTAACTAATCAAATATTAAAAATTATTAACAAAGTGTACACACATTGACCAATCAAATATTAACAAGTCTAAATCTTGGTTACCAAGTAACTATTTACGCAGAATTCCCCTGTTCATCCAGCTACATGTAACTAATTTACACAAAGAATAACTGTCACGTAATCTTCTACTGGGTAATGAAATTCTCCATTTGAATTAATGATTTCAGAAATAATAAACCTGCATAGGACGTCTCTAACATGCTCCAGTCTACGACCTTCAGCATTACTAAAGGCGGGTCCAAAGACCTGCCACACGATAAAATCAGATTTAGCAAAAGATTAGTAATAAAGTAAAATAAATGCACTTACACATACATTGCAATTAGGTTGCTCTCCAAATAAGCCATGTGTAAGAAGATGTGGAAGCCGCACGTGTTGCCCGAAGCTTGTAGTTGGACGTCGAATGCAGTATGATGTGTTAAATGTCGGCATTTTCCTATTACTTGCACAAAATCCCTAAACAAAAACATTCACAGTTAATGTAAAATTATCGTGCAAGGAAACTAAAGTGAAGAAGGAACATACTCGTCAATAACGGAAGAAATGTCATTCTATTACTGGGTCTTTCGCTGGCCAGTTTTTTCATCTTTTGACCTTGAGGATTCACAGTACCAGACCTAGTCGTACTGTGTAGATATTGCTGTGGTAACCCAATGGTTACCCTTGTTGAACGGTAGGACTAGGGGGTCCTTATCACAGTATTGTTTCATTGCCTTCACCAAATATTGAATAACCTCTTTTTTGCCGCTCGACGTTTGTACAAGTGCTGGTATTTGCGGGTCAAGATATACAGCACACACATTTCGCGTGTTATCGCGAGCATGTTGTTGCTGGTGCCTACACGCAAAATGCCAATTTTTTCACATATAACACTTGTATTGAGTATGTATTGAAGAACCTAGTTTTTTAGGAGACTTCAATGCGAAGCAGCGTATTAGGGAGATATCCAACGCATCGAGGTTGAAAAGGTCTTAGAGATCGGACCATGTGATCACAAAAGCGCCATCACCTAAGAGAAAGTGTTTATCCTTCAATGACACTAGTATGGTATCACACTTATTGCAATTTTCCATGTAGTATTGATGAAGCTGAACACAAGGTTTAGGAACTTGTTTAAGTGCGGCCGCAGTTAACATCGGCTTTCCCATTTCATACTTTGGGTTTGCATGCGTCATAGCTTTTGCCACCCTTGGGTTAGGTTCTGATTGTTTCATTGGTTTCTTCCAACCTTCCTTCGTTGATACTGGCCGCTGCGGCACACCCTTTTCGTGGGCACACTTTGCCGGTGACTAATGAAGAGTAGGGTGAAGGGCACTTCGAGTGCGAGGTGGAGACCAACACAACTGCTCTTCAAGTGGAGAGTTCTGCGGCAGCTCTACAGTTGTAGACAGATGCGAGTTCTCTGTAACTAGAGGCAACTGCTCTCCAATTGGAGACTTCTGCTGCTTCTCTATAACTGGAGGCAACAATAGCTCTACAATTGGAGAAAGCTCCATCTATTCTGGATTTGGATGCAGAAGCATACGTGCCTCAGGATACATTGAACCGGTCGACGCAGAAGCCGCTGCTACTGCTGGGTCAACAACAATAATGCTCTATCTCCACTAAACCCTTCTAGTAACTGCATCCCGCATAGTCAGCGTTGTATCATTCGGTGGCACTTCGAGCTCTACGTTTTTGTATTTTCATGCACCATGTCCACCTTGACCACAACATAGGATGTTGTGTCCACCTTAATGTTGTCAAGCATGGTCTGATCGGGATACACTAGCCCTCTCCCAACCTCCACTTGAGCGATTCCTCTGACCATTAGCAGAAGGTTGCATGTTGTTGGCTGAGCCAAGTTATCTATCGTGTCTAGCTCAATTAAAGGTCGAGACGCTGGTGCCTGAAGATTCTCCTGTGGTTGTCCACCCCCAGCTGTTGTAGAAGCAAAGCTCCTCCTACACTCATCGTCATGGAATAACGTGTTAGGGATTGGTATACCTGCTCCCTCCAGCATTTGCTTAACGTCTCCTAGGAGCTCCCTCCTCAGCGTGTTTTCAGCTCCTCGACGTCAACCTGTGATTTCGAGGCCATTTTCTGCTTCCGACAAGTAGTTTTGTGTTCCAGAAAGCCCTCCCTCCAGGTCAACCTACTGGAAACACCACGAACACGGCCTCGTTGCTCCGGTCTTTGTAGAGCCTTAGTTAGGGCATCATTTTGCCTCTCACCATTTTCCTCTTCGCTGCTCAGGTTCATGGCTCTTTGAGCGATGTTTGCAGTGCTCGGGCTGTAGAAGATGATACTGCATGAGTCAGACAGCTGTGAATGAGCACGCATAAATGGTTTCAGTCGTCCACTGAAATGGTTTCACCCGTCCACGCATAAATTGTTCCAGTCCTCTTCTAACACATGTGGATACTTATGGAAGGCGGTTTCACGATTCATCGCAAACTCGTGAAGCTTAGTTTTGTAGGTCCTCCATGCATGAGAGATCATCTTCATAGCTAGCTTCTTCCCCTTCTATTTCATATGTTCTGGATATTGAACATATGGTTGGATAGAGCATTCAAAGAGTTCATCCTTTTCATTTCCGTTCAGGCGATCAAATCTCTGCAGGTTTAGCGGCACCCTTTCCCGAGCAGCTAGACTACAAATTCTGGACAGTCTTGTATTCACATCATGGTCCAGAGGTGCGCCTTCATCATTGGACTCATCAACAGTCACAACGTCTGTCGGCCACGTCATCCACGACCTTTTCTTTCTTGTGTTACCAGAGGCATATGCATCCTTTTCATGTGTCTGCTGCTGAGTCTGCTGCTGGGCCTCCTCTTCAATATGATGCTGATGCTCTAACTGAGACATCTTCAAATTCACAAAAAAAAACACTGAAGTCCTGTAAAACATTATCAAATTTCAGTCACATTCGCACAAACGATCACATAAGGGAGCAAATTATCTCATGCATTTGTACCAAAGTGCGATTTCGACTCGAACCAAAGCATGAACAAACCTTATTAGGGCAGTGCCGAGCTGGTCCATGGGGAGTCGAGGGTCGATGGCGGCAGCACGACAATGATCAAGAAGGCAGTGTCAAGGCGGCCACGAGCTCCGGGGAAGTGGACGGACGTGGCATCGTTCTCGGGGAAAGGCGGTTTGCATTATTCTAGCTATGATGATCTTATAAAGAAACTACATGATGCTAGAGATGAGATGTTTTTCTTTGAACAATGATTTACGCTCTCATGAAGTTAATTGTTGTTCTAATTGCAAACTAAAAGGAAAATCATCATGTGAAAACTATCTAAATCCTTATAAAAAACTTGATGACATGTGTGGGACAATTGTGACACCCGGTTCCGAAAATGAACCAAGCATAATGCGTATTTGTGCCCAGGATATTTATCTCACATACACAAGTGATTCACAAATGATAAACGAATTTTAACCTTGTCTCGAATAATAAAAATAATAGTAGTACCTTATTACAAACCAAAAAGTCTTGAGTACAAGTTCTAAGCAACTGCAGCGGAAAATACTAAATACTAATGACTCCAAACTCCACGGGCAAGATTGACGGTAACACGTGCGCCTAGAACTCCTCAAAAAACTCCTGGTACTCCACATTGTCGCCTGCGTCTGAATTTGTTGGGCGAATAGCAAGGGTGAGCACATGTTGTACTCAGCAGGTGTGGGAAAGTATGACATGTAGCTTAAATAAGGAATGATAATAAAATGGGCTAATTGCATAACAGTAAATTCAAAACAATTGAAATTGCAATTATATGATCATTAAGTGATGTCCTTCCCAAAACAACCCAAATAACATTAATTTCATCTCAAATAACCAATACCAGCATAAATAATCCATAATCAACTCATAACTGCTCATATGTCTCATGTTCATCAATTTCATATACCAAAGACAATTAATTAACCAATACCAACTCCCAATTCAATTTCATCCATTAAACCATGTTCTAGGTCCATAACTCTAATCATGTGAGGGTCCAGGTTGCTCATGTCTGGGAGCACGGCTATCATGATAGTTTTTAACAAACTCTACAGAGGTTGTACCAATTTACCCACAAGTTCTTGATTTCATTACCTTTCGATGACTATGGAATCTCAATTATTCCGTATCACACGTCCTTTGTTGTGTGGCCAATAGATCACAAAATAGCCTTTACAAAGTAATTACTATCATATTTAGACCCCACTGAGGTTTCACCGGTCGTGATGTCTCCAACTGAGTCCATACAACCAAGGACCCCCTCTTGAGCCATTCGGATCCCAGGATAGTCCCACCAATCTCTACAAAGCCATCCGACTACCCCTTCCCTGAGCATTTTTAATGGTCCAAATAATACTGGCAAAACATTAATTAGTCAGCTAAGACACACCCATACTTGGCCCTGTGGTGGCACAGTAAATCTTGGATGGTCGCTCCATGAAATGGTGCTTATATCTAAAGCAAGCAAAACCACCAAAACAATACAACCCATTCCACATAATCGGGTTGCTTAGATCCCTAGGCACCATGTTGATAAAGGGTCAATAATATCAGTTCTCATCATTAAAGTGTTCAATAGTTCATAATTAAGCAATATGATTGTTTCCCAACCCAATTAAGTAATGCGAAGCAAAAGTGTAAAATACTCTTCCCGGCTCTCTACATTGTGTTCAAGTGACAAGGGCAGTCGTACAAAACAAGTAAACTCCTACAATTTGATTTTCCCATCAATTGACACAAGCATGCAATTTTTGAAAACAAAACATTTTAAACCTAGATCAAAATGATGAAGGACACTTACCTTGCTCTTGAGCTTGGTTTGGATCGAAGGCTTCGAAGTTATGGTTCTGCGGGTCCTCAAAAGCACTCTCTACAGCGAGACCTTCTATTTCGCGGGACAATCATGCAAAAAAGACATTACAATCAATAAATGCTCATATATTAATCAATATGCCATGACATGCATGATTAATGCAATTGTGAAGTAAAACATGTTAATGAGTTGCTACTAATGTTTAATAACTAGTTACAATAGTTTTAAACATGTTTTAACAAGTTTAAAATTGATTTGAGTCAATTTGGATTCAATTCGGCATTTAGCAGATTCAGACGCCAGACTAGTCCGGTATCAGGGCCGGACTAGTCCACCCTGATCAGAACTGTGAACTTAGGGTTTTCTGATCAACAAAAATCAGGGGTTAATTTCACGTGGAAAATTGGATGTAGAGGGTGTACCACGTATTTAGAGATCAAAAGATAAAGGATTGGGTGTGAAACTTTAGTCTTGACGATCTAGGGTTGGTGGAAATAAGGTTGGGCACGAAGTTCTTGGGCCCAACTAAGGCAATTACCAAATAACCAATCATGAAAGAGAAAAAGAATCCGAGTTGAGTTTTGTAGGCCAGACTAGTCTACATGGGTGGCCAGACAAGTCCGTTGTGGAACATAAACTATTTCGAACAAGTCCTTATTACTGGCTGGACAGGTCCGGGGTGGCTAGAATGGTTGATCCGGACTGAAATTTTAGACACGATCGGACTAGTCCACTCGAAATTGAACGAGTCTGGAAAAACATCAGAACCTCAAACGGACTAGTTCGCACATTGTGCCGGACAAGTTCGGGCTCTTAAGAAATTGAATTTCCCAAAACAGAAAGGGAATACCGGACTAGTCCGGGTTGGAGGCCGGACAAGTCCATACCCTGACAGACTTGAATTCTTGATTAAGCCTAAATTCATTTTAAATCTTGGTCCTTCTTAATGTTGCTTTATGTTAACATGCATGAGGATGTATGCATTGCATTATGCATGAAAATGAGGGTGTTACAACAATAGAGCGGTTTTGTAGTGGAAATAAGAATCTAAACTTTTTACTGAATTCTTCCAAGTCTTGCAATGATAAAATTGGTTTAGGTTTTGATTCTCATGCGTAAGCTAAGGCACATCCACCTAAGTTAGTAAAGTCACTTGGAAACAGTTTGATTAGAACAATTCCTAAACAAATAGAGGTGGTTTTTAGGTCAACAGGAGTGTTGACTCATTTAGGTGCTAACACACACATTGCTTGCTTTTATAGACATGAACATAAGGTTAAATTTCATTGTACCTACTGTGGTAGAGATGTTCATGTCATAATTTTTGTTATAGGCTAGCTTAACAAGATAATAAGGAAATGCACGCTAGACCTCGTAACACTCATACAAAACATGTTGCACGTGCTGAACTAAATGTTAGACACTTGTAACATGCTTTGATGAGTCATAAACATGCAAATATTACTCCAAACCTACTGTCTTTTGTGTTACACATATAACACCTCTTAGCGGTAGTTGGAAACATGAATTCTCAAGTATTGGCTCTTAAACCTGCTATATTTTCTTAGCTTTTGTGTATTATTCCTGGACATCGTGTGACTGTGTACTGGATTCCTAAATGCCTCTTGACTAACCCCACTATGGAGTCATCACATATTATTCTTCTATGTAGATTACGCGCTTGAGGAAGGAGAAAATTTGACTCATGGGTTCAGGTTGCTCAAGCCAGGTTCTCCTCCCTCTCTTTTGTGTCACGTGGAGAGTGTTACTTTTGCCGCTAATTCCTCAATTCTTATAATTGCTAAGGGTTCGGTTAGAATTAATAGTCACTACACTTTGAAAGATGTGGCACTTTTTAAGAACTTGTAATACAACTTGCTCACTGTTTCACAATGGCTAGATGAAAATCTTGAAGTAACTTTAACTATAAATTGTTGCAAAGTTGTAGATTAAAACGGTGAACTTATGTTTAACAAGTCTCAGTTTGGAAGAATTTTTTAATCTGAATTTGAAATGTCATCCTCTAAGCATAGGTGTCTAGTTGCTAATAAATCAAAGAACTTATACTTTTGGTATCGTAGACTTGGTCACGTAGGATTTGATCACCTCACACATGTTAGTGGTCTTGATCGCATACAAAGGTTACCTAAATGTTGATATTTCTTATGCACCACTGACAATTCATCTTCGGCTAGTGCACCAAAAATGCTTATCGATGGTTCCTTAGGATCACGAAATAAATTCCGCAAGTGCATGGAAACTATTGATGTAGCATTTCCACTCAAAAAGTATTTCAACGGTGTCATTTATTTTACCCCGAAGGAAGGCTAGGTAGAAGTGTAGCAATCATCAAATGGAAAGGTTAGAATGATCTAGGTAGGGTTCTAGTGAGGATGGACAATGGATAATTGGAGGTAGTGTGACACACACAAGTGCATTCTATTATAAGCGGGGTAAATGGATCCTAGAGAGAGATTAGAATAAGGGATAGTGAGTTACTCCTACAATGCTTCTATTGTACATATACATAGCCTAAGTCAATTAGTAATGAATCATGTTAATGTTGAATTCCTATGCTATGTTGTTCAACACATCGGGCACGGGTTTACCCCTAGCAATACTAGGATGATTCTCGCCAAGAGACTGTGGCATAGCCGAATGTGGAGGAATACAAAGGACAGATAGGGTTGTCACCACCTACTGCCTACCTCTTCAATCCGTAGGTCTACTTAACTATCCTAGCACCATGCTGGCATATTAAGTATATACCTTAAGAGCATAGGCACAAGCTATCATAAGGCAATGAACCAAATCATCATTGAAACCAATGTTGATACAAAGCATAGTTATTTCTATTAACGTAATCATATAAAAATTAGTTAGACTATAGTGGGGGTTATAGTGTTTATGATGACAATATGAGATCATTATAATGCAATCATAAAGACTATACCTACCACATACATGGACTCCACAATCAAACAAGAAACGCTTCATCCAAGCATATGTATAATCAAAGACTAAATATAACATCTTTATTATGAATAAAGTCACAAATTCAAGAAGGAATACATGAGCCATAACTTCCCAATTTGGAATTGGGAAGAGAGACTTCTTCTACTCCTTTCCCAATTTGGACTTAGGAATAGAGACTCTCTCTCCTCTCTACAGCCTAAACTCCTCTAAAACTATGGAAAGTAGTGGATACAATAGAATGAAGCTCAAGTAGTGTATGTTGAAGTGAGTGGTAGGATGTCATATTTATATATGGAGAAGGGTCGGTTCCTGCCACCAAAAGTGCGCGAATTAGTCGTAATCATTATCAGGGCACCACAAGTAAGTGACATGTGGAAGTTGAACGCGTTCGGCGCCAGGAGCAGGACGACCGAACCACTAGGTCGACCGACCTGGTCTTTGTTCGACTCCGCGTGTGCTTCTTCGGGATGACTTCCAGATGGGTCATATTGACTAATATGGGTGCTACACCATTGTATCTCCTCGGATACGTGTGTTTGTGGGAAATTTGATCCATATGATGCCACGTGTTGTCGCCTAATTGGCTGGGATGGTACTTTTTAGGATTGCTCCCACTCTTTCATCTCAATTCCTATATAAATACTCTGCATGCACAATTTTTCCAAGGACAAGTGAAAATATGTTAAGTAGAAGGTGATGTGTGCAAGAAATGACATATCCTTCACATAATTAAGTTATATTGATAGGTGTAATTGGGACATAACCACCGTCAACAAACTCCCCCAAGCTTAACCTTCGCTCGTCCCGAGCAAAGTCAAGACTTTAGGTTGATGATCAGGAGTTTCTACAATGTTCTACCTTTAAAAAGTACCAAGTGCAAAACAAAATACTCTACCTAGTATTGCAAAAATTGGCTATGGTACTCTATGCTTCTGAAGTCATTTTGGGGCTTCTACTTTTCATATTCATGGGTAGTTGAAAGATAGAATAGTAAATGGAGCAAGCATAGCCTAGATATCAAGTTCACTTAAATTCCGGAGAGTTTCAATTTAGATTCTAAGTACCTCAGTTTGATTCTATCAATTATTTTTTTGTGAGTGGAAATATATCCTCACCAAGGCATTTGCCTATACTAATCCTACCACTAAATATGGCTTATATGTGGATCTTGGTAGAGAATGTAAGTAGGAATATTTGTAAAACATAATTTTGCTATGTCCAAAGAGTAAGCCTTAGGAGAAATCAATTCAAAAATTTGGATCATGACTTGTGCATGTGTGATGAAGTGCATGTGGAAAGTTGAGAAGACTCCTTTTGATGTGGACTCTCTTTATTGCAAGGATGAAACCTGGCTACTTTTTTTTTCTCATGCTTATGATGTAAGCATGCATTCTTTTTTTATTTTTCTTGTAGCCATGTCTTCTACTCCCTTTTCATGCAATAATCTTGAAGAGAGTATGATTCATGAAAAGCATGGAGTTTCTCTTTTTGTTATGGAATGATGATATGATGGAGTTTTGCTAACTTCTAGTGTAGAAGTATAGCATGTGTAAGTGAAGTCTTGAGTTCAAAAGAAATGAATTAATTCTCACATAGGACTATACTAGTTTGACCAGGCTCAATGTGAAAGCAAATAGAATATGCAAAAGGCTTATCAATGTAAAACATCATACAACTTTGTAGGTATTTAAAACAAATGAGGGGAACTTAAATCTTTTTAGAATTTTCTCAGAAATCTAAGTTTCACTTTCAAACAAGGTATAGCAGCCCTATTATTAATTCGAATCTCACAACAACCTAGAATTGGATTAAGCTTTTGCTACCCCCAATTTATAAATCAAACCAAACTTAATTTAAGCCAATGAAAGCAATATTTGGAGAGTAACAAGTTGTTAACTAGGGACTCAGGAAAAATAAAACTGAGCAACTATTCATCATTTTATCTATGTGAATTCCAAATCATTCTTACCACGCGTCTTTATTTGATGGAAAGCAAATCTACATTACTTATTTTTGAGTTTTTAATTTTTGTATGCAAGGTGAATGGTGGATGAATGGAAAATAAATATGCAATGGGTGTGATTCAAGTTACCTCAAGTGAGGGTCCTTCCCCAAGCTTGTTCTTCAACTACCTCCGTGATAAGGGTTGAACCCTTGATGAAAGAAGTATGTCACGAGATCGGCTTGCTGTTGTTGTAGCCTGGAGTCGAAGTTGGTAAAATAAGTGTCCATGTGTTGTTGCTAGTGCAAAAGTGCAGCCGTCCAGCCCGCGGACGCTACACACTAGCAGCACACAACATATAACGGCAGCGTGCAGGGCTCCCACTCTGTGGTATACCCCGACGGGGGCATCGCCTCATCTTCGGGCCCTTCCTCATACGTCTCACCTGCAAACAACTTAATATAGCAACTGTGAGCATGAAGGCTCAGCAAGACATAACCTTCTCACCTAAGCATGGAACTCTACATGCAGGGATACATATAAACATAGGCAGTGATATTGCATAAATGACTCGCCTACAAGTGGATCCTTACTTCCAAGTGATTAGCAACAAATTAAATGTTCAGAATGTAAATTAGTGAGCAATATACTACAACAATCATCATTTCAAAGCAATTATAATTCAATACATCATATTCTTCTGGCTTCTTTAGTATTTACTATGTTACAGCGCAGTGAACAAGCGGTACTCAAATAACTGCGAGGGACGGTGATTGTAATCAGTAGACACCCGGATAAAACATCACACACACCCGTGCATAAGAAGCGTGCAGTGCTCCTCACAACGCCATACACAACAACCTTCACAAGAAACTCAAAAACCGAACCGGTCCCACCATCGCAGGCATAAGGTCCCCACACGGAGCGTGTCTGTGCCTGCTGGCAGATTTACACCTTGCTGCCCTCAACCCACCCCTATCGATAGTGGGCTATGCCTCGACACCCAAGTTATCAAGTTACATCGGTTTCCTGGGTTACATATGCCTAGTATGCATCCAGTACAGTTCAAACTTGTCCAGTAGGGCCGCACATGGATCGGTCCTCAATCGACAGAAGAAGCCTACGCACATGAGACCACGTCTCGCTGCATTCTATCCGCTGCTCGATCTCAAATTCAAATTCATAAATCATTCATTGATCAAATCCATCCCGTGTGATAAAATTCTATCTCGCGAGTAGATTCCAACTACTCGACTTCTACCGGATTCCTCAAAACATTAGCATGGCATTTTCTACTCATCAAGTTGTATACCTACCCAATACTCCATGGGATTTGTGGGTCATGCAAGTGGAGTAACAAGCACCTTAGCCCTAATGCACAATATTCACCCTAGATATAAGTGATACAAACCAAAACTTTGCAAAAGCACTTAAATGCAAACAAGGGCTTCTCTGGCTGCAAGTCAGAATGGAAGTTAGCTTCTGGTGATATACTCTCCAAGGGCTCCAGCTCCTCCTCGATCTCGGTCACTATATGATATGCAATATATAGAGTACATGAGTGATATTGAAACTATATAAAAGACTTTCTAAATACTGATCAGGTATGTAAATTTTTTTAATTGGCTTTGGGATTTTTTCCGTGGATACTAGGTACTATGAGAATGATCTGGATCAAGAATTGGAGATGTTCAAGGAAGCTTGTTGTCTTCAAAATTCCAACAATTAAAATCATTCTCTGAAATTTGGTATTAAATCTAGAGATTTTTCATGGCTAACAGTTGATTATTATGGTAGAGGAGGTCTCACTGGTTGTATGGAAATTTGTTTCATAATTTTCAGAGCTTATTACAGGCACAAATTGATTTTACAAGTGTGGGATAAAATCTGGAAATGTTTCTGTACATTTCTGAATTCTCTATGGACATTGGGGATTAGCATACTGTTTGGTCCAGTAAATGAAGTCCAATGAACTTGAAATTTTTACTGGTGTTCAAGTGTATTAGAATGAAGGTTTTGAGCAAAATTGGGAAATTTCCAGTTAGCAGAACAGGAGTAATCTATTTCCCAAGCAGTTAACTCAAAGGAACTAATAGTGAAAACTCTGGGAGTTTCATGTCCAACAAATTGCGCCACTGCAAAAGTGGGATCAAGATGAGTCTACCAGAATTTATTGGGAATTATTTGAGCAATCCTACTTGGAGTAATTGAATTTAGAAGTTTTCCCAAAATTAGGATTTATTTGGAAAGGGAAAAGTTTGAATTAATCCAACTGGCTCCACCCCTTTGAAACGGGCCAACCAGATTGGAGCCACACCGAGGGCCACGGGGTTTACCCGCGCTGCCACACTTGATCCTGCGGCCACAACAGATCTCGGAGAGTTAAACAGAGGCTGACACGCGGGAGCCTCCACCGTTTTGTCTACCTCAAGCCCGTGGCAGCGCCCGGGCTATGCGCAGTAGTGCGCTCCGGTGAGCTTACCGGCCCGACTTCTGCCGCCAACACTCCTCCCCAAACTCGTTGCCTTTGCATAAAATGGGATGCTGAGTACGTTGGTATGGTCGGCGCTTGCTGGAAAAGGGCGGATGAACTCGTGCGATGGCAGCGGCGGACATTAGGTCACCGACGATGTCGGAATCAGCTGACAGAAGGTAAAACGGCTCGAAAACTACTTGGGAAGGTTCCTGGGAGCCTGAGGAAGATGATTAGGAGGTGCAAAAGTCGTGGAACGGCTGACAACCATGAGTTCGACTGCACACCGATGGTTTTTCAGTGGCGGCTACGAAAACTCAAAATCCAACCTCATGTATCGATAACTTTCTTTCTTTTTTGTGAGATGATGCGCCTAGAGGTCTAGAATGTATCCCTTAATTGGATTGAAGACTGGTTGCACATAGAAACGGAATTAAGTTGACGACCTAGGCCCGAAGCTATGCTTATGTAATAGGGAAAACTAGAAGTACTTGAGCTACGGTCCATGACTTAACCTGAAACTTTGGGAGCACGAGCAGTTAGGATAGGCACACCTTCTTGATTTTGGAAGCAGCTCATGACAAAGTCTGTAGCTCCAGTGCGACGGGGGGCACAGAGGTGGTCATCGGGCTCCACTCTAAACGGCGGTGACGAAGCTTCAAAGTACCACGCAAATAAGCAGGGAATCAAGCTATTGGGAGCACGACGCCTTTTGCTGTTGGGAGCACGGCGAAACCATGCTTCATTTGGCCAGCAACGTCGAGCGACGGCGAGGTGGCACTGTGCGCACTGGCGGGAGAGAAACAGAGGAGAGAACATTGGTGCTTTTCCACTTCGGTCAGGAAAGGAAGATAGGGATGGTGAGGGCTTGAAGTACACGCCAGAGAGGCCACACAGCTGCTTACTATCGAGCTGGAGGCAACACCGAACATGGAACGGTCGGGAGGCAAAGAAAACAGAGCACTCGGTCAGTTCAGGCAAATGAGAGACTGACCAGTGGGTCCCACCTTGATTCACTGTAACACCCTCATTTTCATCCATCATGCATTGCATACATTCTAATATATGTTTAATATTAATCCACATAAAAAAGAACAAGTTTAAAATGAATTAGAAACAAAACCGAACTTATTAATTCTGGGAAGTGCGGACTAGTCCGATTTCTCTCTGACCTCGCTCGGACTTGTCCGTTTTGCTGTGGACTAGTCTTTTTTTTTTCCTCTGGGCACTTTCGGACTTGTCCGCTTCTATGTGGACTAGTCCAATATCCCAAATTGCTTGAAGTTTTGCTAAGTCCCTGGACTTGTCCGGACTAGTCCGGTATTCCAGCGGACTTGTCCATTTTCCCCTCTGACTAAAGTCGGACTTGTCTTATTTTGGCCAGACTTGTCTGTTTTTTCCCATCTGGATTTGTTCGGATTTGTCTGGTGTCCAGTTCGGACTTTTCCGATTTCCCTATGTCCAACTTCGGACTAGTCCGGCCCTTTTTGGACTTGTCCAATAAATCGCGACTCCGAGTTGATCTTTTGTTTCACGACTTGTTTCTTGGGTTTTACGTTAAGTGGGCCTAGGGACGTCATGCCTAACTCTTTTAGAGCCCATGTGGGACTCTAAACTGGCCTCTACTCATCTCAAACTCAAAATCCATCTTACTCTAGCCTCCACCTCTATATAAACAACCCAACCCCTTGGCTTGACATCTATTTGCCACTTTTTCACCTAACCCAAACCCTAGATCGTGAATAGCCACCACCAAGGAGGGAGAAGGAGATCTAGAGCAAGGAGAAGAAGAGGAGGAAACAAAACAGGGTCAAGATCTCCATCAACTCTGTGTTCTTCATCAACAATCCACCATCAAGTTCTTCATCAACCCTAGATCTTCAAGATCCAAGTGTTACCTCCAAGATCTTTGATTGATTGTGTGTATTAGACACCTGGTATACCTTCTACTTCCATTTCCTTACGTGAATTCAACCCCAAATCTCCAAATTCACGTCGATCTAGAAAACCCTAATATGTTGTTCTCGCGCAGTGCGGACTTGTCCGATCCCTAACGGACTAGTCCAATTTTCCTGGTTAAATTGTGTCGAATTAATTCTAAAATTAGATCTAATCAACTACAAACATGTATAAACTTGTTAAAAGCTATTAGAACTAGTTAGTGATCATTAAAAGCAACTCATTAAGAAGTTCCACCTTGCATTTGCATTAACCATGCATGTCATGTCATCTTGAGTAATATTTGTGCACTCTTTGATTTTGTTTCTTGTCTTGTATGTTTATTGTGCGGATTAGACGGATTTGCACTAGAGAGTGCCTCGGAGGATCTACAGCACCAAGAGTTTCAAGGCTTTGACCCGAACCAATCTCAAGAGCAAAGCAAGTGTCCTTGAAGAATATTGATCCTATTTTTAAAATAAATGTTTTGTTTGCAAACTGCATGTTGTGTCAATTTGATGGGAAACCCTATGATAGGAAGTTTACTAGTTTTGTTTAAGCACCCTTGTCACCTAGAATACATGGTAGAGAGTCGGGAAGGGCTTTTTACCTTTGCTTCGCTTAATTAATAATTGGGATGGGAAAACAACTATACTATTTAATTATGCACTAATGAGATTATGGTTAACATGAACTGGTTAAAATGTTATGGTAATGTGTGATCTAAGCAAGCATGGTACGTCGATGGGTTGGATGATATGGTGGTATCGCTTGCTTTAGACCTAAGGACCGGTTCATGGAGCGATCATCCAGGATTTACAGTGCCACCCCGAGGCCAAGTATTGGTGCGGTGTAGCTAATTAATTACGGCTTTGCCAGTGCTATTTGGACCATTAAGGATGCTTGGGGAAGGGGTAGTCGGATTGGGTTTGTTGATGATTGGTGGGACTACCCTAGGATCCGAATGGCTCAAGAGGGGGCCCTTGGTTGAAGATGTGCTCAGTTGGAGGCATCGCCACTGGTGAAACCTCAATGGGGTCTAAATAGGCTAGTAATCCCTTTGTAAAAGCTATTTTGTGATCTCTTGGCAACACACCTAAGGGAGTGTGAGAGGGCATAATTGAGATTCTATAGTCATCAAAATGTGATGAAATCACAAACACGTGAGTAAAGTGGTACAACCTCTGTAGAGTGTCTAAAAACTATCATGATAGTCGTGCTCTCGGTTATGAGAACCATGACCCTCACATGATTAGAGAAACTTGGTATTGGGATGGTTTTGGTTTAGTACTGGTTATGGTTGGTAATATGGTTATGATTGGTTATGTATTAACTTCTGACACTGATTATGGTTATTGTTAATGAGAATCTGGAATATGGATGGTGGTAATAAAATATGGATCGGTATTATGATGATTACATGGTTTATGATGGGTTTATTCCACATACATATAATATATTGCTTTTTTGAATGTTTTGATGTACTTTTCAGCACTTAGCCTTATTATATTTGTCATTTGAATCAGCTACATGTCATACTTTTCACACTTGCTGAGTACGACATGTACTCACCCTTGCAATCCCCCACCAACAGTTGCAGGTCAGGATTGGGAGTATAACAATGATAATGCGGAGTTCTAGGACATGTCTGCCATCAGCTTTGCCTTTGGAGTGTTGGAGCTGCGCTATATCCCCTTTGCTTAGTTTCTTATTTGGTTTATTTCCACTGTATTAGTTGAAACTTGTCATCAATTTTCATTAGAGCTTGTATTCGAGGATAATGTGAATTGTGTAATAAAAGTGGTTAATTAATCTTGTTATGTGGTAATTTTATGTATATCCTTTTGTGAATGCACTCGTGTATGTGTGTTGAACGTCTTGAGCACACATACGCGTTCACTTGGTTCATTTTCGGAACCGGGTGTCACAAATTGGTATCAGAGCCAGGTTGACCGTAGGATGCAGCCTAGATAGAATGGACACTTTAGAGCATATAGGGGCACTCAGGAACCGATGTGTTTTTGTTTGGTGTGTTGTTTGCTATATATTGTTTGCTTGTGTGCGTAATAGAGGATTTTGGGATGCTTTAGCATTGCCATGTCCATGTAGGCTAGTATAGTTAGTTGCTTTGTTTCATATCCCTTGATGCATATAGTTGGGGATGTCTTCTAAATTCTTATCTCTTGCTTTTCTTCAGATGGTGAGGACTCGCAACCAGAGGGATGGAAATGATGATGAGGAGAACAATGGAGCACCTTAGAACAACAATGGACAAGGACCTGCTCATGGAGCTATCAATATCGAGCAGCTATTGGTCATGCAAAATCAGCTCATGCAGACCATGATACAGACTATGGGACAGCTGCAGGCTGGCAACAACAACAATCAGCCCCACATGCCTCCACCGCCACCCCCAACTCCTTATAACTGGTATGGAGAATTCATGAGGACTAGGCCGCCAAACTTTGCTCAAGCCGCTGACCCTATGGATGCAGATGATTGGCTCAAGTCCGTGGAGAAGAAGCTAGCTATTGTCCAATGCAGCGACCAGGATAAGGTTCTATTGGCTTCTCATCAACTAGTTGGAGCAGCTGCCAATTGGTGGGATGCTTATTGCAGTGCTCATGAAAACCAAGAGAGGATTACTTCGGCTGAGTTCAAGGAGATTTTCCGATCTCATTATGTGCCCGAAGGTGTTATGAATTTGAAGTGGCAAGAATTTGAGAACTTGAGGCAAGGAAGATCGAGTGTGGGTCCAATAAATTAACACAACTTTCAAGGTATGCGCCTGAGGATGTGAGCCGGGACAACCTGAAGCAATATCTGTTTATGAGGGGCCATAACAATGAGATCCAATTGCAATTGCTGAAATGTGACTATGCCAACTTCCAGAAGCTTGTGGATAAAGAAATTGTTGTGGACAACAAGGCCCGTGAGATGGGGCAAGACAACAAGAGGAAGGCGCCATATCATGTACAGCAACAAGGACTTAATGTGTGCCCTCACTTTATACCACAAAATGTGCCATAATACAGCTCTTCTGCTGCGGTTCAGTGCACTGATTATGCACCGCACCTAGCTCAATTTGTGCAGCAGTGCCCTGTCATGCAAGCACCTAGGCTCCCAAATGCCTTCTGCACCTCGTGCTAATTTTCCTGGTGCAAATGTTCAGAACCAAGTCCGTTCAAATTCTGGTGCAGTAAAGAAGTGCTATACTTGTGGAGAAGTTTTGCGCATCAATGTCCTAAGTCAGGCCTTGGTCAAGGAAGCAATGCGCCGAGACAAAATCCAAGACCCAATGGAGGACAGCCGCAAGGAAACCATGGACAGCAGAATTTTGCTCATGGCAACGTGAACCTTGTCTCTACGGAGGATGCGCAACAAGCGGATGGCGTGGTGATTGGTATGTTTCTCGCATATTCCAACCCGGCGACTACGTTATTTGATTCTAGAGCATCACATTCATTCATTGCATTGAAAAGTTTGCCTATCTCTCATATGAAGTTTACTCTATTGGTTAAGTCTCCCGGAGGAGAGATGAGGACAAATATAGTATGTCCAAAAGTAAGACTTAGAATAAGGGGGTAGTACTTCTTTGCCAACCTCATTGTTTTGGATTCTTAAGGATTGGACATTATACATGGTATCGACTGGTTGAGGAAGCACAATGGAGTCATTTAGTGTGCCACGAAGATGGTGAAGTTGACCAATGAGGAAGGGATCACCGTAGAATTTGAAGCATCTCAACACGCACCGAAGCAATTGGAGCTGAATCACATGGACAGTGCTTCAATTGAGGAGATTCCAGTGGAGTGTGAATTTTTATATGTGTTTTCGGATGAGTTGCTAGGTATACCACCTAATCGAAATATTGAGTTTGTTATTGATTTAATACATGGAACTACACCTATAGCTAAGATGTTGTATAGGATGCCTCCTAAGGAATTAGCGGAGCTCAAGAAGCAAATTCAAGAACAACTAGAGGAGTTTTATTCGCCAAAGCTCTTCACCTTGGGGAGTGCCCGTTTTATTTGTGGACAATAAGGATGGGAGTACACCTTGCCATGCATAGAAGACTTGTTTGATCAGATGAAGTGTGCTTGTGTCTTCTCTAAGATTGATTTGAGGTCGGGATACTTTCAAATGAAGATTAGATAGTCGGACATAACCAAGACAACTTTTAGGACACGGTATGGATCTTATGAGTACACCGTGATGTCCTTTGGATTGACAAATGTGCCTGCCTACTTCATGTACTTCATGAATAAGCTCTTCATGGAGTACTTGGATAAGTTCGTTGTGGTGTTCATTGACGACATTATGATCTACTCGAAGGATGAGAAGGAACATGAGGAACGTTTGAGGTTTACGTTGCAGAAATTGAGGGAGCATCAATTGTATGCCAAGTTTAGCAAGTGCCAGTTTTGGTTGAAAGAGGTGTCGTTTTTGGGTCATATCATCTCTAGAGGAGTATCGGTTGACCCCAGAAAAGTGAGGGATATGCTAAAGTGGGAACCAATGCAAAACGTGAAGGAAATAAGGAGTTTCCTTGGGATGGCTGGATATTACCGTCGATTCATCAAGGATTTTTCCAAGATAGCCAAGCCAATGACGGAATTGCTAATGAAGGGGAAAGCATTCCATTGGACTCAAGCTTGTCAAGAGTGTTTTGAGGAGTTGAAGAAGAGATTAACAACAGTCCCAGTCTTGATATTTTCGGATGTAAGCAAGAGTTTCAACATATATTTTGATGCATCGAGACAGGGAATTGGATGTGTATTGATGCAAGAAGGACAAGTGGTTGCATATGCATCGAGGCAATTGAAGAAACATGAGCAAAATTACCCAAGGCGTGATTTGGAACTTGCAGTTGTGGTACACGCATTGAAGATTTGGAGACATTATATCCTTGATCATAGGTGTGAAATTTATACGAATCATAAGAGTCTTAAGTATATTTTCACGCAAACGGATCTGAATTTGAGGCAACGAAGATGGTTGGAGCTTATCAAGGATAATGATTTGGGAATTAATTATCACCCGGGAAAGGCTAATGTAGTGGCCGATGCTTTAAGTCGAAAAGGAGTAAGTCACCAACTCATGGTTCGAGGATTACCATCCAAGCTATGTAAGGAGTTTGAACGGTTGAATCTCAGATTTGTGAATGAGATGGGAATGATGGAGTTAAATCTGACTTTGGAGCAAGAAATTCAAGAAGGTCAAACAAAGGATGAGAAAATTTAGGAAATCAAGGAAAGGACCCAAGAAGGAAGAGAATTAAGGTTTGATGAGGATGAACGTGGCACTCTATGGCTTGGTAAGAGAACTATTGTGCCTAATGTGAAGCATATTCGGAAGACAATATTAAATGAGGCACATGACTCGCCATACTCAATTCACCGCAGTTGTACCAACATGTACAAAGACTTGAAGACGTGTTATTGGTGGGCTAGCATGAAGAAGTACATAGCTGAATACGTAGCATTGTGTGACGTGTGCCAACGAGTCAAGGCGGAACATCAAAGGCCAGCTGGACTATTGCAGCCATTGAAGATTCCGAAATGGAAGTGGAAGATATCGGTATGGACTTTATAGTTGGATTGCCACGTACACAGTCCGAATATGACTCAATTTGGGTAATTGTGGATCGGTTAACCAAGTCAGCTCACTTTATTCCTGTCAGACCACTTTTAATGGAGAGAAGTTAGCGGAACTGTACATGGGAAGAATAGTATGCTTGCATGGAGTTCCAAAGAAGATAGTTCGGATAGAGGTTCTCAATTTACCTCCAGGATTTGGCAGAAATTGCATGGAGCATTGAGAACAAAGTTGAATTTTAGTTCAGCATATCATCTTCAAACGGATGGACAAACTGAGAGGACCAATCAATTTTTAGAGGATATGTTAAGAGCTTGTGCTTTAAAGCATGGGAAAAGTTGGGACAAGAGCTTGCCATATGTGGAATTCTCATACAACAATAGTTATCAAGCAAGTTTGAAGATGTCACCTTATGAACCACTATATGGAAGGAAGTGTAGGACACCTTTGTTCTGGAATGAGGTAGGAGAAACTCAAGTATTTGGTCCAGATGTGTTGCAAGAAGCTGAAAAACAAGTTTGGGTAATCCGTGAGAACTTGAAGGCCGCTCAATCAAGGCAAAAAGGCTATGCGGACAATAGAAGAAGGAAACTTGCCTTTGAAGTAGGAGACTTCGTTTACCTCAAGGTGTCACTAATACGAGGTCGTAAGAGGTTTAATGTAAGAGGCAAGCTAGCACCTCATTATATTGGGCCATTCAAGATTTTGGACAAACGAGGAGAAGTAGCCTATAAACTGGAGATGCCAACTCATCTTTCAGATGTCCATGATGTGTTTCATGTTTCCCCGCTCAAGAAGTGCTTGAGAGTACCGGAAGAACAAGTGCCAATGGAAGAACTAGAACTAGAGGAAGATTTGACTTATGTCGTGCAACGGATCAAAATCTTGGAAACCAAGGAGAGAGTCACATGGAACAAGATTATTGGATAGTGCAAAGTTCAATGGAAGCATCATACAGAATCAGAAGCAACATGGGAGCTGGAGGATGATCTCAAAACAGAATTTCCGTACCTTTTCTCTTCCGCGTCAAATCTCGAGGACGAGATTCATTTTAAGGGGGGGTAGGTTTGTAACACCCTCATTTTCATCCATCATGCATTGCATACATTATAATATATGTTTAATATTAATCTACATAAAAAGGAACAAGCTTAAAATGAATTAGAAACAAAACCGCACTTAGCAATTCAGGGAAGTGCGGACTAGTCCGATTTTGGTGCAGACTAGTCCGATTTCTCTCTGACCTCGCTCGGACTTGTCTGTTTTGGTTCGGACTAGTTTGTTTTTCCCTCTGGAAACTTTTGGACTTGTACAGTCTTGTGTTGACTAGTTCGGTATCCCAAATTGTTTGAAGTTTCGCTAAGTCCCTGAACTTATCCGAACTAGTCCGGTACTCAAGCGGACTTGTCCGTTTTCCCCTCTGACTAAAGTCGGACTTGTCCGATTATGGCCAGACTTGTATGTTTTTACCCTCTGGATAAGTTCGGACTTGTTTGATGTCTAGTCCATACTTGTCCAATTTCCCTTTGTCCAACTTCAAATTAGTCCGGCCCTTTTCGGACTTGTTCGATAAATCGCGACTCCGAGTTGATCTTTTGTTTCACGACTTGTTTCTTGGGTTTTATGTTATGTGGGCCTAGGGACATCGTGCCTAACTCTTTTAGAGCCCATGTGGGACTCTAAACCGGCCTCTACTCATCTCAAACTCGAAATCCATCTAACCCTAGTCTCCACCTCTATATAAACAACCCAACCCCTTGGCTTGACATCTATTTGCCAATTTTTCACCTCACCCAGACCCTAGCACGTGAATAGCCGCCACCAAGGAGGTAGAAGGAGATCTAGAGCAAGGAGAAGAAGAGGAGGAAACGAAAGAGGGTCAAGATCTCCATCAACTTCACATTCTTCATCAACAATCCACCATCAAGTTCTTCATCAGCCTAGATCTTCAAGATCCAAGTCTTACCTCCAAGATCCTTGATTCATTGGAGTCTTAGACACCTGGTATACCTTCTAATTCCTTTTCCTTACGTTAATTCAACCCCAAATCTCCAAATTCACGTCGATCTAGAAAACCCTAATGTGTTGTTCTCGCGTAGTGCAGACTTGTTCGGTCCCTAGTGGACTAGTCCGATTTTCCTGGTTAAATTGTGTCAAATTAGTTCTAAAATAAGATCTAATCAACTCCAAACCTGTATAAACTTTTTAAAAGCTATTAGAACTAGTTAGTGATCATTAAAAGCAACTCATTAAAAAGTTCCACCTTGCATTTGCATTAAACATGCATGTCATGTCATGTCGTCTTGAGTAATGTTTGTGCACTCTTTGATTTTATTTCTTGTCTTGTATTTTTATTGTTCGGATTAGATGGATTTGCGCTAGAGAGTGCCGCGGAGGATCTACAGCACCAAGAGTTTGAAGGCTTTGACCCGAACCAATCTCAAGAGCTATGTCAATTTGATGGGAAAACCTATGATAGGAAGTTTACTAGTTTTGTTTAACCACCCTTGTCACCTGGAATACATAATAGAGAGTCGGGAAGGGCTTTTTACCTTTGCTTCTCTTAGTTAATAATTTGGATGGGAAAAAACTATACTATTTAATTATGCACTAATGAAATTATGGTTAACATGAATTGGTTAAAATGATATGGTAATGGGTGATCTAAGGAAGCATGGTATGTGGATGGGTTGGATGATATGGTGGTTTCGCTTGCTTTATATCTAAGGACCGGTTCGTGGAGCGACCATCCAAGATTTACAGTGCCACCATGAGGCTAAGTATGGTTGCAGCGTAGCTGATTAATTAGAGCTTTGCCAATGCTATTTGGACCACTAAGGATGCTCGGGGAAGGGGTAGATTGGGTTTATTGATGATTGGTAGGACTATCCTGGGATCCGAATGGCTCAAGAGGGGGCCCTTGGTTAAAGATGTGCTCATTTGGAGGCATCGCCACCGATGAAACCTCAATGGGATCTAAATAGGCTAGTAATCCCTTTGTAAGAGCTATTTTGTGATCTCTTGGCAACACACCTAAGGAAGTGTGAGATGACATAATTGACATTCTATAGTCATCAAAACGTGATGAAATCACAAACACGTGGGCAAAGTGGTACAACCTCTGCAGAGTGTCTAAAAACTATCATGATAGTCGTGCTCCCGGTTATGAGCAAGCTGGACCCTGACATGATTAGAGGAAACATGGTATTGGGATGGTTTTTGGGATGGTTTTGGTTTAGTAATGGTTATGGTTGGTAATATGGTTATGGCTGGTTATGGATTAACTTCTGACACTGATTATGGTTATTGGTAATAAGAAATCTGGAATATGAATGGTGGTAACGAAATATGGTCCGGTACTATGATGATTACATGGTTTAAAACCGGATTTATTCCACATACATATAATATATTGCTTTTTTGAATGTTTTGATGTACTTTTCAGCACTTAGCCTTATTATATTCGTCATTTGAATCAGCTACATGTCATACTTTCCACACTTGCTTAGTACAACATGTACTCACCCTTGCTATCCCCCACCAACAGTTGCAGGTCAGGATTGGGAGTACAACGATGATAATGCGGAGTTCTAGGTCGTGTCTTCCGTCAGCTTTGTCTGTGGGGTGTTGGAGCTGCGCTATATTCCCTTTGCTTAGTTTCTTATTTAGTTTATTTCCGTTGTATTAGTTGAAACTTGTCATCAATTTTCATTAGAGCTTGTATTCGAGGATAATGTTAATTGTGTAATAAAAGTAGTTAATTAATCTTGTTATATGGTAATTTTCTGTATATCCTTTTGTGAATGCACTCGTGTATGTTTGTTGAACGTTTTGGGCACACATATGCATTCACTTGGTTCATTTTCGGAACCGGGTGTCACATTCACCCTCATCCCTTCTCCGTTCCTTCAATTCTCCCACCAATAATTGTCCAAAAATTCTAGATTTTTTTTGAGAGGGTAAATAAATTATGTAGAATATGATTCTGAAATTAAATCATGAATCTGACCAAGTTTAATTGGAAACCCAAATTTGAATTTGAATTCGAATGGTATTCATTGGAGCCGCTGAATAAAATAGCAAATGGACATCAAAATTTCTGAATTTTGGCAAAGATCTTATTTGGAATATTTGGAAGCTAATGGTGAACTCAAATTTTTATTTTTCAAGGTTTCAACAGGAGCTAATTTGAATTTTTGAATTCCTTCTATTGAAGTTTGAATTGGTTTGATTTTTCAATTGCCATTTTGATTTTTTTCCCATTCAAATTTTTAAATTCTCCTATCTGAACTTTGCACTATGAATTTTTTGGGCTTTTACATCCTCCCCCTTAAAAGAATCTCGTCCCGAGATTACAAATGAAAGAGAGGGAGGTAAAAAGATTACCGGATATGAGATGATAACAAACCCGGATAATTTGATCGGAGATAGTCCTCGCTTTCCCATGTCGCTTTCTCAGCGGTATGGTTACACCACAAGACTTTGTAGAAGTACAAAGTCCTGTTTCTTGTGGTGTGAGTTTTTTCATTGATAATCCGGATCGGATACTCTGAATAAGTGAGATCCGGCTGGAGAGCTTCAATGTCTCTGGTGCTGATTTCAGCCGAGGATTTAAGGCATTTCTTCAGCTGAGAGATGTGGAATACATTATGAATTCCAGAGAGTGACACCGGTAACTCCAGACAATAGGCCACGGGTCCGCATTTTTCACTAACGGTGAATGGACTGATGAATCGCGGAGCAGTCTTTCCCTTCACTCTGAAGCGATGGATTGCCTTCATCGGTGAGACATGAAGGTAAACATGGTCTTCGATGTCGAAGTGGAGAGGTCGACGTCTTTTATCTGCATAATTTTTCTGCCAAGATTGTGCAGCCTTGAGATTGGATTGGATCACTCGATCTTGTTCTTCGGCTTCATTCATGAGGTCAATGCCGTATATCACTTGCTTTGCGGATTCACACCATTTGAGTGGTGTGCAACATTTCCAGCCATAGAGGGCTTCATACGACGCCATCTTGATGCTAGCTTGATAGCCATT